>OZ053298.1:48688049-50075549 GCA_964056655.1 Arabis hirsuta
CTTAGCCTGAAGATCTTTACAGGGGAAATTTGGTTTTGCAACCGAAACTAAAAGCATCTATCTATTTCGAATGCTTAATAATGTGACCACTTTTTTTACTCCACATATTAAGAATGTGACCTTTCCACGAAAGTGCGAGTCTTTTCACCTTTTTGGATTCCTTCACCAATCTATGATCAATTCATGTTTGACCCGATTCTCACGAATCCTTATAATATATACAATACATCCAACGGATTTTTCACAACACAAGTAAAAAAATTTAAGCTTTTGTGAGTTCAAGAATCAAGGGAAACACATAGGAAAAAAATATGGCGAAATTATTCATAAAGCAAGCAGAGCAATACGCAGCAGCCCGACCCAATTACCCGATCAAACTCTTCGACTTCATCGCATCGAAAACACCGTGCCACGACCTTGCCTGGGACGTTGGTACGGGAAGTGGTCAGGCCACACAATCGGTAATAAATAATGTTCTATAATTTCTAAACAACTTCCAAGTTTCGATTATGATTTCTTAACTGATTTTACTTTTTTCTTAAATTTTCAGCTTGCACGAGTCTACAAGAACGTGATTGCTACCGACACGAGCTCCAAGCAACTTGAGTTTGCTGCAAAGCTTCCCAACGTCCGTTACGAGCTAACTCCACCGGTTATGTCGCTGTCCGAGATCGAACAGCTAGTTGCGCCTGAATCATCGGTCGATTTAGTCACCGTCGCTCAAGCTCTTCACTGGTTCGAACTCACGACCTTTTACAGAAACGTGAAACACGTGATCAAGAAACCCAACGGTGTAATCGCCGCATGGTGCTACACAAATCCGAAGGTTAACGCCACCGTCGACGAGGTTTTCCGGCGGTTTTACGAGGAGAGACTTGGACCGTATTGGGATCAAGCTAGACGTCTTGTGGAGGATGGGTACAGAGGAATTGAGTTTCCTTTCGAGAAGATCATGGATGATGAGTCAACGGAAAGTCAAAGTTTTCCGGTTAGGTTTGTGACGGAGAAAGAAATGGTGTTTGAAGAGTTTATGACGTATTTGAGGTCTTCTTCGGCGTATCAGACGGCTAAAGAGAAGGGGTTCGAGCTTTTGACGGCGGAGATGGAAGGAGAGTTTGCTCGTTCGTGGAAGGAAGATGGTAAAGAGAAGAAAGTTGTTAGGTTTCCGATCTATTTGTTGATCGGTAGAGTCGGAGATTGTGTTTGAATATTTGTCCGGTCTATTTTGCTTTAAGAAACAGAGCTCCAAAACATGAATTGTAGTTTCTCGATCCCAAATTTTAACTCTTATTTGAATTATTGAGAATTCGGATAGTAATTTTTAAAATCCGGTTTGTTACAAAAGGGTCAAAATTGTAAACTTTAGCCCAAATAATTGTTTGTCTTAGGGCCCTAATAATTTTGGGTTGTTCTGTAGATAAGAAATGGGACCATGAGTGAGGATGATAGTGTTAGATAGGGATGAGCAAATTATCCGTTAAAATCGATTCGATTTACTATTTGTTTTGAAATCCAAAAAATTTAGTTATTCGTTTTGAATAAAAGCAAAATAAATAGTAAAATTTAATATCCGTCTAAACTGAAGCAAATCACAAATAATAATATTATAAATCTGAATATCCGATCCGATCCATATATTACTTATATATACATATAATATAGTAGATTTATAATATATATTTACATTTTTTACCTTTAAATATATTTAGCAAGTATATTTATAGTAAAAATAGGTAGATACTAACTTTAGTTAAAATATATTTTTTAAATAAAAATATATTTTTTATTTTTTACCGTTTTAATTTTTCACTTTTCATTTTTTTTTAAAATTATATTGAATAAAATAAATGGACAATTACAAAAATGCCACTTTTTGTGTGCACATTTGTAATAATGCCACTTAGGGGTGTTCATTTGCAAAAATACCACTAATTATAGATTTATAAAGCTTATATCTTAAAATTCTAAACTCTAAAAAATGTTTTGACCCTTAAACCCCTCTAAACCCTCAAAACTAAACCCTAATAGAACATAATTAACCCAAACATAAATAACATAAAAAAAATTCAAAAAATGACATTTTTGCAAAGATTTCAAAAGTGTGGCATTTTTGTAAAGTCGCATTTGAAAAGTGGCATTTTTTAAAATTTCTCTAAAAGGAGATCCATTTCATATATTTATTCATTAATTAGATTAAATCTTATATTAAAACTTTTGTTTTGAAAAAAAATATTATGGTGTTTAAATTTTTTTTTGTTTAAAACAAATATCCGTGAAGATTCGGATATCTGTAATACCGGATATTCAAAATTTAATAAATGGAAAAATTAGATATCCGTTAAAAACAAATCAAATCACAAATACTGTATTATTTTCAGATATCCGATCTGCGTGCAGACCTAGTGTTACAAGAGTCGACGTTAAGAGAAATCATGTTTTGTAGTTCCAACTTCCTTGGGGATTGAATCTATCGCTTAGCCACTCGTGATATTTGTCCTCTTTCTCTCTTACCGCACGCGCGAGTACACGACATCTATGGTCACTACTTACTAGTTTCCAACTTTGTCATTACTGTAGGAAAATATTTATAAATTAACCAAAAAAAAATAGAAAATGCCCGATGTTTTTGGGCTCATCTACTTTGTGGTAGTTCATATATAACCAGTATGGTAATCATCAAAGATCACAATTATTTAAATCAAACTCTTTGACATGATCAGATTTATGGATCAAAATCCAAACTATTCCAGGATGAATGACACTAGGCTATGTAACCGGGATGAATATTGTATAACAAAATCCACATCATAGTTTAAAACCCTTAACATTGAATAACAAATAATTATTTATAACCAGGATTAAGTACACTAAACGGTAGACTATTACATCTTTGTTATACAAAAAATGCATGGCACAAAGATATATTGTTAGGGTTGGCATGATTTGTAGTTTTAGTAAAAAGACTCAAATATACAATATCTTAATTTGATTTTGGATTTGTTTTATCGATGCCAGTTCAAAGACAAAATGCTAGTGAGTAGTGATCGATGAAACTTATAGATGGTATATAGCGGTTTGAAGTTTTCGCTATTTTAATTTTAACCTTTCTAACTTTTATCTTTGTTTTCTTTGACACCTTCAACAATGCGGATAACAAACATATCTATCATCACTGTGATAATGTTTCGATCTGAGGGAGGCTTTTTCCATCCAACAAAATGCCAAAGCATTCAGAATTTGGAAGATACTACAAGCGGTCAAATATAGAAACGTGTGTATATGCGTGTGCATACAAACAAGCATCGCAAGAACTTTCAAACTAATAGTCATATGAAAAGTCATACCTATTGTCGACATATCCAAAACACCACTATAATTGAGAGGTGCAAACAAAAACCTAAAGCACGATGTCATCTTGTTTGAAACTTGTTTAGCAAAGCAAAAAAAAAAAAATTCTTGTTTGAAACTTTTAAACTTGAAATTTGAAGTATCTAAAATTGAATCCTTTTTATTATTTTAGTAAAAATTTAAATCTAAACCTTTATGCTTATTTTAGATAAAATATTATATTTCAATGTAATTACTAAACTTCAAAATTTATGACCGCTATATAAAATACACAATGGCCAAATAAAAACATATAAATGAGAATAAATTTTACACCTCTCGACCATTAATAAAATATTATTATCAGCATTCTTAATTTGTTTACGCATTTCTCTACGGTCTACACTTTCTCTCTATTATTATTCTTAACAAAAATATCTTTCAGTCTTGGAGAGAGACATAAATTAATTCGAATTTAGGAATCCTTAACCGAGAGTTAATGTCATTGACTATGTGAATCTCACAAAAATTTCATAATGGAGTATCAATTAAAATACTTGCAAATTATTTATGTCGTCCGTTACATTAAAAAATCTTATAATGCATTTATACCTCGGGTAGGGTTTTGATTCTTTGGCTCTTTGCTACAATCATGCTACTACGCGTTGCTTCTAATAAATTTAATGCGATAATAAAGTTCATTCATCGACCAACTAATACAAAAATCTTGTGCTGGTCCGAATATTCCACGCGTATATGTGTGGTTAGGACTTGAGAAGCGGCGCAAATGCCTTTTATCTCACGCAAATTCAACTAAGACTAAACAATCTCATCGTCCACTTATGATTGAAAGATCATTCTAAGGTTAGTGGACTTTCTCAAGCAAATTCTAGTTATGATTAGCCAATATAAACGTTTTAAATAATGAAATATTATTTTTAATAGATCTTAGAGATTGGTCTAAATTTTGATTTATGTTTTCCTGGTATAGAAAAAGAAAACAACTGAGACTCGGTTTTTGTTTTCGATTTGAATTTCGATTCTTTTATCTATTGTTAGGGTTGGCATGATTTGTAGTTTTAGTCTTGACACAAACTTTGACAAAAATCTTAATGATTTCGAGAAAAAAAAATGTTGTGGACCAGAGACTCTTATATCAAGGAATCTAATATATAATTAATTTACAAGTTTAATAAAAAATACATAGATAGAAAATATTCGCGTCAGTTTCGATATTCTCTGAACTTCGCTAAAATCCGTGGTTAATTTCTCATCAGAAATTACGAGAGCTGTGGATCTTGTGGTGCATGTATCTTTTGTTTACTTCCAATTTAGAGTTCGGTGGAATCTGTTACAATTTAATTAGAATAAAGACTAGTAAAGGTCTATAGATTCGCATTTAATAAAAGAACAAGAACAAGAAAAAGAAGAAAAAACATTGGAGATGAGGAGGGTCCATAACGACCATACTCCATAGGGCACGAGTCGAGTGGAGGACAGTTGGTCGACGCACTTACTCAACAATGCTTGTGAACATTAGTAAGTCCCTCCAATTTTTTTCCCACTCTCTCTCTATTTCTTTTCAATCTGAAAGTTTGAACAAATGTGAAATTTTCGATGGTCTAGATTAATTGACAAACAGAAAAAGTAATTTAGTTAGAACATTGAACAACATATGTAATGTAGTTAAAATGGTTTTACTAACACATCACATATATTAATTAAAAAAGGTATATGACAAAGAGAGTAAAAACATTGTGAATAAAATTCGTACAAGAAAAGTATATTCTATTGAGAAGTAGATTTGTTTTCTAAGGTTTTGGATTGATTAGTTAACTTTTTTTTTGGGTGAAATGGACTCTTATCTTATTAAAACTCCATAAATTAGTTAAACACGGTAGAAAAATATTTACTTCGAAAAACAATTAATCGGATAACAAATTATTCAAGTATAAAACAAACAATTTCGTGTTTGCGCCAACTTCTAATGTTCTGTTGTTTGAGAAGTTAAATTTACTTTTTAGTAAAACAATAGTATTAAATCCAATACTTTTAAGAAGAAAAACAGAAATCTATATTTTATTTACAAGATTTTTTTTTCTCAAATTATCATATGAGTTAAGTTATATTTAACATAATGATATACTCAAAACTATATGTTTATGTCAACTATGGCTCTAAATGGTAACAAAATTTTAAGATTATGTAACATTCAGCAATTCTGCTAACACCATTTGCTATTTAACAAAATTCTGCCAGATTCAGCAAGATTCAGCAATTTAGCAAAAAAATCAAAAAAAATTATCAGAAAATTTAGCTGAATTAAACAATTTTTAGAGCACTAAGTGATATATAAATATGTTTATTTGGTGGTAAAAAAGTCGGATAAGAGTGAATATGAGAGTTATGTAAAGATATTTAGGATATCAAAATTACATTTGGAATATTTCTTTAAAAATGGATCGATAATACATATATGGTATATTTAATCCAGATATTTAAGAAAAACTTTAAGTTTTTTTCTTGAAAAAAAAAATTAAGCAATTGGCGTAAATTTTGCTGAAAGAAAACTTGGAATAGTTTATTCTGTTTGTAAGATAAATTAACCTATAGTTATGATAGCTGCAAGTTTTCTCGTTAATATTATGTTGTAATTGTATTAAACATAAAATTATTATATATATCACATGTAAAAGTTAATATTTTATTAGTTTATTCAATTAAGCAAGTACAACAAATTTTTTTAATTAAGTTTCATAAGTTTATTTAATTAATAATTTAATTTTAAAATTTAGCCAGATTCAGCTAAATTCATCAGTTACCATTTACATTTCAACTTATTCTGCTAAATTCCGTAAGAAATCACCAAAAATTTAGCCAAGTTCTGCAATTCAGCCACATTCAGCTATTACCATTTAGATCCTATATTTTAAAAATTGGGGCAAACACGAAATTGTTTGTTTTATACTTGAATCATTTGGTATTAGATTAATTGTTTTTCGATGTAAATACTTTTTACCGTGTTTAGTATATTGAGTTTTACTAACTAAGATAAGAGTCCAAACTATATAGAGGACATATGCAAATAAAGTATATTAACCATTTGTAAAAGACATTTGATTTAAACCGACGATTAACGATTTAAATACTTTGCCGCAAAAATAGAAAATTACATTATTAATAAATAATTTTAAAACCAAAAAAAAAAAAAAAAACATGGCTTATGTCACCATCATCAATCATACATACATATGATGATCATTCATCGTTTATAGTAGGAGTCTGAAGATCCATCATTCGTGAAAAATCTTCGAAACAAACAAAACCGTCACCGTTTTTATCAACAGTCGCTATCATACGCCTACACTCTTCTAACGTGCACCGTTCATCTCCAATCACACCAAACACTCTGTATAACTCCTCCGCCGATATTCTCCCGTCACGATCGGCGTCAAAAAACTCGAAAACCTCTCTCATCTCCTCCGATCCTTCACCGGAAGAAGTTCCAGCGACTCTGCTAGCGAGATCTTCGAGACTGATACAACCGTCTTCGTCGTCGTCTCTTCCACCGTCGACTTCTCTCAACATCAGACTCACTTCTTCATGACTCGGTGGGTCAGGACTCAGTCTAGTAATCAGATTCGCTAGATCTCCTTTTGAAACAACACCGTCGTCGTCGCGATCGATTAATTTGAAAGCCTGAATCAGCTCGGAGTAAAAATCTCCATCTCCGGGGAGAACACTGATCGGAGTCGCGGTTGGGTTCGGTTTGAGATTTCCGTAAGATCCATCGGAGGAAGAGGAAGAAGCGACGGAGCTGAAGGAAGAAGGATCAGATCTGGTGACTGAGGATTTAGATTTGGTTCGGAAGAGACGTTTTGGGCTAAGGCTGAGGAATTTGGAGCTGAGGCTTGCGGCGAGCTTCATATCGGAAAGATGACTGTGAGTTTGTTGGAGAAGAAGAAGAAGAAGAAGAATTGATTGGTAGTGAGTGGGTTGAGAGGAAAGAGCGAGGAAGGGAAGGTATTAAATGGGGAGAGAAAGAGGGAAGCCATTGCAGCTTCCACGAAGCTTCGTTTAGAGAGAGAGAGTGGTTTGGTGTTTTTTTCATACTTATACCAACTTTTTATCATTTTTTCCATTCTTTTATTTTATTTTTGTAGAATCTTTTATTTATGTGATTTGTTTGAGTACATTTACGACAAAAAAAAAAAGAAGAAGTTAGATTACATTTATTACTACTACTATTCCATTCACAATTTATTTCCTCTTGTATATTTTTCATTTTTAAAAAATATAATACATATATAAGTATGTATTTTATTTTTTTGACATACATTTATAGGTCAATTGCAAAAAATATTATTTTTGGTGTGCATATTTGCAAAAATGAAGTGAATATTCTTTTGCAAAAATGCAACTAATTATGAATTTTTAAAGCATAAATCTTAAAAATATAAACCCTAAAAAAATTTTGACCCCTAAAACTTCTTAAACCCTCAAAACTAAATCTTAATACAACATAATTAACCCAAATACAAATGATATAATGAAAAATAATTTTTAAAAAGTGGCATTTTCTAAAGATTTTGAAAAGATAGTATTTTAAAAAAATGACACTTGAAAAGTGGTATTTCTTAAAATTTCTCTACATTATTTAAATAATTTATTCATACATTGTCACGAATCAAACAATAGAAAATATGTATTTATATATGTATCAATGTTACAATGTATATATTTTTGTTATTATTAGACGTATATTTTTGTTACAAAAACCTTAAACGAGCTAGCGTAGAAGTTTGTTTCAGACTTGAGACTAGTATTTTTTATTCTATGGCACGCAAAATCAAATCAGGAAGAAATGTATAAAGTTATAATGATTTATTTATTTATATTTATCAATTAAAAAACCAAATTTTGCATCAAAAGTCTATGCTATGTAATTTCACAACATTTGCATGAGAGAGAAGTTTCGAAATAATAGTGTAGCTTTTAACGATAACCTTTTTTAGTGCTAAAACCTCGGCGTGGCCAAACACGTTGTGTGTTTTTCTTCTTCTTCTTTTTGTTAAAAGATTTAGGAACAAACAAGTTTTGCAAAAAAATATTCAACATTTTCGGCTAAAAAAAAAAAATTCTATACAGAACGTAAGACGCACTACTTGGTACGGCCGTCTTTGGTCTTAAAAAATATTTTGTGTATAGAACTGATAACACAAATTGATATAACCAACTATTGTTTAAATTATTAATCTTTTGACATTCGAAGATATTATTATGAAATTGCAGCTATCATTCTAGAATAGTGGTCACACTTCATCACCTACCTCTCAATGTCATTCTCAAATCTCAATAATCACATGAATTAGTAACAATCTCAAATGAACACACATTGTCATGGTTCAGAGTCAGAGTCTGAATGTTTTCATAAGATCATGGGCTTTAAATGGGCTTCAGATAAACTATAGTGGGCTTAGAATAATTTTGTATCACTCTTCAAGTTAATCAACGATATTCAAAATTAGTATACAACTTAAGGAAGAGTTGACTTAGGCTAATTTTCAGTAATTTTCACCTTTTTTGGGTAGTACCCCAAAAACCGGTCTATCCGTGTAGTATATAATTTTTAAGTTGTCTAAAATGCATAAATACAGAATTGATAGTATTGATATGGAATGTTTCCATAAACAAAACAAAAATGGAAAACATTGTTCTTCTAGTTGTTTCTAGATGAGTTTTGAAGTCAAAAAGCGTCAAAAATAAATTAAAGACCTTTCAAACCCTAACCAATCTAAACTTCTTCAAGTAAAAGTCGTAGAGCCCAAGAAACTCAGTTTTTCCATAATCTCTATATATAAAGCAATACATTGGAGAATATCAAAGAAACATACATAAACAGACGACAATAAAAATCTAGTTCTATTCACAAAGTTGTTTTGAGAAAGATTTGATTATAAAAAAAAATCAATGTCGGGTCTTCTTCAGTTCAATTTTTTTCCAACCGATTTCTATTATCCGAAGCCAAGTCGAGTCGAAACTGTCGACAAGACCAAACCTTGTGTTCAATCAGTTTCGACATACGGATTCAAGAAAGAGAATGCGATTGTTCTCAGAGAAAAGAATCAAAGTGGTTTGATTCTTTATGTCAAAAACGAAACAAAACGGTGTGTGTTGCCTGATGATCCTTCTACGTTTCTTGAGTTTTCTGCTAACAATTGTGACTCCACCAATTAAGCTTTTCTTTTTTTGAATTTTTTACTGTTTGTTGTTTGGATTTTTTTTTTAAAATAATCTTTTCGCTATTGTTATTTTTATATATTGTAATTGAATGAACATAAACTTGATTTTGACACAATATTGGCAATGAATTCTATACTTTTTGTTCAAGCGTGATTTTCTCTCTATATATCCCCAACAAGGCGGTTTAAACCTGAATTATGGACCGAAACTAAGACATTTTTTTTTGTTATAGCATTTCCAACCCCATTCCATTTTATAATATATAGAGTTTTTATAATCCCGATTAAAGCCTTACCTAACAACAATAATGGAACCAATCCATGTGCCATGTGGATTTGTTTGTAGAAGTTCGGTGGAAATTCCACTCGAACTGAATCTAATTTTTTAACGACATAATAAATTATCTATGATACTATCCACGTAAAGAAGAATCAATGATATAATCGAAGTAAATCATTGAGTTATTCTCATATGAATTGCTAACACACAGAGAAAGCAATAGACTGAGGCATAGAAAGAACAGTGTCTCTCCACCAATTTACATTCCCATAGTCAAATCCAAACTGAGCCACAACGTCGAAAAGACAGTAGTTTATTTATGAACCGCAGAACATAAAACATAAACGAACGAAAAGAGAACAATCATTAGATCATCAGTGATCTGTTTTTAATGCCCACAAATGAATTAAGGAACTAAAAACACTCTCTTGCAATAAATCAGTAGAGACTCCAATCAGAAGCAAGCATCCAAGAGGCAGCAACAGCAAAGAGCAGCAAGACTGCAAAACATTCAAAATCAGGTTTAGCTGATACAACAAAAGTAACCAAAACTTGTACTACAAAGTATAGTTTTAGACATGCAAAACCAGGAACACAATTACAATTACAAATCCAATTGCTTTAGACATGCAATGTAGTAACCAGTAGTTCAATGTAGATGCAAATTCACTACATGCAAACATGTTAAAATCCAGAAAGATGCAGAGTAGATGCAATTCCACACTCTTTAGCAAGGCCATTACATAACAAACCCCAAATTATCCAGTAATTCACAATTACACAAACAATCAGATTATCAAAACACAGTCACTAATAATAAGCACACACAAAAGTCAAGCTCAACAATAAGAATATTCTAACATTACCACATGAGTTTTTCCAAAGAATCTGTAATTGAATATTCCAAATTCAGACTCTAACATATCCAATACAAAACAAATATTTATATTAAACTCGAGTAATTTTCGACTTACCATCCTTCTAGAAACCCAGGACTGCTCTGTTGTTGGTGATGCTGAGGAGGAGGAGGATATTGCGGCGCATAAGGAGGAGGATAACCTTGTTGAGGATAACCCTGCGGTGGATATCCCTGAGGAGGATATCCCTGCGGTGGATAACCTTGCGGTGGATAAGCATCCTTTGGATATCCCTCCGGTGGATAACCTATTTTTTTCCGATCATAACAACACAAACACAATATAAATTTTCAGATCCATCGTACAAAACCAAAATTCATCAAACGAACGAAATAATCCCAGATCTACGGATTCGAAATTAGAAACCTTGAGGAGGAGGAACACCGACGGGAGGTTGATTGTACTGACTCATTGTTATTGCTTTTTTTTGGATTTTTTTCTGATCTCCTTCGAAAGAGTATGAATTCGAGAAGGAACAAGAAGGAAGGAGATCACGAAGAGTGTGAGAAACCCTAGATCCAGAAACTGAGAGAGAGAGACAAGTTTATAGCAGCGATAGAGAGAAAGAGAAGGAGAAAGAAAAGAGGAGAGTGATTTAAGTAAAACGCGTTTTGCAGTTACTTTTTTTTTTTTTTTTTTAAATACATACAAAAAGTTTTTTTATCCAAAACTCATCGTTCAATACGATGAAACCTTTCCATAAAAATAAATAAATATTGAAACAAGATTCACGCTGTTTTACGCCTTTTGCAGGGATATTTCTGTTTCTTTTTTACGTTAAAAATTTGAATTTAAATTAAAAAAAAAAAAACAAAAATCAAAGATAATTCATTGGTTTGTTTATCCTGTGTTCTGCATGAAGATAATGCTGAAAATTTTATGTATCTTTACATTAAATTGTTTTAGAAAATCACAGATTTTATCTGACCGAGTCTTTGACTTAAAAACATTATTATTAACTTGTTACCAAAAAAGAAACAACTAATTCAAAGATGATAGATAAATAAAATAAAAGTCTACATTATATACTCACTTACCAAATATAAAAATAGTCTACATTATATACTCACTTCCATAAACTCAATACCAAATATACATGATATTTGAAAAATGAAATGTTATATAGTATATTTTTATGTAGTTGATAACATCTCATTATTCTTTGATATTCATATTTTTTTTTTAACAAAAGAAAATACCTTTGCAAACCAACTATTTAAATTTAGTCAAATATAAAAGCACCAATTTTTTGAAAAGGGCCTTCATGTTTTCTAGTGTCGCAGTCATAACTTTACAAATCTTCATAATAGCCTTAATGGTCAGCATCAAGATCAAACTTTATTCAAATTCAACTCAGAAACTTTTGATTAATTAATCATGAGTGGGTTAGGCCCATTAGGTCATTAATGGGCTTATATTTGATTAGTTTTCACTTTTCCTACCTTATCCTCTTCGACCGAATTTAAAGATATTTTTAAAAAAAAGAGAATAACAATAATTTACTTTTTGTACGAGTCGCAAACGGATTGGAACGAAAAAGAAAGTCAATAAAAGCCCACAGTAACGCGTCAACACGTGGACGGTGGATTACTCAAAATCATGTTAGGTCTGGGTCCAGACCTACCCACTTGTCTCTCACATATAATTCTGCTTCGGTATTACAAAACTTAGCTTCGGCACCGAACCTTGCTTTATATATTATATACTCTCCTTCTAATCCTCTCTCATCGTGTTATGATCCTAATCCGTTTCACTTTTCTCAAGCGAAAAAAAAAAAAAACTTATCAACTTGAGAGCAAACTTGCTGATATTTTCTCCTTCAAGGTAAAAGATCTGATGCTGTTCTTCTTCTTCTTCTCGATCAAGTTTTGTTTGGTGGATTTTGATGGATTTATTTGGTTTATGTGATGCTTCTTCATCAAAATGAAGTGATTGAACTCTCGATCTTTGTGTTGATCCTCCCTGAATCAGTAGATTAGTACTAAGTTGATCGATAAATCTGTAGATCGGGAATTTTGTAGTTGCTTCATGTCAATAGATCTGAGAGATTTTTTAGTTGCTTAGTCTACAGATCTATTTGAATTTGAATCTGAATTGATCTTTGTGTGTGTGTATGCAGATCTAGAGGTTTTTTAAGAATGGCGATGGTATCAGGAAGACGATCTACACTAAACCCAGACGCACCTCTCTTTGTTCCGGCAGCTGTACGACAAGTGGAGGATTTCTCACCGGAATGGTGGCAATTAGTGACAACCTCGACTTGGTACCATGACTACTGGATCAGTCAGCACCAAGGACCAGATGGTTTCTACGACAACGGTGAGAACGATGTCGGTGGTGGTCAGGTCGATGTAGCTGATCTTCTTCCAGAATCATTTGATTTTGATGACATGGAAGATTTCTTCGACACTGAGTTTGATCAAGGATTCGATGGACATTTGTACTACCAAGCACCTTCCGAGTTTGGTAAGAGCTTATTGTCATTGACTGACAATCTTGGTCTACGGATTTGGAGTCTAATAATCTTGAATCTGTATTTGTATCGTTCAGGATTAGGGAAGAATGGTGAGATGGTAAGGAAATCGACCGGGAACAGGAGTCCGAAATCGGTTGCAGAACCGGCAAAGTATGCGGAAAAGCCAGCTAAATGGGGAAACCAGAGGGTTGCTCCAAGAAACATCCACCAGCCTCGTTGAAGAAGAAGAAGAAGAAGAGAGTAAACTAGTTGTGTATCTTTTAGCCACCAAATGTACTTTTGTAATTTTTAGTATTTGCTTCCACAAGAACCTTTCTGTAAAACTTTGTACCTTTTATGATGTTCATTCTCAACTTTGTTATCACCAAAAACTGTAAAAAAAACATAAAAAAAAAAATGTTAACTTTGAAGAGAAATGGGATCTTGAGTTTAAACCGCAACTGGTTGGTGTTCAAGTTCGGTTCTGAGATACTAACCAACGAAGAACCGAATCATAATTTTTCCGATCATTGACCGGAATCAGCGGGCGTTTCAAAAACGCGCGTTTTCTTTTTTCTTTTAAGAGCCCTAAATTATAATTAAATGCCCTTGCATAAAACTTATTTTATAATATAGTCTTTTGATGTTTCATTTCGTTTATATTGAAATCCCGCTCTAAAAATTATCATGGCGCGAAAGAGAGCACCGGCGATGCAGTATTCTCTCTACCCTATCGGTAAGGAAATCGGAAACCTTGAATTTTTTCCGATAATCCGGTCAATTAGAAATGAATCTTCGTTGGTTCTGAAACTGTATTTATTTGATTCTCCAGGCGATTACGAACTGGCAGTGGATGGTAAGAACTTTACCTGTGAATCTGGTCCCAAAAGCATCCAGATCAACTTTTCCAGAACCAACAGAGTCAAAATCTCAGGTTCTTATAGCATTTGGGCTATTGTAATAACGTTATTGCAATTCGCAAAAATGTGTAGCAAACGTTTCAGATCTTCTCTCTGCATAATCTCTTAGTTAGAGTTGTCTTTTCTTGTGCAGAGAAGGATAAAATCGTCTCTGGTTATCGGAAAGAAGACATGTTTCTACTTGTTAATCCTCGGGATGAAGATGAATCTACCAAATCTCATCTCAAGGTAAGTGGACTCTGACCAAAAAGCACTTGAAATTTGATCTTAAGATAAGAACTCGTAATTTTAATCTATTTAGGAAGTGCTGAGGTTATATAGTAAAGAGTTACCTGACATGAAATACGCTTCAAACACTGGGAAACAATCCGTATTTCTCGAGAGATGCGTCTCTAAAGGGTAAATCGTCTCTTTATCATAACCATTATAGTGACTTCTTTTTTGCCATTAAGATTGGACCACATTCTGATTCTTTCTTTCCTATCTTGCAGCAAGTATTGTTCATTGGTTTTGAAGTCCACGCTTAGCGGAGTCTCAGATGAGGTAAATAAGCTTTATTTACGCAGTTTAATTGAAGTTTATATGCACTCTTTTTTTGTTCCAATAGAATAGCTGAATCTTCTAACTAATCTGCCAAAGAATAACAAATGATGCTCTTAGTTTTTCTGCTTTACAGTATTTGTAAAACTGTTTATTTGGTGTGTTTTTTGTAGATCTTAGCTGCAATCACCTATCAAATAGTCCCTGCTGATACACAGTATGCTGAGATACCTCTTGCTGCTGTAACATATACACACCAGAAAAAGGTTCGTTTTGCTCTGACTCATTGACACTTACTGTTGTAGATCATCATCGAAACTCCTGCATTCTCTGTTTTCAACAATTCAAGAAACACTAGTAGCTTTTAGTATGCAATGCTTTACCAAAGATATTGTGTTTAATAGTAAATGTCTATAAGTGTGCATACTTGGTTTTTTAATACATGTTCAGGGTTTTGGTAAACTTTTATATGAAGAATTCATGAAGAGGCTTCATAGTGTTGGCATTCGAACTATATACTGTTGGGCAGACAAGGAATCTCAAGGGTTCTGGCTTAAACAGGTGATTATTATCACTATGTTTATTGTTTCTTGGAGTTTTATCTTTATAGTTTGTTGGTTTCTTCTTCTTTTACGAATTCTTCAGGGATTTATAACATTAGCAGAGGTAGACCAGAAAGGAAAAGCAAAGAAGTTACGCATTAAGTCTAATATTCGAAAAGCCTTGTGTTTTCCCGGTGGTTCAAGTCTCATGGTTTCTCATCTTAAAAAGGAATCTTCTCTTAATCCTGGAAACCACGAGGATTCCTCTTGGAAATATCAGTGTGAGGACTCTCCACTCTCAGCAAGAAATAATTGGGCAGGTCCTGTGGCTGGAGATTCAGTTAAACTTGGAGAGAGCTTAAGCGAAAGCATATATGTTGACTGTAAGTTCTTTTAGTATTTTCAATCTTAAGATACTTATTTTGTTTCCAATTGTTTTCATCAATTGGGTATACACAGGTTTCTCTGGCTTTAGAAGTCCAATGGACTCGATCGCAGGAAAGGAACAAAATAATGTGATCTCTGATCAAGCTACTACAGCTGACAGTGAGACCAAATGTTCTACACCGCGCTTGAAGAGATCTTGGGAAGCTTCACTGTCCTCTATACAATCCAAAAGGATTAGAGCAAACTACAATAATGACTCTGAGATAGCAAAAATGGATTTGGCTCTCAGCTCTGCAAGAGAGCAGAAGCAATCAAAAGACGGTTCTTCCTCCCGAATGGATTTAACCAAGAATCCTCCGCCCATAATATGCAAAAGAAACAACGGTGAACAATGCAGAACAGGGACTGAAATATCTAACTCTCTGATCAATATGGAAACTCGTCCAGATGGACAACACTATACAATCTTGCTAATGGACATTGGTGATGAAAACAAGAGAGCTTGGTTAACAGAGGTAATTAGATAACTATAGTTTTCTAAGATGTGTTTTCTATTCACTTTATTGGTTGTCTTCTGATTTCGATTGCAGGTAATAAGAAAACTCGGTGGTGATGTGACCTTGGATGGCAACATGAGCACACATATTGTCACCGGAAAAGTCAGGAAAACGCTTAATTTCTGCACTGCTCTTTGCTCTGGGTTAGTCTCAAATTTGCTGGCATTATGTTACCATTGTGAAACTATGTGTTCATCATAAGAATAACGCGATTTATGGCGCGACATACTTGCTTACAGGGCTTGGATAGTATCACCAAGTTGGTTAAAAGAAAGTTTCCGACAAGGCAGATTTGCTAGTAAGATGACAACAAAAACATCTCATGAATTATATCAATCTATTTGAATTCTAATGCTGACACTATTTGTTGTTTCTGAACTGGATTAATAGATGAAGCTTCACACATATTGCAAGACGAAGAGTACCAGTTGAAATATGAAACTGAACTAAAAAGCACAGTTCTTAGAGCAAAAGCTAGACCTAACTCATTGCTAAAAGGATATGACATATGCATTGGACCTCACGTTGAGTTACCTATTGAAACTTCATCTGCAATCATCAAATCTGCTGGTGGAAATGTAAGTATTGAAATTCACAAATGTCTACTTCACCACAAACAAGCTTTTCACATTTGAATCCAAAACATGTAATTTGTTAGGTGATTAAAGGATTGGATAAGGTAAAAGAAGCATCAAAAGTGATATACATAGGATGCGAAGAAGACATAGTGGTGGCTTTATGTGCAGCAAAGAAAGGGATTTGGACATTTAGTAGTGATTGGTTAATGAACTGTGTCATGAAACAACAACTTGAGCTTCAAGTTTCTCAGTTTGTTGAGTCACTGTGATTCGAACTCGAGACCATTCCTTCTCTTTAGCCTGGAAAAGCTTTTACTTTTTTTTTTTTTTTTAAGTATTTAAATTTTTTACTCCATTATTGTTGGTTTATGAATTCTTAATAATTTTTTGTATATTATTATTAAGAGATGAAAACATAATTTTGCATATTATCTGGTTTACTAAATTAAAAGATAATGGTTTGACCAAAAAGAAAAAAAAAAGATAATGGATTATCATGAATTGGTTGTTTGGTATAATTTTATGCTTATACTGGAAAATCTATTAAAAAAAGCTAAATAATCTGCGTTACCAAAATGGACTCATTACTACTTCAGTTTTTGACTAAAACTTAAATGTCATTTTCCTCATTACTCTCTTTAAGCAATGAATTAAAAAGTAATTCAAAGTAAAAAATCCTAAATTAAATTGTTACCAAAATTCCCAACTCTTATATACGTTTTGGGAAACAAATATATTTCTAGGTCCACATATATATATTTTGTTGGCAAGTTTTTGGCATAAAATATGGTATAATACTCATTTTTCTTTTTATAATTTCCCCTCATTTAACTAATCAGCCTAAAGTTTCAAGAAATTACAAGAATGGCCAACTAACAAAACGGCTCGTTTCCAAATTTCAAAACTCCATTTCAGTTTCAAAGTATCGTCTCCTCCTTCACAAACATCACCACCACCTCTTTATACACCTATACATACAATTCCTCTGCATTCTCACATGGCGTTTCTCTATTCTTCTTCTTCATCATCATCATCTTCTTCCTCGAGGCTTTTCTTGCTACTGACCCTTCTTCCTCTTTCTCTCGCTAGCTTCGCCTTCCTTCTCCAATGGCGAGGCGGATTCAACGACTCGGTTAATCAATGGTTTAACGATAACCAACCTTTTCCCGGTATGACCTCAACCTCACGGTCACTTCGATCTGATTCAGGTTGTGTTTCTCTTCTAAGTCAAAGCCATACACAATCGTTTCCTTATCTCCGAGATTGGAAGCTTGATCACAAACCGGATCTTAAACCTATGGTTAAAACCCTTGATTCAATTTTTGGTTTTTTGTTTATTTTAAGCTAATATAATGATTAAAAATCGGATTTTTTTTATTGTGTTTTTGTCAGATTTGTATTACGACGAGTACTTCTGCTGGATTAGAACAGACATTGCCATGGATTTTCTATCACAAAGTCGTTGGAGTTTCAAACTTTTATCTATTCGTTGAAGGCACTGCTTCTTCTCCAAATGTTTCTCGTGTTTTGGAGTCCATCCCTGTGAGTTTTTTTACCGAGTTTTGTTCTGTTTTATATCGAATTTTGTATTTATGTTCCTTCTTATTCATAGTGAAAATTTTGATTTGTAGGGTGTAAAAGTTATACACAGGACAAGAGAATTAGAAGAAGAACAAGCTAAAAGGTATTTTATTGTGTTTGTAATTAAGTTGTGGATTTTTAGACATGGCTAGGCATGATTGTGTTCTTGTGTTTTCATTCAATGGATCTTCATCTATCAAAAGTGGTCCAATTCTGAAATGGTTGTTTTTATGTGGTTTATAGTCGGATTTGGAATGAGACTTGGTTGGAGAAATTCTTTTACAAACCGTGTAATCACGAATTGTTCGTGAAACAAAGCTTGAATATGGAAATGGCTATCACCATGGCTAGGGTACTACTTGTTACATTTAGTCATAGTCACTAGAAAAAAGAAGAAGATAGAATTGGTTACATTTTTCGCATTCTCTGCTTTTTGCTCGGTGTATATTAGGATGATGGTATGGATTGGATATTGCATCTCGACACCGATGAGCTTGTACATCCTTCTGGAACCCGTGAATATTCGTTAAGAAGTTTACTCAGAGATGTTCCTGCAGATGTGGACTCAGTTATCTTTACAAATTACGTGAGTTTAATCGATTCTTTGAATACATTGAAAACGGTTTTTCTTTTTTTTCGGTTTGTTGATGTCGATGACTCGCTTGTTTCAGGAGAGCAGCGTTGAGCGAGACGATATCAAGGAACCTTTCAGTGAGGTACAGTACCTTATCATCTAGAGTTTTATCTTTAATTGATCCAAATGTGTTTTATTTAAATTTTTACTTTTAGGTATCAATGTTCAAGAAGAATTATGAACATCTTCCTAGAGATGTTTACTATTCAAGCTATAAAGATGCAACTCGTGGCAATCCAAATTTTTTTCTTACATACGCAAATGGGAAATCCGCTGCTCGGCTAAAAGACGGCCTTCGGCCCAATGGTGCTCATCGATGGTACAACTACAACGCGATTCCAAAGTATGTTACTTGTTCTCACTTTTGCTTAGAGATAGACATATGCATTCTTTCTTTTTGCTTTTGTAATAATCTGACAAAGAATCCAAATCTTTACTGTGAAAGTGCCATTAAACTAGACGAAGCCACGATTCTACATTACACTTACTCAAGATTTTCAGATCTTACTTCAAGACGTAATCGATGTGGCTGCAAACCAACTAAAGAAGATGTCAAGAGATGTTTCATGCTAGAATTTGACCGAGCCGTGAGCTAGGATTTGATTTGTTTCTTGTTGATTTCTATAGTTTCTTGTCCATTCATATGACAATTTTGTTTCTTTTTGTATTGTAGGCATTCATCATTGCTTCGAGTTCAACGTCAGAGGAAATGCTTCAATGGTACAGAGAAAAAGTTGTATGGACTGATGAAAAACTGAAACTGAAACTTCTTAGGAGAGGAGTTCTAACTCGCATTTACGAACCAATGGTAAGTTAACTTTTTACTAGTACCAAATCCAAAACTTAAAACATTCTCTGATTGATTTTGGTTTCAACAAAGCTTTTAACTTTCTCAGGTTATAATCCAAGCGCTAAGAGAAGCCGGTGTTTTTACCTCGGTGGTAACCTCAGCTCACATGTCTATCTCAATGAATAGAAGAAACAACAACTCTTCAACCTCAACCATTTACTAAAGAATCATCTCAAGGAAAATGTTGGAGTTTGATCTTGATGATGAATCTCAAGCAGTACCACCGCAATCGTCTCCAATCTTGGAATCAACCCAACCCAAAATGTTTGATTTTTGAGAATGATTTCAAGTTTGCAGAGTGATAAAAATGAGATCTTTATGTACATTTTCGTCAAGTTTTTTCCCTTCGGTTTCTCCTTTTGGTCCATTGATTAAGTAGAATGCTTTGGATCATTCTGATTCTACTACTGAAACATAGTTTTATTATAATCCAACAAGGTTTCACATTTCTCTTTTTGTTGTTGGTGTTGATATGAAAATGAGTCATGTTCATGTGATAAGTGAGACCAAACGGCGCGTGGACATACGAGCGAGCGAAACTGGGAATCGCGTTGTGAAAAAAGACGCTCTTTTTTTTTTTTTTTTTTTGGCGGTTCTTTTTCTTCCACCTTCTTCTCTTGTGCCCTTTAATCGATGAACAAGGTTCTTCATTTAGGTCTCCAGAGCTCTGTTATCAATGTCGCCAAGTACGTTTCTGTCTTAATTTCTTGATAACTGATTCGATTTGTCTTCTTCGTCCTCTTCAAATTTAGGGCTTTCTGTGTTGTTATCTTCTGACTCGTTTCGGACAAATCAAACCCGTGACCTAATGTAGTTGGTCTCGGATTTTTTTCTGGGTTCTGTTTCATTTTAGCTCATGTTTGAATCCAAAGCTGTGACCTTTAATCTGATTGTGTGAAATTTCGTGACTGATTCTAGGTTTCTGGTGGTGCCTCTAAGGAGATTAAGAGTTGGTTCATCTATTGTTGGTGTTGGAGTAGGAACAATAAGTTTCGCCAACAAGAGACTTATGTCAAATGCTACGGCTAAATCTATACCTTTCTCTATCAACAACAGTAAGAGAAATGAACTGAAGATAGTTGCAGCAGCTACTGATCAGAATTGTCATCAGATGGTTGTGATTTATAAGTTTTCACTTGTACTGGTTGCGTAAGATATTGTGTTCTCTTGTTTAATTGTTGGTTTTTGATGTTTAGGGAAGTGATAATGATAGAGATGAAATGAGAATTGTTCAGGGTGATCAAAAGCAAATCGAGGCGATGACGGTTCAAGAACTTAGAACCAC
This sequence comes from Arabis hirsuta, assembly GCA_964056655.1. Lineage (NCBI taxonomy): Eukaryota > Viridiplantae > Streptophyta > Magnoliopsida > Brassicales > Brassicaceae > Arabis > Arabis hirsuta. Next base: position 48,709,145 of record OZ053298.1, read on the forward strand.
ATTGAGGCAAGCTTATGCTCCTTTTTTCTGTTTTCGTTGTTCAGCATCGTTATTGCTCATTGTTTGATTAAGGTTACAATGGTTTTGAATTATAGGAAACTTGGGCTACCTGTGAAAGGACGCAAACACGAGCTTATCTCAACTTTACGACTTCATATGGACAACAATTTATCGGGTATGTAACTGCACCAAGAACACACGTTTCTGTTTCATGTATTGAATGGAAAAAAAGGCACAGACTTGTTTGCATTTAGTGGTTGTCTTGTTCTCATTAAATAAAAACCAAGTCCTTGCTTATTTATCTATTACAGATGAAAGTACTGGTGCAGTAAAAACGGAAACTACTTCATCAACCCGCTCAGAAAGTGTCGCGATCAAAAGGAAAAACAGAAATGGGGAAGAGCCTACTGAAGATGACTGCATTAGCTCTGAAGATTACGGCAATGAACATGGAGAGAGAAGAGTAAAACAGTCTACTGAGAAAAACTTGAAAGCGAAAGTTTCTTCGAAAATGATCTCAAATGAACAGAAGTCATCGAAGAAAACAGGTTTTTCACGTTTTAACCAAAAGCGAAATACTGTGTTAAAATATCGGCATCTACATAGAGTATAATAACATTGTGTTTGCTTAATCTTCCTAGGTAAGTCTCTGTTAAAAGAGGAAGCATCGTTGACCATCTCTAGTGAAGTTCTTAAAACTGATGAAATCATCTCATCCTCGAATCAAAGTGAACCATGGACTGTACTTGCCCATAAGAAGCCTCAGAAAGACTGGAAACCTTATAACCCAAAGACAATGAGACCTCCCCCTCTACCAGAGGGTACCAAGTGTGTGAAAGTTATGACTTGGAATGTTAATGGACTAAGAGCATTGTTGAAGTTAGAGAGCTTCTCTGCTCTGCAGCTTGCCCAAAGAGAAAATTTCGATGTGTTGTGCTTGCAGGAGACTAAACTCCAGGTCATTACATAACATTAGCCCGTCTTAACTAGTTTCTACTCTATATTTCTAAGAAAGCCAGCTCTTTAAATTCTTGTACTTAATACATCTGTTACACTTATGGCAGGTGAAGGACGTTGAGGAAATTAAGAAAGCTCTTATTGATGGCTATGATCATAGTTTCTGGTCCTGCAGCGTCTCAAAACTTGGTTACTCTGGAACTGCGATTATTTCACGGGTAACACAACAGTGTGCTTATTTGTTATTTCATTATCCATTTGATCTGATATGTTAAATTGAAATGCAAGTGTTGTAATGAAGTTGGTTTTTTGACAGATAAAACCGCTCTCGGTTAGATATGGTACTGGTCTATCTGGATCAGATCATGACATGGAAGGACGCATTGTGACTGCTGAATTCGACTCATTCTACTTGATAAGCACGTATGTCCCTAATTCCGGAGATGGCTTAAAAAGACTGGTACTTCTCAAATTGACGGCATTTAGTTTCTACAGTTGACTTATTCTGGTCTTTCTTAATTTAACAAATGTCTGGGTTTTCAAGTCATACAGGATCGAAGAATGGGATCAAACACTCAGCAATTACATCAAAGTATGAAACTTTTCTTCGGAGTTTCTTTATTTATTGTATCCGTTCTTGTTACACAGACCTCAATGGCTCTTTTGCATTTGTAGGAGCTGGAGAAGTCTAAACCTGTAGTCTTGACTGGTGATCTAAATTGTGCTCATGAAGAAATTGACATCTACAATCCTGCGGTAACTAACTCAGATTCTTCTTTTATGTCACGATTAGTTGAATGCAATGATCATCTCTCGGTTTCGTGCTTTTTCCACCAAATCTTTTAATTAGGGGAACAAAAGAAGTGCTGGTTTTACAATAGAAGAAAGACAATCTTTTGGAGCAAACTTCTTAGACAAGGGCTTAGTAGATACCTTTAGAAAACAACATCCTGGTGTTGTAGGTTACACTTATTGGGGTTATCGACATGGTAGCCGCAAAAACAACAGAGGTAATTAATTCTGCATAACAAACTGTTGATAGTTGTTTGATACATATCTGGATTGTTAAACTGTTGAATTGTTGTGTTAAACAGGATGGAGACTGGACTACTTCTTGGTATCTGAATCGATCGCAGCGAATGTCCATGATTCTTACATTCTCCCTGATATCAACGGCAGTGATCATTGCCCCATTGGCCTTATTCTCGAGCTCTGATCTATTCAAAGCTTCACCTTTCCCAGGTATTTTCGGTGTTTTAGCGAGAGATTCGCAAGTTTTGCTTCTACAGAGAGCCGTGCTTATGTGAAACTCGGAATTATTAATCTATCAGTAAACATACCCCAGTCAGAATAGTTAGTTCCGAGTCGTGGCCAATCTATATGCTTATGATTTACTTTCATTGCGCTTCTTGTTTACTAATTCATTGCAAAGAAGTGCCAAAATATATAGAAACTAACCCATCAATTGAGTATTAAGAAACAATGATATATGAAGAAATCTCCTTTTTTAAAAAACAAAAAAAACTGAAACCTAAAAATACACTTAGTAAGCCCTAGTAGGAACAAGAGTTGCAATATACTCCTTCATTTTGACAGTATAACAGAAACTGCTGGGCAAACTAGCTTCAACCTTGTGCACTTTACCCTCCTCCAAGTTGTATTCACATAGTTTTATATCTCCTTTACTTGTCATCACTTTTACAAGCAATGATCCCGCCTGGTTTAACACAGTTACTACCCTAAACTTACTGACCTTCCAACGCGTTGCCCTTTCAATATCGGATGCCTTGAGCCTCAAGATCTGGCTCCAAGATTTGATTCTACCTTTGTCTTCTTTTTCATGGTCCGCACACCAAACCACCATATCAACACAGTACTCTCCTCTCTCTGCTACACTTAGACTTCCTCTCAGCACATTTAAATCTCTATACTCTGTTCCATGATCCGGATCAGGACTAGAGCAGTAGTTGAATCTCTCTGACCCAAGACTAAAGGTCAGGATGTCTCCGCTTACTTCTAAGTCACAAGGATCGAGCTGCCAGAAGATATTTTCACCCACCAGGATCCCCTTTTTCTTAGAATGGACCCAGTCCCTATTTTTCTCCAATGGGAAATCAATCATCCTAAACACATTGGACTTGAGTGTCAACACTTGTGCTTTAGAGCAATTTCTCATAAAAGGCAGAATCAAGACGATCTTGCGATCTTGAATTGAGTGGTCATAACCAAAACCAATCAGACTCCCAGTTTGATATTGATTGATTCCTGATACTTGTCTTAATTCTCTCAAGGTCGGGTTCCAAAGAGCGAAAGATCCGTCTACAAGCTCTAGGCAAAAGAGTCCATCCCGATGACCATTTGGACAAACATGTTTTTATATCCAACATTCTTCAGTTCAGGCTCTTTGAATATCATCTCTAGCCTTCGACCTTCATAACTACAAATGCTCCGTCGAACGTCTTGGAAACTACAACCAAACAGAATCATAGTTGGTGCATGAGTTGTGTGCTTTCTGATGAAACTCTCATCTTGGAACAATGACCTCCAACTTTTGCAGACTCATCTAAACCGTAGCAAGCCCTTAACTGGAACCCTTGCAAGGATCTCAATGACTAATTCAACCGGAAGTTCACTCATCTTCAGTATCTTGAAAGCCATTAAACATACATGATTCAGATACAGACCCTATCAAGGGTTTGGTATTATGTCACAGGATAGATCATCACAGATTCCAACAGTCTCAAATCCTTATCTCGGTTCTGTTCTCGTGCTGGTGGAAACTGAAGATAGATTTCAAAGACCCTAAACTCAAGTGGTTTAAGAGTTGAAAGAGTGTGACACAAGGAACTTTATTGGCGACTCTAGGTTTTTAGAATACCGCAAGGTTTAAAAATAGGCCGTTTAATAAACAAAATAGGTACTTCTTTTTTTCTTTAAACCGCAAATCCATGTTTGGTCTATTTGAATTTTAGTAGAAAAAACTTTCAACTAATTGCAAGACTTTTGTTTTTAATGCTATTTTTATTTTATATAAAAAAAACAGAGATATGTATGCCAATAACAACATACATGTTTTTTATCACAAATACATGACTCAAACACATTGCTTCTGTTCTGTTTCCGCCATAAAAAATATAGCAATACACAAATGATCACAATCTTTACATAGCTGCAACAGAGGCAACAATGGACTGAGAAGACTTGTCATTGCCATTCCCATTTCCAATGCCATTGCAGACGTTAAAGCCGTACCAAACAGAGTTAGGCAAGAAGAGGTTATAGTAGAAAGTGACTGATCTGATTGATGAGCCGTAGATCTTGACGTTCTCCGGTTTCCAGCCGTCGGATCCTTGCCTGAGGAGGTATAGATAACAAACGTCACGCATACACGGTCCGTTTATCTTGTATGTGTCTGATGAACACTTTTCAAATATCCGAGAGGAAGGATCGTCTAGTTTCTTCACATATACCTGAACAAGAAATGATAAAAGAAACCACAAAAAGAGTAATTTATTCACTGCTTTATCCCTACTTGTATTAGACAAAGAAGCAAAGAGAATATAACCTTTTGGGTATGCATTGAACTGATTTATGGGTTGAAAACTTAAAATTGCAAAAAATAACAACAAGCAAAACCCAACAGAAAATCGAAAAACCAATGGACAAATACAATCGAATTTTAGATCAGAAATTTCTGTAACTTGATGTTTATATTGACAAATACAATCGAAGTTAAGACGAATCGCGATTAGGCCGCGTCACAAATCGTAATGTTTAGTGAAGGGTACAAACTTTCTAGGTTGTAAAACGAAGAGATCAAAAGTTTAAGAAAAATGCGTTTTGGAATGCTATCACTTGGGGAAATGCTACATTTAACTCTAAAATATTCGACCGTCTGATTAGCCATCTAGAGAAAACCGGTCCGATATTCAAAACTAAGCCAAGTTCTTTAGATCCCAAAAACCACAAAGAAATCTGGCAAAACTAAAACCCAGAAATTCCAAATTCGATTGATTATACCGATTCATTTCCCATTGAAGCAATCAAATTTATATAGTAAATCCAAAACCCAGAAATGATTTTTGTTTTTGAAAAAAGAACTAACCTCGTTGCCGTACACATCACCAAACGCCATACTGATCTTATCTCTAGTGGAAGACACAGAGGAACAGCTTGTCTTAATGATTACCGTGTAAGAACACACACCAGCATTCTGAAATTTCAATCCAAAAACATTTTTTTTTAAAATCAATCATTTGTTTCCGCAATTCTTGGATCAGAATCTTGGTATTAATTACCTCAAGCTTGGTTTTAGGTAGAAACGAATCAATCGGTCGAGGTTTTGTGGTGATGAAAGATCTCGCAGAAGAAGACCAAGTGAAAGAGCATAACGCAAAAAGAAACAAAGGAATCCCTACTCTGAGCATTTTGATCAAATCTTTCTTCAGTTGAAAAACTTGTGGAGATGATATGAACAAGAAATGGTCAGATCTTAGTGGTTTGGACCAAACAAAATTATCTAGAGACCGACACGAGCATCACGTTCATTATAATAAATGGGAGAGGTTGATGTTTTTTGTTTGTTTGTTTAGTCAGAGAATTCAATTGTTTTTTTTTTATTTTTACCTACGAGAATATTACTGTCTTTTTCACGAATTTAATTGTTGTCTGTAGTATGCATAGTTTTGCTCAATCATCATTATAAAAAGTAACATAATGATTGATAAAAAAGGGTAATTTAGTAAAATAATCTTGTATGTTGTTTTCCTAAACTAAAATTTCTTTATATTCATTTCTTACCAATTCAAAAATAATGATTGAATAAAAAAGGGAATTTAGTAAAATAATATTGTATATTAGTAAGAAAATGGAAAATGGAGACTACTGTTTTCCTAAACTGAAATTTCTTTATATTCATTTTTTACCATTTTTTTTTTGTTACTAGATTATTTTCTATCGAAAGATTTAAAGTCAATGTATTCATCACAATGTAGTATCTTGAAAACCAAAGGGAAAACTTTTATTGATTGTTGACTGAGATTAATTCATTAACCTTAGTCATTATTTTGAAGGATAAACTAAAAGGAATTTCAAAACAACAAAAAAATCCTTATCATTTTTATACAAAACAAATATTTCAAGACTAGAAGTACCATTCAGAAAAATTCGATTTCTTACGTTTATCTTCTGAAACAATAAAAAACTATACAATATCAAGTTATAGAGAATTACAAAACATTAATTTATTAAAATTATTAAACTTATAAAATATATAACCAAAGCATGTATAGATTGTATTAATGCCATCATTATGTAACCCGGTTTCAAGTCTACATAATAGTACACATAATACATGTTTTTGACCATGTTTTACTCTCAAACTAGTTTATCTTGGAACAAACTTTCCTAACCTCACCATCAACATCTGTCTTTACATCAATGGAACTCATCTTAACCATAGCTTTACCAAACTCATTATCAAACCTAAACCCAAACAAACCCCTAATAGTACTCGCATACTTCTTCACCACGTCATTTGTCTCCGCGTCCGACCAAAGCCGCTGGTCCGACTCCAAAATGGCGTTGCCGTCTCGTAGATTCTTGAAAAAGCTTGTATCGAATTTTGATGGACTACCAATGTCAAGAGCAACACGTTTCGAACCGTCTCCATTGGGAGGACAAAGAGTCTTGAGTTGTGTAAGAAACGATGGGCTTATGGTCGGGTCGGAGTTTCCGGTCACCGTGAAGTTGTATAGACGGTAACGGAAGAATAGACAATCCGTTTGTCCTATTGTATGTGCACCTGCATGTCCTCATAAAAAAATATCGTGGGTATATTATATTTAAATGTGTTGTATATCTATATGAAGGGAAAAGTTAAAAGTGGATGTTTAGTGAAACAAATCACGGCATGCGTTCATTAAACAACTAAAAGTGTAATTAATTACTATACATAAGTGCACAAAAAAAACGACACTAATCTAACGGGTTAATAATTTTCTTTATCGATTTTGAGTAAGATGGCCACTACAAGGTCTTTTTAAATTTTAATCTTCCTGAAATCGATTAATTCTGTAAATAGCCTTTGCTTAAATTCCAAAAGAAAAGTATCAATAAAATGAGACAAGGCTCACTTCAACTTTAACCCACTTGAACTTTTTCCATGTTGTGTGTGGTTTTGTGCATACCTTACTTTCAATTTTCGAAAACAAAAACACTATCTATGTTCCTTTCAAACTTATACAATAGAGGTCTACATAACAGGCTATTAACAGCTATGATGTATGATTGTATGAACTAATCATGAATAGGACTGTAGTATTTCAACTAATGGACACCGCGTTATGCATCCGGATTAAAGTCCAATGATCCGCAATTTATGGTTAAAATATATATATATATATATATATATATATATATATATATAAAATAATTACATAATTTCTGATAAAATATTTTGAAAAGAAACTAAATTATTTTCGCGCTGGTTATATGTAGAACATAAATATATGTTTTTAAAAAGATAGAGAGATGAATAAACACATACCGAGTAGTGTAACAAGATCATGAGTATCCAAGCCTTTAGCTTCAAACTTTTGCTTTTGAACAGCAACAGAGTCAAGTGGAGATGGTAGGTTCGATGCTTCCGATGCCAAAGAGATTCTCCCATCTTTTCTTCCTGTTGGCACTCGCCAGCTTGGTCCAGAACTCTGTCTCCATACGTAATCAATAAAAATCTAGCAGAATTAAGTAAACCCTAATGAATTAGGTTTAGTAAACTTGCATACCAAGTCAACAGCATCACGAGCAGCAAGTGCAAGTATATCCGCACATGACACAACTCCTGGACATTCCGACTCAAGCCGGGCTTTCGCATCATCGATCACTTCCATCCCTCGTAGACCGCCATTCGCTGGAGAGGCTTGCTCAGCAGACTTCCCTTTGATTAAAACCGACCCATCACAACCCTAACAAATACGTCAAATTCAACAATATATTATTAACTTGTATAATTGATCAAAGGAGATTAAGATTAGAGAAGAATTGGAGGAACCTGAACAAAACAGTCATGGAAATGAAGCCTAAGCAAGCCAGGAGAAATAGTCGGATCAGAATCAAAGTGAGATTCAACGGTGGATCTTACTATGGATTCAGCTTTTGGACATGAAGTTGAATAATAACCATTTTTTAACGACTGACTTCTCACTTCACTCACCAACACCAACACTATTATCATTACATAACAGTAATTGCCGAAGTACACTCCCATTTTTCTAACTCCTTTTGTTTGTGTGTGATCAATTTACATATGATGATCTTCAAGAACCAACTTATATTTATATACAGCAGTCTCACACACATACATATGCATGCCTTTGTCTCAATGGAACCGTGTGGGGTCAGATAGTGCTTTCTTTTACCTTTTGTTTATTTATATATGTTGGTATATACACTTGGTTGCCACTATGATGAAATAATGTGGATTTTCAGATTATTTTATATGGAAAATTATCATGTTTACGAGTTTCGTGCTAACGTACGTTTAAAAACGTCGAATATATATGATTCGTTTGCTTTACCTAAAGGTTTCTTTGATCACTCAAACTTTAGTAATCCATGAAATCTAAAAACGTGTTCACAACTTGATACTAACATAAGCCGTCACTATTTTCCTTCTGTTCACATTAGCCTCTCTTGTAGTAATTTCATCTCAATCCTAATCTTTGTTTTTTTTTATTTACTACACAAAAGAATCGAACAGTCGAGAGATCTCACGTAGAAGAGCACCGAAGTACTCCATACAAAAGTGAAAAGGATAAAGAATCATAATTATTTCATCACAAATCTCATTTCGTTTCGCTATTATTGTTTGGTACTATTACACACCTTCATGATTTCAACATAGAATGCTATTTATTTGATTGAATTTTGTTCACGTGTTATTTTTATGTAGTGACAGTGGTAGTGGTAGCGACAGTGATTGGGATAAATATATAAATATGTTTGCTTTGTGACCAAAAAAAAGAAAAATATATATTTGCTTGTGATTTTTTCCATTAACGTTTATGAACTACGCACTATGAATTAGTCACATGTTTGTAATTTTTTACAGTTTATTCTTTTAAAAAATATATAGTTTTAGGAAATAGTCTATTACATTATCATCAAAAATTCCACGACTATATGCAACACATGCGATTATGATTTAACAATTTCCACGAACAACGATTCCACAATATCACTCCGATCCACAATAGACGTTTCTGGATTACGACATCTCACAATAAACATGTTCTCCCTGCAACACACTAGACTCCGATGAACGGTTTTACTTTCAACACCTTAAAATCTCCAATAAACCTTGCATCAATTATTCTACAAGAAACTGCACTCTCTTACAGCATATTTATCCATGATACATATAGGTATCATTAACATTAGTTTAATATTAATTTAATATTTGAGACTCACTAAAATTTTTCTAAGTTTTGTATGTCCAATGGTGATACTTAATAGGGTCTAAAGAATTAAAAAATTATTTATTTTTTGAAAAAAATAAAATCAAAGAAAATCAAATTAGTATGTATAAATATACAAAATTTTATAAAAACTTGAAATTATTATGTTTCATAAAATTTTAAACGTATATTACAATCCATAAAAACAAATTGAAACATAAAATGTCATATAGTAAATTTTTGTAAAAAATCTGTAAAATTTTTGCCAAATATGTAGATATCTCTGTAGAATACGTGTAGATGTCTCTGAGTAATATAATAACTTGTACATGAACCAGTACCCGAATTTTTTGGGTACAATTAATTGTGACCCGACCCAAACATGTATCCGAAAAATTCGAACCTGTATCTGATCCGAAACCTTATAGGTATCTGTATAGGTATAAAATTTCTATACCCGACATAACCTATATTCGATAGGACACGATCCGGATCCGACCTGAATATCAGTATGCCTAGGATTATCCTAAACTTTCATTTTTATAAATGATATTTACTATTTAGCACAAAAAAATAAAATCTCAGTAGCCCAATTATGATTCGCCACGTAGCCCCATGAAACTGTCTCTTAGGTCTCGCGGTGTTGATATGTCTAACGCCCAAATCTCTTCCGTTTTTATTTTTTTAATCCTTTTTATTCAATGATACTCTCAAAAACCCAATGATCTTAGAATATCATTAACAATGAACCATATAAAGGTTTTTAAATAATTTTTTATTATTAAATTTAAGAGTTATTTGTTTAATACGTATCACCCGTATCAATCGCATAAGACGTTTTCAACCGTATCACTCATAAAGATGCTTTATTTTTTCTATTTTCTTTTAGTTACATGAAACTCTTATAGTCTCACCATTAAACATTGTCTTAGAATCTTATCCCAAATTTTAGTGTAAAAGCTATTTAAATTATTTGACCACTAGATCAAAGAGTTTCCATTTGTTTATCATGATTTGAATGATATTTTGATTTTTTTTTTTTTTTGGTAATAAAGGGTAGATTTGCTACTTTAAATGATGGAGTATTGTTTTGCAATTTGCTAAAGAAAAAACAATAATAAAACTATAGTCCTACTAAAACCGTTCATTGGAGTCTAGTGTGTTGCAAGGAGAACATGTTCATTGTGAGATGTAGTAAATCTAGAAACGTCCGTTGTGGATCGGAGTGATGCAGAGAGCTGAGTTGTGGAATCGTTGTTCGTGGAAAGTTTGAAAAAAAAAAAAAAAAAAACTATTGTCCTACTTGGATGACACGGTGTCGTATTGCAGCAAAGTGGCAAAGCTCTATTGGTCACTATGACGCTTAAAGAGAGTTATTTTGGCTCTCTCATCGGAACCAAATCCAGAGGCGGGGAAACGAACGGATCCGCCATGGCAGCTCGGAAGAGAGCTTCTTCAATGTCAATTTCCAAGAACCCGGATCCGTTAGAAAAACCCAATTCAGCTCCATCGGAGCAGAAGATGACCCGGAATTCTTCCGGTGACGAATTCCGTCTCGCACCGCCGAAATTAGGAGTGATCTTCGTGATCTCTACTCTTCTATGCTCTCTTTATCTATACCTTCTCTGTTTTCACTACGAGATTGACAACGAGCTCAAACGATCGATCCTCATCAACGCTGGGCTTAGCTTGTTAGGGTTCTTCGTCACACTCAAGATGATTCCTGTTGCTGCTAGATACGTTCTGAGGCGCAACATGTTTGGTTTTGATATCAACAAAAAAGGAACCATTCAAGGAGAAATCAAAGTGTAAGTGTTTGATTAATCTGATCATCAGATTTTGAAAATATGATCGAAATTTGCTTCATTTCTTGTTTACTTTACAGGCCTGAATCATTGGGTATTGTTGTTGGTATTGTCTTCTTGATCGTTGCGATAATCTTTCAGTATTTCAATTTCACTGAGGATTCCAATGTAAGTGACCATTGTTTTCCTTTTGGCTAAATGGGTTAGTAGTCATGGCACTAAACCCCTTTGGTTGATGATTCTTGTGAAGTGGCTTGTGGAGTATAATGCAGCATTAGCATCTATTTGCTTCATGATTTTGCTTGGATTTGTAGATGATGTACTTGATGTGCCTTGGAGAGTGTAAGTTTGAATTCCTACTATGTATTTTGTTTTGATGAAATTCATGAGTGCTTTTAGTTTACATGTTCTCTCTTGTCAATTTAAACAACAGGAAACTTGTCTTGCCATCTTTTGCTACCCTTCCACTGTTGATGGCTTATGCTGGACATACAACTATTGTTATACCGAAACCTCTAATTGCTTATATTGGCTTGGAAGTGCTTGATCTAGGTACTGATTCTCACTTCTATAATTATATTTCTGAGGAGGTAAATGATTATGATTAGCTCAGTAGATGTTTCAATGTGGCAGGACGGATATATAAGTTATATATGGGGTTACTTGCCGTCTTTTGCACAAACTCTATTAACATTCACGCTGGTCTGAATGGTCTTGAAATCGGTCAAACAGTTGTTATTGCCGCTGCTGTAAGTCCTGTAGTCATAAATTATATCCCTGAATTCTTCTCTTTCTGGTCCTTTTTGGGTTGAGATATGATTTTGGTTACTTGTAGATACTGATACACAACGTTATGCAAATCGGAGCATCTGTTGATCCTGAGTATCACCAAGCTCATGCCTTCTCGATATTTCTTACTCAACCACTGATGGCAACATCCTTGGCATTGCTTGCTTACAATTGGTAAAATCATTCAAAAGGTTTGCTTGCTTACAATTTGTAAAATGCTTTCTCTGACCAGTTCTTGCCATCTTCTGTTGTTAAGGTATCCTTCTTCAGTGTTTGTTGGAGACACTTACACAGTCTTCGCTGGAATGACTATGGCTGTTGTTGGGATTCTGGGCCACTTCAGGTATAATCACAACCTACTTAATTTTATGAGGCACTTCACTATTACATGTAAACTATCAACTCCATAGCCTTGTTATAAACATATCGTCGTAAATGTTTTCCTTTTAGTTTCTTAAACTTTATGCTCAGATTCATCATTTGCACCATATATTCATCAACTCTCATGCCGTCTTTCTCTTCTGAAATTTTGGTTTTGCAGTGAAACCCTCCTCATCTTCTTTCTTCCTCAAGTTCTGAACTTTCTATTATCGCTTCCTCAGGTTCATATCTAATTACACTCTTCTCCAGCATACTTATAATCTTGTGAACTCATGTTTCAGCCATCTAACATACTATATATAACACTTCAGCTTGCTGGCATTGTGAAATGTCCGCGCCACCGTCTCCCGAGGTAACCCACCTTTGTGTTCTTACCTTTTGTAAAGTGATTAAACAACAGACACATCACTCATCTTGTCTTTTGGAATATCCAGGTTTGATACTGCAACCGGATTACTGACGGGAACAAAAGATGGGACACTCGTCAACGTTTACTTGAGGTTATTTGGTCCTAAATCAGAAAAATCTCTTTGCATCCATCTTCTCGTTTTCCAGGTAGTTCTCTAATATATGTACATCACCATTTTTATAAAATGAAAACAATTGCCATTGGTTTTGTGATACTCTGTTATGTTTCTACTACAGGCTCTAGCCTGTGGCTTCTGTTTCATACTTCGGCACTTTCTTGCTGGTTGGTACAAATAGATCTGCAACCTGAAGAATCTTTAGATACCGCCTCTCTCTGTTCTTCAGACGAGTCACAAATACAGAGCATTACTTTAGTTCCTTGCACAATCTAATATAGCAACGTAATTTTTTTGTTACCATTGTGTTAAAAGTAGTATCTCAGGGGAAACAAAGTAAAGTCATTTGCTTTTGTTGAACTTAATGGCAAAATTTTCAAAGACCATGTATCATCATCTCCAGTTTGTACAATCAAACACCATCTTAAAGATTCTCTCTTAAAAGCTAATCTCTAAATCCCTCGATACCAAGTTGTTTTCTCACATTTTTCTAGCACAAACATGAAAACAAGAAACTAGTGATCTATATCCATTGTTTCTCCCCCTTCGTCTTCTTCATTGCTACTGCTGGTCCAAAGCTTGATGGTACGATCATGTGATACAGTTGCGATACACGAGCTATCTGCAGTGATGTCTAGAGAGGCAACTTTTGACTCGTGACCTGCTAAGCTTTTTACAAGCGAGAAATCTCTGCCTGACCATATCTGGTATAGACAAAAATGTTAAATAAGTGGAAACAAACTATAAGTAAATGAAACAGAAGACTTAAAAAAAAATTACTTCGGGCAAGGGATTATAGAAATATTTACATTGACTTTCATGTCGTATGAGGCAGTGGCTAGGAAGTAGCCTTCTTGTGGTTCATACTTCACTTGAGACACAAGGTTAGCATGAGCTGGTATAATGTAAAGTGACTTTCTCATTCTTAGGTCCCAAATACGGCATTGATTATCCTCACCACCAGATGCCAAGTGATAACCATTAGGAGAGAAGTTCACTGTGAGAACCTGGAGAAGCATATAGAACGGAGGAGATTAAAATAAGGGTCAGTGAATCGCTTTTGCCTGAGGAAGAAAACCAAAGGAACAAAACTTTATTCTTACCGGTTTGATGTGTCCTTGGAAGACAAGAATACTCCTACCAGTGCGGAGATCCCAAACCCGTGCGAGTGAATCAAGCCCAGAAGAAGCTGCTAATGCTCCATCTTGTTGAAATGCTATTCCGTAGACACTGCGACTGTGACCTTCTTGCAAAAGCAGCTCTGCTCCTGTGTTTATATCCCACAATCTCCATGTTTTGTCAAAGCTTGTTGTCCCGAGGTATTTCCCTGATGGGTGGAAGGCAACACGTGCAAGACGATCCAAATGACCTTCAAAAGTCTGAAGGAGTGTTCCATCAGTTTTCCAAAGCTTTGCAGTTCGATCAGCAGAAGCAGTTGCTAGACAATCATCCACAGGCGAGAACACTACATCAGTTGCACGTTCTTTGTGATCCTTCAAGACAGCAATCTTGTTTGTAACTTCAGGCATCTCCCACAATTTAGTAACTCCACTCAAAGAACTAGCCAAAGAAAAACAATGAATCACTAAAGAGACGAGAATTCGCAAGTCATGAACCTAGAGAATGTGTAATGCAGTTAGCTGGGGCAAATGCACTTAGAGATGAAGAATGCAATGTATAAGCTAATAGGCCTAACTAACTTCATGGTCTAATAAAGGTGGAAGGAATTGAGACCGAAACAGCAGATTAAGTAGACCAATAATTCTCTACTTACAAATCAATGAAAACCAACAAGCAGGTAGAATGCAGCATACTTCAGGCAACTCTAATCAAATATACACTAACATACCTCCAAGCCTAAATATCAGGATGTGGAGATTATTTAAGTTTGTGATTGAAAGTAAGAAAGAGATAGAAGAGAGATATACCATGTGGCAAGTATTTTTCCATCTCGCGAGAAGGAGCAGCCAGTGAGAGGACGATCATCTCCAAAATTACTGCAATCAAGAACCATGCCTTTAGCATGCTTTAAAGCCCACTTAATCTCTGCATCCATATCCTCATCTGGATCATCTCTCCTCCGCTTTGCACGCTGAATCCTTACAGCAGCACTCTTGATAGAAAATTTGGCAATTTCTATTCTAGCCTCTCTAAGCTCATTTGGACCCTCAGTAAAAAAAGGGTATTCAAGTATTTCATCGTCCACTTCCTCTTTTGGAGCCGCATCTTCTTCGTGAGCTTTAAGCAGTTTATCCAACTGCCCATCAATATCAAGCCTAGCCATAAGCTGCGCCAACCTAGCTCTTCTCTCCATTTCCTGTTCTCCAAATAGAGTAATGGGCTCACCAAGTCGTCTAAGGCGATCTCTAACAGCTCTGTCATTTGTTGGAACTGCGAGAGCAGCAGCACGGCGCTTTATCAACAACTCTTGCAATGCCTTTTCCTGTCTTCCTCTGACAAGTTTACTCTCTTCAGATATCTCATAATGTTCATCATCTGATTCCGATTCCAAGTCATTGGCTCTCGCTCCACCATTTTGTGTAACAGGTGGCCTAAGAGTAGGTGGGCGGGCAACCGGTATTGGAGCCATTGGTGGGGGAAAAGAAGGAGGCACCATAGGTGGTAGAGCAGAGAGGCCTGCAGTGATAGTAAATGTGAAACTTCTAGAGTTGAGATTTATATAAGTAATTCAACTGTCATCTATAATATTAAATGTAACAATTAATCGAATGCTAGTAAATCACCTGGCTGAGATGATGCATCTTGTCGAACTGGAGCTGCTGTGATTTGAGTAACAGGAACTGAAGGTGAAGCTGTTGGTGCAAATGAAACATTATCTTCCATGTTCTCTTAAATCCCCAAAGAAAAACACCACCGAAACAGCAATCTAGACTTAAACCTGGAACAAACAAACACAGAAGAATTCCAGATCAGTTCTCATGATGGTCCTTGTATATACGACGCAATTCCAAAACCAGAAAAATGTTGCTACGAGATAAAGATGGTAGCTTTATACTAAAATCAAAGTCAGTGGTAACTAAAACTCTCTTGGGAATTTAAACAAACAGCTAATAGGCAAAGTATCAAGCTTCATAGTCACTTCCTACAGCATAGCAGTGAAAATTCATGAAAAGAAAATCAACAGGTTTCAGAAGAAAATCGAAGCTGGGAATGTAGTATATACCAGGAATTTACGGAATCACCGAATCTCGCTACTCTCTTCGAAACCCCCAAACACGAATTAGACTTCTGGGTTGCTCAAGCTCCGTATTCCCTGAGAAAAAAACCCATAACCTAATCAACAAAGCAATTGTTAGAAATCCATCTTCCTAAGAAACATACAGAAGCTAAATCGTGAAGAAAGTATTTCTTTTTCTTTTACCTCTCGAGAAGAAAGAAGAAGAAAGCAAAACGGAAAAGAAGCCAAATTAATAAAACTTGAGATTCCGCTTCCAACTTAACCAACTCTCTGAAACGGATCGATCCATATTGGGCTTTTTCATTAATGGGCCTTTTCACATTGTTTAACAAAACCGAACCCAAATCGGAAAACAAATAATTAATGATGAAATTAATACATTTACGCGGTAATAAATCTTGTCTTAAAAATAAAATTAATTTCATCACTGGAAAGACTTGCTGATGAAATAATCTAAACTAGATGATTCTCCCGCGTACACGCGGATAAATTATTAATGTAGTTTTATTTATAATTTTAATTTTTAAAAATGTGAAATATATGTTTGTTTTGATTTTTTATTATAGACATTGTTGTTGATTCTTTTGTTTATAATATTTTTGGTCAATAATATCGTTTTTATTAATAATATATATTTTAAAATTTTATTTTATCATTTAATTATTTTATATATGTAAACGTGTCAAATCAAAATATATAATAATTTAATATATAAAAGTTAAAAAACATATTAAATTTGGCTTGTCCGACTATCTTAAGTAGAATTTAGAATACAAATAAATTATTTAATATTTTAAAACATTAAAATATATAATCATAAATTCCATTTTATGGAAATTTATAACAGTAAATCAATAGACTTCCGACTATCTGAAATGATATCCTCTATATATTAAAAAAAAAACTACAAAAAAAAAATTATAAAAAGATAATGATATCTCGGAAAAATCCTTTTTATTTTTGATGAAAATTCCATTTTTAAGAAAATCAGTTTGATAGGCCGTGAAAATCAGTCGATTGAATTGATATCAAAAATAAAATCAATCGATTGAATTGATATCAACATATTTTTTGGCTGCGATGTATCCCTTATATAGTGAAGATTATTGGCTAGGTTTTATACTTATATTAATAAATAAATATAATTGGACTAATAATTGATTTTGGCCGATTTATAAGTGTAACACTTTTGTTCCATTCATTTGTGAAATTGGGCTAATAATTGATTTTGACCAACTTTTTTGCTTGAGTTTGGGCTAAATTTGTTTTTGAGTTTGAACTAAATAAATTAGAGAGAATGAGCTAAATTAGAGAATGTCATGTCACATTTTTTACAATGTCATGTCACATTAAAAGTTGGAGAATGATTTTGGTGAAGACACGTAAGCTCTTTTCAAAAAATCACTCTACAATTAATATATAATTAATATATAAGGGATATTTTTTTTTTATATTGATCCCTTGTTCTATATATATGTTTGTATTTTGCTTCTAAGCAAATTCATATTCACTACCAATCAACCACAAATCACAATCTAATTGTGTTTTGCATATATTGTTTCAACAAATTCACAGTTTTAAGTTCACTGTTTCCAAATAGACTTATGATTCTCTGACTTAAGCAAGACATTTTTAGCCTCTCTACCATGCTATAATAGAGTAGCTAATTCGGGCAAATACTCAACATAACTCCGAAACGTGACATACAAAAAGTCATATGTTTAGGCTATAGTTTCTCAAGCCTTTGATCTAAAGAATAATTCTTTTTATTAAGTTTAGAAATATAACTCAAAAACTAAACCCAAAGCTCATACCTTTGATCACAACTCAATCAAGGTATATATAGCACAACATTGCTATTTCCATTCCAATTAAAATAGAAAACTACTCTTTTCTATCCTAATGAATAATGGTAAATTTTCTTTTAGTCTATCTTTTCCATAACCAACTTATTATAGATATCTTGGACTCCAAGCTAATGTTGAAGCTTATCCAACATAGGCTTTAGAAATCTTGACCCCTTACTGCTACTTTTTTTTTTTCTTCCACAGTATTGGTTTCTTCTGATGGCTCAAAAGTTACCCAACCCCACAATCTTTTTCTCAGACATTATAGTTTAGTTTTTGGTGAGTGGTATCTATCAGTCAAAATGAGTCAGTCTAAGATTCTAGGTAGTGATCCTACCATATCATGTAAGGAAGAATCCACGTGGCACAAGCCGAGGCATGGCTTAGAGGAGGGGTCCTTTATATTGCATATGGCTCGTGACTTTGTTTTCTCCTAAAGTGGTTCCACTTTGTTGAGACTTTCAAGCTCAACCATTGAAACTTGCTCTTCTTCTTCCTTTTCTTCCTGTTCCTAAAACCTTTGACTGTTCAATTTTTCTAAGTCTTTTAGATGTCTTTTTGTGTTATCTCAAGTCCTTTTCTTACTCGTGTTGGTTACTTACTTTCTATCTAGTGCAGTTGGTGAGGAAATGGCTCCACTTACCACGTGAAGATAGCTTGAAGATAACTCTTTTTTCGTCTTCTCTTCTGTCAATATGTATTTATAACCCCTCAATAGATACTAACTCGCTTGTCGCTATCGTTTGAAAATACTTGGGATCTGATGCTTAATTAATCATTCCTTGTTTTGAAAAGATTTACCTTAATTCTAAGATTAGATATACAAAAGACTCTATACTTTGAACCTTGTTAATCGATTTCGACTCGTTTATTCTTTTCCTGTTTCAGAAAATCACTCAAAACAAGCCTTCTAAAGTTGTCCCTACTCCTTGAGAAATTGTTCTACGAGGTACCTATTATTATTCTCTTTTATATTATTTCATCATCTTTACTGTTACAGTTTGTGCCCACTAACACACAAGCTTAGCTTTAAACTACTCGTTCACATATGATCATTGTATTTTTATTCTAATTTATTTAGACTAATCTAATAGTTTTCTCCACCTTAATTATACACAAAAACATTTCTATGGGGTGTAACATTATGCCTCTGATATGATTGTGTTACAAACTTTATGCAAATGCTTATCTATTTGGCTGTTTTCTCCATCAATGAGGGTCCAGAGAAGACTGATTTGTCACAAACTGATTTAATCTCTAAATAACATTTAAAACAGTTTTTGAGTTGTTGCAGAAGACTCTCTAATGACATTTCTCTGTGGAGATGTAGTAGAAGCTTTCTTAATGATGTAAGAGTTTCTCTCAAATCTTGAAGCTGCGCGTGGAGGAGATGGTCATTGTCATTAACCTAAGGGGATCACAATGACCTTAGGCTTCATTTCCTTTCCAAACTTTTTCTTTATACTTTGCATCCAAATTCAAACTTGTGAAAGGGAAAGTGTCTGCCACATGTTTGTTATACATTTATAAACTGAAGTGTTGTTTTCATATACCCTTTCATGACTAGTTGCAGTACATAAATGTCAAAGTTCTCCATAGATTAATAAGGGTTTATTTGATGGTGTAACGTAATTTTGAGAGAAGCATGGTACATAGATACGACGGAGGCATGGAAGCATAATTTGCTTCGAGATGAATCCACAAAAACCTATAATTTTATCGTTTACTAGTCTAGCTTTCTTTATATTTTTATAAAAAGATGGACTAGTTGTAAAAATGTTTTTTTTTGTTTAAATTAATTTTACATTCATTTTGTGTTTAAAAAAATTGAGGGATATTTGCAAAAACAAAAACATTGGCATTTTTGTAAATAAATAGTGTATCTTATAGTGCATGTTAACAAAGAAAACGTATTTTACAAAGAAAATAATATGATATCTTATGTGATGGTACATTGTTTTTGGAGAATTTTCGAAAAACGCCATTTTTGAAGTGTTACTTTTCAAAAATTCCATTTTTTCAAAATTTTTGCAAAAATGCCACTTTTTCAAAATCATTTATTCAATATATCATTTATATTTGGGTTAACTATGTTGTATTAGGGTTTAGTTTTGAGGGTTTAAGATTTGTTTGGGGTCAAAACATATTTTAGGGTTTAGAATTTTAAGATTTAGAGTTTAAAAATTCTTAATCAGTGGCATTTTTGCAAATTGACAACTTATAGTGACATTTTTGAAAAATGGCACTTCAAAAGTGACATTTTTACAATTACTTTTTTTTTTTAATATGCAACGCGCGATAAATTACACCACTTATTTATAAAATAGCCATCGTGTTTTTTTCTAATAGCAAATAATCTTCATTAATAATTGAGATTTTTATTTTAATATACCATATCGGCTGATCCAGAAACCCTGGTAAGGACGCAACGGAGTGCTACAGAGTGTTCGAAATCTAAAGTGATTTGAATTTTTTATTTAACGTCAATAATGTAGTAAGAAAATAGGTGCATCTATTGAGATAGACTAGTATGATTAAACTAATAGACTATAACCATTTGGCTATGAAAGCTGAGTTAAAGGCAACATTAAGATGATTCTGCAAGATGCTTTATAATTCCCCCAAATCTTATTATTGTGAAATTTCAAGATGGAGCCCATAAATTTGTAATCCCGACCACATAAAAGAGATTTAGGAAGGAATTATGCCAACTTATTATTTGAAATATAATACCTTCGGATCCAAAATCATTTCCAAGGAAGGAAAAAAAATCATATTAAGATGAAGAATGGGGTTTGTTTGTCTCATCATGCTTTTAACAAACCCATTATTTTTTTTAGCTCTCATTCCATTCCATGTTTAGAAAGAAAAAAAAAACGGATCACTAAGCTACAACTATAATTTTTAAAGACATTTTATAGAGATTCTAAAAAAAGTACCTTTTATATAAAAAAAACATTGATCTCTTCCTTTTTACCAAAAAAAAAACATTGATCTCTTCCTTTTTACCAAAAAAAAAAAAACATTGATCTCTTCCTAATAAAGTATCACACACAAAAGAAAGCCTTAATCCAAGTGATTGAGCGTGCAATTTATTATAGGTTGAACCGTTTGTCGTGGTTTTCGTATGTTTTAGATTTGATCCCGCATTTAGCCATTTGGTAGATGAACGTGCTATGACAATCTCAAAAGCATGTATTTCATGTGGATCCACACTTGAAAATTGGATTCATAGCTCTAATATGTTGATATGGAGACAGCTTTTTAATATTTAAATTGAACATAATACAAGAGCTAAAAATTCATCCACAAGACAAGAGGAAAAGGTGATTAAATGTATATAAAATGGTGCTTTGCACTTAAAATTGGTTTTCTTTCGGTTTCCTGATCCTCCAACAAAACCACCAAATGCAATAGTTTTTTGCCTTGAATATCTTATTAAGAAGACAAAGACAAGTGCTATATTTATTTATATATAAAATTTAAAGAAATAATAACAAATCTTAATGAATGGTTCTTGCTCTAAGAAAAAGGTTATGTGCAGTATAGTTGTTGATTACTCCTAATAGGGCTACGGTTCTACAATGATAATAGCATTAAAATCATACCTATGTTTAAATAAAACACTTATTCTTTTACTCTCAAAATTGTGGATTAATAAAGTTGATTGGCTTAGTTGAAAGAATTTCATGATGATACGACTAATATTTGATATTGTAACATCAAATATCAATCCTAAAAAAAGTTTTACCCTCAGTAGTCAATACAATAACTTTGTATGTAAATGTAGCATCAAATACAAACACATAAATAAACTTAAGTATGAATTCAAATTTGGTTTAGTCTTAACTTGTGAGATTAGGGTTACGATTCTTTGTTTGCATTTACGCTTATATTTAACCGTGTATAACTTTTAAATGGATTCAAAACCTTAAAGATCTTTAACAAACGTAGAACACACTCATTAACAGAAAAATCGAAGCCTAGTAGTTTCAAAAAAAAAAAAAAAGAATCGAAGCCTAGAACAAGAAAACACTATCTTATAAATATGTCCTAGGATTAATGCAAGGTTTAGCCAATGGAATTGACAAGAAAAGCTTTATATGTAGTGAATGTAATGTAATGAAAAAAACACACTCATTAATAGACAAAATTAAATTTGTTTTCTTCCCCTGAATAGACACATAATTTGTTTTCTTACCCTAAATAGTAAATAGACAACTTTATTATAAGTAAAAGCATATGTTGGAGATTTGCTCCAATTGGAGGATTTCTTTGCATTAATTAACACAAAACATGAGACCAGAAATTAAAATACTATATTTCTTTGGTGATAATTGAACTCATAGGGTCTACAATACAAGCTATATAGGTAAATTAGTAAGTATAGGCTTAAAATCAAAAACAAAAAAAATTTGGAGGAACATATAGATTTCTGAAACGAAAGAAAGAAAATAACCCATCACTGCAGAAAAAAGGTATCTCTATAATAATTGAAGACAGTAGAAACCTAATTGTCAACGAACTAGCCAATGAGACCAAACTCCACAATCACCACATTCTATCTTTGGGACCATTTCTCTCTCTCTCTCTCTCTCTCTCTCTCTCTCTCTCTCTCTCTCTCTCTCTCTCTCTCTCTCTAATATCAATAACTTGAAATTGAGATATCTAATGATCTACCATGGTTTTAATATCCATAATGTTTTTTAAAATGACATAAAATGGAAAAATGAGATTCATGTATCATATAAAAGTAATAATGATTAAATATGTTTGTGGAGTCTAACCTTATTTTTTATTTTGCGGCAATGGTGGTGGTTTTAATATCATATATTGTGCTTGTCAATTGTCATGATGCAATTTAAACAGTCTTAATGTGCCCAACTATCTTCTTATTGCAATCTTCACGGAGATTTACCAGTGAAATTATTAGAAAAAAAAAAAGAAACTTTTGAGTGGAAAGTGACATTACATTGAGACCTGCAAAAACTCGACAAGGCTAAAATAAACAATTGAAAAGAATTCAACGACAGAACAAAAAACCTTTACAAAGAAAAAGAAAAAAACTTTGTGCCACTAAATCTATGGGAATGTCAATAATGTTGCTGTACGGACTGGGATTCATTTAGGGTCTACAGAAAAATTCATGATTATGCATTGATCCTCTTTAACAAGAAATAGGAGTTACATCATTTCATATTAACCCGAAAAACTCGATTTGTTTTCATGATATTTATCGGGTTTGAGCCACTAGACTAAAATGCTTTGTTATTAATAAGTCTAAATAGAGAAGAAAGAGTATCTTACAGGGGCAAGTATTTGTCCACTATAGCGACCAAGGTATTGTGAGCTACGAAAAACAAAGGTGAATTAGCCAATGCCCCCAATAATTGGGACAATGTAATCATGAAAATATTAAAAAAAAGATAATAAAGCAAATAGAAAATAGATTGTAACACTAGTAATGCAAAAAAAGAGAAGCCAAAAAAGGAGTAATAATGTTTTAGAGCACTGGTTTTCATTGCACACAAAGTCACATAAGACAGATACACGACGAAGGGTAGTTATTCACTGCAAAATCTATGGACATAATTGGTCACTATAAACTTTTGCTTCATAGACTCCTTTGAGTCATTATATCCTACGACTATATTTGTTGGATGCCACTTGATATTTACTAAAAAGAAAGTTTAAAAATTTCAACATTTCTGTTCAAGTAAGCAATATCAATACCTTTTTCTTTATATTTTTATTCCAAGTGCCTCCTTTGTTCAAACTGTCACTCGACTTCCCACATTACAATCTTCTTCAGCCTTTGCTTCCATATTTCCTTGACTGTGTAGGTAAGGCCCCTACATCTTTCAATCACACAACAAAAAAAGAACATGAAGCTATTGGAATACACAACACATTCCCACCAGTCAACACTAAACATTCATATCTTTATTGCAAGTATCACAGTGGTATTGATTTTTCTTCTATTTATCTCTCGGTTTATTACCTCCAATAAGATCGAATAAGCACCAATCACGCTAGGGAGACCTGAAACATTTAAATGCAACAAGATTTATTACTTTCTCTTAACAATTAGGAACAAGGAATGCTTTGGTTACATCATGTGTTTAGGACAGCTCTGTATCCATCCTGCAAGGAATAGTAGCCAATGCTAATGTTTGGTCCTAAGGGACTACTTACTTCCAAACTTAATAGTCAAACTTTAATGCTTCAAGAACTGACAAGATCAAGTGATGTAAAATGGTCCAATAAGTATAATCCAATGAGGTTTACCAGACTGGTCGTAAAGGGTGGTGGGCAAGATTGTCTTCTCTAAAACTGAGCTCAAGTACCATGAGACCCAAGTAGGGGCCCTAGTGTACATACCCTCTGACAGTAAGCTTAGCCAAGAGATAAAACAATAACAAGAAGTAAAACCTATGCAGTAAAATAAATTTTATTACCTTTTATGCAGGAAATCTTGGCAGGGAGAGAATGTAACTTACCATAAAAAAAAAATTGGGAAATAAGTTAGAAATACTTTTCTAGTAACTTTCACCTTATGAAATATGCAAAACAAAAATAAAGTATCATCACAAAGATATCTTAATTTACGGCAAGAGACAAAAAGTAATGCCAATCCATCTATATATAGTGAGCACAACTATATTGGCTTACTTGACTATACCGCCCAAAACCTTTCCTTTTAAATTCCCTTCTCTCTATCTCTTTCTTCCTCAAAGTGCTCTAAACCTCAAATTTACCTCT
Source organism: Arabis hirsuta (assembly GCA_964056655.1). Lineage (NCBI taxonomy): Eukaryota > Viridiplantae > Streptophyta > Magnoliopsida > Brassicales > Brassicaceae > Arabis > Arabis hirsuta. The sequence continues at coordinate 48,733,868 of OZ053298.1, forward strand.
ACTTCACATATCATCCTGGGGGCTTTAGCAATTTCTATAAATAAATTAGAAATGGGATTGACCTCATCTTTACGGTTCCGTAGACGAAACAACAAGACATTCCTCAGAATCTTCATGATCTTGGTTCTAAGTTGTATACCAGGTAGAACCAATCTTTGCTCCAATCATTCTGTTAGTACCCCAATAGATTTACCTCCTTCAAATCCTTCAGATATTCGTTCCTCGTTAGATTCACTAGATTTTGAGGGTTTCGTAAGCTTTGATGATGTCCACAATGCGGCCAAGGACTTTGGCAACATATACCAGTACCGACCTTTAGCAATTCTACATCCGAGGTCAGTTTCTGATATTTCATCAATGATGAGGCATATAGTACATCTGGGATCCACCTCGAATCTTACAGTAGCAGCTAGAGGCCATGGTCACTCGCTTCAAGGACAAGCTCTAGCTCATCAAGGTGTAGTCATCAACATGGAGTCACTTCGAAGCCATGATATCAGGGTTTACAAGGGGCAGCAACCGTATGTCGATGTCTCAGGTGGTGAATTATGGATCAACATCCTACGTGAGACTCTAAAATACGGTCTTTCACCAAAGTCCTGGACCGACTACCTTCATCTGACTGTTGGAGGTACCCTATCTAACGCTGGAATCAGTGGTCAAGCGTTCAAGCATGGACCTCAAATCAACAACGTCTACCAGCTAGAGGTTGTCACAGGTATTTCATTCATGCTATACCTCTCTATGGTATTCTCACTAAAGTATGCACCTGTAAAGCATATGCATGTCATCAAGAGCAAAAACACTGAACACTAGCATAGTTTTTGGAACTAAAATAGGAGTGCGTAGGTGCTAATGTGCAAACATGCAACGCACACTTGTAACTTGTAACTTGTAACTTGTAACAAAGAAAAATTATATAACAAACAATGGATAATAATATATTTCACATATTGAATCAGGGAAAGGAGAAGTCGTGACTTGTTCTGAGAAGCGGAATTCTGAACTTTTCTACAGTGTTCTTGGGGGACTTGGACAGTTTGGCATAATCACCCGGGCACGGATCTCTCTTGGACCAGCACCACATATGGTAAAGTTCCATCTTGAGCATGGCTATTGGAATATGTAAATAGTCAGAATATATATGCTATGATTCCAAGCACCGGTTTCCTGACACAGTTAAATGAATTTTAATAGGTTAAATGGATCAGGGTACTCTATTCAGAATTCTCTGCATTTTCAAAGGACCAAGAACATTTGATTTCGAAGGAGAATGCTTTCGACTACTTGGAAGGATTTGTGATATTCAATCGAACAGACCTCCTCAATAACTGGAGGTCGTCCTTCAGTCCCAATGATTCCACACAGGCAAGCCAATTCAAGTCAGATGGGAAAACTCTTTATTGCCTAGAAGTGGCAAAATATTTCAACCCAGAAGAAGCTAACTCGATGAATCAGGTAAAATTTGAAAGCAATATATCATTAGACTTAACTTCTAAAGCGACAATCACTATACTCTCTAGAATCTAGATCAAACCGTTGGTTTCTAACATAGCAGGAATGGTTACCTTGCAGGAAACCGAGAAGTTACTTTCAGAATTGCATTATATTCCATCCACTTTGTTCTCATCTGAAGTGCCATATATCGAGTTTCTGGATCGCGTGCATATTGCGGAGATAAAACTGAGAGCTAATGGTTTATGGGAGGTTCCACATCCCTGGTTGAATCTCCTGATTCCCAAGAGCAGCATATTTGACTTTGCTACAGGAGTTTTCAACAACATCGTCACAAGCAACAACAACGGACCTATCCTTATTTATCCAGTCAATCAATTTAAGTAAGCAAAATGCCAAAAGCAAAAATTCTTCCAAATGATTCTGAAAAATAAGATTACTAACCATATTCCAACACTAATTTTGTTGCAGATGGAACAAACATACGTCTTTGATCACTCCAAATGAAGATATCTTCTATCTCGTGGCCTTCCTTTCCTCCGCGGTGCCAAATTCCTCAGGGAAAAATGGTTTAGAGTACCTTTTGAAACAAAACCAAAGAGTCATTAACTTCTGCGAAGTAAAAAAACTCAATGCAAAGCAGTATTTGCCTCATTATGAAACTCAACAAGAATGGAAATCACACTTTGGCAACAGATGGGAAACATTTGCAAAGAGGAAATACGCGTACGACCCTCTCTCGATTCTAGCCCCGGGACAGAGAATTTTCCACAAAGCAACACAATTATCTCCCATCCAACCTCTCTAAGTCAAAAAAAAAAGGAACCATCACTGCATCAGACTGCCAAAAACCTAACACTGTAAATCACAAACGTTAAAAAGTTTCCAGTGTTCTTGTAACGGCTAAGCTATAGGCAGCAAGAGAGTGGAATTCTTTTTTTTTTTTTAGTATCTTTTGGTATACAGTAGATTGGGGACACTGTATAGGATACATAAAAATCCTACACAGTATCATAACATTTGTCACTATAACACATCTCTTCTCTAAGACCTTTATATCTCCATTGCAAAAGGGATCTAATCCACCATATGAATCTCCCGAAATATCTTGATACCAATGTCAATATTATTGAAATCAGACTCCTTAAACTCTCGGTGCAAAGAGATTTTACCTTGGAGATCTAAAAACCCAATCAAATCGACCTACGATTCTCGATTGATTTCACGAGCCCGTTGTGAGAATCCGAATTAATCTCCCATCTCGATTTGAGTTCACGACCTACGATTTTCCGATCAGTTTTATATCAGCCACAACGATGATTAACCTTATCCCGCGAAGATCGGAGAAATTTGGTGCCCTTTCGCCATGAATAAACCGAGCGAGCATCGAAGATTTTCTCTCTCTCTCTCTCTTTGAAATGTGATTTCAAATTTCAATTCGTTTGTCACGAGTGAAGTAATAATACACACGCGTGTGTGTGTATATATATATATATATATATATGTATTTATTTAAGTTATTAATTTAATTTTCCTGGGGCGGTCAGGCGAAGGAGACGCTCCTGGACATGGCGAAACAAATTTTATTACCTTTTTTTTTTTTTTTTTTTTGATCTCTTCTTCTTCGTTTGGTAATAATAATAAGCAAATCCCAAAAACCCTAAACGGTCCTCACTCTGTATCATAGAGACAACTACACACATTGATTCACCTTCTACTTCACCTTAAACACGCAAGAGAGAGAGATTCGTTGTATCGATTGATTCCTTTCTAAAGCCCTAAATTTTCGATTTTGATTTTGATTTTGACAAAGTATCGAATATTTTTTTGGATGCCTCCTGCGGCGGTGGAGATTGGGTCTCCGGTTGAAACTATCCCTTCATTCTCGGCGTTTTTCCCGGAGAGTGTTCGCTCTCTCGATCAACGAGGCATGGATCCTTCGTCGTCGTTCTCTACAGCTTCTGGAGTCGGAAATGGGATTCAATTTGGGTTTGGAGCTGGTTCAGGACAGAACACGAAGAGTCGAACGAAGCCGAGGTTGGTTAAACTGAGGAAGAACGGTAGAAAAGTGAAAGGAACCTCTTTTTCCGGCGAGATCTTGTCGGGTTTCAACCCGTTTGCGCCGTCTAGTAAAGGTAATTTGTGTTACATTCCTTAAAGATCTTGTCTTTGATACTTTGTGAGCTGATTGTTTTTTGGTTTCTGTAGGGAGTCTCCATATGAACAGTGTGAATGATAGAAATGATAGCGAGTCACCTGGGGATAAAGATTTTGTCTTTGGGGCTAATGGGAACAGTTCTGGTGCAGGAGCTACCAGTGCATGTAAGGTCTCAGTAACTTCTTTGTCTGATGAGGAGGAATTTAGCACACCTATAGGTGATTATGACTTGGGTTCGGAATCTACAAAAGAACATTCAGACGAGGTTTTAGGAAAGCGAGATAATGATAAACCAGTAAACATCAGACCGTGTAGTAAGAGCGCGTCTTGTGAAACGCAAAGTGGAGTTGGGTTTGGTAGTGGTAAAACTATAGATGATTCTGAATTGAACCTGCCTGCTGAGATGAGGAAGCTTAATATCAGTGATACCAGCGATCATGGTGGCAACGGCTATGAGGAAGCACGAAAATCCAATAACACGCCTGCATTTATCTTTGGCAGCTCTGGAAAGGTTGATGCTGAATATAGATGTGCGGCAACGTCAGGGCCATGCTCTTTCAGTTCCAATGGTTTTCACAAAAGTGATAATACAGCGGATAAAAGACCCACTTTTCATTCCAATACCACCAATATAAACAACTTAACAAGCAGTACCTTTGGTACAAGAACATCATTTGACGATTTCAAAGCACCACAATGGGATCCTTCTTCGCTCAAGAACAGTTTGTTTCCAGAAGTGAGCAGAAATCAAGGACACACGCGAAGAAATCGGGCATCCAAGGACAAGAGATCAAAGAAAGTCAAAGAAAAAATGAAACAGCATGAGCCGAGTCGATGCAACGATCATGCTTTTGAGGGAGTTGAGTCTAACGAACAACTCAGTTCCCCTGGATATTGTTCACCCATGGATTTTTCTCCTTATAATGGTGAGAAAGCCAGCAATCAATTTCCAACAGGACCTCCTCTGACATCAATCGATCCCTTACATTCGAGAGAACATGTAAATTCTCGCTCTAGTAATGATTTTAAGGTTGCCTCAGCCAGGGATCCATCTGTCGTCACGGCAGAGGGTCATGGAATGACGACAGATGGTCATGGAAGTAGTTGTATGCCGAATTTTTCTTTCTCAGCGTCCGCCTCTCAAGAAAAAATACAATATAGAAAGCTTCAAGCTGTTAAGAAATATAGGAGGAAGGTCAATAACATTTTTCAGAAAAACAATCAAGAGAATCAACCTGTAAATACAGGTCAAGCCAAACAGGAGTCAGGCTCTACATCTGTGATGCCTGGTGTATGTGAGGTTTGGCGACTAAGGTATTAAATACCAACACAAGAGCTTTAACATTTTCGCTTTTTAAATACTTTATATCTGAGAATTAAGATAAGTAATGTTTTGTACCAGGGGAAATCAAGCCTACAAAAATGGTGATATGTGTAAAGCTGAGGAATGTTACACATATGGTATTAATTCCTCCCCATCAAGTGATGATTCAGAATACTCTATGAAGCCTCTTGCCCTTTGCTATGGCAACCGCGCAGCAGCAAGGATTTCTCTTGGAAGATTGAGGGAGGCTATAAGTGACTGTGAGATGGCTGCTTCACTTGATCCAAGCTACATTAAAGCGTATATGAGAGCTGCAAAGTAAGTTTAAGGCGTACTTTTCCAGATAGTTGTTTGATTTTTATAAATCATATCCTTTGAATAATGGAACTTAGTTTGACCCAAAAAAAAAAGGAATAAAGGAGCTTAGATCATGTCCAGAAATCAGTGCATCACCTAGAGTCAATTTGTCTTTTTGGCTTAAGCTTTATAGCTTCAGTGCTTAAGAAAACTATACATTCTTGTTTTAGATGTTTTCATCTCTTTCCTCCTGGCACCAGCTAAGGTTTTAGATCGTTTTTTTTTTTGAAGTGTATATCTTCGCAATAGCGATCACACTCTTTATCTAGTAAAATCAATTATATGTTATTTAATGGAATTTAATGTATTTATATTTTCTTCTATGTTTACTTTAGTTGTCATCTTGTACTGGGGGAACTTGGATCAGCAGTGCAGTATTTTAATAAATGCATGGAATCCGCCTCTAGTGTTTGCTTGGATCGACGAACGACTATAGAATCAGCTGAAGGTTTACAACAGGCTCAAGTATGCATTCTCTCCTCAGCTAGAATAAATCGATCACTGTTCTACAATGGTCTAACCAAAATTTTTTATACTTTATCAGTTTGGATGTCTTATATGGTAGATTTTTTGGATGTTCATTCGGCCAAAAAAAGTGCTGAATCAGCACAGGGTTTTGTTAATGTCTAATTAAACACATTTTATGTTACTTACTGGCAGAGGGTAGCTGACTATACCAACTGTGCATCCGTATTTTTGGAGAAGAGAACACCGGATGGCGCATCTGACGCATTGGTTTCAATTGCCAATGCCTTGTCGATTAGTTCATGCTCAGATAAACTTCTTCAAATGAAGGCGGAGGCCCTGTTTATGGTAAGTCGTCTTTCCTTTTCAGTTCTCAAAATTTAAATCTCTCTTTTACTGAGCATGAGCTTCCTTGTCAATTTTGCAGATCCGGCATTATAACGAAGTGATCGAGCTCTGTGAGAATACCCTTCAGACGGCTGAGAATAATTTTGTTTCAGCAGGGCTTGTTGGCATGACAAATGTTGATCGATTAGGGTCTAAGCATCACTCACTAATAGTTTGGAGATGGAATATGATTTCTAAGTCGCACTTCTACTTGGGAAACCTTGAGATGGCCCTGGATATATTAGAAAAGTTACAGCAAGTGGGATCTAGCAATGAGTAATCACTTTGTCTTTGTTGTGCAATAATAAAATTTGATATGCGTGTATTAATTTGTCTTTGTCTTTGTTCCTTGCTGAGAGTCTATGTTTTGTTCTGTAGGGATCAGGAAGAGTGTCGTGACTCACCATCTTCTTTAGTGGCCACCATTTCTGAACTTTTACGTTACAAGGTATGCTCTATGGAGGAACTAAGGGATTCTTCATATATCTGTGTAGTATAAGTTGTTTTTAACATCAACAGTTCTGATAAAATCCTTCATCACGCTTCCTTGCTGAATAACAATGATTTTTTCCACTTACCAGAGTTTTTATTCTGTGATTGCAGAACGCAGGTAATGAAGCTGTTCGGGCGGGAAAGTACATGGAAGCAGTAGAGCAGTATACTGCTGCACTATCAAAAAATGTTGATTCGCGCCCTTTCGCAGCAATCTGCTTTTGCAATCGTGCAGCTGCTAATCAGGCCTTAGTCCAGATTGCTGATGCAATTGCCGACTGTAGTCTTGCCATGGCTCTTGATGAAAACTACACAAAGGTATATTGTAATTTGCTTTTAACTCGTGAGCATGCACACGTGAACCTTCCTCTGTGCTAAAACAGAATTCTTATGAACTTTTGGAATTGCTGTAGGCAGGTGTAGTAAGATTCATTTGTGAATTACTTATTTTCCTAAAACAATGTTTTCGTCTACTCATGAACAAACAAATTTGTATATATCTTAGAGCTTCTTCCACGTTTTTTTCACATCTGAGATGGATAGTAATATTGTTTAAACAAGCATGCATAATCTATTTCCTTGAAATGTGGTAAGGTACTGAAGCAGCATCTAACCATCATTTCTTCGAATGAGATTCCATCAAAAAAATCAACCCGACTTATCCTTTCTATTTTCAGGCAGTTTCCAGGAGAGCCACATTACATGAGATGATCAGAGATTATGGTCAAGCAGCAAGTGATCTCCAGAGGCTTATCAGCATTCTCGTAAAGCAAAATAATGAGAAGACAAAAACGTTAGATACATCTGCTGATCGTGCAAGCAGCAGGAAAGAACTAAGGCAGGCCCGTCATCGGTTGTCTGTGATGGAAGAAAAATCTAAAGAGAGCATTCATCTGGATTTCTTTCTCATCATGTATGCTCACTTTTTGCAGTCAATTATACCATTCATGTTATTGGAGACCAGGCTAGAATTTCTTCTATGCATTTAGTTCCAGTATAATTGTATGCCAAGGCTATGTTCTATTCTCGTGTTGCTATATTTGCAGGGGAGTGAAGACATCTGACACTGCTGCTGATATCAAAAAGGCGTACCGCAAAGCAGCTCTTAGGCATCACCCAGACAAGGTGATTTGTGTTTACTTGCTGGCAATGTTGCAAATCATTAGTTTACATCTGCTGATGCTTCTTCTTTGATGTGGTATTCAGGCTGCACAGATTCTTGTCAGAAGTGAAAGCGAAGGACCGTGGTTGAAGGAGATATTAGAAGAGGTTCACAAGGGTGCAGATAGGCTCTTCAAAATGATTGGAGAGGCATATTCAGTTCTTTCTGACCCAACTAAGGTTTGCTTTCTCTCAGCAAGCAAATTTCGCCTTTTCTGCCGACAGACCTTCAAACACAATTCCTGTTTGTCCCCTAGGAATAGAACTGATGATATAGTGCCTATCAAGAACATCCTAGGACTTACTGTGTATGAATTACTGATAAGGTTTTTGTTTAACAGAGGTCGGACTATGAACTTGAGGAAGAAATTAGAAAAGCGAGGGCATCTAGAGAAAGCTACAGAAGCAGAAAGGCTGCAGAAGCAAGTAGCTCTCCATTTCAGACAAGTCCAAGCAGTCGATACTGGAAGGACAGCGGTAGGTCATACCGAAACACGCCTTCTTGGTGGTAGAACGCTAAAGTTCTTGGTGGCATAAGCAAAAGTAACCCAGTATTCTTGGTGGCATGAGCAATACGGATCCACTGGCTTCCTCCCAGAAGACTGGTGAAGTGTAAAGGGCTGCTACAATTCAATACAGCAAGCGAAACCAACTTGCATACACGAGAGAATTGTTTGCTTCAATGGTGAAAGGGCAACTCCTGCGAGGTTGTGAGTTGTGACCCAATTACGCTTTGTAACTGAACAAATGTTTGTTTGTTTTTGCGGATGGTACCTTTTGTAACACATCCAAAAGATCAAAGAAATGAAAAAGTGAAAAACCCAAGTTTATCTAACATATTACTGTTATCTATCTTCAAGGCCTCTGAACCATTCGTAACGATTGGCCAAAAACTTAACCTTTGTTCATTGGTGATTGGATATTATATAGCTCACGGAAGCAAGCATACTACGCTTATAAACCAAATTGGTCTCAAACATAGTTCTGATCTTCTGACCAATTTGGTCACCAACATGTAGAGCCATAAACATCTGACCAATACATCTCTCAGCTTCCTCATAGTTCAGATTCAGTTTCTCGGCTAGAACCCTGCGAATGCCATAAGATCCTCGTTATGAACAAAAGGTTTATATTCTACAAATAAACTTTCTCCTAACTTATGAACAAAAGGATTATACGTGCTCACTTACGCCAAGTCAATTCGCTGATGGATTCTGCACTAGGTCTCAAAGATAAAAAGACGGGCATTCTGAAGAAACTCATCCCTCAGAGGTACCGTTGAAAAGTTCCCATTCGTTTGCCAAGGAATGGATCATTCACAATGACCTATATTCTTTCTTTCAAGAGTTTGAATATACGCCTCTGCAACCACATTCAAGCAAAGAATAGAGGTTAACACCGCTTTACCTCTTCACACTCTTCCATCATCCTTTGAGCCCCATCAAAGTCAAAATTGACAAAGACACAGGCCAGGAACTCAGTAATGGGATCCTTGTAAGAGTAGTATTCTTGCTGAATGACCTTAATGAATTCTTTCAGTTGAGGCCTTCTCCTTTTGTTGACTATAAAAGCAGTTGCCAAGTAACGCAGTAGGTGGGGAGCACTTGTTTGTATGACATTTAAATACCTATAAAAGAATTCATCAAATTAGTATACACATTGCATGACAGAACTGGAACAGAACGCGAATCAATTTCAGTAAACTCCAATACGAAAAGTACAATCCTAATAAAAGGTAGAAAAATTCTCTGACCAGTGAACTGATACTGACCTAATGACGGTAAACATTATTTCACAAAAAACACAGCCTCTCACACACTTTGCATAACTTGATTGAACTTACTCAGATCATGCTGCTCGAAACCAATCAGGGATGGATGTAAAAAGTAACATTCCATGTCTAGTTTACATAAGAATCATTTAGATGCAAACTTATATGAAAAAAAGGTACAAGCACAGACACGTTCAGATAGTAAGTAGCCAGGGAAGAAAACAAGATAGAACTTCGAATTATGATGTTACTTTCACATTGCAGAAAGGAACTGAGAGGGATGCTAAACAGAGAATTGGTGCAGAGGAACGAAAAGTAATACTCACTTGTCTAGGTTAAAAACGTCAATGATTTGTGTCCTTCCACTATCATGATTAAAGAAGATATAAAGACCCCAGTGCATCAACCATATTCGGCTCTGCACCTGATTTAGCAGAGACGCAAAACTCTGAAAACAAAATGATGGGTAAGTCCACACTCGCATCTATGTGGAGCTCAAAGACAAAAACAAGGAAAATCTAGAAGAAGAAAACTTTTTAAAAAGAGACCTTTGAGTCAATAATTTATTTCAGACGATTAAGCTCTTCAAGCGCAATGTCCCAGTTCTGCATCAATATTTCCGAGGCGAGCTTTCCCCACAAAGCGTTCAGACTTCTTTCACTGTTAGAGCATAGGGTCCGGTACTGGTAAATATAATCAGCAGCTCCAGATTAGTTCCCACATTCAAACTGGAACTTAGCATACTGATACAAAGCCTCAATCTGGTCTGGACCAATCTATTAAATAACAAACAGCTATTTTTAACCTCAATTTCGCATAAGAAACCACAATTAGCGTTCATGGGCATGTTCATCAATCACAAAAACTTGTATACATCTGTAAAAACCTAAACTTTACGAAATAAGACAATCAGTCACGCAAGAAACCAAACCTGGTATCGCTCTTTAAGCATCTGGAGATTGTACTGTTTGTCAGCTCTAAGCTCCTTTACTGCATTTTCGTTCAGAAGAAAAGACACGAGTGGAGCAGCTGCTTCCTCCAGAGATTTAAGCCCAGCTACCACTTCCAATCTCCTCTCCACCATATCTAACAAAACAAAACCCACACTCTTCTTAACACTTGAACAATCAAGCGAAATACAGAGACATTGCTACAGAGGAAAGTAAGCACCTTTAGGAGCATCTTCAGTGTGGTAGAGACTCTTGTGAATATCCATAGCGTAATCGACCATGTTCGTCTGATTCAAAAGCTCGATCTTGAACTTAAGAATCTCTTCATCAGGATAACGCTTACGCTCCTGAAGAAACTCAAGCATAGTAAACACTAAGTGTCTATCCAGATTTGGCGCGACGAGAGGTGTAAGATCATAGCTCTTTTTACTCTGAGCCATTCTCGCAATCTCTGTCTCTCTCTCAACGAAGCTATTCAGTAGAAAAAAACCAAAGGGTTTATTTTGCAGAAGCTTGAACTCAGAATGTGACGTTTTTATATTTATATATTCAACCAAGTATTTTGTAAAAATTTGATTTTACTCCCAAACTTTTAGATTTCAATAGATCACACTGTGTAAACTGTTCAAAACGACCCTAGGCAATAACAACACACCACACAGAGCAGTTTATTGAGAACACAAAACATTACAAGTCCACTTTGCTTTATTGATACTACTATCATTTGGACAAATCCATATATGGTTGCCAAGTAGTTGAAGTGAGCTTAGAGCTTAAGCTTAAGGGCTTGAGCATGGTGACTGATGTGGTCTTCGATAAAGGTGGCAATAAAGTAGTAGGAGTGGTCGTATCCTGGCTGCATACGCACTAAGAGCGGCGCGTTCACTTTCTTGCATGCCTCCTCAAACTTGTTTGGCAATAACTGATCAGGATAGAACTGGTCGTTTTCTCCCTGCATTGAGGAATTTAGCAAAACTTAACTAAGCAGTGTTTTGGTTGCATGGAGATGCCAGAGACACTCCCTTTGTGTTCATTAGCTACAAGATTGCCTGATAAAGTGAAGACGAGGACGACAATGTTGTAAAAGGGTTTTTTACCTGATCGATTAGAATTGTGGCGGAGAGATCGTTGAACTTTGAAATCAGGCAAGTGGCGTCGTATTCCTGAGATTGGGAAAAGAAATCAGAGAAGGAAATCACTATTGTGTGGCGACTATATGGATACTGAAATCTTGTAGGGTGTATACCTCCCAAGCAGCTTTGTTGTCACCTAGATAATTGGTGAATGCCTTCTCTCCCCACGAACAATTTACGGGATTGGCAATTGGTGCAAAAGCAGACACAGACTGAAATTGCCACACATGAAAAGATTTTAAAATATTGATCAAAGAGTAAGAGGTCCAACACTGGAGCTTCACAAGGAAAGTCACATTGGTCTTAGAGCACAGAAGAACGAAAATACTGAAACTAATACCTTATACTTATCGAGGTTCTTTAGGTAAATCGTAAGAGCTCCATGTCCACCCATGGAGTGTCCAGAGATAGATGCTCTTGTAGTGTCAAGCTGAGAAAAGTTTTCACTCAGGAGCTTTGGCAACTCTTTGACAACATAGTCATACATACGCCAGTTCTTCCACTTTTCCTGAGTAGCATTTAGGTAAAATCCAGCTCCTAGTCGAAATCAAACAGGAAAGAAAGTAAAGTTTCTCATCCTTCACAGCAGAAATGACCTCAATACCTTTAAAGACCAAACCAAAAAGTCCAAAAAGCTACAACTTGTTCAGAAAAAGAAGTGCATGGAATGCAAAGAAACCAGAGGCATGTAACGTTGCATACCTACACCGAGATCGTAACTATCTGCTTCCCCTTCAATATTTAGTCCTCCTACAATATCAAAACCATCACAGAGTGATAAAACGCAAAGACATTAAACTTTTGGTTTGTTTAAACATCAAAATAAGATGATAAACAGGGTAAAACCAGGACAAATCAAAATACAGTGACTCACTTGGAGAGGTATCTGGAGCAACAAGAGCAATGCCGTGAGTAGAAGCAGCACGTTGTGCTCCGGATTTGATAATAAAGTTCTCATCTGTGCACGTGAGACCAGAAAGCCAGTAAAGCACCTGTCAATCAACGAAACAGAGAATCATTTGTCTACAAAGGCCAATCAGTGGTTCCAATTGCATGATTTTGGCATCTCAACGAAATCAAGACAATACAGAATCCAAAAAAACTATCCTATGTAAAAACTAAAGCTTTCTCCTTACAGACATGAAATCCAAGAGATTAGTGAAGACAAGAGGGTAAAACTGAGACAAATCACATCAACATAGTAGAAGAAAACAAAAAATATCAAATTTTTATATGAATCGGAGAAACCCAAAACAAGAAATTGAGATCAAACTAGTGAAGATGAAGGAAAGATTACTTACAGGGAATTTACTGGAAGATGAGGAAGAAGGAGGGAAGTAGACAGAGAAAGTCATGGAACATCCTAGTGTCGGACTGTAATGTTTGTATCTTTTGTTGAAGCCATCGAACATCTTCGTGCTTCCGATCTCGCTTAGACCAGTCTCCATTTTTATCTCTCTCACTGGCTCTCTCTCTATCTCTATCTCACAGTGCAAACTCCGGAAGAAAGAACAGATGCAGCGAAGAAGAAGAAGAAGAAGAAGAAGAAGAAGACCCGAAGGTAGGAGAGGGAAGTCTATCGCTTTCTACAGTGGACCAGAGCCCACTGAAATATTTCCATATCTTCAGGCCCATATTGATCTTCAAAGGCCCATATTTTAAGTAATTAAATCCAGATGGTTTTAAGTCAAGAGCCTCTGTTTCCACCAAAGGTTTTTAATTTCATTAAATAGAGAAATATTGTGACGTGTGTGTGTGTCAGTGTAACTGAGCTATTTTCGTGCTGTCCAACTGTTAGCAAAAACAAATGATTTATTAATGTTTTTTGTTTTGTAAAATAAACAGAGAAAAACGTACCAAGTATATATTTCCACTAATTGAAAGAAAAAAAAAATCAGTCTTCTCTAATTAGATTTTTAGAACATTGGTAAAAAATGAAATATATATTGAGAAATCAAATTTCGTTATATTTTTGTTTTGATATAATAATCAGATCATTGTAAAGTGTGTATTAGTTAGGTGACCAAATCATAGACATATCACAAGATAACGCATGGATTTTTTCTTTTGCGGCGGACCCATTTATTTATTAACTTTTTCATATGTCTTGTTGGGTGATTAGCTAAAGTAACTTATTCTTTTTTAAAATAGCTAAAATAACCTTACTACTTTCTCTGTAGAATATAAATTATTTTAAAGATTTTTAATATTTAAAATATAAATTATTTTGATAATCTTAAATATTTTTTAAATTTATTGAATATTATATAATAATAATATTTTATATTCGCTTTTTTATTGATTAAATTATTTTATTATATATAAAATAATATTTCTTAGAGAAAAAGTAATTTTTTAATATTCATACTTTTAGTCAAAACAAATTATATTTTAAAGCGGAGGAAGTATTTTTTTATCGAATGAGATAACCTATTTTGGATTTTTTTTCCACAATACCAAAATTGTCATTCGCAGATTCTACCAAAATATTGGCAGACTCTACCAAGACATTAGTAGACTTTGTCGAGATATTGGTATACTAGCAGATGAGATATAAGTCAACCAATATTTTAGAACACTTTTAAAGCATCTACTAGAAAAATGTAGATTATGTCGAAATATTGGTAGACTCTGCCGAGGTATTGGCAGGCTCTGCCGAAACATTGGCAGACTCTACCGAAACATTAGCAGACTCTGCCGAAAAATTGGGAAACTCTGCCAATATCTAGAAATACGCAGATTCTGCCGAAATATTAGTAGACAGTGCAAAAAAAAACGCAGACTCTGTCGAGTCATTGGCAGACTATAACGAGGGATTGGCAAATTCCGCAAAAAAATGTAGATTTTACAAACAAAAAATCATAATCTGTGAAAAAATTGACAGAAATCTAGAGTGTTTTGTATTTTGTTGATAATGATTTTTTTAAATGTTTTTTTTTAAATTAAATCTATTTTTTATATTAATTAGTAAGGATTTTTTTTAAATTAAATCTATTTCTAATCTGTATATTACTTATATATACATATAATATGGTAGATTTATAACGTATAGTTACATATTTTGACATTTAAATATATTTAACGAATATATTTATAGTAAAAATAGATAGATACTAACTTTATTTGAAATATATTTCTTAAATAAAATATATATATATATATCATTTTTCACCGTTTTAATCTTTTTATTTTTCATTTTTTAAATAATTTATCGAATAAAATTAGATCAATTTCATATATTTATTGATTAATTAGTTTAAATCTTATATTAAAACTTTTTTTTTTATAAAATATTATGGTGTTTTAATTTTTTTTTATTTAAAACGGATATCCGCGAAGATCCGGATATCCGCAAATATCCAAAAAAAAATCGGATATCCGTCATCCCGGATATCCAAAAAAATTAAAAATAAAACAAATCGAAAAATTAGATATCCGTCAAAAACAAATCAAATCACAAATACTGCATTTTTCTAGATATCCGATCCGCATTGGAGCCTAGTATAACTTACCAAAAAGTTGACTTTTGGCTATAGTCTATAAATAGAGTTTTCAATTTTTCTATATTTTATCACTACTACTACAAATGATAAGATGAGCAAACATATACTTGAAAACATAGTAAACGATTTTAAAAACGTCTTCACAACGGTTAATTTACTACAAAATAATATGTGATTTACAAAAGAAGATTGAGAGTCCATTAAAATGCAAATGGAGATAGAAATGGTGAAAGAAGACGACTAGTACCAAAACAAATGTGAGTAGTATAATTTCTTCAAGCCATTAAATGACTGTTTCCGAAGTTAGGCACCTTCCCTTAAATACCAATAACCAAAAATAAAATTAAAATTAAAATCTCTTCCCTTTCCTCAACTGTATCAATCAATGCTTATTGCCCATTCCTCTCCCTTGCACAAATCCTTGTTCTGTAGTAGTATTTAATTTAACTCATCATTTTCATCTTCTTGCATGCAAGTTTTATGATACAAAAAAAAACTAAAATCTTTCTCATGCTTTTTCTCTTTTCTTGATTTGGTAATTATTTCATGAGTTTAATTAGATTTGATATATTTCTTTACAGTTGCCGACACGAAAGGTTTGTTCTTGATCTTGTCTTTTTTTTTTTTGGTGAGTCTTCTTTTGGTAGATGAACAACTCAAAGACGGAGCTAACAAAGTTTTATTGTATAATGTCATAAATTTGCTTTATTTTATTCCTTTGATTTTTCTCTGCATTTTCTTCAGTTTGCAGCATTACTATTTAAAGAATATTTTCAGTATCTATTTCATTAATGTCTGCTTTTTGATTTTCCATTTTTGTTATACAGCAGAAGAAGCTAGAACACAACAACAAAAAAGAAACTCAAATTTTGTTTGGTGAGAAAATCTGAGTTAGTGAACCAAGAAAATCTTATTCTTTTTTAGCAAGAAGAAGCTGATTGGTTTCTTTCTTCTCTATGATCCAAACCCACATTTATATAAATCTGTAGTCACTGCCTTTGGTTTGTGTTGACTAAAGAAACAAAATGGTGGGAAGTATTGAGGTCAAGAGTCTAGGATCAAATGGGTCTGTTCAACACAATGGTCTTAATTTGGAAGAGAAGCTTGATGAGTTTCGTCGTCTATTGGGGAAATCAGACAAAGATCCGTTAAGGATTGTAAGTGTTGGTGCTGGTGCTTGGGGAAGTGTTTTTGCAGCACTACTCCAAGAAAGTTATGGAGGTTTTAGGGATAAGTTTCAGATTAGGATATGGAGGAGAGCAGGGAGAGCTGTTGATAGAGAAACAGCAGAGCATTTATTCGAAGTGATCAATTCGAGGGAAGATATCTTGAGGAGATTGATAAGACGATGCGCTTATCTGAAATATGTCGAGGCAAGGCTCGGTGATAGGACGCTTTATGCGGATGAGATATTGAAAGACGGTTTTTGTCTTAACATGGTTGATACTCCTCTTTGTCCTCTCAAAGTTGTGACAAATCTTCAAGAAGCTGTTTGGGATGCTGATATTGTTGTTAATGGATTGCCTTCAACCGAAACACGCGAAGTCTTTGAAGAGATTAGTAAGTATTGGAAAGAGAGAATCACGGAACCGATTATTATTTCTCTGTCTAAGGGTATTGAAACTGCTCTTGAACCAGTTCCACATATCATAACTCCAACAAAGATGATTCATCAAGCAAGTAAGCTTCTTGATTTGCCTTTTTTATATTTGAGTCTATTAACACATATTGCTTAGTTGGTTCTGAATTTTTGTGTTTGTGGTAGCTGGTGTGCCGATTGACAATGTACTGTATCTTGGTGGACCGAACATTGCTGCTGAAATTTACAATAAAGAATATGCCAATGCTAGAATCTGCGGAGCTGCAAAATGGAGGAAGCCACTAGCAAAGTTTCTAAGACAACCTCATTTCATTGTTTGGGACAATAGTGATCTTGTGACACATGAAGTAATGGGAGGTCTCAAGAACGTCTACGCCATTGGAGCTGGTTAGTTTCTGTGTGTACACAAGGATTTGAGTGATTACCTCGGGTTTTCACGCTTTGACCCTTCTCGTTTTGTTGTTTTTTCAGGGATGGTAGCGGCGCTCACTAATGAGAGTGCTACAAGCAAGTCGGTGTATTTTGCTCATTGTACATCTGAGATGATATTTATAACTCATTTACTAGCAGAAGAACCTGAGAAACTTGCAGGGCCTTTGCTAGCTGACACTTACGTGACCTTGTTAAAAGGGCGTAATGCGTGGTACGGTCAAATGTTGGCCAAAGGGGAAATAAATAGAGACATGGGTGATAGTATAAGTGGAAAGGGGATGATTCAGGTACTCGATCTTTCGCAAGAACAAGAAGTTTGGAACTTTTGTAATGTCTATTTGCTATATTTGAATGTTGGTTTTTTGTTGAATAGGGTGTTTCTGCGGTGGGAGCATTTTATCAATTGCTTAGTCAGTCTAGCTTAAGCATATTGCACCCTGAAGAGAAGAAACCTGTAGCACCGGTCGAATCATGTCCTATCTTGAAGACACTCTACAAGATACTCATCACAAGGTAAACATGAACGTTTTCATAAGATTTGGTGTGACATGATGGGAAATCTGATTTCTAGTTTCCAGGAATGTCTTGGGACTTTGTGAGACATTGAATCATTACAAACTTGCTTCTGTTTAATTCTGTGTCTTGGAATCTGCAGAGAACAATCAACACAAGCGATTCTGCAAGCGTTAAGGGACGAAACATTGAATGATCCTAGAGACCGTATCGAAATTGCACAGAGCCATGCATTCTACAGGCCTTCTCTTCTTGACTAGCCTTGATTAGTCACAGTCATGGCTTTATGTAATCCAGACTTGTTGGATCTGATTACGTAGAGATACAACATGAAATTACTTGTAATGCGAAGGGGTTAGTTTCACATCTGCATGTCTTAAAATGGATACTTGTGAGTCAATACAATCTTATCCTTGTACTGTTGTAACCTTTTCTTAATGATCAATGAGCTTTCTTTGCTTCGATTAATAATTTACTAAAAGAAAGAAACACATTTTTTACCAAGCAAATATTAGCTTCATTATCCCAATAAGCACTCTACTTTAGACTAATCTGAAACACTGCACTCTAAAGCCAAGCAAGCCCCGTATGATTTTTCAACCTAATGGTTGTACCATAGAGTCAAAGAGACAAAAAGGAGGACTGTTCCGTAAGGTCTAATGTTAACTATACCAGTGAGATTGGTTATGTCTCCATTCTCTGCTTTGTACATTCGGTTAGCTGCGATTTTAGCTGCATGATTATCTGTTGAAGCAGTTCTTCTTTCTTGAGCTTATAGTAATGTGTAACTTTCAGCTCTTTTCCTATGCTTCTTAATTCCTTTCCTGTCTTGTTCTTCAAATCGCTTATCGAGATCACTGAGTCACTCATGGTCTCACCACCTCTTTGGCTAACTCGGTCTATGGAATCCAACATAGAATCTGTATGCTGTGTAGGAACATTTGAACCCCTGATGATCTTAGGTGTTGACTGGGTTGATTTTTTCACTTGAACAATATTAATCTCACCAGCTTCACCTTCTACTTTCTGCTTGGTGGTTCTGATAAAACCTGTGTTCACGCCTTTATTATCGCTGCTGTTAGATTTGCTCTCTCTCTTCTTTATTAGGACTGAACCAGGATTCAACAATGCTTTATTCTCTGCCTTTTTTCTTGCCCCATTAACCAAGTTTATGATCAGCTCGTCTTTAACGACAGTCTTCTTCACAGTTTCAGGATATGATCTTTTGCTTCTCTTATCACATGGAGATTCTCTGCCTCTGTCCGGTTCATCACACATTTCTAAGAGAGACTCTGTGGTAAAAGGTTCAGACACAGTTATGACGTCTTGGAAGCTATTGCTTTGCTGATGATCCTTCAATATTTCTCCATCTTCGTTCGTAGCATTTACCTTCTCTCTGGTCTCTAAAGCCAATGGCCTCACAGTGGAACCTCCAATATTCTCTCGGCTTATAGGAGATGAAGATTTGTTCTTGGGGGCTTGTTTTATAGGATCAAACACTTGGTCAGTAACCAAGGATGAACAAGAATGTTCTTCAGCTTCCTCGATATTGTTTGCCAACACAGGGCTTGAAGAGGTATCTGCATCTTCTGCAACCTGTCCAATAATTGGAATAAACAAAGCATTTAATTACAAAACATCCGAGCTGCATACATACGTCTTTAGCACAAGAAAAACAAAAGTTGCACGAAGCAAGAGTCTTATGGATACACGAAACAAGAAACCTCAACTGTTGGTGGGTCATTTGCTGCCGTCTCCCGAGGCTTTGATCTTGTTTCTGAGTCTATTTCTTCAATGTCGGTACTAGAATCTCTGGTCTCGATAGTTTGAGCATCGCTGATACTAGATGTGTTTTCATCCTCAACTAGAGCTGATTTTCCAGAACTCGTGTCAGCATCTGGAAGAATAGCACTGAGGGTCTTGTCCTGTAGAACAAAGCACACTCATAATCAAATCGTGTATATAATAAATCAAACAAAGATGGTTTAAAATTAGTCTCTTCTCACAGAATCAGAAGAGCCTATATCACGCGAATCACCGCTCCCAGAGGAAGCCATATCATTTTGAACAGAAACCGAATCCTTGTCAAGCTCATCGATCTCAACAACTTGCTTCTTCTCATTCAATATCCTCCAAACTAGCTCACAATATCTTTCATTCTGAAAATTCTCTTCGAGCACATCTACAAAAACCCCAAAAAGCAACAACCAAAGTGAATACAGATTTAAGTAAACAACCATAAAACCACAATTCCTCGCTAGTACCTGTTCTGCAATCAAACCAGAATTCACAACCTCGTAGAAAGGTTTGCTTGCGAAAAGTATCGTCTTGGACAACTAAGAAGAAGAAGAAAACACCACTTGCATCAGTCACAAAGACAAGAAACGCAAACAGCACAAGAATTGGTCCAAACATGTACCAAATGGCGGACCCCAGAGATCATCATCATCAACCATGGTGGTAACAACGAAAATCCACAAAATTCATCCTGAAAAAAACCCAACATTTATTACACAAAGAACCCAAAACCAATTCTCACTAAAGAAAGCAAAATTCCGAAAACAAAATGCAAGAAAAAAAAAAAAACCAAAATCCGGAGGCTTTAACCATACCGAAAAAACAATCACATTGAACAGAAGTTGAACAGAACACCGACGGATCTTCCAAAGTTTATCGTTTTTTTCTAGGGTTCCGGTGAAGGTCGGCGAGAGAATTTAGTGAGAGAGAGAAAGATAAAGATAAAGTAAGAGAGAGAAAAAAGACTGGCAGTGAAAGCGACGAACACTCTGCACAATTTAGAGTAGAATGGAGAGAGAGAGAGAGAGAGAGAGAGAGGGAGAGAGGTCGGTTTAAACGGTGAACGGGGGAGGCTACAAATGGAAGAATCAACGGAGGCGCGTGGAGGGGAAAAAATAAAGTGGATTCCCGTTTTGCCGTTTCCGATATTTGTGGGGACCACGACAAAAACCGAATCTCAACCGTCAGATTAGTTGACTTATGTTTTGACTACGGTCTTCTGTGGGAAAATAATATTCGTGTGTGTTTGAGTTGTACGTACGGCTCTCTTAGATGATTGGTTGTTTTTTGATCGGACGGTTAGGAATGAAAGACGAGTCGTAATAAAATCTGTGATGGCAAAAGGGTAATAAAGTTGGTAACCCGAGGGGGGGGGGTCCCGCGAATTCGGTGTTTATTGGAAAACTGACATCTGAGAATGATGTCCGTACAGTTGTTGCTTTTCCAAAGATCTTCGTCACGCGGCGTGATAAAGTTTTTAATTTAATTAATTAGAGTGTTTAATATTTTGATAAAATGTTTATGCTTCCGGAAATGGAAACTATAAGTTGATGCAAAAGACTTTTTGCTGTTTTTGGCATATTATACAGTACTTTTGGAAAATTGCTATGCAAAACTATTGTTTTCTTTTCATCAACAAAGTAAATTATTTGCTTTTAAAAAGTATTTAGGCAAAGATGTTTTCCACCTTTTTATGACGTCAGAATCAGAATGTGAGATAGATGATAGATCTACACTAATCAAATATTTTATCTAGAACTAGACGTAAGCTTAAGAAAATAAATGATTTTTCTTAGTTAGAATTTTACTTTTTGCTCGTTGAGGTAACAATATACAAACCGATGATAACAAATAAAATAGCAAGATCTGACGGTCAGGATCGTTTTTCTTGCTTTAAACGAGATAGGTATATAAGTTTTCCTCAAGTTCGCTAGGGCTTAACTTACCTTGGAGCTGAAGTTATTATCGCAATGAAACTCGAATTTTGCCAACTAAGAGAGACTCATATTACAATCACAAGTTCGTGTAGAGGACTTGGGCTAAATGAACAAAAAAAATTCGATTCGTGGTAAAGATAAGAATTTGCGAATTTACAGTATCCAAAATATGCAAAGTAGGAAACTTACATATTTGAGTATCACTGTCCTGATAACAAAAAAAATGAACATAGAAACGGTATCATGCCGAATTGGAGGAAGAAGGACCAGAAGGAAGTAGCTCGTAGCCATCGTGATGGTGAGAAGAAGACTCAACTGGTATACATTTGAGGATAACGGCTACAATCATGCTCAATGATCCTATCACGATTGATAGTAACCAATGTTGCCAGCTCAATGGAACGGTGCTCGCGAATGCTCCAAGAAACTCCACTATGATCACTTGAAAGAATACTGTCACAGTCATTACTCCTGTGAACACCCAGCTATTGAACATTCCTTTGAACACATTTATCTTCTCTATCTCGCGGCTATTGATCTCATTGAATACCTATACCATTTTGATTCTCAAGTTAGAACTTACGGTTGATATAAAGGATTGAGTTAGTTTTTCTTTTAGAGTGGTACCTGGCAAAAGACGAAGGAGTTGAAGATGACTGTGTTAAGAACGGCTGTGGAGTCTGCGCCATCGAGTTTGAGAATAGATTTGCCTGCGAAATTGAGAATTCCCAAGACAATCAACTGGTAAACGCTTTGACCGGCAATGTTTCTCCACATGGTTTTGGTGATGAAGCTAGCGGTTCTAGCGATTGGTGGGCGTTTCATTAAACCATCATTAGGAGGTTCTGTTGCTAGAGCCAATGCACCTAGTGTGTCCATGATCATGTTAACCCAAAGCAGTTGCACAGCCGTAAGTGGAGCAGATCCTGAAAACGAACCAAAAGAAATGGTTATATCACGAGTCCATGTCACAACACTAGAGGAAGAAGATATTTGATGTGTTTGTGCTTGGTACCAGTGATGCAAGCAGAGACGAAGTTGATGATCAGAGCAACGACATTGACAGTTAGCTGGAACTGAACAAACTTCTGAATGTTTATATACACAGCACGTCCCCATCTAGCCACATTCACTATTGTTTTAAAGTTATCGTCCATTATGATCACATCAGCATTCTCTTTCGCAACCTGAATATCGGGAATTGAGAAAGGAAACATTAATTTTGTGTTTTCCGATTAACCAAACCAGTGACAGAGAATAATTAAAGGTTTACCTCTGTTCCAGCTATTCCCATTGCAAGTCCAATGTCTGCCTCATGCAATGCAGGGGCATCGTTTGTCCCATCTCCAGTCACTGCAACTACCTCTCCAATTTTCCTCAAGTTGCTGACTAAAGTATGCTTGTCCAATGGCAGAGACCGAGCCATTACCTAAAGGCAGGAACAAGTTTCAGATTTATAGAGACAGGGGAACGATAACAATTCATTTTTTATCTTCAATGTCAAAGAACCTGAATTTTGGGTATAATGGCCCTCATTTCGTGAGGAGGTAAATCCCGGAATTGTGAACCTTCTATAGCTAAACCTCCTTCGGTATATATGCCACATTCCTTTGCAATTGCTTTAGCTGTGCTTATGTTATCTCCAGTGACCATACGAACGGTGATTCCAGCAGCTTGACAAGTCTGAACGGCTTCCCTAACACCTGGGCGTACTGGATCCTTGATTCCAACAACTGCAACCATTGTATAGCCTCCATCAGGGAGATCTCCACTGGGAGCTTCTTCTAGATCTTTGTAAACCAAACAGAGAGTCCTCAGAGCCTCTGAGGCAAAACCCTCTATGATTTCAGAGATATTTGTAATACGTTCTTCAGTTAGTGGAACGGATTCTCCATTTGAATCCACAACATTCTCGCACATTTTCAATACTATTTCAGATGCACCTTTGCAGAAAGCCCGTGCGCCACCTTCAGGAAGAGCTATAAGAACAGACATTTTCTTCTTATCTGAATTGAACGGCTCGATCTTGAGTATCTTATGCTCTTTACGTTGAGAGACAAATTCACCACCTAAAAGCAAACCGAATTCGAGTATTGCTCTTTCTGTCGGGGATCCTAGGATCTGAGTCTTTCCATCTTTATCTTTAACGACTTCAGAACCAGTGTTCTGAAATATACCCTGCAAAAGAATGCTTCGAACTTCTTCTGGTAGTTCCAACTGAAAGCTTTCTGTACTTCCCTCTTGCCTCTCTTGAACCTTATCACATATCCATACTTTGTTGACCACCATGTGGTTAGTAGTTAAGGTCCCTGTCTTATCAGTGCAGATACAAGTAGAAGAACCCATAGTCTCACAGGCAGCCAGATGCCTCACAAGTGCCCTGTCACTCATCAGTTTCTTCATAGCAAATGCCAAACTTAAGGTCACTGCCAGTGGCAAACCTTCGGGTACGGCAACAACAATGATAGTTACAGAAATTGCAAAGTAGTCAAGTAGCGTTAATGCATCTTCAGATGACCACTCCGTGACGCTACCAGACGATGCCTTCTCCAAGACAAACCTTATGCACAATACCACAAATGTAAGCACAGCGAAGCTTAAACCAATCTTACCAATTATTGTTGCAACCCCATTTAGCTTCACTTGCAAAGGAGTCTCGTCTTCTCCACCATCAACTAGCGTCTCCATCAACTTTCCCCACTCAGTCCTCATACCAACTGTTGTCACCAACATTTTTGCAGAACCGTTTTGAACTTTGGTTCCAGAAAGCAGAAAAGGCTTCTCTTTATTCACATGTGATGGTTCACTCTCCCCCGATAAGCTTGACTCGTCTATCTCCAAGTTATATCCAGATATAAAAATCCCATCAGCTGGAACTTGATCCCCAATAGATAAATGAACCACGTCTCCAACGACCAAGTCATGAATAGAGATTTCTTGTCTGTTCCCATCTCTGGTGACCTGAACAATAATCTTCTTCTTCTCTCGATCCAAGTCAATGAACTGCAAAGATTGCTTGTAGTCACTGATCGCAGTAACCATTACCACCAAGAGTATACTTAGCAAGATTCCCGTCCCATCATACATTCCCCCTGGAAATCCTTCTGTGGCAACACCCACACCTATTGATACTACAGCGCAGACCATAAGAATGATAAGGGTTATGTCTTGGAGCGCTTCCCAAACAAACATTAAAAATGATCTAGCTGGTTTCTCAGCGTAACGATTTTCTCCAAATATATTTTCCCTGATGGGCAGTTCACTCGAGCGGACACCTTCAGAGAGAGATACAGATAGTTTCTTTGCAAGTTCTTCAACTCCACCATTGTTTGCCAGGGTTTTAGTGTCATGATTGCTAACCATAGATGCAAGTTCATCTGCTTCAATAGAAAATCCGGCTTCCTTAACCTCATCAGTGAGCTTGTATTCTGGCCGAGCAGCAGCTAGAGAGAAATACAATAAGAAATTAAAAAGTTTACATAACCATATAAACCAAATCTCCTTAAATTTGGTAAATCATGTATCTCTCTTAAATTTCAACACTGGATATCTTACCATGAATGAACTGAAGAGCTGCCTTTTGTACATAGAAAGCAACTCGAATCTTTTCCTGGTTATGAGTAAAAGAAAGTGAGCTACCAGAAAAAAACACCACCACTTGGGAAGTCATAGCTCATACATGACACTGAATAAAGAATGAACACTTTCTATTCTCCAATCAACATACGCCTGATAAAAACACGAAAAGATCCATTGGTTACTTTTCATATTGCTTTTTATGATAGATTGTAGCCCTCTGCATTACCAGCCAATTATTTTTGGAAGTCAACTTATAACACTGATCTAACAAAAGATAACTAAAACTAATGTTAATGTAGCTAAGATGTCTTTGGATATGAAGCTCAATCCAGGATTTAACATTGCGTCTCATTCCCCTCACTAAATTATGTTTTGAAACCTGAGTTGCAAAATGTAAACTACATTTTAGCTTACTCAATGGTCAGTTAGAAAACATTTTTCTTTATTTAAAAAGACTGAAACGCGTTTTAGATTTCAATGCAAAAAGAAAGACCAAAGGAAAAAAGAAAAGACCAAAAGAATCCCAAAAATGCTTTATTTATTTGGTTTATTATGCAAGTGGACATATAATATTGACATCTTTCAGAACCTTATGAATATACCTGGCGAAGTTTCCTTGCAACTTCCTTACGCTAAATAATTGCACACAAGAAGTCAAAGAGACTGTCGTACTCGTACCATAAGTCTAAAAAACTATATATATATCAGAAATGATTCAAAGAAAATAAAAATAAAAACTGCGAATATCAGTATCAAAAAGTAGATGCGTTGATACTAGTATTGGTCCTTTGGTGTTTGGATTTAGCCACTAAAGGTGGCCAAGAAGAGAAAACTAAAGAAAAAGGTCAGACTTTTTCTGGCCTCTAAAAATTGGCTCATCTTCTTTGTAGCGACAAGAAAGTATCCGTTTGTAAACACAGTAGAGGACACACGCTACGACATTACACAACTTGATGTCACCTTCAGCATCATGTGTGTTGTAAATTGAATATTACAAAAAATATAACAAAACGCCTAAATAAATAAGAAAATTCATCGTTTAGATTTTTTAACATTATCCCTGAGTTGTATTCAAAGTATAAAGACTAGCAATTTCTATTACGCTGAATAAATTAACAAGCGAACTATAATGTGTATTGAATATTTGATTACACAAAATTAATCTATAAGAGAAAAAGTAAATCACACATTTTCTTTCTATTCTTATGCTTAGGGATCTAATAAAAAAAAAGTTAAAAGGAAACAAAAGGCATAAAAGGCGTTGAAAAATCAAGGAAAAAAAAGATGATTAGACTTAGAAAAATAACAAGTCAAGCTTTTCAAGCTTTTCTTATATATACTCCTTTTCGTACGGATCATCAATGGCAGAAAAGCATAAAGTGGTCAATGATTCTGGAGTTATTAATTATTTCTTCAAAAGGTTTTTAAGTATCATCATAATGAGTATTGAAACATTTAACCAACAAAGAAGTTTCCCTAATCATCCTCCAGAAAAAATCAAAATCAAAATCAGAACTACGAATGAACTGTATCGCGATCTATAATCACAGTATTTCAATCTTCGTCGTTTGCCTATGGACAAACGGATTCACGAAAACAGAACCCCCAAACAAAATCTAGAAGAAGAAGAAGAAGAAGAAGAAAAAAACGAATTCGAACCTGGATCTGATTCCTCTTAATCTCAGACTCAGCGATCTTATCGAGATCGGGAATGTTACGGAAACGACGAGCACGATTCTTCACTAAAGAGACTGAAGACCTCCATCGTTGCCTCGCTTCAAGCGACGGATTCTTAGCTTCAACTTCAAAATCCCTAAGCAGATTCGACATTTCTCACTCTCTGTTCTTCAGTTTCTCAGAGAAAAAGAGAGTGAGAGATGACTGTGCCTTCTTCTTTACACTTGCTCTCTAGCGAATGGGTTTGTTTTCAGAGAAGACTTTGCTTTTTATGGATTACCCAAAACCCGACCCGAATTAATCGGACTATATGCTCAGGTAGGGCCCATAACCCTTTATTCAATTTTGTCTCATTCGTTATTCGGATAATAAAATGGGATCAAATTGTTATAAACTATATCTAATTATGGTGAGATGATACGTGTGTATAATATATATATGTTTGTGTATAAAATATAAAAATTAGCTTAAGAAGATGGATGAGACGAAGAGGGATTATAAGAGAGAGACAGAAGATTTTTCTTCTTCTTCTTAATTCCTTTTGTTACTACACTTACATGGGTATATATAGTAAGTAAGAGATAAGCATTGCTTAAGTCGGTGATTTAAACAAATGAAGATAATTATTTAACAATATTATAATATAAAATATGGATAATCATTATCCGTTTCATAATACTCCCCCTTGATTATCCATTTATGTTTTGATATTTTTATACTGCCTCGTTAAAAACCTTATCATGGAAAAACCCAGTGGGACAAAAACCATGACAAGGGAAAAAGAGTGCAGTCTCCCCCTGGAAAATATATATATATATTTTCCTTTCTTTAGAGGTCTCGTAGATGGTGCATTCCGATACTCTGAACATGTTTCCGGAATGTTGTAGTCGGAAGCGCCTTTGTGAATAAATCTGCTACGTTGTCACTTGAACGAATATATTGAACATCAATCTCCTTCTTCTTTTCGAGTTCTCGAGTGTAGGAGAAAAATCTTGGAGGAATATGTTTCGTCCTATCACTCTTGATGTAGCCTTCTTTGATTTGGACAACACATGCAGAATTATCTTCAAATATAGTCGTCGGCTCTTTGTTGGTGGTTATTCCGCTTGCTTCTTGAATATGTTGAGTCATTGATCTGAGCCATACACATTCTCTGCATGCTTCATGAAGTGCAATGATTTCGGCATGATTCGAAGAAGTAGCTATCAAAGTCTGTTTCTGGGACCGCCATGAGATTGCAGTTCCACCAATTGTAAAAACGTATCCAGTTTGCGAACGAGCTTTATGCGGATCAGATAAATAACCTGCATCTGCAAAACCAACAAGACCAACCTCGGGGTTTCTTGAATAAAATAATCCAAAATCAATCGCACCTTGAAGGTAACGGAATATGTGTTTTATTCCGTTCCAATGTCTACGAGTAGGAGATGAACTGTATCTTGCAAGTAGATTAGTAGCAAAAGCTATGTCTGGTCGAGTACAATTAGCAAGATACATAAGTCCACCAATAGCGCTCATATAAGGTACTTCTGGACCTAATATTTTCTCGCCATTTTCACAAGGTCGAAATGGATCCTTGAAAACATCAAGCGATCTATTAACCATTGGAGTACTCAAAGGAGTCGCTTTATCCATATTAAAGCGTTTTAACATTCTTTTGGTGTAATTTGATTGATGCACAAAAATTCCATTTTTGAGATGTTCAATTTGAAGCCCTAGACAAAATTTTGTCTTTCCAAGATCTTTCATTTCAAACTCCTCTTTCATATGAGTTCTTGCATCATCAATTTCCTTTTGAGTTCCAATTATGTTCAGGTCATCTACGTATACTGCAATGATCACAAAACCTGATGAGGATTTCTTAATAAACACGCAAGGGCATATCGCATTGTTAATGTATCCTTTACTTAACAAATATTCACTTAAGCGATTATACCACATACGTCCGGATTGCTTTAATCCATACAGTGATCGTTGTAATTTGACCGAACATATTTCCTTAGATGATACTTTTGATCCTTCTGGGATCTTTAATCCTTCTGGGATTTTCATATATAAATCAGTATCAAGTGATCCATAAAGATATGCAGTCACAACATCCATTAGGTACATTTCTAAATTCATAGATGCTGCTAAGCTCATTAAGTACCTAAATGTGATTGCATCCATAACCGGAGAATATGTCTCTTCATAATCAATTCCCGGTCTTTGAGAAAAACCTTGTGCCACAAGCCGGGCTTTATATCTTGTGACTTCGTTCTTCTCATTTCTTTTTCGCACAAAGACCCACTTATATCCGACTGGGATTACATCTTTTGGTGTAACGACTATAGGTCCAAAAACATCTCTTTTATTAAGAGAGTCTAATTCATTTCTCATGGCCATTTGCCATTTTTCCCAATCAGATCTTTCGTGGCATTCTGATACAGATTTTGGGTCTGGATCATCTTGATCAATTTCTTTAGATACAGAGAAAGAGAATATTCCATCAGTATCATCGATTTCATCTCTAACCCATATTTTTCCATTTTGGGCATAATTAATGGAAATCTCATATGTTTCTGTATCATGCTCATTTTCTTCCTCTGGTTCTTCTGGAACATTGATTCTTGATGGAACATTGGCAGCGGGTATATATGATTTTGTCACCCTTTTTGTATTTGTGAACGCATCAGGTAACTGGTTTGCCAAATTTTGCAAATGTACAATTTTCTGAACTTCCAACTCACGTTGTTTTGTAGGGGGATCAAGATGCACTAAAGATGGTGCACACCAAGTAATATCTTTTGGAATTCTTTTAATTCCTCCCCCTAACGCCGGAAATTCATCTTCATTAAAATGGCAATCGGCAAAACGTGCCATAAACATATCACCAGTTTTTGGTTCAAGATATCGAATTATACTTGGTGACGTAAACCCGACATATATCCCAAGTTTCCTTTGAGGTCCCATTTTTGTTCTTTGTGGCGGAGCTATAGGGACATAAACCGCACATCCAAAAACACGAAGATGGGATATATTGGGTTCTTGGCCAGATGTTAACTGTAATGGGGAATATTTATTATATGCACTTGGTCTAATCTGGACCAATGCCGCAGCATGCAATATAGCATGTCCCCATACATGAATTGGGAGATTTGTTCTCAAGATTAACGGCCTTGCAATGAGTTGCAACCGTTTAATTAAACTTTCGGCCATGCCATTTTGTGTATGAACATGGGGAACTGGGTGTTCAACATCAATCCCCATTGCCATACAATAATTATTGAAAGCTTGTGAAGTGAATTCACCGGCGTTATCAAGCCTAACTTTCTTTATGGCATAATCAGAAAATTGTGCTCTTAATCTGATTATTTGGGTAATGAATTTTGCGAAAGCCGTATTCCGTGTTGTCAACAGACACACGTGTGACCATCTACTCGATGCATCAATTAATACCATAAAATAGCGAAACGGCCCGCATGGTGGATGTATAGGTCCACATATATCACCATGTATTCTCTCTAAGAATACTGGATTTTCATTCCCAACTTTAGCTGGTGATGGCCGAGTTATTAGTTTTCCTTGAGAACATGCGGAACATGAAAAATCTCTAGATTGAAAAATCCTTTGGTTTTTCAATGGATGTCCGCTAGAGTTTTGCACAATCCTTCTCATCATGACTGATCCTGGATGTCCTAGCCTTTCATGCCATATTTTAAATATATTAGTAAACTGCTGGTTTACTACAGCATAGGACTCAGTCATATATATCTTTGTGCAATATAATCC
The DNA here is from genome assembly GCA_964056655.1 of Arabis hirsuta. Lineage (NCBI taxonomy): Eukaryota > Viridiplantae > Streptophyta > Magnoliopsida > Brassicales > Brassicaceae > Arabis > Arabis hirsuta. The sequence goes on from OZ053298.1 coordinate 48,764,330, forward strand.
AGAAGACATCATTGGTAATTCTTCCAATATATGCTTCTTTTCTGATGTAATACAAAGATATTCAATGCCATTCTTATTCTTAGTCTCGATATGATATCCATTTCTCCGGATATCTTTGAAACTTAATAAATTTCTGTATGAACTGGGGGAATATAATGTATCATTTATCTCAAACTTTGTTCCCCTTGGCATTGAAAACCTGGTTTTTCCTGAGCCCATAATAATATTTGCATTACCAGATACAGTACTCACGCTTCCGGCGGAGGCTTTTAAATTAAGAACGGAGAAATACTTTTTATCTTTAAGTATTGTGTGCGTTGTCGCACTATCTGCCAAACATGTATCTCCGTCCATGATCTTAAGTTCTGACATTGTCTGGTATAACAATATTAATCAGAATTGCATTAATAAAAAGAAACAAAATTTTATGTAACATGAGGTTATAAAATTATTTTAAAAATATTTTACAAAAACTATTTTACAAAATTATGTTAAACATATTTTACAAACTTATTTTAATACAATAGTATAAAACCTATTTTACAAAATTATTTTTCAAAACTATTTTACAAAGATGCTTAAATCTATTAATATCACGACGTAAAGATTTAGTTATCATTTCTTTCTGTTGATACTTCAGGATCAACAAGAAAGTCAGCAACATCGAAATGAGCATCATCATTGAGACCATTAAAGGAAGGTCCAGCTTCATCAGTGATGAAATTTGTTTCGACATTCGTCTGCTTTGCCTTTTGTGACTCTTGATACAGATCGGCCAAATGTTTTGGCACACGACATGTTCGTGCCCAATGGCCTTTCATGCCACATCTGTAACAAGCACTCTCCGTTTTTCTTTTATTTATGCGGCCAACAATATTTCCCAGAGAATTTTGGTTGGCTTTCAATGTGCCGGAGTTATCTGACTGGAATCCTCTTCCTTGTCCTCGGCCTCGTCCACCACCTCTGCCACGTCCGCGTCCACGGCCTCTACCGCGACCACGCCATCGTCCTCGAAAATTATATGTATTGGATGCTACCACATTCGCTTCTGGGAATGGAGCCGATCCAGTTGGATGAGATTCATGATTCATTATAACAATTTCATTATTTTGCTCAGCAACAAGAAGAACTTGCATTAAATCCGAGTATCGGGTAAATTCCCTTGCCCGATATTGTTGCTGAAGGACTACGTTTCCTGGATGAAATGTTTGGAGAGTTTTTTCGATCATATCAAAATCACTTATACTTTCTCCACATAACATCATCCTCGAAGTAATTCCGAACAAAGCGGAATTATATTCGCTTACACTTTTGTAATCCTCAAACCGCAGATTCAGCCACTCATGTCTTGCCTTTGGTAAGATCACATATTTCTGGTGATCAAACCTATCTTTGAGTGACAGCCAAAGATCTGCGGGATTATCTTTCATAATATATTCATCTTTTAATGTATCATGAATATGATGGCGGAGGAATATCATGGCCTTTGCCTTTTCCTCATCGGACGTGACCTTCCATTTATCAATGGTGTCAAGAAGTCCACTTGCTCTTAGATGCATCTTTGCACCTACTGCCCATGTCAAATAATTTTTCCCAGATAAATCAAGGGCAGCGATCTCAAGTTTTGCCAAGTTTGACATGATCACTATATAACAAAATTTTAAATATCATATTAAAATTTAATTTTAAATAATTATGATAAAATAGGTGCAATAATAATAACAACATAATTTTAAAAATAAAAAATAGGAGGCAAAGCCTTCCATATAAATGATAAATAAATAACAGAACATAAATAAATAACAGAAAAGAAATAACGGTAAGAAAATAATAATAAAAAATAATAGGCATAATTCTCAACATAATCAAGGAGGCAGAGCCTACCATGAGATTATGGAGACATAAAATTTTAATTGATCAAGGAGGCAGCGCCTACCATAATAATGATCAATTTTGAAAAGACATAGCCTATTATATGCCTTTTCCACTGATAGTGCGGAGGCAGAGCCTACCATAATATTATGAGGAGGAGGCAGAGCCTACCACTCCATAAATAATAAATAAATTAAAAAGTAAATTGAATAACACAAAAATTAAAATCTTACCCCTTTGGTATGGCAGAGGATATGATTTAACGACTCAGTTGGTTAGAACCTCGTGCTGATAACGTATTATAAACTATATCTATTTATGGTGAGATGATACGTGTGTATAATATATATATGTTTGTGTATAAAATATAAAAATTAGCTTAAGAAGATGGATGAGACGAAGAGGGATTATAAGAGAGAGACAGAAGATTTTTCTTCTTCTTCTTAATTCCTTTTGTTACTACACTTACATGGGTATATATAGTAAGTAAGAGATAAGCATTGCTTAAGTCGGTGATTTAAACAAATGAAGATAATTATTTAACAATATTATAATATAAAATATGGATAATCATTATCCGTTTCATAATACAAATCAAATTATCCGACCCGCACGAATATTATAATCTTTTTTACTTGCGATGACATGCCATATTTTTAAGTTTTTAGGACATGATTACGGATGGATAATGAAAATAAATATAGTGAATTTTTAATATTATAAAATTTATATATTTATTTATTTTATATTTAAGTTTTTAAATGTAGAATCTATATTATCCATATTTAATAGGTAATATAACATTTCTTTCTCTATTTATATTATAAAATTAATATATTTATCCATTTTATCAATCATAATATAATTATTATTATAAAATTTATATATTTATCCCAACATATTTATTATTTATAATCATGTTCTTACATGTGTATTTATAATAGTTCCGACCCAATGGTGTTATGGGTTTTTGTGCCAAAAAAAATTACAAACTTTAGAACATTTTTATAAAACTAACAGAAATTAAGACTTTTTTTAGCAATTTACAAAAATTTAGGCCTCCTTTTATCCAACAGTTTTTCGGCATTAGAAAAAAATATTAAACCTAAAATAAATATATAATGAAAAATTGAAAAACAAATTATCATATTGTTGAAAGTTTTAATAATTGAAGCTTCATTTGCTAATACAATACGATAGCCCATAAATTACCTCTAAATATTGTAAACTAGGGATTGTCCACGCGTTGTGTAGAGCTTAAAAATTAACATTAATAATTTTTACTTATTAATTATTTTTGTATTTAATATTATATAAATTTGGTGTTTATAGTAAATAATTTTTTAAGTTATAAGACTAATCATTTGTATTAAATTGTTGGACATATACAATGTATGAAAGCATTTAAAAAATTTTAGTATCCAAATTTCTCCAATTAGACTTGTTGGATTTACCGGTCGTAAAAGTTCTAAAACCATTCTATAATTAATTTTCTCACATCATCTTTTTTTTTCTGTTAATGTTATGCTTTTTTTATTAAAGCTATTTTTGTGTTTTTTTATTATTTTAAAATCGTAATAACCTATATAAAAGGCAAAAAATTACATGTTTTTTTGTATAGGATATTGTTGGATTTTAGAAATAAAATATTTATTTTCTATACATTGATTTATATAAAAGTTATATTATAATTTACATAAAAATTACATAAATCTAGACAAAACACATAACTCTAACTTGTTATAATTAATTTACATAAGAATTAGCTATTTAATTGTTAGAAGTAATTGCTAAAGTTATAAAACACACATAATTTTTCTTTTGTTTTCAATAAATAATTTAAGAAAACAAATGTCAAAAAGTTAGATGACACATGGCAGCCTCTCATGGTTTGAACTTTGAAAAACTTTACTATATTATATAAAAATATAAAAGTTATATTATAATTTACATAAAAATTACATAAATCTAGACAAAACACATAACTCTAACTTGTTATAATTAAAATTGCTAAAGTTATAAAACACACATAATTTTTCTTTTGTTTTCAATAAATAATTTAAGAAAACAAATATCAAAAAGTTAGATGACACATGGCAGCCTCTCATGGCTTGAATTTTGAAAAACCTTACTATATTATATAAGATACATGAACATATCAGTTCATAATTAATCGCGGAAACTATATGCTCAACCATATAATCGTTATATACGTGAACATTTATTTATGTTGCTTAAAAATACGGGAAAAGTGAGGTAAGCCATTGTACAATGTATATATATCGTATATGCGGATGCATCAATGAACATCATCAATGAATATTTATGCATAGCAAGTGTTTGTTGAAATGTTTCAATGAATATTTCAGTCTAAAATTTAGGCATTTCAATAGCAAGTAAGTAAACTAACGTGATCTCACAATCTCCCGGTGGAGATGAAAACCAGCGAAATCTCCTTTCGTGATAAAGGTAGTTGTTGTCGTAACATCCAAGGTAGAGAGAGCTGGGTGAGTGTGCTCTCTGTACTGAGCTCGCCCGCCATGAGTCTGTAAATGCAAAAGAAACAGTGATCCATCTTGTAAGTTCATGTTAAAGAGGGAGAGAGTAGTGTTGGTGACTGAAGAGAAGAACTTACGCATGTCACAGAATTCGTAACTAGGCCGCCTCCATATGCCCCTCCATGGATGACAGTCCACGTGTTACCATCTCTGAAAGAGGCGGTGGCAACTCGGTAGAGGCATGGGCGGTTCAGCGGGATGGCAGCTCCATTCGTCACAAGAATAATGTCATCGCCATAGAGCTTTGCACAGACAAAGAGATAATTCCACTCAATCATGGAGAGACGCTTAGTTTTCGAAGTCTGGATCATGGTGTCCAATACCATATCCACATGTGTAGTTGTTCTTGTGCAAGTTAATCTCCATCTTTCCTGAAAGACAAGAGTTTCAGACACAACAATGATAAAAGCAATTGATTCAACCAGTTTCCTCAAAGACAAGAGTTTCCGACACAACAACGATGCAATTCAAATTATAATATGTGTAAAGTTCAAAATACAAACGAAACAATTATATATCTTCATGAGAAAAAATTAGAATGTATGTTAACTAGAAGATGTATCAATACTCCAAGCGAGTGAGAAAGTTTCATGTTAAGAGCGTTTGGTGAGAGACTTTTATTGAGCTAGAGAGTTTGCCATTTATTTCCTCTGTTTTGCATTGGAGAACAACTTCATCTCCCTCGTGTAATCTTCTTAAAGCTCTCCTTCATATGTGAGAAACTCAAGCTTATGATCATAGTGAATTACAAGGCATCAGATATAAGTTCAAATCATATCAACAGTTCCAAATTCGTAAAATCTTGTGTACACTTCGGTGAGTGTATTAGAAAAAAAATATATATATCTAAAACGTACTTCGGTTTTGGATTTCAAGATTTGGCAAATGACCCTACAATTGTTGTCTATATTCTTTTGAACAAGTGTTGATCAAGCCAAACACACATCTTTTAATAATAAATTTTAACATTTGATGTTGGTAACTAAGTGCAAATTCAATTGTGATTTGATTTTGTAACTCATAATTTTAAAAAGTTAAAATAGTTATTGTGACATTTACGTTAAAATAGTTGTTGAGAGATTCAATTCTCTATTCTCCCTTTATGGCTCATACGTTGATAAACGTTGGCATATTGACTATAAAAGCAAGTCATCATCTTTCTCATATGATGCACACACATGATTTTAACAACATCAACAACAACAAAAATCCACGACCTCTTCGCTCTCATATCTCGTATTCTAATAGGGCATATAATATATCAACAATGAAAAATCCAATAACAAAATAAAACTAAAGAGATATACATGTTCCTCGTCAATGGGAAGTCCGGTAATATACAAGACATCTTCGAGGCCAAAATCAACTAAGAAACACTTTTCAAGCTTCACAATGCGAAAACAATCTTTGCTTGTATCATAAAACTCAATTAAGGCAGTAAGAAGCTGGCAACTTTGCATGTACAGACCATCATTAAATTTTAAAAACCATCTGAAACTTGAGAATTCAACAAGCTTTGAGACTCTTGGGTCCAATTTTTAAGAGAGAAACGTTTTAAGATGCATTTTGGGGTCAAGCGTTTTTGTCTGCGTCATACCTTCAACTTCTATACATATTTATGTTTCCGAGAGTTATTTCTGTTGTTTCACTGTAACATTATCAGACCAATAATTTGTGAAATATAGATATATAATAATATGTTTAGTCTTTTGAAAGAATTAACCACATTTTTGAAGAAAAAATAATCACATTTTTAAATTTTATTTTGATAACCCTAAAATGCGAGAGATGCCTCTACGAGTTGGATCTTTAAAGAATCAGAGCACTTGTCGCTGCCTTCGGTCGGACTTTTTGTTATCCGATTTTTTCCGTTTATATTTGTATTATGATGAATCATTAATTAAGAAGAACAAACACATGAATGAGGGTGATTATCGACCAAAACAAGAAGAATGAGGGTGATTATGAAGATATCGATTACAAGTACTATCTCAAGAGTCAAGACTAATCATTTGGAAAAGATCAAGCTCTCTTGACGATGCAAAAGCATAAAATTTGGAGTAAAAACAAAAAAAATGGAGTCACATTTGTTACCGGTTAACATATAGTATTTGTCAATAAAATTCCCTCAAAAAATCCATGGCAAGGATTCTCTTTAGCTGATTATGCTACTACTCTAAAAGCAATTTAACATTGCAAGAAAATTTCCAAACAACAAGGTGAAAAAACAAACGAGCTTGTGGAGCGAACACCTCACGGCTTCAGAGAGTTTGACATTGTTGATTCAAGCTTGTGTAACCAGTTAACGTACTGATCCTGCTCCTTCTTGTTTAGATGACACAAGATGAAATTGGTTAGGCTTTCTCCGAATCCCTTGGATATTATGTAATCCTTCAGTTTTCGCGGTAGTTCGAACGACCTAAATAAACAAAAAAAAAAAAAAAATGGTCACTGAAAATCAAACAGATGCAGAACAAGAACAAGAAAAACCGATTACGGATCTTGGAAAGACGATATCAGATTACGTATGTTCGATAACAACACTTTCCAAATTCATTTAAACTGTCTGCTTCTTTGAGGATAATACAGAACATCTACTCCAAGAAGCAAAAGTGTACTAATGCTTTGAGGTTTTGGATGATCAAATTAAAAAGACACAAGGACTCGAAACTATTGGCCTTAACATACACTTCATAAGATCCGTAAAATTAAAATCCCACTCAATGAATACAAATTGAGAAACGCGTGGCTTTAAACATACACTTCATAAGATCCGTAAAATCAAACTCCAAATTAAGAATACATAAGGATTCCAATCTATCTGAGAAACTAGTGGCCTAACATACACTTGATAAGAACCGTAAAATCAAAACCCCACACAATGAATTTGTAAGTTTTCAGTACTAATTGCCAAGCAAACAAAACACAAAGCAGAACGCATATGGTTCAAGTAACTCTGATCAACCAATGAGTATAAAATATCAAATGATTTTACCTGAAATCTTGCTCTTCGTAAGTCAAAGACCGAGCAGAAACTAAAGAGCGGATCAAACACATTCTTTCGATTTCGAAAACAGAACTGCCACGTTTGGTTTCAAAAACCTGGCAATCAAACTGCAGAATAGAGCTGATTCCAGGCTTTTTGATACATACTTTAGCTAAAGCTTCCCTAGGAAACGCTTCAACAAGTTCTTCAGCTACTGCTTCCTGTCGTAGTAAAGCTGAAACCACAACCTCCTCGCCTGAATCAAATTGTCTCCTCAGAACAATATCTCGGCTTACCGGAGAATCCCAATCCAATTTGAAATCTCCTAAAGAACCAGTCTCAACGTCCTGTTCAGACACAAAGCAACATACTTTACAGAGATTTATCGCAAAGTCTAGGGTTTTACGCGATCCAAACACCAAATTCATCAGATTTCATCATTTTTTTGAAGACCCAGAAACAAAAACTGTAAATTGACAGAGTCCAATCGAAATCACCATTGATTAAGAACTCAATTGAGTGTTTTTTTTACTGAGACACGAACAAGGAAGACGAAGGGGGAAGACAATGATTACCTGGAAACGAGGGTGTGAGATTTCGTGACGAATTTCAGATTGGATGATCTTAAGCAAAGCGTTATCTTCAACAAATTTACGGCCTTGTTTCAGAAGTGCATTCATCTTCCTCATATCTCTCTCTCTCTCTTTCTCTCTCTCTCTCGTTAAAGATTCTTCTTCATCTTCCCTCAAAATAGCTTTTCAATAACACACACAGACCAAAATCGTTCGAAACCGGTCCGGTTCGATTTTGTACCTTTTTTTTGTCGGTTTGTGCTTCAAGTATGTATATACGCTTTAACGATTTTTTTGCGTGGCCCATGCATAACGGAAGTAAAGCTAAAAGCTACTAGTTCAGTGTTTTTTTTTTTTTTTTTTACCAAATATAATTTGATTCATAAATTTGCTTTAGGGCTGCCACTAGAGTTATAGGACTAATCCGAATTAAAAAGCAGTTCATTCAAAGAGAATAATTTTCAACCATCTCTTATTCTTTTGAATTACGGTATGAAATTGCATTTCAATTCTAGATATGTTTCAGATATAACATGATTCTTTACTTTATATCAAGAATTATATATAACCTCAAAAATGTTATCGTCTTTTCAATATATGCATCACGCAAACAATAAAACTAATTTGCAAATTAATGTGGATCGTCGCGCATACCACCACCATATTTTTTTTTTTTTAAACTATAGAGTTACAAACCCACCGTATATATTAAGGTTGAGTCGATATGCCAAAAATATAGGTAGACTAGCCAGACTACCCTGATTGTATTAGAGATGGACGTAGACCACATCACTGTTTTTATACTTGTTATTTTTTGTTAACCAGTTGATTTATTTTAATGCATTTTCTGTTTGATTTTACTATATAACAAGTATAAATTGGTTCCATCTTGATTAGGCTACCATTTTTTTGACCATTAAAATCCAAACCTAACTCAGGCAATCTACATAATCCAGTCATGAATGCGTTTGACCCTACCGGACTTATCCGGTGACTCATTATATACCATATACATCAAAACTTGATACACCAATTAATACACATTCGCCCATATATGATAAATTAATATATGGGTGGGCAAAAAAACTCATAACCAAAAAACTGAAAAAAAGGGTATGAGTTCGGTTTCGGATGTTCGGATTATACCTATTGGTCCTCACCATTTATAGTCCATAAGTTCAGTTTCGGTTTAAACCGGAAAACCGAAGAACCCTAAACCCTAAACTAATCTATAACCTACCCATCCGACTTTTTGTCTTCCCAAATTCAAACCCAACACTTAAACTTTCAAAACCTAAAGCTAACTAAACTTTCGAAATCCCTAATCCTCAATTATGTCGTTCGATCTCAGGTTCGTATCCTCATTTTTGAGTTCTTGTTTTGTTTATGAATTGCTTTGGTCGGATTGGATTTGGTCGTGAAACAATTATTGAAATTTACATCTCTAAGCATCTTAAAGTTAATCCACCAAGATATAAGAAAAAGTAACAAAATTATATACTTAATTATATAATTGAAAGCATCTTTATATACATTTAAATCTTGTATTATGAATTTTCCAAGATCTCATAACGTGTCATATCATGCTTTGTCGTCGGGGTGTAAACACAGATACTACGAAGATTAATGAAAATACTTTGGGTTTTTGATATTTGTGAGAGTTACGAGAGTGGTCGCGGGGTGTAGACACAAAAATTGAAAGAATCAATGAAAACATTCTTTGAATATGATGTTCTTGTGTTTCATATTTAATTGTTCACTTGATTTGTATAGGTTTCAATTCGGTTAAAAACCGAAACCGAAGCCGATTTATTAAGCAATTCGGTTTATTATGGACCTCTAAAATGTTATACCAAACCGAACCAAAACCGGAGTCAACCAAACCGAAACCGACCCATAACTAATTCGGTTTTATATAGATTCATTTTAGCTACAACCAAAAAACCAAACAACCAAACCGAAACCGAACCGCATAACCGAATGCCCACCCCTAAATTAATATTTTCGAATTTCCTTTTTTACGAGATTCTATATTCAATTGCTCTATCTCCCCGATTTTATTCTCTTTTTTCTCTGCTGCTAGTATCTCCGATTTTATTCTTGGTAGACAAGAATGGATCATTATTTTCTAAAAATGTTATTAGATAATCTAAACTCAAATATTTTCTAATTAAATCCATAATTAATTCACCTTCCACATTTAATTCCCCTCTCCCTCTCTTCCCTTGTATAAATATACATTATGTCTTCTCCATTTTTGATCCGTATAACCACAAGCAAGAAAAATAAAAGTTCTTATCTCTAATCAAATCTCTCTAACGAGACTGAATTCTGTTTTTAACTTTTTTGATATGGCACCAACGGAGATGATCAGCGAGAAGAGTATTGAGTGTGACGTGACGGCGAGCCTTAACGGTGGTAAAAGGGCTTACGTCACGTTCCTAGCCGGAAACCTAGATTATTGGATGGGTGTGGTTGGTTTAGCCAAAGGACTTCGTAAGGTGAAATCGGCGTATCCTCTTGTGGTGGCGATTCTACCGGACGTGCCGGAGGACCACCGTGAAATCTTGAGGGCTCAGGGATGCATCGTCCGTGAGATCGTACCCGTTCATCCACCGGAAAACCAATCTGGTTATGCTATGGCTTATTACGTCATTAACTACTCCAAGCTTCGTATTTGGGAGGTACTTATTACTTACAATACTACTAACTATATTTGTGTGTATATATATATATATATCCATATATTTATCGCAAATCATATGATCGAATCTTTTTTTTTTTTTTGGTAACTAGTATATGTATCATCTTATTCCATGTAACATGCATGATGCATCCATTAACAATTACCTAGAGTGATACGTAGATATCAGAATTTTAATTAGATAAAATCGTTATAACGCCTTTCGTTTAATTTATCTAATAAATAAATATTCACGTCAACAACTACTACTTGCGGTTTCTATACACATGCCGTGCCTAGCTTTTCGGGGGTCCGAGGCAATATTAAAATATCAAATAAGTTAAAAAAAATAAATAAAAAATCTGAAATGAAAAACTTATAAGTGATAATTGCAAAAAAATATTATTTTTGGTGTGTCTATTTTCAAAAATGTCATTATAGGAATTTTTTTTTTAAAATGCCACTAATTAAGGATTTTTAAATCCTAAATCTTAAAATTCTAAACCATAAAAAAAGTTTTTACCCCAAACAAACTCTAAACCATCAAAACTAAACCCTAATACAACATGTTTAACCCAAACATAAATGATATATTGAATAAATGATTTTGAAAAGATGGTATTTTGAATTTTTTTTGAAAAAGTGGTGTTTTTAAAAAGTTCTCAATTTATAATGATTTGAGTATTTGAAATATGAAATCCTGATATGATACAAATTAATCAAATCAATTTATAGAATATTATCATCAAAAATCAAAACTAAAAATGAAAAATATATATACAAAATTTATCAATTAAACTGCTAATTATATAAAATTTGGTACCTAAAATTATTGACGTGAATTGGAGGCCCTAGGCGATTGCCTCTTTTTTAATGGCCAAGGCACGGCCAGATCCTTTATTAATGGATCATAATCATATAAATGCAGTTTGTGGAGTATGAGAAGATGATATATCTTGATGGAGACATACAAGTATTTAGTAACATCGATCATCTTTTCGATACTCCTTCCGGCTACTTGTATGCCGTCAAGGACTGCTTTTGCGAGGAAACTTGGTCCAAAACTCCACAGTACCAGATCGGTTACTGCCAACAGTCGCCGGAAAAGGTGACGTGGCCGGTGGAAAATCACGGTCCACCTCCACCGTTGTACTTCAACGCCGGTATGTTGGTCTTCGAACCTAATCTTGTCACTTACAATGATCTCCTTCAAACTGTCCAAGTCACTACTCCTACTTCTTTCGCCGAGCAGGTTTGATTTCTTTTTCATTTTACAATTTACATTATTCGTTTTGATTTTGCATTTAAGTTACAACTCTTGATATTCGTTTTATTTTATTTGTAGGATTTTCTGAATATGTACTTCAGAGACAGTTACAAGCCAATCCCTTCGACCTACAACCTCGTACTAGCTATGCTTTGGCGTCATCCTGAATGTGTAGACCTTGACCAAATCAAAGTTGTTCATTACTGTGCTAAAGTAAGTTTTGTCTTCTTCTTTTTTTTTTAAGTCAATTCTTTATTTTATACGTATGTTCTTGTTACTAAGATTTTAATATTTGTAATGTAATTTATAGGGTTCGAAGCCTTGGAGATACACCGGAGATGAGGAGCATATGGACCGAGAAGACATAAAAATGTTGGTGAAGAAATGGTGGGACATTTACCAAGATTCGAGTTTGGACTACAAGAACTATGTTAAGAATGAGCCGAAGCTAAATTCGATAATCATCGATTCTTTAGCCTCCAAAGAGTCTGGTGCCGTTACGAGTCTTGCCCCCTCAGCTGCATAACCAAACCTAACGTAAAGACGATTGATATTACGTTATGATATTAAGTCTTTTTTCTATTTATAAAAGGTTTAGCTATATATAATATAATTTTTAAATTATATATAGCAACCTCTTTTGAGTTTGTTGTTTGTGAGAATTTTGTGGTTGGTCTTGTGTTTTGTTAGACTATTGTGTCAATGACAACCTCGACCACCCGTTGCTTTCTCTTTTTAACTATCAATAATAAGACTACTATTTTCGCTTTTATTCTCATTTATTTTTATTTTTAATATATTTTCTTTCTAGTTTTTGGTGAAATTATCTTAATATATAAATTCACAAAATAGCGTTTGTAATTTTGTATACATCACTTTGGACAATACTTAAGCTTGTGGAAACAAGAAATCAACGGCGTAGAGGCTGACACTTGTCACTTTTGATGTTAACAATTTTTTATTTTTAATACCTTAATTTTACTTAATTTTGACATTTGTCCCTCTAGATTTTAGAATTTTTGCATTGATTCTTTAAAATAAAAAGGTGATATCAATATATTAACTAAAACTAAACATTAAATTAACATCAAATTATCTTCATAAATTAATTAAAAGTATATAAATCATATTCTAATAGATAATTGTTTTTTTCAATATCTCTTTTCAAATTCTTTATAAATTTCTTAATTAGAACTTCCGAAAAACTATCATATTTAAAAAATATATATTTTTAACTATTTTTAAAAACTATCATATTTTTATGTCACATAAGATCTTGATTTTTATATAGAGTATTTTTATGCATATACTCATAAAGACATGAATAAAAAATAAATTTAAATAAAAAAACTATCATTTTGTTAAAAAAATTGTAGAAGCTATATAAATTTAGATAATATAAAAATCAAATTATGTAAAACAAATATGTGATCAATCAATTTCAAAAGCATTTAAATTTCACTAATTTTTTTACATGTAACATCTATAAATTATTGCATATTTCACTCTATAAGTTTTATCTTTTCGGTCACGTGTGGACTCAACATTTTTTTTTATAATAGGGACACGGACTATAACAAAAAGATTCCAAAAGAATACGCTGAATTCTAGAACAAAATTGAAAATATATATTTTTCAAATGAAATTTTTTATATATATCATCATGGTTCACTTTCATATTAAGCATTTAAAACTGATGTTTGAATTTGTATAAATAGAAATTGTGAGCATAAATCTTAAACATCATTTAAGTATATCAATGTTAGTTTATATATATAATATTAAAATAGTTTTTAAAATCATCTAAATAGTTGTTCCGTGCAACGCGTGGACTTTCCCTAGTTTTATATAAATTAATGTTTGATGTGGAAATTGATTACTAGTATCTGTGTTCACCGTTACAGATACTCTTAACGATTACTAAGTATGATTACTAAATGTGTTTCTAAGATTCAGATGGAGCTTAGACACTTGCATCTGCTCCATCTAGATCCGAAATTCTAAGTCTTTAAACAATTTTGTCATAAAAAAAACATATATGCATATCGAGTCATTGAGTATATATAATAATCGGATATTACGTTCTTGCTATATAAATAATATAATTAACTAAATAATCAAGCAGATGATTCGCCCTCAACCTCAAAGTTTTTCTTTTCTTTGACAACTCAAATTGACAATCAATATTATCTTCTTTTCCTTGGTTGGGGAATAATGAGATAAAATGTTGAACTTATTCTGAGATCAAAATTAATATATAGACAGAAGAAGTTCAATGTTTGTACAAAAATGAAAACAAAATAAACAGTGACTCCTCGCTCTCAAAGTCATAGTATGGAATAATTGGAGTCCAAAGCTATTTCTTGGACATGCTCCTGCTGAAAGAAAGGCCCAAAAGAATGTTATTAAAAAAACAGATGGTTAAGGCTTTTCGTGAGGCTAGAAAGGTTAAACAAGGAAAGAAAACTCTTTGTGAAAAAAATTGTATAACTGAATTCTTGAATTGTATAACAAGGAACTCTACTCTTCCTTCTTGAACTATACTCTTCCTTCTTGAACAATTATTATTGACTTTCACGAGGATGATCCTGCCGCAATTGACAATTTTAATTCACCGCTTCTTCAGGCTGGAAGTCAGAATGTTGCTGCTCAACATGGAGTTTTTAGGGCTAGAAATCAGAAGTTGCTACTGAATAAGGATTCCTACCTGCATTTGCCCAAGATGCTATGGCAAAGGATCAGCTCAAAGCTCTTGAATTGCTGATTATTAATCTCACTGTTGAGATACAACTTTGTCTTCCAGCTTGAGTCTCGCTTCGATTTGAATCCGGATAAGGTTATGTTATATTTAGATCTGCATTTTTTAATGTTTATGTTCGATCGGTTCTGTGATGTGTTAATCCCGCATTACTCGGATAATTTCCTCAAGAGATTCTACTTTTTAGGTGTTTGACATTTTCGGATAATAGGAACTTATTGTCATATAGTATTTTGGCATTTAACAATGAAAAGTGCCAAGATTTCTGGGGCTCGAGGCAAGTTTAAAAAAAAAAAATTACATAGACAATTTAACGATAATTATGATAAAATTTTAAATAATTGTTAGAGTGTCAATAAAAAGTTAATGAAACTTATTAAAAAGATTAAACTCTTATAAGCATAAAAGTAGTTTTGTACTTGGAATGAGAATTTAAAAAACTATTTTACTTTAACATTTACCACTAGATTACAATAAACATTTAGAAAAATGGGAGGCTAAAATTATATAATACTATCCGGGACCTTAAATGAATGTCTTTTTAAATATATGGTAGGCTCGGCCTTGCAATGAGTAGAAAATGTCTTCCAAAGACACTAAATAATCGATTATCAGCTTCTCTTGATCATCCTCCTTTTCCTCCTCTGTCGCATCTACCTCTGCTTCTTCTTTCTTGGCGCTTCCTTCAAGATTCTTCCTAACATCCCATCTTCAATACAGCATGCATCAGGAATTAAAACCTGTGACAAGTTCTTGCTTCTGTGTTGAGTTTGTGCGTGAGAGTGTTTAAGGAACAGGGAGAGAGGCAGAGTATAGCTTGTATCTGAGAGTGTTTAAGTTCTTGCTTCTTATAGCTTTGCTTGGCCTGTTGCTTTCTTTCTTCTTTGATTCTCTGTGTGGTTTCTCATGACTTATGGTTCTGATTCTGCTTTCTGCTTGAAGAAGAGAAGAAAAATGACCCAGAAGAAATGAGAAGAAGCTACTTCTCTAAAGTCTAACTCATTCATCTCCGATCCTTAACTTGCAAACCAAGTCTTCTACTAATGGAGCCATTTTCGAGAGAATTCTCTCTCTGAGATGGGCCTGCCCTGTCGACATTCAAACTTGAATTAAATGAACATTATAAATAAAATCTTGTTGATGTGGACACACATAAGAGAGAACTCTCCTAATTTGAAATCAAAATGATAATATCATCCAGTACAAATTACGAAAATGTTCAATTTCATCAACTACTAAATTAGAATCTCAAGAATATGGCCCAAAAATGTTCAAAAGCTTCGAGCCACCTTCTCGTACAAGTCACGAGGCCAGTTCCGGTGCGTGTTGCTTGCAAGAAACCCAGCAATCTGCCCAAACCAAATCAGAGACTCAGGTTTCATGAATTCGTATTGTAACAGACTCAACCAAAATATGTTTTTCGTAAATTTATGTACCTTGGATCTCATGGCATGGACCGACCCATCAGTGTCAGCTACATTGTCCAGACAGGTTAGCGCAACTTTGACCAGGTCCGGGACACAAGTCTGGAAGTAAGGAGATGCCCTCTGGAACACGTCCGCGGTTGCATCGGGCACTCGTGGATCGAGATGAAGGAATGGAAGTTTTGCGATTTCCCTCAAAGCATCTAGATGGTTGCCTTGTCTACCCAACTTGTGGATCGATAGTATTGCCTCGAGCTCTCTTAGTATGGTCTCTTGTTCCATCACTCGCTCTCTTTCCTGGAGACTGCGAGCGGAAAATGAAAACAAAAACCCGTTGAGCACATTTTCAACTTGAAGCAAAAGTAGTTAAATGATTTCTATAGCCTGTACTATAATAATATACCTGACTTCAGGGTAATATTTGTAAGTCTGAAGAATATCGTTTCCCGCGAGAATAAGCCCTGATGTTCGGCTTTCACCATCCAACCTTCCACGGGCAAGAGAGCAAATCGCTTCAGATAGACACTTGTTTATAGTCTCCAGGGCAGCCGAAAATGCACCTACTCTCTTCTGTATTTCTATGGACTGAGAAGATGAAAGCTCTATTAAAAGATTGAAAAGGAGTAAGAGCACGACAAATGTTGGGTAAAGTCAGAAGCTACTTACTTTGTCATATAATCCAGCTTCTTGACATTGATGTGCAGCTTCGATCAAGAACTGCTGTCTCAATCTAGAATCCGGGAAAAACCTTCCAAGCTGACCTTCTTCGCCAGAACCTCTAGCCCCAAGCAAAAAGTAGATACCACCTTCTCGCAGAAGAATCTCAGTCAGTAGCTGCTTCAGCATCAAGTTTCTCTGCCTCTGTTGATCCACATTACTTCTTCCAGACCAAGCTAGTTGCCCCCCGCCGACAGTAACAGCAGCTTGTGCGTAGTACTCTACCGTCATTTGAAGATCCCCGTGATGCAAAAACATTGACCCATATTGCCTAATCATGCTAGATGCCTCCGCATTAGCATCCATCACACTTAGTTTGTGGCCAGTCCCAGAGCCTTCAGATAAAACGGAATGGTCCACTAGAGAAACAGCTATATGAACAGCATCGATATTATACCCTCCGTCTCCTGCTTCTTTGGATAAGTGCATGATAGCAGGTAGCAATTGAACGCTGAGAAGCAAGACATATGGATATACCAAGGGGTCTTTTCCATTCTTCGTGTAGTATGAAGGCTCGAATTTATTGAGATAAGCCTGAAGGTCATCTAAACTGTACGGCGCGAGGCCATCATTCAAGACCACAGATGAAGATCCACCAGCAACATCTCTTATGCATGATAGTTTGAACCATAAGAAATCTTCAATTGTGTTGAAGAGTGTAGACAGATCCCTCAGTATGCGCTCAATTTGCCTACGGGAACCAGAAATGATGGTGTAGAGTAGGAGCTTCTTCTTGTCATATGCGGTTCTACCCAACCGATCACCCATTCTTAGCATTTTCTCACATTCTTCGGACGCAATAGCTGCAGTCTCTGCAGCCACCATACCATCTGTGGTGATCCACTCTGTAAGCTGCAAAAAGAAAGGTGACCAAAGAGCTGATTCCAAAACTCCTGTAAAATATATTACGATCTAAAGGAAACATACCAGTGGTGCAAATTGTTGAGATGAACGAGTAGACCGAGCAATTTCTCTAGCCTCCTCATAATACCCAGTTCGTAAGCAAAAGTATATCTGTGAACCAACAGATAGATATCACTCATTTCACATAAACAGGCCAGCAGGTCCGCAATGTAAATATCTATATCCCAATTAAAAGTTTGAGGACTAAATTTAAAATTCAAGTGTGAGGGAAATTATCCAAAACCTGTTGCCAAGTCGTATCAACAGGAGGCTGTCTACGGGCATCAGGTGAATCAAAATCTAAAATTCCATATTCTCTCAAACGAATCTGCACAGTAGAGAAAACAAGAAATAAGAAAGCTAAACAGCTGTTTGAATATATGATGTGTGTTATGCTCTATGAAGTATGTACAGTGCACTAACCCGAAGGAAAGCACGAATTCTTTGCAGATTTCCAACAGATCCACCAAGAGAAGCCTGAAACAGGATTAGAAAAGCAAGACACATGTCAGAATGATTACTAACACTCTTGAAATAGGTTTGAAAGATCAAGCATCCGACCATTTGAATTAGACGATATCAAAAAATGCATCGACATACATGTAACAGCTTTTAGTATCAAGTACAAACAAATAAAAACGAGACAGAAATGAATACTTGTGTAGGGTGACTCTGAATTGTGTCCATTATATGTTTCTCATGCCCACGTTGTAAATGATGTCTTGCACCTATCGCGAGGGACATCCTCTTCGAAACACCCTGTCGAACTGCTGAATCTTCACCTGTTATTGCCTGGAAATTTTTTGTCAACAATCAGAAATGATAATTGAGAAAGGCAAAAGGACAAGAACATCCTTAGAGGGTGGTCTGGCTGGACGAAATAGTTTCTGGTCAAAAGATTACCTGAACAAGCTGCCATATTTTCTGCATGTTGACTGATTTTCCATGAGTTACCTCAGCACCAAGAGATTCATAAGCGTCCTTAAAACACATTGCAGGCTATCCAAAAGAATGAATTGAGATCAGTAGAAATCACACCAAATAATCAATATAAGGGTAGCCAGTTTCAATGGCTGCTGCATCAAAGGAAATCATCATCAAAAGGTAGACTACATACAAAATGAAAAATTATGACAATCCTAGCTTGTCTTCTAAAAGTAGTTAAGAACATTTTTCAGCTGCACTTATCAAACAAGATCTTAAGCAAAATGAACCAGTACTAAATTTTACGACAATGTAAATGAAATCCATACTTGAAATGGCAAGCCTCGTTCTCTTGAAGTGTTAAGTTTCTTCACAACCTCTCCGTAGACATATGCTTTTTTCTCATGAATGGGTATGTTAGCCAGAGCCACAAGTTCTTTGCCTGGTGTTGAAGATACTCGAGAATTCGAACCCACTGGCACTAGTTGACTAGCATGAGCTGCTCTGCTTGTATCAGTCATATTCGTTTTGGGTAACAGTGATATTCTGCTAAGGCTCTGAAGGAAGTCACGTTTTTCTTTTCTCCAATCCTCCTGTCATTTCAGATTCACATACAATATTTGCAAAATCAGTATTCACATCCTTCTAATATATCAATAAGCAAACCATCCAGCCAACAAAAGCCTCCTTCAAGAGCTAGTTGCCTACTGATTGCCCTATAGACAACTATAAAGTAGGAAAGAACAAAATACACGCCTCTGTTTCACACGAGTACTAACTATCAATCGTATGCCTCTGTTTCACACGTCTACTGACTATTAATCTTTGTACGCAATAGCATAATGAGAAGAAACAAAAGGCTAGGAGGAAAAAGAAAAGGATCATAATATTAGACATGGAAATGGATAGCCAAAATACAAACCTCAAGCACTTTCATCATGTAATCATTAAAGCTTCGAACATTATCCTTTTGGGCTTCCTGTATAGCTGATACCATAGCCATTTCATGAACCTTAAAAGCAAAACAACAGTCAGTCATGGCCAAGAGAATCCATCTATATAAATAGTAAACTACACTACTTCAGTAAACCGTAGAAAAAAGAAATACCTGTTGGAGGTATTCTTCAACGCTCGTTGCCTCAGCGGGGAACACATCCTCAAATGTTGTCTTTAATGAGTAGCAAAGAAAGGAAACATCACATAATGGCACAACGAATAATCACATTTGAAAAACCAAGCTGAGAGATGTGTACGCATACAAACGTAGGACTCCAACGCCTTACATACCAATAAACGGACCAAGGACACAATCATACAAGAATAAGTGGTCATGAATCCGTCTGGTAAGACAACTAAGGACGGAGATTTGTTTGCAAAGTATGAAATAGGTATTACATCAAGCAAAAACAAAACTACAATTATTCATATTGTACTATCTTATCTGAAAGCAAATATTCACCAATACACAAAGTAATCGTTCAAGCAACGTATGCACACAATAAGCAAGAATAAGCTACGATGAATTACAGAGTAAGAGAATATTCACCTTCAACTCAAAAGATTTTAGATCACGAGCTAGTTGCTCTGCATTGATTCCCTCCCGTGCGAGTAGTCTGCAAACTCCAACAAAAATAAAGACAACAGAATCATTGCTTGCTCGTGGAAACTAGCTATAGTAGCTACTCCGTTTAAAAGCTCAACAATGGAAGAGAACAATTTTTAGTGACAAAGAAGCTAACTCAAGCCATTTCAACTGTTTCTGACACTTAAGAAGAAGTTGGGATAATTTCATTTTCCCAACTCAATTAACACTTGATTTTGGCATATGCAACACAAAACCAAATGATTGAAGCATGAAACAAAAAAACTTACCTAGTGGCAGCAATAGACTGAGAAGGAGCTTCGTTTCTTAGGGTTTTAGCCTTGAGCTTCTTCGATAACGCTTCCAATTGATCTAAATTTCTCTGATAGCGACACAGACACGAATCAATCGTAAAATCAAATTTCCAGCCCAAAGAACAAAAACGAACTTCCGGAGAAAACAGTTGGAAATCGGAGGAGGAGAAGAAAGCAGCGGGAATCAGAAGAACCTGAAGAGGAGGAAACTGAGAAGAAGGAGCAGCTTGCTCTAGAAGCTTCGAAGAAGAATGAAGAAGATCAGTCCAACCACTCATCTCTTGGTCGTTCGCCATTGATTTTGGATTCGAGCTCGGAGAAACAAAGAGAGAGAGAGAGGGTTTTTCCGGATTTAAACTTTTTGTTTTATGGTTTTACTCTTTTTATTTATTTGACGCAAAAAAGGGGTTTTTGTCTATAAATTTGGCCAATACATACATACATGTAGTTTACTATTTTCTGTTACTAATTAAAAAGATTTAAATAAATTTGAGATTTTGTGGTTAGCCTATGGCGGAGAGGTAATAAAAAGGTCATAGTTTTCAAGTCTTCCTCGCCTTTTTCTTCTTTTCTCTTTGGCGAATGATAAAGGAATAACAGTGAAATGGAAAGAAGAAAAAAAACTTTTTTTTTTCCAAAGTTTTTAACGCATGACAAGAATCTTTAACAAAAGAAATCCAAAAAGAAGAATTTGAAAATAAAACAAGAGCCTCCTCTACTGGAGAAAACAATTGCTTTCTATCCTCCTCAATATTAGATTATATAGAAAGATCTCTATTGCATATAGAAGAGAAACTTTTCAAGGACTTGAGAGGTTTTTAAGATCCTCTTCCTTAGCATACCAACTTGGTGCTATCTTCGGAAGATGTGGATACAAGTCTTTGTATGAATTTCTTATTGTCCCTTCTGCTACTCCTGTCGCAGTCGATATGTCTGTGCATGCAACCCCAAACATTAATCAGTCTGAGATTTGTTCATAACGCTTTGCTCGAATAAAAAAAAACTATACCTTTGAGAGACTTCTTGTCATCAGAAAGCTGAGTGATGATATATATAACTACTGCAGCTATTGATATAGGGCTCCTCCTGCAAGATGCCAAATCTTTTAGGTTCTGTTTTGTGCCTATCTTGGTACCGAATCGGAAAAACAATTGAAATGTACCGTATATCAAATTCCTCAGATTTTTTCACAGCTTCCTGAGCAGCCTTAACCGCTTGCTGAGACATTCCAAGGTTAGAGCAGAACCTTCTCTGCAATATCAGCAAGAAGACCGCAATGTGAATACTAACAGTACCAATTTCAAGTTAAAGGTACCAACAACAAACTCACCATGAAATCACCAGCGTGTATAGCACCCAATTCCACAGACTGACCACCAGTCTCCAACCCCAATGTTTTAACTATATAGTCTTTTGCTCGTCCAATTTCCTTCTTTGTCGCTCCATTGGCAACAGAGCAAATTTCTATTCACAAGGTTCATGAATTTGATTGACTTTATGGCAAAGCTATTATCAAGAGGTAACAAGACTCTCTCTCAAATGAAACTGTACCCTTAATAGTTCGCGGTTTGTCCTCTTGTCTACAGGAAATGTACAAGCAGGCTGCCAAAAGTGCATCCTGATTCCTTCCCCTGCTTGACTTTTGATCCTCCAGCCTCTTAAATAACTCATTAGCCCGATCCTATATCACCAACAAAAAGCACCAAAACCGTAAGTGATAGCCTCCAATATCACATACTGAACCAGTGACATAACTTTTAGTGACATATCCGCAGGCTTATAGGCTACCACACAAGGTTAAAAGATACGAACAATCTTACCTTGATAGTAGCAACAAGTCCCAACCTGGAAAAAATTAATCAACTAGTCAGTACTCTCCTCACAAGAATCATAATGTACACATACAACAACAACACATGAATCTACACCAACAGTAGCAAAATCACAAAGGACAAAACTCTCAGTGTGACATTAAAAAGGGAACCTCCTTTTGTCATGTAATTGACAATGTGGTTTCTCAAACGAGTAATATACATACTTATACAGACATCACCCATGAATAAACCAAAACACATAACAACTATGCAAGAGGTTGGATCCATAAACCCGAAAACTGCGTGATAAATCAAAGCAAGGCCATACATAAACCAAGAAACACCAACAAAGAACCTCACAAGTACCATGTGATCTATCATCAAAACCTATACAAGATCCAATCCAATCTCAGAGCCAATATGAAAATCCACAAGAACGAGATCTCAAAAAGGGGAAATCAATCAAATCGCACACTACCTATCGGACATGGTAGCAATGGTTTTAAACGCTTGAATCAGACCACGTTCGGAATTAGAGTTACGATTCTGCCACCTCCCAAGAGAAGAAGACAAGAAATCACCAGAGGAACCATTGGGTTTGGCGATAACAGTGGTTAAACCACTATCGACGAGAAGAGGGTTGGTCGGACCACCGACACGATTTGGATCGCTATTCGATGACTCATTAGCGAAGGTACGCCACTCAGATGTCTCATCAATCGAGTGCGATTCCAAAACAAGACCACACTCAGAGCAAAGGGTATCTCCGGCGGAGTGATCGAACACCAACTCCGTCTCTTTCTTACAATCCGTACAATACGCATCCGACATGATTTCAAAGAAAAGAAAACCCTAAAAATCAAACCCAAGTAAAAAAAACCCTAATTCGATCTTAATCGGTTACAGATTCCTCCGATTTCTTCCTCGTTCGTCGTCTTCTTTCGAGAGAGAGAATCGAAACAGAAAATGAAACACGATGAATATGTGGAGATGGTAGAGAGTATCCGTAGGTTTTGCTTCCCTTTTTATAGACAAAGAGATAAAGACATATTCCTCTGTGCTGAGGTGCACCTAAACAAGAAGATCTGGATCGTTGCTTTTAATGGGACCCAGTAAAAATTAATCGAACGGTCAGTTAATTCTCTCCAGCGATTGACGTATGTTTTTTTTAATTTTTGATTTTTTAATTTATTTTTAGCTTGCTTGTCCATTTTAGGAGGACAGAGAAAAGAGAAAGAATTGACTTGTTAGGGAAGTCATACCGGTCGCATGTGTTGGATTTAGTTGGAAGATTTTAGGAGTGTTTGGTTACAGGAGTATAAATAAAATTTGCAATGTTCTACTAATATTTGTTATCCATATTAGGGTTACTAAATGGTTCCATTGAACTTGGCTCAATAGAAAAATAAAAATTGGGTGATTTTATTCCTCAAATAGCTAAACGTTCGTACGTGAGACAGAGTGATAATTCGTTCTGAAGTTGACATATCACCCCTTTTTTAGACGTGTCTTTATTGTAAGGAAATTATTTTACTAAATAATTTAATGAGATATGAATGCTTTGGATTTGTATCCATATTATGTAAGCTCACAAGTTTTTTGAAAGAAAAAAATCACTGGGTAACTTTTACATTTATTGCTAAAATCTTTTTATATTTAAGATATTGGTTTATAAATCTGACATTTTTTTTTCTTGGTTTGATAAAGACAGATTTTGTTTTTATTAGTTGTAAATATGTGCCATGCGGAATTAGCTAGGTAGATACTCTTTTTTTTTTGTGAAAAATTTAGGTAGATACTTTTATAGAAACTAAAGCAATTTGTATTTTTCTCTAATTTTACCAGTGACCAAAAAGAAATATTGCATTATGTATGGATTATCAAAATTGTTGATATTATAATTTTCATTTACCCAAAAAGATGAAACATTCGGACATGATCAACCAGATAAGATAACCACTATGCTAAGAAAATGAACTGTTTGAGGAATAGATCGACTCATCTTTATCCGACAACAAGGAGATACATGTAATCATTTTGCAGCCACTCTTCTTCATGATGTTAAACTAGAGATGCTTAAATTTTTTTTTTTTAAATAAATTAGCACAAGTTAGATGCTTAAATTCGATCTAGTTCTTTCTTTCTATTTCATATCGTCTTATTTAGTAGAATTTGACACTATGAATCCAAAATCTCTACTTTCTATTGCTTTATGATATACCAATATTTTGATTTTGATTTTTAAGTTTTCAGCTGATAACGTAAATATGATGATCCATCACTTTTATCGTGTATATATATTTTCGTTGTAGAAATGGCAAAAATCTCCCTCACAATATTCAATTTTTAGGGTTGTTTGGATGAATATATATATATAAAAAAAAGCTGAATCAAGAGATAAAGAAATGTGAATAGCAATGTGAGAGAAAATACGAAAGATGTAGATGTGAGACGAGAAGTTTACCTTTCATATGTTTGGACCAACATATTTTGAAATGAAATACTTTTGCTATATGTTGGTTTTTAACCAATTGTAACTTCGAAAAAAGAGATCTAAGCCCTAAGATTCATTTGAATTTGGTTTGGAAGATAAAGCGAAAGGATGACAACTATTTTGTTTCTATTGATGGTAGAAGATTAAACTGGCGGAGACATGTTACATTAGACATGTCACATTAGACATGTCACAATTCTCCCTCCACTTAAATTGTTAAACTATACTATTACTATTTTTATAAACGTCATAGTCTGACTATAGTTTTGGTTGACAAAAAAAACCGTCCTGGTATGTGTTTTCTCAT
Source organism: Arabis hirsuta (assembly GCA_964056655.1). NCBI lineage: Eukaryota > Viridiplantae > Streptophyta > Magnoliopsida > Brassicales > Brassicaceae > Arabis > Arabis hirsuta. The sequence goes on from OZ053298.1 coordinate 48,789,505, forward strand.
TGAAAGCATAATCGTTCAGCCAAACATTAGTTTTTCGTTTTCTGGTTAGTTTCAAAGAAATTATATATGCTAGTTTATTACTTATAAGCTAAACAATTTTAAAAAAATATATATATTTTTGGTCTACGTACAAAGAGAGAAGAAATTTAGAGTCGGCTCGATAATGGTGAATCCCATGTGCCAAAGAGGGAAAAATAAACGAATTATACTTTTTTTTACAAAAACGAAATAATGGATTTCTAGAAGTTCTGTAATACTATATTGTTACAAGAACCTAATTTATATCATTATCCCAAATTATACATGCGCGAGAGAAACCATACACGATACACCGTAAAGAAAACCAATCACCGATTTAGACCATGTCTATTGGTGTTTCTTACCAAAAGTTTAGAATCTAAAAAATCTAAAAAATAAATAAAAATTGTAAAATTATCTTAGAACTAGTTTTCATTTAAAAATTTTTAAAACCCATCAAAATCTTTACGTGGCAGACTATGATTAGTTCGCGTTAAAAAAAAAATTAGACTGTAAAAACTAATTTTTTTTTCTCTCTCGCGATGCTCTCTCTCTTTGGTCTCTCTCTACGAACGAAGGCGATGACGATTCTGGCGATATCATCGGAACTGGCAATGCATGAATCGATATCGCCGGTCTCTCCCTCGTCAGTTTCTTTTTAGTATGGTGGATAGTTTTCACCAGCGATTCATCTTCTTCTCCTCTGGTGCTGGTACTGATTCTCCTCCTCTGCATCAATCGATCTTTCTCCTTTTTGATTTTGGTTTTAATTTTGGAGATTGATGAAAACTTCTACGGTTTATGTGGTCTACTTCTGTGAAATTGAGATGGGTTTGTGATGTAATTCATGTTCTTGAAAATTTCTCTTCTCAAGGGCTTGCTTGATTTTGTATAATTCAGTGATTTTTTGTCATTCATGTGAAAAGATTCAAAAGAATGATCCCTGTTGAATTTATGGAGGTTAAGGATGATAATAGATATGGAATTGGTTTGGATTTGATGTTTGAAGATGAACAGAGAGACACACGTAGAAGATTCTTCATGATGTGGATATGAAATTCGTCAGCATTCTTCTTGTCTTTGGTCACAAAATCAGCTCATTGGTCATTTCATAGAGAGCACTTAATCAGCTCTTAGATCACTAAATACTTTTTTCTTATGTCAAAATTGTGCGGCAAATGCATAGCGATAGGTTTATTCCCATGAACAATACCTTACTGCTGCTATCGATGATGAAGACATCACAAAGTTCACAGATGTTGTCAAGGAATTTGATAGCATGAGTGCACTGGTACGGACCATAGACTGCATATGAAAAGTCTGAATAATACTGTCTTTTAATTTTGTTTGATCTTAATCATGGAATTGATATTGTTGCAGGATTCATGGAAGACAACTATGTTATTGAGGGTGAAGGAGAAGCTGAAGGCCAAGGAGCTTAAAGAGGATATATAAACATCTTTATCCATAGCTTTGCCTAGTAAACTACTGTCGGGTTATATCATCACTCTGTTCGTTACTCCATATCTGACTCTTTGTCAATTTTATTGTGTCTGGTTTCGAGTCTTTTTAAGGTTTCTTTAAAAAGTTTTGGTCACCATTGGTTTGTTTGATACTACATTTGTTCTCTAGTGTCTCGTCACTTCATTTATCGGAACTTCTCAAGTCTTTGGAGATTTTCTTCTTCTTCGAAAAATTTGATAAACTGAGAGATTTACGTCTCCATCATTTGTTTGCATTTGTTTTTACCTAACATCTAATAAAAGTGTGGTTTTCTTTCTTGTGAAGCATATTTTCTTAGTTATGTTAAATGTTGAAATGTTTCACTTTTGAATTCAACAGAAAAAATTCGTACATATATATCTTGAGAAATGAAAACATTATTACACACTTGATAAATAATGTGAAAGGAATCAAAAGAAAGACATTTGAGGACAATTCATTCTTAACATCAATTCTCATTGTCATCGACGATAATAAGCAAAGCAATGATGAAAGCATAACACCAATATTTTTTTATTTTTAAGAACCTCTTTGGGATTGTAAACCAATGGAGGAGAACTTTTAAAAAAAAAATTATGGAGTTCTAAACTAAATTTAGTGTTAGTTTAATATTATAAACTTGTTAAGAATCAGATTAGGGGTTGTGACCAATGTACATGCTCTTACCATTTTAACATTTGTACTTTGATATATTACAATTAAATATAATTTAAAAGTTTACTATACGAACACACTCCGTATAGTATTACACTATTGCTATTTGAGTGTGGCATAGATAAATTCTAGGCTAATCTTCACGTAAACAGTTTAGACGTTAGATGTTAATATTCCATCTAAATAGGCAATAACATTTCATACTCTCTTTTACATCTAAATTTTTCATCTGGACAAATTATTAGATTAATAAAAGCCCAAGCTCAAAGTACAAGTGTTACAACCAAAATCATAACTCCACTCATTAAGACCTTAAAATGGAATGACATGAAATGGCAGAACAAAGCCTCAAAACCCTAACCAGAGGTGGCCAAAAACTGCCTATAGAACAAGCACCACTAAACAGAGGTTAAAACACTCACACCTCCAAAGAACTCTTTTAACCAAGTAAGAGAACCTATGGCTACGTAAGAATGTGCACGATTATGAGCATTGAGAAGTGCACCTCTATTCTTTGTTGCTTCCTCCACCTCCAATCTCCAATGCCGAATATCACCTAAAAGACTAACTAGTACTGTTGCTTGTGGTGTAAAAGATGGCCACGCCCTTGGCCGTAAGATTGCTCCTAAAAGCTCTTGCGCCTGAGATGCAAAGATAACTTTGTCTATCCGATGCTCAGCCATACTTACAAAAGCCCACATAAGGCATCTTCTATTTGCCTCAATTTTACTTTCTAGATTTGAAAAACTTCTTCGACTATGCAAGAGAACCTTGCCATGAGGATCTCTCAAAACCCAGGCTCCTCCACATTTTAAGGTCTTGCTTGACCAGGAGCAAGCCACATTACACTTGACCCAAGAAACTGATGGAAGCCTCGAAACTGCTCTACTTTTTTGTTTATGCTTCTCTTGTTCAGAGAGTTGGTGTTCAACAATCTGTGCAAGAAACCAGTTTTTTGAATGAGCTTGAATTTTCCTCATTGTTTCAACTGGCCAGAATCTTCTTCCCTAAAAAACAGAGTGTTTATGTTTTTCCATATATAAACCATACTATCCACGGGACATATCTTCTAATGTTCATAGGAATCTTAAAATTTCTTTGAATGGACAAAATGTAAGCCATGTTAGAATAGATAGAACCTGACTGAAAGCCTTTATACGGAGCCGGTATATCTGAAATGGCCCAGACATGTCTTGCCGTTGTGCAAAAGAACAAAACATGATTTATAGATTCCCATCATGCCCATTCTAATTCCTCTTGTCAGAATCTTGTCTACCACTGGAACTGCTCCACTGATTGCTCTCCAGAAGAATCTTTTGATTTTTGTTGATGCTTTCATCTTCCAAACCTCTTATTTGATCCCATTAAAAGATGGTTGAGCTGCTGCTTCTGTAGTAAGGTCCTTGTGCTTTTTCTGATTAGCCAACCAATTTCTTGATTTTACCGAGTACTCACCACATCTGTTGAATTTTCAAATCCAAAAATCCTTCTGATTTGGTATTGGCCTTTTCTCAGGATGGTATGTATGTCTTGTTGATAGAAAAGCTCTAACCCGTGTTACTTGAGATCAAACCACTAACTTTCAAATCAAGATCAACAAAGATATTCTTCATCAAGGGAATTCTGAGTCTATCTTCACCCAACCACGGATGACACCACACTCTAATAGAACTGCCCATATGATAGTCTAACTCCTTCCTCTGCATTCAAAAATCCACCATCATCAAAATATCTACTCTTTAGCATTCTTGAACAAAAAAAGATCTAATAACAATCTATCGTCTGAGTTTTCGGAAATTCGTTGGAACTTGTAAAGGATGAAATGTCATTGTCGACAAATAAAATATTCATTTTATGGAAATAATTGCTCTACTAATCGGAAATAACAACTCGTTACCGTTGGTAAAACTATAAGCGAATATTATTCAAACCTAATAATAATCAAAGCGGAAAAAAAAAAAAAATCTAATTGTCAAAGGAGATGTTCGGCGTCATGCACATGCCACATGCTCAACAACAAATGATTACGAACCTTTAAACATCACGCCGTTTCAGGCCCACCAGACCAAAAGCTGTGCCGTTTCTTGGTTCGTCTCTGAATTCCTTGACGTAACTTCGATTCCAAACGAATAATCAGTCCACTAGCTTTCTTTTTTCTCCCTTCCAAAATAAATTCTCTTAAATATATATATATATATATTGACAAAAAAAAATACAAATTAAGGGATAGGTTTATGCAAAAAAAAAATACAAATTAAGTACGATGTAATGCATATTCTAACCCAACTCAATCCATAATTATAATGGGTTGAGTATAATGAGTCATAGATTAATCCAACCCATTTAGTAATTGGGTTGGATCAACCCATTAATCCATCAAATTTAAATGGGTTGGATTGACTTTGATCCAACCCACTAATAAATTGATTAATAAATATATTTATATATAAATTGTGAAATTTGACCAAAAAAAATTAAAAATCATATTTTTGTTGCGGGAAATTGCTATATGAAATCATGTCTTTGGATATAATTTTTAACGGTATTTCTTTTTTCGTGAGAAAATTTAACGGAATCTCATTTTTTATGTAAAATTATTTTATGGAATCGCTTTTTTGGTGGGAAATTATTTTATGGAATCGCGTTTGTGCCGGAAAAATGGTTCGTCATGCAGTCGCGTTTTTGGCAAGAAATTTTTTGCGGAATTGCGTTTTTGGCGGAAATTTTTTTGTGGAAAAATTTAACGAAATTACGTTTTTGGCGAGAAAATTTTATGCAATTTCGTTTTTGCGGGAAAATATTTTATGGAATCGCGTTTTTGGCGGGATAATTTTACGATATTGCATTTTTGGCAGAAAATTTTTATATAGAATTGCGTTTTTTTGCAGGAAATTATTTACATAATTGTGTTTTTAGCAGAAAAATTGTGAAATCGTGTTTTTTTGTGGAAAAATTACGAGATCATACTTTTACGGGAAAATTGTAAAATCATGTTTTTAGTTTAGATAAATATTGATGGGTTAATTATTAGCAATCCATTAACTTATTCTATTTCAATTAATTTCAACTATATCTATTTTGATGGTTTAGGTTGGATTGACCTATAAATTTTACATCATACATGTAAGTTACAAACAAAATATAATGAAAGACAATTTAAAGGGCTAAAAAAAATTAATAATAAATAAAGGAATAATTATTTGACTTTGACCAAACACTTGACAGCTATTCTCCTCTCTGTTGTTTCCGTGTTCTTACCGAAAAGCAGAGGAAAGTCCACTAAACCCCAAAAATAATTTAAAACATTTAAGTTAATACCTTTCATATTTTTTCACTCGTTAAAATAGTTATATGTATATATGCGTGTATATGAAAACTCTTGCGTGTCTATATCAAAAATCTATCTTTAAATCCTCACAAACACCCATCTCTCTATCCTTCCTCTGGAAGAAAAGTTTCTTTTGTGCTTAGACAAATTAGTTTCCTCTGAATTTCTCTGTGATTAACTGAAACTTTACCAAAACCAAAACTTGGATTCTGGGTTTTCGCTTTTTTTTCCTGTGAAGATGGTGCAGTATCAGAGATTGATCATCCACCATGGAAGAAAAGAAGAGAGGTTTAGAGTTTCAGTAGAGGAAATTAATGGCTTGAAGAAAGCTAAACAAAAGTTTCTCTCTCTTCTCTTCCTCTCTATCCTCTCTTGTTGTTTCATCATGTCTCCTTATCTCTTCGGCTTCTCCACTCTCTCTCTCCTAGGTTTGAGTTATTACCTCTCTCTTTCTCTCTCTCTCTCAGACACAATCTTATTGTGTAACTCTGTTTTTGTTACTCTGTTTCTCCTAGTGATTTTTTCACTGATCTCTCTGTTTTTCTTCTTCTGTAGATTCGTTTAGCAGAGAAAACAAAGTTCTTAGTTCTTATGAACAACTCACTACCCCTCTCTGTTCAGAAATCTCCAATGGTTAGTCTTTTGTAACTTATTTTACAAATCCAATCCCAGATATTTAACCAAACCCTTAAAAAACAGAGTTTTGATTTGTGTAATTTGTTAAAAAAAACTTATGGTTATTTTGGATTCTTCATCTCTGTGTAGGAACCATTTGTTGTGACAGAACCAGTTTGAGATCAGACATCTGTGTAATGAAAGGCGATATTCGAACAAACTCTGCTTCTTCATCACTCTTCCTCTTTACCTCCACCAAGAACAACAACAACACAAAACACGAAAAGATCAAACCTTACACTAGAAAATGGGAGACTAGTGTGATGGACACTGTTCAAGAACTCAACCTCATCACCAAAGATTCAAACAAATCTTCGGATCGTGTCTGCGATGTGTATTACGATGTTCCTGCAGTGTTCTTCTCCACAGGTGGATACACCGGAAACGTTTATCATGAGTTCAACGATGGGATTATCCCTTTGTTTATAACTTCACAACATTTCAACAAGAAGGTTGTGTTTGTGATCGTTGAGTATCATGATTGGTGGGAGATGAAATACGGAAATATCGTTTCGCAGCTCTCGGATTATCCGCTTGTCGATTTCAGTGGAGATTCAAGAACGCATTGTTTCAAGGAAGCAACTGTTGGATTGCATATTGACGACGAGTTAACGGTGAATTCTACACTGATGGTTAATGGGAATGAGACCATTGTTGATTTCAGAAACGTTTTGGACCGAGCTTATGCGCCTCGTATACAAAGCTTGGTTCAGGAAGAAACAGAGGCGAATGAGACAACAACAGTTGATTTCAAGAAGCTGAAACTGGTGATTCTATCAAGAAACGGGTCGAGGGCGATACTAAACGAGGATCTTCTTGTCAAACTAGCAGAAGAAACCGGGTTCAATGTGGAGGTTCTAAGACCGGACAAAAGAACAGAGATGGCTAAGATTTATCGCTCGATGAACACGAGCGATGTAATGATCGGTGTACATGGAGCTGCAATGACTCATTTCCTTTTCTTGAGACCGAAAACCGTTTTCATACAGATAGTTCCGTTAGGGACCGATTGGGCGGCAGAGACATACTATGGAGAACCGGCAAAGAAGCTAGGATTGAAGTATATTGGATACAAGATAACTCCGAGAGAGAGCTCGTTATACGATGAATATGGCAAAGATGACCCTATAATCCGAGATCCGGAGAGTCTCAACGATAAAGGATGGGAATATACGAAGAAAATCTATCTACAAGGACAGAACGTGAAGCTAGACTTGAGAAGATTCAGAGAAACGTTAACTCGTTCCTATGATTTCTCCATTAGAAGGAGATTTAGAGAGGAAGTTCCTCGTTTGCTGGTTACATAGAGAAGAATCATAAGAAACTATATCATTTTTTTGTAAAGTTTTGAATGACATTTAAATTCTTTTAAAGTATTAGTCAAAATATGAAAATGCTATAAAGCCTATAGGTTTATCTTAGACTTATTGGCATAAACAGGTAAAAATGCTCACCAAATGATGGATCAATGGAGTTCTGATGAGGACTCTACTTCTGATTAGATATATCATTGATTTCTTTGTAACCTCTTCACTCTTGTATATAATGGACAAAAAAAACTTTTGTTTTATAGTTTTTTTGTATTTTTGTTTGATATTTGTGTGAAGAAATTACTGTACATGTAAAGCTTATCCATTCATAGATAGGTTGAAAAATCGATTTTTAGGAGGGAGTCACAACTCACAACCCAATTATAGGGACTTAAAAAGGAACAAGTTCTTGAAGGAGCAAGAGCTAGAAGAGCACTACAATATTTTTTTTTGTTTTGTTTTTTGCTAAACCTAAGAAAACAATAGTTCAAAAACCTTTAATTACCTTTTTAATCATTTTTCCAATTGAGAAGATATATAACTCGTATAAACGTTACTTAAATCGACATAAAATCCCAAAAAACAAACATATATCAAGAAAAGAGAAAAATAATATTCATGTTCTTAACATTAATTTTTCTTTAGATATTACTCGAAAATATATATACTTGATAGCGAGTACCAAAAGACTCTTGTTTTATTTTGTACAGAAAACAAAAATAAGATTAGTAAATCGATTATGAAAGAAAATCGAAAGCACAAATGTCATAGCCCAATACTTAAAAACAATATAGCCCATGAGAGTGAGATGTTTTTAAAGAAATATATTCTCTATTAGTTTACCAAAACAAACATGCATTCACTCTTTTATCTCCTAAACATGAATTCATCAGATCACGTGATGTGAGCTTCAGAAGCAAGGTCAATAAAATGAAGCACAAGGCTGAAGCAGCGCACATTCAATGCAATGCTCAAGTTGCAATTATTGCTTTCACTTCGGATGATTTCGAGTGGAGACATATGCATCGCCACCAGTGGAGACTTTGTCTGTTTGATTTTATTTTATTTCTGACAGCATGAAATAAATTTTGTGTACGACTCGTACTAAAGAAAATGTAGTGACATGAAACGTTGTAGTTCTGCTATATGAATATCTAGACAAAAATTCGTGTGCGGATGTTTGATGATTATATTTAGTTACTTTTATACCATTTTGCTACATAGATATGAACCGACGATACAAATGCTAAGCATGTTCCATTTTAGGTGTTGTAAAGAGTCTTTGTATAACATTCATGGGCCAATTTTTGGTCAACCGAGACACTACGTTCATAAATCATGTAAGGTCGAAAATTTCATAGTAACAACAGTTGACTGTGACCGATCCAACGATCGGTTTTCTGTTCAAATTTTTCTCAATATTCGTGATGCCATGGTTTCAAACGGCTGACCACAACATTTCAAATGTACCAACGATCAGTCGACAAAACCGGTCGACATTCACCCCTTTTAATTCGAACCTGACACAATAATAAACTCAACCACAAAAGCCGTAAAAATTTATCATCCTAACTTATGTAATAGTACTTTATATCTTTAATGCGTGATTGACCATTCTTTGTAGTTCGATTTCGACCTATAAACATCAGTTGCATGGTCCTAGAAGAAACGTTACTCGAAATAAATAAATATTTGTTAAAACAATGATAAAATGTATCTGTAGGATAAACAAAATCGAAATCAGTTGATAAGAAAAACAAAATCGAAAGATATAAAATTATACTTTAGACATTATGATTGTTTTTTCTTCCATTGCAAATAACATTTGGTTTAAGTGCGTATTGAAATAGGAAAAAAAAATGTGTCAGGCCAGTCAACCAAAAGAAACCATGTGTCCGTTAATTTGCGATTTGTGATGTAGTTAATTAGGTAACCAACATGTTAATTGTTACATCATCAACGAGGAACCATATCTCATATTTGGAACCGCCCAAATATCGGTACTAATTTGCAATTTTTTCTTTTTATATAATTGGTTTCAACTATAATACTTTTAGTTTAAAAAAAAAAACTATAATACTTTTAGCTTAGGATGGTTATGGTGATAATTTTATTAATTACAATGAAAGCAAGGTTTACGTGCGACTTTATCGGTACTTTGTGGCCTCACACTTTTAAACATAATATAAACAAAAGAAACATGCGTATTTTTTCCTTTACTAAAATAAACATGCGTATTATATAGTTACAAACATATAATTCAAAGAACTTATGTGGTTCTCTAATAATCGAACACATACACTTTTGGTATATTTACCTTCTTTGTCTCGATATATATATTTTTTTTTTGGAGGTTAGGTTTAATAATCCAAAAAATTTATGTAATTTAAAAATTAACCCACGTTTTCAAGTTTTTGAAAACTAATTTTTTTACTTTAAAAAGATAATAATTCTTTCATAAAATTTTAGAATTTAGAATTATACAAATAATATTATGAAATAGATTTGGATAAATTTTAGGCCATTACTATTTTAAATTAGGGGTGGGACGGATCTGGATCAGAAATTAATATTAAAAATAATTAAAAAATAAGAAATAAATAAATTATAACTTTAAAAAATTATAAGTTAAATTTTTGAATGATATTTTTTCATAATCAATATAATATATCATAAAAACTAAAATAAATTTTCATATATATATTTTTATAAAAATAGCTTAATATATGTAAAATATATATGTTTTTAATTTATTTAATGCGTTCAGATCCGAATTCGGATATCCAGACCTTAAATTTTTGCTATCCGGATCTGGATCCTCTTTTCACGGATACTAGATTTTACTATCCTTATCCGCTCCCCGGATATCCTAATTTTCGGAGTGAATCCGCACGGATAGCAGATCGGATCTCGGATCCGAGATAATAATTCCACCCCTATTCTAAATGACCTTCAAACAAGCAGCAACTTGTGCACCTAATGACTTTCTTTTCTTTCGACATCTCATTGCAGAGATCCAAGCTCTCTTGTCCTCCTTCGAAGTTTAGAACATCCATGTGACAAACGCTATTAATCATTCATTCCTCAAGAGACTCCTTCACGGCTCTAGAATTCTAGTCTAAAAGCACCGATCCAAGGCCACGACTGAAGCCATGTTTTTTTGGAAAAAATCTTTTTTCAATTTTTTTTACTATTTAGAATGTTATCATAGTGGTTTACTTTTGTCTTTTGTCAACAACTATATAGTTCTTATTGTCGCTTCAAATAACTGCAAAGTTTAAAATCAAGTGGAAACGGAAAAATTGATTTTTCATTATTTTTTTTGGATCCAATGCTACAACTCTCTCTCTCTCTCTCGGCATGTAAATAACAACTTTAATATTTTCGCATATGTAATTTTTTATAATTTTATATTTGATGTGTACTTTATATTTTCTCTTTCAATTGATAATATATATATATTTTTTTATAAATTGTTGTATAGTAGAAGTAATTAAATTTAAAAACACTTTATATATTTGATTTATTTAAAATATTTTGATAATCTCAATTGCAACAGAAAAAATTAGTTTTCAAATTTTTGAAAATATGAGTTAGTTTTCAAAATACACAAAATTTTTGTAATATTTTTACAAGTTTCTTCGTTTCTTAAGTTCTTAATTTTAGTTTTTTGTCATTTTTAAATCACAATATATCAGTTCATTAACTTAATTAATCTTATTGAAAAGAAAAAAATTTCGATCTTGGAGACGAGATGGTACCGGTCTTGGTAGATTTATGAATCCCCTTAGATCACGGTCACTTCTCAATTAATTACTTATCAAAATGGCAAATTCCACTGTAATATGTGCTAGTTAAGTATTTAGGTGATATGTTCACACTGTCCTATGGTTGTCAAGTAGCGGCGTTCAATTTTAGGTAGATCGAATCATCTATAAGCAAACTAAATTATGTGGTTCTAACGAGCTGTTCTAACCAAACTAAATTATGTAGATCGAATCATCTATATCAGTTTTTATCAGAAAAGAAAGATAAGAAAACTAAACCAATTAGTTACTTGGTTTTAAGCAATAAAGTGTTGTATGGAGTTGGAGTGTTCGATTAGTCACTCACTCCTCATTTAGTGCTTTTTGTTTAGTTTATTAATTAATACTGAAATGTTTTTTCACACTCTTATTCACATAAACTTTGACATGTGTTGTCTTTGTGGTGTAGTGGTGTTAATTCCCATAATTGTTATGGGAAGATAATCTTTTAAAATGTTGTCCTAATTTTTTTCTGGTTTAGGTAAAAACCGTTTTCCTTTTTATCCATGAGTCACGTCACTACATACGACCGGGACAATATGGAAAGGGATCTCTACGATACCGTTTAAAGCCAAGCAAACTGTTCAACGACTCCATTTGCGTTGTCCCTTGTCAATATCTGATCCAAATGTCAATATTTTTTTTTAATTAAATATAAAATTATATTCAAATCAATCTATCTGATCCAAATGTCAACATTTTTTTTTAATTAAATATAAAATTATATTCAAATCAATCTATCTTTACAATAAATGCATCTTATGTTAAAAATCTAGAGCAAAAAATCAAATAAAAAAACATAGTTTTTGAAATTTGAATAAATCAGAGAACTTGGTTCATGCGTTAGCGAGACGAAAACTATAAGTCTATGGCTGCTCCATAGTCATGATCGCCTATATGTCTGATTGAATTAATACGGTTGATGATCTTTTGTCAAGTTGCTTGAGCAATAGCTGAATGGATTGTACGGCTTCTCCATGACGTCGTCGGTTACGTTCTTGCAAAAGATGATACACGGTCATTTGCAAAGTATATCACAGTAAGAATAGAGAATACTTATTCAGGTTGGAGGTGAGAAGATTAGTAATCAGTCCCCAATCTATAGTGAAGTTAGAGCCGAGAAGTTTCGTCATTAATGTCTTCCATATTGCCCATGTGATTCGACAGTCAAAGAAAAGGTGGTTTCGAGTCTCCTAGGCGTTGCCACAGAAATTACAGTCCACCTACTGTCCCTGATTCCACTGCCTCATTCGATCATCAGTGGTTAAACGGTTTTGAAGTGCCAACCAAGTGAAGAAAAAATATTTGGGAGTAGCGTGAGTGAACCACACTCCCTTGTACCATTCCTTCGTGGGCATGGTTGTCCGAGTTAGGCTCAAAGTGTTTTTTTGTCACAAAGCGTTTCTTGTATGTATTCTCCGATTGTTTCCAATACGCGACATCGTCAGTCATTCTCCTTTCAAGTTTCGCTCTTTCAATGGCGTCTTCTATTTCATTGAGATATTCCACCCGATGACTCCTACGGCGATGTTTTTCAAACATTTCTGACATTATGGCTAAATGTCAATATATTAAGACTCAAACAAAACTAAATCGAGCGTTAGCTTAAAAATAAAAGGGTAATTTTCACAAATATAATTATATAAAGTTTTATTTTTAAAAATATCACTATTTTTCAAATATTCCACATATACCATAAAACTAGAATTAACTTCAACATTCAAAACTAAAGCTTAAATCCTAAACCTAAACCCTACTCTCTAAAACTATATTCTAATTCTATAATAGTTAATCCAAACCTAAAAAATTAAATTATAAAGTTTTGAAAATCAATTTTGTGTTGTGGTTTTTGTGAAAATTTTGAAAATAATAATATTTGTAGAATATTTAAAAAATAGTGATACTTTTGAAGACAAATGTGGTATCCTAGGAAATTTTTCAAAATAAAATTCCACAAAATTATTAATTTCTTAGCTCAATCCATTGTTGACCCACCCAAACGGACGGTTGAGATTAGCGGATGCAGACGAGACCTTGATGATAGTGAAATGAAATCTCAGTCTATAAACTTTTTAAGACATACATAAAGCAAACTACATAGTCGTAGTCGTATCAATCATACCTAAGGAAAAATACTACATAGTCGTATGTACACCTTCATTATTTTAACCTCCAAGACCACGCCAAAAAAAAAAAAAAACCTCCAAGACCAAGAGTGTATATATATTACTTTATTAAACAAAGAGTGTATATATATTTATATAAATATAAAATAAGCCAAAGTACGAATATATAGAAAATCTCAGTATATAGAAAATGATAATTCACACACGAATATCTATGCGTATAGCTAAAAACAAGCAATATTAATTAAAAAAAGTGTTTTTCTAATAACGTTACTCCTAATAAAATAAGAATATATGTTTAGTTTTATTGGGGCCTCTCTCAAATGATAGGCAATAAATAACATAATCACACATATATGCTTTTATAAAAATATTCATCTAAAATGTGTATAAGTACACATACAAATCGGCCACACCTCTTCGAACACTCATCATCACTTTGGTCGGCCTCTTGCTTCCTTTCTCCTTCCTCTATACATTCACACATACATAAGAACATATTCCTCTAAAATTTCTCTGTGGATAGATCGAGATTCGAGACACACATATCATAAGAATGGTGCCATACCAAGAACTCGCTCTCCAAAGAAGCTTTAGCTACAACTCAAGCAAGATCAATCCGGCGGCTTCTCCGGCGCGTAGCTTCCACGCTCGTTCACCTTCCACCTCCGCTTTGATCCCAACCATCCCTGAGAACGAACTCTTCCTTGTCCCTTGCCGGAGATGCTCCTCCGTCTCTCTCCGACCAAACTCGTCCTCCTCCTCTTCTTCCTCAAGCAACAACATCGGGAAACTTCACTTGAAGCTTTCTTCTCTCTTACGTTCTCTCATCAACATCATTAACCTCCCGGCATGCAAATTCCTCTCTCTTCCTCCTCCACCGTCTTCCGGCCAGTCTAACCAACTGATCTCACTCGTCACCGGTCGTTCCTCTTCTCTCGGGAGAAGAGTCACCGGGACGTTGTACGGACATAGAAGAGGACACGTCACGTTTTCAGTCCAGTTCGACCCGAGATCCGACCCGGTCTTGCTTCTTGACCTAGCCATGTCAACCGCAACTCTCGTCAAGGAGATGTCCTCAGGACTCGTAAGGATCGCTTTGGAGTGCGAGAAGCAGCGTAGACCAATGGGAACTAAGCTTTTCCACGAGCCCAAGTGGACCATGTATTGCAACGGGAGGAAGTGCGGTTACGCGGTGTCTCGCGGTGGCGCGTGTACCGAATCGGATTGGCGCGTGTTGAACACGGTCTCTAGGGTTACGGTTGGAGCCGGAGTTATACCGACGGCGAAGTGTATTGATGACGTGTACGGTGGTGGAACTGAGCTTGGGGAGTTGTTGTATATGAGAGGAAGATTTGAACGAGTCGTGGGGAGTCGTGACTCGGAGGCGTTTTACATGATGAACCCGGACAAAAACGGAGGTCCAGAACTCAGTATTTTCCTTCTTAGAATATAAGAGAATTATTGACTTTTTAAAAATATTTGAAAATGTCTTAAGTTGACGTATTATTATTATAGTGAAATGAATGCAATGTTGTGTCATGAAATATATGTAAGCGATAATGAGAGGGCCAAGGAGGTATGCTAGGTTTTTTTGTCTAAAATTTTTATTTTGATGTGTGGTATTTTTGGGTTTTTGTTTTTGTTTTTGTTAAATAAGAAGAAAAGAAGTATGTGATCATTAGTTTGTGGTTGCTTATATGCAAGGCATGAAGATCCCCACATGGTCCGTCATGATTAATGCCAATTTTAAGATTCTTGTTGTCTTTATTATAAACTCTATTTAATTTGTGCAAGGCTAAAGTCGCGTTTACGTGTAACGCAGCGAGCAAATTTCATTTTAAAACTATACAAATATACAATGTATCATATAGAAAGTGGGTTTGCTTTTGAGTTGTAATAACAGTCAATTCGTAACCAAACACCTTAAGTATTTTAATTCAAGATATAACATATGGTGCCATCAAATTAACGAGCTACACTTGTAAATATAAATAAATTAAACTATACATAGTGAAGTTTCCACTTTTTCCATTGATATTTTGTTTTTTTATAACCGTGTATTGATCCGAGTTTTTACTAGGGTCAATTTGCTCAACAAAAAAAAAAATCAATAATCAACTAAGAAACCAAAATTGCTATATGTGACCAAATAATAATCATTAGAATTAGGGTATTTGGTTAGAGTTTTTATATAATTTTTTTTATGGTTATTGATGCTAATTACCCTTTTTATGGTTAGAGTTTAGAGTTTTTTACTATAAGTTTTTAGAATAAATATAGCTGTCAAATACCAATAGATCTAAAAAGTGACACAATTTTAATTAGTCAAATGGAGATCAGTACGTTTTTAACTCAGTTTGAAAGAGTTGTGTTTGTTGTAAGTAGCTCGTGGGTACGCTAAGCATGGGTGAATGCTCCACTATCTACGAGCGAACGAGCGCACACAGACCAAACTGACATTATCCTAACATACGTAACATGTCAGATAAAAAAGAATACATGTAACAATATAAATAAAATATATGATTCAGGTGAAAGCTAAAATGACAGATTAAAACCATAAATAATTGAAATTGAAATCGATTTAAAAAGCCGGGGAGAAATGTAACGAAATGGAAAAACAGAGGGGTGGATCGTGAAAAAAGTGGGTGGGAAAGAGCGTAAAACCCACAAGAGGCTTTTAGTGGACAAGCTCCAAAATCTCATCAATAGCCGCAAAGCCAAAAATCCCCTTTTAGGAACTTTCCCTGCATTTTAGGACCACATTTGTCTTGTATTCACTTGTTTTTTTTTTGTGTGTAGATGTTAAGATATTCATTTGTTACTCGCAACTTTCATCATGTGCATGTTAATTTGTGAGTTTTATCGGTTTTCTGATTTTGTGTTCTGTTGGCGGGAGATTTTTTTTTGCTTTTTCTTTTTCTTTTATTATAAATAAATAAACGAAAATTCAAATTGATCTTCAAAATCTAAAAAAAAAAACTAGATCTTTTTGCTATTTAAGACATTTACAATAGTCCTATAGAAATTCATAGTCGGTGGAACTCGAATCTTAGCTTCGACTCATTAACAAAACTTTCACCACTCTAATCCAATAACTATCGTAAAAAATATTTTTTGGGGTATGATGTGGGTTACTATAGTAAGATTACACGAGTTATATTGTTGGTAACTATTTATTTACTAAAGTTGAATTACACATTAAATTGTTGGTAACTATATTTCTTTTGTTTGTTAACTAGAAAATGTCAATTTGTTTGGCTCACTATAGTCTCGTTAGATCCAAAACCAGCTTCTGATGATATTTGCTACGGATCCCCACACGCGAACTCGGATCCATTAATACTGTATAACAGTCTTCTAACCCTATGCGTTCTTCCAACCTGAGTTCGATTTTTTCTGGGAACACTTTCAATTCCATTTTTGACCCATTAAAAAATTCGGTGAATAGATTACTCGACGACTATACTCATCCTGAAAATAAGCTGGGTGGTAAAAATCCAGACACCACCGGTTATAAAAAAAAAAAAAAAGACACGTATGAGCCAACAATACGTAGGTCTATCTTAGACAACAACAAAGATTCAGAATATTGGTAATTTTTGTTTTGCTTTGTTGGGATCTACACAAATGATCAAATTTCAGTGGGTGATTTTTTTATTAGTTTATATTACATGATGATTAGTTCGTTTAACAAATCAGATTATTTTTAGAATTTCTAAATCAATTAAAATAATCACTTCTAAATAAATCTTAAGAACTATTTACCATAAAAGCGATAGAAGCAATTATTAGTGGGCTCCGTATTATATAATACGATTGCATGCATACCTACATGTGAAATAAGAAGTGCATACTAATCAGATTTACAAATACATATCGTCCTATACGTATATGAGTCATATTATATAGCTAGATAAAGCAGATCATATAGAGACAGTAAAGATTCCCATTATTTAGAAATAAAGAGATGCAAATCTCCAAAACATTGTGAAGGAAATGCATGTGCTAACTTGTCTTTCTGAGTTAACAAAAAAAACTTTTCAACATCATAGAAAAAAATGCATGTTACTTATATAGTGCCTATACATTTCTTCGGGAAATTTATCTGCATTATTGAATAAGCTTCAATACCTGATTTAAGATACAAACACATCACGAACACATGCATTGGTACATAAGCTTCAATACCTGTTAACAATTTTAATATTGGTACTTTTCTTCGGGCAAATCTAATCTGCATCGTCTACACATCTGACGTTTTTAGAGTATATGTGATCCACACTCTCTATGTTCTTTTTGAAAAATTATTGAACGTATTTTAGGGTTAATGTGATATTTCTTTGACGATTTTGTCATTCAATTGTAATCTATGTGAACGTTTAATTCATCAAAATAGAAGGTTACGATAAAAGAAATAGCAATCTATTGAATAAAATAACTGACTACAGAAATAAGTAACATTGTACGACAAAAAAAAAACATTTAGACATCTATAGAAATCAAGTGTCTCGTAACATGAGAAGTAAAATTGGTCGAGAACTATTTATTGTCACATGATTGATATTTTCCTAATTTTTTTCAAACATATTACTATTTGGCAAATTACTCATTATCCTTTTTTATTTTTATGAAAACAAAATCCTTATAATAATTTTCTCGTTTCTAGCTTATATTGTAGGAGAAACTCTTTTTAAAAAAACAAAAAAAAATCGGATGTTCGTGTAGAATGAATATTATACATATTTGCATTTCTAATTATATAACCTTTTTTGTCGTTCTAACTATATAACTTATGCTGCTATATATGCATTATAATATTATGGATCAATGCGTTTTCACTACAAAAAAATATATCAATTTTTGACCAATTTTTTTGTGTTCAGAAACTATTTTGACCATTTTCGATCAATTTTAGACGAATGTTTATTTTCGTTATAAATTGGTCAAGAAAATATGATGAAATATAAAAGTCGAAAACTGGTGAAAATTTTTCGACCAATTTTTAACGGATTCGTAAATTTGTAAAAAAAATTGTCGAAAACTTGAGACAAAGAAGATTGGTCAAGAAAACACGTTAATTTTTTACCAATAAAAGAGTTAAAATGTTTGTTGACAAATTTTTGACCAAAAAATTATGAAAATTTGAACTCGTCAAAATATGATCAAACTTTTTTTGACAAATACAAATGGTCAGTAAATAGTCAAACTATTCTTACTATTTATCGACTAAAACAAAATTTGGTCGAAACTTCGTGAGTAATTTTTTATAAATAAATACTTGAAAGAAATTGGTCACAACATTATCGACCAAATATTGAGGAGAGCACCTCTATTGTATTTGTCCCACATCGCCAATATGGGAGGGATGCAACTTTGACTTTCTCTATAAAATAACACTTACTCCATTGTGAAAAACGTAAATGGGCTTACCATGACCCAAATAGTTGAATTTTGAAATATTTTAATCGCTGATTGAGTGAATATTTAAAAATTATTATGAATCAAATATTTTAAATTTGAATTTAATATTTTTTAGTACATTTTTTTGAAATATTTTATATTTTAATTGTTTTAAAATATTTAATTTTATTTTAATTATTATGAATCTAATATTTTAAATTTGAATTTTAATATTTTCAAATACAATTTTTTTTAAAAATTAATATCTAAGTTGTCAAAAATTGGTTGGAATATATGGTCTAAAATTTTGACGATTTTGATTGATCAAAAAATTTCGACGATTTTATTGGTCAGAATCAAATTCCGACACTTTTTTGGTTTTTGACTATTTTGATTGATCAAAAACTTTCGACCACTTTGTTGGCCAGAACCAAAATTCATTTTTATTGGTGAAAACGTTTTCACTATTTTCTGACCAAAATCTATTTGCAACTATCAATTTTAGACGAATCGATTTTGATTAAGTAGTAGTCAGAAATAGCTGTTTTTGACCAATTTTATACTAAATTAATAGTCAAAATTAGAATGATATCTTGTTTTTGGGTTAGCAAATCTGAAATATCCTAGCCACAGCATATTATACATTGTTTATGATTAATTAGTGTTTATATAATCTCCACGTACATATGAGTATAACTGACAAGTGTTACAATCTAAACAGAAAGTTTACATTAATTTTAAATGCTAATTTTTTTTTTTTTTTTGAAAATTTAATGCTAATTTCTTAACATGCATCTTTTTGCTAAAAGAGTAACACCACTGTAAGTCTGCAACGTGTATATCATCTTATATATAGTGGATCCGACGTAAAAAGAGAAATCACGATGGACTCGCTTAGCTCAATTTGGCGATGGTGAAACATGATTTTCGAGTGAATATATTAATAAGAAAATCGTCCGTAGTAGAATTAATTAACCTTTAAGCCTTACTATCCTAATTTTCTTTTTGTTTGGATATAATAATGCTATGATATCCCAAATCTGACCTAGCCTCCTTTTAACAAAAAAAAAAAACTGATCTAGCTTCCGTTTAAGTCTTAGATATATAATTAAAAAATGGTCTCATATGGTGCCTGAATAGTCAAATTAATCCAACCACACACATAGGTGATCGTTGAATCTTAGTGGTAACATGCCTTTGGTCACATAGATCAATCATCACTCAACACCCCTATTCTATATTATCTATAATAATTATTTTAATCTTATAAACTTCCTGATACGGTTCATATATTTTTCTTCCGTTTAGAGATTATATGTGGCCAAAGGCGCAGGTTACTCAAGATCAAATAGAATATAAAGATAACTCAATGTTCATCATAGCAGCGTTAGGTTAATCACATTTTACGAGGACAAACCTTTTAAATTGTAACAAGTTGGTGAAGGTTGTCAAAGTGATTGTAAGATCTTAGTGATTTCCTTTAACAAAAAAAAATCTTAGTGATTTCGAATGAATTTTACTAGAGTTAATATAAGAATGCCGTGGCACAATGCAATGACAATTTTTAAAAATTTGTTGTATGTTTAGATTTTTCTACTAGTATCATATTTATTTAAAACCTTATATAAAATGAATCTAACAGTTTCTACTATGTATTCACAAGCTTAATGAAGAAACTATATACAAAAGGTATTCGTTTCAATTTGATTTTCTCTTAATCTTACTAAAATTCTTCATCTTTTTCATCAGAATTTACAACAATGAACGTTCTTCAATTTTTACCATCATTGAATGTTTTTCAATTCACACACTAAAACTATATTATGCAATAGAGACGATCTCATAATTTACAGAAAATGACCCCATGGTTGAGTTTCTCACGATTCATATTATACTGTTACTATTATCTATTACTATCTAGTACTATCTAGGGCTGGGCAAAAAATTCGTTAAATCCGATCCGATTCGCTATTTGCTTCGATCCGAACCGAAAAATTCGAATAACCGTAAAATTTCGAAGCAAAGCAAATACTAAAATATGGTATCCGTAAAAAACAAAGCAAATAACAAATAGTGATTTAAAAAACACTATTATCCGATCCGATCCGTATAAATATATACATATATATATATAAATACATTAGGTATTTAAAGGATTGGATCGGATAATTAAAAAATAGTGATTTGAGTTTTGAGGTTTTGGAGTATTTTTTAACGGATCGGATCGGATAATCGCGGATACTTAAAAAAAAATCGGTTATCTGACTTATAACGTAAGCGGATCGGATATTCGCGGATATTTACAAAAATTTCGGATACCCGAATTTTCGGATATCCGAAAAATACTGGAACAGATCGGTTCGAAAAATCTAATATCCGATACGGACGAAGCGGATCGCGGATACCGGATTTTTTCTGAATATCCGCTCCGTGCCCAGGACTATATATTTGTACGTAGCTGGGTTCATTCAAGTCAAAATTTGTCTCATGAATGCAATGACATAGTTAACATTCATGAATGTAAAGATTACGAATTCTTTTGTTCAATGGCTCATTATGAACCAGGATAAGAAATATCTAATCGTCGAGGTCGACGTGGCTAAGAAATTTTAATATCTATAAGTCGAGACTAAATAAAGTGCAAACTAAATACTAGTTTAATTCATAGTATTATATCTCTAGTGGTCTTATATATATATATATATATATATATATATATATATATATATCTTTAGAGGTTAGAGAAAATCAAACACCGCAGATCTGAATCATCCTAACGATACCTAACAAAATAATACTTTTTATTTATTTTTTCTTTAGATAATTGATTAACTCCCTCTCTATCATTGGTGTTATATAACTTAGATAATCGTATAACACACGTCCACGTATTCGTACAGAGTGATTTATAATTTAATAAGAAAAAAACATTATATACTTAATTAGGTTCAGAGTCAAAATAGAAAGAAAGGACAACGTATATTATTTTCATGCATGAGATATTTTCATGCATGAGATATCCAGCTCGAGAAAAATATATTTTTGTTGGATCTTGGACCGACAAAAGTAGTGATTCTTCTTTACCCTAATAATACAGTACTTATTTAACAAGTCATAATGCCCGAAACTAAAATTATTGATGTAAGAGATACTTAATCTTCGTTTTATCAAGCTATCAACTATGACTAAAATAATTATAGCGTCCTTAAAAGTACTCATCCAACCAAGATGCAGCTTGATGATAATTATGTTAATTAAAAACACCTGTATTAACTGTTAAGCTGAACAACATAAATATCTTCTAAGTTGTAGTACAGATATTTGATCATATCTCAATTATTTTGAAGGTAATATCACATACGTATAGGTGTGCTAAACTGCTAAGTAAAAAAAAGGTTATTACATTTTCCTTATATATGATATTAAGTTCCAGTGAAAAGTAAATGAATTGATCATCCATGTGTATTAAATATTAATTTGTGCATTTACCATAATTTGTAGGTATGATCATGTACATGTAGGATGTCAAACGAACTAATTTGTTCAACTGAGCTTAATTGGTCGTAAATTATATTCACTCTCATAGTAAATGTCGTTGTAGGATTATTTGTTTGTTTTAAAATAAATACCATCTAAGATTTTAATGCAAATGTTGACATAATTTAACTTCAAATATAACGAAGAATACCAAGAGTTTGCTAATTCTAGAGATATAAATGACCTTTTAATATACTTTATTAATTTCTATGAAAATATCAAAATGACAATTAGTAATAAAAATAAGTTATATATTATGAGATACTTCTAGATCAATTAGTATATTATACGAGTTAAGATTTATCAATTCATGAGACATATATTATATATATATATGTATATATATATAGATATATATAGTAGATTATAACTCAATTAATCTAGTTCACCAAATTTAATTAATCATAAAAACATATATCACAAACTCTTAAAAAATAAAATTCTATTGAGTTAACTCAATAATGAACTTAGACCATGCCCGCTGGTTTCTAAACCAGTGTCTAGACATTAAAAAAAATTTAAAAAATGACAAAAGGATGAAAGAAAGTGGAGATAGTTTATGGTTAAGAAATTGTGAACAAGAGATCAAAAACTCTTGAACAATATGACTGATTGTGATTGGTTCAAAATTTTAATTTAATTATATAAATTAATTTTATGAAAAATATTAGTATAATAATATTATTAAGATAAAAACAATGTTTGAGCTATAAACGTGAGTCACAGTGTTCTCTCTCTAAGACCTAGCCGCCCATACTCTTCACCGTCGTTTTTGCTTGATTGGGTCCGGTGGCTAGCGACTTCCTTAGCGCCGGAGCCGGGCCCCCTGGTTTTAGTCTTTTTGCCAATAATGTATTTCATCCCCCTATTCTACTCTTGTATTCTATTATTGTATTCTACCTTGTTTGATATAATATATCAGATGACAAAAAAAAAAATTAAAATCTATGGGATCATAATCAATAAATTTGATATATAAAATGAAATATAATACTATAATAATAATAGATAAAAATATAATATAAATTAGTGGGGGCATTTTTAAAGTTTGAACACAATTGAAGGGGTCAAACATTACTTTTAACTAAATATTTTTCCAAATCTAATAAAAAATACACTAAAACTTATTAATATAATAATTTAATAGGGGTCACATGATCCCCCTATTCTCTCTCTTCACCTCTCCCAGTGATTAAGATATTCACTAAAGAACCTCAAACGATGGAGGTGCTCTGATGACCTCTATTTTTTTTTTGGTAGAAAAGAGCGGACATATATCCCCCGTAATTTATTTCATACTAAAAAAATTAACTAGACTCAAATGTTACGTGGGTTCGCAGACCCATTCGCATCCTCAACTAAGATCGGTTTTACAACCTCTATTTGACACTCCATGTATGCAGGTCATCTTTACTACAAAAGAAATAGTATATCACCAAATTAATTGTTTTTTATGATACCATCTTATATACAGAACGTATAAGCCTAAAGATAAATGGAATAAAGCCCATACTAGCCCACTTAATATTATAAGATACATCACGGCCCAAATAATAAAACCACATTTCCTTCGGTTTTTGCTTGTGAAAGAAAGAGCTGGAAAAACCTCAGAAAAGCCCTCTTTCACTGAAGCTCTTTGTTACCGGAGAAAATGGTGATGGGGCTCAAGAAGACACTGAAGAAAGGATTGATCGGCGGAATGAGCTTCGCCAAAGACGCCGGAAAAATCAATTGGTTTCCCGGTCATATGGCCTCCGCAACTCGCGCTATCCGCAACCGCCTCAAACTCACCGATCTCGTTATCGAAGTTCGCGATGCTCGTGTCCGTACACACACACACTCATCACTATCTTTTTTATTCGAATCTTTTATCGTAGTGGAAGCATTAATCTGGACTGGCTTTGTCTTTTTGATTATTCTTGCAGATTCCTCTATCATCGGCGAACGAGGATCTACAGTCTCAATTGTCAGCGAAGAGGCGTATTATAGCTTTGAATAAGAAAGATTTAGCGAACCCTAACATTCTCAATGTAATTTTTCTTGTGTCTTAGACTGTCTATGCGAGGTCTGAGTTTCTGAATTTCTGCAAAATTTTGATGGTGTTTGTAGAAATGGACCCATCATTTTGAATCCAAGAAGCAAGATTGTATTGCCATTAATGCTCATAGCAGAAGCTCTGTCAAGAAGGTTAGATCATCATCTTTTACATTTATGTTTGTGTGTTAAGGATTGGTACTATTTGCGTGTCGAAAAGTTAAAAACTTTTTTTTTTGTTTACATAATTTCATATAGCTGCTTGATCTTGTCGAGTTGAAGCTCAAGGAAGTGATTGCTAGAGAGCCTACTTTACTTGTAATGGTGGTTGGTGTCCCCAATGTTGGGAAATCTGCAGTGATTAATTCGATCTATCAAATCGCAGCAACTCGGTTTCCTGGTATAGATAATATGTGTCTCGGATTATTAGCAGCATTATTAAGTGCACATATCACAGATATAGTCTGGACTCTAAAGTTGATTCTTGCATTGATGAAATGATGGATTGAATGTAGCGTGCCTTATTCCGATATATGCATTATGTGCGTAGCGCAGGATAGATTAAAGAGAGCTACGGTTGGTCCATTGCCTGGTGTAACACAAGATATTGCTGGTTTCAAGGTAAATCCTTTTTTTTCCTTTTCTTCATATGTTGGTTGGGGATTTACTGTGATTTTTGAACGAGTACTGAGAAAGTCCTTTGGTAACAGATTGCTCATCGACCTAGCATATATGTTCTAGACTCCCCTGGTGTGTTGGTCCCAAGTATCCCTGATATCGAAACTGGTCTGAAGCTTGCACTTACAGGTTCTTCTCCTTTCTGTTCTTTCTTCTTGGTGCTAGATGGTGTAAACCCGTGCACTAGATTTACTTCATCAAATCTCAGTTCTTTGTGTTTAGCTACTATTTTCTTACAGCATATGATCTTCCTAGCTGAATGTTACAACACGTTTTCAAAGAACTTATCTATTGAAGTTCTGACATTCTAAGGATCCGTCAAAGATTCAGTAGTGGGTGAAGAGCGGCTTGCCCAATACTTTCTAGCCATTTTAAACACTCGTGGGACTCCTCTACATTGGAAGTACTTATTCGAGGGAAGAAACGAAGGGTCTCTTCCAGATTGCATCGATAAACCAAGCTACAACTTAAGGGATCTTCGGCATCAGAGAAACAAACAACCAGATTCATCTGCTGTGCGCTATGTTGGGGTTAGTACAATATAACCTTATTATCTATAGCTTGTTTCATCCTAAAATTGTCATAACCTATGATGTTTCCTGGCATCTGCAGGATATGATTTCAGAAGTCAAACGGTCACTGTACACAACGCTCTCAGAATTCGATGGGGATATAGAGGATGAGAATGATTTGGAATGTTTGGTAGAGCAACAGTTTGAAGTTCTACAAAAGGCACTGAAGATTCCTCACAAAGCATCCGAAGCACGGTTAATGGTGTCCAAGAAATTTCTTACTTTGTTTAGGACAGGTAGACTTGGTCCCTTCATTCTTGATGATGTCCCTGAAACTGAACCTGAACCTGAACCGTCCAATTCGAGACAGGTAGTAGCTTTGTAAAATCAAAAGAAAATTGTAACACATTATGCGTGCAGCATAAGATTATGATTCTATTTGTTTTCATTGAATTTCAATGGCGTTGCTCCAGTAACTCCAAAGTATTTGAATGAACAAAACTGAATCATGATAATACTTGGCATGTGCCAGAAACAATAAAATCTATTTGGTGTCCTCATTTATTGGCCTCGATAAATTCCCGGTATTCATTCTTCATCTTCACACCCGATATAGTCCTGTACAGACTCGGAATCTTTAGCCAAACCCGAACACAATAATCTATACGATCCTGAAAACTGAAAGAACATTTCCTGACCTGAGCATTTCTTTGTTCTTGAAGAACTGCACACATGGTGTTCCCATGATTCCGGCTGCTTCAGCAATTTCTTGATCTTCCTCAATGTCAATCTCAACAAAATGCACATCATTGTGATAATCATCGACCACCTGAAACAACATGAAGATGAAATGGACAGATAGTTAGAAAATCAGTCCAGCAAGCGAGTAAAATCTCCTCCAATGAATTTCATTTCACGTAATGTTTAGTCAGGAAAGAATACCTTGTTCAAAATAGGCTTCAGAGTCCTACATGGACCACATGTTGGTGAAGTGTATAGTACACATATAACTCTTGGACTCTCATGGTATAATTTTCTAAGAGCATACTGAAGCAGGGTAAAAAACAACAAGAAAAAAGGTGTGAGGCAGAGAAAATGCTTGTAGATAACAACTTAAGGTTCACATGTTAACAGAAAAAAAAAGGAATAAATCACCTGTCCCTTATGCTTTGTAAGAGTGATGTCAAACTTCTCTTGGACGTCGCGCTGTGTGAATTCTTTCTTCGCCTCTTCAGTTTGAGGCTGTTATGTGGTAGAACATGAACATGAAAGAGTGTAAGCCTTCTCAAGTGTGCATAAGATTTCAGATTTTTATAAAAATAATTCCTACCTGGTGAAATTCAACAAGAAGATTGTTACTTGTGAGGTATCTTTCGGCAGACAAAGCAGCTATGCATCCTGATCCAGCAGCGGTTACAGCTTGTCTCCATTCGTGGTCCTAGAGTGACAAATGGGAGAGTAGCCCACACAATTATCGAGCCAATAGGACTTCAAAGAGTTAATAGAAATACACAAAGATGCTAAAAGTTCCAAAGCATAACCTGTACATCTCCTGCTGCGAATACACCTTCAACTGAAGTATTCGATGTTCCTTCCCGAACCAACACGTACCCCGAGCTGTCAAGTTCGACTTGGCCTTCCAATAACTGACTGTTTGGCGAATGCCCTATTCCATAAAACAATCCTTTTGCCTCCAGCTCGGTTTCTTCGCCCGTATCAACTCTTCTGAGTAGAATGCCAGACATCTGTCCCTTGGTGTTGCTCAATACGTCCACGGTTTCCGTGTTGTAATGCACTGTGATGTTTGGATTGTTGATCACTCTGAAACATTCGCCATAACCAACCTGTTAAAAAAACACTCAGGGTGTTGAAAAGACTCAACTTACAGTGGGCTCATTAGTCTACAATTCCAAATGCCAACAAACTTCTACTGTTTTTCTTCAGAAGTCAAAGAAGAAGAGTAAAGTATGACTCAGAAGCTATTAACTCAATAACCTCTAAAAACTCACCTATCTTGCATAGCCTTGGAAGCCCTCAACTGATCTCTGCGAACAAGCAAATGAACATGACGAGCATATTTTGTGAGGTATATAGCTTCCTCTGTTGCCGTATCTCCTCCTCCAACCACAGCAAGTACTTGCCCCTTAAACAAAGGCGAAGCTCCATCACATATTGCACAAGCACTAATTCCCCTACTCCAGAATTCTTCCTCTCGAGGTAGCTTCAGCCTCTTTGCTGTAGCTCCAGTGGCATAAATAATACTATGACATTTGACCTACAAAATCAACCAATCGTAAGTATACCATAACATTGGTTGAGAGACAGAGAGCCCAAGAATAATTATTCATCAATGTCTATACAAACCTCACATACTAATCGTAAGACCTTATGTTCATCAAATCAAATAAAAGCATCTGCATTTAGAAGAACTAATGAAATCTCCACCACTATCAACACTGGTCTCTCCTCTACCTTCAATGTTATCCAAAAAACGTTGTTTCCAAGAGAACAAGAACAAACCAAAAGACAGTTACACAAAGTAAAAGCCTTCCTCCATGGATTAAAACACACATTTATACGACATACCAAACCTGCATTCTCTATCTACTTCGATTTGACAAAAAAAGAGTGACATAACCAAGAAAGATAATCACCTTACGTTCACTACTTTGCACAGTAAAAGGAGCAGTTTTCACGCTAAGAGATTCCACATCTTCTGGATACAACTCTGCTCCCCACCTCTCAGCTTGTTTCCTCATTCTACACATTTCAACACAAACCATCATCAGAAAATGATATCTCTAGAGTTGCATGACTACTAAAGAGCCAAATATTTGAAGAAATGTCCAAATTCCTCACCTCTCCATTAAATCCGGACCCGTAATCCCGTCTGGGAATCCCGGAAAATTCTCAACCTCGGTGGTTGTCATCAATTGCCCACCGGGAACTCCGCCCATCTGATACCCTTCGAATACCACCGGCTTCAAATTTGCTCTCGCGGCGTATATCGCGGCCGTGTAACCGGCGGGACCGGAGCCTATAATCACTACGTTCTCGATAATCTCGCCTGCAATTAGTACCACCACAGAGCTCAATCACTTGTGCACTTTCTTCCCAAATGGAAACTTCGAGAAACAAGTAAAACGGAAGTTCTCATATACCTGAAGGAGACGGCGAATTGGCGGCGGAGACTCTGAGGCGGAGTGAATCGGAGCGAGTTCGAGTTGGTTGACGGAGGATGAAGGAAGAGCCGCGACGTGTAGTAGTGAGAAAGAAGAGATGAGGCGGAGGAGAAAGAGCAGATGATGCGGTGGCGACTCGGTGAGTCGACACGGAGGCAATTCCGATGCCTATCTTCGGAGACGAAGCCATTTTTTTTTTTTCTGCCTTTAGCTTACAGAGAGAACCATACAATTGTCTTCTTTACAGTTAAAAAAAAAAAAAAAAAAAAAATCTGTTTTTGCGAAATTGAGTGAGCGATTGTGTTACACGCGCCGTAGCATTATCTCTTCGCTTTGAAGTCCACAAGGTTAAAGGATTTTTTCAGCCGTTGGATCTGAGAGATGTGTATAATCGACGGTGGAGATGTATGTTGACTGATTTTACTTCGTCTTTTCATCGGAGGGATAAGCCAATCGGATTTTTTTTTTAATTGTGTAAAGCTGAGAGACCAAGAGTTTTAGTGGAGGGACGCTTTTAGCCTTTTTCTATTGGGCCTTAAATGGGCCGACATTGGTCTCAAATATTGTGTTTTCTTTTTTTTGTTTTTGGGTATCTTTGGTCTCAGATACTCACTCATTTTGAAAGTGTCCAAGTCTCGCCATCTCATCATCATCTCCGATAGTTTGTGTAACACTAAAATAATGTTTTTGTTCCAATAGTTTACACCAATTTTTACACTAAAATAGAATATTCTAAATAAATTCTCTTTTTTAAATTAATTATTAATTGTTAATAATACACCATAATTTTAAAAATTTACGAATTGATCCCAACTATGTTTTTTTAAAATTTCATAAAATATAATATTATTTAACATTGAACATTTATTAGTTGAAACAAATACATTAAACCATAAAAAATAACAAAACATAATACATTTTGATTTAATCAAATAATCATTTGTGTATTTCTCCATAAATGATCACTTAATGCATTCCGAAGTGAAAAATGAGCGTTTTTTTTTATTTTCCTAAACCGTACAAGAAATTCTTGTTTATTTTAATCATTTGATGTTGTTTATCTTTAATTTCGGTATTTTATGTATTTTGAAATCTATTATCAATTTATGGTAGTAGATTAATATTAATTTTTTGTTATATTGCAATTTAAATTTTAAATAGCTATAACATAAAGTATTATTTAAATAATGAAAATCTCTAAAAGTATATATAATTTATTTATTCTCTAATTTAGATATCTAATAAATTATTTTTAATTTTAATAATAATCAATTTGGTGTAAAAAATGAGTTTACACCATTTTGGTGTTGAAAATGATGTTGGGTCGGAGAGGGTTTTACACCAAAAATGAGATTTGGTGTTGGGTAGGATGATGCTCAATTTTTGTTATTTTTGCTCATATATGCTCATGAATAACAAAATTGCTAAGAGACTATACGACCCTGAAATGAATCTCTAGCTCGACAAGATTCAAATTTTACGTGTGAAGTTTTTTTTTTAGTTGAAAAAAAAGAAGTTTATTTGTTCTGTCAAGACTAAATGCAAGAGAGATATTAACACCATTCAGAAGGTTTCATCATGTCACAACAAAGAGATATCTTGAATAGAAGTTATCTGAAACTCATTAAGCCCAAGAAGAGAGTAAGTTGTACATGTGGTGCTCGCATGTTCTTTTCTCAAACAAGTACATGAAATCCTAAGTTAGGTGAAGACTATGATTTGACATAAGAGGACTATGTTTCCACATAAGAGGAAGTCGATTATATATGAGTAAAGTTTTTGGACAACTCTCTTGCAGCACGCTTTTTCTTGTAATGGTGTATATGTATAAAGTGATTCTAGTAGATTTTGGAACATCTAAACTTCAGAGAACGTTTTCTCTTTTTGAATTGAACACACAAGATACAATAAAGGGGAATGAAAAGAACACAGTTTCTCACACTCAGACAATATTACACAGTTCTTGAACATTTTGAGAATACGAGAACAACATTCAACAACACACATTCGTGAATCAGTAGTTAGAGTTACAACTTAGAAATCACAATTCTAATGTATAAATCAAATAATGATTATTATTCCTTTATTATAAAGTAAAACACTAATGTTTACTCTTGAAACCAATACAATCACAAGAATGCGGTAGAAGTGGAAATTAAACTAAGGGACTAAGAGTTGGTGAGGGAAGTGATAGACTATTGTCTATTGGCAAGACCATATAAGTATAACTTATTTCCTTCTCACTTTCGTTTCTCTTAAAATCAGAAAAAGATGACGCATGCTAATAAAGAATAATATAAGGTCAAGAAAGTTAAATTCACCAAAAAAGTGGTCCAATTAAAGCTTATCTTTTTAGTCTAAATTCCATGCACTTCCAATTTCTTAGTCAACAAATTTATCTTCGTTTAATGTTTGTATGGAAGATTTGTTATGACGCCACGACACTAATCGTTACTATTACTTGAAGTTTGCCAAAATAAAATAAAACTTTCGTTTCTACTTGTCATCCAAATTCGATCGATGGGTCAATATTGGTTTGTCATATGAAGCTCGCAAGTCTTTTTTTTTTTTTGGTTTTTTAAAAAGTATCTTACCATCTTTATAAGTAAATTCAGCATTCAACATTTCAACACTACTGTTTAAATGTCAGCTAAAAAGAGCAACGTATCCAAGTAGCATACGTTGTAGTTTTGTGATCCCTTAAAATTCAACAAATAATTTCTTCAAGACTATTGGCTCACTTTTGTTTTAGTAAATGTTAATGTAGAACAAAATAATATATTAAATTACGTGGTGGTTTAGTGGCAAAATTTATTTTGTTTTTCTAAATTCAATTTTTTAAAAGACATTTTTATAATTTTATTTTATTTAACTAGTTAAAATGGTAAAATAAAAATTACAGTGAATATACTCCTTGTCACTTGAGAAGATATATTTATTTTGGAAAATTAGTCGGATTGACACGTAACATTTTTATTCAATAATAAAATAATACTTGTTACTCTCTTTTTAGTTTTTTTTTTCTTTTTAGAGGCCATTTTTCTTTCTCTCTTTTAGAGACACGCGTGGATAGTACGCGCCGTCGAAGGAACATTGTCGGCAATCCCTTCAAACACCCAATAGATGACATGAAATGCATCACTGCTGCTTTGACCAATAGATATCGAGATTCCTTTCTTTTCTTGCATTACTTTGACTAATAACGACATTAACTTCAATAACTTAACAATGTCATGCAAAAATAAAGAGACTCGTTTACCAAATAAAAAGTAAAGAGACTCAACTTTTACTCCATGTCTGCGAAAAAACAAAATAAAACACTCCCAAAATTGTTGTAAGAAAACACCATTCCTTAAATTGTTTTTGAACAAGGCCTTAAATTGTGGTAGAAAAAATTCGTAAGAATTCCAACAATCGACTTGCATTCCATCTTTTTCATGTTGGAATTACATGAAATTAAATTAAAGAAAAATAGGTTAAGGTGTAGAAAGTAGAATATACAAAGCATGGAAAGTCAAAAAGACAGTCATCGATTTTGAAAAAAATGAACAATTACATGATTCAAAACCATAATAATTTTCTTAATTCTATAATGTTCTAATGGTTATATAATTATTTCCGAGTTATTTTATACTAAGCACCACATTTGCAATACCAGGTTGTAAGAAAAAATATATATAACGTCTGCTATACATGCTGTATCTAATTTTAAATCTAAAAAATATCCTCGATTATTCACGAAACGAAAGATTACAAAGATGTAAACATGATAAATAATATATTAATATGCATGATTTGCATTCATTGTTTTTGTAAATTGATAGTACCACCACACCTAAAGGAGGGTCCAAACTAGTTGCTTCATATCACAATATCCAGTTTTACCAACCTATAAATATATATATATATATATATATATGTAAATGTATATCACACGTATATCTCATGATTCTTATCCTGTTTCTTTCGTTTCCTATGCGTCTAAAACACACACACACGTTACAACTTAAATATATATTGACAATATAGCTCGGTTGGTAAAAGCAACGACTAATGTTCTCCGGTAAAAAACTAAAATCAAGAAATCAATACTAATTATATGTAAAAATTAGTCCAATACTTTTATCAATAAAATATTAATCCATTTGGTTTTAAACCTATTACTGTCATCAAACATCGATATATTTTATATTAAAAAAACATTTACAACATAATTTGTGTATATATATGTGCACATGATTATATGCATGTTAGAACTTAGAAGCATATGTTCCTTGGAAATGGTTCAAAGTATTTCTATTATTGTCTCAACCAATATATAAAACTAAATAACGTCTCTATGTCTCTATCTCTCTCTATGGACTCGTGTTACGTCTTTCTGGTTTAAGATATTTCTTTTACTTCTCTTGAAGAATAACACGATATTTCTTTGTTTATGATATATACTGGTGATTATCTTAGGTATAACGTCAACATTAACGACGAGGAGGATACTATGATCGGAAGATCAACCTCTACGGAGGAGCTACAGCTGCCGCCGCCATTCTTGGTGAAGACATACAAAGTGGTTGAGGATCCGACAACGGACGAGGTTATATCATGGAACGGAGATGGAACCGGATTCGTCGTGTGGCAACCGGCGGAGTTCGCTAGAGATCTACTACCAACACTTTTTAAGCATTGCAACTTCTCTAGCTTCGTTCGCCAGCTCAATACTTACGTACGTATGCTCGATTGGTTTTTATTCTAATTTTATAAAGTGGAAGTTCCGGAACTATGGCCTATATATAATCTATTAATCTCCCTCGATGTTTGGTGCCATGCTCGAATGTTTCAATTGAGTAATTAAATTTATAATTGTGTTTGTTTGATTTTACTAGCTTTGAAATAATTTTTTTAATTTTTTTAAATATACGACTTTTATAAACTGAAACTTTGCTTTTGCATTTATAATTTCTAGAGAATATTTGTAAAAATTATATTAAAAACCAAGCCTATGTTTTTATTAAAGCATACTGAAATTGTAATTGCAACGAAAATTTTCAGCCGTTTCTCAATGATACTAGATAAAAAAAAAACACTATACTGTATTATTTTTCAAAAAAACAATATATAATACATAAATGTAAAAAAAAACACAAACAAGCATGAAGACGTGTATTATTATATTTCACGATGCATTCGTCACACATATGAAGTTCGTACGTAAAACTTTGCAACTAATGAGTGTGATTAATTACAAAATATCTTAGGGGTTCCGGAAAGTAACGACGATAAGATGGGAATTTTGTAATGAGATGTTTCGAAAGGGTCAAAGAGAGCTTATGAGCAATATCCGAAGAAGGAAGAGTTGGTCACACTCGCACAAGTCTCATCAGGTTGTACCAACTACACCGTTGAGGCAAGAAAATCATCATCACCATGAGGATCAACGGTCTTCATCTACTTCTTCTTCCTTTGTATACTCTGCGTTACTCGACGAAAATAAGTGCTTGAAGAATGAGAATGAGTACTTGAGCTCAGAACTCGGAAAGACCAAGAAGAAGTGTAAGCAGCTTATGGAGTTGGTGGAGAGATACAGAGAAGAAGATGAAGATCAAGAAGAAGTCGAAACCGATGATGATAATGAAGAAGATGATGGGCTTAAGTTGTTCGGAGTGAAACTTGAATGAGACAGATCGTTAGATTCATTTGCCTTACCAGCTTCTTCAGATTCTTACAAGTTTGCATAAATATACTCTTGTAATACATGCAAGATCAAAAACATTTGACGGAGAAATCTCGGATTTTCTGTTGTATTGATGATAGTGTCTCGTGTTCAAAACATGGTACATTGTGTGTATATTAAGAGCACATTTCTCTGTGTATTTGCCATATATTTACAACTATTTTAGGTAAATGAGATGAGTGATCACATCTCTCTTTGGGCTGGTTATACAAGCCGCGTTAATGGTTTCACTAGTTATGAGTTAGCTGCAAAATGGTTGAATATTGTCTCAAGTGTGGATTGACTTATACTGTATTCAGATATTCCCAACCGATTCCTGCCATAGCATGAAACAACTTCTTTGTTACCGTGACTTGTGTCGAATCAACATTAGAAGAATAAGTTAAAAGAAAAATGTCTTACCGGTTTCGTTCAAGGTGTCCAAAGGCATCTGCGAGTGACAATCCTCCTTCTCCAAATGGCAACTGCAACAGAACCCATAGATAATTTGAGCACAAGTCCAAGAGTAATCCTAGAGCCGAAGGCTTTTGTGTTTAATTACCTGGTATTTGATGCTTAGTCCATTGCAGCTTTTGAATGTTGCACCGGGAAACGAAGATTGGATGAAAGAATCCAGTGCTGAAAACTTTTCTTTGGTTAGCCACCACTCAGCAAATATTGGCAGTGGAATACCACCTGTTCAGCATCAAACCGACAAAACAGATATTTGTGTTACCATTCCTGAAAAAAGGCAAAATCTAAAAATGTATGTAAGACTCGTGCTCATACCATCTCGAAACAGCTGTTCTGATAATTGCTCATCAAATCGAACATCTTCCTCAGGCATGGGAGGTACAAGAGTACTCACTCTCTGCTCATTACCAAGATACTTGGCAATGCTTTGTATCATCTCTGGTGACAAACTGATTTCTGCTGCTGAAGCCGTATCAGGAGTAATATAGTCAGAGACACCAATACAAACTTCGAGATCACCAAGCAAACTTCTAGGCTGTGAAGGAATGTTAAACAGCCATTGCTGAATCATTTGGCAAAAGTTCTCCAAGTCCACATGGCTGACTTCTTTGGGTTTGACCTATAATTTGTACAACAGCCAACATTATGCATACGCTTTGACAAATGATCCTTCCTACCATTGAAACAAAACACCATTGAACTAAAATTACCTCTAACTCAAGGTGGTTTCCGAAGCGCGTCTTTAAGTGTTGTGGACTACCTATGCATCTTAGGCGGCCTCCAACCTGTAATGTGAGGAGTATGGTTCTGTGGGGTGGATACATTTAAGGAATTAACGTCCTAGAGAGTTCAAAATGAGTTTAAAAGATACCATGATCCCGATCCTAGTGCAAAGCGCTTGAGCTTCATTCATGCTATGAGTAGTCAGAATGACGGCTGTCTTTCCACTCCTTGTCGACAGGCGTGATATCACATCCCACATGAATCTTTTGGCAACAGGATCCATACCTAAAGCATTTAACAAGAAAAACCGAAAACTTTACAGAGTAGCTAAGAACTATTGTAGAACATAAAGGTAGTCCACGTAAATGATTCCAAAGTTAAACTGGTCAGGCAAGCCAACCAAACTTTGATTGGGTTTATACCTGTAGATGGTTCATCGAGGATGACAATGGGAGGATCTCCAATCATTGCAATAGCAACAGATAGTTTGCGTTTGTTTCCGCCGCTAAGTGTGAACGATGGCTTGTGAGAATGTTTAGATAAGTCAAACTCGACTAACTTTTCCGTAACCACCTGTTTATAGATAATAGACATCAGACAATCTCCAGTTAGCAACTTCCATTAGATAGAAATACTAGTAGTATGGTTGTAATTTCTAATTTTTATTCAAATCTTATCCTAAAATGTTTAGGTATTTAACTCAGCCAAACCAATTTTCTCTGTGGCAATATAAAGCGGAGAGATAAAGTTTTATATATGAGCGAGAGTATGCTACTATTGGGGCATCAGAAAGGCGTGTAAGCAGATATCAAAAGTCAGGTACGATTAAATATCCTTACATTATCAATTTTATGATCCACCACTCCTTTGATCCTTGCATAAAGCTCAAGGTGCTCCTTCACAGTCAAAAAGTCAAACAAAGCATCGAACTGGGGGCAGTAGCCAATCTGAATATGAAACACAGAAGAACTTTAACACTCAATGTTCATTCTATAGACTCAATGAGATTGGTAAAGTCAATAAATTGACAACATACATGCTGACGGATAGCTTTTGGACTCTCGACTATGTCTTTGCCAAAGACAAAGGCAGTTCCACTAGTTGGGGTTTCTTCTCCTGTTACATCATAAGATATGAGCATAATACAATGCTATTGCTTCAGAAGTTGCAGTTGTTTTATGGCCTCAAAGTCTTTAAGATAACAGATCCACGAATAATATCCAAATACCAAAGAAGCACAATAACATACCAGATAACATAGACAATGTAGTAGTCTTTCCAGCTCCATTTGTCCCTAAAAAGCCAAAACATTCTCCTGCTTGGACCGAGAAAGTTAAAGACTGCACAGCTACTTTTGGACCATGATGTTTGCAACCAGGATAGACCTGAAACAGTTGTACTCTTAAGAAAAAGAGAGGAGGTTCTATGTCAACGTTTGGGTAAAAAGAGCAGGTTTCTATACCTTCCTCAGGTTCTCTAAGTAGAATATAGTGTTATCTGTCAACCCTGAAATCACCCTGTCTCTTTCCTCTCGCACGTCTACGTCATCCTCCATATCAGTGGAAATGGCTCCAGTCGAATCCTTGAGAAGTGGCTCTGTAGAACTAGAACCAGGACCTTGCTTGAAAGCTTTAAAATTTTCCCACCACTCCCCAATTGAGAAAGACATCACCTTTTGGATAGGCAAGAGCTCAAGCCCAAGCGTCAGAAGGAAGTAGAAGATACTCTGCCAAATATAAGTTCAGTCAGATGAGAACGGCTATAGTATAAAGTCACTATTATTTCCATGACAAAATAACAACAGTAAAATAAGCAACCACACTAGTCCACTTTTAAAGTTGCCAAAAATGAAATCATTGACAGTTATGATGGATCCATTTCTCAGGATTTCAATAAAAGTAGGAACAAACATGTTGGAGAAAAGAAAGGCTTCTAACCTCCAAACCTAGGTAAAAGATGGACGCCCCAGTGACATTCCAATCAAACACCCCATGACTGGATTTGTCTTTCATCCCCTGCCTTAAAAGAGCTAGTGAAGCCAATCCATCGGAGAAGCAAAACCCTGGTGATAATCTGAAGAAGTTCTGTAGATCATACGGAAAAAAGGATCAGTTCCTAGTCTTTTTCAAGGCTCACAGAGGTCAGGATATCAGAAGAACCCACACCTTTAGATATGAGTTTGCACTAACAGTCGCTGGAATAAGGCCCATAACAAATGAGATAACCATAAGGATAAGACCAGAGAAGAAGTGGACCATAAGAATAACATTCTGCAATTGAAACAAAGACATCCATTCATCAGTCAAAAACATGTACCAACATGAAGAAGCTAGAGAGAGGAAAAAGAAAAAACAATAACGATATGGGTAAGAGCACAGAGTAGTTGGAAGTTGCCTGGGCCATGCTATGCTCGAGGAAGAAAAATGTAAGACAGTACGTTGATGATGCAATTGCCAAGCCATACTCCAAAAGCATAAGGACAGTCGGCAGAAGCCGACCTATTCCGATAAACTGCTCCAGACCTAAGGAAAGAAATCAACCATTTCAGTAAGTTAACACCAAAGTACGGTGAAAGAGAAGTTTAAATGCAAATGCAAATTGAAATGAAAGACTAACTTACCAAAAGCGTAGAAGAGGATTATTGCAAATGTTGACGGAAATAAGAAACTCACGAAATCCCATACGTATGTTGATAACCAGTATGAAAGGACAGAAACCTGCAAGTCATAAAAGATCACGAGACCAATATTACAAGGTTTATAGTAAGAACCTAGGACTGATGCCATGTTTGTTTCGGGTACTTCAGAATTTGTCTAGAGAAAAGTTTACCCCACTAATAAGCTGTTGATGCTTTGCTTTCACCTCCCGCTCCTGAACAAGGTAAAATAAATTTAGATATTCAGAACAAAACGCTGGAAAAGTAGAAGAATAGCACTAAAAAAACCTGCTGCCAAAACTACACTGAGGTTTGACCTTACAAACATACCTTAACAATGGGAACAGCAAAGGAGGCTGGGATGAACGAGAATGCAATGTTAACAATAATTGCAGCAGAAAAGGCGTCCAAGTCCTGCATTGAAAAGAAAAGAAGATCAAGCTACTAATATAGAGACAACTCATTGTTCTGAAGAAAACAACTTTGACACGGGGAGACATGGACAATAGAATCAGATCTTTAGTGGCAAAGGAAAAATAAGGTAGAAGCATGTCGAATGTACAAACAGTTTCCACTACTTCTCCTGCTACAGACTTTTACATTGTCTCAATTTTTGGTTCCCATTTACTGGCAATCAGTCCGAGGGATCCCATTAACTCTTAACTTATCGGTCAAACTGAACATAATTTCGATAAAATTATATAATTGATACCATAGAGAGGGGAAGTACTCCAAATAGAAAGACATACATGACGCTGCACGCGCTGACTTTTTGTTGGTGGCAAAGGGTGGTTTCGGGTTTGAATTGTCATATTCTTGTTACCAGTAGCAAGTCGGAGAATCGCAGCATGCATAACGTTGATGTAGATTGGGCCAGCATGCTGACAAGTATTGTTGTGTAGCACGGTGTATCCTAAACTCCCATCTGGATGCTGAGCATCCGTTAAAATTGCCCCATACCTAACGAGACACTCACGGGTAGCATTTAGCACAGTCAGTACATAACTTAGTACAATGTAACATTTTCAAAGAGGTCATCAAAGTAGTAAAGATAAAATGCAAAGAAAATATCACCTAAGCAAATGTTTCACTATAAAACATTGTCTATTCTTTGATTTATAACAGTGTAAGGCATGTCCCGCAGACTAAAACGAAATGTTCATTCAGATATTATGAACCAAAAAATCGTAAATAAGTTTGGGAGTTGAAATTTCTTCGGCCCATGCATTTTTCAGAATGGCAGAAATCGACGCGACACAAAAGGGCCCGCTGAACTTAAAACTGTTGTAGTTCTGAACTCAGCTCTTCAAATGCATACATTACACAAATCATGAGCACTCTGGCTCTTACTTCCAGCAAAAAAACGTGGATTATTAACTTTAACTTTCACAAAAGAATACCAAAGCATGAATCTGCTGGTGACCTATGCATACCTTGACTGGTAGGACTGATCAAAACTAGACATCAGAAATTCGCTCATAGAAAGTAGAGTGGGCCCCAACATGGGACCTGCTGCATCTATTGCATCAGCCAATGCCTGTTTTGGATTAGGAAATTTATATGAACTATTCCTCAAGGGCTGAATCCACCCTCCTTCAATATATTGTGCAACCTGAATGCATCAGAGGAAAAAAAAATTGAACACAACAAATGTTAGGTAATATGAAACTCAACCATATTGCACTACATCATGTAAGCATAAAATTTAACAAGTGAATGTGTAACAGAACTACTGCTTGCTCTATTACTTGTAATGAAACCTTTGATTAAATTGTAGACAGCTTCATAAGAGCGAACCCTCTACATACATTAACTCAATATAGTGAAACGAATAGATCACCATGGAGACTGTCTCATGCAATATATCAATGAAAAGAAAAACTTGAAGCAGCTAATTTTCTTATGCCTGCGTAGATGTTAAGAGAGTGAAATGAATTTTCATTTACCAGGCCTATGGGATAGTTACTAAAGCGAGTAAAAGAAGATGCCACCTAAATAATGCGAGAACATGCATTCAGAAAATATTATAGAATATAAATAATGTTCAAGAAACCTCTTTGGCAATTGGCTCTGACAGATCAAAAGGAATGGGACCACCACCGCCGTTACCACTCAGGAGAGGATTAAAATATGCAGTTGTCAACGTTATGGATTTCTGATCAGGATGCGGCTTGAGCTGAAGAAAAAGAAGGCCAAAAAGCAAGAACACTGCTGGGATGATGAGCTGGAACGCCACTGTTTTGCGGTCTCTGCACGCAGATCTTGCTCTTTTTATGAACAATGCTTTGCAATGCCGCCAAAACATTGACCTTGAGATAACAGAACAACCACAACACTGCATGCTAATGAAACCAATAAAAGTCCATACTGCAGCAAAGATCAATCTGCAGGCCTTTGCAATTGAGGTAATTATAACTCCAGCACCCTCATTACAACTTACTAGCAATTTGGGTTGCATAGTACTCTTCTGAGCAGATCCAATGCATACCAGAGAAGCGTCAGTATCAGGAGACACAAATTTATCTTCCTGCTTATCCTCGATATCTAAGTTACAGCCAGCAACTCTCAAAAACACCTCTTCAAGTGTCGTGACAGATATACCATAACTCTGAATACCAGGATATTCTGAATCCTGAATCTCACTAATCCCAGATCTGTCGACAGAATTCTTCATGCAACTCTCAATTTCTCTGAACATGTTTTCAAAGCAAGGCAAGGATGCCAAAGGAAGCTTGAAAGAAATTTCGTTTCCCACCTGGGGCAAATCATCACTTATAAAGATTAGGTAAAAGTGGCTTCAAACCTATCTAAAAGCATTAACAAATTTATGTAGGAGAAATATCTACAGCCATTAACATGCCACAATCCATTGTTTAGAAGCTTAAGTCACACTTGGAGGATTCGCAACCAAAAAATACTCTACTCTAGAAGCTTGGATATTTGGAAAACATCACAGCATACATCAAGGCAAAACATTTCCTTCATAATTAGTAGTCCAGATGCTCTCAATTTTCTTAGAGAAGTTAAGTAATATACCTCACTCACACAGGTTGCTGATGGAATGTGCCGATGAACTATACGAGCGGCAACAGAGGCAGCTGGAGAAGTCTATAACATGAAGGACCACTAATTATTTCGAGATTCTAAATAGAAACATAAACAACTTTGACCGAATATGAAAAGAATATAAACAAACCTTTACAAGCGTAAGAGTGTAACCAACCCCAAAGTGATGCTTCAGAAAAATCGAGCTGCTCAGCGAAAAGAACACCCAAAATCATCGGTTAAGTGTTAAATGGTTCACTAGAAATTTAGAAAACTAGCTATACATGAATAATTTTGTTGGTTCAGGCAAAAAAAAAAAGAAGTACATGTGAAGCACTTCCTGATAACATAATCTTAGGGAATCTGTTGTTTTCATTTCCTGAAAATATCTCAGCACCAACAACACCAAATCAAAAAACCTTTTACGAGTCATGAGCGCCCATTTGAAAAATTCACCTCAATAAGATCACTTCACAGTAAGTTAGTAACTAACTCTTATCAAACAATTTCAGGGTGTGAATGCTTGATTCAGTTTATTGTTAACTTTGTTATTAGCATGCCTCCAACAAATGCATCATTCTTCTTACTAAATTTGAATCCAAAAAACGGAAAGAAGGACAAGGCAGAGTATTTTAAAAACACTTAACCTGCCACAACACTTAAGAGACCCGTTAGCCATGATTCCTATCCGATCTCCAAGTTCCTCAGCTTCATCCATGGAATGCGTTGTTAGCAATATGATTCTGCCCTTTTTAATTTTCTTAATTAACTGCCATGTAAGACGCATTGAGTATGGATCCATTCCACTGGTTGGTTCATCGAGAATTATCACCTGAAAGATAAAGTATATTCAACGACAACCAATCAAGAGAAACATACGAAATAAGATGCCCTAGTGTTTCCTTCTCACCTTACTGTTTCCTATCAATGCGATTCCAAGTGACAATTTCCTCTTCATGCCTCCAGAAAGTGCCCGCACACGTGTATTAATTTTATCAGACAATCCTACCTGAAAAATGATCGATAACCAGTATCAGACAACTGTGACCAATACCCAAAACTAACAAGGAAGACACATACAGCTCTCCACCACAAATGGCAGCATCAAATAAATAAAGAAATTCATCTGCTGCTCCACCAAAACTGTGTCACAACTCCAATTTATGCATTCAAATTGTTTTAATGCTTGTAGACCATACTAGTGTTAATACCAGATGCTATGAAATCGACATGCTGAAATCCAAGTGCATTACTGTGGTTTGTTTGAGAGGAGAAACACACAACAGCTTGTGTTTTTTTTTTTTTTTGTCACTCACAACAGCTTGTATTTTAGAACATACTTACTTCCTCCGCCATATCGGCAACTGTGCTCTCCAAGGAATCTCCTTTAACACCTTTAAGAACTCCGAACATCTCCAAGTGTTCCCTAACCTACATAAGATCAGCGTTATCCCATATCAAGTACCTAATACATCATATTCGGATTGACAAAACACAAATAATCTATCATAGGACTGAACTTTCTGCATAGAAAGAAACCAAAGAAGCAGAGAAATATGTGTTGCTAAATTCAACTT
Organism: Arabis hirsuta; assembly: GCA_964056655.1. Taxonomy (NCBI): domain Eukaryota; kingdom Viridiplantae; phylum Streptophyta; class Magnoliopsida; order Brassicales; family Brassicaceae; genus Arabis; species Arabis hirsuta. Next base: position 48,832,456 of record OZ053298.1, read on the forward strand.
GCAAGGATTACATCCCACATTTAGAATAAGACAGGAAGAAAAAAGAATGGATTGTCACTCACTGTCAGTTCTGGAAAGAGAATGTCATGCTGAGGGCAAACACCTAGTTCTTTTCGTATCTCATCCTACACAAAGATATTGACATGGTCAAATACAAAATTGCAAGAAATAGTGGGAACTAATAGCATAGAAAACAGACAGATGGTATCCATGTGATGGTAGGACAAAAAAGCCTATCTTACAACTAGCTTAGAGGTCACTTTCACTTATGTACAGAATTTATAAAAATTCAAGTAAAAACAAGACAACAATATTTACCATATTTGTTACGATACTGTTTCCAAGTATCAGGGCATCTCCAGAAGTTGGAGGAAGAAGGCCGACAAGCATTGATATTGTTGTGCTTTTACCAGCCCCATTATGGCCTTCAGGCAAAGGAACCAAGATTAGAGAGAATATCAAGTTTAGCAATATTTTTTTTCAATTTGATAATTTTTCATTGTTCTGGCGCATAAATTGAGTTTGCATGCATGGTATGTTCATGAAGTCATTGAAGAGACCAAGATTCATCAGAGACAACATATAGATGATAAAGCCAGGGAACAGAATATCCAAATTTGTATATTAATGTATATAAGAAAGCTTTCTCAACGTGTTAGAAAATGAATTTACCAAACGAATTTACCAACAATGGATACATAATTGAAACCGACCAAATTCGTTTCCCTGAACATGCACAAGAGCTCGAGGACAGAACTAGATTTTTGTTTATTTGCGAAAATGTAGATTTAGATAGTAATTCTCAACCATACGACACATAAAAACAACCAAAACAATAAATTTAATCTAAAATTTCTGAAAACATTTTGGTTAAGTTATGGTAAACTCAAGCAAGCAAGTATTAATAAGGTTGGAGGAAACAAGAATGCTTAATGAACACTAAAACAATACCTAGAAGTGAAAGTATCTGGTTCTCGTACAATGTAAGTCGCAATGAATTAACTGCACAACAGTTCCCCCTTCTTGAGGCATAGACCTTATGCAAATTTCTAACTTGAATGCACCTACAGGGAAAACATTAAATGTGAATCCAATCTCCAGCTTTGGAAAGTTTAGTTCCGAGATTTTTTCAGATGGGATATGAATATACCTCCCATCAAGCTCTTGTTGCCTCATTTCCAGGCTTATTGATTCAATAACAGGATCAAAAGGCTCTCCCTGAGTAGCCTCAATATTCTCTGGGAACATATTAGGTTCGAGACCTGGAATGCGATATTGGATGCTATTTTTCTTCCTCCCAAAGCACTTGCTGAAGATGAAGTTCCATGGGTACCGGACACCATTTTCCCTGGGGAGGACCTGAGGAAGCAAACTTTTGGATTAGGCCCGAAGATGTAGGATATGATAGAAGAAGAGGAATGCGGACCCAAAAAAATAGAAGAATAGGAAAGAAAAACCTCCAAATTAAAATAAACCAGTTCACAAAAATTGATCATCACAAGGCTATTCTCCATTTAAAATAAAATCAGCTTCTCAGCGAAATCAGATATATCAATAGCTCTTAAAATCCCTCACTGGCTTACTACTCAGGAGTAATATGCATTGTTATGACAACTTAAACCTAAGAAGAGGGCAAAAGATTACAAGACAGGTGGTAAACAAAGACAAGTAGCAAAAGGAGGCACCTTGTCCAGATAAAGACCAATTGCGCAGTAAAGAATAGAGTCGAGCAGCATCATTAAGAGGCAGACAAAAAAACTTACTCCAGACGATGCCTACATAAAGATTGACCAGGACAAAAGTTAAGAACGTAAGGAGAATCAAATTGGCCTTTTAGCCACAAAAATATCCACCATACCAGCCATATATTGCTCCAACGAAGTCCAACATGTGCACGCTCATAATCAGCAAAGTTGATTGATCCAAGAGCAAATGCAGTTGGTGAAAGCAAAGAAGCAACTACCTTCAATACCCTACAAGTCCGTCAGTTAGTTTTACATTGATGTATTCTAGCATAACTTTTGCCTATCCATAAAACAGCCGTCAAGAAAAGAAGGAAAAAAGCATATACATACATGGACACAGATTCATCATTTACAGTGTAGTAAGGGAAGAAGGCTCCAAGAAAGGCTAGGGTTCCAACTGCCACAGCTGTCTTTGCTCGAGTGAAAAATGTTGATATTAGAAATGATAGCGTGATTGCGCTGAGCCCGAATAAAAAGAAGTATGTGAAGACTAATGTCTTATCACTATACTTAAAGAGACTTCCCATCGTACAAGCTGTAATAATCCCAGAGCACAATGCGAACTGCAAAACGTTAGGAAAGAAAAAAAATTAAGAAAAACTAAAATCATTACATATATCGAAAGGCATGAAGCATTAATCTGCTTTTTCCAGCTGAAATCAATATTGTTAATAACGGAAAACCTGCCTGCAATGCATATGTGATAAACCACGACAAGTGGAATATCTCATCCTTCAAGCCCATCATGTATAGTCCTTCTCTTATTTTCTGCTCCTGCAAGCTCAGAAATAAAATAAAAAACGCCTTAGTGATGCAAATAAGGATAGAAAACAACTCTCAGTGACACGCAAAATACATATCAGCTTTGTTCCTAGGAATAAGCAAAGTGTGTAACCCAAAGCAACCTTCTCAAAGACAGAGTAGCTGATAAGTCGGGAGATTGGATACAGAAATCCTAGAAGGTACCTGCTCAACAATTAAATAATCATCAGAACCATACAAAAGCCTTGTTTACCCTATATTTATGTACAAGCAGGACGAAATAGAGAGCAGGTGATACATACAACAATCCCATTACGCTTTTGACAATAGATTGAAACTCATCATCAGTGTATTCGCGGGTTGGAAATGGAACCATTCTTATATTTGAGGGGCTAAACAGAGTCCATGGCAGCTCAAAGGGTAAAGCTGAACCAAGAGATGAATGTGATAATGGCATGTCTATGTTTTGCTGGGAAGCTAATATGATGAAAGAGTCTACCACCTGCTGAAGCTGCAAAAGGGGTACAAGAGCAGTCAAAACTGGGGAAAACCAAGATAATATCCTATTACAAGAAATTCAATTCAAATCCGATGAGTTGCTTTGATTTGCTATATACTTGTTTACTGTGTGAAATCTAGCACCCGACTGAGAATGGCATTGATTAAACCATAAGCATTGAGTATAATCATGGGCGCAAATTAGACAAACTTTCAAAGAAAAAAAGTAAATGATCATACAGTCAAGAATCCACTGAAGCTGTATTGCATTGTCGGTACAGTATTAATCCCCATTTCCAGATCATTGATATAAGGTCCATTTGTGTCCATGATCGACTTAACATTAGGGAATCCTGCGAATGCCCATGTGTGGTTCAAGCGGATGCTATAATCAAATAAATGAGGTCCTTGTTCATGGAATACCACAGCTCCTTTTATTTTTGGATTCGAACAATTCCTAAGCAAACATGATGAGGCTTTATTAGTTCAATAGACGGAAAAAGCATACACAGCTAGTTGAAGAGAATGATCACCAACAGCTATAAGACTATGTTACTCCACAAGATAAAATGCATGCACAATGGGTACGTGTCAATACATAATATCAGGAACTAAATGCTGCATTTTCCAACTAGCCGAGACCACAAAAGGGAATGAAGAAAGTGAACTCCAAAACATATCCCCCCTTTTTCCAACATAGAAAAACACCAGTCTTGTTCAGACAGTATTATCGTCAAACTTGTAGCATAGTGTAAAAAATTAACCCAGGGAGATATTGCCATTATTCAAGAAATGCTAACCAATTCTGTGAGCAAACAGAGAGATTCACCAAACATATGTACAAACAAAAATGTTGGAAGGTACTCCAAGGAACCAGGGACGAAATTGCCATCTTATCAGCTTGAACGAATAACAAAACATACCTCACTTCGCTGCAGACACCATAATGTGCAGATGTTATATAAGTTTCCAACTCAATGTCATCTTTGAAAACTCTAGTAACTTGCTGCAAACAAATGAAATGTCATTAAAAGAGTAAAGAGAGCCGAAATGTCATTAAAAGTCAGAGAAAATATCAAACCCTCTGCGATATACAATTCTAAAAGAGGAAAGTACACAACAAAAGTAACATTGATGAAGGAGATTTCTATGATACCCGCAGTTCCGGAAACTTTAGAGACAAAATGTCGATCATGTTCTTTGTTTCATCAGTGTCAGGTGCAAAAGCTAAATATTCCCCTTCAGCAACCATAAGCTTCAAAATTTCTGGAAAACTAGGAGAAATGCCATTACCCACTTGGACAACATTATCTTTCTCTATGTTCCTGCAATAATCAACACACACACAATTCAGGAACAAAATCACAATCCAATTATAGTCACGAAATTTGCAAAAGCAAGACTAGTAGTAACACTGTTTTATCTTACGAGCGAGCTGGGTGGATTCTGGTGTCAACCCTTGTCCTCACAGCTATCAACAACAACATTACAACAGTCGGAAGCAAAATCTGCAATCCAAAAATACGAAATTCAAGCTCTCGATCAACGATCCATGCAAAGACCCAATTCGAAACACAAAATTTCAATTCAGCACAAACAGAACCCAGACCCTTAAGAAGCTCATCAGATTACTAACGATCAATGAACATACACGAAAACTGTAAGTGAATAGAGAGAAGAGAGAGAGACCTCGGCAGAAGTGACGAAGGGATGGCGAGTTTTGAGGAGCCAATTCTTACGGAGCATGGCTTTCAATTGGCTCCTCGAAGTACCCATTTTTCGTTCGAGTTTCTGTTCTTGATCAGCAGAGAAACCCAGAAAAAAAAAACCCTAAAGAGAAAGAGAGATTCGAAATCGGAAAAGAGAAAAAGGAAAATGTTCGCTTCAAGAAGAAATCATGCTTTATGGTCTGGGAAAGGAGAAAAACTATCAAGGAAGGAGAGAGGTGGCGAAGACTTGGGCCTGCTTCACTGACATTTGTGCTTTTCAATTTTTCTTTTAAAGGTGACAAATTATTACTATAATCGATGTCGATGTATTAAATTTATTTTATAAATTATCTTTAGAATTAAAACAAGAGACGTTTGCAACTCGCTACGAAATGTACAAGTGGTCGACAAAACTAAAGTACGAAAAACTGTTTCATTTCTTCTTCTTTTTTTTAAATGTTTAAATTTGTTTCATTTCTTTACTACTATAATCTATTTTAGGGTTAATTTACTAGATAACAAAAAAAAATTATAAAAAATTAGGAAAATAACAAAAGATTTGAGATTCCTTTGGAAATCAATAGGTGGTTTGGCTAAGATTTTTCTTATTTTCCTAATTACATTAAAATTCTTTTTATCAACCCTAATTTCTCTATATTTTAATATATAATATAAGATTTTTTTTTTGGTAAACATCTTATATTAGATGTTTGATGGTCCGAACTCAACATCTCAATCTTATTTTTCTTGGCCGGAAAAAGAAATTATATATTGTTTATAATAATCATTTTTTATGATAAGAGATGATTTATAATCCGGACCAAAATTTGACAAATTTTAAGAATAGATATACATATATCAAATATTGATTAATCTGTTAATCCGTTTATTTAATACTACATAAAAATCCATAATGGCATGATGTACTTAGAGATGTTAATATGGGTTGCGATCCAAGTAAGACCGCAACGGGGCGAGTTTAGACATACATTTAAAATCCGCAATCCGTGACGGGCCAATCCGTATGAGTTGAAAAAAAAATTAGTTCGTTGCAGGTTGGCCCACTTGGACGCGGACTAGTCTATTTGGCCCGTCTAAATTTTTAGTTTTGACTAAATGACTTTAAATTTAGTGTTTTTATGTGTTGTTCTTGTTTATGAATTTGAGTTTTGTTACAAAATATAATAAAAATATTTTTCTTTAATCATGAATACATGTTTGGTTTCGATCTATGTTTATTTAAAATATAAATAAAGCAAATTAGTCAAACAGAAAAATCCATTAATACATCATTCCTATCAACCAATATTTTTACGTTTAAATTATAAATACAAAACATATAACTTATATCACTAACTAAATTTAAACAACAAATTCTTTTCCATTTATCAATTGCAAACAGAACAAAAAAATATCATCAAGTTATATTAATTATACAACGTATATAATAGATGTGAATGTGAGCCTAGCCATAAAAATGATTCATAAAAGTTTACGTACATACTAAGCCAAAAAAACATATACAATACAAATTGATATGGTACTATGACAAATTATTCAAAATCATGCTTGATTTGTTTCTATTGCTTGTTACCTTCTTGGATATCAGTTTAAATTTTTATTTTGAATTTCAAGCAAAGATTGAGGTGTTTGAATTTTAATTTTGAGTTAAACACTATGATTCAGTTTGGATTTTTAAAATTTGATATTTTGATGTGCTATTGATATTTCTAATTTGATTTAGATTGAATAAAAAGATATTAGACGAGAGTTTCCTTCTGATTCATATCAGCTTTGAATACAAGATATTTGAAGTAGTTAAACCCGTTTCTTTAGTCTTGGTTAATGTCTTCGCGTTTGACATAATAAAGCTTTAGACGAGAGTTTGCTTTTAATACACATTGGTTTTTTTCATTTATGTCTTGTGTTTTAATATTTCAATATTTTGTACCTTGTAGCAAGACTATCATAATCCGTCGGCTGGCTCTTTAGTCCGTTTGATCATGTAATATAGGTTTGGACATATATTTAGAACTCGTAATCCACGATGGATCAGTCTATATGAGTTAAAAAAAATTGTGTCCGTTACGGGTTGGTCCGTCTAACATCTCTAAATGCATTCATAAATATTATCGTTTAGTGTTTATTAAGTTTTAACAAAAGATAAAGAGAGATTAGATTAATTGTCGTGTTTACAAGATTTTGTTAAGAAGCGATGGTAATTAATAAGTCCTTGACGTTGACCTGCTTAAACCTTTGCGTCCATGCCAAGTAGGGGCGGTTCGAGTGGGCCCCGTAGCAAACGTGGAGTGTTGTGATTCGTTTAGATATTTGTTTCCAGGAAATAACGTCGACGTTCGTAACTGTGACGGCTCATTCTGGTCCATTTATCCACAAAGGTTGCTGATAAGAGCCGCCATATAGAATATTCTCATTTCCCAACTCCACCAACTTGATCGTTATTATTTTTTTTTAATTTTTTTTTTAATTTTTTTTTTCTACGACTATATTTTTTTCACTAAAAACATGAGTGGTAAAAGACGAAAATTATTGATCAAAGATCTGGGTAATTTATGTCTTAAGTGCGGTATTATCAACAACTAGTCATGGACATCGAAGGTTATTATAGATAAAAATTCCAGAACTTTCAAAATCTTTAAAAAAAACGAAAATTAGAAGCTTTGGACATTTTGGTTAGAATAAAACAAAGAGAGTTTTTAAGATTTTTAGAGGTTTGATTTTGAATTAACGAATTTACATAGTTTCTCATCATTTTGAGTATCAACCAGTTATGGAGATATTACTTGAGTTTTTGACCATGAAATTATTGATATGACCTACTTCGAAATGGAATAAAAAATCAAAAGTATTTTCAAATGAATTTTATATAGAAACTATCGCCGGTAAGCATCTAATTTTGTTATGTAGTATGTAATATGGAGGTTTAGCCAAAAAAAAAGAATTACTCTACACACGAAATTTATATTTAGCAAATAAAGATGAACCAAAAGTATTTTTATGTATCTTTTTTTTGCTATATGATGATGACATATATATCCAATTTGTTTTCAATAAAATTTGGTGTTAATTCGGATTAAAAAATTCTATTAAATTTGCAAATTTCCCAATTAAATTAAGAGGAAATTTGGAAAAATACAGTCTTTGTCTTTTAAATTTTGAAAAATACACCATCTTTTTAATTTTTTAAAAATTACATTTTTCATATATTAATTTACCAAAATATCTTTTCTTGATCTGAAAATAGTATATATATATATATAGGTATATATCCAATATTTGTTTTAACGAAATCAATTTTTTGTGATGAACAAATAATTTTTTTTTTTTATTTGTTCTAAAATTTAGTCTCAGATTATTGTTTTAAATAAATTCTTCAATAATCCTAATATAACGATTACAATACTGCTGAAAATTTGTATCTTTACATAAATTGAACCTAAACCAAACTATTTTTTTGTTAAGAGAATAAAATTCGTGATCACAAAACCATTTTATTAGTTGAATAAACCAATCAAATTGTTTATGGTTATGACTAGACCAACTGGTTTGGAAGAATGTACATAGTCCTAGATTTTGTAGTCTTGAAAAAATTGTGAATCTTCTATCTTCTCTTAAAATGGATGGTCTATATATCATCTCGCTGATCTAGTCACTTCATCATCATAATTCATCACCGCCACGTCAATTTTATATATCACATAATGGCTTATATATTTTTGATTTATTTTGCATTCATTTAAGATATAAAATATTTTTCATGTGATATTTTGGTTTAATTTTCACTCACAACCACTTGACCCAAACAAAGTTTCCAAACTATTAAAGAAGAAAAGCCGGTGAAATTAATGAAAAATACATTTTCTTTTTGTTTTTTGGTCGAAGAAAAATACAAATATATATGGAAAATGCTTGGTGCAATGGTTGTGAGTTTCTCGAATTTTATGGATGTTGTTTCTCGAATTTTAGAAACGATGTTAGTACTATATTATTTATATCTTAGAATTTTTTTTTTTTTTTGGGCATTTGAGGATAAGGATAATACGTCAATGTATTGAGTAAGAGTTTGTGGTTTATGCCAAGAAAATAAAAATAGAGTTTTTTTTTTATTGTAATTTATTTATTTATTAGAATTTTTTATTTTTCAGTTTTTATGTGGACAAATTTGTCTTATTACAAGTAAAAGAGGGTATTTTTCAAATTGTTAAACATAAAGAGGGTATTTTTCAAATAAACCCTTAAATTAAACTGAATTTGTTGAGTGTTAAACGATAAACCCATTCATTCATTCTAACGAAGACACACTCTCCCTAATAAAAAAAAAAAAAAAAAAGGGTTTCGTTTTCCAGAAACAGAGAGAAATTGTTCCATAATTCTCTCGATTTATCACTATCGTGCGGAATCTGATTCCAGAATAGGTCTGCTTCTTTGCTCGATTTCTCCGCCGGCGACTTTTTAGGGATGAAATTGAGTCCCCGATCTAGCAAAAGTATTCGTCTTTGCCACCTGTACAAGTTTCTAAAAGGTTTTTGCTTTCTCTATTTAAACAAGTGAAGTGATTATTTTAGTGTGTTCCTTCTTCGATTTCCGCTTTTCCAATTTGTTTACTCCCAAAAGCAAAGTAGTCATTTTTATCATTTGTTTTAGGGATTTGAAGTTTAGGTTTTGGAACATTGTCTTTTTTTACTTTGTCCTGGTAGTGGAGGACATATCTCTGGATACTGTTCTTGAGGAATTTCGTTTTCTGCTTCTGTAGAGAAAGACATAAACTAAAATTCTGTATCTATAGTTTTGAAGTGTACAGCTAGCTACACTTTGACAAGCAATTGCCACTCCATTTTTGAACTTTCTTTCATGTGTGGCTATGGCTTAAAGTATGTGCAGGTAACAACATTTTCATCATCTGCATCTTCATCTTGGGACTTTAAGGTATCAGGCGATTCTAACAAGTTCAGTGTTTTGGCTACAAAGCCTATGGATTCTGGTGAAAGCCATCAAGAACCCCACCGAACCAAGTCTTTTAGTCGGGAGAGCAGTGTAGGCTCTTCTTTAAGCTTATCACGTAGCCTGATTAATGACGTCGATAGTGAGAGTGTCTCAGAGGCTGGGGACATTGGGGATCGGTCACTTCGGAGAAGGCATAGTGTTGGGAGAAGCAGTCGTTTGTCTGCTGATGACTTCATAGAACAAGGGACTAATGATGATACTTCTGGACAAGAACAAGGTGTGTTACATGACCTTCGAGCCTTGAACGCAACATCTGTAATCAAACCTTTTCCTGTGGACATAACAACATCTCCTTTACCGACCAAGTCACTCTTGTCACCTGACATTAAAAATCCGGTAGAGACCATCTCTAATTTGTTATATTCACATTAAAACTGTTAGTGTTGGTTTCTCAGTTTCAGTGTTTTGATTTATGATAGCTCGTGGTTGACATAGGGAAAGCAGGAAGAGTGGGTGTTACCAAAGTCCTTGGAATACATATCGTGCCTAATTCATTTGGCTGTTTTTGGGATTCTTGGGGTAAGTTTCGAACGCTTCTACTCTTGTGATATGCTTAATTTCCATGTTTCTTCTCTGGCTCTCTGTTCTTGCTTCGTTTTGGTCTTAATCATTGTAATCCCCTTGTTGTCTACAAATGAACAGGCTATTACGAGATATTTGCTGCAGAAATTGTTTGGACCAACTGGTGCTCGAGTAACCAGTGATGGGACAATCTTGTACCTTGATCTTCCCTCCAACATGGTAAAAGTCACTAATGCGCTCATCTCGAAGAACCCACTGTTTTTAAAGAGCTGTCTCCCTTTAGATAATTCTACACATGATTCCTCTATAGGTAGGATCATTCTTGATGGGCTGGTTTGGCGTCGTATTCAAAGCAGATATAGCAAGAGTTTCTGAATTTTTGGCGATAGGATTATCGACTGGTTATTTGGGGAGCCTCACAACATTCAGCGGTTGGAACCAGAAAATGCTAGATCTTAGTGCTGATGGCCAATGGGTCTACGCCGTGCTTGGCTTTCTATTAGGTAAAAACAGAACATTCCCCTTTCGAAAACTCCAATTCACCACCTATATTGGATGAAAATGCTTGCTTACAGCATAAACAACTTTTGCAGGATTGTTTCTCACATCATACTCTATCATTCTTGGGGTTGAAACGGCCAAAGGTTTCAGATGGCTTCTTCACAGAAGAGCCTTGTCTGAGGAAAGAAACTCTTGTCTTAAAGTTAACACCTTCAAGAGCCATATAGTGTCTATGACCTTGATGCTTCTGTTGCTCGTGGCTTTACTCACTGCAAGTTCCGCTCTGCTTTTAAAAGAGTTTGACAAAGGAACAAGCGAGGCTCAACTATGGTTAGGTTGCTTAGTTGCAGCCCCTGGCGTCTGGCTCAGATGGTTCCTAGCCCGACTCAATGGACGTGGACTGGGATACGATAGACAACACTTGAAGTGGGTTCCATTTGGCACCCTCATTGCAAATGTAGCCGCATCTTGCGTGATGGCAGCATTGGCCACTGTAAAGAAATCGGTATAAACTCTCTCTCTCTCTCTCTCTCTCTCTCTCTCTCTACCAAACAGATCACAGGAGATAACATTCTTTGTATCTATTTCGGAAACAGGTGAACACGAAAACATGTAACACAGTGTCTTCAGGCATTCAGTTTGGTCTGTTGGGATGTCTGAGCACAGTATCTACCTTAATGGCTGAGTTCAATGCAATGAGAGAAAGTGATTACCCGTGGAGAGCCTATGCGTATGCGTCTTTCACCATTGCGGTTTCTTTTGCGATTGGAACCTTTATATACTCAGTCCCTGTTTGGGTAGTAGGCTTCAGTTAGTTGTATCAAAAGTTCTAAACTGGATGAGCCTTGTCCAGAGTTTACACGATTTGAAGATAAAATTGTTTTGACATTTGGTAGAGAGGAAATGATTAGATCAGTCACAATCAAATTTGTATACCTTGTACAGAAGTTTTAAGAGCAAACTTTTATACTATAATGATAACTTTTTGTTGTTGTTTTACATTAAATATGATGATTCTATATTCCACACTGAAAAACACACAACCATTGACAAAACCTGTACATTTCTTCAGACCATTGTCACTCTTCTCCCAACTTTCTCTCCATAAGAGAGATAAAAAGAGATGTCAAGTCGACAAATTCATCTCACGATAAGGCGAAGTTTAAAGGGAACGGTTTACTTCTCTTGTGGGAGGTAGCTGTATGTGGAACAACTTGTCTCTGTCTTTGTCACCTGCAGAAGAAAGGGAGATATGTTGAAGTGAACCACTTAAGTGAACCACTTAAGTGTCTACGGTTTAAAAAATCTTCAGTGTATATGAAGATAGATAAATGAATACGAACCTCTGAAGTATGAGAGGATCCTGGGGGGAGAAATGGTGTCCACAGAATAGGGTTTGCGAGGGGATCCAATGTATTGTAGTTGGTGAGCAATGGAGCAGTTAAGAGAGAGGTAAGTGGGTACATGCTTTTCTGAAGAGACAAAACAGCGGCACCACCACCACCGCCTAGAGCAACTCCGTGATTCACGACCGGTTTCTCTATTTCCTTGCCGTGACTCTTCTCCATATTGATGATGTTACGATTTGCATTCTCATCGTTTTCTCTAGTGCTGCTTTCTTGTAGTTTCAGTACTTTCTCCTCCAGGCTCTTGAAAGCAGGAGACTCAGACAAAATGCTTAAAGCAGAAGAGGAAGAGGATGGTGATGATATTTGTTTTTCTTTTCTCTGAGAGCCATGAAGGATGCCAAGGTTTGGCGCTTTGTATGGTTCTGTTGCCTGAGATGTGTGTTCCAGTGTTTTAAGCTCAGTACCCGCATCTTCGACCCTTGCATCCTCTGATGCTTTTGATGAAGATTCTGGTTGACGGGTTTTGTTGACTCCCCACCACTTTATGTATCCTGTTAGATCGATCTTTCTTTCCAAACAAAAGCTACCTAGAAAGTCACCTTCTGTTCCTCGTTCATCACCTGCCCCTGTTATTAATCAGAATAAGTTTTACATGGTCCAGTGCAGCTTCAAAGATGGGTCAATGTTGTCAGAAACTCACCATAATGAATGTTACTGAAGTAATCAGGTCCAGGCATACGACTGGCTGATGCATCCCATCGACTGGTCGGGAAATGCAGGATAGTTGGAAAAACAGCAGAAATGCATATCAGGTATGAATGCTAATTGTGACAAAAAAGGGTAAACAAGACAAAAATGAAAGAGGGCTACAGCCAAAACACAACAGGTCCAAAACGTCTGAAGATAGCTTGACCGTATCGGTCTACCTACTAGTAGCATATAAACACTTCTAATGAAATTCGCAAATGTGTCAATCAATCAAACTTTGATGATCCATAAGGTGTCACTATAGATTTTCTATAATGTGACACTAAAGATTTTCCTTATAGACACTATGAAATGGACTGAGATAATCACTCTCGATTCTATAAAAAGTCATTTGTTGGTCAAATTTTACCTTTGAAGTCCACGATATTTCGCTATCCCCCTTGAGAAACCGCTGCTTTTCCTGCCAAAGGGATATCTAAATAGTATCAGCAATAAATAGTTCCTAAAAGAAAACATATTACTTCTAAATACATACGCACCTACGTAGAGATGCAAGGTATTCTTCCCTTGAAAGATTTTGCATTTCTTCTAAATCCCTCGTGTAATCCGTCACCTACAATATGAATTACGTAAGTGTGCATAAAAATAATGAAAACTGGGAAGGGTGGCCCTAAACACCTGTAATCATCCTTCTTCTACTTATGCTTATTAATTGATCAGTAAAATTATTACTGTTGAAGAGAAACCTCAAATGTTTAAAGCATACTACCATAGCAATCTCACCGGAAAATTTATAAGTGTCCCAGGTCCCCAATATTTTAAGGCAGCCAGGTCGTAAGCTCTAGCAGCAGCCTCTTCATCATCATATGCTCCTGTCAAGTATGAGTTGGGTTCTTTAGTCAAAGCTAATCCAATATGATACCAAGTGTGTTCAGATATACAAAACACACAATCAATACCTCCAAAGCTTTAAGCTTACCTAGATAAACTGGTGTGGCAAATTTCCGTTAACCATGAACATAACAAGGAGAAGAAAAAAACATGATCAGCTTTGATATTCCAAACAAGAGAAAACTCAGTTCAGATGAGGAAAGAAATTTTGTCGGATGCGGAGAGAAGAAAGAAAAACCTTGTTTTCCCTTCTTGTTCTGGTTTTGGTTCCATGTACTCTTATCCCAAAGGTGAGCTTCATAACGACCTGTCCATCTATGCCTGTACTCAAAAATTTGAAGAAACAAAACGCATCAACATCTCCTACTGCTATGGGACAAAACCACAAAACCATAAGCATGGATCGAACAAATGCCTTCAACTCTTGACTCACTGAGACATGAAACGAATTCGGTAACTGAAAAGCAGAGTGTTGTTGATATCCTAATATGTAGACAAGGCATCAAAAACAAGGATGCTAAGAACATTTACATGGCTCAAACAATTCTACTGCCACAAGATTCTTAAAATCTGAAAATGGGTGAACAAAATTAGTGCTTTTTTTAGCACACAATTAGCTGATTCTAGATAACTCAAATCCAAGTAAGATTTCTAATCAAAAGGGTCTCCACCAAACAAGTCCATAACCCTATACTCCAATCCCCACCATCACAAATTGCAATTCCGATTTGAAGCTAATTAGCTACAAATCACACACACACACACAGAGTCACAGTACCTGGTGACTCCGCGGTATATGGAACTCCTTTTACCAGCCGTGCACGGTGGCATTTTACTGATACGCTCCTTAGCTGTGCAACCTCTCTCCTTCTTCGCCTTCTTAAAACCTCTATACAACAACATCTGATCACTCGCCGCCACAGTCTCCGAACTCTCTCCTCCTCCTCCTCCGCCGCTACATCCCGCCTCTGTCTTAGGTCCGTGATCCGACGACGACACCGACGCCATGACCGGAAACCCTAGGAAAGAGAAGAAAACAAAAGTGCGCACTATGGCAAACAAAACCAAGCTCGATACAGTAGAAGCAGAGAGAGAGAGAGAGAGAACTACAACGGCTATGAACGGGGGACAAGGGTGTTTTTGTCATTTTAAAGTAGGTTTTTCAGATGCTGACGTGTATACTCGATTAGGTCCACGTGTACATACATGATCTGGTTTCTTCTGGGTTCTGACCATTTTAATGTGGAGTGTTTCCCAACATTTGCCTCGTTATTAAGAATATTCTTTCTATGTTACACTCAAAACTTTGCTCTTTTCTTTAATACTATCAAAACTTCGCTTACAGTTTTGCGAATATTTAAATCGTATATTTTCATCATTTTTTTCTACCGTTGTAATGACTTACACATCGAATCTTTCCATTTCTAAATCAATATTTCAAATTTTCAAATGATTAGTTGAATTTAATGCCTGCATAGTACTCGAAACTATAGCCAACAACAATCTACGTTTATAGTAGTATTCAATACCCAAATTATTTTGTTTTCTGAACCAAATTATCATATTCATGAAAGTTACAAGTTTACAAACATGAAACATCAAATAAATTATCCTTCAGTAACCATAACGGTGCGGTCGGTGGCTAGAGAAAGATGTACAGAAATCTCCTGATTTAGAAATCAGACTCGGCCAAAATATATAATACAAAGTTACATACAGTGGAAACTATAATGTGTCTTGGTGTTTGTTGGGTGGACTCAGATCTTCTCCTTTGTTTCTCAGTGATTCTATGGGATTACCAACAAAAAATGAAAAGTGATTGTTAGGTCAAGGACACCAAACAAACTTAGCCGAATCAAAATTCATGTAATCGAATGATTTATTTCGAAAAACCTCACCCATCTTTTGGCGTATTATAGGCTCGAACTCGGTCCCTGCACTTCTTTCGCCAAAGGAAATAATGTCACGGCACATTTGGTTTGGAGGTTGAATACCAGCATCACTCATCCATTCTAAAACCTGCAAAATCATTCATACAAAGTTAAAATTTACCGCAAAACTTGCTCGGTATTGATCACTGTTAAGGGAGATTAATTAGCCAGGAGAATGAGATGAACAAAACATAAAATTACCTCAATGTATTTTCTCCAGTTTCCTGCAGCTAACAGGTGATCCAACAGTATTGCATACGTCTCGAGGTTGATGTCAACACCAGATGCTACTATCTTATAGAACAGCTGCATGTGTTAATGGTAAAAACTGGTTTCGTTAAAATTCTTGTTTGATCTTTTATAGCGAAAAAGGAAAGAGAATGCGCTACTCTATTTAGCACTTAGCAGGTAAAGTAAAAGTTGTTTTCACCTTCATCATTGCTTCGACTTTACCACTCTTCCCAAATAGATGCAGCATCTGATTGGTTAAGCCGATAGAAAGTAAGGGCAGATATGGATCCATCATTTGGATGAGGTCTATCGCTCTTTTCCATTCCTGCAAGCTGCAACGTCGATACGCGGAATGGAGTTAATAATGTTTTCTTTGTATTACAAAAAGGCGAGATGAGATGTGTTATGTGAATTGGGATACAAGAACTTACGTGTTACAAGCCGAAAATATCTCAAAGAAAACCGCTCCAGTGATGGGGACTTCTTTTTCCCGCATTAAATCCATCAGAATAAAGACATTTGAGGGTTGTCCTCCCTTGTTGAAAGCTCTCATCAAAGCTGAACACGCAATAGAATCTGGATCGATTCCATTTGCTTCCATTTCCAGGAAGAGTTCACAAGCCTTTTCCCACTTTTCTGGGGAAACAAAACCACTCCAAGGGAATTTAGATCCATGGAAAACATTTTGTTACAATTTTTAACAGCCATGCCCTCATGGTATATACCTGAAGCATTGTAAGCATGGAGCATTGAAGTGTACGCAATCACATCAGGTTTGCACCCAGCCATCTTCATCTGGTTGAATATGGATTCTGCTTCTGTAACTTGACCCTGGAATTCATCACAAAGTAACTGATAGTCAAACCACACAAAAACCAGAATTCTCTCGATTCTGAGCTCAAACTCTAATTAGCACTTGCCTGTTTGCTATAAGCACATAGAACAGAAGAGTACACCTCCTTCGTCAATGGAATACCGAGATCATTCATATCCTTCAAGTAACTAATTGCTTCAGGGTATTTTGACATCCTACATGAACCGCTTATGAGGACAGTGAAAGTAACAGAGTCAGCTTTGACTTTCTTTTTTCTCATAGTCTGATACAATGCAATGGCCTTCTCAAGTTCTGCAGCATTTAGATAGCTTCCAATGGCTGAGTTATAGGCTGCCGTGTTGAGCTTGATACCTCTCGACTGTGCTGCGGAAAGTACAGTTTCAACATTAACCTTTTTCCCACACCTACTACAAGCAGCCAAAAGAGTGCATACTGAAACAACATTTGGCTCAAAGCCGTCTTGCTCCATCTGCCGAAAGATTTCGACAGCTTCAGCTAGAAACCCGTTAGACCCATAAGCATCAATCAGTGCATTGTAAGTAACAACATTAGGCTTTCTCCTTTCCTTCCTCATCATGAGGAATACTTCCTTTGCCTTTTCAGGTTGGCGTGATCTTCCATAAGAATTGAGCAAGCATGTATAAGAGACCACGTCTGGGAGCATTCCATTCTGCTTTATTTCTTGAAAAACTGAATGAGCATTTTCACTCATTCCGTGAACAGCATAGGCACCCATTAAGGCATTAAAGGAAACAATATTAGGTTTCAGACCTTCTGCAAGCATTGCCTCGAACACGGCTCTGCAGTTTTCTACCTCTCCCCTAACAGAGTATAAATGCATGATGCTCGTAAATGTCACAACATCCGGCCGGCATTCTGCTCTTTTTTCCCTCATGGAATTGAAAACATCAAGGGCTTGACTGCTTTGACCAAGCTTTGACAGGCAATAAATAATGATATTAAACGTGGTGGTATCGGGACGAACTTTAGCTCCCTTCATGAGCTCAAAATAAGATAGCGCTTTTGAATACTGACGACCACTCTTGTATGCTGATAACACTATGTTGTGAGTCACCAAATCCGGTCCAACTCCGTTATCTGTCATTTTCTTGCATACTTCCAGAGCCTCTCTCCAGTTTCCACTAGATCCACAAGCATTGATCAAATTATTGTAGGTAGAGCGACTAGGAGCGATCTGTAAAACCAGAGAAGGTTCAAAATCATGTTTTAAGTAACAGTGACAAGACCCAAAATCGTAAAACTGGTGAGTAAAAAAAAAAAAAACCAGAGGTTAAAGAGATTATTCTTAATTGTCGGTCATCACGAATAGCCAAGAAACATAATCTTTAAGCAGATTGATCAATTTTACTCGCAACATGAAGACGCAATATATGTACAAACCAAAGTTCCCTGGCCATTTTTCTTATGATCAACTTTTTCAACACTAAAAAAGAGAAGAAGGAGCCTCACTTCAGACCCAACTGAACCAAAACCATTTAGAGGAGTTAAGCAAAGTTACACACAGCTGCACGTAACATGTCATCCATAAGATTCATAGCCCAGCGCCACTGACCAGCTCGACCATGTGCATTGATAAGAGCATTATACGTCTCAGCATCCGGTTTGCAGCTACAACCATATAGCATAAACATTCTCAATCAATTAATTTCCAATAAACTGCAAAAATAACTCCAAAAAGAGAGCTTTGTTTCTACATCTACAGATACCTCCATTTCTGCATTTCAAAGAACAATCCACGAGCCTGATCAATCCAGTTATGCCTAGCGTGAAGCCTAATCATCATATTGTACATATCATTCCTTGCACGATAATTCTTCTGATTCTTCATCCAATTAAAAACACTCACACAAAGCTCAATGCATCCTCTTCTACTCAGCTCCTACAAAAACCCAAAATTCAAAACTCCACTAAGTTCAATTTCAAAACTCCATCAACCAATCAATCTGAGGAAGAATTTTAACACATACCCTAATAAGAACAGGGAAATTTTTCCTAGCAAATCGACCGACCCAGGAATTAAGAACACCATCAACTTGGTCCCAACGATTAAGAGCCATAAGCCGATCCACAACTTCCGATACACTCCAATCCTTCTGAAACCGATCTTTCTCAACCCGAAGCCGGTAACGTCTCGGGATATCCGCTTTCCTGAACCCGCCGACCCGGAGCGAGACCTCATGCTCACCTCGGTCGTAGTTCACAGACACAGATTTCTTCTCTTGGAATGCTTCGGAGGCCTTCGTAGCTCCGGGACGATCGCCGGGAGAAGATTCCGGCGGAGTGACGAGCTTGAAATGGGTAACGGTAGCCATTAGAGCTAACGCGGGGGGAAGTAAAGGAGGAGGCTCTTTCTGTGGATAAAGTGATAACATTATTCGCGGCTACGAATCTTAAAGCCCATCTATATTTTACCGGCCCATCCCTTATAAATCCGGCCCATTTGATTTGAAAAGACTTTTAAATCCTCGTATAATACCGACAAACAGAACTTGATGCACAAGTATAGGTTTTGACTATTTACCTTAACTTGCGCCCCAAACATACTTCTCTCCATCTATATATAGAGCCACACAATCACCTTGGTGATTCATCAAATCTCAAAATGAAAAGAGAAGGTCGTCAACACGGTGTGGTTCGAACAGGGATGATTCATCCCTCAGACTTTAATCAGCGACCGGCGAACCGGTTAGATTCACCACCAGCCTTTGGAGTATTCGCCAAAGTGTCATCAAAACCTACCAACCATTCAAAATTCACCGGAAAGTGTGGTCGGTCGTCCAAGTTCAGTAATTGCCACGTGTTGCCGGCTATGATGTCCGGCGACAAATCCAAGCGTCCTCGTAAGCTACAACCGAGAGGTTGGTCGGGTGACGATACGATAGACTGGCTCATCGGATCGGACTCCTCCTCTGTTGAGTTTCTTTTGGATTCATTATGTGGTGAAGAAGATTCTGATGATGATGGTTTTTATTATGATGCTTATCAATGTTGTTATGATTGTTATCATGATAATGATCCTTATTTTGATCGTTATCGTTATAACCCGCGTTCTTATAATCGTTATTATGATCGTTAATCATCTCGTTGAGATTTTCGAAACAAGGTTTTTTTTTTTTTTTTTTAGAGGAAGAAGATGTAATATTTTTCTGAGTCAAACTCAAAGCAAATTTGTTTGGAATGATAATTGTTTGATTATTTACACAAATTGAACAACAGATTAATGAAATTGATTTTCAGATATACTTTATCCGTTTCAAATTCTTTATTTTACACTAGTATTAAATTCATCAGAAGATCCATATGAAAATAGTTGCATTGGAAATTATGAAAACCAACACAAAAACCAAAAAAGAGGAGTTTTGGATTTCAAGTATCTTCTGGTTGTACAAATAAACATGTTCTTGACAAAATCACAACAATAGAAGATCCAAAAGAAAATTTCAAATATAAAAAAAAAAGAAATTATCACCCACAATCACAAATCTGTCCTTTGGTAGAAAAAGCATTACAGTATTTTGCTAATAATCATTACAAAGCACATCACTGTGTTGTATGCAAATATAAAGAATCAAACCCAACCCATGAGAGAAAAATGAATGAGCCAAAAAACTGAAGAAGAGAAACAAAAAGCACACTCTTCAAACCAACAACAAATTTCACTGACCACATAAAAAACCAATACCACACGATCGCTGAAGATTGTAAGATCGGATCAGTGTCTTAGTATATCAACTGAATTGCAAGACTCTGTCCAACGCACAAAGGATGTTTGAGATGTTTCTCCATTGGTGTAGGAGTTCTAGAACAAGTCGAATTTCTTCTTAAGGAGATCTTGCTTCCAACGTGGTAAGTTGGCGAATGCTTCTTTCTCCATTCCAAACACACTTTGGAACTCTTCCTCAGATAGATAAGCCTTGTAAAATCATCACAAGAATAAGAAACCGACAAGTTAGGCGATAAACTCCTAATACTAACTATAACGAACTAACCTCTCGGCGTTTGAAATCGATTCCAGTCACTGGGTTCTCAGATTTGGCTCTCAGCTGTTCATAGGTGAAAGTTGCTCCACTTGGGTCCAATACAGAATCATCATGCTTTTCTGTTTCCTCCTGCTTTGCTTCTGGCTCATCAGCTGCTGGTGAAACTTCCTCTTCTTCCTTGGTTTCATGATCAGCTTCTTCTGAAGCATCTGCTTCAGCTGTGGATGAAGATAGAATAGATAAAGTCCATTGTGTTATCAGAATTTCAAAACGTGATATCAAGGAGAGAAACTTACTTAGAGGGGTGTCATCTGCTGGATTGGAGCTAGTTGATCTTCTTGTAGGAGATGAATCAGGAGATTTCTTGTTCTCAGCAACGAGAACTTGTGAGAGAGCAGCCACTGCTGCTGCTCTCTGGGAAGCCTGACTCGTCCCCACTGGCCTTGGTGGTGGTGGCGATTTGTTTGATGATGAAGAAGAACTGAATGCGGATGTCAAGGCGGCTAAAGCTTCAGCTCTTTGTCTTGGACCCTCTTGACCTTCATTTGATCTGTCCTGGCTCTGCAGTTAAAATGGATGACTGTCTAAGTTCACAAATCAAAGAATCAGATGCGACTGGCTAAACATTCAAAAGTTTAGGATTCTTTGTGACGGGTTAGGCTTAGCAAAACAGACGAAGATGAACCTCATTAATAAAGGCAGCTTAGTCTAAACTGCAACAAATTTGTAAGTTTTAGTCCGAAATTAGTTTGATTTATGACGGTTCTCTAAGCTAGAAGGCTGCAAATGTATTAAGCTCCCAACCAGATAGATGTTTTAACAGCAAAATGATCATAGATTGGTTTGTACAAGAATGAAATGTCCATTACTGGGAAACTTATGGAAAACAAAAACTCAAAAGCCATTATTCTTGATCAAGGATCTCACGATATGCTATCTTCAGTTATTCCTCAGAAAGAATATAGTAGAAACATTAAATTCGGGTTTAGATATTTACCGAATAGGCTGGCCTGCTACCAGCAGAATTAAATGCAGAATTTAAGGCAGCTAGTGCTTCAGCCCTTTGCCTTGGTCCTTGGTTCCCCCCGCCAGACTTATCCTGCAGCAGCAAAAGGATAAATATCATGAACCCAAGAAGCCGGAAAAAACGATAAGCCGTTTCAGGCACACGAGTCAAGAGAAACAGAAAAAGCAAAGGTGTAGTACCTCCACAACGTGGTGAGTGCCGAATAACAAAGCTGCCTTTTTCTGGAATGAGTTTCCTTGCACCTATATTGCAGAGAGGTAAATTTAAGGAGAAAATTAGAGCAACTTTACAAGAAAAGCCATGAGGTAGAATCATTGTTATCTAGCTATATATGAAGCCGTCCTCCATAGTTGCAGAGCTTCCTCAGTGGCTTTTTCAGGTAACCGGATACTTCAATCTATCCAAATGCATTGTCTCTAACTTACATCAATTTGAATAGAATTGCTAAAGCAGAATAATCATTTCTGTATGATGTAACATACTCACTGCTTCTGAACAGTATGTTGTATTTACCAAATCCCTCTTTCAACACTAAATCTCTAACTAGCTCATCAATGCAAGCAGACACAATTTCATGCTAGCCACTGAAAACAGAAAAAAATATTTCGAGAAGACAACAAACTTACAATAGCTTTAGTGGGATCCCAAGAAAAGAAAGTGGTGAAGAAGCATGGTTCGTTCCCTTCAGTGATTTTGTATAGTGGAACTTTTGGAGACAAGCCTTCCAAAGAACCAGCCAGATCTACGTATTTCTGCACATAAATTGTCTGGATGAGCAAACAGAGTACGAAGAAAAAGAGAGAAAGCAAAGCAAGAAGCAAAGTCGATAAAGAATAGTTACTTGGCCAATCTCAAATACTGTTTGCTTCTCTTTGGGGTCAACACATTGACCAACCCAGACAAAAACTTCAGCATGAGTGTCAAGTAAATATATATCTTCAGTCAAGAGGTCATCTTGAGAAAAGTTGTGAATCTCTTCGACCTGTTGTAGAGAATATTGTTAGAAATATGCACAAAGAGAATCTCGGATACCGAAAGTTAAATTATTTCGCCAATATCTCACCTGAAATTTTCCTGCAGGGATTCAGGCAGATACATTTAAAAGAAAAATGATACAGTTAGAATACAGGAAATTCTTAACTTGTCAGATAAATGTGATACAAGAGTAAAGAATCACAATGATTATGCTATTAAACATTCACCTCTGTTGAAAGAAAATGAGTATAAGTGAGGATCCCTGACAGTCTCAGAGGAAACCTTTTTGCTGGTGAAATTCTGTTTTCCTCCAAGTGCAAACCAAAAGGTTGAGCTCTCGGTTCCTTCTTTGGCATGCTTGAGAGTACTCCCAGGCTGACTTACCAAAATGAGAAGATAATTAATATATTAAAAAACATTCTCTTTTATGAGTTCCATATAAAACCGCTAAAGCATCTATTTAGGAAGCTAAACTGAAAACGAAACAATACAATCGGAAACTAACCTTTAAGATTTCAGCAACTTTAGAGGCCAGTTCTAGCAGTTCATGCGCACTTTGATTTCCATGCCAAAGGAACATGGATGTGCCAGATTGCAGAAGGAAGCACTCATAAGAGTTCAAAGATGTTGCCACCTAAAGAAAGTAATGATACAATTTGTTACAAAGCTGAACAAACAACCACACACCCTTATTCAAATTGCAATATTTCAAAAACAGAAAAACTAAAATTTATTACTTAGAAAGAAAGAAGCTAAGGTAGTCAAGTACCGATTCAACTTGCACTGCCTTATTATTGTGAACTCCAGTTCCAGATACTTGAATTAGAGCAATTGAATCTGGTGTGTAGGTTTCGTCTGTTGCACCTGTCTCTGCCACAGTGTTTTTGTACCCAGAGCTCAAACCACCCTAAAAAGTCCATGTAAACCATATTATTCACGGTTTTATCTCTGGCCACCAAAAAACAACTTCATCGTCATCTTGTAAACACTATAGAATTACCTTTAGGACCACCATGGGATGAAAAAGGGCAACAAATTGTGGAGGCTCTTTACCCTCATAAATACGGCCCTGAAAAAAAACCACGTTCATTATCGATCTTTCTAGTAATATTCATCGTTACTTTCAATAAAAAGAAAACATTGTACCTGCACAGGTCTTCCCTTCAACGAGTTTGACATTGTACTCGCCAGACGAACTGCTGTATCTTGGTCCTCCTGGATAAGGGAGAAATCAGAAATTTTAGATGGTTAAACATAAGTTAAGCCGAATCTCTGAAGTCCATAAAATACACTACCAACATCTGGACGCGATAATTTAAGAGCTAAAACTGCAGCAGCACGCTCACAAATATTAATAAGGTAACACGATAACTTCGCAACATTTTATTTGTTACTCTCAATACTCATATGTAGTTCAAGCAAGACCAGGAAGAAACTAAGACATTCCAGGTTAGCCATTATAAATATTGCCTATACAGCTATAAACAGAGAAACTAACAGAAATGGAGGATTATACAATATATTATATATGTGTACTAGTGATTCACATTTTGCCATGATTTACATTTCAAAATTACCTGAATGCTATTCTTTCCAAACCAACAACACAAGAAATAGTCTTCTTTCCTATCACCGGAATGATAGGTATAAAGGACTATATAGCAGTCCCCGGAATAGAGCTTGCCAAGATCTTCTTTAGGTAATGGAGTCTTGGCTTTACCATCAACATACCAAACCTAATACATAGACATAATGAAACATCAAAATAGATATATCCATAGCTACATGTGTAAAATAAAGGGATACGTAGTCAAATAGACAAACAGACCTCCAACTTTCCACCACCTTCAAGCAGAGGTGGAATATCCTCATTTACTGGTGCACTTTTCACAATCCCCTTGAGCCCAACACCTTGTTGCTTCAGTAAAGCTAGAGAAATGGTGCAGTGCCAATAGTAAGCTAAAAAGACTGTTAATTTTTCTATTTGATGATTTGAGTTTCAAAGTGGTGTTTTACCAGCGACTTTTCCTCGTCCTTCTTCATTACCAGGAGTGGCAGAGCCTGATGGCCAAGAGTCAAAGTTAGACTTGAAAGAATGGGACTCATAACCTTGGATAACACGGGTAACGCGTGTTGCCTTTGGCCTATTTTCTCTCACAAGAAATTCCTGGGGATGAAAGGTAAAAAGTGAGAACCCATGATTGAGAAAGATGTTCTTAGGGCTGGAGAAATTCTTTAGAAGATTTCCACTTCTTACCTCAGCAGATTGAATAGCAGCTTTCCTCTCATCCACTTGAGTTACTCGGCCAACCCAGATAAATACCTCAGCACCACAGTCCAAGAGGTAGCATTTAGTGTTATCCAGCAGAGATTTGGATAGATCACCGTCTATAGGCTCCATCTGACCATCAGTGATGCTGATAAAAAGAGTAACAACATATCAATACCTCCATAACAATATTCTATTAAGTAAACCTCAGAACAGATACTACTGCAGAAGATACAAGTATCATATAGAGTGTGCTATATCAAGATGAAAAAATTAGAAATAACAGACCGGAGTCTAATCAAAGGGAAGATGAGTACCAATAAAGCTTAGGTGGAGTTGACTCTGGAATAATGTCATCATCATTGGCAACTTTCCTTGCAATTGGAGCAAAACCACCAAAGAGGACCCAAAACTCACCAGAATCTGATTCTGTATCTAATTTTCCATCATCTGTTATGCCAGGGAATTATTAACATAGATAAGTTTCAACCATAAACTACGCCACACACAAAACCTATTCTTTAAGCATTTAAGCAATGTTTGTTGACTTGAGGGAAAACAGACGAAGAGGATACAATTCAGCTTACCAACAATCGCTACAGCACAAGTTCCCTCGTGATACGTATCTTTCAAATGTTGAACAACTTCCAAAGCTTTGGCTCTCTCCTGAATGTTTGAATTTGCACCATTGAACTGATAGATCTTTTCCTTGGTGTCCAAGATAAATACATCATCATGATTCAGCGATGATCGAGCAAAAGGAACCTACAGAAAAGGGACAGAAGATTAAAGTGACGTACATTGGTAATCGCTGTTCTAATGCGAGAAGAGTACAATAGTTAAAACCTGCTTCAAACGAATTGCACGTTTTCCTCTGCAGGTATATAACCGGGTCTCAAAGACATCTTCTTCAGGTGTTTTGAAACCAGTCGCAACACCACCTTCTAATGGTATAATACATGGCTTGAAGTAAGACAAGAATTTGTCAGATTCATGACCCTGAATTTCCCTGTGTTGGACAGCACGGCCTCCAAGAACTGCATCGAGTTCAACAGTTTTAACAGCTGCTGTTCCCATTTCATCCTGAAACCAAACCATCAAACCATAAGTTAGTAATAACCAAAAAAGGGTCATAGACATACCCCAAAAAAAGTCTCGAAAATAAGTACCTGACTTGTATCTTTACCAATCCAGAAATGTATATCAAACAAGTAAGCACCCCCTTTATTCTGTGTTGTCTGCACAAATGGAAGATATATAAAACACAATATGAATGATAATAATAATAATAATAAAAAAAAAGAGCAATGACAAGAATTCCAAACCTGCAAGACAATGTAAGTGTCTCCCATATAGAACTTGCCATGTTCAGACTTTGGCACTGGAACTACCTCGAAATTCTCGATTCTCCAGATTTCAGTCCCTCTAACAAACGTTAAAGCTCAACAAAACTCAAACAGTCCAAACATTCACAAGAATCTCAAGATATCTAATACTCATCTGAAAAAAGTAATTTATGTAGCTGAAAAAGGATACGGTTTCTGCCCAGCTCCTTGAAATGCAGGATCCAACACTTTTGTTGACCCAGACATTTTGTATAAACGGTCAAATTTATAAAACTACACACACCAAATGAACCTGTTCAGTCAAATACATAGATCATAATCAAACGAATTCTCTCAGTCATTGGTTCAATTTTGAAATAAAACTAAAAATTGAGATGACGCAACATTCATCTGCATTTGTAATCCAATCTCTGAAGCTAGTGATCATGAAAAAAAAAAAGTTCCACATGATCCGATCACTGAGATAGTAAGTCATCGGTCATCAGTGGAACTTATCAAATCTTCATTTCCGATTAAAGAAAAAAAAATCCAAATCTTTTGCGATTTCCAGGAATTGATCATAGATGATTCAGAAAACCCAGAAAGAAAAATCGAGAATTTTGGCAGAGAAGAAGCCAGATCGAGAAACTCAGATTCAATGAAACACAAATCGGCGATGATCGAGACACACCCATAAGTAAAATCGGCGATGATCTGAGATATAAACAAGTACCTGCACGAAGATCTCTGTGTAGCACTAAGAGATGGAGAAGAAGTGGCGATAAAGAAAAGATCAGAAACGAGAAAACATGAATTAGGAAGAAGAAGAGAAAGGGAGTAGAAGAATTAATATTGGAAAAAAAGAGATGTGTGTGCGCTGTGTTATTACGTTTCTCTCTCTTACCTTTTTTTTTTTTTAAAATGCTTTTTCGTAACGTTTTTTCTTTTTTCTTTCAGATTAGAGTTTAAACAGTAGATAGAGAGAGATGAATTATTGTCGCCGACGAGTCGAAGAAGAAGAAGATGATAGAGGGAGGGAGGGAGGGAGAAGGAGAAAGGTTTGAGAAAGACGTTTTAAAGACTTTGTCAAATTTAAGGCGAAGGATAAAGATCCGGTCTTGATTCCACCCACCGACCAGTGTTGCCTTATGAATTTTTTTTCGTTTAAATCCAAAATGCGCATTAGACATTTCGACAATTTTGGGAGTAGATGGAGTTTTGACCTCACATAAACATAATTTTTGGGTTTTTAAAAATGAATTATTTTAAAGCTATTTTCATATATATATACGAATATTTACCGTTTTTAAAATTTAACATACGGACAAATATTTAATTCAAAGACTCTTATGTATTTTTTATTTTTCGGACGTACTGTACATTGCTAAAAATTATATATTTTATAAAATCATATTTATTTACTGTTGGGGTTGGATTGGTCACCGAATCTTGCCCGTTAAAAACCTAAGTCAAAATCTTTCATTTATTTCATTTTGACTAGATTAAATGGGTATGCAGCCCAACCTCAGGAAAGAAGACAGAATTCGATCAATGACCCAAGTCAGCTCTCAAAGCGCTGGATCAACCGATGCAGAGCTGACGAGCTAGGAACGAATCAACAAGACTGTTAACACAGTCGTAGAAGCGAGATTTGCGGAGAATATGCCAAGAACGTGTCCGAGATACGGGAAACTACCCTGGATATGTGGAACTGGATCGAGGAGCTGAACTAAGCTATAAATACACAAAGTCCGAGCAGATTTCACCAACTTTTCACTTACGCGAGAGTTAAACACTATATTTTCAGCTTGTAACACATCTCACTTGAGATATTATTCTATATTCGATTCATATCGATGTAAATCCAGCTGCACTCTACTTTTCTTTTAATCGTTGAGCTTATAGATATTAAGATCAAAGTTTCTTCTCCGAATTCACATACAAATACTCAATGCGGAATTCAGTTTCCACATTTACAAATAATGATACATATATTTCTTTTTTTTGCTAAAAAATGATACATATGTTTTTTTTTATAAACTGTGGGAATTCTAAATTTTTGGCTCATACTCTCTTCGGTACAAGAGACAGTCTTTGGATATTTTGATTTAAAGAATAACTCTCTGTTCTAAAGGATTTGAACCCGGAGCACAATAGAACCAACATCCTTGTATTACCACCATGTCACCAGACTTTTGGTATCATACATATGTTTGTAAGAAAAAATAGATGAAATCGGTCTAGTTTATGATATCATCTATGTATGATAACACAATATAAAAATAAAAACTATCCAAATGCATAGTTTATTATATAATACACACTTTAGTATATATAATGTTGGAAAAAGAAAAGTATTACAAATTATGAATATGTTGATGGAGAGATTGGTCTCATCATTTCACTTATTTAGCATGGCATGATGTCCTTTTTTAGCATGTGAATTTGCACGATTCAACTCCTTCTTTGAAGGATAAGCACTTTCCGTATAATATATGAGTAGTATATTCGGTTTCAATAATAATACAATAACCGGATCAAATGTGGAACAGCCTTATTTCTACTTTTAGCAGAGGTCATGGTGACATGGATCATACTCGTTCTTTTCTCTCTACTTTCCTTTTCAACTCTCACTTCTTTTGGAGGGTATATACGAAATGAGATTATGGCATATATAATTAATCGTTGGCTATCTAATCTAACAATTTACTAAATAGAAGTTAGAAAAAAACATTAGAAAAATTTACTACACGTGAAATTAATTTGCTCCGATCCATGTGTGTTGCAAGGTCAACTTCACGAGGACAAAAATAAAATAAAGTTAATAACTTGTACCACCCATCAAGATATAAATAAAAATTATAATTGAAGGTCACTCCATCTTTTATAAGAAAAAAAAAGGGACCAACTTGTAATGTCAACAACGAGTAAAATGAAAAAAATAGAGATGTGTGTTGTTAGTTCTAGAAATGTAACATAGTAATACGATTGGAAAAACACTATAGAGAGGATAATAGCTTCAACTGCATAAAGTCATCGAAATTCGACCCATATAATTGATTGGACCATCGATTTGTTTTGATGTTCGTATTGACGACTAAGTGTTGAAGTCATATACTAAAGATATGACTCATACATGTTTTATCTAGAACACGGATATGGACCACAAAAAGGATTTAAAATACATAGACTACAGTGTTGTGATTGAAATTTAGACCCATTTATTTTACTAAAAACCCATTTAAAAAATGGATCTTAATGGGATATCTCATTTAAATCTATCAAAATTAAATTTTCTAAATGGATATAAATGAGGTATTTTAAAATATAAATCTGAATTTTAAACCCATATTAACATCCCTAGTTATAAGGTTGAAAAAACACTATAGAGAGGATAATAGCTTCAACTGCATAAAGTCGTTGTTATTTGGACCATCGATTTATGTTGATGTTCGTTTTGCAGTCGTCAACGACCAAATACATATTTTGATCTCTAATTCGGATATGGACCACAAAAGGGATTTAAAATCAATAGACTACGATTTTGTGATTGAATATTATGTTGCATGTGAATTAGGCATCCCTATATTATAAATTTGGGGACTTAAAAAGCCGAAAACATATCATGTGAGTCCATGAGTGTGTAATTAAAAAGTGTTACCTTCATATCTAATTTCCTAAAGTTATATGATCGCATAAGTGGTCCACGAACTCACCTCAATCTCTCACGTCACATGGAAGGTCCCATGTTTCATGTTTACAAAAATAAATGCTAATTGTAAAAAAATTCCCAAAATTTGTGAATTCTAGATTGAGAGATTCACAAAATTGACGTAATTGTTTGATTTTTGATTTCTCTAATGTAACTAACTCATGTAAAAACGAGTTACTAGTACAATGGACTAGTAGTAGTCTAATAAACTTTCAATTAAACGATAAACGACGAAACTCATTCTTCTTCTTCCTCTTCTTGTTGATTCTGAAATCTCTTCTTCAATAACTTAGGTCTTGGTTTCATGGGTCTCAAAAACCTAGATTGCATTCTCACCATTTCTCTCAAAACCCTAATCAGCTTCCTCTCGATTTCTTCGCCGTCTGGCTCGATGGCTCCTAAGCACCGCGCTACTGCCTCCGCCGTGCTCACGCCTCCGCCGAATGGTTCCTTCCTTAGCACCAGCTCCGAATCGTAGATACTTCCTCCGGTCACGGATGTGTCTATTCCCGTATCCAAACACACTCTCACAGCTCCTGCTTCGCTTAGTACCTCCTCGCTTGCTCTCATCATCTCCTTCGCGTGCTTCCACGTCGCGTCGAATACGATTAGCCTTACCGGCGGAGGATTCGAAATCGAGATACCTTGATGGTTTTGGAGGTTTAGGGATTTGAATTCGGATATTGTTACGGCTGGCGAGGAAGGGGATGACGGGAAGAGGTAGATTGTGGGAGGCGATGGGAGAGAGGTTTCTATGTGTTGACGGCGGAGACGGCGGCCGGGGATTGTGGTGATGTTGCGTAAGGATTTGACGAGGAGAGGCGTTGTGTTGAGCTTGTGACGTGATTCGATTGGATGGTGGAGGATGATGATCTCTGTCGTCGTCGGAATTAGATCCGTCGGTATGACGTGGCAGAGACAAATCGTATTTGGACGATCGCAACGGTTGCAGATCCGCCGCCGATGTTGTGAGTCTGGCTTCTCCATAGTCACTGCTCTGTTCACGCGAGCGAATCCGATTTTTTAATGTTGGGAAGAAAATAAATAAACCTAGGAAAAACGCCACCGTTTTGGTGTATAGAAGATACGACGTCGTTTTTAGTTGTAACCACCACTTTCTCAAGGTCTGGGACTGGGAAGTAAGAAAATTAGAGAAGATCACTGATCAAAATCCAAAGAAGAAATGACTACCGTGAGCTCGGAGGTTACGTCAATGGATGCTACTAAGTTCCAACACACACCTTACTACTGGTATTCTTCTTCTTCCTCGTCGTTTGCTTACGAAATTCCCTTCGATTTAGGTTTCTTTCAGTGATATAGCGGGCCTTATTCAACTTGTTTATGTGATTGCCAAAACCCAGAAAAACCCTTTCTAGGGCTCTGGTGGGTATTGGTAGAATTTGAATCTAAGAAAATTTTGGTCTCTTATTGTAGCGAAGAGAACGTGTATCTACTCTGCAAGACGTTGTGTGAGAACGGTGTAGCGGATTTGTCGGGTTCCGATCTGTTTGTTGTTTTCATCTCGAATGAGAAGAAGCAGGCAAGCATGTCTCTCTTGTTCTTATGTTTGGTTTTGTTTCGTGTTGGAATTACATCTCCATTACACTGTTTCACGGCTTTTGATTGTTGATTTTTGGAGTTTTGAATTATTATATGTGCTCATTTGGTGATTAAAGTGTGTACCTTTCCGATGTCCATTATTGATGTGTTGATTAGATGTTTCTTGTAGGTTCCACTTTGGCATCAGAAAGCTAGTAGCAGAGCTGATGGGATTGTACTGTGGGATTATCATGTCATCTGTGTACAGGTAAACCCACATTGTGATTTCGCTTTTGGAATTAAAATTTGATTTCGGTTTTATATTTGCATGAATAGAGGAAGAAAGAAAGTGATTCTGAGCCTTTGGTGTGGGATCTCGATTCAACTTTGCCCTTCCCTTCACCCTTTACTTCCTATGTGACTGAAACTATCCAGCCATCTTTTCAGCTTTTCGCAGAGTACCAGAGGTAGTCTATATCCTCGTAGTAACCAGTACTCGAGACAATTTTGTATTTAGCAGTAGAGATTTGGGATCATGTCCTCGTATACCCAAATCTCTATTTGGCTGGCTGGCAAATTTTTGCATAGACATAATGTAGAAGGTTTCGTTCTTTTGTTTGGTTGAGATCAGGTTCTTCCGCATTGTGCATGCTCCTCTCTTCTTTAATCACTTTGCTTCTGATAGAAGACACATGAAAGAACCTGACGGAAGCTGGACCGCTCAACCTCCACCCTATGAACCCATTGTTGCTCAAGGTTAGATGTAACAACTTTTACCCTTCATCAACAATAATCATTTCTTCAGTAGCAACATCTGTTGTGATTTCTGCTTGTTTTCGTTTTGCTTCTGAAGATGGAATTTTGCACAATCTGAGCGAGTACATTGCCATGAGCCGTGCGGATACACTGTCGACAATGGATCCTGACACGGTGAGAGCAGCAATTTCCCAGAAACTTGGTGTTGTGGTGAGCCATACTCAGCTTGAGGAGCTCTTCACTATGCTTCCTTAACACGCCTGTCATTTTCTTTGTTAGAGAGAGTCATGTAAGTGCTGAAACATTGTTATCTTCTTTGGTGAATCGAGATTGATTTTAGACAGGAAACATTATACATACACTCACAAAATGTATGATTACAATGGAACATTACATGACTTTCTCCATAACCCCCAGAAGAAAAAATTTCTGAAAAGGGAACCAAAAAGAAAAGAATTGAAGACACAATCTTCGTATAACTCTGTTTCTATCAATGCGTTACTGCAACCTCTATACCCTGACTCGTCATCATACCAATTCCATCAGAAGTGGATCGCCTTCAGCCATTTGCTGAACCAATTTGATGAAGTCTTGTTCGCTCGATATGCTCCATGGGTGAACTGCAGGTGCTTGAGCAGAATACAGATTCGAAGAAGAGTTAAACGAACGTGATTTCCTCTTATATACCATCGAACCAAGAACCGGATCAAAATTCTGAGGCGAATCCATCGACATGAAGAACATTGGCACAGCCACTTTGTAGTGCAAGTCCACATCGCCCACAAGATCAACAAGATCAACAAAATCGGTCACAAGTCGTTTAGGCACGTAGAATACCTCTGAACTGCATACTGTTAAGGTTTCATGATCGTTCGTTGCGGCTTCCTTGTAGTTAACTTGGAAATGAGCCGGCATTGTACTTACAGTTTTCTTCACTAACTCTGCTTGTACAGAAAACCAATCAGAATTCCCTGTCGGCTTCACTGATGTCCATGACTTAGATACCTAATCGCCGGTTTACAACAAGAAAAACTCCTCATAAGATATATGCATCTAGATAGCGGAAAGAAAAAGCCGACAATTTGATGAGAATGCTATACCTTGTCTGTAGTCCAAATCTTAGTCTTGTCGGCTTGAAGTAGATTCCAGTAATTGAGAACTGTATCGTCTTCAACAAACAAAAATCCTTCTGCACTGCTGTATCGATCAAATATTTTTGGTAGATGCCTGAAATATATACATACAAAGTTATCGTTACAAGCTCGAATTCTAATCAACATATTCTAGTTTTGAGAAATTCTTACTTGTAAATATGATCAAGCTTGGCTTCTTCGACATAAAGATCTGAATTCTTCTGAGAAGACAATATCACCACAGTTTTGAATATCCGGCCGTAAAGTAACCTCCACTCCAGTGCAGTGCGTTCAACTGGACAGCTACAAAACATAACAAGCACAACATTCCCAAAATTCTTCCTCCACCTAATCAAGTTCCCTATTTCAGTGCTCACTGTGCCGGTTTCCTCAACACCCAGATGAACAGAAGGCAACTTCCTAGGAACAAACTCTTTTCTATCCCCATGACCGATACTTGCTCGCGGGCGATCCAATTCGAGTGACATCAATCTTGGTTGTTGGTACCCGACAGCAATCAAATCCTGAAGCCAAGCAGCTGTGAATTTTACATCCTGTTCTGTCCAAAACTTTTCTTCAGCCATATCAAAGCTTAAATCAAGGATCGTTTCAAAGAAACTATGCTTCTCTGATCTCCAAGCAAGTAAATATTTTATCAAACGACCAACGTTGACATGAAGATCCTTCTCCTCTGTAAAAGGGTAAGCCTCGATTCTATCAAACCGGTGAGCCGTAGGTGGATAAACAGCAACATAACCACCAAGCTCCCACAAAAGCCTTTGTCCCCAGTAACCTCTCAACACATCAGAAGCCATTGAACTAACCGAAACAGGAAGCATTAACCCCCAAAACGCCGACGAATGGTAAAGAGTGTTAAACGAATTAACCGGCACCATTACACCTTGAGGCAAAGCCACTTTAGGAGAATGCTCATCGAAACTGATATCAAAAGCTTCTAAAGTCGTTTTCCTAGTGAAGTAAAACACCGAATCAACATCCGGTAAACCATTCGAAATCCCTTGCTGTATAAACTGCTTACCACCAAAAACCTCAGTGTAATACTCCTCATGATTGATCTCACCTACATTCTCTAATGGCAAACCTCTAGGCCAAACCGATCGTTGTCCAAAATGAATGTACGGATTAACCACAGTCCTATTCGGGTTCTCATGACTATACTGCAAAATCGGTTCTTGCTTAGCATCTTCACCAACTAACTCTACATCAAAATGCTTCCCTAGATCTCCATCAATCACTTCACCACGATCATCTGCATCGTAGATCTTCTTGGCACCATGCTGGATCGCGAACAAGTAACCGACACTCTTCCGTACATAAGAATCGTAAGGCAAGTGATCTAAAACTCGATAACCCAGTTCAGCTTGAACATCAAGAGACAAAAAGATCGCACCTTTGAGACTCCAATCCTTCGGGGTCATTGAGTTTCCGATCGCTAGAACCTGCCATCCACGGATCTTCACCAAGCTCTTGAGCTCCTCTGTTGGGTACTTGGTCACCGACACAACAATCCATTTCTCCGTCAAGAAATTAGCGTACGGTGAGGTCTTGTCGGGGACGACCTGGATCGAGTTCCACTTGATTTGAGGACGAGAGAGAGATTGAAGCGACTGTGTTGACTGTGACTGGAAACAAAGGAGAGAAGCAGTGTCGGTGGTGTTGTAAAGGAAGAAGAAAGCTGCTATGGTGACGATGAAGAGAGAAAAGACAGCGATTCTCGAGACATTCTCTGAAACCCAAGAGGAGAAATCTAGGTTTTTGGGTTCACTGAATCGTCGGATCTGTTGATGAGTAGGTAGTTCTCTGATCTGAGATTTCGTCGGTTTGTGTGGAGACGAAGCCGCACGATCCTGAACCAACATCGGATCACTTTCTGAATTCAGAAACTTCAAATTCACACAGACCCTGAGATTTGTGAATTTTCAAACCAGAACAAATGCAAATTTTGGGTTTGTCTCTTTGTCTGCAAGTGAATGTAATGCGGTTGGTGTTGATGGTTGCTTGAGTTTCAATGCAATTGCAAAAAAGCTTCGAAAGCGAAGTCTGAGTCTGTGAGCTGTAAGGTCAATGCTAAGCTTAAGCTTTGGGTTTCTTCTTTATCCCTAACGAGAGAGAGAGAGAGACAACTAAACAGTAATTCTTGCTGTAATCTGTAGGACCAAGCAAGCCATCACATGAAGCAAAGAAAAATATTAAAAAAACAAAAGATTTTTTTTCTATACTTACTTCCTACATAAATACTAGTAAAAAGCAGATACGAGGATGGAAATTTTTTTCTTTTTTTTAAACAGAATAATAAATTAGATTACTACGTCTCGTATATCTAAAAAAGTGATGATAAATTTACATAAAAAATATCAGATAGTTAGTTAGACATTACTCGCAAGTTTGTCAGCTTTGAAATTGAAGGTGCACGGAATATAATATAAAAAGAAAAAGAAAAAAATTTTCCTTAAGTTTTATTAGTTCATCTATGTGGATTCCAAATACCGGCTATTTCTAGGATGTAGACATTATTTTCACCAACACAAAGAAATCTGTTGCGAAAGCTACTTTTTTCTATTGCATATCGAGCAAACATTGCATGGTCCATCCTAATGCTTCAATTTCGACGTACAGTAAAAAAAGGCTTTGTCGAATATTTTTGACTCCCATAATACCTAAACTCTCGTCTCAGAACATGTACCAGCGTAGGTTTGAAAACTTATCTACCTCCTTCCATAAAAATAAAAATATTATAGAATTTGATTTTTTAATATTTTTTATGGCTAATATTCTAAAATTTTATCTAAAACGTTTCCACATTAAAAAAAAAGAAATATTAAAACTTTTAAAAAAAATTTAAATAAATATAAAAATTTTACAGTAGAATTTTATGGCACTTTTTTAAATTTACCACATTCATTTGTCATTTTTAATGAAAAAGGTGTATTTCAAAAAGAAAATATGATAATTTACTTACAAATGCGAAAAAAACAATATTTTATAAATTTGTACCATATACTAATTTATAAAAATAAAATCCGAAGCAAAACCTTTTTCTTATCATCAAAAATAAAATAAACAATTTGTAATTATGGTCAGCTTGGAGTTTTAGTGGATTTTATAATGGGCTCATAAGTTGAATATATTAGGGCCCATCAAGAGGAAAATATCATATCACTGTCTTCAGTCTCAGAGAGAGAAAGAAGATTCAAAAACACAGAACAGAGCTCAGATCATCGCGCCATTAGAAGAGAAAAACGCAGAGAAGGATTGTTTCGGAAGCTTTGAGATCGAAGATGAATGAGTTTCCTTCTTCGATCGATAGAGAAGTTGCTTCTTCTCTTCTTCTCCTTTCCTCTGGGCCTTCTTCAAGGTATCGCAATCTATGGCGATTTCGGTTTTGAATCCCAAATCATCAAGTTCCGAATCCAAAATGCTTCTCTCTTCATAATCGGTTTTTATAGTGATAGATCTAGATCGGAAGGAAAAACCGTATCGGTGAGTGAAAGTTATGGTCAAGGAAGCTTGAGTTTGAGCTTCGTCTCTACGGAAACGAGATCGTGCGAGTCTGTTCTCTCCAACAATGGTTCGTCTCGGAAGCGATCTGAGAATGATTTCATGAATTTCAAGGTTCGTTATCATCATCATCAATCTCGGTTTTGGAATTTTAGTTCTTCCCCTGTTCTGGAGAATTTGAAACTTCCGAGGCGATTTCGTGGATTCATATCGATTTTCAGAGGTTGCGATGATTTGGTTTTTGTTAGCGGTATTTCGTAATTTGAAAATCTGGATTTATGTTTGATTTGACCAGAAACTGGAACTTGAATTTTTTTCTCGATGAACTTTTGAATTTCGTCTTGGAGAAAGCTAATGTCGTTTTCGATTCTCACTCGCATTTTTGGGGGATTTGATTTGAAATTTGCCATGACTGAATCCTATTTTCAGATTGCTAAAAAACGCCGTACAAATGTGATTTGGAGCTCGGTTGATTCGAAGCCAACAAATTCAAAGAATCCTGAGTTTGATGATGATCTCTCCAAATGCTCCAGTAACTCCAAAGAAGAATCATGTTTGTCTACCGGTTCGAGTGAGATTTCAAGCAGAATCAAAACCATAAGTCATAAGAAACCACAAAGAGAAGCAAAGAAGAGAGAAAGTCACAGGTCGAGTTCCATTCGCCGTAGAGCAGTAAAGATCTTGGAGTTTCTCTCTAACGGCTTCTCTTCTGAAGTCAAAATCCGTCAAGTGCTTGGTGATAGTGCAGATACAAGCAAAGCTCTAAGAATGTACATACTCTGCCTCTCACTCACACACTGTTCCTTACACATTCTCACACACAAACAGAACACAGAAACCAAGAGCTTGCGACATGGATGCACACATTATTAAGGTTTTTACATGATTGTTCATATATCCTGATGCAGGTTGTTGAAGATGGGTAATGTGAAGAGATCTGGTGCAGGAGGAAAGCATGAACCCTTTGTTTACAAGGTAGTAATCTGGATTCTCATCTCCTTCCTTGTGACCAAATTAATCACAGACAAAAATGCATATAGACAACACAAGCATTTCAGGAGAATTTTGTTTCATCAAATGAATATGCTTCTCTATGTTTTTTATGTAGATTGCGTGAGAACGTAAGCTGGTGCTTGAGACGGGTAAGAGTTTATCGTCCTTCTCTTGCCTTCTGTTTATATACGTTTATAAGTTGGTCCTGATGTAGGTTATTATAATGAAAACTATAACGGAGATATATATATATATATATATGATCTAAAACGTAATGTATAGAATTAAGTAAAAGCTTATATGAATCGAGGAATAATCAATGCATCTGCATTATCTCATCTCTGTTGAGTTTTTTTTGGCTATTTGTCCGAATGCTATATATATTATACAAGTCTAGAACCAATTAAACAACAAACACAATTTCAGCTAATCACAAAGATTATATACACATGCTTTGTTTCATAATCCACGCACTAGACATGTCTCAGTCATGCCGGTCCATTCCGACATTATATTGGTTCAATCCAATTTAGTGGACATATTACAGAAATACAAGAGATATGGTTTTATTTTGTGATAACTGCATCAATGAATCAATCATCTAAAATTACCCTCTGTGTTCTAAATCTCTGGATTTGACGACAAAAGATAAATCTTTACAGAGTCATTATTGTTTTCTCGGCTTTTCATTAATCTCTCAATGACTGAAACTCTGTTTTAATTTGTTTTCTACCAATTGATGCCAAATTAAGGTTCACCTATTGCTACAACCAGGAAAAATGGATAAAAGATTGTCTTTGTATGGTGAAATGGGTTTCAGCTCTCACAGTTTGGGTTGTCCGCATCCCCTGAACGACCCGTGAAGAGGTTGAGATTTTCTGAAACCAACAATGTCTTCGATTTCAACAGATGGTGGTGAGACTTCTTCTTTGTCAGTAGCCATTTCCTTCAAATGCTGGCTCCCGTAAACTCTTATGCTCAGTAATTTCTTCCGTGCTGCTCCAACCTTTATGTACTCATCGAAGAAATTTATCAACTCTTGCTTCTGAAGCTGCCTCAGCGCAGCAACCTGTCCACAAGGAAACCCCGTTCTCTCATCAATTAGATCACTCCTAAACAACTTCATACTAACTTGAACTAATCCAAGAAGTTATTAAATTATTCGAGGAGGTATCTATGCATGGGTTATGTGAATCAACCATCCTAGGCGGTTTTCTTAGTTTAGAAGATAGGAGGAAGGTGTTTCTCTACCTCTGCCTCTTTACGGTTGAATTTGAGTGTTCCACTTTGAATCTCTCTCCAGTAAAACCGGGATTCCTCCTTCAGGTTCTTGTGTTTTTCAAGCTTCATGTCTATCAAAGCTGTTACATTGCTCTTGAGGAAGAGTAACTCATATCAGTTAATAATACTCTTGTAGAGGATCATAGTGCATAGCAAGATTACTTGAGATATATAACTAAATGGTTGACCCATCATCTCACCTTGAATTCCTCATCACTCATCTCGCGAAGTTTAGTCTCCAAGTTCTTCAGTAATGACTCCACCCTCGAATCAATATGCCCAGGACCCTGTTAAAACCATAAGTCCCCGAGGCAATTATAAACAAGAGCAATGAGGGCTTAACGAAATTCGAACTGATGAAAATGGAAGGATGGCTTGGTACCTTAACTGATGACTGGATAATGAACTGTACACCATAGATGCCAGAATCGTTCCTACGTTGCGGAAAAGCGCGATTAAACAGATTTCAGAGGGTAGAATTGAGTTAAAAACTTTATTACAAATGCGAGGAAATATTAAATATACCTCTGAGCAAGTGCAGTGATGTAACCAAGTTGCTCAACCGTTCTAAGTTGGTGAAAGGTGGCTTGCTTTGCAACGAGACCAAATAGCTGAAGTTTAATATTCATGGCAAAGTCATCTCTATGGACCTGTTCTTGGCAGCCAAAGTTTCAGTTAGCCAAAAAAATAAGGTCTCTGGAAATATGTTCTAAGCTAACAAGAAACAAGCACCAATATCTACACAAAGAAGCTCCAAAGAACACGTAAAACTGGTTGATACTAAGTCTGAACAAGGAAGTACCTGCATATAGTGTACTAGAGCAGAATTTTCATCACTGGGGTTTGAGCCATCTTGGTGGTAGAAATACTTCATTCCTTCTTCGAGCTTTACAACTCTATTAGTCAGGTGCTGGGATGGGAACAAAGGTCGGCAAATCGGTTTTGGATCATTAAAAAGAACATCTTCAATATGCTTGACCATTGACTCAGCTTCGTTACTCTCCACATTACCTGAAATGAGGTATATAAATAGTCGGAACAACAACAAAAAGAAGAAGACGAAGACAACACAGAAACATCACATGAAGATGTTCAATACCTGCTATATAACACTCAAAGAACGTCCTTGATAGCAACATTGGGACAAATTTAGCTACGTCTTCAGCTTCCAAATGAGTAAGGACTTCAAGTTCCTCTGTCCAAGGCCAGGTCTGATCTTGTAAAATCAGTGAGCAGTAATACATTGTTTGGTGATATGGCTGACGAAATTTGTAATTTTGATACTCCTTTGTGACAGTTTCCTAGTAAAGGATACAGAAACAGAATAATACAGATTCAATAAACCTCGTAGAGAGGACGTCGTCCAACCATTATGTTAATAAGTTATAAAAGGAGACAATGCCATTATGGTTACCTTGATAACAGCAAACCTGTCAGGTTTCACTTCAAAATTTGCTATCTTTCCAACAACAGTTTCCAGCAAGCTCCTCAATTTGTGATTATAACCAAGAAGGGTTAACTGGGAACAAAAACAGTTGGTCAGAGAAAGAAAAACACAGGAAAAGTCGGGCAAATGCATGTGATGAAGATGAGATAAGTGCCAAACTCACCTCGAAACCATTGTCCGAAAGGCTTACTCCATAGTAAAGACCAGCAACTTGGGCATAATAAGCTGAACACATAAGGGGTAAAGAGTCATGGGACAGTATTCATGACATAATATCAAAATAGAAGCTTTGTTTCTTTACTCTTGTTTTTTTAGTACATTATCAGTCACTTTATTTTACATATATATTCATACAAATTTTCATTTGTCTTCAAGACATACAACAAAGATGCAAAACAGAGTAGAAAACTTGAAAGCAGTACTGACATTGTCGAAAGCTACAAGAAATAACCTATATACATCATGTCGTATGGAAATATGTTACCAATTTCAGAAGCTTGGTTCCACATAGTTGGCATAGAGTTTTCTTGAATAACGCCAAGAAAAATACTCTAGTTGAAAGAAAAATGCCAAAGGATGTATTGATCAACTCTTACCGTATTCATTTAAGTAGTCCATCAGCAAGCGCGTAAAAATATCCGTAAGAACTGCTGCGTCAGGAGAACTGACTGCGAGTGGGCAGTTGAAATCCATCTTCACGTATGCCTTTGGTTTCGAAAACATCGTATCTGGCTTGTACCACAATCTTGAGAAAGGCGAGTTTCTCAACAAAACTGGGATGGTCTCCTGTTCCAAAACTTGATCACATAAAATCACCGCTTCATACATTAAAATTTAGAAAGATATTTTTAACTTGTGGTGAGACTGAACCTTGTCCTTAGCATTCTTTAGTGACAAATCCGTAGGAATGAAGACATTAGGCGCTGGTAGATGCAAGTTCACATCAGGAGCAGACTGCACCCACTCCTGTAATTATTTTACATAAACCCAATTCAAACAAAATTTGAAATGGAGGAGATAGATACAGAAAATAAATGAATCATTTCCAGTAAGTATATAACAAATCAAATGCAAACCTGAATGGTGGAGCTGGTTATCTTCTCAAGAGAGTAGGCAGTGTTATACCATGGCTCATTCTTGTCAGTTTGTCCTTCAAATTTCTGTGATTCCCAAAAGATTCTACAAAAGCAATGGCGTTAGAAAAGATTCTTCGACAATAACTTGGCTATGTCAGTGCTTTAACAAAATGTACAGTATAATAACATGACGGGAATGGTTAAAGTAAACTGCA
This sequence comes from Arabis hirsuta, assembly GCA_964056655.1. Taxonomy (NCBI): domain Eukaryota; kingdom Viridiplantae; phylum Streptophyta; class Magnoliopsida; order Brassicales; family Brassicaceae; genus Arabis; species Arabis hirsuta. Next base: position 48,874,431 of record OZ053298.1, read on the forward strand.
AAAAGGCTGATGGAGATATCAGGTAATATGCAATCATTTGGTTATAGCAACAAAAGCCTATAGTGTCGTCCTTAGCTATTTTCAGAATAAATCGAACAAATGAAAAATTAACTTGGGTGAAATCCCACGATTTCATCATCAATATAGTAGACACAAATTTCACAGACTTACCGAACATTACTAGGAGAAAGCTCATCTACAATCTTTTGTACAGTGGCTGGATTAAATTTAGAAGGCAGCGATGAACCTACTAGCCAATCCTTGGTCGGAAATATCTGAAGGACAATTGCAAAAGAAACCGAAGATGAAGAAAAAGGGTTATATATTAGCCATGAACTTGGGTTTGTGCTTTAAGGATATAAATTATCAAACTTCTGTCACAGTATATTACTTCATATGGACAAAAGAGCTTAAAAACTATTACCTGCATGTTTGATGCAATATCCACTATATAGGAGATTGGTGGTATTTTGTCTTGGTAGTGAAATTTCGTCTCACAAATAGCTGAGAGCTTCAGTAATAATAAAGATATATCAGTCAGTAGAAGCAACAAATTTAAATGGGATGTACAATTTAATATATTCATACCTCATCAAAAATCCATTGGCAAACACCACTCTGTTGTAATAGTTGAATGTATCTAAACAGCAACCCTAAAATATCTTGAATGTGCTCTGCAAACTCACCAAAGGAAAGCATTTATCATGTACTGACTAAAAACCAAACACACCTAACTCTATTCAATAGAAGATAAAAGAACGACAATAGACAAAACCCACCATGACCAGCGTCAGTAAGATCAATTGAAACCTGGAAGAAAGAGTAATCTAGAGTCCAATCTCCTTCACCAGCCGATAGTCCCGTTGCCCAACCTGTGAGTAATCGGAAGAATTAAGCAATTAAACACACAAGTAATTATCAAAAAGAAAAGAGAATAAGAGGCAAGAAAATGAAGCAATTGAGCAGTTGTATTAAAGGAATAACATCAGTAACCTGTCAAATCCAAGAGTTTTGTATACTCGACTAGAATAAAACTCTTCAGGGCAATCTAGTTTTCAATTTATCACCCCTCTCATGAAGAATATACTGGAAATTTTATAAGTGTGTGCCCTGAAAAAAAAACTTACCCAAGGTTTTTAAGGCATGAAACAAACTTCCTTCGCCTTCATGGCCAATTAGATGGCCAAGGTACCGGCTTGGAGCTTCTTCGTAATGATGAATGCTAGGAGTAACAGGCCATGAAACACTCAGCTTATGTCCTTGCTTTATAGGAACAGCCTTCACAAGAATCTAAAACCAAAATAATACAAAAGCACCAAAAAAAGCACCTCAGAAACATTCTAACATTATTTTACTTCGTTGTAAAAAATTAAATTCTAAATTTGCGAAAATAATAAATACCTGCAAATGGTCTAGAGTACATGGCTGGCCAGGAAATCTAGGGATAGTCTTGTTGGTGTTTTGGATTTCCTGGAACATCCCTTCTACAAGATCTTGAATTTTGTCAAGGCTTTCTGAAAACATCCAGACCAAAGACATGAGTATAGATAGATGCTACCTATTTTAACATTTTCGTTTCCTTAAAAGAAACGGAATTTTGAGCTTTGTTTTAGCACCAAAATATACCTTTCCCATATACAACCAGATGCATGATGTTGGAAGAATAATGTTCGTCATAGAACTTGATAAGCTCACTCCTTGTATCAATTCCTTTCGCTTGGGGTCGTACATGAAGTGTATCCATGTTTCCTAAACACAAACCTCACTCTTTTAGCATGAGAAAGGACTGGAATCACAACTGACTATCTATATACAGCATAGTATCTCATTCCATGAACGGCAGTCAAATCAATAGCAATATCAGTGAAAAAATAGAATATAGAGACCTGTGCTAAATTTGTGAAACGGATGGTCTTCTTTGCTTAGATGCTTCTGTAACTGTTAGAAAATGACAAAAAGAACTAGAAGTTAGAAGGTTTTTGAGATGTTAGATGTATCAACAGTGATAGTACCAACTATATGGATCAATATAAATACAAGTAACTCAGACAATTGTCTTTAGACCAGAGCTGTACCTGTCTCATTCGCCAACCATCAGAGAGTAAGTTTTTCTGATTCTCTGGATAAAGAAAACTCGTTATAATCTGTTTAGTCACAAACTGCAGCACGAAAAACGTAAAGCAAGAGAAAATCTAACCTGAGTCAACAGCCTTAATCTCCCTCATGGTGGCATCAGCCGACATTAGTGGTTTGATAAAGAACTGGGCAAATCTGATATATGCAGTCACATAAGAATCTTACAAAGGATGGTAAAAGATTAGAGAAGCTTAGTTATCGAGATGAAAAAGAAACAACTGTACCTGTCCAAAGCCTCGTTGAAAGAGTCAGTATTAATGTCAAAATGGTAGTTTGTTTCTTCAGAGGATGTATAAGCATTTGTACTGCCTCCATGCTACACCAAGAAAACTCCAAATTTCTCAACATCGTGTAGAATTAAGAACAACTTCGAATTCATATTCTAGAGAGTGTAAGGATATAGTATATATCTGACCTCTGTGATGTACTTGGAGTAACTATCTTCCTCTGGGTATTTTGCACTTGCGTAAAACAACATATGCTCTAACAAACGAAAAACAATAATCAAACATTATAACAAACCACTCCATGAATATCAAAAGATAAAATTCAGACCATATTTTATCACTTAAAAGAGCTCAATCATTGAATCATTCAATGACAAATAACTATAGGGCACACAAATTAAGATGGTAGACAATTCAAAATTACAAAACTTTGGAGAATTCAACGTACCAAGGAAATGAGCTAAGCCTTCTAATCCTTGTGGGTCAGAGAAAGATCCAACACTAACGCTCATCGAAGCAGCACACTTGCAAAAATCAAAACTTTTCGAATCAGTAAAGTAACCCAGAATCAAATATCAGGAATTCAAATCTTAGCGATGTCACACACACACATACCTTATCAGTATCGGGATCGCTGATCAACAGAACCTGAAGCGAGTTCTTGAGGACAATCCTCCGATAATCTCTGTTGTCCGTACGTGGCTTCACTATCTCGACAGTTTCTGATTTCGTGTTCGATTTCTCGACGGCCATCTTCGTTTCGATTGTAGGAGGAACTAAGGATTGTACTTCGTTGTCTTTCGGTGAGAAGCCGACTTAGCTCTTGATTTTCAATATCGCTTCTTCATCGGAAGAAATACACAGAGTGAAGCAGAGAAAGAATAATCTACTGTGGTAACGTCTACGTCTGAATATTTATCAACGGTCTAAATTTTGCCACGTCATCCGAATCCAACAACGTAGCACAAAAATAACTTTTTTTTTGTTTGGGTCATGTAATGTCTCTATGAATATATTATTCTACAGAATTGAGCTATGGATTAATGACAGCAACACCACCACCACAAATTTTGCTTGCGAATTTGCTTATTGTAATATTCAATCTGATTACAATTTTAGAAAAACTCATATATTATTAATGGGCCGGAAGAACAACGACACTATCAAGAACAGGCCCACAAAGATGTCCAAAATCATGAAGCTTGGTATGGTAAAACCCACTATAAAAAGTTATCCTGGTCCGATTCGAATCAGCAACAAACGCAAAACGCCCCGTTTTAAAACCTCCCTCACCTTGCGACTCAAACGGAACTTTAAACGCCGATTTCCCCACAAACGCCTCAACCATCATCGACCCGTGGCAACCGTTTTTCGCGTCTCCGACCGCGAACGAGATGGTGTAGTGTGTACCGGCGACTGTACGGATGATCTGAGCGATTGCACTTTCTCTTCCGGCGACGAGCTCTACGGCGGCGAGTCCAGCCGGAATCTTGAAATGACGACTGTTTATGTATTTCACCGGTTTGAGTGATTCCACGATCCATCCCGGTAACGGAGATATCAAGTCTTGTATCCTCGCCGGAATCAAGATTCCGGTCGAGAAATTAGCGAATACGTGAGGTCCGGTCTCAAATCCTCCGTTTTTCACCAAGTTTCCTTAATGAAAAATTACCGGGTGAAATTAGAATACCAAACAAAAATGAAGGACTAAAATGCAAAAACACAAAAAATTAACCGGTTCTGTACCGGTTTGCAACTTTACCTCTGGTATACCGGAGAGGAAGAATCTCTTTGATAGCGACAACATCTAAGAGGGGCCCACAAGTACGGTCTTCTTGAACACCAGGGTTATGGAAAGTGACCTTAACCAAATCAGAAGTTGCGTTAAATGCCCAAGCGTACGTGTCTCCACCGTCTGAGCTGAATACGGTCTGAATCGGAAGCTCGTTGGCTTGACCGGGGACAGAGACTTTGATGTTTTCGTCTTGAGCACAAGTCCTCGTGGCTCCAAACGTTAGAGCGTAGACTAAGCCACGTTTCACTTTAACGTCTTGAGAGATGGTGGCTAAGCTTCCTAGTCTAACCGCGTGGACCCCACGTGGGACCGGGAAATAGAAACCTCCGGGCTGTGGCCCACCAGCGATTAGCTCTACGTGGCCGGAGATTTGCCAGTGAGGGAGAGAGTTAGTGCCGATTATTTGTCGACCTTTCATGTTTGATTTGAGAGGGGTTTGCTCAAAGTTACCATTTGGGAGAAGTCCTATAGATATATAGAAACCATAAATATTTATCATTTCATGTTTAGATTTATTGGATTAATTAGTTAGTGAATATGGGAAAAATTGTTAGGTTTAGTTTCTTACCATCGAGATGAGGAGTTCGTAGAGGTCGACGTGGTTGGAGACCGTAAGAGCCATGGAAGATAGAGAGAAGGAGGAGAAAGCAAAGAGAGTGATAAAGAGACATTTTAGAAGTAAGACTTTAGTCTTATTAATTAGTTCACTTATAGTTATATCAATGAGCTAGGGTCAAGTGACTATATATAGGTGTAACACATGAGATGTTTGAAGATACGAAAAGAAGAGGAAGCAACATGTACAGTTTTGGAAATACGTAAAATAAAATTGTTTGTTTAAAGGGTAAATTATAATATAGTTTGTACGTAGACGTATAACATAAGAGATTCGAAGGAAAACTCGGACCACGTTGAAGACCGCAACTAACAAGCCGCAATGTGTGACTCATTGTCTGTCATGTTATTTCAGTTATAAAAGATCGAATATTACTATGTATTTTTATACGTTTAAAAACGAATTATATAACCTAATTTCGTGCGCAACGAGATATCAGATTCTGACGCTGAAAAATATGCGACGAACCTTCCAAGCACAAATTTGTAAGAAGGTTTTTACAAAAATATATTAAAAAATAAGTAATAATATAATATTGTATGAATTTTAAAAAAAGAAAATAATTCATTATTTAAAGTTTTTTAGTATTAGAAAATAACGTTAAATATCTGATAAATTAGATTTGCGGAAACGATAAAAATACACACAATTTTTAACGAAGTTCGACCAATGTTGCCTATGTCTCCGGACCTGTTGTAGATCTTTTATTATTAACCGGGAAAAGTTACACTCTTAACTCATACCCAAAACCCAATTACACGCAAAAAATTATTCTTAATTTTTCACTAAAAAAAATTAAATTTTTCTCATTTTTTTTCTCTCACGTTTCGTCTTCTTACTTGATATTTTGGGATGATTATTATGATGAAAGAGCTCACGTATTTATAGAGCATATGGAGAAAAGTTGGTGAGGTTAATTAAGTGAGTTAAAATTATTGACTACCAAAATCAACCTCCCATTTTTAATTTGTGAACCTCCTTTCATCAACCTCTTTTCACCACCGTCCATTGGTAAATAAACTTGATTAACACTTAAAGCATTATTATCCATGATATTATATGAGTATCATTAACATTAGTTTAATATTAATTTTAATAATAATTTAATCTTTGAGACTTATTAAAAAAAATTTAAATTTTGTATGACCAATGGTGATATTCAATAGGGTTTTAAATAATAATAAAATAATTTATTTTTTATAAAAAATAAAATGAAAGAAGATCAAATATTATATATAAATATACAAGATTTTATAAAAATTTGAATTTATTATGTTTCATAAATTTTTAAACATATGTTACAATCTGTTAAAACAAATTAAAACATAAAATCTCATATAGTAAAATAAAAAAACGTAGACTGAAAAAAAAAACATATGAAAGCATGATAAAAAACACAATTAACTCGTCTAGATGTCTCTGAGTAACTCGAACATGTACCCGATCCGAAACTTTACATATACATATATGGGTATAAACTTTTTATATCCGATAGGACCCGACCAGGACTCGATCCGAATATCCGTATACTCAGGCATATCCTAAACTTTTATTTTTATTAATGATATTTACTATTTAAAAAAAAATCTCAATGGCCCAATCCGGATTCGTCACGTGGCTTATGATACCGTCTCTTGTGTCTCGCCTTGATGATCCATTTCACGTGGCTCTATGATACAAATCTCTTCTTTAATTAATTTTTATTCAAATTTTTTTTAAGAGTATCATGGGTAATCATTAATTTTTTCTTTTTCTTTTTTTTAGAATCTTATAATTATTTATTAATATTTTTTATATTTAAATTTTATATTTTAGTGTTAAGAATTCTTGTAAGAACCTACCCATGGAGGCCGTTAGCACAGCGAATCTATATGTACATATGATTTGATTTGTGACAGAGCACGAGCGATATTGATGTGATAAATAAAACCAAAACATTTTAAAAAAAGTTCAATCGTTGATAACCAAAAAGAAAATCCAATCCTTCTTGCAGAATTGTTGTGGCCTGTCTTTTTATTTTGTTATCTATAAATTTGAGATCTTCGAAATCTAGTAATTAATCTTTTGGGTTCATCTAAGCATGCAACTATATACATATACATAAGCAAAACATAGTCAACTTTTTGGTTCTTTTCTCTGCAATCGACGTAATATATTTATTTTGTTTAACAAAGATTCACGTTTAACTTTATATATAAAAAGGCTTAGCGTCCATTTATTAAACAAAGAAAATAGTGAACGAGATTTACAGTTAAATGCGCGCATGTGTGTACACAAGACATATGAAATGGAGTCCCTCAAGTCCACATATGGTCTCTCTGATTAATCATCGCCATGATTTGCTCTTCAAGTCAATTTTACGTCCAAAGATAATAAAGTTTTGGTTTTATTTTAATTATTGTTTTGATTTAAATCTGCATATCGTCATTTTGCTATCTAAAATATCTAATCTAGCAATCCACAAATTTAAAATTTCGTTCAGACTGTACAGTGTAAATGTGTAATTATATGTTTTTTTTGTAATCAATATAAAATGTTACTAATATTATAATATTTACTAATCAAGAAACATATATATTTCTTTCAAAATATTTTAAAATAGTATAGAAAATGTATGTTCAACAGATAATCTTTTTTATTTAAAAAAAAAACAAAATATGTAACTTTGAATCACACGATTCTATAAATGTCTTAATATCGCTTCCGAATATTATACTTATAAATATATATATTCAAATTTAGTTTTAATGGGCCAAGACAACGCTAACATTATCAAGTACAGGCCCACAAAGATGTCCAAAATCATGAAGCTTCGTATGATAAAACCCACTATAAAAACTTATCCTCGTGCGGTTCGAATCTGAACGGAACCTGAAACGCCCCGCTTTAAACGCTCCTTTACCATTTGAATCAAAATTAACCTTAAACGCCGATTTTCCCGCAAACGCTACCACCATCATGGAACCGTGACAACCATTATGCGCGTCTCCAACCGCGAACGAGAGGATATAGTTTTTCCCGGCGACTGTACGGATAATCTGAGCGATTGCGCTTTCTCTTCCGGCGACGATTTCGATCGCGGCGAGTCCTGAAGGGACTTTGAAGTGACGGTTATCGATGTATTTGACCGGTTTTAGAGATTCGATGATCCATCCCGGAAGTGGTGAGATTAGGTCTTGTATCTTCGCCGGAATTAAGATTCCGGTAGAGAAGTTGCTGAATACGTGTGGACCGATCTCGAATCCGCCGTTTTTCACAAGGTCCCCTGATTACATCAAACAAAACAAAAGTTAAGGGCGTAATAGATAACAATATGAAAGATAAGGACCAAGTTGCAAAACAGTAATGAAAATATACTGTAGTACCTCTAAAAATTAATAAGGGAAAATAGTCATTTAAAGCCCTAATTTTCAAATTTTGGCTATTTAAAACTTCAACTTTTTCATGGATAATTTAAATCATCAATTTTTTGTTGACTTTCGATTTAAATTATAAACTTTTGTTGACCAAGCCAATTTAGATACGTCGTTAAATATTTAACAGAAAAAATAAACAGAATTAACACTACCATTAAACGAAACGATGTTATTTTGATTTCAGCATAAAAATAAAATTTTCTTTTGGTCTATCCTCAAACCCATGACCTCCTCTTAAGCAAAACCAAGTCTAAGACCATTGTGCCATCGTGACTTTTGGAAAATATATAACAATAACTTATATATAATCTTAACTCATAAACAACTAATTTCTAAAAAATCTTTAATTTCTACAAAATCCCAAATCGATTCCTCTCTTTCTTATTCCCAAAAATCGATTGATGACAGAAATCGAAGAACAAATAAATTGTTATGATTTATTTAATTCTGTTAGAATTTTGTATACCAACCTTACATTCATTTAAAATAAATATATATGGTGTTGAATTATTTGTTTACAAACATATAACTTTATCAATTATATTTTTTTCATAATAATAAATTTCGAAAGATAAATTTTGATAATAAGTTTTGGTAAAGTTTTTATTGTATAAATATATAAAATCTAACTTTATAGTTTCAGGATAATTGTATGGGTAAAATAATTTTGTTTTTATATACAAATTCGAGTTTAATTAATTCATAAGTTTTTATTTAAAATATGTCTCCCAAATAATTAAATCAAGCCAATTTTCTTGAGATTCTATCCAAGATTCTTAGAGAAATCAACAACTTTTGATTATTTAAATTTCAAGATTATTTGTAGAAATTAAAATTTTTTGTAGAAATTAGAGATTTTTTAGAAGTTAGTTGTTTATGGGTTAAGGTTATATATAAGTTATTGTTGTATATTTACCAAAAGTCACGATGGCACAATGGTGTTGGACTTGGTTTTGATTAAGAGGAGGTCATGGGTTTTTGAAGGTAGACCAAGCGAAAATTTTATTTTTATGCTGAAATCAAAATGACGTCGTTTCGTTTAACTGTAGTATTAAACGGTGGCGTTAACAATGTTTATTTTTTCTGTTAAATATTTAACGACGTGCCTAAATTGGTTTGGTCAACAAAAGTTTATGATTTAAATCAAAAGTTAACAAAAAGTTAATGATTTAAATTGCTCTGGAAAAAATTGAGGCTTTAAATGGCCAAAATGTGGAAGTTGAAGCTTTAAATGACCATATTCTCAAATTAATAATGTCAAAATTACTATGCAATGTTATATTTTGACTGAAATTAGTATTCATAATTTGAAAATAATGTTATATGTTAACTGAAATTTTGAGTATTACACCGAACACATGTATACTTTCACAACCGAAGTTTTGGTTAATGTGGCTTTAGTTCCCAAAAACCGAAATCGAATCCCAACTTCAACAACCGAAGTTCAGCCTATTTTTTTTTTTTTTAACTGAAAATTAAATATATGTTTGATCGAAAACCTAACCACTTTGTGTATAGTTTTGTTGTTCATTCGTTACTATTCTTCTAAGATGAAAGATGGTAAATACTGAAAATCAAACCGACATTAATTAGGACTGAAAACAAGGATGAAACCAAACCGGCAATAACCGTTTGATTAATTACCTTTGGTATACCGGAGAGGAAGAATTTCTTTGATGGCAACGGCATCAACGAGCGGTCCGCAAGATGGGTTTTCTTGAACACCAGGATTGTGAAACGTGACCTTAACCAAATCAGAAGTTGCATTAAAAGCCCAAGCGTACGTATCACCACCATTGGTACTGAACAAAGTTTGGATCGGTAGTTCATTGGTCTGACCGTGGACAGAGATTCGTATGTTCTCGTCTTGAGCACAAGTCCTAGTGACCCCAAACGTTAGAGAATAGACCAAGCCACGCTTGACTTTCACGTATTGAGATATGGAGGCTAAGTTTCCTAGCCTAGCTGCGTGGACTCCACGTGGTACCGCAAAGTAGAAACCTCCGGGCTGTGGACCGCCGGAGACTAACTCCACGTGGCCGGAGATTTCCCAATGAGGTAGAGAGTATCTGCCGATTATTTGCCTCTTTCTCATGTTTGTTTTGTTAGGAACTTGCTCAAAGTTTCCATTTGGGAGAAGTGCTGCATATAACATGGAAAAGGCCAAAATTTACATTTCACCGAATGTAACAACTACAATATTTGAATTTATATAATATATTAAAATGATCTTACCATCAAGATGAGGGGTCCTTTGTGGAGGTAAGCTATGAGAACCATGGGAAAGCGAAAAAAGGAAGGCCAAGCAAAGAGAGATAACGAGAGACATTGTGCGTTTTTACGCTAAATGACACAAACCAAGGCGAAAAAAATCTATCAATTGTGACTTATAAAAGTATAATTAAGAGAGTTAATTATACAATGGGTGGTGATATGTTCACAAGTACCAGCTATATATAAGCCGACCTACGTATACATTTTACGTTGTTTTTCAGAATTATTCAAAATATTAAATGATTGAAAATTTGAAATTATGGAAGAAATATACTAATAATTTAAAGGATACGGCGACGTACGTACGTATTAATACGAAAATGATAGCAAAAGTAAGTCGAAGCACGTTGATTATCCCCACGAAATTAGCCGCAATGTTTGTAGTGTAACCGTACTGTCCGGCATGTTATATATCAAACCACTTGCACCTTTGTTTGATATTAAATTTTGACAATTGATAAACTATAAATACCATGTTAATATATAACTGATTCAACTTATATATTGTTGAGCGATTACAAATTCTAAGATTATATTATAGATTTAAGTCTATAAAACTCGTCTCATAAAGGAACTTTGTTGACTTTGTACTGTTTAAGTTTTCTAAACTTCAAAGACGTCTCTTTCCTTGGGAGAAGACTCAAACAAACCAAGAACAGTGAAACAAGCACAAACTAAAATTTGCAGAGTTCTGAAAATCAAGGGCTCGCAGAGTTGTGAAACAGAGTAACCCGCATAGTTGTGAAAATAGAGAGTTGCAGAGTTGTGAAAAAACAGAGTAAAATGCAGAGTTGTGTGTAAAGCTTGAAGCTTTAAGTGAGAAAGAGATGGGAATGAGATAAACGTAAAGAAAGCAGGAGCACATAAGCATTTAACGAGTTCACGCCGTTAAAGAGAGTCGCTACGTCTGGCTGAGTCAATACTCGGAATCCACTATATTCAAGATAGAGTTTACAATAGAAACTATTAGTGATCCACTCTAATGCCCTTCACTAGCACTTAAAGCTCATTCAATAAGTTCCTATGTCTTAGAGAAAACTATTGTAAACTTATACTGATACAATGTTTTCTCTCCTCATTCTATCTATCTCAATCTCTCTTATCTCTTAGATGTGCCTTATATAAGGAAACACCTTTATGCTCATACCATGACCTAAAGCAAACGCAATCACATCCAGACGCCAAAATAGGCTCATTTAATCACGTTTGTACAATAGACAAAGATCCTTAAGCATTTGAAATCACAAAAAACCAACTTGTACGTTGCCTTGCAGCCTTGTGCAATTTCCCCATGTGTGGTCCTAAAAGCAATATCTAATTGTGGTTTAACTTACATCAACCATAGTTGGACTTGAGTAAAAACTAAGCTTGCTTGTCTTTGAAAACGCAGAAACCGTTGCACGAGATACTTAAACAGAGATAATGACAAGAGACAGATAGTAGTAGCAACCAGCAGATCAAATGGTTCTCACTGTCTCTAAGTTCTTCAAAAATCTCTTTTGGAAGAACTAGCTGGCCTATGCGTTATTCCTCCTCCTTTTATAGTAGTAGCAACCAGCAACTCCTATAGCCCTAAAAACAGCTCTCCCTTAATCCGAAAGGGTAACAGAACTGTTCCTGTTAATGTCGGACAACCAGTCCCATCAACCTTTGATCAACGGTAAGTACACCCACTTGCACTTTGACTTTGTGTATTTGTGTCAGAACGCCTTGTTTCCTGAATCCAGCTTCTATCGCAAGTTTTCTGTTAGTGCGGTTCTCAACCCGATGTGCCACCTGACTTGTCAAGTCATAAGAAGACTTTTATTCTTAGTTTCTGATTAATCCTTCTTGTTCTGTGTAGCACACGAACACTTCACTGTTTCTTCAGAAGCTATTTGTTGCTTCAGTTGTCTATTGCTTCAGCAGATTCTTCTGCACTTACAGTCTTATAGTAAAAAGAACTTAGTCATCAAGGTTTTATCTTCACATATGCATTAGCATATTTATAGTTCACGAATAAATATCGAATTAATGCATGATGTACTTCTAAATACAGAGTGTTTGGTTTGAGAGAAGAATGTGTCTTTGTTGTTTATTGTTATTGCTGCTGTAGCAGTTCGTGCTACTTGAGTTGATCAAGTGAGTTGGTGAGAAAGTGGTAAATTATGAAGGCGGGGAGTTTAGCTCGAGATTAGGTTAAACTGAAGAATCCATGTTATTGAACAAAACGGTAAATTAAGAAGTTGTATTTGATTTACGCGTTTGCGAATAAATTGTATTTGCTTTCTGGTTCTAGTGGATTTAATTTCTGGACTTTCTCTTATGACATTTATTTTATGAATTACATATCTTACTTACTTGCGTTTACATGTGTCCCATACATAAAATCATTGGTCTCATTCTCATTTCCCTCTCGTTATGGTTCTAAACATGAGTTGAATCTAATTCCATATGTGAAAGCGCGACGGTAAGAAATTCGTGTAGTTCACTTTTTTTTTTAAAGATCGTTGACTTTCTAGAATTCACATGAATACATGATGATGGGATCCACGTACTTGCATTTGACTTCCATATCCATAAATGTTATAAGATGGAATCGTTTAATTAGGTTTGGATGCGGATCGGATATCTGAAAAAAATACAGTATTTGTGATTCGATTTGTTTTTGAAGGATATCTAATTTTCCGATTTGCTTTGCTTCGGAAATTTTTGGATATCCGAGATTACGGATATCTGGATTTTTTTGGATATTTGCGGAAATCCGGATCTTCACGAATATCTGTTTTAAACAAAAAAAAATTAAAACACCATAGTCTTTTTTTCAAAACAAAAGGTTTAATGTAAGATTTAAACTAATTAATGAATAAATATATGCAATGGATCTAATTTCATTCGCTAGAATTAAAAAAAAAAGAAATGTGAAAATTAAAACTGTGAAAAATAAAATATATATTTTTATGTAAGAAATATATTTCAACTAAAGTTAGTATCTACCTATTTTTACTATAAATAAATTCGCCAAATATATTTAAAAGTAAAAAAATATAAATATATGTTATAAATCTACCATATTATATGTATCTATAAGTAATATACGGATCGGATTGGATATTCGGATTTTTAAAATTAGTTTTTGTGATTTGCTTCGGTTTAGACGGATATTAAATTTTATTATTTGCTTTGCTTTGATTCAAAACGGATATCCAGATTTTTTGGATCGGATAAAAACGAATAGCGAATCGGATCGAATTTAACGGATAATTTGCTCAGCACTACGTTTAAGACATATGAACATGGGAAGACAGACGAAGGTTGACACAAAATAAATTAAAATGAAAAAAGATTGGAAAAAGATCCAGCTGCTTGGTGAGAAATCTTAAGAAGTTTATCACATAGAAATTGATTCGACCAATCCGATTCAAAATTGAACATATAATGGAGTAATCACGAAAAAATCATTAGAAGAAACAATTTTCCCACGAATTTGTTAACAAATAAAAATAGAATGAAAAAGAGTAATCACTCATCCAAAAAAGTATATTAAATTTAGAACAGTATCAGTTACCGTATTTATAGAGTACATTTGTAAAATATAGTAATCACTCAACGAAAAAAGGACAAAACGTTGGTTCGAGCTAGACGCTATAAACGCATGCCACTAGGCTCACTGCGCCGTATAATCCTCAACCAATGGACCACGTGGACGACGATTCATAGAAATCCTCGTCAATAAACCAAAATCTCAACATTAAATTCTCACCCGCCTAGTCAACTATACTTCCGGTACCGGCTTGAGCTTGTGCTCATAGTCATGCATATATACTACGCTTGTAGTTGTAGATAGCTTCATTAATGCAACCACGAAACAACAATTAATGTTAATTAAACATCTACATATATAATTATCTAATGTACACTTTCACACGCGCGCGCACATATATAGTTTTTAGGAGGTATACCAAATTAAGATTAGGGTTAGGGTTGTTGGCTGACTCACGAGGAGTAGTGTCGTTAGGGATCATATACAAATCCAATTAATGGCTTTTGGCTTCGCGGGATTTTTGTTGTTGTAAAATGAGAATTTGTTTAAGACGATTGTTATTCCTTTCTTATATCTTTTTTTTCACATTCGAAATCTTTCATAAATCTTACCTACTATGAAAGCTGGATTCTGCACTGAGTATTTGTATATAATTCGGAGAAAAAACTTTGGTACTAAGAAATATCTATAAATTCAACGATTAAAAAAAGAATAGAGCGGAACTGGATTTATATTGATATGAATCGAATATACAATGAGATCTCGAGTGAGATGTGTTATAAGCTGAAAATGTAGTGTTTAGCTCTTGCGTAAGTCAAAAGTTGGCAAAATCTGTTCGGACTTCGTGTATTTTTAGCTCAATTCAGCTCCTCGATCCAGTTCAACGTATCCAGGGCGGTTCCGCGTATCTCGGGCACGTTTTTGGCATATTCCCCGTGAATTTCGCTCATATGACTGTGCTAACCGTCGTATTGACTCGTTCCTAGCCCATCAGCTCTGCATCTGTTGACCTAGCGCTCGCAGAGCTGACTTGGACCTTTGATCAAATTATGTTTTTTTCATGAGGCTGAACCGTATGCCCATCTAATCTTGTCAAAGTAAAACAATTTGACTTGAGCTTTTAACGGGCCGGATTCGTCACCGAATCCGGCCCCAACACCTATCTAATTGGTTAGGCTGATTTCCGGCACAATATTTTCTAGTATTCGTTTTCTGGCATTACTTGTATTTATGTATTTCACATAGGTATATATGTATTGTAAACGTGATGTTATAAGTTGTTTTTTGTTTGAGATCAAAACCCTTAGATAATCTTTCAATACCTAACAAGCTGCATAAACAATGAAACCAGAGGAAAAGATGGAGAAAAGGGCTTTAAGATTATATCTTTTCTAATCCAAACTTTTATAAGAAACTTTATCTGATTATATGATAAGGTTGTTCAATTATACCATTTCAAGTGTTAATATGATTTTTGTTGTTCCTAGGGGAAAAAGGTCTACAGTAGGCCCATAAGATTTATAGACCAGCCCTTGCAAGGCCCAAACAATGATCTCCGTTCCGTTCAGGTTTTACTCTTTCTTTTTTTTCAAACGGAAAATTGTAAATCCACGAGCCTTGAATCCTTGATCCTACTTTGAAAATAGAATGTGTTGCTTTTCACTATTATGAAATTAATGTTGAAAAATTGATAGAAAAACAAAAGAAATGTCGCTTAATGCTTAAAAGAAGAGGGACAGACCATGATCCAAAGGTCATGATATGTGTCCGATAAAGGGAGAGCTAAGTCTCAATCAATATTACTGCCAAAAATATATTTATGAATTAAATTTTATAATCACTTTCTTTTTGAAAAAAGCAATTAGAAAAATAGATGTATAGAATGATGAAAATAATCAACAAAAAGTGGGGATAGCTTTCTTTCAACCTTCCACATGCCCCATTTGGTACACTACAAGATGGACAGCCGAGTCATGTCCTTTGACATTTCCTTTTACTTTTTTTTATTCTTTATATTTTTATCATACATTTTTTTCTTCTAAAAGGTTGTATCGAACTCAAATTATTATATTCTCTCTTTCCAATTATGTAATATTTTAGAGTTTTTAAAAAAATCAAATTAGTTTGATATTTTCATTTCTCGAGATTAAAATTTAATATTTTCAATTTTGTGACCACTGAAATTTTATAATATTTTTTTACGAGTGGTTGAATTAATTTTAGTTAAATACAATACTGTTTAATGGGTAATTGTGAAATAAACAATTATATTTTTATTGTATTTGATATAGCATCCAAAATCACCAAAAATATTAATGATTGTAATAGTTTCTTTTGTCATCTACAATCCACATAGGTTTTTTTTTTTAAACTGAAAGATAATTTTATTATGACCGAAATCGATATAAAAAGAATATAAAATTTTAAATAAGACACGAATAGGTTTTGAAACCGGATTATAACATACTAGCATCACCATTATATATCACTTTTTCAATTTATAAAGGCAAAATATCTATCTATAATCGTAGTCTTGTAATTTATCAAAATTAACATTACCAGTACATAAAGGTACATTACATAAAAATTGAAAAAAAAAGAGAGAAGGGTTTCGGATTTCATGGTTACAAAGTGAAATGTTATGACATTTTCCCAAAAAACACTAATTAGATCGTACGGTTGGTGAGCCTTAAAAAACTAGTATAGTAATTAAGAAATGAGAATAATAGTATTTGGTACGACATCCCACAAATTCGTAATGATGAGAGCATAAATCTCGGCATAATCTTCGTCTTAAGAGTTCGAAAGCAAAGTGATGAATTGTGCAATTCACAAATGATTGCGCAGAAAGTTTAGTTTGATATTCATATGCTAATGACTTAAGTTTTCATTGTATGGTTAACATTTTCTTTAATTATTAATTATTGAAATTTTAAAACAATTAATTTGACTTTCGGAATATCTTACCTTCACGAGTTTAAAGCGACGAGGTGCTTCCATCATTATGTCTTCTTCTCTTTAACTTGCTGCTCTTCTTATGATTTGTCTTTTAAGTTTTATCTGCTTCGTCTAATATCAAATATTCATGAAAAATTAAGATTCTTTGAAAAAATTAATTAATCCACTCATAAATTGTACAGCCATAATTGAAACTCATCTATTGGAAGTATGAATACTTAATTTTAGATAAACCTAATTAATTCGTTCAGTCTTGAAAACAATATTAAATAAAAAAACCAAAACAAATCGTAATTCAATCAAATGATTGTTTTTGTTCCATTATCGGAAAGACTAAAACTAAATCTAAATTAAAAAAAAAAAAACAAACTTGAATAGACATGAAGATATTGATATAGTATATGATTAAAAATAAAATTTGTTTGAAGTTAAATAATATTTATATTTAACACATTGTTTTTCTTTTTTTCTTTTTCTCGTAGAAATAAACTCTCATAAATTTTATTTATTTATTTAACCAAAAAGTAAGATTTGTTTCTATGAGTTGTGAATATCATATAAAAAATAAAACTAGAGTTTAGTTTAAATTTGAATAAACAAAACTTGATAATATTATCAAGTGGACAGTTATTTAGTGATCTTGAAAATAAATATTCAAATTTAAAGTCATTAATTTCATTTTATTTTTAAAAAGTAATTTATACTTTAAATATTATATTATTAACGGCTAATCTTAAACATGAAGCAAATATTTAAAAATCCTATAACAAAAAATTGGTAATGTTATATATATAATCAATAAATAGATTAGAAAACAAAAAATGAAAAAACGATGGGACGTAGGGTGAGTGAGTGGCTAAGGCGGTGGTGGTCGGGGCAGACAAAGTTGGGTCCTACAATTTGCCTAACCGTTCGAGCCACTTCCCTTTTTCACCCATCCCGTGAGTGAACCCCACTCTCATTCCATTATTCTCAAATCTCAATTTATATTTTTTCTTTAATACAATTCTAAGATAAATTTGTTCCTCATTTGATGAAAAGAATATTATTCTTTGCACATCATAAAGGATTTTTATTTTGTTTTTGTTTATAACATTGACTCATTACATCTTTATATGTGTTTTCTACTCATGACAGTCATTATAAAACAATATAAACAATTTTGTATGTGTTTTTTTTTGCTTGCATCAATTTAAAGTTTTAAACCGTACATCAATGAGAGTTTGAATGGAATTTAGCTTCTTTTATTCAATTTAAACAATCTTCTTATTGCTTTCATCTGTAGCAGTCAGTAGTATCAGTAGCAATTATATATCTTTTCATTGTACACAAATATTTTTAGTTTTTCATTCTTTATCTCTGGTGAAGATCTCTCAAATAAACTTTTTTTTTATTTGAAACTTTAATGACCTCAAATAAACTTTTTCCACAACAATTTTCAATTAGCGGATCAAAACGACCACTAAACCAGTTCATTAAATTAAACTTCAACTATCACTGCTGATTTTTTAAAGTTGAATTAAAATATTAACCTTACAAAATAATATCATGATTCGTTGTAGTTTGTACTAGCATTGCGACATCATCATCCGAATTCAAATACAGTAAAACATGTAAAATGCATGTTGTTGTATTATATACTATAATTATTATAATATATCATATTCATACTGAAAAATTATAAAAGGTTATTTATATTTTTGATACTCAGCTAATTTGTTGTTAGTGATCAATACTAATACAACAATAAACATAAAACTAAAAAAAATTAGCTGAGTATCAAAAATATAAATACATAGTATATGATGTATCCGACATCAGTTTTCAATGTTTTGGGTCATCGGAAACTTAAGACACAACTCCACAGAGAAACATAATAAATTATTAAAATGTTGCTATGTTTTGTTTTTTTTTAATAAGCAGAACATTTTTAATTTTGTTCTTAGAGCATCTCTAATGGTTTCCCTCATTTTTTACTTCAAAATGAGGAAAAACTAAAATGGGTGAGAGTTTTATTTCAATGGTTAATCTCATTTTTTCCCTCAAAATAATATACTCTAATTATTTTATATTTTTTTGTATTTAATTTTTTTCTTATTTTAGCAAACACATTTATGTAAGTTTTATAAGATACTTAAAAGTATTCATCAACTATTTTTATAAAGTATTTAAAAGTATTTATAAACTAGTTTATAAAATTTTATAAGGTTTATAAAGTATTTAAAAAGATTCTATGTTGTGTTAATTTTGTTTGTGTGTCTTTAGTCTTTATTTTCAGTAGTAAAACTGTGTATTTTTAGTGTTATCGTTTGAATATGCTAATGGATTTCTTTTAATATGTTATTATTACATTTTAAATTTTGAATTAACTATTTAAATTATTTATTTAATTAATTTATATTAATAATTATGTTTAAAAGTTTTTAAATACCATTGGAGATAATTTTGTAAGCTATTTAATTTTTTATAAACTGGTTTATAAAATTGATATATAAATTAAACACATGTATGTAAGTTTTATAAGATATTTAAAAAGTTGAGGGATCAAAATACAAATAAAAAAGTATTATTCTAAAATGAGTATTATGAACAGTGTTCCCTCAAATTTAAGAGAATATTGTATATAAACTTATTTTTCTCTCATTTTGATACTATTGAAAATGGTTTTCCTTCATGTTTTCCCTAAAAATGAGAGACAATGGTCTTGGAGATAAAATGCATAATGGATAGATAATCATCAAAATTCAAAAGAGTAGTCTTGATGTTCGGGCCGGACATTTGAGAAAACATGTCTTCTACAAACATTCAAGACTTGACAAATCGTTTATTACATAGAGTATCTATCACAAAAACAAAATTTACGTGTAATTTTTTATATTTTTTTAATAATTCGGAAACGAATCATATCCATTGATATTTACACACAGTGCATCCTCGCAGGCGAATAATAATCTTCCACCCCTGATATTCTTTAATCTTTAATATAGTATATTCATGAATGTCATCAAAATTGGTAACTTCAAACATCGATCGTGTTTAACGTAATCAACAAAACATCGGTCCGATTGGTTACTTCTTTGTTGCCAATCAAACAATCATTTGAAATAAACGGTAAAAACGGATGGTTGAAAAACAAAGTTGCAAATGGACAATTAATAAAAAAATTGTTTGAACTATATATGAGCATTCGGATAATCATTCGTGTTTCAGATCGGTTAATTTGGTTATCGGATTTTTGGTTTTAAAAATATAATACCCATTCGAGTATTTTGAAATTTCGATTCCGTTTCGGTTCGATTTTATAAGTTCGGTTTTGGTTACCCGAAATATTTATACTCGTCTTACTTAAAGATTATTCGAAATATTCATATTACCCGTTATTTTTTGCATTTAGTTCGATTTAGTTATTCTGAACTCGAATTATCCGAAAAATAACAAAAAAAAGAAAGAAAGAAATTATAGCTAATTAAAATGATTGTTTTTATCTAATATATCCACAATACCCAAATTGACTAAAAAACAAAAAAAAATGCCTAAACAATATGAATATACCAGAATTTAAATCAAAATATTTTTTAGGTTAATTTACCTGTTCAGTTTTCGGTTTGGGGTTTGGTTTTTCGTTTTTAGAAGTTTAGAACCCATATGTATTATAAAATCAGGTTCGGTTCGGGTAATTTCAAATTGCAAATATGCTATGGGCTGATCGTATGATTAAATTTATAAAACAATTAGAAGGATAGTTGCTTAATGTTTTGAAAGTGAATAATTGTAATATATGTTTACTAATAATTCATATAAGAAATTTCAAATTATTTTTCAATTCATTATATTTTTAAAATCATTTAAACAAAATTATACTCCCTTTGCTCATTATATAAGATGTTTAAAGAAATTATTTTTGTTTTATTTTATAAGATGTTATACTAGTTTATATGCAGATTTTAATGTTATTTGTATTTTTGACCTTTTAAATTCTGTAGACTTGTACATGATTGGTTGAATTAGATTTCTAACTAATTATTAAATAATATTTTGTTTATACTTTTGTTTTTTTAATTTCCGTGAATTCAACCAAAAAATCTTATAATATAAGAAGGAGGAAGTATTATATAATTTTATCTAATTATACTATTCAACAACTATAATGTTACCAATCAAGCTTATATTTAAATTTTTTTCTATTATTCAACCGTATTCTTTAACCACTGTTTCTAATCACCTTATTTCAAACAACTCTCTGTACAACCGCTAAAAAATATTTAACTGTTCTATTCAAACATGTCTACCAATCGGACTTCACAAAAAAATTGATTCCCTATGGAAAAAGGTATCAAGCGCATGTCAAACGTAGATGTTTTTTTTTTTTGGGCGTCAAACGTAGATGTAAAGATCACATAGATTTGAAACACATGTAATGTAAGTTACACATATTTTACGTTAGATATTTCTTTTTATAGATAATGAATATATGATTACATTTTTCTAACCGGAGAAATTCATTGGAATTCTAATTATAAAAAAGAAAAAATAGGAAAAAGAGTGAAATAGGGTTTTATATGTAGAAACTCACTAGATATCTAAATGACAATTATAGCTTTGTAATTTGCTCATTTTTATTTTAGATATTTAAATTAATTCAATAATTAAATAATATTGAGATACTAATATTAAATACATTAGAATTTCATTAGAGCTCCAAACATTGTGAATGCTTTTAGATGTTAAAAAAAAAAAAAAAAACCTGATTTCCTTGTTTAAAACATTTCTCAGCTTTCATTTGATTTTGTATATGTAGAAAATTTATGCTAACACGATTCGAGGTTAAATTTCAAAGCATTATAAAAGTCGTACGTCGTATTTATCCATTTCTTCAAACAAGATACATAAAATATATTTAAAAATAAATTCCCGAGATATAGATGGTGTTGTATTAGCTGAAGATACATAAACTATAACAAGAAATTACATTTTCGTGTATGTAAAGGTATAAAATTTAGTTAAGAGTTAATCTGTGATTTAAGAAGATTTTTAATTGCAAAGTGTGTAAACTTGGGGAAATAAATCTTGATTTAATCAACCTTGGGATAAGGAATAATACAGATTTGAAAGAAGGTAAAAAAGAAAGAAAGAAATAGATATGAAAAAAACATCTTTTACCTCTTTGGTTTTGAACATTATGACAGTAATATGGTACAGAAAAATGTCAGAAGAAAAGAATTATCAAAACGTACACAGTACATTTTTCTTTACTCTTTTTTTTTTTTTAAATAAAATATTTTAATCTATCAAAAAGCAGAAAATGTGTCAGATAGATTAATGCAGCTTTCATTCATTCATCACTTGCACTGTCTCGTGAAGAAAATAAAATCTTTTGGTATCAGAATTAATATTTTATATTTTCCCCTCAATTAATATACTGTTTAATAAATATATAAAAAAGAAAAAAAAAGAAAGAAGAAAAAATTCCCTCCTTTCCAAGTGCGTTTTGCTTTGCGGAGTCTATCTCTCTCTTCTCTCTGAAGTGAGGATCTTTGTTTGGTTCTGCAATCATAATTTCGTGATATATATAAAAATAAAAAACACGAAATGCATTTCTCTTTCTCTCTTCTTCTACGCATAGACCCTACTCTATGATCAAATTTCGCTTGCTCTCTTCTCTGAGGGATATTTCCTTTTTTTTTTCTCCCTGAAATTGTGGGCTTTGCTCTAACTCTCTCTCTCTCTAAACGACACTCACACTCTAAAGCACATCTCTTTCTTCCTTTATTGTAAGAAATCTGAGATGGGTTTCGTTCGGAAACAGTTATTTTGACTCCAAAACCAGAGCTTTAAATTCGGGTTTCATGGCGGAAAAAGCAAGACTTTTCCTTTTTCCCTCTCTCACTTTCTTGATGCTACTGCTTCTTCCAGTGTCTTAAAAAATGGTAATTTTGTCAATCAATCACTCTCTTTTGTGTGTTTGGGGGAAGAAGAAGAAGAACAAGACTGTGTGATTTGATTTTACTCTTATTACCTTGAAATTTCCCCCCCAAAAATGGCGTTCTGGTGCTTGTCAATTCTTATGATTGTTGGGTTCTTATCAAAATCTGAAGCTCAGCTAAGTGATGAAGCTGCATTGGTAGCCATTAATAGAGAGCTTGGAGTTCCAGGATGGACTAACAATGGCACTGACTATTGTACTTGGGTTAGGCTCAAGTGTGGTGCTAACAACTCGTTTGTTGAAATGCTTGATCTCTCAGGGCTTCAGCTTAGAGGTAATGTCACTCTAATCTCTGACCTCAGAAGCTTAAAGCATCTAGATCTTTCTAGTAACAACTTCAATGGACCAATTCCTGCATCTTTTGGCAACTTGTCTGAGCTTGAGTTTCTCGATTTGTCTCTGAATCGTTTTTTTGGAGGAATTCCAATTGAGTTTAGTAAGCTTAGAGGTCTTAGAGCACTCAACATTTCAAATAACTTGCTTGTGGGGGAGATACCTGATGAGCTTATGGTGCTAGAGAGGTTAGAGGAGTTTCAAGTCTCTGGAAATGGCTTTAATGGTTCTATACCTCATTGGGTAGGGAATCTGAGCAATCTCAGGGTGTTTACAGCTTATGAGAATGATTTGGGAGGTGAGATACCGAGCGGGTTAGGTTCGGTTTCTGAATTGGAATTGTTGAATCTTCATTCAAACCAGCTTGAGGGGGAGATTCCAAAAGGGGTTTTTGAGAAAGGGAAGCTTAAAGTTTTGGTCTTGACACAGAATAGATTTACCGGTGAACTCCCTGAAGCGGTAGGAATATGCAGCGGGCTCTCGAGCATTCGAATTGGGAACAACGAGCTTGTTGGAGTCATTCCGAGGACGATCGGGAATATCAGTGGACTTACCTACTTTGAAGCAGACAATAACAATCTCTCAGGTGAGATTATTGCAGAGTTCTCAAAGTGTTCTAATCTCACTCTGCTGAATTTGGCAGCAAATGGATTCGCTGGAACCATTCCAACAGAGCTTGGTCAGCTCATGAATCTTCAAGAACTGATTCTCTTTGGTAATAGTCTCTTTGGGGAAATCCCTAAATCGTTTCTCGGATGTGGAAACCTTAACAAGCTTGATTTGAGTAACAACAGACTCAATGGAACCATACCAAAGGAACTCTGCAGCATGCCGCGGCTTCAGTACTTGCTCCTTGAACAGAATTCCATTAGAGGCGACATACCGCATGAGATTGGAAACTGTGTGAAGCTGCTTCAGCTCCAATTGGGTCGAAATTACTTGACAGGAACCATTCCTCCTGAGATTGGTCGCATGAGGAATCTGCAGATAGCACTCAACTTAAGTTTCAACCATCTTCATGGATCGTTGCCTCCCGAGTTAGGAAAGCTCGACAAGCTTGTGTCGTTGGATGTCTCTAACAATTTGCTCACAGGATCTATACCGCAACTACTAAAAGGCATGATGAGTTTGATCGAGGTTAATTTCTCAAACAACCTATTGAATGGTCCAGTTCCAGTCTTTGTCCCCTTTCAAAAGTCTCCAAATTCGAGCTTTTCCGGAAACAAAGAGCTCTGTGGAGCGCCATTGAGCTCTTCTTGTGGATATTCTGATGATCTTGAACATATGAAATACAATCACAGAGTCTCCTACAGGATTGTGTTAGCAGTGATTGGTTCGGGCGTTGCTGTCTTTGTATCAGTCACCGTGGTTGTTATTCTCTTCATGATGAGGGAGAAACAAGAGAAAGCGGCAGCTAAAAATGTCGATGTTGAAGAAAACATCGAGGATGAGCAACCGGCGATTATAGCGGGAAATGTCTTCCTTGAGAATCTTAAACAAGGAATTGATCTTGATGCAGTTGTGAAAGCAACTATGAAGGAGTCAAATAAACTCAGTACGGGAACGTTCAGCTCGGTGTATAAAGCTGTTATGCCTTCGGGGATGATTGTTTCGGTGAAGAAACTCAAGTCTATGGATAGAGCCATAACTCATCATCAGAACAAGATGATCAGGGAACTTGAAAGACTCAGCAAACTTTGCCATGATCATTTGGTTAGACCTATTGGGTTTGTTATATACGACGATGTTGCTCTCTTGTTGCATCAGCATTTACCTAATGGTAACTTAACTCAGCTAATTCATGAGTCCACCAAGAAGCCAGAGTACCAACCTGACTGGCCAATGAGACTGTCCATAGCCGTTGGAGTAGCAGAAGGTTTAGCATTTCTCCACCATGTCGCCATTATTCATCTCGACGTATCTTCTAGCAATGTCTTGCTTGACTCTGGTTACAAACCTGTGCTTGGGGAAATCGAAATATCGAAACTTTTAGATCCATCCCGAGGCACCGCAAGTATTAGCTCAGTTGCAGGGTCCTTTGGCTACATTCCTCCAGGTATAAAGTCTTAGTTTTTGTCACCAATAACTTTCATAAATTCCAACACATTTTCTTGCTTTATCCCCTCAGAGTATGCATACACAATGCAAGTTACTGCACCGGGGAACGTATACAGCTATGGAGTCGTGTTGCTTGAGATTCTAACCTCCAGAGCGCCGGTCGAGGAAGAGTTTGGTGAAGGAGTAGATTTGGTGAAATGGGTCCATGGAGCTTCAGCGAGGGGAGAAACACCTGAACAGATACTTGATGCCAAGCTTAGTACTGTGTCCTTTGCTTGGAGGAAAGAGATGCTTGCAGCTCTGAAAATTGCATTGCTTTGCACAGACATCACACCTGCAAAAAGGCCAAAGATGAAGAAAGTAATTGAAATGCTTCAAGAGGTTAAGCAAAGCTAATGAAAGTATGAATATGATGATGATTCATAGTTTCCTTTTGTGACATTCATATACCAAAAAAATGCATTCCTATATATGCGAGCTTCTCTCATCTGTGTATTATATAGAGTTTTATGATGAACTGCAATCTTGAGTTGCTTATGGTTCTTTTTGTTGTTGTTTAATTGCACAAATGATAAATCAGAATCATAGAAGGATCGATGTACATTTTGGGGAAACTGTTCAACAAAGTCTTTGTTGTTTTAGATTACAAAACCACGTGAAAGCAGAATGGCTTCTCTCAATTTATACACTTCACACCAAAAAGAAAGACATATGAATTGGATAAAAGAATAAGAAAAGATGGGAATAAAAACCTATGAGGAATGATCTAAGTATAGCACGACGGAGATTATTCCGATTTATGATGCTAAAGAAACTAAGAAACGTTACTCAAGGACTTTGGAAACCAAGCAAACCTATTTTGTTTTTTGAGTTCTTGACTGAATTAAAAGCCAAACATGATGATCAACAGCCAGCAGCTTTAAGGAAGTTGTCGTAAGGGCTCGAGGCTGGTAGTCTATATGCGTGTGGGTTATTTTGGAGTTCTGCATAGCACTGTGTCTGAATAGTTCCCACTGGTGTTCTTGGTGATATCATTCCCATTGGTGTTCTTGGCGATTTCATGTCAAATTCCCTCGCCAGTAAAGGGACTTCGAACTAAAAAAATTTGTATCGATCAATACGAAAATTGATTAGGGGCTAAGATACGTTATTTAAAAGCCAAAGGCATACCTCGGTGTGAAATGCGGAATTGACCATAGGATGGAAAGTTGCGATCTTAATCTCTTCATCGTGTTGTCGTGGAGAGCAGTTCACAGAACTCTGATGTCGTAGCTGCGAATTCAAAAGACTCGAGATTTTTTGCTGTTTTCCCATTAACAGATTCTCGCAATGAAGCGTCATTTCTTTGTATGAAGCATCGGCTGCAGTATGGAAGGAAATTCTAGCAACTTGACGTGTTGTCTCTACGACCTTCAAACATAACAAACGGAGTATAGTATTTAGTTATACTAATGTTAATCTTGGTGATGACTTTGTTATCCATTTACTACGAAGACAGAACATGTAACTTACAGATTCCAGAATTTGATTGACGGTAAGAAGTTCTGGGATTTCAGCAAACGTTACACGATTGTCATTTGAAATGGTTTCAGTGCCATTTCCAAATTCTTGATCCTCGTGAGAGAAGAGTGCCGCGTCCTGAAAACAAAGCCACAACAATTTTTAATACAATGTTCATCTCAAGGTTTTAAGAGAAAATTATGGGATGCAGAAGAGCCAGTTACCACCTTTTGAGGTTTAACATCTCCGGATTCAACCTGATAGGGTTTCTGGATCTCTTCCAAAAACCGGGTTCCAAGTGGACATGCATCATCCGGCATGAATTCAGTGAGCAACTGCTCCCGCATTTTGTCCAGTTCAGACTATAAATAGTTTTACTCTTTGTTAGTTTACTGTGATTAGCAATTGACTTAGCAAAATTATGGAATGGTAAACTTAGCAAGATTATGGAATGGTAAGTGCGGAGGTAGTGACAAGAAACGCTTACATTGCACATATCTTCTAAGCTTTTGACAATTTCATAAACAAGGGTTCCTCTGCTATGCTCAGTAGAGACTGCTATGTTTGATAGAGTATCTAAAGCTGAAGCATCGTCTTTTTCGCATCCGTAAGCAACTGTCAGCAGCTGATCTGGATTTACAGCTTTCAACTTGTGATCTTCAACCAAGCGCAAGAATGGGTCGACCTGAATCAGGTAGAAGAGGAAGTTAAAGAAAAATGGGAAATAATTTTGTTTCAAAGGAGAATATAGAGCATAAAAGTGTGGTGTGAATTTTCAGAGCTTGATAATATTGCGTAACAAATGGATTTGCATGCCATAATTCCAAGAGAAACAAAACATCAACATGGCAACATTTTCACCAGGATGATCGACATACCGTTGGTCCCTGAAGTGCTACTTTTGTGAAATCCACCAGAGAGAAAAGATTGAATGATTTTGAGGAAAATAGAACCATTGATGCAGCTAGGGTAAAGAGTGACCTTCGTCGCGATGGAGGAAGTGGCCCTGAAATAGTAGTATATAAGTGAGTAACATCCCAAAAGATCTGAAGCAGAGTTCCAAAGTCACACAAAAGCTTCTTTAAGAAGATGTTCAAACATTGCTTTCCCTCATCCTAAAGATGTATTGCTTTCAAATTGATTCCCAACGTCAGATACAAGTCTACATCATAATTTCCTAACCAAAAACCAAGGATAACGGCTCAACTCAGGGAGGAGTCAAAAAAAAAAAATGGAAGCTCACCTCCTTCCATTAAAGAAATATCTCGCAAAGAAAGCGCCATTTGGAAACTTCGAATCAAAGCGTCGTGACTTGAATTCTGAAAGACAAGAGTTTTATGATATGTTTAACAAAAAGTTGTAAGCAAATAATTCATGAGAGATATAGTTAAACTTTGCTCATAGATCTTAAAAACAATAAGAAACACTTGGATGCAGAGGTAGCAGATATGTTACCTTGACACGAGAGAACAACAATACAAGACTGTAAGTGTTAGCAATCGCCTCATAATTGTCTGGTGTATTTGCAGGAGAAATGGACTGCGCCCAGATTGATGAAAGCAAAAGACCTATCTGGTGACTACTTAGCCTTATATAAACAGCATCCTGAGGAGCATATAAGATTCCAAATTAGAGAGTGGAGATTGATCCAAGGTATATTTAAGAACTGTAAGCATAAATCAAGAAGTACCAGCTCAGAGTTTAAAACAGCCACAGAGTTATCTGCTACTGAGGTCGCTGGTTGATTCCAACTGCTATACGCCTGACTGTATGAAGATTTCAATCTCTCAAGGATCTCCCCTCTATGGCTTTCTGATTCTTCCTCAGGCATTTCGTTTTGGCTCTGATCAGACGTTAGCATTGACGAAAATTTATCCTTCCTCAGCTTCTCGAAGAGGGCGGCTGAGGAGGAAAAGACAGACGCAGTCCTAGAAAGTGAACGAGGAAGACCCATTCCTTTCTTAAGGTCAGTAGTGGTGGAGGAAGGACGGGGACATACTGAGGTTGGTACCAGTACAACAGAGAATATACGGTGGGCACCAATCCTTGTTTTATGATCTGGATGGACCATCGCTTGAAGTAACTGATGGAATAAGGCCTCGGGAAAAGCCTGAAATGAAAAAAATTAATAAAAGCATAGCAATTTTCATTAGAATTGGTCTAATCTCTTAACGGCAAGAGAGAGAAAAAAACAATTCTAGATGTTACTAGGAGGTTACCTTGTTTTGATATGACAGATTTGGTATAGAGGCTATAATTTGAGCCGTGCGAAAAACAGCAGCAATTGTGGTTCTTGCTACATCTGTGACAGCTGAGATATTCTCCAACATCATAGCCATAGCATCTAGAATTGGGCCAGCATCTCCAACCTTAGAAATTTGACAGATTAGTCTCACATCTCTGAAAAGAAGAATATATAAAATTCGCTCTGAGAATGGTAGTAATATACCTTTTTCGTTAGTTGGACGAGGCACTTATCAACAGCTACACTGACCGTTCTGTTACAGTTTGCTAATTCAGTTCCCAGATTTGCTTCATCTAGAGATGAATGCATGCATTTTCTCAGGTGCCTCATAATATCACTTATTGCGCTGACTATTGCTGCTGAGTGTTCAACTTTTGCATTCTCAGCGAGGGCCGATGTAACCTCTAAAATGTTGAGCTGCATGCTTGGCTGTTTAAGCACACTTTTGTGATCAAGGTGTTTGATCAACATGGACAGTAGAAAGTGTGTTCTTTGCCCTGCAAGATTGCAGAACTATTTTAGAGCACTGATCATGCGGAAAGGGCTAAATGAAAAAGATCGAGAGCGTAATACCAGATATTTCCATTAAAAATTGCAGATCCCTTAAAACTGGGAATGCAATCGAACTATCCGTTGACCATAAATATCCCTCGTCAAAGTAACGAAACAAAGACTCGAGTATACGTCTCATGGTTGTGGCCTCTTCACCTAACTTGGCCATGTTGTGTAGGCAAACCTTAGACCAAAAGCTAGGGTCCAAAGAATCTTCCCTGAAAAAGAAAAGATATATTTGAAGAGAAGAAAAGAACCCAAAAAGGTAAACGTACACACGGAAGAGAGAAGAAATTACATTTTCACATTTAGTTCATTCACAACCGTTCTCCAAAAAGGAACATTTATGAGAGAATCTGCATGAGCTACATGACCTTCATTTTTCAAGACTTCATTCACCCATTTTCTGCCACTATCATTAGCATTTGTTGTTTTTTTCGGTTGACCATAATTTTCCAAGACTGCTGAGACAACCTGCCATGCAAGTATTGAATTGATCAGTTAACTGATATTAACATGTACTAGCTAAAATTCTAGCAATACGATCTCAGCTCCCAGTTCTACGAAAGCTATGGCCAAGAGATTTTGGAAAGGATATTTAACAGAGTTTTCCCCACTTTTTCTATCGTATTTGACGCAGGAAAGCAGATCAGAATATATAGGAGCCCGGAAACCCAAAGAAACGAGTGCATGAACCTGAGAGTTACTTACATTGTCAAAGTCGTTGGGGATATGAGAGTATTCACCCATCAGCCAAATCTGGAAATAGATAAACTCCCAAAATGTATCAGAAGATACTTGTAGATTCTCAATAATGAATAATAGTATCTCGAGAAACATAACAGCATAATCTAACTACCATTGCTGATAGGGCTTGAAGTCCTGCTGCACGCAGGCTCCGCGACCTGTCATCATTCCCACCTTCCTGTGCTAATTGGCACAGCTTTGCGAGAAAGCCTTCTAAGTTAAACAGGGAGCTCCCATCCTTCTGCAAAATTTCATATGTTCTTAACCATTCTATCTGAAAGCACCCTGACATGTGGCTACAAGAGAATTCGATTGAATATGCAAGAAGCTGACCTGATTATTTACAAATTCGAAAAGAGACTGACATCCAACTATTTGCATTTCATCTTGTCGAGTTTGATCCAAAAGAGCTTGTACCGTCCTTAGAAAACCACTAGAAAAAAGAGGCCTGAAAGAAAGAACAAAGAAAAACAAGCAAGTTATCCATACATGCCGAAAGACTCCTGGACTCATGATAGGTTACAGTTTTCGGGTAAATCTCTTGGGTCCTTATGTAAAGCCATACAATAATTTGGAGATAAAAGAAGGATGACCTCACATTTGCTCCTTACAAGATACCAGAAGCCTCCTGTATATACACATCGCTATCTTTGCCGACTGGAAATTCTCATTCCTCAATTCCTTGTAACATCTTTGTTCGAGAGAATCTGATATCTGGAAGATCGTAAATTTCAACAACAGAGAACTAAATTTGGGAGAAAAGCAATCTAACATGCATTGCTACATGCCTACAACCAGTAATCTCACTCAAATATATGAACTGGCCAAAACCAAATATCAAGGAATTGCCATACAAATGTGCCTTTTCACATCATCAAAAAAATTGGATAAATTATACCTTTGGCATACGCACAGCGTTCTTCGCAGCATATTCACAAAGTTTTCCTATCTTTCGGTCATTTGGGCCTTCCTCCTGTCAGAAATCGTACGCAGTGATTAATTTAACAAAACCCTCAAGATAACCAAGAGAGAGAGAGAGGCTCCCATTTTCTATTAAAGTACCAAAGAACATAAAGTGTCAGTTCACAAAACAATGCTTCAAAGTGAATGAAATGCAGAATAAAAAAACATTAACATATAAAGAGTAAGCATGCAAGATGGTTCATTCTCGAAACATTAGAAACACAGATTGCAGAATCGGTCATCCTCAGAATGTCACTGCAACCAAAAAGTGGCTGATCAATCTAAGTGAAAGCAAGCCATTGTCTGCCATACCCTCAGTGACTGAAGAAAGCTAAACATGAACTCATTACAAGAGACTAAAGAAATGAATTTAGGAACAAGAAGAAATCAAAATCCAACTTGTTTAGACAACACAAGCAAACAAGTGAAGATGAATCTTATAGAAAAAAGGAGAAACTGGGTAAAATTACCAACCTGATTACGAGGGAAAATATCAGCAATAAGCTTCTTGTACCTCTTCACAGGCTGCCTAGACCTTGCACGCAATGCAGGACAAAGAATGCAAAGGCTACCACAAACAGGCAAAACTTGCCTCGAGATTACACCCGAGACCGAGCTCATTCTTCAACCCAGCAGATTCTAGCCAAAAGAAAAATTTCCTCAAATCCTGTTGAATCTAATTACGTATCTCCTCCCTCTTGATCCACCGAAAAAGCCCTAGAGCTTCCTCGGTCAAGAAGGAAAATGATACGGTTTGTAAAACCAAGAACACGATTTGTTTGATAAACAAAGATCACTGCTTTATTTATCAACAAAGAGGAACATGTATCTTACAAGAGCAATACTTTCTTCTCACTCTCTTCGCTCTCAAGCAAAATGATCTAAAGCCTAGATGAAAACAAACTTGCAAACGTTCCTTCCTTTTAAAATCAAAAAGTAGATTCCCTCTCTCATGGTTGTTGCTGACCAGTCGTTGCTGGCCCTTTGACCTCATCTCTCCCTTCTGACGTGTACTGTTCCGGAATGGTCGTCTTCCAAAACCATCTTCTCCGGTCTTGGGCTTGGCGGGCTTTTGTTTGGCTTGGGCTTCCTCCGGTATTGAAACAAAATAGGAGGAGCCTCGTCGGCCCGCGTAACAGAAAACAGAGCTCCACGATTAAAACGAATGTACAGTGTACTTCCTCAAAACTCAATCGTTCGCCTCAAAATACCCAACAAAATTGCAGAAAAACATTTTCAAAATTCCCATTAATAAAATTGATCAAAACGAAACCCATCTATCGAATAATCCAGAATCCGCCGATCAAATAAAAACCCCAAAAATTCTAAAAATCATCACATTCCGCGAAATCAATGATTTAACATAAATACCCAGATTGATGATTCAACGTAATGCTTCACAAAAGCAACATAAATCGAATTTACCTCAGATCATAGCTCAAATAAGCCAACCGGAGCGGCAAAACACACCGGAAAACTTCGAAACCCCTGAATCTCTCTCTCTCTCTCTGAGAGAAGGGAGATTGTTTCTCTCAATAGAATTTAGTCGCCGGATCGTCCGGCTATGATCTTCTTCTTCTTCTTTTTTTCCCTCTGAATAATAAAAATTCAGAGATACGTTTCAACGACACGACGCGGGTTCCACCTTCTACCGTTTCGTTGCTGCTATTTCATTTTTATTTATTTATTTAAAAAAAAAAATCAGATATGAAATCTCAGCCGTCAGATGCGAATCATTATTATTTTTTCTTGAGTTTTTTTTTTGTTTTTAAATTGTTGAGGTAGTTACTGCATTTTCGCCAGCTCATACAGTGCAAATTAAGCAAAACATAATCTTTTAAATTATTCTCTAATTAGTTACAAAATAGACTACTAATACAGTGTGTAGGCACTAGGGATGATCTGTAAAAAATTACATTTGGAGTTTATTTTTTATATTGCCATGAAAATAATTTACTATTTAAAAATTCGTAGAACAAAGTCAATGGAGTTGAGTCACTCTTCAATGAGTCAAAGTGACAAAATCACGTTTTTATATACTCCTACTGTTTAAGAAGAATTCTTTTTGATAAATCCATTAATTACGTTTTATTGCACCGTTAAGTTAGCTGTCAGTTATATCAACGTCGTCAATTGCACATGACCTTCACGTGGGGCCGGTAATCTGTTTTTGTACGGCGGAAAGTCGGTAAAAACTACCCGCGGATAACTACCCTATGATGACGTCAGAGTCAGACAGAAGAATATTTAACGGCGTAAAAGCTTTTCTTTTTGTTTTTGGTCAAAGAAAACGTAAAACCGTAAAGGCTTAAAAATATAAATTTCTGATATTTTAAACACTTTTTCTCTTGTAAATTTGTTTCGCTGCATTATGAAGTAACAACAAAAAATGCAGTTGAAAAAAAGGAAAGAAAAATTAGCAGAACGTTATACTCCCTCCATTCCGTATTATTTGTTGTTTTAACATAATTCACGCATATTCACTTAATTACAA
Organism: Arabis hirsuta; assembly: GCA_964056655.1. Lineage (NCBI taxonomy): Eukaryota > Viridiplantae > Streptophyta > Magnoliopsida > Brassicales > Brassicaceae > Arabis > Arabis hirsuta. The sequence goes on from OZ053298.1 coordinate 48,908,251, forward strand.
AAAAAAAAGTAACTACAATAATCTTTTAATTAAAGCTATTACTATTAACTACTCTTAGTTAGAATACAGAAAGACTCTTATGCAGTTTTGGATGCTACTTTTTCGTGACTTTTTCATATTAGAGCAAAATCTTTTATGTTCAATTGAAGTTAAAAATTTCAAAATTTTCAATATGGAGCCAAAATAGAACTATTGTAGAAAAAAAATTATACTTATATAAACAGAAAACAAAAATGGTTTCTAAATGTTCTTCATGGCTTCTAATTTTGAATTTGTTAGTTCAAAATGAAGAGACTGAAGTTTTGTTGGACTTGAATGAGGTTCCACCAACTGAAGAAAGCTTTAACAATGGCCATAGAGATTGTTCAATTGATCCAGATATTTTTTTTAGTCTTTAAAGAATTAAAATTGCATCTAATTCAGTCAAATGATTTAGATTTCTTATTTTTTAATTGTTGAATAATATAAGTAGAGTTATTTACTTATCTTGCTGCAAATTGTTTCTGAAGAAATATAGTCACAGATCAGGGACTTCAAGGAAGCTCAAGACAAAGATGCTTCGAGGAAGTGAACACTGGCCTGCAAATGGTGATTTGGCCAAGTGTTGGAGAGTCTCTATTTCAAAGAGAGAGTCTCACAATCACTAGATCAGAACGAGTGGGCTGAGATTGGTGTGGAGTGGCCCAACAACGTTTTTTTTGCAGCCCAAGTCTTATGTTTTGGGGTTATCGGTTTGATATCTCATTAAAGGGGTTGTTATAGTCTGTTATCAAATTAGTCGTGGTGTAACAGAAGAAAGAGAGAGAGAGAAACTAAAAACGTTGTAACAGTTCCGGCGAAGATTTGCCGTCGATCTAGTGATTCCGGTGAAGTTTATCACCGGCGAGTTCGGGGCCGGCACTAAGCCCCAAAGCTCGAGCGCTTGTGTGTGTTTTTCTTTCAAGCTCAATCTCGTTACTTCTTCTTCATATTGCGATTAGTCGGTGATTCAAGATTCGAATCGCGAGTTAGATCCAGAAGTGATCAAGTCTAATCGGAACAAAAGTTTACAAATTGGTATCAGAGCGTCTCGTGTTCATTGGGCAGGGAGAATCAATTCGAATCGGAGATGTCAGGCATACGAATTGATGTCGACAAGTTCGACGGATCCGGCGACTACGGGCTCTGGAAGAAGCGGATGCTCGCGAACCTCAGCGTGCAAGGGTTAAAGGACGTTTTAACCAAGGTGGAGCCAGAAATTGAAGATACAGAGGCGGAGATGAAAGATCCGAACATCAAGCGGAGATGGATCGCGGCAGAGACATTGCGAGCTGAGCGATGCGAGAGAGCGATGAATCTCATCTTCTTGACGGTTGGAGATCATGTGTTGCGGAAGCTTGATAAGTGCAACACAACAGCAAATACGATTGAGACGCTAGATCGTCTCTATATGACCAAGTCTTTACCAAATAGAGTTCATTCTCAATTGATGGTTTATTCTTTTAAGATGCAGGTTTCAAAGACCATGGACCAAAATGTTGACGACTTCTTGAAGCTGATAACAGATCTTAGTAATCTCAGCATAGAGATACCAGAAGAAGTACAAGCAATCTTGATGCTCAATGACCTTCCTTCAAGGTACGACTCCCTCAAAGAGACTCTTAAGTACAGTAGAGAAGTTCTTAAACTAGAGGATGTAGTTAGCTCAGCTAGATCTAAGGAATTGGAATTGAAAGATGCCCCTAGATCTAGGTCTGATGGAGAAGGTCATTTTGTTAGAGGTAGAACGGAAAATAGGAATTTTGGTTCTGGTAAAGGCAAAAATAGATCAAGATCGAAATCAAAAGATGGGAAAAGAGTATGTTGGATTTGTGGTAAGGAGGGACATTTCAAGAAACAGTGTTACAAATGGTTGGAGAGAAACAAGGGACATAAGCAGATTGGAGATAGAGGAGAGTCATCTCTGGTCAAAGATGATGCAAAGGATCTGGTTGGTCTACTGGTTGCTGAGGTGAACCTAACAGCAACAGATGAGGATCCAGAGGAGTGGGTCCTGGATACAGCATGTTCTTTTCACATGACACCAAGGAGAGATTGCTTCATCAGCTTACAAGAAACCACATGAAAGGTGAAAATGGCAAACTTCACCAGGACAGAGGTTAAAGGTATTGGGTCAGTCAGGTTTCAGAACAAGGATGAAACAACATTTGTCCTGCATGATGTCAGATATATGCCCGGCATAGGCAAGAATCTCATATCAGTAGGGACATTGGACAGCAAAGGCTGTGAATTCAGAGGAGGAAATGAAGTCATGAGGATAGTCAAAGGCAACTTGGTTTTCATGACTGGGAATAAAAGGGATTCACTATACATCCTGCAAGGTACTGCAAAAGTCTCAGAAGCAAACGTGGTGGAGTCATCCATTACAGGACAGTTAAATGTGACTGATGATCAGACTCAGTTGTGGCACAACAGGATGGGGCACATTGGTAAGAAAGGTCTTGAGGTTCTGGCCAAGAAAGGATGTTTTGAGAGTGATAAGATTACCGAGTTAAAATTATGTGAAGATTGTGTTTTCGGGAAGACTCACAGAACAAGCTTTGGTCCTGCACAACACGTTACAAGAAATAAACTTGATTATGTACATTCTGATTTGTGGGGTTCCTCTAATGTTCCCATGAGTCTTGGGAGATGTCAGTACTTTATTTCATTCACAGATGATTTTAGCCGGAAAGTCTGGATTTATTTTCTCAGATTCAAAGATGAAGCTTTTAAAAGCTTTGTGGAATGGAAGAAAATGGTGGAAGTTCAGACAGAGAGAAAAGTTAAGAAGCTCAGAACAGATAATGGACTGGAATTTTACAATCATCAGTTTGACAGATTCTGTAAGGATGAGGAAATTGTAAGACATAGAACATGTACATACACGCCACAACAGAATGGGGTTGCAGAGAGGCTCAACAGATCAATTATGAACAAGGTTAGGAGTATGTTAAGTGAGAGTGGATTGGGAAAGAGATTTTGGGCAGAAGCAGCTTCAACTGCGGTATATCTCATAAATAGATCTCCCTCTTCAGCGACAGACTTCAAGGTTCCAGAAGAAGAATGGACCTCAGCTATGCCTAGCCTGTCAAGGTTGAGGAGGTTCGGTTGTTTGGCCTATGTTCATACAGATGATGGAAAATTGAATCCCAGAGCAAAAAGGGTGTATTTACCGGTTATCCAGAAGGAACAAAAGGGTACAGAATCTGGTTGATTGAAGATCAGAAGTGTGCCATAAGTAGGAACGTGGTTTTCAGAGAGGATAAAGTATTCAAGGACTTACAGGTTGTACAAGAGATCAGTGAAGGTCCAGAAAAGTCTACTAGAAGGGTAACTTTTGAACTGTCAGAATTGAACAGTGAGACGGAAGACGATAGAGTAGAGGAGGTACAACCAGCTCAAGGTGGAGCTGATATCAGTTTAGAGGGAGCTACTCAAGTACAGGAGACACAAAAACCAGACAGCATCACACGTGAGGTAACAGATATAGTAAGCAGTAGTTCATGAGCTATGTGTCTCCTGGTAAGGGATCAGCACTTAAAAACAGAGGCAAAGGCAGAGGTCTTGAAATCATTGCCAGTGAGAATGAGGATCTAGAAGGCTACAGATTAGCTAGAGACAGGCTACGTAGAGAGGATGTACCAAAGCCAGCAAGATATGCCAACTGGGTCAAGTTTGTTGAGTATGAACCAGAAGATGATTTTGATGGTTTCGTATGTGCTATGTCAGAGGATTGCAGCAGTGAACCTTCATCCTATGTAGAGGCGCTTTGTGATCCTGACAGTGATAAATGGATAGAAGCATCAGACGAGGAGATGGACTCACTTAGAAGAAATCAAACTTGGGATTTAGTTGCTAGATCAAAGAAACAGAAGGCAATAGGATGCAGGTGGATTTTCAGAAGAAAACCAGGGATTGAAGAAGCTGATAAACCAAGATTCAAAGCAAGGTTGGTAGCTAAAGGATATTCTCAAAAGGAGGGCATAGACTATGAAGAGATTTTTGCACCAGTAGTTAAGCATGTATCAATTAGATACTTGCTGTCAGCAGTAGTGCATTACGATATGGAACTACAACAGATGGATGTCAAGACAGCCTTTCTACATGGCTACCTTGATGAATACATATTGATGGAACAGCCTGAAGGATATGTTGACAAGGAAAATCCGGATAAGGTGTGTCGTTTGAAGAGATCATTATACGGTTTGAAACAATCTCCTAGGCAATGGAACAAGAGGTTTGATGATTTCATGCTAAAGGGAGGTTATCACAGGAGTGAGTATGACTATTGTGTGTACTACATGAAGACAGATAAAGGCGTATATGTCTATCTTTTACTATATGTGGATGACATGCTTATAGCCTCAGTGGATAAGGAGTTGGTTAATAACTTAAAGGTACTTCTCAATACTGAATTTGAAATGAAAGATTTAGGAGATGTCAAGAGGATCTTGGGAATGGAAATTGTCAGAGACAGAGGCATAAACGGTGGTTTGTGGATTTCTCAGGAGAGTTATTTGATTAAGTTGTTAAAGAACTTTGGTATGGATTAGTCTAAAGCCACAACAACACCTCTGGGAGTTCATTTCAAGCTAAAGTCAGCAAATGAGCAACAGTTAGATGATCAGTATGAAGAGATGAAGAAGATACCTTATCAGTCGGCAGTAGGCAGTATTATGTATGCCATGGTTGGAACTAGACCGGATTTAGCTTATTCATTAGGCCTAATCAGTAGGTTTATGAGTAAGCCTATAAAGGAACATTGGCATGCAGTCAAGTGGGTAATGAGGTGTATTCAAGGTTCTACAGACTTGAAATTGTGTTACAAGAGAAAATGCGACTTCATTATAAAAGGGTATAGTGACTCAGACTTTGCAGCGGACCTAGACAACAGGAGGTCCATAAATGGAATGGTTTACACAGCTGGAGGAAACGTCATCAGTTGGAGGTCAAAACTGCAAAAGGTTGTGGCACTGTCAACGACCGAAGCAGAGTATAGATCTCTAGGAGAAGCTGTTAAAGAAGGAGTGTGGCTAAAAGGTTTGGCTGCGGAGTTGGGATTTCCACAAGGGCAGGTAGAGGTGTACTGTGATTCTCAAAGCGCTATAGCTTTAGCCAAGAATGCAGTATTCCACGAGAGGACAAAACATGTTGCGGTTAAGTATCATTTTATCAGAGACTTGATCAAAGATGGAGTGGTTCAGGTGGTAAAGATTGCTACAGCCTATAACCCGGCAGACATATTTACTAAAGTACTTCCAGTGTACAAGATGAGAGAAGCATTGAAGATGCTTCGGGTTTCAAGAAGCTAAATCAAACAACAAGTTGCATCCGGTCAAGGATGCTAGTGTTCGGTGAAGAACACAAGGAGATCCACCAAGAATGGTTAAAGGTATGATCTGTGTCTAAGGTGGAGTTTTGAAGAAATATAGTCACAGATCAGGGACTTCAAGGAAGCTCAAGACAAAGATGCTTCGAGGAAGTGAACACTGGCCTGCAAATGGTGATTTGGCCAAGTGTTGGAGAGTCTCTATTTCAAAGAGAGAGTCTCACAATCACTAGATCAGAACGAGTGGGCTGAGATTGGTGTGGAGTGGCCCAACAACGTTTTTTTTTGCAGCCCAAGTCTTATCTTTTGGGGTTATCGGTTTGATATCTCATTAAAGGGGTTGTTATAGTCTGTTATCAAATTAGTCGTGGTGTAATAGAAGAAAGAGAGAGAGAGAAACTAAAAACGTTGTAACAGTTCCGGCGAAGATTTGCCGTCGATCTAGTGATTCCGGTAAAGTTTATCACCGGCGAGTTCGGGGCCGACACTAAGCCCCAAAGCTCGAGCGCTTGTGTGTGTTTTTCTTTCAAGCTCAATCTCGTTACTTCTTCTTCATATTGTGATTAGTCGGTGATTCAAGATTCGAATCGCGAGTTAGATCCAGAAGTGATCAAGTCTAATCGGAACAAAAGTTTACAGTTTCTTTCGTCAAGTAAGTTAATTTTATAAATTTTGGCTGCTCAGTAGTAGCATATATATGGTCATCGTATGGCTGATTCAATAATAGTGTCAGTTACGATTTCATTGTCTGAATAATTTAGTTATTAAGAAAAGAACTTGTGTATTCAATAGTAGTGTCAATTACGTTTGCTTTTTTTTTTATATACAATCTTTTTTTAACAGATCATGAAGATACAATTCAAGATGCACAAAATCCACCACGAACTTACAAATACCTTTCAGATGATGAGAGACATGAGATTTTTTGTGCTTTGTTGGCTAAGAGCATTGATGGAAAGTTGGGAAATAATGTTACAAGAGAAATATCTCATCAGTTTTCAGTGCCTATTTTTACTGTTCAAAGGATTTGGAAAAGAGCAAAAGAAACAGCTAGTGGTGGAAGAGTTAATGTTTCTAGTCGAAGAACTGGAAATTGTGGCCGCAAAAGAATTTCTATACTGCCAAATCAAGTTGTTGAAGTTCCATTACACAAACGAACAACATTGAGGTCAATGTCTATGGCTATGAATGTGAGTTGTACAACACTATTCAGACGGAAGAAAGAAGAGTTTATTCGACGGCATACAAATAGCATCAAGCCTCATCTGAAAGAAGAAAATATGAAAGGTAGACTACAATTCTGCATCTCTATGTTGGATGAGAGTACTTTGCCTTATGAGCCAAAATTTATTGATATGTACAATATTGTGCATATCGATGAAAAATGGTTTTATATGACGAAGAAATCAGAGAAATACTATCTACTTCCAGCTGAAGAAGAGCTATTGCGTACATGTCAAAGCAAGAATTATATTGGAAAAGTAATGTTTCTAGCTGCTATGGCTCGTCCAAGATTTGATGGAGAAGGAAAAGAGATACTTTCTGGAAAAATTGGAGTATTTCCGTTTGTTGCTATGGAGCCAGCTAAAAGACGGAGTAAAAACAGAGATGCTGGGACTTTAGAATGCAAAGCATTGACGTCTATCAAGAGAGAAGATATAAAAGCATTCTTGATTGGAAAAGTCATTCCAGCTATTCATGAAAAGTGGCCAAAAGAAGATGCAAGGAAGATCATTTTTATTCAGCAAGACAATGCAAGAACACATGTTGAATGTGGGGATAAAGATTTTCAAGAAGCTGCATCAAAAAATGGTTTTAATATTCAGTTGATGTGTCAACCACCAAACTCACCAGATCTAAATATATTAGATATTGGTTTTTTCAGTGCCATTCAATCGCTGCAACACAAGGAGTGCCCAAAAACCATAGAAGATCTTGTTCGTGCGGTAGAGAAGTCTTTTGACCAATACTCCACAAAAAAGGTAAACAACATTTTTTTAACTCTTCAATCATGCATGGAAGAGATCATGAAAGTTGGAGGATCAAACAAATACAAGATACCTCAAATGAGCAAATCAGTTTTGGAAAGTGATGATCGTCTTCCTAGACAATTAAACTGTGACGTTACGGTGGTCCAAAATGCGATGAGGATATTAGGTTCATTGGACTAGTGGAGTTGATTTGAACTTTTGTATTGTTATGTTTTTCCATCATTGTTTTTATTGTCATTTGGATTGTTTATATTTTATATGGGTTTCATTTTATTATTATGGTACTATTGATTTTTTTTTTTTTCAGCTTTAAACTTTGTTAATTGATTTGACTGATTCATGGCATGTGATTATTTACTAAGGCATATGATCTTGGTACGTAAATTTATATAAGTGCTAGATGCTCTTGATTATATTTAATTTGATCTGTTTTTTAGTTTATTAAATTTACATAAATTACTTATATGTATTTAAAATAAAATTACTTATATGTATTTTAAATAAAACTGAAAATATAAATTTGTCACAAGATTTTATTTATTGATTTAAACTTAATTTGTTTTTATAATTTTATTATCTTCTTCTCCTTACATTTAGAACTTCTGCCAACCCATTAGAGATAAAAATCAAGAAAGCTTCATGAAAAAGAAAGAAGACATAGTAAACCTAAAATTTTTTAGGAAAATACATCTTCAGCATCTCCTTTACAAATTTTTCATTTTCATTGTTGGGATGAAGCTCTTCTTCTTTTTTTTCAGATGGTAACTTGTTTAAATCTAATTTTCGATTGAAATCTGCTCGTGTTTCGTAGATCCTTCTCATATCTCTTGAATAGCTTTTTTCTTCCTCCACTTTCTTTTTTTGATCCATTTTAGTTTTGTAGAAAATTTTGGTTTGATAAGAAACTCAGATCACAAATTTACGTTGCTTTTATATAGTGACATTATGGACAAGCTTTTTTGGAAAGATAATAATGCAGTAAATATAGTTTGGTACGTTGGTAGACTTCATAAAAGAAAATAGTCACTTTTTCGAAAAAGAATCGTTGGAAAAAGTTTTATTCAGATTCCAATACTACTTTATTAATTTTACATAAATGTCAAAAACAACAAATAAAATGAAACAAAATTGAATCTCTAAAACAACAAACAATACGGAACGGAGGGGGTAGCAAATTAGATTATATTAGATTTAAATTCTTTTATTAAGCATGACTATGATACATAGGAAAAACATATTCACCAAAAATAAATAAATAGGAAAAATATAATTGATAATCCAGTGACAATAACAACATTTTGTAAAATAAAGTTTTACAATGGCCGCAGCGTCACCTTTTTCAATGTTTTTTGTTTCTTTTGAATTTATTAAAGGTTTAATTTTTAATCGCATGACAAGGAAAAGAAGACGCTAATTATAGTGCTTTTCATAACCACCCAAGAATATGTTAAACATTGGTCTACATTTCTGGACACGAGTCCTTGACCTTAACTTTGGCTGTTTCAAATCAGAATAAGGGATAAAAATGGTTCACAAGATCGACTGAATCACAGAATCCACTGAATGCACACTATGCTTTAGAAGTACCTCTATGATCTCTTTCGATATGGTTCACAAGATCTACTGGATCGCGGAATCCTCTGCTACATTTAGGGCAAACATCGACCGTGACATTGCCATGATTCTGCTTCTTGTTCCTCTCATGTGTTTTCTCTACATGTTCCACAAGAGTAGCAACCGAGAAGAATTTCGCACCACACTGTGGACACACCTCTGCTATACCTTCATCGTTGCTGCTAGAAAACTGTAGCTTCTGGCTAATGTCTTTACCGAGTCTGCTAATTCCTGCTTCTGCAGAAGATAGAAGATTAGACCATCTTGAAGAAGAAGAAGCCGAAGAAGTTGCCGCAGGAGCTTTGTTGGGTCTTTTTGTTTTAGCTTCTTTTCTGCTACTACTACTTCCCAAGAAACCCGAGAAAGGGAAGTTTAGTTCAAGTTTTCTCGGTCCAGGGCAAGCGTGATCAGGTACAAAACGGTGTTTTAAGCAGTGATCGATATTGCAATCTCGACACTTGATGGTGTTAGAGAATGTTAGTTGCTCCTTGCATCTTGGAACAGGACATTTCTTCTTCTTTGTAGCTTTTTCGTAGTTTGATGGGTCACAGTCAGTGTTGACATGTTTCTCCCACGTTATGTTTGGGTCTTCGTTTGGGTTTAACCGGACTCCTTTAGCGCAGAGCGGGCAGATAACCACGGTAACATCTTCTCTGTCTCCTTTTGGACAGCTATGTTTCCTATAGCTCCGATGATCCAAACAAAACACCTGAAGAAAGAAAATCTCAAAGTAAGATTCCTCCTCCAAGACTAAAGAAACATTCTTTTGACATAAGATTCAGAGAAAACCAGAGCAAGAACACAAGCCATAAACAAAAATCCAAGGTCAATGTCACAATATTCCAGTAATGAGAACAAAACAACTGAACCACAATGAAAGCTGACAAGAACATTTGCATTCATTTTGAGCAAAAACATTTTCTGAATCAAGAAAGTAGACAAGAGTCGTTTGCTTTCGAGGAGGGTATTTCTGAATCAAGAAAGCAGAAATGTTGAAGAACTCTATAATCAACCAACTTTAACAGCAAGTACGGGAATTTGCCAAATGAAGATAACTTTAACACACACGAACAGTCCAGTGATAAATTCGAGATTTGAGATACAATAAAACTCGATCCAACACCAAGTCAGAGTTTTGGGGATATCAAGAGAAGAACAGAGATTGATTCTTCTCTGTAACACAAAATCGAAACCAAAGAGGACAAGAAAAAACATAAAAGACGATTCTTTGCATGTGAGTGAGAGAGAGAGAAGGACCTGGAGGCAACGGTCGCAGGTGAAAGGTAAGAAATCGATCTGCTTGCAAATATCGACGGAGCAGTGTTTCCCCAGATCTGGAAACTCCGGTGTTCCCATTGAAACCGAGAATTCGAACTATATTCCGATGAAATAAAGTAAAAATCCAAAAGAAATTGAAAACGATTTCTTTTTCCGGCGAGAGGGGAAACTCCGGGAAAAGAAATCAGATTCCGCGGATGTAGAATGAGCAGAAAATTTCGCAGAATCGAAGAGAGAGAGAGACTTTAAATATGTAAGAAACGTCAACTTAATTCTTCTTCTTCTTCAATTCAAAGTCTCTCCTTTTTTTGTCTAAGAACATTTCAATTTCAAGTACATGGGCTTTACAAAATCATTCGGCATTTGGGTAAGGACTAGTTTTCAATTTTATTTTAAAAATTAAAAGAGTCTTAGCAAATAAACAATCCAGATCTTTATGTCAAACAACAGAAATAAAAATTATGACTTTTGCATTTTCCACCTTTTGTCTTACAATTTAGAAACTAATACGTTTTGTGTGTTCTTAACAGAGCATTAATGTAAACCATTTTCCTGATCATTTTGGTTAATAGATGGAAAATAAATTTCTCATGTAACAAAACAGTGTAGAAATGAGTGAAAACTAAATGGGCACATAAAGAGCGTCAACAAAAGAAAAAGCAAAAACTAGAACATGGACCATCCATAATTTAAAACTGAGCAAGAAAATGAAATGTTTGGAAGAGATGAAAACATAGGGTTCAATCCAGCAACATATACTACTACCATAAGGTTCAACCAAAATCAACTCATGAAAGATGATCCAAAAAGAAAACAAGGTGGGAGGTGCAGTATTTAGGCTTGGTCTTCAACCTCGGCTTTGGCTTTGGTGCTCGCATCAGGCTTGGTTGCCAAGAGATCTGTGAACTCTTGGAATGGGGATTTAGCGAATCTTGTCTCTTTCCAGAATTCAGGTGTAAGGAAACCGTAAGTCTTCTGAAGGCAATCGAATGTAGCCTGCGAAAAACATCATGTATAAGGATTTAGTCAATGAATGATTCAAACCCCATACAAACAACAAAGCAATTACTCCAACTGTGAAAGACATTTAGGTACATTTACAAGTGAATGATGCAGAGATAAGTACAAACTGATGTTATATTGCATTGAGGTTAAAACTTGCGATTAAATAAAGCAAACACATCATGGCAATCAAAAAGATTGAGCTCTAGGTACGCATTGACAAGATAGAAACATTCAGAATCATGTGGTTTCAAGATTTGAGGATTATATGAAATAGTTAGGTGTCAATCAATGAATATACGTCATCAACAAGTAGTGAATATACTCATCATCATCAGCTACATTCAAGGTTTTCTGATTAATTCAGACAATCGCAAAGAATGACATTTCTACTTCCATCAATATTAGCTATAACTTTCCTAGAGACATTTCATCAAACAAGGTTAATTTTTTTCTAACTTGATGATCTCATGGAACTAGTTAGTACCAATAATCGATCTAACGTGACAGAAAAATATCAAATTTAGCTTAATCTGACTGAGATTTCACATCCATTTCAAGAAACCAATAAAAATGAAGCAAATTTCATCTATAAGAATGAGAAAAAACAAACCTTGACGAAGTTTCCAAGAGTTTTGGTAGATCCCCTGGAGGAAGTGAAAACATCATCAATCCCAGCGAATTGAAGAACCTTCTTAGGAACCCTAGCCGCCACAATACCAGCACCTCTAGGAGCAGGAACCATCCTCACAGTGACGGATCCACACTTTCCGGTAACCTTACAAGGAACCGTATGTGGCTTCCCAATCTTGTTACCCCAGTAACCTCTCCTCACTGGAATCACAGACAATTTCGCAAGAATAATCCCTCCTCTAATCGCAGTAGCAACTTCCTTAGAGCATTTCACACCCAACCCAACATGACCATTCCCATCTCCAACAACAACAAAAGCCTTGAACCTAGTCCTCTGACCAGCCCTAGTCTGTTTCTGAACCGGCATGATTTTCATCACCTCATCTTTCAATGTAGGACCAACGAGTAGATCTATGATCTGATACTCCTTAACGGGAAGAGAATGAAGATAGATCTGCTCGAGTTGCGTGATTTTACCACCTTGCACGAGACGACCAAGCTTGGTGACTGGGACCCATTTCTCTTCTTCCGTTGCACGTCCTCCACGTCGTCCACGTCCACGGCCTCCACGACCACCTCTTCCGCCGTCTCGGCCTCCACCGAATCCACGTCCGAAACCACCACGGTCACCGCTACGCTCGACGCCACGTTCTCCACCACGTTCCGCCATTGTCGAAGTAGCTTTAGAGTTTGAGAATTTCGCTGCGATGAGTTTTTGAGTGAGGAAGAGAAGGCCCCTAGCTGCGGCGAATTGTGCTATATATTGCTTCAGGAGCTACCAAAGGATTTAGGGTTTCTAAAGACACTGTACGGGTTGTTTGGTAACAAGTATAGCATAGTCCAATTCACTGATAAAGATAAATGGGCTTATTTGAGCCCATTAAACTAATGAAACTCTTGGCCCGTTTAAAAAAAGAAATGCCACTTACGAGATTTTGTTCATTAAAGCATCACTTTAACTCGAGTCAATTTGTAGATGAATGGTTTGTGTTAGTCTTGTTGCTACACCATTATCGATTTAAATTTTCCATGTTCACTAAAATGAAAGTACAAATCATACATTAAACAGAACAAAGAAAGCCTTAATTAAGGTCCATAATAACCACTTTAAATTGTATTCCTTTATTCATGAAATTTAGACAAACAATTCAGTATGTAGTATAATTATATACAAATAAAACAACAAATCTCTTGGAAAATATTGCCTTTATGTATTCCTAATGTAAACGATTGTTCATTGTCCATGTATATATATATATCTCCACGAGTATATGTGTATTTGTATATTTTGTATCTATCTATATTACATATCTATGTATGTGTTTTTTTTTTTGAAATGAATGTTAAATTTTATTCAAAACAAAAAGGCGTTTTTACAATAGATGTTACTTGTTTTTGAAAGAAAACGTTTAATCAAAAGAAATCTTTGATTTGGACAAACAACTCCAAAATTTCCCGAAACTATGCGGGTCGTGTGGCGAACCACCCTTCTAAACTTTGATCAAGTGCTCGATCCCCCATTGTTCGGATTGAACACAGTCGATTGCGAACTGATTTGTCGATGATCTTCATGAGCGATTCCTGTGTGAGGGGCTTCTCTCCATGCCTCCTGTTATTGCGCTCTTTCCATACATGGTATACCGTAGCTTGGAAGGTGTAGCGAATGAGAAAAAGTTTTATGTGACCGAAACTTCGATCGACGAGAAGATTTTTGATGTCATCCCACCGGTTTGTGTATCGGTTTCCAAGAAGGTGCAAAGTGAGTCCTTTCCACAAGCGCGAAGAATAATGGCATTGAAAGAACAAGTGATTCCTAGACTCTTCCACCTGATGACAGAATATACATAAACTTTGACCCGCCCAGATTCGTGTTCTATCACCTGTAGACAAACGATTGAGCATTGCTAACCATACTAAGAACGAGTACTTTGGTGTTGCGTGGGTAAACCACACACCGATGTACCAATTCTGTGTAGGACTAGGCTGCCGGATAAGCTTCCAAGTTTTGTTTGTGTTGAATTTGTTTTTGAAAACGTCATCGCCACAAAGCCACAAGGCGGTGTCCATGGCCGCAGTTCTCGCTCTGTTGAGCCTGCATATTTCATTTTCAATACAATTTAGTACCTCAACCCTATGTCTTCTCCTTCGATGAGTTCGCAACACCTCCTCGACTAGTGCATTACTCGGTATTCCCATATTGATGGTACCACCCGAACCTGCAATATCATATAACTTCCCAAGAGGAGACCAAAGATCATGCCAAAAATAGGTGGTGGCTCCATTATGAGTTTGTACTTTATGAAATCTTTGAGCTAAAGGGCGATGTTTCAGTATTTTCCTCCACATCCATGAACCAGAACTCTGTGATTCCTTCATAGACCAGAAACATTCATTTCTCAGCAGCATCCTCTTTACCCACAACACCCAAAATGAATCCGTATTCGAGACAACCCGCCAAATCAATTTCAAACAACAAACGACATTCACCTCTTTTAGCCGCTTGAAACCTAAACCGCCCTCTTGCTTTGGTTTACAAACCTCAGACCACGCGATCTTTGCTTTCCGTGTATTTAAATCAGGACCAGACCATAGAAATGCTGCACATAAGCCTTCGATCTTTTGTATGCACTGGTTCGGTAAACGAAAAGCTTGAAGCCAGAAATTCACGATGCTTGCTATAACAGATTGGAGCAGTTGTAATCGTCCAGCATATGATAAATACCGAGCTGTCCATGAACTCATACGTGTCCGTATTTTGTCAATGAGTGGCTCATAATCTGCTGAATTCATCCGCTTAGTGAGCAGCGGCAATCCTAAATAGCGAACAGGGAGTTTCCCTTCAGCAAATGGAAACTCCGATGTTATTCGATCCCGATTTACATCCGATATTCCAGCCATATATAAAGTAGACTTAGCAAGACTAATCTTCAGTCCTGAATGTTCTGCAAATTCTCCAAAGATCTTAATTGTTTCCTCTATTGATCGCTTCGTTCCATCTACGAAAACCATAATGTCATCCGCAAAACAAAGATGAGTAAGTCGTATGGTCTTACATTTTGGGTGAAATCCAATCCTTCGATCCACAGCAGCCTTATCAATCATTTGGGATAACACGTTCATACATATGACAAATAAGTACGGAGAGAGCGAGCAGCCCTGTCTCAAACCTCTTACACTCCCAAAATATCCTGCAAGTTCTCCGTTAACCTGCACTGAGAAAGAAGTCGTGGTAATGCAAAGACGGATCCAATGAATAAAGACTTCGGGAAAATGGAGAGCTCTTAGAGTATTTAACAAGAAATCCCATTGGACCGAGTCAAAGGCTTTTGATATGTCTATTTTCATAGCACATCTTGGGGATACCGATTCCTTATGATAATCCTTGACTAATTCCGTGGCTAGTAACACGTTCTCCATCAACAATCGATTTTGAACAAAGGCAGATTGGTTCCCACTTATGAACTTTGGCAGTAGTCCCTTTAACCGGTTCGCAAGGATCTTTGAAATCACTTTATATAGTACATTACAACAAGAGATTGGCCGGTAGTCCTTCATTTGTTTGACATCCTCTTTCTTGGGTATTAAGGCCAAGATCGTTGAGTTAACCCCTTTCGGTAAGAACCCCTTATCAAAGAAAGACTTAATAGCAACCAGAAAATCCTTACCAATAATACTCCATGATGCTTTGTAGAATTCACTTGTAAACCCATCCGGCCCTGGTGATTTGTCATTTGGCATGGAGAATAAAACTTTCATTATCTCTTCATTTGTTACCTCCCTTGACAGACTTTCTCTATCACCATCACTACATCGAAATTGTAACAGCTCCTGAAGCTCTTCTACGTTCATCCCCACATAATCCGAAGGACTTTGTGATAGGAAAGTTTGAAAAAAATTTGCTGCTTCGTTCATAATATCCTCTCTGCCTGTTAAGATGTCGCCATTAGCATTCATAATTTCTCTGATGGAGTTTTGCATACGTCGTGCCTTCACAGATTTGTGAAAGTAAGAGTTGTTTCGATCCCCCACCGCAAGCCAATGAAGCTTTGATTTTTGCTTGAGGTATCTCTCTTCCAGTGTGGATAAATTCTGCCACTTCTCAAAAGCTTCTGATTCCGCTTCCATATTTTGAGTAGAGGGATGAAATAGGGTTTGTGATTGCTTACCACACAACTCCTCATAAGCCTTCTTAGTGCGTTTCGATAAATCCCCCAACTGCTCTTTACTCAAATTTTTCAGGACTGGTTTTATAGCTTTGAGCTTCTTCGATAACCGGTACAACGCTGAGGTAGAAAGAAATAGCGGCTCTGTAGCCTCCCAATAGCTTTGAATTTGTGGCAAGAATTGCGGTAGCGTTGAAAGGACGTTTACAAATTTGAAAGGTTTCCGCTTCCCCATTTGCTCTGCCTCTAAACAGAACCTTCCCCTGGCATGATCCGAACAGCCGCCTGACTCGAAAACGCAATAAGACTGTGGATAGTCATCCATCCATTTTTCATTAACCAAGAGACGATCCAGCTTCTTGCAAACAATACCATCATCTTGCTTATTACACCAAGTGTAGCGAGATCCTTGATAGCCTAAGTCCAATAATGAACAATAAGTTACCATTTTCTGAAAATCAGTCATCCCCGGTATAGAGTGTAAAGGGGTGTTGTTTGAATGCTCGTCTCCTTGAAGAATTTCATTGAAATCTCCACTTATCATCCAAGGCTTATTTCTAAACATTGGTGAGTTGTGATGATTGCATAAATCCTCCCATAGCTTCTGTCTTCCTTCCCGATGATTTGAAGCATATACAAAAGTGCAAAGAAACTCTTCCGTATTGCCTTCCAACAACACCGAAACCGTGATTAATTGATCACTTTTATAGATAGGTGTAATTCTACATGTGTCCTTCCACACAACCCATATACGCCCCAACCGATGGTGTTCATAGTTTGTGATCACAGACCACCCATGAAAAACCGTGGACACAATTTGATGTGCTTTATTTTCCTTAACACGAGTCTCCAAAAGACTACCAAACTGAAAATTACTGTGATGAATCCACTCTCGAACTATGGAATGTTTAGAAAATTGGTTAAATCCGCGCACATTCCAAAAGAAACCCGACATTTACTTCTTTTTGTTTTTCTTCGTAGTTTGAGTTTGGGCCTCAGAGATGAATCTGTGAGCCGCTTTTGAAGCTCGAGGAAGCAAGATTCTGGATCCCGGTTCTTCTTGCGATTTACTTGTACTACGAAGATGTTTTGGTTTCTCAATTACTTCACCTTCGTCATGATCACAATCATCCTTTCCTTCCTTCTCATATTCCCCTTCTTCTGTCTCATCAAGCACAGAGTATCGAGATGGGGTTAAGATGGTTGCCTCCTTCGTAGTCTCATGAACCCGAGCAGCCTTTTTAGGGGATACCACTGCCCAGTTTTTTACTTCCACCACCTGATTTAAACCATGTCCCTGTTGTTCCTTCTCTAGACCCAAGGCGACTAAAATTTCCTCTTGAATCATATCTTGGTGTTGTCCCTCATTTCCTAAGTCATCATCCTTCTCCTCTTGCACCATAGAATTTATTCCATCGACTGTGGTTACATTTACGTTTGTATGCGTACCTTGCTTTGATTCCGAATCCTGCCTTTGCAGGATTGTTATCTGCTTTGGAGCCGCTAAACATACATCTGCAAAATGTCCCCATTTAGAACACGAGTGACACCTAGGGGGCAGCCATGGGTAGAAGAACTCAACCGTCGTTTCTCCTAAACTTGACCCGAAAGTGAATGTCTTAGGGAGCTCCTTTGACAAATCAGCTTCGACAAAAACCCTTGCTTCCTCGAAACTTTTACATGTCTCTGTGTCCGGGTGAAGGCGTTTGGGCTCCCCCACCGCACTAGATATGTGTTTTGATATATCTAATTAATTAAGTGGATTTGCATTGAGGCAAAACAGCGCCTTTGTCCATCACATTAGCATTGCTACAAGATGCTTTTCCTCCTTTGATGTTCACTTTGTCAAGCACAATCCCTTGGCATGGATAGTCGCTGCTGCAATCAAATTTTATTGCGATGTCCGAAGCGCTTGTACCGCTTATATTTCGATACACCACGTTCTTCACTTGGACCGCAGATTTCTGAAAACATGTTTTGATGATTAGATCAAAAGTATATATCATCATCATGATGAGTATCAAAAGATTTGATAGATTCGAACCTCTTCGGTGCATTTGCTCTTGTCGCAATAATGTTGGTCGATTATGATCGGATTCTTCACATTTTCCATTTGAATGTTTTGAAATATAATGTTGCTAGCAGTTCCTGACCCTCCCTGTTTTGGATTGGGTTAAATGGTAAATTAAAAATAAGTTGGGGACATATTAGTTAAAATTGAGGGGTTAGTTTGTGAAATTTACCGGGTAAGTTTTGATTCTAACTCCATTGTCTGTACTGGAAAGCTTAGCACCATCCACAGTCACACCTGAGACAAAGGCCTTTGAATTGTCATCTCCTAAGCTCCCAATGCTGCTCATTTTACAAAAATAAATTATCAAAATTTTCATATTATTTAGTAAAGATTATATAATAAGAAACCTTTAGGTTATGTTATGTTAGATACTGAAAACAATTCTTTATTACCTGATACCGTGACCAGGGCCGCAAGTTATATCATTGATTTTAACATTTTGTGATCCACTTTCAATAGATATGCAATCATCACCTATATATAAAAGCAACCATTTATAACATTAAATTATGACAAAGCCCTAAAATTTTTCTTCCTTGATATGCAAGAAACTCCTTTTAAAAATACAATAACCTGTTCCAATGATGGATTTGGAGACTTGAATGTTTTGGGTGTTAGTGATATGAATACCATCGGTGTTAGGACTATCCGCAGGCGCAGTCACCACGACATTAGAGACTTGAACGTTGGAGCATTTCTCGATAGAAATCTGAATCTGTTGCGCATTTCTCACCCTTAGATTGTTCACTCTCAAATTCTTCGAGTTGTAGAAAGTAAGAGCCTGCATGTCAACAATGTATTCATGTCAATATAATAAAACAATAATTTTTTTAGTGAATATCATGTGCTTCAACGTACCGTTGGGGCTTTTGTTGCGCATGTCTGCATAAAATCACACACATAGAATGTCAATATATATCATTATATTTAAACATGACATGTAGATGCATATTAATTTTTTTTTTTTTTTTGCTAAAAAAAGAACAGGTATCAAAAAAACATTTTGATACACACACCTTAGCTTTGCTCCGTTTGCATGAGTTTTGCCACCACGTTTCGCCGTTTCCGTCGACAGTTCCGGTGGTGCCGCCATCGACCGTTATACTGTTAACGCCGTCAAACGTAATCCACTTGCTGAAATCTTTGTAATCCGATCGTTTTTGAGATGCCGATAACGTTCCGAAGATCTGCCAAAACATATCTAAGTGATTATACATGATTCATATTGTAAAATCGTATTTAATTATCAACACAACATAAACTTTGTAATTACCTGAACGGTAAGAATTGATTTGCATGGACCAGTTAATCGAATAGACTTAAGGAAATAAGTATTCCCTTTAGGAACTAAGAGATTAACATCTCCATTGGACGAACATGCTTTCTTCCACGCATTCACGAACGCCTGATCATGCAGCATGCATGGATCGTTAGTACAAATAACGTAAAGTTACATACATGAAACTATTTATTTATAAGTCATGTACAAAATTTATTTTATAAGCTAAGTTTGATGTTATAAGAAGATTTATGGATAGTCGAAATTTTCTTTTAGAATAAGAGTAAATATCCATGATCGATGTTTTAAGAGATATCAAATTATATGTGAATGTTTTAAGAGATATAAAACTATAGTTTTATATACACATATATGTGAATGTTTACCTCCGTGTCATCGGTATTTCCATCTCCTTTAGCTCCAAAATCAGAAACACTAACGGAGGTTGGAGTTGGAGATCGCAGAGAGGCTCTAACATAGCGCTTCAAACGCGTGGTATCGTCTATTCGCTTGATTAAGCTATCGGATTTGAACCTTAGATAAGAATGATCATATCCATTAACAATGTTTCTTGAAGCTTCGCACCATGAGAGCATAAAAAAAGCCCATAATAGGAAAATGGTTAGAAGTTGGCAACAACGGGCCATTGAGGTTGGTAGAGAAATCGGTTTTTTTTTGAAATGGAATGCGTGTCGTTTTTTGGGAGTAGGTTGAGAATGTTTGATGTTTGTGATTCTTGTCTTTGTATTGCCTTTGTTTTTGAAATTGGAGAAATGTGGAAGTACGTGTATTTATAGGCAAATCGAAAGGAACATTAAAAGTTAGGTTTTTAAAGCTTGAATGAGTTCGAGGTATGGAGTGAAATTGAGATTGTCACGTAACATTTGTATTTTATTTTATTTTTTCCTTTAGAGTTTCATATTTTTACTCTCCTCCCTCTCTATTTTGTTTAATTGATTATTTAAAGATTTAGTTGTCTCTTAGCGAGTCGACCATGCTTATCGTATTTTCTGCAAGAAACATCGCTTAAGGATTTAAGGTAATTTGATTTATTTATTCCTTTTTTTTTATTAAATATAGTCTCAGCTAGCAGGTTATTGGTTAGACTAAAAATCATTATCTTTAGTTAGATTATTTTTGGATTTTTTCCCCAAGAAATGGAATTGTCAAAATATTAATTGAACGAACACTAAAATAATTATTGTGATGAGCGATGAATTTATGATGTTGGTATCAATTTGTGACTGTTAAATTTGTTATGGAATTTCAACATGATGATGGTGATCATAAGCCAGCCACATTACTAATCAATGATCATCATTAATCAACAATAGCAAAATATAAGTTAAAAAAAAGAAACAATAGCAAAATATGTACCCCCCTCGTTATATGTATTTTTGTCGTCTGGTTATAAAAAATCATGATGAAAAAATAGTATTTGTTATCAAAAAAAAATCATGATATCATTATGATATATTTATGATCTTTTAATTTTTCAAAACATGTACTTGTGCCGTATGATGATAATACAATTTTATTGCTAATCCTCCATAAATTCAAAATGTACCTGCGAAAATATACATGCGAGCTATAACACAATACAAAAAGACAGTTTAGTCGTAATTTCGTGCGTGTACTATAGAGATATGCGTAATTCCAGTAAAGAAAAACCGAACTTATATAATGGCTGCGTAACTAGTAATTTGATATCCGTGGAATTTCGAAAAATTATGTGGAATTGATTTAATAATATACCAGTTAGATTTAGAGAATTTGTGAGAAATACTGTATATAGAATTCTATTATACCCACTTGACTTAATTTTTTTTAGTTTTTCTTTACTATTATTTTCATATTTTTAAATTTACATGTTAAAAAGAAAGAAAATAATAAATATTATTGATAAATATTGTAAAAATTTATGGAGTCTATATACACAATACGAGAACAAATCAAATTACTAAAACTACTAAGATTATAAATGAATAAAATTTAATAATAAAAAAATTATAAATTTTACTAAACAAAAATATAAAACAAAAAATATTAATAAAATAAGTTGGGTTTACTAAAAAATTATTTTGTAAAATTTAATATATTTATAAACATAAATATTTAATTTCGTCAAACACAATTTTTATTAATATTTTCATAAATTTAGTTAATTTATTTATTTTTAAAAATTCTGTCAAATTTTATAAAATTTTACTGTTATTATTTAAATTCAAAGTTATTTTGTAAAAAATTTTCAAAAATTCTTCACACATCATTTACACCTAATATGTTCGTGAAGGTTCAGTTGAAATGGCGATAACTACCCTTCACGTGACCGCCGCATTTTCTTCCTTCTTTATCTCATCTTGCTTAAAATATTGAAAGAATGAAATTTGGCGTGTATATGGTCAAAATATTCCACGTCATATTACTTTTTCGTTATGTTTCTGAAGTCGGACCGTAAAATGCATATTTATATGCTCATCCCATCATCACTCACACGTAAGCCGACTTATTAATGCATGGATTGTGGATAGAAAATTAGGAATCTGACCTCACAACACAAACACACACAAATTCAAACAAAAAAAAAAATACATTTTATTATTTGTAAAAGAAAAAAATGCTCTAGAGCGACTTTGTTCTTTAACAAGAATTGCGCGGCACACGCATGGTGGCAAAGTTAGGCGCAGCACGTGAGACTTTTGATTAGAGTTAAGCACATGTGTCTCTTGTTGAAAAAATGCCCATAATTAATTTTAGTTGGGGAATTTCAGTTTATGCACTGATCGATACTTGAAATCAACACGTGGTCAAACATTTTAATCTGTTTTTAAACACACGATGGAGCAGTGAAACCCATATTTCGTATTTCCCGAAAGTTAAGAATCATGCATGAACCCTCAAAATTATTAACAAGGTCTAATTCGATATTTCAATATTTCAACAAAACAGTTTTATAACAATAATTAAAATCGATTGAGCACAAAAGAAAACATACCCAAATACAATACTCCATTTGTTTCAATAAAAATATATATAATACACTTTTTTTTCTTCTCAATTCACGTATAAAAATATATCCAAACGATACATTATATTTTTTTTGTCACGAACGCACTTATGTTATTTGGTTAGAAAAATACTAAAGTATCTGTAAACCAAACGGGAACAAAAGTGCCTATATTAGAAAAACTGTTTTCTTGAGCCAAACATTCCTTGCGAACGTGTCCGCTTTTTCGTTCTTACTCTTTGGACAATACCTGATGGTAAATTCCATATAAGATTTGCGTAGCTCCTTGAACTCCTCTAATTTTGAGGCTAAACCTGGCCATTCCTCTGGTGCAGACACTATTTTAACTAGTTCCTGAGAATATGTGATAAACAACGAATAGTATTTCTGTTTCCTTTGTAGGCTTTCCATAGCCCAAAGAAGGCTATGTAGTTCCGTGTGTAGTGGGGACAGCCGCCGACGCATTACACTAAGATCCAGAATGTCAATCTCTCCATTTTGTAGTTGTAGAATCCATCCCATCCCACTTGTAGGGTCATCTTTCTTCCAAGAACCATCTATGAAACATGTAAAAATTGCAGCAGGCACCTCAGTGTTGTTTACCAACTCCTGCTGCAGCGGGGCGTATTCAACCTCAACATTGGCGAAAAACCATGATGTCGTCTCTTTTCTGGCCAACTCGAGGCTCCCGTGTATGGGTCGATCTATATTACTAAAAACTTTGTCATTACGGGCTTTCCATAGGTACCATAGGATCCATGGAAATACACAGATAACGTCGGTGAGGTCCCCCCGATTTGGGATCCTTGAGAGCAGAAAGTCCATATTTTCCCAAAAAATCTCTGTCGGGAAAATGGCAAGTGTATTGGGAATGTGGAACCATGCTGGAGGGCAGGTGAACAGGGTGTGATTAATGGTTTTTTCTTCGCACTCGCAGCAGGGACAACGCCGGTCATGTTGTAAGTGTCTATGGGCAAGTCGTTCATTCACCGCCACTGCCCCAGAAAGCACTTGCCATAGAAACTATTGGATTTTATTTGTTGGTTCTAATTTCCATACTTTATCCTTCAGTGAGTTTATGGACGGCAAGTGTAGGTTATACTGGAGTTCCAGGTCAAAGTTTTGTTCGGCAATTTCGTACCCTGACTTGACTGTGTATTCTCCTGTCTTAGTATAGTGCCAACAAAAATCGTCCGGTCTTGCATACTTTGAGGGTCTCAAAGCTAAAATTAGAGGAACCTCACCCATTGACATATTTTTCCTAAATCCCACGTTTTTATCGATTGTCAATAAAATCAGATACCCTCATGTTTGGCAATATGCATTGTGCGGGTGTAGGGTCCGCATCTAGGATCCAGTTATCGTTTCAAACACACGTGTTTGTCCCACTACCAATTGTTTGTCGCATCCCTTTATCAACCAAGGGTCGTGCACTCATCAAATTTTTCCATCCATACGAGGGTCGGTAGTGTTTCTTTGCTGCAAACGGGTGAGAGTAAAGAAAGTATTTTCCTTTCATTACCCGGGCTACTAACGAATTTGGAAATGGGTGAAGTCGCCATAGTTGTTTGGCCAATAAGGTCTGATTAAACTCTTCGAAAAATTTGAAGCCAATACCCCCTGCTTGTTTTGGCAGGCATAGCTTTTTCCAAGCTATCCAATGCATGCCCTTGGAGTTAGTTTTTGTTCTCCACCAAAAATTTGCTACAACACTTGCAAGTGTGTGATATAAACGCTTAGGGAGGAGGAAGTTTGACATCACATATGTCGGGATAGCCTGTGCTACGGATTTAATAATAACCTCTTTTCTCCCTTTGGAGAGAAATTTAGCCGACCAACCATTGATTTGTTGGTTTAGCCTATCCTGAACATAAGCAAAGACCTGGGCTTTAGAACCATTTAATTGTTCAGGAATCCCTAAATATTTTCCCGATCCCCCTTCGTTGGGGATATTTAGCCTTAGCCTGATTGCAGTACGGGTTTCTACTGTGACGTCCTTACCAAAGGTAACCGCTGACTTCTTGAAATTTATTAGTTGCCCGGAGGCATTACCATAGACCCGCATGACCTAGAGAATACTGTCACATTGTTCCTTTGTCGCCTTACAGAAAAGGCTGTCATCCACAAACAGAAGGTGAAATATTGATGGGGAAGCAGGAGCCACCCTAATCCTACAAATTCTCCCGACAGACTCCGCCTCCCGGAGGTTGGCAATGAGAACCTTTGTACACAAAATAAACAGGTATGGAGATAAAGAGTCGCCTTGTTGCAGCCCTCTCGAGGGGACAATAGGGCCCTTTGGCTCACCATTTAACAGGACTCGGTATTTAACTGAATTGACGCAAATCATTATCCATGAGATCCACTTCTCAGCGAAATCCATCCGACGCATAAGTACCTCAAGGAAGCTCCACTCTACTCTGTCGTATGCTTTGCTCATTGATATGCTCAAATTTATCCTGAGCTGCTCTCTCAAATTAAGAGATCGCATTAGTATTTAGGAATCGAATCATCGAGGAATCATAATCACACATTAGATTTTGAATTGAAATCAAGCTAAGAAACAATATAAGATGCAAGTTAAATAGAAAAGCAAGCAAGTAGATGATGACTAGTGTTCTTTAAAATCAGTTGGACAAAACGCTAGGCTATGAAGAATTCTTAGGTATAACTCGAAATTGAAGAGTGAAAGACTGTCAGGATATTTATTAAGCACAGTTCTAGAAATTGAAACACAAATGTAAAACCAATCGACTTTCGTCACAAAGATTATCTATGACTAATCCATGAATTCCAAATTTCCTTGAAAATTCAATAAATTAAGACAAGCATTAATGTTCAGGTTCGATTGTTCACAAAATTACTAAGCCAATTTTTTTTGCGAATAGTTATTTTGCTTATCTAAGATTAGGTTCATGTTATTAACAATACTGTAGCATCTATTAATTTAACCTAGGATTTCTAACTCTAAATGATTAATCCTTGAATTAAAGTTAAAGCAATCAAGATGAAGAACAAGTAGAAAAATCCCAACAATAATTCAGTTATAACAATATGTCATCAATCCTTGAATCCCCAAAACCTAACTAACAAATTACTCAGACATAGATGGAAAAAATATTGTGAGATGAATAAATTGCATAAAGGAATTGAGAAAAGATACAATTGGGGTTCGAAATCTCTCAAGGGAAAAGAAAACTATATATAATCTAACAAAAACATTTTGGGGCACTTTTGTTAACTTTTGGAACTTCTGGTGCAAAAAGTAAATCTTCAAAACTTGATAAAACACGATTCCTTCTCGTCAGGCATGGGTGTCGATCAACACACACAGATGATGTCGATCGACACCAGATAGCAATATCGACTTCGACTTAGTGACTTCGGCTATTCTTTCCACAATGCTCCAAAATCTCCAATTATGTTTCAAACGTACATGAATCTACAAAGACTCGAAAAGATTCAAAAATATCAAAAACTCTATAAAAAGGACTTATATCATGCCCAAAAATCGGTAAAAACTATGATATATCACTCATATTTGTTTTGATAGCCATACTTTTTTTTTCCATTGGTGGTGGTCATTAGTGCATGGAAAGCTTCTTGAGCCAACCAGATGTTGTCTGAGATTTGTCGCCCTGCCACAAAGGCTGATTGGGTCTCTGAAACTAGAGACGGCAAAAACTTTTTGATTATCTGGCAGAGTACTTTGGAAATAATCTTGTAGCTGACGTTGCATAAACTGATGGGTCGAAATTCTTTCATCAGTTTGGGTGTGTCCGTTTTTGGGATTAAACATATATTCACCTCATTGCTTTTGGCATCCAAAGAGCTGGTGTTAATAAATTGTCGTACCATCTCAATCACTTGTGGACCTATATGGTGCCAAAACTTCTGAAAAAATAAGGCTGTCATCCCGTCTGGCCCTGGCGCTTTTTCTGGATGAATGGCAAACACCGCTGCTTTGACCTCAGTCGCTGTCACCTCTCGAGTAAGGTACTCATTCATGTCCTGGGTGACACCAGGGTTAAGATGTTGAAGGGATGTTTCAAGGTCGGAGATGGCGGATGACGAGAAAAGTTCGTATTGATTAAGTTCATGTTAAAATACATGGTCGTTGTTTGTTTAATTTCCTTCTCCTTTTCTATCCAAACACCGTCCGTATTGATTATGCCAATAATCTTATTCCGGGCTCGTCTCTGCTTGGTGTATGCTTGGAAGAATTTTGTATTTTGGTCTCCTTCCCGCTGCCATGTGACTCGACTTTTCTGTTGCCAAAACATTTCCTCATCAACCAGAGCCGCTCTCAACTCATTCTGTAGTTCCGTGATCTCTTCCGCAGAAGATAAATCACTACTCTGGGCCTCTTCGAGACGGGTCTTCAATTCCTCGATAGCCTCTGAGAAAAGAGAAAGATCTCGTTTCCTTCATTTGGAAATAAAAGTGCGTCAACTGGCAATGCGCTCTCCCAAGGAAGGGTTATCTCCATTTCTTCTTTTAAATCAGCCATCCTTAATTACATATTCAAAATTTGGTTTAGATAGCCAATGTTTGTTATATCTGAATTTTTTCGTGCCGAAAAATCTTTTTTGTGGAGAGTACCGTAAGAACTGGGGTCTATGGTCTGACCCTCGAAACGGGAGGTACACCATTTGTGTATGTGAAAAGATCTCATACCAGTCTTCGTTTCCCGATTGGTTTAGACGACACCGTATAATATGTCGACCCCGCCTTCTTACTCATGATAGGCAATTGCCCAAATAGGGAAAATTGACCATGCCGCAGCTTTGATGCATAAGACAGAAATCTGTAAAAAAGTTATCAAGTTTCTTGCGAATTCCTGTTTTCTCATGATGTAACGATACATCATTTTTATAAGATAAGTATTGTGAATACAAATGAAAGCAACGTAACGATTGGTTATCGACAATATAAAAATCTTTAATTTAGACGTACGTACATCTATTAATATGCATAAAATAAATGTAAAAAAGGTTTAGATTAAGATATATCATAAGGCATGTGTGAAGCTTGCTTCAGAGACCCAAAGGTATGGACGAAAGCATGACTTCTGGGTAATTTCCCTGGTCGTTGTTATAACTCTCTTTAATTATAGGTTCTTGTTCATACTTTGAATTTCTAAATTCTCTGATGTTAAGATTGAATATACTTATTATTTTTTTGTGTATACCAATGTTTTTTCCTTTTTCTCATGATTGGTTAATGGATATCTTCCTAGAACGGCAAAAAAACGAAAAATTAGTCCAATTGCAAAATGTTTTTTTTGGCAAAAGCGTCCCAAATTTAATCTCATGCATTGTGATTTGATATGTTGTGGAGTTTAATCTTTCAGATATATGGTTAAAATATGGTGAATTGATTGGAAACTAATCGAATTGAACGGTTAAATCAACGATAGGGTTGAACTCTAGTGCAAACGAATACGAGTTGTTTATATGTAACAGTGAAGGTCTTTGTGTTCTTATATATGACAATATACACATGTCATAACAACGTGAAATCAAAATGATACAATATTCAATAAACGTATTCTAGAGATTTGAGATTTCCTTTAGTTCTGTAGAACAAAAATGCATGGGTACATACATTATTGGAGTATACTCTAAGATACATATAATGGTGTATATGTAGTATGTTATATGTTTTGTTGCGCAAGTAAATTTCGAGGCTGATAGAGATGTGAAATTTATAGACGTTAGGACATCTTCAATGCATAGATACCTAAATTTTTTTGTAAAATATATTATAATTAATTTTAACATAACTTAATTATCTATTTAAAATTTAAATTATAAAAACAAATTTACACAAATCACAAATAGACATGTGTGAAATGGGTATCTACAAAAAATATGAAAAGTTCTTGAATTAGAACCCTTCTCATTTTCTTTCATATTTTTTCAATACTTTTTAGTTTTTAATTGGTTAGAACCTCTTCAAAAAACTTAGACCAACTTTAATGTTGGGTTTTAGACTGTCTCTTAAGATTAAAATAATAAAAAAAATTTAAAAAGGAAGGAAGAGACTTGAGGACAGTTTCTCGTTGGAGAAACTCAAAGGTGAATACTAGACATGTTTAATGTTGTGATTGGTCCATTTTTTTAATTTAGTTATATTAAAAATATTAATATTAAATTAGTAAGGTATTTTTGTAAAAATAGTTTCTAATGAGAAATCCCTATTTAAAAATAAATTAAAACTAAAAACAAAATAAAAAAATGTAGGACAAAGTGAGAGATAAGTCTCAGAGACTCATAAAAAATTCTCATGACATATGTCATCTTTTAAATTTAATGAAATAATTAAATTATATTAAAATATAAATATTTTTTAAATTAGAATCTCTTGTTAAGAAATTGATGGAAATGTCTAAGAGACTCGAGTAATGGAGTTATCTTAGGTACTTTAACTTTTTGAAATTAGTCAACATGACTTTAAATATTTCATCATAAAATAATTTTTTAATTTTCTCACATCCTAAATTCATGTTCTAGTTTTGTTATGTTTTCTAAAGTTTTTAATAATATATGATTTTAAAAATTATCAGTCGTAGTTCCAAATCACATCCGAAAACGGCATTCGGATAATATATAGTTATATAGAAAATAATATAGTATTACAAATTTTGCTTTGGCATTTGGATAAGGATCTATATCTATATCCCACTATGTCGATGGATATGCGCATAAAACGGCATGCAACTGTATTTTAGAATTTTCTGAAAAGAGAAATTCAAATAGAATTACTGGTCCAAAGTCATAATTGGATTTGTCTTGAAAATAGGAAAATATTTCGAAACGGGTAAACGCCCATAAGATTTAAGGAAGGGGTGTTGTGTAATGTGTACAACTATATCAATTTTTTCTATATTAAAAGAGATGTTTCTGTTAAATTAGTTGGTACGGAAATTATGGAATGGCCACACAAGTTACGAGTCACAATCGCCTTCAATTTATAAAATTTATATAAATCGCATTCCCACGACACGTGGTGAATGTATATGTATTATGTATGCAAAGTGCCAATGAATTGCATCAGGTGTTCTACTTGGTTAATATTTCTATTTGCTATTTCCTTCTGAAAAATAGGAATAGTTTATAAACTTGAAAATGTAGAAATATTACGTACATACGGTTTTCTTTTTCAAGTTTTTATAAACTCGGGCCAAATTTATGGAAGGGGGAGGAATGCACCGACTATCCAATTAATGTGTATATTGCATTACACCGAGTCTTATATCCGAAATAATTAACAATGTGTGTGTATCAGTTGTAGACGAAAGAAAACTGTGAAGGTTCTTACTTCTCATGTATTGTAGTAGCAAAAATAAGTTTTTGTGTGACTCCAAATGGTAAGAATTCTGTATCAAGTCATACCCGGTAAAAATAAGTTCAATTCAATGAACTTCACTACATGTGGCAAAAATAAGTCATGGTAAAAAAACATATATATTGAAGTTCACTAAAAACACTGCCGTAAAATATAATGTCTATATAGCTTTAATACCATGACAAAAACCCAATATGTTTGGACCAAAGGTTTTTTTTTGTTTTTTTGGTCAAACCGATATGTCATTAAATTAAAGAGTTCAACGTTCATTAAGGAAGGATACAACAAAGCCACATAAGCCTAAACAAGCCTAAACAAACCAAAGTCTCAATCAACATATTGATCAAGTAAATGGTAAAATGAAAGCAACAAATACTCAAATAGAGACTTGGGGATAGAAGTGAACTCGCAAGTTCAAGCAAAATAGTAGTCGAATAAGGACAAACAAAATCCTGATCAAAACTACTAAGGGAGGGAAACAACACCTCCATGGTCGTTGAGGCCAAATAGACAACATCATATTGTTGAACGAGACATGACTAGAGTCCTCGCTTCTGTTCTAAGCAGAATCGCCTTCGACACTATGCTCCCTATATCAATAATCACAAGTGAAAAATTTGGGAGGTAAACAAACTCCTTAGAGGAGAAGACAATAACCAAACTAGCCAAAAGAACCGTTGGCGATCTATTGCCCGAAGAGGCTGCAGCAACTAGTGCATAAGAAGCAGCAATAAACTTGGCCACAGAGATAACTAAGCACCGTCTTGATAAGCCGGGGAACTGTGAGGAAAACCTCCACTGCCAAACAGCCGAATCTGATACTAATGATCCAAGATTGGTGTTGGTGCATCTATCTTCTAGCTCTTTGGTGTGTAATCCTGATTCATCAGATAAGAAAACAAAGAAACCAAAAGATTGCATCGAACAAGATAATAGATTTCGAGTAACCGCCTCAAACTGAGGTAAAGGATCCTGAGGTAAAAACACTTCATACTGAGGTGAAAGAAGACTAAGCATAAACGTAAACACCTTCCAATAAGGTAACCGATGGCTCAAAGAAGGCCAACAAGCCTCAAACTGAGGTAAGTGAAGTGACTTAAATGCAAAATATATAGAATATAAAGAAAGTTACATACTTGACAAGAAACAATTACAATAATTGATATGATCTTCATTTTCCTCACATACCATTTAATTTAACTCTACAAACGGGCTTCTCCTGATCCCATGCTCAATCTTTCAAGGATATAAAATGCCTAAAGCTTACCCGTCGAAACTAACAAGATGTGAGAAAATGAAAAAAGAAACAAAAAGAAAGAACAAATATTTTTCTTCCCTTCGGTTCCAATAAGCAGACTTTACATGTATATATGTGTTGTGGATTTGAAGCTTTACTTTGTATCCCCATTAGAATGCAATGATCCATCTTGCATCAGCTTGTGACTAAGACTCTTAAACCGATCCCTCGAGTATTGCCTCGAAGCTTTTCTCCAATCCGTTCCCGTTTTCATCATCGTTACAAACTCTTCATAACTTATTCTTCCATCCTGAAAATGTTTCCGGTTCAAGAACATTTCAATTTTCTAGTCTCTTACGCGCAATTTAAACCCTTCAAAACTTATTCTTATAATGGGACTAACCTTATTCGTATCGACATCACGAATGATGGTTTCGACAATTTCTTCACTAGTAGTGTCAAATTCATCAGCCAAAGCATTTCGTAACTCCTCTATTTCGATATAACCACTCTTGTTTTGGTCAAAGAATGTAAAAGCGTTCTTTAAGTGCTTGTCGTTTCCCATCTTCCTGATGTGTACCGACATGGTTATGAATTCATTAAAGTCTAAGTATCCATCTTTATCAACATCTCCCTGTGATAACAAACCCTCAAAAATCAATGCATTGTGTTTAAAACAAGTCTGAATCATCATGGGAAGTTATTGCTTAATCGCTTACCGCGTCCATCAAAATTTTAATCTCATCTTGAGGAATGACAATCCCAAGTTTCTGCAAACCGACTCTTAGCTCGTCGATAGTGATCTTTCCTCTATTGTTTGTGTCCATTACTTGGAATCTTTCTTTTATGCAAGATGCTTCTTCAACCGATAAATGCTCAGCAATAACCTATGAAAGGAAGTTAATAAAACCACGCGTAAACAATCTTAAGCTCTTTCGACTATGTCTTCGAGAGAAGAGAGTTAGTACTTACCCTGAGTGCCCTTTTCTTGAGCTTGTTCATAACAGAGAATTGCATAAGCCTTACTCTTACGTTTTCACCCAATGATACATTAGGAGCATTCTTACCATTCTGTATCCAAGGATGATCTGGAAAACCAAAGATGATTTGAGTCTTAATTAACACTGATTTCATATGATGAGACGAAAAACAATTGCATTCGAAAGCGAGTTTATGATACCAAGAACTTGTTGAGCTGTAAGACGACGTTTTGCGTCAGGATGAAGCATCTTCTTGATCAGATCTTTTGCATTGTTAGAAACTTTGGGCCATGGGTCTCTTCTGAAATCAATTACAGATCGAAGAATTGCTTTCGCGACTCCATGTTCGGTTTCTGCAAACAAACAAGATCGAAAAGACTATCATTACCTTTGTGTAATTCTACAAAAAAACTGACACAAAACAAGTCATTTTGTCAAAACTAGACCTGCCCAAAAAGGTGGAACACCACAAAGCAATATGTAAAGAATTACGCCTGCGCTCCAAATGTCGATTTCTGGTCCATAACTTCGCCTTAATACCTCGGGAGCCATGTAGTAAGGACTCCCAACGATTTCGTTAAATCTCTCTCCTACAAAAACAGAACAGTGGTTGGTTAAAGATTGCTTCCAATACTCTGAAACAGAGCATCTTGGTCAAGTATCCAAGATAATAAACCATTACCTGGTTTAAAGAAAATAGAGAGACCGAAATCAATCGCCTTTAAAGACGCAGTTTCCTTTTTGTTTGCAAACAAGAAGTTCTCAGGTTTTAAATCTCTATGCATTACTCCATGCTTATGGCACATCTACAACATACACGGAAACACAAAAAGTTCAAGATTATCCAAGAAAATGCATTTTGAGTCTTTTTCAAGCAAATGTAACATTCATACATCAAAAACCTCAAAAACAAACCTGAACAACTTCCATTATTGTCTTAATAACCGATGCAGCAGCTCTCTCCGTATAATGCCCTCTCGCAACAATCCTATCGAAAAGCTCACCGCCTTCACAAAACTCCATAACCAAATGCACAGCTTTATCATCTTCATAAGTTTCTTTCAACGTAACAATGTTTGGATGTTCAGGCATATGTCTCATGATCTCTACTTCTCTCTTAACGTCATCTATATCAACTGCGGTTCTCAGCTTCTTCTTTAGAATCGATTTGCAAGCGAAAATCTCTCCGGTCTCGATATCTGTGCAAAGATACGTAACCCCGAATTCTCCACGACCTAACTCTCGACCTAATTTGTATTTCATCTTGATCTCTCGACCAGTTGGTTCCTTTAGGACAATAAGCTTAAGCTTGTCGTGGTGGTGGTGTTCGAATGAGAAAGGATTTACCATTTTAATCCCTTTCTTCTGTTTATCAATCAAGGATCCAGCAGTTCCACAACAATTACCCATTATAAAGCGAATGAAGCAACAAGAACCCTAAAAAACGAAATCTTGATACAGAATCAAAAGAGCGTAGGCATGGAATCAAAAGAGCGTATGAAAGAAAAGACGAAGCCAATCATATCAAATTGTTCTTGTTTCTAATCAAATTTTCAGAAAGTTTTCATTTTTTAAGGAACATTGAAGAAGAAAATTACAGAGAGATATGGAAAGGAAGGTTTTTTTTTAAAACAGAACAAAAAGAAGAAAAAATCCTTCCCTCTCTAACCTCTCTGTATTTTTTTTTCTTTTTTTCTTTTTTATAATTCAGATATGTCTTACTTTAATAATTTATTTTTAGAACCTCTTTCCCGTAATGTCCAAGGAAGTCTGGAATAAAAAACCCTAGATAAAAATACCGATTATAGGATCACGATTATCTCAAGGAGAAAACAATTTTTGCTTAAGCCTGTTCCATGAATTTTTTTTGTATATGAAACGTCGTGTTTTCTTTTTTTTTTTTCTAATAAAAAACTTACAATTGTAGTATGCAATATCCGTTGATAATTATGTCGTACAAAAGAAAAATTGGTGATCTACAACTCTTTAGCCAAACTATTATTGGCTAAACACTCCAATTTTCTAAAATAATTGGAAGGAAAATAGAGCAAAAGAAAATTATGTTTAACGGTTTGGTTGGGACATTAGAAATTCTCGTGAATGAACCCTCTCAAGTACAAGAGGCATAATCTAACTTGCCATATAGATTTTAGCTGTGAAAATTGCATAAGAAGATTTCAAAACGATAAGAGATCCAAGGCCTAACTACTCATACTGTATGTGAACAATTGCATAAAAAGATTTCAAAACGATTTCTGATGAATCCGAGCCAAAATGGAATCTCTGATACTAAGGTCAAATTGCTTGAAGATAACAATATGTGGAGTGGAGACAAAGTTGTGGAGTCTATTTTTCCTCTCCTTCTAGATGTGAAAAACCAAAACTAGAGTTTGAACCGCGAGTTTCTTGAGTGTGTTGCTGAAAGGACCAGAAAGTGTGGAGAGCTAAGTGATGAGTGCAGACTAATCAATAAAAGAATGATGAGACTTGCCAAGTCTAGAAATAAGCTTACGCCATAGTTGTGAACCGTATTGGTAGTGAAAGAGCAGGTGGTCTCTTGTTTCAGACTTTCTGTTGCAGGTTTAACAAGCAGCTTGAATGTCCATTCCTTAGGAAACTAATCGAGCTCTGACTGAAAATCGGTCTAGGTATGAAACCCAAAAAGTTTAATGCATACTTTGGGATAGAACCTTTATACCAAATAGCCTTGGCCCATTGCTTTATACTGCTAGCAGGTCAGAGTTGCTTCAAGTGTGCTTTGTGGAAAAAGACATCTCAGAGGTTCTCTCCATGTACCAATAGTAAGAGTCATTTCCAAGCATAACACAACGGAGGCTTGCTAGCTCCTAATTTCTAGTTATAAAAGAGGGAAGGATCCACCCTTCAGGGCCACACCGGAATATTGTGGAATGCAGATAAGCTGGGGACATACATGTCCAACAATGTCAATAAGTGGACCCAACTTGTTCTAGTAATAGTACCAATAGCTTGATGTTCGTCCATCAGCATTTTCAACATTCTAGAAGTTTGCATGCCTAAGTCTGTGAAACTGATTCCAAGCAACCCTAAGGAGGCTCTGTTTGCAAACAACATCTAGATTAGGCGAAGATTCAGAGTTCTGTTCCTGGTCCTGAAATGTCTAAGGTCGAGTCCTTCTTCAGCCTTTGGAAGACATAGTTACTGCCATAAGACTTTTATACCCTTTTTCTTTGTAGTCTCACCAGTCCAAAGGAAGCGATTACATGGATGTTCAATCTTTTTGAGGCAACAAGTAGGCAAAGTAAATGTATAGAGCCAAAAGTTTAGCGTGTTGTAGATGACAGAAGAGAGTAGCTGCAGCCTACCCGCAAATGACAAAGTTTTGGTTGCCATTGAACATGGTTGAGATGATAACAATAAGTAGCGAGTAGTCAGCCTTAGAATCCGGAAAGAGAATGTACCATTTGCAAAACCGAAGGCTGTCGTTTCTTCATTCTCTACGATGTTCAAGCCCACTATGTAGATCCTTGTCTTATCCCTATTCATCTCAAGACCATATACCAATTTGAAGTCATCGAGAATAGAGGTAATAATATGAAGAGAGGGCGGTTTCCCATCGTAGAATATCATTAGGTCGTCAGCAAAAGCTAGACTTGAAATCTTCAGGTCCTTTGCTTTGGAATGATAACCAATGGAGCCATCTGCAAATTTAGCTTCCAAAAGACGAGATAACACTTTCATAGCTATTACAAATAAAGATGATTAGTTCTGTTTCGTTTTCATAATTTTAAAATTTTGGATAAATAATTAAACTATATTATTATTAGTATATATAATATAATATACATGAGAAACTCTTTGAATTTCCTATTAATGGAGGTGCCATTAGAGGTTTCGAGCAGGTAGAGGATGCTTTCGTTGTTGCCATTATGAGCCCCAAAGGCAAACCCCATGTAGAGAAAAGAACCGTAGCCTACCACCGGCCAACAAAGAGAAAGCGACGCTTCAAGAGTGAATTTATTTTCCTTTATATACTGTTTTTACAATAGTTGTTACTTGAATTCGAGCAATTATAAAACCATTCGATAACGTATCAGACTACATCCCTTTTCTAAGGGGATGGAACATTGAAGGAGAGGAGGCGGAGGTAAGAGACGTGGTTGATATTATCAATAAATGCAACAATTCGATCATCCACAAGTGAATGGATTTGTGGAGGAATAAAGGCGGTTGCAACAATCGCCAATACAATGAATAACGTGGAGTGGACGATAACGGAGATTTTTAAACATATCAAATTATATTTTAAACCTTCTATAATATAAGAAGTCTATATATAAAGGATAAATATAATAATACATGATTTCAAAAAAATGTCAAAATACAATTTTAAATCTTTCATATTCCAGACTTTTTAATAATATATTAATATTATTGTATTAGCTAATAATACTAATTTCATATATTTACATTAACCTTAATTAATATCAAATAAAAATAATATTAATATATACTTTCTACTTATATATAATAGAGATTGATAGATAAATAATTTTATTCATTCATTATGATTGCTTGTTAGGTTTTGGGGATTCAAGGGTTTGATGAGAAATTGTTAGAATTGAATTACTGTTGGGATTTATCTACTTGTTCTTCATCTAGATTGCTTTAACTCTGATCTTAGGATTGATCAACTGAAATTGGAAACCCTAGGTTGAATTAATAGATGCGAAAGTATTATTAACAACCTGACATAATCTTAGATGAGCAAAATTATCTATTCGCAAAGAAATTTGGCTTAGTGATTTTGTGAACAATTGAACTTGAACTTTAATGCTTGATTTTATTCACTGAATTTGCAAAAAAAATTAGAATTTAGGGATTTAGTCATAGATAATATCTGCAACGAAAGTTGATTAGTTTTACACTCGTGTTTGAGTTCTAGAACCGTGCTTAATCAAATCCTGACAGTCTTTTATCTTTGATCGATTCATTCATGAGAATTACCCATAGTCTAACTCTTTTGTCTCATTGAATTTTAAGAACCTTAATCATCATCACTTGCTTTGTTTTGATATTTTCCTTACATTTATACATATATACTTAGCATAATTCGAATTCATCAGTCGTTTGTGTGATTTGATTCCCTGTGGATTCGATCCCTAACTACTACTACGATCACTTAATTTGAGAGAATAACTCAGGGTAAATTTGAGCATATCACTACCTATATCACCAAAGTGCACTTATATTTTCTGTCACACACCCAGAGAGAACTCCAGAGTTAAGCGTGCTTCGACTGAAACAATTTAAAGATGAGTGACTTACCGGGAAGTCATTTCCAGTACCGTGTGAGTGAGGACAAAACACAGGGGAAGATCACGTGGTGATTTGCAGGGTCACTAAACAAATCTTTCAAGCCTCCCAGACTAACGCACCGACCGTCGGACACGGGTGGGTCCACGGGCTGAGAGTGGGCATGGGGCCCACTAGTAGAAACTGTCGGGGAGTTACAAGTGGTATTGGAGCGAACCCTGACAAGTGTGTGAGTCATACTGTTGGGGTAATGATCCTGGTACGCAACAAGGATGTTACAATCAGTTAGTGGGGGTGATTGTAACATCCCGGTTTCAGGAAATATGTGGTGCATGTGGAGAGGTTTAAGAGAATTGATTTGGCTACCTATATCACCAAAGTGCACTTATCTTCTCCGTCACACATCGAGAGAGAACTCTAGAGTTAAGCGTGTTTTGGGTTGGAGCAATTTAAGGATGGGTGACCTACTGGAAAGTTATTTCCAGTACCGTGTGAGTGAGGACAAAACACGGAGAAAGATTACGTGGCGATTTGCAAGGTCAGTAAACAAATCTTTCGAGTCTCCCGGACTAACGCACCGACCGTCGAATAATAGTGGGCCCACGGGCTGAGAGTAGGTGTGGGGCCCACTGGCAAGGGCTGTCGGAGCGTTACAAGATCAATTTTATTTCGTGATTTGAATTCTAAAACGATTACTAATGCTTTCCCTAACAATTCGTCTACTTCTGAATCCCTGCGAATTATCTGATGCTCAATGCTTTTTATTCATAAGTTTACATAATTTACTTGCTATTTTTGTTTTCAATTGGCATTCACAATCATATTTTCGTCTTAGCGTAGTTTCATTCTCATAAATTCGTAGTGTGATACTTAGTTTTTGTGGATTCGATCCCTGCATTACTACAACCATTTGCTGTGCACTTGCAGTAGTTATATAG
Organism: Arabis hirsuta; assembly: GCA_964056655.1. Classification (NCBI taxonomy): domain Eukaryota; kingdom Viridiplantae; phylum Streptophyta; class Magnoliopsida; order Brassicales; family Brassicaceae; genus Arabis; species Arabis hirsuta. Next base: position 48,946,442 of record OZ053298.1, read on the forward strand.
GGTTAAAACTCTCTGTTATCAATTACTAATTACGTGATTAATATCTAACTACAATTTGATTTTATTTTAACGTAGAAAATACTATTCAAGACTTTGTGCATCATTTACTTCTTACAAAATTTGAGAATCAATTATGTGAATGAAATCTTATTAAAATTGCAATTTTAGTTTGCAAATAAAAATATGAGATTCAATTCGTCAAGATTTTAGAAAAATAGATATGAGTATATACATAAAAATAAATCTAATTCAATTAGGAATAAAAAAACTAATTATTTAGAAATATGTGATAAATTTAATTGAAAAGAAAATAATATAATAAAAAAATCAGAACAACTTAATATCAGTAGTTTTGGACTATTCGTGTTTTATTTTTTTTCACAGGTTATAAAATTAAAAAATTCGATTAGGAACAAGGCAAATTAATTCAACAAAAATTTTAAAAAATAGAGTAGCGAAGTAGTATAAACTAAATTACTTCAAACATACGTAGAAAAAAAAAACTAATTATTTTGAAAAGACGTGATCAAATTTACTTGGAAATTAAAAAAGAAATTTTTTTTTTTATATTTCCGAATTTGATTTTTTCACTAGTTAATAGAATATTTTATCATAAATCCATATATATGCGGGTCATTTGCCTAGTGTTATAATAAAACAATGTTTTACCTACTTACGATACCTCACGTTTTAGAATTGATCAAAATCTTCACACCTCAGAAACTCGACAAAGATTAATAATTTTCTCATGAATGGTCCCCAAAGTGAGGTTCCCTCGTAACAAAGGGACAAAAACTCTTACGTGGCCGATCGAGAGAGGTGAGACACTAAAAAAAAAAAAGTAACTCCTTGAATTGAATTATAAGGTTCATCACTCTCACATCACCCTCGCTCCCCTATCTTTAAAGAAAACGCAGTTCTCTTTAAATTGTTTTTTTGTAAAAGAGTTCGTATAAATAAAAATGACGATGCATATGAAAAGATAAGAAAAACGGTTGGCTCATGCGTGCATGCTTTAAGGAAACTGTATAATGACTTAACGAACGTTAATAAACCATTTAAATATGGTATTTTCATGCTTACTTTTTACTATTATTTAGTCATTTTCTATTTACCTTTCAAACATTAAAAAAATCATGGGTACTTTTTGAAATAACTGTTGGGGATTACGTAGTCGTTTCTTATTATTATACATAGGAGTATATCTTTGTATAATTGTATTTCTTACTTTTGGCTGTAAAGTCATTTAATATAGCTCTTCTTCAGAGATGGCAAGCTTCTATTTACAAGATTTGGAAAGAAAAAAACCGCCGTTACCATTGCATTTAAACATACTCAGTAAAGTAATGTTTTTTTTTTTTAGAAATCCGTAAAGTAATGTTTTCTTTTGGAAAAAAAAAAACGTGTGAAGTCTACTATAAAACTTTAAACCACATATATACCTCCAAATTTATCATCCACAAAACCCTAAACCATACAACCTTAAACAATCAAACCCTACACTATAATCTCTACAAAGTTGTTTATTTTAAACCTTAAATTTATAAATATGAATCCCTCAACCTAAACCATTACAACCATAAACTCATGAAACTATAAATATCAAACCAAAATAACTACCAACATGTCACTATATCAATATCAAAACATATGTTTAGTTTTCATTTCATTATTATTATGTAATTCATTTATAACCTAATTTATCTTTGTTTGTTTAATTTGTGAAATTTTATTTGTTATACTTCATAATTGCTTATAGTATGATCATGAATGAATACAAAATTTTAATCAAACTAATTTTTTATAATTTATAAATTTAAATTTCATATGTAATTAATAAGTAGACTTCTATATTAAAGTCTACAAAAGTGCAGAGTAGACTTCTGTGTTACATTGTAGACTTATTAACGGTTAAAGCAGTAATTATGAACTCCGTTTTTTTTTTGGTCATAAGTAGTGTAATAATAATTTTACTATTCTTTGGGTTACTTTGTCAACCATAAGATAAATGGTCTATATTTGAATTTAAAATGAAATTCCAGGTCATTATTAGCAAATTCCCGACTTTGTTTACACCGTTTAGGCCCATTATAAATAAGCTCTAGATTCAACAAAAATTATAACATATCACACGACAATACGAAAAAAAAACACACACACACACACGCCAAGAAGCCTGTCGAACAATGTCAGGAACATACGACCGTGTGAGTGAAGTACAAGCTTTCGACGAGATGAAGATCGGAGTGAAGGGTCTCGTCGACGCCGGAATCACAAAAATCCCACGTATTTTCTATCACCCGCAAGTCACTTTAACACACCCTAAACCTTCCTCGACGGTCCGGATCCCAACAATCGATCTTGGAGGTGGAATGTACGAGTCCAAGGCGACACGTGAGCGTGTGGTTGCGGAGATGAGAGACGCGATGGAAAAGTTTGGATTTTTCCAAGCGGTTAACCATGGGGTTCCACTCAATGTGATGGAGAAGATGATAGGTGGGATTCGTGCGTTTCATGACCAAGATCCAGAAGTGAGAAAGAAGTTTCATAGCCGTGATAAGACCAAAAACGTCAAGTATAACACAAATAATGATCTCTATGAATCTCCAGCTGCGACTTGGAGAGATACCTTAAGTTGTTTTATGTTCCCTGATGCTCCATAAGCAGAGGACTTGCCAGAGATCTGCGGGTACAGTTTACGATTTTCGCTTATTTCATAATCTTGACAAGAAAGAAAGAATACTGCTTTAGTCATGCCCAAATCTGAAGATCCAAACTTTTCTTTCATGTCAATGATGGGTTTTGACATTTCCAGGGAAATCATGAGGGAGTACTCGAAGCAAGTAATGAAGTTAGGGGAGTTAGTCTTTGAGCTTTTATCAGAAGGTTTAGGGCTCAGTCCTAACCACCTTAAAGAAATAGATTGCGCAAAAGGTTTGTTGATGCTCTCTCATTGCTACCCTCTATGTCCTGAGCCTGATCGAACACTCGGCGGGCCGCAGCACACAGATAGATCTTTCATCACTATACTTCTTCAAGACCACATTGGAGGACTTCAAGTTCTCCATGATGGATACTGGATCGATGTTCCTCCTACTCCGGGAGCTCTTATCATTAACGTTGGAGATCTCCTGCAGGCAAGTTGTTTTGTTTTTACATGAAATAAAACTGTCTATACAAACCCGTAAGTGAAAAACGGTCTTTTTTTTGTAGCTTATATCAAATGACAAGTTTATAAGCGTGGAGCATAAGGTTTTGGCGAACAGAGTTCAAGAACCGCGCATTTCAGTCGCTTGTTTCTTTGTGCATCCTTCACCAGGTCGATTTTATGGACCGATAAAAGAGCTTTTGTCTGAAGAAAACCCTCCCAAGTTCAGAGAAACAACTGCGGAAGGCTCTAACCACTATGTGCCTAGAAGACTTGGTGAAAATTTTTCGTTGCACCATTTAAGGATCTGAAGGAAGCGGTGAACCAAACCTCCAAAGTTTTCTTTGGGTTTTGAATAAGCATTAATGCAAACAGATGCACCATGCACAATTCTCAATATGCATTTAATTAGTGTAAACAGATGCACCATGCACAATATAAGGCTTGTAAGAGTATATGTTCTAGTCCTAATAATCCGAATAAGATGTCTACTTTAGATAGGATGCATTATCATTGTGTATGACTTAAACGGTTAAACCATCAATATCTTAAAACGTTTCTTCAATAGTTCTTGAGTTGTGATATAAACTGTGTTGATTTCTATGATCCAGGGTCTTTCTGAAGGGACTCCTTCAATAACAAAATCGCCCGATTTTGTTCAAGGATATCCGAAATTTTAGGGTATATGTATGAATCCACTAGATCCATGACCAAACTATCCAAATCCAGATCCGTGATTTCCGGATATTCGTATTTCAAGTATAATGTATTTGATCAAAAATCAAATATTTGAATATGGATCTAATAGTAATAATAAAATCATTAAAATAAAATACGAAAACATAAAACAAAAATTATGAGTTAAATACTTTTAAATTAAATCTAATAAATTAGAAAAGGAACTAAAATAAAATTTTATATAAAATAGCTTTATATATATTATGTTTTTAATATCTTTGGATATCCGGACTTTCAAATTTTACTATCCGGATTCAAATCCACTTTTCATGGATCCAAAATTTAAATATCCCGATTTAGTTCCGAACGTTGTGGAAATCCTAAATTTTGGAACAGATACCGGATAATACACTACAAGAAATAGTTCAGTTTCCGACCACCATTTATGTTGGAAAATGGTCGGAAAGACTTCTTTCTGACCAATTTTTGACTATACACAAATCGTCGGAAAAGCTTCGTCGGAATGTGGTCAGAATCTTCTGACCACAATTTAGTGGTCGAAATAGCATCGGAAAATATCGTTGGAATGTGGTCAGAAAATTTATGACCACTTTCTGATGAATTTTCGTCCAATTCTTTCTGATGATTTTCCAACCACTTATGTTACGACGAATTTCCGACAACTGTTTTCGATTTGTTTCTAACCAATCCTTAAAATTACTTAAAATTTTCAATTATTATAACTAAATTCAAATTCAAATTCAAATTCTAAAATTAAAACTATAATAATATTGACTCATAAACATTAAAATGGTCTACAACGTAACTATATAGTTCCACGCGTAATCATATAAGTTTGATAATCTTGTATTTATACTAAAATTATAAATATCAACTAAATAAATTTAATTAATAGAATGACGTTAGATTTGGTATTACAACTAGTTTATGAAAATGTGTGAAAATTCTAAACCATATAGGTTCAAAATATATAGAAGGATTTAAAATCATAAAAGTATATGTAAAAAGTAAGTATTATGATATATATATATATATATATATATATATATATATATTAAGTCAATTCTTTATGGACTTTGAAAAAGAAGTTTCTAAATATTTAGGGTTTACAATTCGTATATATATATATATATTCTTACTAGGCAGTATTCGCGTCCTGCGCGGGATAGTTTTCTTGGAAAATGATTGGGCAAGGTGTATATATAATATTCCTAGGTATTTTATATAAAAATGATTCGGCAAGGTATATTAATAATCTTAATTTATTATTTGATTTTAATTTATTATTCAATTATAAATTTAGATCCAATTTCAGAAATTAATATATTATAATTTTATAAGTAGTTTAATCTTTGAATATAAAATGTATCATTTTGAAGATATTTTTGATATTTTGAATTTCATTTCCACTTTCCACTATCATTATTATACTCTCTTTCGGACATCCTTAATAATTATTGTTAATTATCGCAAATATTTTAGTTATTTATCATTAAAAAAAGACTAAAAACAATATTTTACAATGGTAAGTTATTCATTTACATTCATCACAAAAATTACTTATTTCAATTAACGAATACGGTCGATATCCCAGCCCATGTGTCTCGTCCCGTACCCGCTTTCCCTCTCAGTCCTTATCCGTTTTGTCACAGCCCTTATCTGCATCTCGTCCCAACCCTTACCCGTCCCCTAGTTCTTATCTGTGTCCCGTCCCAACCCTCACCCGTCACGATCCAGTCTTATCCGATCGAGCTTCGATTTTTTGTATAATGTGGTGAAAGGTACATGTTCTCAAACTATGTTCTACAAAATCAATAGAACATCAAGTATATACAACTATGAGAAGCATAAGAATATCGATTTACACAGAATTTCATGGTTCTTAAAGGATTGACTACACACTCATGATTTTTTTAAACGTGATTTTCTTTAAATGAATCAGTAAACCCGTAAATTGGTCGAGATAAATACACTCTAGTGTTATCAACACCATGAAATTGTTATTGAACCGATTATATGCGTTATCGTATCATAAAATAGACGCGTTATCAACACCAAAATAAACTAATTGTATTAGAGCTAAACGTAGACATTTTTTTCTAGATACAGATTTAGGTTTTGGGTTTTTAATATATACAAAAAGCCAAATACACGATAAAGATATATTAGGGTTTAGTAGATTACAATAACTTCAACCGAATTATCTGTTACGTCGGATGATAGATCACCGACCACGTCAAACTTCGAGTGGATGAGCTTTTGGCTTCTACACGCTCTTGATCAGCCAAACTGCGCTCAAAACCGGTAGACTTTGATTCTTCGTGCACAAGTAACAACACCACGTTAATGATAGATCCAGAACATGAAAACGTAAATATTATACTACAAATCCTAATTAAACCTTTATGATTGCTTCACCAATATCGACAAAAATCCTCGAAAATAGTATAATAGTTACAAAAAAAAAATTAAGATTGTAATTTGAATATTTACAGTCAACACAAACCAATTACTTATTTCAATTAACGAACAACTAATTTTGTGTGGAGAAATTTTTTTAATTATTAATTTTATTCAAAAATCGTTTATGAATATTTCTAACGGTTGTGTTTTTTCAAAAACCGTTTTATGATTATCAATATATTATAGGTTCCATCTTATCAAGAAAGTCGTTTTTATAGGTGCATCTTTTTTATAAAACAGCTTTATAGTTATTGTTATGGCTATTTCCAAGGATCATATTTTTTTTTAAATGTTTTATAGTTATCAATATATCATAAGTGGCATCTTTTCGAGTAACCAATTTATAATATTCTAAATATATGCAAATTTCAATGTCAATAAATATCTTAACTGTGGATGATTACTAAATTTATTTATTAATCATTCCAACAATTACAAATATTGTATATTGCATTTACATTATGATGTCATTACTAAAGAATTTCAAAAATTATTATTAATGTAAATTTATTCCATTTACTTGAGATCAACGTTTCCAATATTAGAAAATCTACTCGCTTTTCTCCTAAAAAAAGAATAGCACCATACACAATAGTTACTCTTTGTTTGAAAAAAAAGGATAAAGGAGAATATAGCTCGAGTATAAAATTAAGAGATCTAGCCGTCTATTTGATTGATTTGTAACAAATTGAAGTGTTAGGTTATGTGATTAGTGTATACTTTAACAAAAAATATTTTACCCAAACAAGTTCCATGCCATGTATTTTTTTGTTTGTAAGGTTGATTCTAGTATTCTAAACACATCAAAATATAACCAACAAAAATCTCACAAAAATGTTTGCTTATGTAAGAAGATTTACATCAAATACACAAAAGTGGGTCCATATTATTTACCACTCTCCCAATTTTCTTGTAGTCTAAGAAATGGTGAAGCTACATCGTCCAGGAATGTTAAAACCTCTTTAAGATTTCAATTTACTCTCATTTAAGTCTGGTGTTGTTTGAGATCGTATTCATGTTCTAACATGTAGAATGAGGCTGAGAATCTCACTCCCAATCAGCGGTATAATTCACTCCAACCCATTCATTGTCTGTGTTAGCTAAATCCATTGTAACCTTTCATCGTCGTAAATAAATTACGTCGTGATTTGTTCTTAGTGTGTTTGGAGTAACTTGAATCTTTTCTCTAATCACATCATCTTCTTCTTCTTTAATAACATGAAGCTATACCAAAGAATATTTTTGCACCGTGAATCCTTCTCTTAAACTCACTCACTTTCTTCGGTGTCACTTATAAATGTTACATAGAGTTAATATATACTGTCTTTCCAAAGATAAAAAATTTCTATTTCGACCCTTGATTTAGTCCCTATATAACATCGGATCAAAAACTATAATTGTAACACCGTGAACCAATTTTCGGAAATTGGGTTTGGGTGTCGATCGACACCATGGGATGTGTCGATTGACACCAACGTTTTTTTGAACAGACGAGTTTGGTTTTTAAGCGTCAGATTGCGGTTCGGTTTAAGGGAACCCTAGGGCTTGTCTATAAAAGACGATGAGTCATGTTGTGTCGCGATTCAGAGTGAAAAACAGAGTTTTTTAGTGGATTGAGAAGGAGAAGGAATCATTGTTGATTTTCTTTGTGTTCTTGATCCTAAGAGCTTGTTTTTGTGATTCTTAGGCTTTAGAATTGTGTTTGATCTGTGTTCTTCGCGAGGGAAGAAGGAAATCTGGTTCTAAGGTGTTAGGAGTCTCTGATTTCGTGTTCCTCGTTGTTTCTTATCCCAAATCCTTTCCGAAATCGAGGTGAGTGCATGACCATGGCTTATTTGGGTAATTGGAATGTCATTATGCGTTTGGTTGAGGTTTGGATTGATTTGATGGTGATGATTGATTGTGTGTTTCAGATGATTTTCGTTAAGTATTTACGTTTTTGGTGCAGAAGATCGATACGTCGCATCCTAGAACGAGCCATGAGAGGAGAGGCTCGTGTTCCTCGACACTGCGATGGGTGTCGATCGCCACACCCTTGCTTGGTGTCAATCGACACCAGAGTCTGAAACGTGAGTGCTTGTGTTGATTCATTGTTGATTGGAGTTGTTTGGATTATGGTTTTCCCTTATGCATGTGTGTATAGCCGGTAGATCACTACAAGAAAGAGTGTCTATTTCAGACAGAATTTCCGACGGAAAAAATTCCGTCGGAAATTTCCGAGGGATTTCCAAGGACAAACGAATCCTCGGAATTTCCTCGGAAATTTCTGAGGGATTTCCGAGGGATTTCCCAGGACTGTCGCGAATATAGCCGTTCATACATAGCCGTTAATGTATCCGTTGGATTAGTCGTTGCAATTTAAAATTCCTTGAAAATCCATCGGAAATTTCGTGTATATATTCTCCACCTCCCATTAACATGTAAGGAAACCAAAATTACAAAAAATACCAACAATAATGTCTTCAGATCCTTATGATTATTTTCGTTCATGGATGGACAAACCTAGATACGATGAAGAGACAGACAAACTTACAGAAGAGTTCAAAGAAGGGCTTAGGCAATACATGTCATTTGCCTCAAACCAGGACATAACACGAGAAACAGGTATTATAATATGCCCTTGTCCAAAATGTCGGAATTATAGAAAATTTGAGGGTGCTTTAGTAAGGAAGCACTTGTTTAAGAATAGATTTATGCCAGGTTATAAGATATGGTATGCACATAGAGAGAGTGAGCCAATGCTAGATTTTGGTAGTACTAGTCAACAATAGATTCTGGATAGTGTAGAGGAACCATCGGTAGAAGTAGACGTAGGTACATTTCAGATGGTGAACGATACGTTTAGGGAAAATGCACCGACGTTCGTTCAGGATGGAGATAGAGCAGAGCAACCAAATTTAGAAGCCCAAAAATTCTTTGATATGTTAGAAGCAGCTAATATGTCGTTGTACGATGGTTGTAAGAAAGTTCATTGATATAATGCGTTTTTGGCGCATTCTAACCCTTGTTTTCTAGGCTTTTATCGAGTCTTTCACTCTCTATCGAGTCATTCTAGGTAATAAAGTGGCTGGAAACAAGGATTGCAGCTTACGGATTGGATTTGATGAAAAAGAAGAAATCTGGATCATTTTGGAATATTATGGACGAAGGGAGCACCTAGTACAAAAGAAGGGAGCATCTGCTCCCAGCAGATCCACTTATGGGCTTTTTGTCAAACCCTAATTTTGACACCCTATCTTGGGCCAGCCGCCAAGGCTTTATTTAAAAGGGATTTTCGACCCTTTTGCAGGGGATCACGCCACACACATCACGAAGGACAGCAGCAGAGATACAACAGAACGAGAGAGAGAGAGAGAGATATACACTTGTTTTGAGAGAGTTTGTAAGCTTGGAGATTTGTCTTCCACATACTTATCAAAGTTTTCTTAAACCCTACTCTTTTATATATCGATTTCAATGCAGTTTATTATGTCTCTTGCTGCTGTTATTTGCGTGAACATGAGCGAGTAATCCACTTGTTAGGTTAAGGGTTTTCGATGGGATTTGATCTCATGAGCTAAGCATAAATAGGTTTTTAATTAATCATTCGATTGTCTCCACCTCTTGTCTATCATATTGCCTAGGTTAGATTGATCATCTAGCCTTTGATCTTAGGTTGAATTTACTTATCAAAAGTTTGTAAATTGTTGGAATTGACTTAGGTGGGCGATTTGATCCTTAGCCAACGAAAGTTGAAGTTAGGGCAACTCGTGAACACATCAACCCTAATTGCCTAATGCTTGATTATCCTTGTAACCTCAACGAAAGTTAGGGTGTTAGATTGATTGTTAAAGTTGTAGATGCCACGAAAGTGGATCTCCTTATATTTATGGTTGAGTTCGAGACTTGGTCGTAATCGCATACCTGAATAATTGCTTGGTTCCTGATATTCGAATCCCTGAGAATTATCCTTGACCTAACGCCTTTCCATTATTGTTTACAACCGCTTTTACCTTTTGTTTCGTTTTATTTACTTGTTAATTTGTGACATTCAAACCCAACTTGAATCGCTTAGCTGAGATTGTATTCCATAGAATTAGAGCGTATTGTTGGTCCCTTAACGAACCTCACTATTCTGCATTCGAATTAGTGAACCTAGGTCTTAATCTTTGAAACCGAAAAAACCCTTTTCATCAAATTGTTCACCATTATCAGCTGTAACTAGGTTGATGGGCATTAATAAGACTTACTGTGTTAAGTCAATGTAGCAACGGACCTATTACCGTAATTATGTTCTTTTTCTTAACGGGTATGTTTTAGGGCTAGGCAAAAAATCTGTGAGATCCGATTCGATTCGCTATCCATTATGATCCGAACCAAAAAATACGGATATCCGTAAAATTTCAAAGCAAAGCAAATACTAAATTTAAGTATCGGTAAAAAACAAAGCAAATCGCAAATATCATTTTAGAAAAACCGAATATCCGATCCGATCCGTTACATATATTATAATATAAAGTTCATATCTAATGTATATGATTAATTATTATTTTTTGTTATTATAGATGTACAAATAGAAATAATTGTATTGGATTTATTTATTTTTTGTTAAGTATTTAATATTTATTATGATTAAATAATTAAATAATAATTAAAATTATAACGGATCGGATCGGATATCCGCGGATATTTAAAGAAAAATTCGGATATTTGATATATATCGGATCGGATCGGATATTCGCGGATATTTTTTAAAAAGTCAGATATCCGAAAATTCACGGATCGGATCGGATCGGAAAAACAACTATCCGTTATTCACGGAGCGGATCACGGATACCGGATATTTTCCGGATATCCGCTCCGTGCCCACCCCTAGTATGTTTTATTTGAATAAATAAAAGACTACGTTCATACAACAAATGTTCATATATGATTGGTTTAAGTTATATTAAATTTTAATCTTATTTTCAATTCAAATGCTTCTTTCATCGTTGAAGTTGATGTAATTTTCTTCAAGTAGCTAAATTATTTGTAATGGCTTTTTATTTTTTTGGGCTCTAGAAAATCATAACTAAACTTTTGTACACCTCAAATTTCTTTTGGTAATATAATTAACATTTTATATAAAAAAAATAAGTTACGTTAAAAATATCTTATGGTATCTCAAGTAATGGAGATATACTCTTCTTATGTTGCTTTCTTGTAGTGGATCCATCAGTCAATTCAAGTATTTCATAATTCACTGTTAAAGACAGCGATATATTATTATTTATCAAATACAATGTAGTTGATGCAATTATTCTTAAAAACTTTGAATAATGAATGTGAGGACCTATTCAACATACATTTTATAATGATAACATAAGAAAATTGGATAACTAGCTACAATATGTAGTCTAGGTTGTATTAATAAACCATCCAGATTTGAATCCACATATTGTTAAAAAAAAATAGATAAGATAGAATGGACTAATCCACTCTACACACGTACTGACGTACCTATATTATATATCCGCTAGCAAACTAATTTGTTCCCATCTCTTGCCTTCGTTCAAAACTCTTCTTGATTATATATGTAGTCATCATTTGAGACATGATGTTTTGTTTAGGAAATAACACGCATTTATCTTTTACTATACTTTTCAATTTTCTAATACTAAGAAGTTTTGGAACTAGATCCATATATCCTCTCATTTCGAAAACCATTATATTTTATATGATTTCTTTCTAAGTGTTATTCGAACCAACTATTCCTAGGTTTTGTCTCAGATATTTTACCAATTGAGTTAGTGACACTTTTTTTTTTACTTGGTACTATAGCTTTCTCAATCGCTTAACATTAATTTCTTTAAGATGCACAAATAAATAAATACATACTTATACTAAGCCAATATTAAAACTATAAAAGTAAATTATATTCCTTTTTTTTCTGGTTGTGAATGTGGATCGCATGTATGGTGTACTTACGAAAAGGTACAAAACCACACAAGAGTACTACACTCTCATATACTATGCCTACAAAACCAGAATGAGGCACATATTCTTTACCAAATATAATTTGTATACAATGAGTAATTTTACTTTAATGGCTTGATATAAACTAAACTCTAAGAGAAAGAGAAGAATGAGCGTTTGGCAGGAGGACGCCCAACGGCTCTCATGAGATTAGCAACTTCAAGAACTTTGGCAACCTCGGTACCTCTTTTTGCCTCAGCCGTCGCTCTTCTCTCCTCTGATTTCCTCTGCGCTTTCGCCACATTGTTTTGCGTTTTCTCCATCGCTTTCGCTTTTCTATCCTCTATTTTCCTCTGCACTAACCCCCTAAATTGTGAGTACTTAACATTAATCCAATCACATGAATTCGCTGCTTAAGGTTGTTGAACCCGCTTCTTATTGAATGTTTTTACTATATCATGAATTGGAATGTTGTTTTAAATTACGTAATTCCACAACAATATATATAGACAATTACAAGAAAAGAATATTAGAAGCTAAAATGTGAGATATCAAACCATCTTTGACCTAACTATGTCCCCACCGTGCATAATTTTTTTTTTTTTATAAAATTTATAAATGGAAAGATAATTATGTTTGCAAATTCAAATGACATGCATGGTAAACCGGCTCCAACAATAAATCGTGATTCATTTTTCGACTGTGATTTTTTAATTTACTTTAGCTAATTTTCAAAAAAAAAGAATTTGTAGTTGTAGTTTGTACATTTAGAAGAAAATAACAAAATATTCACCTCAATTTTCTTCATCCAAGAATTGGCCTTGTGGACTTGCTCATTAACCCAACCGTTAATAACGGCGTCTTCTCTCTTAAACCTATTATTGATCTTAGCCAATTTTGCCGTTTGCCACGCCGTTATCTTCGCCTCCACTTCTTCCTTCTTCACCCTTTGCACCGACGACGTCATCCCAACCCGACCCTGATCTTGACCCGACCCAAACCCACTTCCCGGATCCAAACGCGGACTCGGATACTGATCCGGCACGATTGCTAAAGGATTTGTATCCTCTTCGTCCCTCTCCTCGTGGATCCTCGTCAAGTCGTGTTGTCTTTCATCATCCTCGTGCTGCGTGACGTCACGAGCCTGCATGGAGGAGCCGGCGATGACGAGAGCGTTGAACTCTCTGCTTATGGTGGTGAAGTTTTCGCCGGAAGAAGCTCCTTCGCTCATGTTCGTCGTTGACCTCGTCGGAGAAAAATACCCTCTTAAAGCAGGCGGTGGAGGCAACGTCGTCGTTGTCGCCGGAGTTAACGCGTGGATGTCTCTCACGGCAGTCTCCGACGTCTCATCCCGGCGGTTACTTGTGGCGTCCGGCGACCTTTCTTGACCGTAGAGAGTCAACATAATATGAGGGTTAGGGTTTATGAATTTTGATCGTCAAAGAAGAAGAAGAAGAACAAGATCATGGTCGATTTTTCTCACGTAGCTATATATTTTGGGTTTTTCTATATTGGCTTTGATAATGTCAAAACGGTTTATCTTTGATTTTAATTATATTAGAGGAAAAATATAACTTCACGACAAAAAAAAAAAAAAAAAGATTTAAATGTAGAATTTTCAAGAAGGTTTATAAATTGAAAATATGACAGTAGGACCACTTGGTGAAAACTACGATAGTCTAGTAAATAGCGACTTGCATTTTTAACCTTCGGAGACGTGCCTTGTTTATGATGATTATAGCAATAGAGACAACTTATAATGTGATTTTTTCACATTTGTAAACAATAGATGCGGTAATCTTTAGAGGACAAGAAAAATGTACGAGTGATACTATGAAGCTTCGTTAGGATATATGGATTTGAAGACAAATGATTCTCCTATATGTTTTATAAAATATTTGGTAGGAGAGACAAATTTAAAAGAGAAGAAAACTAATTTTAAAAGCGAGTGTCGGCAAGTTTGGACCCTACCACGAAAGACAAGATAATACACATGTCATTTGTCAAATATTGTAGTCGCGTGGCAATATTTGATTCGTTAAATGTTTCCCGCCAAACAAAGCCACGTATGTTATTATCATAAAATGAATCTTAATGACTTGGAGATACCACTTGTGCGAGGGCACGTAACAGATATCACTTCCGATTAAAATTCGTCTTTTTCTGAGAAGATTGGTAGTGATTTATCAATTAGTTCTACTTATGAAGTATTTATCAACATTGTTTAAATGTTTGAATACCCTTATATAAGTTGTTTTTGATATACGTGTTACATGTTCCGGCGAAGGGAGAATTTAAATCACAACCACTCAAAGTTTTATATTACGACTAGTGTTTATGTGGTATGATTTTCTCAGTCTAATTACAATGGTTACGTTGTGAAACTCAAGTGTAAAATGGTAAATTTAGGTTTTCATACTGTTGATCAGTGAGAGCATTTCTGGTGTGCTGCAAATTTGAAGTGCCCATAGTGTCCAAAATGTTTATTTTCCCGATTTTAGACGTTTTTCATTCGGTTGTGCCCAAAATACTTTTATATCCAAAATATTAAGAAAATACTTTTAGATTAATGGTAACAACATTCAAAACAATTCTCAAAAATCATCATTTTAAACAATATCACCAGCCATAATCTTTGCATCCATCCGTATACGACATTGAGTCTTCAACCAGATCCAACCCCAAACTATTTTTTTCAATGGCCCAATACTTTTTTGTGGTCAATTTTTTATTATCTCGTGCAAGCTCAAGCTCGAATGAAAAAGCTGGGCAATCCTTTTGAGACTCTAGCATTTTCAGAAGTTTCATAGCATTCTGATTCAAAAGTGACTTCAAAATGGTCAATTGGTGGAAAATCACACAACACTTAATGTAGAATCTCATTGAAGGCTCAAAAAACATGATCTAAGACTCACATACAAATTGACTAACTATCACATAATCAATTTCAGAATTCCATAAATTATCATTTGCCCGCTCTAAAACCGTAAGGGTTCTGATACCAAACTGAAACAACCTGACTTTTTAAAAAAAAATAATAATCAAATTAGTATTCCCATAAATATTAACTCTCAACATCAAGCAAACCAACAAAACCAGCGAAGAATCATAACTTAATAATTCATCAAAACATCCAAATAATTAATCCAATTAAACCAACAAACTCCAATTCAACAATTCCAGAATAACCAGCAACCTAACCAGCAATTTTAAATAATATCGAAAACACAACAAAACCAAGACCCTAGATCATCCTTACCTCCATCACATGGAAAAACGAGATGCGTGAGTATTATCATAAATACTCAATGAGACGATCATTCCATCTACCGACTATACACACATGCACGATGAAAATACCAAGACACACAATAAATCATTTCATCAAAGCAACACATAACAAGCCAACGTCTGGTGTCGATCGACACCCGCTTGGTGTCGCTCGACACCACAATTGTTTGTGTCGATCGATATTGGCTGCAGAGTTGCCAGAATCGAACCTTCTCCTCTTTGGTTCGATTCTAGCATGCACCATGTCGATTCCTGCAAAAACAACATCAACAATACACACAAAAACAGCACGCATACACCAAGGTAACATCCTCCAAACCAATCAATCAATCATTCCACCCAAACAACCACATATCATTCCATCCACCTAGATAAGACATGGTCACGCACTCACCTTGATTTCGGATTAGAAACGACAAGGACAACGATAAACCACGAGATCAGACCCTTTCCAACCTAAGAACTTCTGATTTTTCTCTTTCTCACGAAATTACCAACACTCGATCCCTTCTTTTGCTCCTACAGCCTTAATCGAGCCTCCATGAACAATCTCAACCACAAATCTCCTCTTAACTCTCACAAACACGAAAATCACCTATCACCCTCTGATTCTCGTGCAGAGAAGAGAGTGCTCGCGTTTTATAGCAAGCCCTAGGGTTTCCCAACCCAAAATTGCTAACCGAATGATTTAAAATCGAACCGACAAAATGTTAGTGTCGACCGACACTACCAAAAATATACACTTTTTGGTTCACAGACGTTACAATTTTTATTTTATTTTTTTGTTAAATGGTTTGCTGGGCGTTACAATTTATAAGTAGTGTTTAGTGCTTTTTTTTGTATTTGACGAGAGATTAAATTTTTAGACAAAGAAGGTAGGTTAATAATAAACTATCCTTGTTTCCTTAATTTAAAAACTATTTTCCATTGTGTGATCCCCTAATTTTCAAATAGTGGAATTGATAACCATCTGTTGATGAAGAGTCACGTATTCTCGTCCAATCAAAATTGGTTTGACCCGGAGGACCAAGTGCAATCCGTTTTGTCATGGACTCGTGGGATTGGTATAGAGTTTAAATTTTTTTATTATTACAAACAATAAATTAGCCATTCGGCTGAGGGCTACGGATTTATATTTAAAAATATATATGGACTAGTTTATAGTAAACTCTAATGTATAATATATAGTTATTATATACGACATTTTAAAGAGTTTACTTGGCCGACAATAAAAAAGAAAGAGTTTACTTGTGTGTGACAAAGAGAGATTACTATTTTATCAAGAAAAGCCTAAGAGCGTTTACTAGTGAAATTATAGTGGTGATTATTCTTTACAATAATCTACGTAACCTTTTTTTTGTTGAGAAAAATAATATGCGTAATCTGGTTTGATCATTTAGACCATTTTTCACCGTCTCCGAACATTCTTAAGTATAACTAACCCTGGCTAAATGGTCTAAATCCTCCGAGAATTGTATTTTACATTTTCAAAATGAAATCTTTGTTTCAATATTTTGTTTTTTAACGTCAATTAAATTTCTTTCTTTGGCAAATTGAAAATTCACATTAAAAAAAAAAAAAAAGCGGCACTATTTAAGATAATGACGACCTATATACGAAAAACTAGTCACTAATTATATAATTTATAGTTACTGCAAAATTTCAATTGCGTGAGAAAAAAAAAACAAAAGGTATTCGGTGTCTCTCCTTGAAGTGAGCGCCACCTAAATGCAATTTTATTTCAACCTTACGCATCATTACATTAGTAGATACAATACATTAAAATCACATTTTAACTAAACGAATAATATGTTGACAGATTAAAAAAAATGCGAAATGTAATTAAATAAAATACAAATTTAAGAGCCACCTCTTGACTCTGATGAGTCTCCTCAACCTTATTTTTCTCTTTTAATATTAACAGAGAATCGCCTCCAAGATACAGCTTTTTTGCCTGTACCTTGTGGCTCTATCATCTCCAAGTTGTCCTAAAAACTCCATTTTTCTTATGATCCATCCACACATATATACTATATATACTAAAGGGTTAGAAATCTTGTTGTTGTTGCAATAAAGGACTTAAAGCTTGTTTCTCTTCTAATAAAAGCTTTGATTTCACCAATACATACATATCGTGGCCTGCAATCCCAAAAAGACTTGGTCTTTCTCGAGGTAAAAACATTGGGTTTTTAGTTCTATCGATATGTGTTTATTCTTATTTGGGTTTTGACAAAAATGTTCCATCTTTTGTTCTCATGAAAAATAACTATAATTTTTAGTTATATAGTTTTTCTTTTTTGATCTCTTATATGTGCTTGTAGTGACATTTCTCAAGCTGTCTTGTTGTTCTTCTTCGAGGCATAGAATCTCTCTATGGTGAGCCTCTTTGGCTATATTATTCACTCCAATTGCCAGAACGCAAGTTTTCTCTATGTTTGGTTGTTTATAATTTTGATTCTTGGTTGGTTCAGTTATTCCTTCACATTTTGATGGTTTTGAATTGTTGTTGTTAGGGAGAAGCTCCAGCTTTTCTTGTGGATCATCTGGACAACGGTCACTCCAATGCCTTCTGTGTAATATCAGTTGATATCGGCAATCGGACAGTAAGCACAGTTGATGCTTTGATCCGAATCTGTTTAAACTAGTTGATATTTTGTTCTGATTGAAGTTTATCTTGTGCAGTTTGTGATTGGTGGAAATCATAAAGAGTCCCTTGTGGTTCAGATTCTTGACAAAAACAGTAACAACAGGTGGGATAATGTTATCAAGAATTGATACTTTTAGAAGAAATCTTACAGGTTTGAGAATCACTTGGTGTTTGTAGGTTTAGTCCTATTGTGCTTGGGACAGGTCCTAAGCCGAGTAAAGGAGGCTACTCCGCCTTTGCTCTTAAACAAGACCGCATTTTGGTTATCAAGAAAGGTTCACCTCCCAATGACTCAATCTGGTTCCTTGAGGTTAGTATTTGTTGCACTAGTTTTAGGATGTTTTAGAGTATTGTTTTGGAGTGTTCTCATGTGTTGGAACATTGATAGGTAGATAGTCCTTATGTGCGGGAACAGAGGAAATTACTAAGGAAAGAGGTTGTTGCTTGGAGTAAAGGCGTAAGAGGCAATGCCGCCAAGAAGCCAATTGTAATAAGCGGTCCTTCTGGAGTTGGAAAAGGAACGCTTATAACAATGCTTATGAAGGAGTTTCCTTCATTGTTTGGGTTCTCAGTTAGCCACACAACTCGATCTCCGAGGTTTATGGAGCGAAACGGTGTTCATTATCACTTTGCTGATAAAAATGTTATGGAGAAAGATATTCAAGATGGAAAATTTCTTGAGTTTGCTTCTGTTCACGGTAATCTTTACGGAACCAGCATTGAATCTGTTGAGGTAGTAACAGATTCAGGAAAGGTACATATAATAAAAGCTTTTGGATTGACGAAAATGATGCTTTCTGTTCCTTAGACCACAAGTTTCTCTTTTGTTTCTATATAGAGATGTATACTCGACATTGATGTTCAAGGAGCAAGGTCCGTGAGAGCTAGTTCTCTTGATGCCATATTCATATTTGTGTGTCCTCCTTCAATGAAAGAGCTTGAAGATCGGCTCCGTGCTCGGTAAAAATCAGGCTCTTACTATATGAGTTGTTGATATCTTTCATTACAGTTTCCAGGAGACTGTTTTCAATTCGAATTTGTACAAAACAGTGGAACCGAGAAAGAGGAGCAAATTCAAAACCGGTTTAGAAATGCTGAGGCAGAGATCAAAGAAGGGAAATCCTCGGGTATTTTCGGTCTTATTTTGTATAATGACAACTTAGAGGACTGCTACAAGAAGCTCAAGGTGAAGCCACTTTTGTTAATTGCTTGCTCAAAATGTTGTCATGTTCTAACAATACCAGCTCTGTTTCCAGAAACTCTTGGGGATAGACGGAGGCGTTCCTGTAAATGATGTAGAAAGTGAGACACTGAAAAGTATTATGCCTAAGAAAGAAAGTGAATGTGAAACTATAACTTGCTTTTGTAATTTGTTTGATTTGTTGCAGTCGAAGGGATCAATCTTCCTACCGAGCACACGGTATCGAAAATGGAAGAAAAGATCATTGTTCAAGAAACAGGAGAATCACAAGGGAACAAGTAAGCAGCTAAGAACTAATGCTCTTACTGATTATCTCTCTGAGCTTGTAAAAGTTATATAAACTGACTTATACGCAGAGTCGTGTTGGATTTATCTTCGCTTAATGGAGGAGCACCAGGTCGAGCAAGGGGGATTCTTGTCGACGCCATTGAGTTATAAGCTTGACAAAAGAGAGTTCTTCTTCGAATTCGAAATATCAAAGTAGTACATTAGGTTCAATGAATTAGGATGATGTGATGATATTGTTTGTTGTAAATTTGATTGACGAGACTTGAAGAATCAAAGTTGAGATTTTTTTAATTCATAAGATTGATCCCATGAAACAAAGTTTGAGTGATATGATCAAAAAGCTTTGATCTTTTGTGTTTTGTTGGGAGATAAAAAAAAAGGAGAGCAGTTAGTGTCAGTTAACAGTTGAAATATGAAAGAAGAACAAAAGCAAGCCAATGAAATTGAAAAGAGTTTTCCAAAGAAGAGAGACAAAAGAAAAGAGACAAACCAAAGAACAAGTTGAGACTTTGGAACAGAATCTCGCATGTGTCATGTCCTTTCATCTTTTGAAAGTAAAAAGCCTCTCTACACATCTCTCATATTATAGCTACTGCTTTTGCATCTCAAGTCTTACACGCCTCCTCTATTTCTTCTTACATTCTTGTCTTGTGGGTCCTAAGTCGGTCGGATTCTAGTGAAAGGAAGGCTCACTAATGGTTCTTGTCCTGCTCCACCATTACAGACACCTATTCAGAGCTTGATTCAATGGATTAATTATCATGAAGCTAATGACTAATGAGCAAACATCATTCTCTAACCATACATGAAGGTTATGGTAAAAAGTTGGGTTTAGAGAATTACCATCAAGGATTCTAGGCCTTAATAGAGATGCTTACAACAGAATGAATATTGGTTTAGCTTTCTAGCTAAAAGAACTTACTTTTAACAGAATCAAAGATCAAAAGCTAAGACCTTAAGAAAAAAGAAACAAGAATCATCAGCCTTCACTACAATTGTTGTTAAATCAGATCCTCAAACTATACAATACTTCACTTCACTCACTAAGAAGAGCCTTTATGGCTCATACAACGATTGACCAGACTCTGATGAGTTAGTCGGCGATGATCTTGCACAAACAAAAGGAGGTGGCGGCGGATCAACAGACAATGTACCTTCCAAAACCTTTACAACTTCTCCCATTGATGGTCTTAACCGTTCATCCGCCTGAACACACCAAAACAAGATTCTCAAAACCCGCTCGAGCTCCTCTACGTCGAAATTTCCTTCTAATCTTTTGTCCACAACGGTTTCTTTCCTCCTTTCAATCCATTCTCTATACACCCATTCACTCACTACACCTTCTGCCTCGTACCTACCCGTTATTAAAGTTAAAACGGTTTTGCCAAAATCTTCAACGTCTTTATCTGCAGCACATAAACCGAATCCATATTCTGTTAACTTAGCCTCAAAATCCTCACCGAGCAGAATGTTTCCGCAGTTCAAGTTCCCATGACTGACGAATTCTCTGCATTCCGTGTGGAGATAACAGAGAGCTTTAGCCACGCTTAAGCAGGTTTCGGTTCTTTTCTTCCAAGTTAGTTTCTTGCTTCGTAAAGGGTCAACAATGTGGTCAAGTATAGACCCGTTCTTAGCATATTCGTAAACCAGAAACCTCCTACCTCGTTCGCAGCAATAACCTTCAAGCTTTGCTAAATTCTTGTGATGCATTGTTCCTATCTTTGATGCAGAGCTTCGGAACTTCCTTTCATCTGTTGTCACTTCCATTTCTTTGACCGCAACATATTCATTCTCTGGCATAACTCCCTTGAATATCTGCGGTCCTATGGTATGGTCAAAATTATCGGTCATGGCCTTAATCTCATCGACAGAGAATATAATCACACCTTTTGGATTTGTCCCTTTGGAGAACTGATCAGCTTTCTTCTTAGCTTGCTTCTTCTTCCTCTGATAGATGTACACAACAATACCGAGCTGAAAACCGAGAAACAGAACAAGTGTAGTGGAAGTTGCCCCAACAAGACAAGGAAGACAGATATTGTGAGACTTTGCAGTCACTGGCCCTTTTGGAACATTTGGATTAGGATTAACAGCAACCGGGTCCGTACATGTTTTAACATACGATATCGAACTCAGAGAAGGATCAGAGTAACCGCTGATATATCGAGTCAGCTTCATGAGACATTGTGGATTCCCATCGTTCCTGTAAGTGACTGCGGTACAAGCAGAGTCCTCCAAACACATCTTCTTGCATCTCTGAGAGCTAATCCGAGAAATGACCGAATCATTAGCCGGGTAAATCCCATACAACTCCAAGTTCTTGAATTTCACCATATCAAAACTAGATTTGCATCCTAGCTTCTGATAAGGCGCTAAGCACTTGGGATTTGAGACCGATGCAAAGGTATTATAAGGGCAACTACATCCAGGGTATCCGGAACTGTTAAAGGAACAAACTTGCGATCCACAAGTCGCGAAAACCCGACACTGATTCTCAACAGCTTGCCATACCGGTTTCCAAATCCTTGAATCCTCATTCCACGAATACATTCTCAGATTACCATCCCGATCAAGCCTAAGAAACCGAAACTTCACAGTATCGTTATGATCTTCCCCAAAAACAGACCAAACAGGTCTCATCAGATCTTGATCAACAAGAAACAGAGCTCCCTTTGAAGTAAGAACAGCACCAATCTTCTCCTTCTCCTTCTTCTTCTTCGAAGCTTCGTTTCCGCTTGACCAGAAAGAAATGCTACTCTCCCATCTCAGCTCTAACCTCCCTGAATCAACCATGAGAAGACTATAATAACTAGACCTAGAATTCTCACTAGCAGCTCTAAGCATCTCCAAAGCTAATAACTTTTGGTTTGGAAGCAAAGTATCAGCAGGAGTATCAAAGCTTTGCCAAACAATCTCTTCTCTATCTTTCAACAAGACAAGATTACCATCATCACGAACCAAACCAGAGGATACAGAGAACCGGTTCGTCTTGGTGTTCCAAACCGGAACACCCAACGAGTAATCAAACAAAACCAATACTCCATTACGAGTAAGCTCGAAGTAAGAACTGTTGTCTGTAACGGAAACACCTGCTCCAGCAACCCAGACAACTTTCCGTTGTTCAGAAGGGATTGAAATGGAGTTAAACCGGATACCGATGCTAAACCGGTTAGGCAAATCAGGTGGATTGAAAAACCCTAAAGCAAAATCACCATTGTTTGATACCCACAAGGTGTTTTCACCAACCACAAGTCTTGAACCTAATTGAATCTCTGAAAACACGAATTGTAAAGCGAAGAACACTAGAGAGAGAGACAGAACCAGAGCTCGAAGAAGCATCTTTGTAAGATCCAACATCAAGAAGAGACACTGGATTCATCTCAACATCATTCCCAAAAAATCCAAACTTGTGTTTCAAATTTCCTGAAAACAAAAGAAAAATCCAAAATTGAAGATAATATCAAAAAGACCCTAAAACAAAAATCTTCTAGGTTTGGCACTTGAAGAAAAAAGCTTAAATTTCTCACCTTTGGACCCACTGTGATATCAAATCACCAAGTATCAAAAACTTGACCAGAGCAATAAATAGTGTTGTTGAAAAAGAAAAAAAATTGATTTTTAATCTCCAAAAAATTGAACTTTCAAGAAAGAAATGTGGAGGACATTACTGTAAAAGATTAACCCAAGAAATAAAAACAGAGACTTTTAAGCTTCGAAATGGGACCCAAGATTGTGGATTTTAAAAGACTCTGAGTGGGTTTCCTAAAAGAATTTCAGAGAATTTGAAGCTGTGAATACGAAGAGGAAGACAGTGAAGAAGCACTAACCAGTAGGTAGACGAAGAATCAGAGGTGAAAGAGACGTCTATTCTTGGAAGATTTTCTCAGAGAAAAACAGAATTTAAAATCTTGAAGAAGATGCAAGTAGTTGTGGATATTATGTGAGGAATCTATAAAGAACTTTTGGGAAATTTTGCAAAGAGGTGAATCTGAGAATTTTTTTTTTTTCTTTTTTTTTTTTGCTTCTCTTCTCTTTGGCTAAAGTGTGAAAAGCAAGTGGTAAGGGCTTTTTCAATTTGAAGTTTTGTCGTTTTTCCTTTACGAGTTGTCTTTTAAAGAATGCAAACAAAAGAGTGTAATTACGTATGTCTTTGATTACATTACAAGAACGGTTATTAAAGACTTTATTCTTTACCGAAGTTCGAGAGCATAAGAGCCGTATCATATAAATTAATTTAATATTAAATTTAATAGTTTTTTAATTTTTAAGATTCACTAAAAAATTATAATTTTTATATATTTAATGTTGATACTTATTAAAAATTCGAAAAAATAAAATAAATAAAATTTTTATATAAAAAATAAAAAAATTAAATTAAATAAGTATATATAAATATATAAAATTCTACAAAAATACTAATTTATTAAATTTCATAAAATTTTAAATATATTTTACAATCTGTAAAAACAAACTGAAATATGAAATCGCATATAATAAAATAAAGTAAAACGTAGAATGATAAAAAAAAAACATATAAAAACATGATAAAAAACAAAATTAACATGACTCTAATTTTCAGTTGTGCCTAATATGTTCAACCAAATCTCTTTTCAATTGTTGATGCATTTTTTCATCACGAACTAGAGCTTGATTGACCATCATATTGTTCACATTTGTAGATGTCTCTGTAGAAAAAGTGTAGTCTACTTGTGAAGTCTCGCTTCCTTCTCTTTGTGCGAATTCTGATAAATCATATTGAGTGTATTAGTCTCGTTCGTCTTTTACTATCATATAGTGCAATATGATACATGCTCTCATTATCTTCCCGATTTTTGCCTTATCCCAAGTAAGAGCTGGATTTCGAACAATAGCAAACCGAGCTTGCAAGACTCCAAAAGCATGTTCGACATCTTTTCAGACACCTTCTTGACAATTAGCAAATAATGATGCTTTCGGACCTTGTGGTCGAGAAATTGATTGGATGAAAATTGTCCATTTCGGATATATATCATCTGTGAGATAGTAAGCCATATGGTATTGACGTCCATTAACAAAGTAATTGATCTTTAGAGCTCGACCTTGTAATATATCATAAAAAATTGGTGAGCGGTCAAGAACATTGATATCGTTACATGTACCTGGAGGTCCAAAAAAGCGTACAAAATCCAGAGATCTTGTGAAGCCACAGCCTTTAAAACGATAGTGAATTTTCCATATCCACGTGAATATTGTCTTTTCCAAACCGTTGGACAATTCTTCCACTCCTAATGCATACAATCAATGCTTCCTATCATCTTGGGAAATCCCCGAAACTCTCCAATATTTAGTAATCGTTGGAGATCCTCCGGTGTAGGCCTTCTCAAGTACACATCTTCGAACAAATGTATAATTCCATCCACAAAATTTCTAAGCATTTGCTCGCAGAGGTTTCACCCATCCGAAGATATTCATCCACCGCATCAGTTGCAAGACCATATGTCATGATACGAATGGCGGCTGTACATTTTTGTAATCCAGACAAACCGAACCTTCCAGTAGCATCTTGTCTATGTTGAAAGAAAGGTACTTCACTGGAGAGTCTCTGAACAATATGCATGAACAGTCACTTATTCATTCTAAAGCATCGTCGAAATATGCTATCAGGGTAAATTGGCTGTTCACTGAAATAATCATTCCATAATCGAATTTGTCCTTCCTCGCGGTCTTTTTCTATATGAGCTCATTTTTTCTTTGCTTTTTTGGCCGCTTGACGTTTACCGTAATCATCTAGACAATCTTCAAAACTCCTATCAAATATTTGATTGAATGCATCATTGAAATTTTCATCAAACACAGAAGTGTGAGGATGAGATGACATAACTTTTTATAAAAAAAATCGAATTAGAAGTTTTTATTAGAAGCAAAAAAAAATAAAAGTTTGGAGAAGTTTTGACAATTTTTTAGAAGCAAAAGAAATACACAATTTATATATAGAGAAGTTTTAAGAACCAAAAGAAACATACGATATATTTATAGCCGAGTTTGGTACAACAACTTAACTTGAAAACACACATTTCTCACAACAAAAAACAGCACATAGTTTGGTACAACAACTTTTATAAAGATAAAGACAACCACCAGTTTGGTGATAATACATATTACCACATTTCTCACAACTCTCCCACCTACTTCATCTGATCCGATCCATACTCTCCTGCACATTGACAAAAAAACTAATCAGATTTACCAAACAAGCATTTACCAAATAATCAAATCAGTCTTCAAACAAGCAGATTTATGAAATGACTAACCAAACAAGCAGATTAATGAATGACATACCAACTACATTACATTATCTCATAAATGAGTTTGTTCTTCAAAGTGCTTTCTATCTCTGAAAGTGGTTCAGATTTGGCAACGAGACTATCAAGCAATTTCTACTTAGAGAGACTTTCCCTAATAGTCAAGTCTTTCTCCTTCAACACCCACAACCCTCGAAGCTCCTTTACAGAACTCGCTTTACTTTCTTCACTCTCTGACTACACTGTCTTCTTCCCTTTGGCCTTGGATGCCTTAACACCCATAAGCCTTTCCATTGTTTTCTCCTCCACATAGCAGATTGTGTTTGAGCGGATGAATTAGCAACACCATCATTGACCTTACTTTTTTGCTATTTGTGTTACTTTTTGAAGTAACCATGGGACACCATTTCTTATCTGATCACAACATGCTCCAAGGTGAACTTGACGATCTGATCCTGGAAGTAGAGCTTATAAGCCAGCTCTAAAACATCATCTTCTGTCTGCCAACTGCGGTATTGACGCGATGCTTTGTCGTAGCATCCAACAAACTTGCTAACACTCTCATTGATCTTTGCCCACTTTTGCTAACATGTATTGCTCGCAATGGAAGCTTGGAGACAGCAGGACTTGATGCATAATAAGCTGCAACTCTTTTCTAGAATGTGCCTCCTTTCTGCTCATTACCCACTATGGCGTCCTTACTTGTGTTTAGCCAAGCAATGACAAGTACTTTTTCTTCAGGGAGACTCCATCTATGTCTAGGTTATCTACGGTCAGGGGAAGTTGTTTGGTGTGTAGGTGACTGTGTTTTGGAATTAGGTTTTGCTCTGGTGATCTCTTGTTGGGTGTTCAAGAGATCAATAAAGGTTTGAGAGGAAGTAAATGGATCGAAAGAACCTGTTTACTAAGCTAGAAAGGAAAAGTAAAAGAAGAAAAGAGAGATGGAAGCTTATGACGAAAAGAGATGGTTAATGTTATGAAAAAAAAAGAAATTCAGTGTTATGAAGAAAAGAGAGATGGACAGTTATGAAGAAAAGAGATGGTTAATGTTATCAAGAAACAGAGATTGTTAATGTCTAATCTATATTAAATTTAGGTCAGGTTTGCAATTTAATTCATTGACTTATTACATGGATAATGTCTCCATCACCATAAATTTTGTTTAAGTTGTAGTTACGATTTATTTAGTTTTGTTCAGTTTTAGTTAAATTTTCTTTCAAACAAATAAGAAATCAAAGCAAAGAGGATAGGTTGATTACCTTGTTACCAGTAGAGCATCAGCAGTGGGAAGCACCACACAAAAGCACCACTTCTGTCACTCACAGAACACTGCACCAAAGATACATTGTTTAGTGTGAATGTATACATAACAAAAAACAAATATATAATATAGAAAATTGCAACCACCACATAGAACACTAACCTAACCACGTCTTTCAGTTTGAATCATCTACAATGGAAGCCCAAATACGCCTGGCCAAGTGTTTCCTCCATAGAAGCCACAAAAAATACACACAATTAGAGTTATACAAATATCAGATTGATCAAAACGAATTAGAGTTGTACCAATATTCACAAAAGGATATTGACAGACTCTACCATACCCAAAACAAGCAATATATATACTAAATTAGAGTTGTACCTATATCAGATTCATCAAAACTAAGCAATGTCTACAAATATCAGATTGCTCTAACTCAACAATGTCTGTGAATATCATAACAAAAAGATTTTCACACAGATCTTCACATAGTATATCAATACCATTTTGATCATAAGACAAAAACGTATACTCCAGAACAAAACCTTTCTCAGTAAGAACACCTTGCTCAGTACCCTAGACGAACAACACCCTATACAACCGAATCCTAACGCAAACCCTAATCTTAACATTTGATCTACACAAACCCTAATCGATACATTTCTAACCTTCCCAAATCATTTCTTATCTGATCTACACAACCCTAATACACAAATTAGAAGCAGAGAACGAAGATCGAGAGGACTTACAATAATGGACATGCAGAAATACTCAATCCTCTAACGATGACGAAGAAGACAGGAGAATCGTTCAGGAGGACAGTCGCCGACGATAATCACCGACGAACTAAGAAGAGAGAGAAGGAAGGCGAATCGCCGTCAACTGGAAAAAGAGATGACTCGATGAGAATCTGAACCGATCGACCAAAAGAAGGATACAGAGAAGGAAGAAGAGTTGTCGACGATAACCGCCGACGAGAATCGCCCACAACGATTGCCGATCTAGACGAACAAAATCGCCTTTCTCGTCGCCTCAGACGCACAGAAAAGAAGAATAAGAAAAACGAAATGTTTTTTTTATTTTTAGGTTTCAGCCAAACCCTAAACACGATGGACCATTCAGAAGCCGACACCTATCCACAAGAACCGTCTCTGTGGTATCAGCCCACATAACCGTTTCTGTGGTATCAGCCTACAGAACCGTCTTAACCCATTTTTCATCCCAAAATTAATATTTTAATATTTTTTTGCTTATGAACCTCATAAAGGCTCACCTATAAAGATGGTCTAGGAATTAAGAAGATTTTTTCTCATTGATTAAGTAATAAATTTATGAGAATCTTTATTGTTTTAAATTACTCTTATGAAGATCACGTTTGGGTAAATGATAGATTTTGTACCGTAATTTCCTAGAAGTTGCTTTAGAAAAAGATTCAATGCTTAACTGTAAATGCATCATTTTTTTTAGTACCAAATAATTTTTCGTAATTCTAAATGAATACTAGTAATTCAACAAAATTAGTTATTTTCAAATCAATACTTTAAAACTAGAAGTTCTAAGGATATGGTATTTGATATTAAATCTCTTTAAAAAACGGATGAAATATTTGATATATATTAAATTCTGAAAACAATTTTATCTTAAAAAAACCAATGTGACTCAAATACTGAAAAGTAAAATTAATTATGTCCTAAAATACTAATCTAATTACTTGTAATTTATAATGTGTATAATCATTGTGACTAATGAGTAATCACTGTTTTTCCACTGTGACTAATGAGTTTGTGATTGATTTTGTCTGTTACAGCTAATGAGTTTAGATTAATAGGATTTATATATTTGCGAATTAATTAGTGCTAAAAATTGTCATTTAATTAAGCATATATAAACAATCGTTGACAAAAAATACAATAGAATATACAATCAATTTGTTGGTCGACCACTTTCTCTAGTGTTCAATTTCTTTGGTCATTCACAGTTTTAAAGTAGTAAACTTTTTGCAAAACAAATAGTTAACCTTTTTCAAACAAATAGTCTTCAAGTCTCCACAATATGAAACTTGGTCCCTCGTCACCATTAGTCTCTAAATCTCTAATTACATTTGGATTTTAATGGTGATAATGATGATAGTAAAGCACCAATAATTCTAGCGAAAAGAAAAAAAAAGAGTGTACCAATAATTAGTTAATTACGATTTACGAAAATCAACAGTCCTACTAATGATTTGATAATAGACTAAGAAATCGATGGATTTTAATTATTCTGTGATTCACATAGGATCCGATAGTCCATCAGTTCGAAAGTAGTGAATGAATTTAGTTTCTTATTAACATTTTAAAATCAATATATATCTCAGCTTTCTCGTTAATTTTTTTTATTTTTTTGTATTTCATTCATCTTGTCGGTCAATATTGTTTATACAATCACCAATCAACATATAGTATACAGCTTTTGTTTCAAAGTATACTAGCTAAAACAAACAAAATTTTAAGCTTATACTATGAAACAAAGGAGTGTATTAAAAAAATTCTAAATAGCTTTTTATATATACTGTTTTCAAATTAGCATCAAAAATCTTTAAAATTTAAAATACCACATATACTTTTGTTTATAAAGAATTTTTTAACCTGTAAGGGCATATTTATTATCCTTATGATTGAAAAATGAAAATGTCTTTGGAGAATGTAAAATTTGAGTGTTTGAGGTCAGTTTTTAATTAATTAAGTAATTAAATAATTAGAGAGTCAGGTTTGGACAGGCAGGGTTTGACGAGTTGCTTGCCTCGGTTGAAGAATGTCGGGTCCTATCAGTCTACCACGTGTGTCCTCCTTCACTTTTCACTTTCTTTCTTGAACAAAATCAAGATATTGCTTAAACTTTCAAATATAAAAATCAGTATGTCCAAAATATCTGATTGATAAATAAAAATAGGGATTTTGCTACCACTAATAAATAAAAGCATTTATAACTCTATTTCAGTCAGTATTTACTATTCCCTCTATTTTTAAAACATTAATGTTTTAAAAAAAATTTGTTTCTAAAAAATTAATATTTTAATTTTTTATGAAATTTTTATTAAATAATGATGATAAATTGTGAATTTCAAAACATAATAATTAATTTTATTGAATTAGTATCGGTTAAAAGTTATAGAAAATTATTTAGCATAAAAATAATGTATTTATAGTTAAATTTAATATGTTTTATTAATATATTTGAAAACTCTAGAAAATCATTCATATAGAAACAGAGAATAAATAAAAATAGGTCTACTTTATATTATTTTTAGTTTGAAAGTAAGATAAAAAATAAAATTACAATATATTTAGAATAGTTATATTCATTATAATTATATTTGGTTTTTGGTAATTGTTGTAGCTTTGCCACTATCTATATTTTACGGTGTTTTCATTTTTTAAATTATCTTTGTACCATTGTAATAATATGGATTTTAATATTTTATTCGAAAAAATTATTAACATAATTATTAAGAACAGAAAGAAAAATCATTTATCTTTACATAACCGAGTTGAACTATTAAAAAAAGAGATTTCTAGTTCAAGTTTACTTGAAAAAGAAGATTTTAAAATGAAATAGAGTAAAGACTGATTCTAAATCTACGAAAAATAGGATTTCCGTCTAAACTTTCAAATTAAAAAAAAATATATATATTACAAAAATAATGGATGAGTGGAAGATGAGAGAGATTCCTTTGCTAAGCTTTTAAACTTTTTCATTTATTTTTTCGAAAAGAAACCTTTCTTTTCACCATTTTAGTAGATAAATAATGCAAAATAACTTTGTCATAAAGCCCATGCGTTGCAGACTTGCATGCAGTTTGCAATCCATGAGTGTTAAGTAAAAGAAAAAGTAATCACATTTCATTATTTTTATATATTTATCCAGTAATCCCATATAATAATTGGTTCATAAAATATAAACTGTTATATGATCACAAAAGTCAGCCAGACTCCCAAACATTCCGAAGAAATGATGAGCGAAACGCAAGCTGATTTAATATTTTTAAATAAGCTTGGCTCATTTGGTTCATTACGGTGGGATGGGGTTTGGCTCATTTGGTTCAGATTGCCATTACGGCAATAGTTTGGCCTATGTCTTTTATGGTCTTTTAAGTGTGGTTTTAATTGTGTGTTTTGTTTGGTAAGAACTTTTGGCTCTAGTGGGATTCTTTGTACCTAGTAGTTTAGTCCGCGGAAAGGATTCGCCTCTGTATTAGACGTATTAGACAAGGCTTTGTAATATAATGAATGAAACAAAAATTCCAGATGAAAAAAAGAAAAAAGATCACAAAAGTCAAAGCAATATTACTTTCATGCAGATAAAGAAATCATAAAGATGGAACAATATTGGAAATGCAATAAGAGAGGATGGGTCTGCAATATATATATATGTTCATATCATAGGGTCCATTAATTCATCACTCAACTCCATTTTAGCATGAAGCAGTTGAACTAATTGTTTCCATCTATGTAGTTTATTTACTAAAGATTACATTTTGCTTTTTAGCAACCAATAAAACGAACGACTTTAAAGTATATAAAGTTTTTAATGCTATTTTTAAAAAAACCAATAAACCAACCATATGACGAAAAATATACAGAAAACAATAACGATTAAAATTAAAAATTTGATCAAACATGGAACCGGTCTATTTTTTTGTTTTGAATTAGAAGATTGCAACAATCCTATAATCGGAAATGATGTAATTTTATCAGTAGCACGAACTAGTCTTCACTCTTGAGTCTTTGACCCAACGGATCCAAAGAATTATTACGTTTCTCATATCCACGTAATGGGCCTATTTGTTTTCACCTATTCAGTCGTTGGGCTTAGAATTGGGTTTATTGATTCGCTCCATCCACAAAACCTAAACACACTTGTTGTTTTTCCCGACAATTATTGAATTAAAAAAAAACAACTTGTGGAAAAAATATCATCCATTGTCAAGTATCATTTTATATTTCTACTAATTAGGATCCACGTTAATACGCCGATAAACACATTAAAAATTATGAATATCAAAATTTAAGTTTTAACTAGTAATCCGTTAAATTATAAAATTATTTTTAATATTTAAACATTAGTTTTAAATCATTAAAGTTTAATTTATGTGTTAATTCATATTATACATACCCAAAAATATATATAAATATATGAAATTCAAATCATATTTTTAACAACAAAAAATATTCTTACCCATTATGAATTTATATTAACTCTATGATAAAATTTTATAACAATTAAAATATTATAGATTTAAATCATAAAGCAATACATTTATGTGAATAATCTTATAAAAATCTATGAAATATTTTATAAATAGTTTTATCAAGCATTATATATAAATTTATTATTGATAAATATCATTAATGTCATCAGCTTATTTTGCCAGAGATCTATCTATACTCATCAAATATTACATTGAAAAATATAGGTAGATGATTTCTATTTTCTAACATGTATAAATTTACAATTAATATATTTTTTTAGAAATTTTTAAAAATACCACTTTTGAAGTGCCACTTTTCAAAAATACAACATTTTCAAAATATTTGCAAAAGCGTTACTTTTTTAAAATTATTTTTTCATTATATCATTTATGTTTGAAGTAATTATGTTGTATTAGGGTTTATAGGGTTTAGGAGTCAAAATATTTCTTAGAATTTAAAATTTTAAGATTTAGGTTTTAAAATTCTATAATTAGTAACATTTTTGCAAATAGACAACTTATAGTCGTCTTACAAATGTGCACACCAAAAATAACATTTTTGCAATTGTCCATATTATTATGTTATAACATGTATATATTTTCATTTTATATAATTTTTTTTTAACATTAAAAAATATAGATAGAAGATTTCTATTTTCTTTGTAATATTTTATAACTATGTTTGTATAAACTTTAACATTAAAAAATATATTTAAAGATTTTTTTTGGTATGTTTGTATAAACTTTAACATTGAGATTTCTATATTTTTTTTTTCAGTTTATAATTTTTTTTGTTTTATTATTCATATTGTTTGTTAATTAAATTTTCTATTTTCTATTTTTTGTTATTGTTTATTGTCTTTATATATATAATGCTTGACAATTATTTTGTTGTTAGTTTTACTTTCTTAATTAATTTTAAGTTTTAACATATATTATTATATGATCAATATTGAACATATATTACTAGAGTTATAATTGTTTTTACGTTTCAAACTCTCGCCTATAATATTTTTCTTACTTGATTTTTTCTTTATTTTTATGGTTTACATTCTTTCTATTTTTTTTACTTTTTTATAATTAATTTAAACTATTAGATTTTTTATTTTTTATTTTTTATTTTGCTAATTGGAACTATTAGAAATTTCTCTTTTTTCATAAATAGTTTGAAAAATAAGAAGTGATTTTTTTAGTTATTTGGTTAGTTATTTGAAAATTATTATATTTATTTTCTATTTTTATTTTTATATTTTTAATTAATTTTAGGTGTTAACACATGTCATAATCTGATTAACATTTGATATATGTACAATTTGATAAATTATAATTTTGTTTAGGTAATGCGTTCTTATCGTATACATATTCTTTTATATAATAAAATTTGAAATTAAGATATACTAAGGACCCCACAATTCTTACAAATGAAAAAAATATATATATAAAAAGAAAACTAATAGGAACCACAAATATAGATATCAGAAGAAAAGATGCATCTACGGTTCGTAACATCCCAAATGTCCGAAAATGGACCGAGGTTAGTTTCGGTTGTTTTCTCTTTGTTTATATCATTTGGCGTTTAGTTGCTATATTCTAAAAACCATCTATTAAATAATTTTTAAATACCTTATTTATTCTAAAGAAAAAGATAATTTTTTTGTTCTTGAAAAAATATGTTGTCCCTTTATTAAATGTGCACACTCAACATCACCAAGCTTCTTGAAAGCAAAACATATCTCCATCTCACCATATGACCACCTCTTTAAGTTTGTCTCTTCGCACATATATAAATCTATAATTACTAAAATGAACAACAGATATAAATTATATATAATTCACACCTTCGTTTTTGATCAATTATTGATTACGACCATAACATCTCGACTGTATTATCATTCATTATATCATCTATGTATATACTATGAAACATCCGGAATAGCTTTCCAAAAAGATGATGTAACCATTTACTTAGATTTGTGAAGATCCACGAATTTCATCTGAAAATCCAATTCAATAAGATGAATAATCAATGATTTTCATTCTCAAATTCAATAATTCTGACTGTACATCTCCATTTAATTTTTTTAGGTACTAATTCAATACACAAACTTATGAAATTTGATCTCACTCCTAGTTAATGATGAAACAAGTATGTATACACAACCTTTCTTTGTTTCTTCTAATTTTCAATATTTTTAAAAACTACAAGATACTACTAAATAAAATTGTCATCGTGTAAAACAAGATACATGCCAAGTTATAAAGGATTACAAAACCTATATGTATAGCTGCCTTCTAAGATTTTTTTGGAGTCACCTCCTGCTCTTAGCTTTTAACCAAAATTTGTTCAACAATTTTTGTTGGATTGTACAAGTCCCAAGTTATAAGTTTGGTGCCCTATCAATATAACACAAAATATGATTATATGAACAAGAAGTAAATCAACCAGAATGATCAGAAAATGCAAACCATCGTGACAAATCCATGCAAGTTCGAATTTCACTGTATTGCAAATGCTAGAGAGATTACTAAATGAACCGGAACTTCCTCATACCAACAAGATATATATATGAATATGTATAGTCATTAACTAATCAATAAAACCAAATGTAGATAACTAAATTAATCGTTATTGTCTTTCAAAAGAGGTTGCGCTTTACAAATCGGAAATTTGCTTGAAAGAAGTTTCGGCTCCAATGAGGAAATGTCGGATTTCGGTTCTAAACTTCTCAATTAATTAAAAAACCTAACCAAATGTTAGAATTAATTCATTATGCATATGATCAGAGAGAGAGAGAGATGGTTGGAAGAATTTGCGCCCTCTGAATGCAACAAGAGATTAGAGTTTGGTAAGTGTTCACGTGGAGATCAAACAAAAGAAGAGAGACGCAGACAAAACACCACAAAGTAAACACACTCACATTTTCCCATTCCTCAAGTTTGGTCACTCGGGCCCCTTCTATTATATATTTTTTTGTTATAAATCATAGTGGATTGTCATAACCGATTCTGGTCTAGTATAGCCCGGTCCGGACCATCTATACTTAGTCATAGGACAATTTCCTTTTCTCTTTAGGAAAAGAAAAGTAATTTTCTTTTCTCTTAAGAAAAGAAAACTTCCTTTTATCACATGTATTGATCCTTATATAAAGGATATTTGATTAATGAAAGAATATACGAATTTCCCCATTCTCTTTCTCTCTATTTTACAACACGTTATCAGCACGATTGTTTCTAAATCCCTAAGCTAAAAACCCTAAAATCCGATTCTCATTAAAAAAACCCTAATTTCCGATTTTCTCACCCACCATCAACAAATCCGAACAAAGCTCAGCTCGATCTCAACAAGAAAAGTTCATACAGCCTAGTAAGGTTACGGCGAACTAGAAGCATCCTTCACAATCCATTCAAACAAAATCGGAGGTTAAGAATGAATGATGATATGGATGTGTTCGTTGTGGACAGTGGGTCAAGCCACACGATTCTAAAAGACAAAAGATATTTGATATGCTCAGGTTTTAACCCTATCAAACTACTGCAAGTGCACAGCAACGAAGTAGTATTTTAGGGATCGAATCCACAGAGACCAAGTGTTACACTACGAAAGTATGAGATTGAAATTAAGCTAAGATGGTAAAATGTGATTGGTTGCAATATTGAAACGAAAATAGCAATTATAAACGTGTAAACTTATGGAATTAAAAGCGTTAGGCTTAAGGGATATTCTCGGGAGATCATAGATTATGAATCAGACATTTATTCAGGGTACAATTTAGGACAATCTTGAACTCAAACATAATTTTATAACCAATCCACTGTCGTGGCATCAGAGACTTTATTTATCAACCTAGGATTCTAAACTGTCGTTTGAACCTAGAATTCTAAACAAGCATTAACGAACCGGTTTGATAAGTTCACAAATCGCCTTAACATCAGCTTTCGTTGGTTAAGGACAATTTGCTCATCTATGTTCTTTCGGGTATTTAATTACACTTTTGGTGAATTAAACATCCTAACATCAAGAACTAGGTGATCAATCATAATTCAAGCAATAAGAACAACAATAGATGAAGACAAGTACAAATCCCTATTTATGTCTAATTCAATGATCCATGAATTCCTTTGAACACCCACAAGCCTAACTAATGATCTACTCACACATATTCAAAAGAAATTCACAAAGAGATGATATCACAACCATAACTTAAATCAAAGAAAGAGATAAAGGAGTTGAGAAATCTTCTCTATGATACAAGGTTGAAGAAGAATCTCCCAAATCATACAAAGATCCAAGAACAAGTTGTAAACTTAAGAACAAGAGAAGATGAAAGATTTTGATCTAAAAACCAAGAGAAAATTGAAAGGTCTTCTCTCTAGAACAAGAAGAAAAACAAAAATGATAATAATTGAAGTCTCCTAGAATGATTGAGTGAAAACTCAGTTTTTAATGGTCTAAACACGTTTTGGTTAAAATAATGCAAGATTAGGTGACTGATTTTTTTTTCTTTGGGCAGTTTTAGTAAGTGGATCGATCGATCCATATGTGGATCGATCGATCCAGTTACTAAAGATATCGATCGACCCAATTTCCTTTGTGCTTGATCGAGCTGCAGATCCCGCGGAGCTGAAGAATTTTAGCAAACGGATCGATCGATCCGATGGTGGATCGATCGATCCAGTTACTAAAGATACCGATCGATCGATCCTCTTCGTGCTGGATCGAGCCGCAGATCCCGCGATCATTTTGAAGAATTTTAGCAAGCGGATCGATCGATCCGAGGGTGGATCGATCGATCCAGTTGCTAAAAATCTTTATTTGCTTCTTTTGCTCGCCAAACGGACCTGTCTTCACTAAACTTTCCATAACTTTTGATCCTTTGTATTAACCTTCATTTAAACGTGGTTTAACCTGAAAAGACTCTAAAAGTATAGAAAAGACTCGATAAAACTCAGAAATCAATGGTTAGAATGCGTTAAAAACGCAACATATCAACTCCCCCGGACTTAGTCTTTTGCTTGACCTCAAGCAAAACAGAAAACTAAGCCAGTGAAAGAGGTTTGAAAATACGGAAACTCAACTTCTCTTTTAAAACGTCCAATGACCACTAAAATTGCAATCCACATTCTGCAAGGACGAACCCAACCGAGTCGCTATGTACTTCTCCTCAAACTTATCCAATATCCCCAATCCATCTCAAATTTCGCAACACTTTCCACAAGTCATCCTTGCTAATCCTCGTTGTCAATCCCAGTGCCAAGAACCTTCTAGATTCATTCCCGTACTATATCATGATATATCACCAATACAACATTTATTATTCTTCCTCTCCCCATAATTGCTTTGGTCTCGTAACGGAACTCACTAGTGTTGTTCCTTGTGAGGAGACAGCGTCGTGAACTCTTTTGTTCCGTTACAGTTTTAGAATAGCACTCACTAGTGTTGTTCCTTGTGAGGAGACAGCGTCGTGAACTCTTTTGTGCTATTCTAAACCTTTGAGCCAAAATTTTTTTTTTTTTTTTTTTTTTTTTTTTTTTTTTTTTTAAAAAAAAAAAACGGGGTGAATATATCAAGTATGAACGAGGAATCAGGATCTATGGACACCAGTCATTCCATTAAGGGTGCAATTAGCTCAGACTTGGTGGAACTTGTTGGAAACGAGAGACGTCTCTAGTTAACCGGTAAGTCTTTGAATTTTTCATTGGTCGGATTGGAATTCATTCTGCATCAATGTCACTTAAATGAAATGGTCAGTAAACAAAGAGATATATATCATCATAGTTTCCTAACCATAAAACTCTTGACTCAATAAAACATAAAACACACAAAACAAATATAAATACCAAAAAGGTTCACATAAAACAAAGCAAAGAAAATGGCGTTAGTCCCAGCAAATACCCTCCCCCGGACTTACTTCACACCGTCTCGGTGGAAACTAAATCAGAAGAAAAGTACGACATACGCGAAAGTTCGAAATATATTAAATAGATGTAGATAAAGTAGAGGGGGAGAAATAACAGAATCAATGCTCTCCGGAGCTGGCGCTCCGGCTATCCCCTGGTGCCCTCCGACGCCTAGGTAGGCGTGTCTCTCCAGCCTGACCTCCCTCGTATGAAGTCCCATGTCCAGCAACACTGGGACCAGCTCTCGCGTCAACCGCTGCTGCACGAGTACGATGTCGAGAAGAAGAAGAAGATGGCTACAGATTTTCCTTTTGCGGTACGCGAAAACCGAGCGGGTTGAGATGTCCTAGCAGGTGGAGGTTGGCGAGCGGGTTGCGAAATTTCTTCATCACCGCTTGTCTCGCTGTTGTACGTGTTAGCTTGCGGTGGTCTAACCTTTGGTACACCTCGTCTTGTCATTTCCTACAAATTCAAACAAAAATCCATATTTATCGAATTTTTCGAAACATAACAAATTGTTGAATTTGCAAAACCCAAAGAATAGACATCTCTACTAATCCGTTTTAACACCAATTTTAACACCAATGCAGGCTAATTCCGTTTGTTTTTACTAAAACCCCCAAAATGTGTCAAATTCTCAACCTAAAATTTCAACCATTGAAATGGATAAAATTAACGCATGGGGTTTGTCGAAAATCACTCTAGAAGTACATATAAACTCACGGAATTAACCAATTGGAGCAAATCAAACACGAAAATTGCCTTTTTCCTCAAGAACATCGAACTCGAATTTTGTGTTTAGAGACACATACCTTTGTAGATCGACTGAGCGAGTGCTAGAATCAGTTAGAGGAGGAAATTTCGTGTGAGATAGACCCAAAAATCGTTCAATTTGGTGAAGAATTGAGGAAGTTATGGTTTGAACAAAATTTTGCTCAAAAACTTACAAAAATCGCGATAGAAGGAGGAGAAAGACATTAAGATGGATCGATAAATCAGTTTGTGTTTTAATAAACTGTTTGTTTCTGGTTCGGTTTTAGTGAATTAAACCGGTTTGAACCCAAAAAATCGAATCAGAAAACTGACCTGGAGAGTGGATCGATCGATCCAACAGTGGATCGATCGATCCACTTGTTAAAATCGCGATCCTGTTTTTGTATTGGTCGATCCGTTTTGGTTCTGGTCGATCCACAGATCCCGCGACATTATGTTTGCTGATCGGATCGATCGATCCGTTGTGCGTCCGGTCGATCCACAGATCCCGCGACATTTTGGTTTCTGATTGGATCGATCGATCCGATGGTGGATCGATCGATCCATTCTCCCCTGTTTTTTTTTTTTTTTTTTTTTTTTTTTTTTTCAAAAACACACCGAAAATCAAACCAAATTAACGAAAATTAAAAATTTAGTTATGTACACATACCAGTGGGTTGCCTCCCACTAAGCGCTTGTTTTAAGTCACGAGCTTGACTCGGATGCCGTTTAGGCTTGAGATGGATCACCGAGAGGAACGGTATCTCCCCTAGCGATTTCAATGTCAGCGAGATATGGCTTTAGGCGCTGACCATTAACCACAAATCTACCTCCTGCAGCGTCCAGCAACACTACAGCTCCATATGGTCTCACTTCTTTGATGGTGAAAGGACCAGACCATCTCGATCTCAACTTACCAGGAAAGAGTTTCAAGCGAGAATTAAAGAGCAAAACCTGATCATTTGCAGCAAAGTTCCTCGAGATGATCTTCTTATCATGGTAAGCCTTTGTCCTTTCCTTGTAGATTCTCGAATTCTCATAGGCCGTATGACGAATCTCATCCAGCTCATTCAGTTGTACTAATCTCCTTTCAGAAGCAGACTTGATGTCGAAGTTGAGCAACTTAACCGCCCAGGCTGCTTTATACTCTAACTCCACTGGAAGATGACATGACTTTCCATAGACAAGATGAAATGGTGTCGTGCCTAGAGGTGTTTTGTAGGCAGTCCTATATGCCCAAAGAGCGTCATCAAGCTTGATAGCCCAATCTTTCCTCGTAGTGCCTACAACTTTCTGCAGAATGCTCTTGATCTCCCTGTTGGAAATCTCAACCTGTCCACTCGTCTGAGGATGGTAAGGAGTTGCGACCTTGTGCTTGACACCATGCTTCTTCAAAAGACCATCAAAGACCTTATTGATGAAGTGAGAACCACCATCACTGATTACCACTCGAGGTACACCAAACCTTGGGAAGATCACCGATTTGAACATCTTCACAACCACTCGGGCATCATTAGTCGGGCTAGCCAGCGCTTCAACCCATTTAGACACATAGTCTACTGCAACGAGAATGTATTGATTTCCGTATGAAGATGGGAAAGGACCCATGAAGTCAATACCCCAGACATCAAACAGCTCAACCTCCAAGATGAAATTCTGAGGCATCTCGTTTCTCTTGCTTATGTTGCCTTGCCGCTGACATGGATCACACTTGGAGACGAAAGCATGAGCATCTCTAAACATAGTTGGCCACCAGAAACCAGCTTGTAAAGCCTTAGACACTGTCTTAAAGGTAGCAAAGTGTCCTGCATATGATGAACCATGACAGTGAAACAAGATACCTGGAACCTCTTCTTCTGATACGCATCTTCTGAAAATTCCATCAGAACACTGCTTGTACAAATAAGGTTCATCCCAGAAGTAGTGTCTGATGTCTCTCAAGAACTTCTTCTTCCTGTACCCAACAAAATTATCAGGTTCCCTTTCTGCAGCCAAGTAGTTCGCAATTTCACCAAACCAAGGCATCTCAGGAAACTTGGTTTCTGGCGGTGG
Source organism: Arabis hirsuta (assembly GCA_964056655.1). Classification (NCBI taxonomy): domain Eukaryota; kingdom Viridiplantae; phylum Streptophyta; class Magnoliopsida; order Brassicales; family Brassicaceae; genus Arabis; species Arabis hirsuta. The sequence goes on from OZ053298.1 coordinate 48,987,588, forward strand.
AGTGGAATGCACAATATTGCCAATGCTAATGGCATATACGTGCTCCTCAGGTAGGCTATCATCCAAAGGGACATCTTCATTTATACGCATTCTAGAGAGATGGTCTGCAACACCGTTCTCAATTCCTTTCTTATCCTTGATCTCCAAGTCGAACTCCTGCAGCATAAGTATCCATCGCAACAGTCTAGGTTTTGCATCCTTCTTTTTCAGAAGATACCTCAAAGCAGCATGGTCAGTGTGAACAATAACTTTAGAACCCACCAGATAAGACCTGAACTTCTCAAAAGCAAACACAATAGCCAGAAGTTCTTTCTCGGTGGTAGCATACTTACACTGCGCCTCATCAAGAGTCCTGCTAGCATAATAAATGACATGGAGCTTCTTTTACTTTCGCTGTCCCAATACTGCTCCAACTGCATAGTCACTAGCATCTGTCATAACTTCGAAAGGCAACTCCCAGTCTGGCGGTTGGACAATTGGTGCGCTGACAAGTGCTCCCTTGATCGTATGAAAGGCCTCCAGACAATTACTGTCGAAGTCAAACTTCACATCTTTACACAAAAGCTGTGTCATTGGTCTAACAATCTTGGAGAAATCCTTGATGAATCTCCTGTAGAATCCAGCATGTCCCAGAAAACTCCGAACTCCTTTGACAGAATTAGGTGGCTGGAGGTTTATCATCACATCAATCTTCGCCTTGTCTACCTCAATACCGCTTTCTGAAATTCTGTGTCCCAAGACAATCCCATCCCTGACCATGAAATGACACTTCTCCCAATTCAGCACTAGATGTTTCTCCTCACAGCGTTTTAAAACCCTGCACAAATGAGAAAGACAAACAGAAAAGGAAGATCCATGGACAGAAAAATCATCCATAAAAACTTCCATTATGTCCTCAATCATGTCAGTAAAAATTGACATCATGCATCTTTGGAATGTGGCCGGTGCATTACACAAGCCAAATGGCATTCTGCGATAAGCATAGGTGCCATAAGGACAGGTGAATGTTGTCTTCTCCTGATCTTCTGGATGAATGGGAATCTGAAAGAAACCAGAATAACCATCTAGAAAACAGTAGTAAGCATGGCTAGCCAATCTCTCAAGCATCTGATCAATAAATGGTAAAGGAAAATGATCTTTACGAGTAGAAGAATTCAACTTCCTATAATCTATGCACATCCTATGGCCAGTGACAGCTCTAGTCGGAAGTAATTCATCCTTATCAGTCCTAACCACAGTTACTCCACCTTTCTTTGGTACAACATGGACAGGGCTAACCCACTTGCTATCAGAGATGGCGTATATAATACCAGCCTCTAGCAGTTTCATAATTTCTTTCTTAACAACATCTTTCAGATTCGGGTTTAACCGTCTCTGATGTTCTATAGAAGTGGTTGCCTCATCTTCTAGAAAGATCCTGTGCATGCAAAGGTCAGGTGAAATTCCTGTGATATCATCTAAAGAATAGCCTAAGGCCCTGCGATACTTTCTAAGCTCACACAAAAGCAAAGCAGTTTCAGCATTGTTCAGTTCAGAATTGATGATGACAGGGTAAGTAGACTTAGGGCCTAGAAACGCATACCTTAGCCCAGATGGAAGTGGTTTGAGCTCAACCTTAGGAGCTTTCAGCTCGCTCCATGGATTTGTAGATGGCATAGGAAGGGGTGTTGCTGGAGATCGCTCTACAGCTTCATCCAAACTCGTGTAAGCAACCATCTTTCCCATTGACTGGCTCGAATCCATCATCTTAACATACCCTGTTGCATCCTCACTCAGAAAACTATCCTCACTCACAGACCTTGTCAAAGCAATCTCTAAAGGATCATCAACTAGAATCTCTTCTACATCATTGTCCGAGATTTCTAGTGAATCGTCAACCACAAATGTCTGCCCATCCAGCATAGGCTTCTTCAGCAACTTTTCCATCTCGAACTTCATGATAATATCTCCCAGCTGGAGATCTATTCGCCCATTTTTCACATCTATCACAGCTCCAGCAGTACGTAAGAAAGGCCTCCCCAAAATGAGAGGATCCTTTGGTTCTTCATCGAGCTCGAGGACTACAAAATCTGCCGGAACCAGCACATTACCAATCTGCACATGTAGATCCTCAAGAACTCCAACCGGTAACTTCACAGAGCGATCAGCAAAAACCAAGGAGATTCTAGTGGGTTTGAACTTGGTGAATCCAAGGCGCTTGGCTACTGAATATGGCATCAAATTGACGCTTGAACCTAAATCACACAAAGAACAAGCAAACGTCATTGACCCAATCTGCACAGATAAAACAAACCTCCCTGGATCTCCCAATTTCCTGGGCATCTTGTTATGTAGGACTGCGCTGCAATCCTTTGAGACTTTAACGAAATCTTCTTCTGCAGAGACTTTTCTTGTCACCAAGCCTTTCATATATCTCTTCATCGAGGGAATCATCTGGATTGCATCAACGAGACTGAGCTTCACTGTGAGGTCATCCATCATCTCCTTGCATTTCGCATCTTCTAAATCCTTTCTTGACTTTTTAGGGCGAGTAGGGTATGGAACCTTCGGAGCATAAATACGAGGAGGCAATGATTCCCTTGCAGGATCCTCATGTGCAGTCGGGTTCACCTTCTCAGGTTTTGCATCATCAGTCTCTTTCTCATCAGTGGCTACCTCAGAACTTTTACCTTGCAATGCAGTAGGAATCAACACTTTCCCACTCCTGGTTGTGATGGCACTGACATTTTCAAGCCTAGGATTTTGCTCTCCTTTTCCAGGTAGAACTCCCTGTGGTCTCTTGATTGCCTCAGCAGTCTGAGCTACCTGAATGTCTAACTTCTTCACATGAGATGAGAGAGCTTCAAATTTACCATTGAGATCACTGTACATACTATCCACCTTGACACTGATCTCGTTAGAAGCCTTTTGTTGATTCATTAGAAGCTGCTGCATAAGTTGCTCGAGCTTGCTTTCCTGTGGCGCTGGAACAGAATTCACTGGGGTTTGGAAAGGAACTTGAGCTGCTGGTCTGAAGTTGTTGAATGGTTGTTTCGGCTGAAATCCACCCTGAAATCCGCTCTGACCTGGGTTTTGCACAAACGGTTTCTGAAAACCTTGTGAAAAATTCTTCTGAAATCCCACATTCTGCCCACTGTTTTGTCCTGCAAACCCTTGAGAGCCAGATATTCCTGCGTTTGGCACATACATTTTCTCCTTCCCCTGATTGACCACCTGTTGTGGATAAACCTGGTCCTGAGGATTCTCAACATTTGTGCTCCTGTAGGACAAATTCGGATGATTTCTGTAGTTCTGGTTGAAACCCCTGTTTTGCATGAAACCTTGCCCATTCACATAATTAACCTCCTGCTGCTCATTAGTCTCTCCCTCAGTGTAATCTTGGTAGACAATTGCCTCTGTTCCATCTTCACAAAACTGTACATTCCTCTGATTTTGCTTAAGCAACTGATTGTATTTCTCATTCAACTCATCGTACTTCTGAGATTCAACGCCACTGACTCGCTTAGACCTGTCATACTCAGAAGAGCTAGCGATAGAACTTGCAGCCATATTCTCAATCAGCTCAGATGCTCCTTGCTCACTTCTGGTCATGAAATTTCCATTGCTTGCGGCATTCAGTTGGTTCTTGGACTCTCTGTCAACTCCATCATAGAAGATGCTAATAAGTTGTCCCTCTGAGTATCCATGGTGAGGACACTCTCTCCGATAATCCTTGAACCTCTCATAAGCCTCACCGAATGACTCTCCTAAAAACTGCTGGAAAGAAGCAATCTTGTTTCTCAGAGAATTTGTCTTGGATTTGGTGTAGAAATGATCCAAGAATGCAGCTCTGCATTGATCCCATGTTGTGAGTGATCCAGACGGTAGAGACTTAAGCCATCTTGAAGCTTTGTCTGCTAGAGAAAAAGGGAACAACTTGCACTTGATCCAGTCCTCAGGGACTCCATTTACTCTGGTAGTGCTGCAAATCTCCTCAAAGTTCTCTATGTGTTCCATTGGGTTCTCAGCAGGTAACCCATGGAAAGTGTAATTCTTCACCAATCCTATCAGCTGGGGATGTAGTTGATAGTCCTGCCTGTTGAGAGTAGGCAGACTAATCGCAGATCGGTTCTGATAGAATGTGTGTGGCGTGTTTGCATCACCAATACCAGGCTGAACCTGTTGCAACCGCTGCAGTTGTTCTTGTATCCTTTCAAATTCAGCCCTTGTAACCCCTGCAGTATCAGTCACAGGAGCATTGTTTCCTTCTTCCATGTTGACTTGGTTCGATGTCGTTCTTGCTCTGTTAATTCGTTCTATTCTTCCAAGTGCCTGGTTTTCGAAAAAGAGAAGGTTGTCAGAGCCTTGACTTCTTCTTTGCATAAAACCTGAAACACACAAAAGAACAAAACAAAATTCGTTAGTAACTTCTTAGACTAAATTTCAAACTGAATTTCGAAGGTAACGCTATTGGTCCCCGGCAACGGCGCCAAAAACTTGATATGCTCAGGTTTTAACCCTATCAAACTACTGCAAGTGCACAGCAACGAAGTAGTATTTTAGGGATCGAATCCACAGAGACCAAGTGTTACACTACGAAAGTATGAGATTGAAATTAAGCTAAGATGGTAAAATGTGATTGGTTGCAATATTGAAACGAAAATAGCAATTATAAACGTGTAAACTTATGGAATTAAAAGCGTTAGGCTTAAGGGATATTCTCGGGAGATCATAGATTATGAATCAGACATTTATTCAGGGTACAATTTAGGACAATCTTGAACTCAAACATAATTTTATAACCAATCCACTGTCGTGGCATCAGAGACTTTATTTATCAACCTAGGATTCTAAACTGTCGTTTGAACCTAGAATTCTAAACAAGCATTAACGAACCGGTTTGATAAGTTCACAAATCGCCTTAACATCAGCTTTCGTTGGTTAAGGACAATTTGCTCATCTATGTTCTTTCGGGTATTTAATTACACTTTTGGTGAATTAAACATCCTAACATCAAGAACTAGGTGATCAATCATAATTCAAGCAATAAGAACAACAATAGATGAAGACAAGTACAAATCCCTATTTATGTCTAATTCAATGATCCATGAATTCCTTTGAACACCCACAAGCCTAACTAATGATCTACTCACACATATTCAAAAGAAATTCACAAAGAGATGATATCACAACCATAACTTAAATCAAAGAAAGAGATAAAGGAGTTGAGAAATCTTCTCTATGATACAAGGTTGAAGAAGAATCTCCCAAATCATACAAAGATCCAAGAACAAGTTGTAAACTTAAGAACAAGAGAAGATGAAAGATTTTGATCTAAAAACCAAGAGAAAATTGAAAGGTCTTCTCTCTAGAACAAGAAGAAAAACAAAAATGATAATAATTGAAGTCTCCTAGAATGATTGAGTGAAAACTCAGTTTTTAATGGTCTAAACACGTTTTGGTTAAAATAATGCAAGATTAGGTGACTGATTTTTTTTTCTTTGGGCAGTTTTAGTAAGTGGATCGATCGATCCATATGTGGATCGATCGATCCAGTTACTAAAGATATCGATCGACCCAATTTCCTTTGTGCTTGATCGAGCTGCAGATCCCGCGGAGCTGAAGAATTTTAGCAAACGGATCGATCGATCCGATGGTGGATCGATCGATCCAGTTACTAAAGATACCGATCGATCGATCCTCTTCGTGCTGGATCGAGCCGCAGATCCCGCGATCATTTTGAAGAATTTTAGCAAGCGGATCGATCGATCCGAGGGTGGATCGATCGATCCAGTTGCTAAAAATCTTTATTTGCTTCTTTTGCTCGCCAAACGGACCTGTCTTCACTAAACTTTCCATAACTTTTGATCCTTTGTATTAACCTTCATTTAAACGTGGTTTAACCTGAAAAGACTCTAAAAGTATAGAAAAGACTCGATAAAACTCAGAAATCAATGGTTAGAATGCGTTAAAAACGCAACATATCAATATTTCATTGATCTTACACTTAAAAGGGCAAATGTGACCACCATTGCGGGTATAGCAAATATGATTGAAGGGCACGGCCAGGCCCATGTTTTGTTACCTAAGGGCACGCATCTAGAAATTTCTGATGCATTATATTCACCCAGCTCAAAGAGAAGCTTATTGAGTTTTAAAGATATCCGAATGAATGGCCTTCATGTTGAAACTAAGGGCGAAGGTAACAAAGAGTTCCTTCAAATATTCGAAATTGCCCAAGGCCATAAGAAAGTCCTAGAGACTATACCTGCCGTTTCTACAGGCCTTTATTGTGCTAAGATCAGTATGATAGAAGCAAATGCCACGGTAAACAAGGCGTTTACCGAGAATTTCACTCTTTGGCACAACCGGCTTGGCCATCCCGGTTCTAACATGATGCGAAAACTATTAACAAATACTAATGGGCACACATTGAAAGAAAGAAGAGTTATCCCAAAGAATCTCACGTGTGAAGCATGTTCACTAGGGAAACTCATTACTAGGCCGTCACCAGTTAAAGTAACTAAGGAAACAATAAACTTTCTGGAAAGAATACAAGGAGACATATGCGGACCAATACACCCACCTTGTGGGACGTTCAGATATTTTATGGTCCTTATTGATGCATCCACGAGATGGTCACATGTCTGCCTGTTGTCAACTAGAAATTTGGCGTTTGCAAGATTACTTGCCCAGATAATACGGTTAAGGGCACACTTTCCAGATTTTCCTTTAAAAACTATACGCCTTGATAATGCTGGTGAATTTACGTCCCCAGCATTTAATGATTATTGTATGTCCATGGGGGTAAGTGTTGAACATTCTGTGGCACATGTACATACACAAAACGGCTTGGCAGAATCATTTATTAAACGCATACAATTAATAGCCAGACCATTGCTTATGAGATCACAACTCCCGGTCTCAGCTTGGGGACATGCGATTTTACATGCAGCAGAGTTAATTCGCATCAGGCCATCTAGTGAACATAAGTATTCCCCATCACAATTGATCAAGGGTCAAGAGCCAGACATATCCCATCTTAAGACATTCGGATGTGCCACTTATGTACCGATTGCACCACCACAGAGAACAAAGATGGGCCCTCAAAGGAGGATGGGGATATATGTTGGATATGATTCTCCCACGATTATTAAGTACCTTGAGCCAACCACGGGTGATCTATTTAAGGCCAGGTACGCGGATTGTCATTTTGACGAATCCACTTATCCAACACTAGGAGGAGATAATAATGAGCTGGTAAAGGAAATTACATGGAATCAAACGTCTTCAACATGGCAAGATCCTCGGACTCAAGAATGTGAATTAGAAGTTCAAAAGATAATACATTTACAAAAGCTAGCTAATCAATTGCCAGATTCCTTTGCTGACCCGAAGAGAGTAACTAAGTCATATATACCAGCTGTTAATGCACCAATTCGTATTGATGTCCAAGAGGGACACAATCAAGTTGCTACAGAGTCTCAAACACGATTAAAACGTGGCCGTCCAATAGGTTCCAAAGATAAGAACCCTCGGAAATTAAAGAAAGGTGCTGAATCCGTGGTTAAGGAATCCGAGGTCCAGGGAACCCCAGACATAACCGAACCGATGGTACCAAACAATGAGGCTCGGGACGCCGAGCTTCATGGCCCTGAAGTTCCTGATAACAATGAGATCTCAATAAATTATGTTATGTCCGGAATACAATGGAACAGAAAGTGTGTAGAAATTGATGATATATTTGCATTTAAGGTAGCACTTGAACTTATGGACATAACCGAGGATCCAGAACCCACATCAATATATGAGTGCACTCAGAGTAAAGATTGGACTAAATGGAAAGAAGCTATAAATGTGGAGTTAAATTCATTAAGGAAAAGAGATGTCTTTGGTCCAATGATCCGGACATCCTATGACATTAAACCAGTTGGACATAAATGGGTCTTTGTGAGGAAAATGAATGAACATGGTGAAATCGTGAGATACAAAGCACGGCTAGTTGCACAAGGATTCTCACAGAGACCAGGAATAGACTATGAGGAGACGTACTCCCCTGTGGTGGATGCTACAACTTTTAGATTCTTAATAAGTCTGGCTATAAGAGAAAATTTGGATTTGCGGCTAATGGACGTAGTGACAGCATACTTATATGGTCCACTGGATAATGAGATATATATGAAAATCCCAGAGGGTATTGAGCTCAAAGATAAGACAAGTTCCCGGGAACAACATTGTATAAGATTGAATAAAGCTCTTTACGGTTTGAAACAGTCAGGTCGGATGTGGTACAATAGACTAAGTGAGTACCTAGTGAAAGAAGGCTATAAGAACGACCCCATCAGTCCGTGTATTTTCATAAAGAAATTTGATAAGGGATTCGTGGTCATTGCTGTGTACGTGGACGACCTGAACATCATGGGAACCTCTAAGGAAATTTCTCAAACAATTGAATATCTTAAGAAAGAATTTGAGATGAAAGACTTAGGAAAAACAAAGTTCTGTTTGGGATTACAACTTGAGTACATTAACAATGGAATCCTTGTGCATCAAATGGCATATACAGAAAAGGTACTCAAGAGATTTAACATGGACCAATCTCACCCATTGTCTAGCCCCATGGTCGTGAGATCTCTTGATCTAAAGAAAGATCTATTTGGTCCTAAGACGGACGATGAAGACGTCCTTGGTCCCGAAATACCATATCTCAGTGCAATAGGAGCTTTAATGTATTTGGCGAGCCACACTAGGCCAGATATATGTTTTGCCGTGAATTTGCTATCTAGATTCAGCTCATGTCCGACCCAAAGGCACTGGAACGGGATTAAACATATTCTTCGTTACCTATCAGGAACGAGAGATTTGGGTCTGTTTTATACTAACCAATCCAAAGACGGTTTAATTGGTTTTGCTGATGCAGGTTACCTTTCGGATCCACACAATGCTCGGTCTCAGACAGGTTATGTTTTTACTCATGGTGGGACGGCCATATCCTGGCGATCTATGAAACAGACCATTGCGGCTACATCATCCAACCATGCGGAGATATTGGCTATTCACGAGGCCAGCCGTGAATGTGTTTGGTTAAGGCTAATGACCCAGCACATAAGAGTTGATTGTGGGATGACCGAAGGAAAGTAGAAACCAACCGTTCTATACGAGGACAACGCAGCATGCATAGCACAGCTTAAGGACGGATACATCAAAGGTGATAGGACGAAGCACATCTTGCCAAAGTTCTTCTTCACACATGATTTGCAGAAAACCGGAGAAGTTCAAGTGCAACAAGTACGGTCAAGTGAAAATTCAGCGGACCTATTCACCAAGTCGCTTCCAACCTCAACGTTCAAGAAGCTAACTCATCAGATTGGAATGCGTCGACTGAAAGACCTTCAGTGAGGTTTCGAACAGGGGGAGTAATACGTGTTGTACTCTTTTTCCTTCACCACGGTTTTATCCCAATTGGGTTTTCCTGGTAAGGTTTTAATGAGGCAACGTCCAAAGCGTGTTACAAGCCCATTCCGGTTATGACATCCAAGGGGGAGTGTTATAAATCATAGTGGATTGTCATAACCGATTCTGGTCTAGTATAGCCCGGTCCGGACCATCTATACTTAGTCATAGGACAATTTCCTTTTCTCTTTAGGAAAAGAAAAGTAATTTTCTTTTCTCTTAAGAAAAGGAAACTTCCTTTTATCACATGTATTGATCCTTATATAAAGGATATTTGATTAATGAAAGAATATACGAATTTCCCCATTCTCTTTCTCTCTATTTTACAACATTTTTTATTTTTTTATTTTTTTATAAATAGGAGTTCCGAAGTTTTGGCTAATAATTTCCTCGGTACTAAGACTGGACAGATTATCCGCTAGATTCGATCTAAAAAATTCGGATATCCGTTATGAATCAAATCAAAGTAAATACTAAAATAGTATCCGTCAAAATCGAAGCAAATCATAAATATTAATTTTAAAAATCCGAATATCCGATCTGATTTATATATTACTTATATATACATATAATATAGTAGATTTATAATGTATATATTTTATTTTTCATCATTTTAATCTTTCACTTTTCATTTTTCTTTAATTATATCGAATAAAATTAGATAATTTCATATATTTATTCATTAGTTAGTTGAAATATTATATTAAAAATATTCTTTTTTAAAAAATAGGGTTTTAATTATTATTTTTGGTTTAAAATGGATATCCGTGAATATCCGGATATCCGCAATTCCGAATATTTGAAATTTTTTGAAGCAAAAAAAATCGAAAAATTAGATATTCAACAAAAACAAATCGAATCATAAATATTGTATTTTATCTTCTGATCTGTTCCGCGCCCAGGACTAATTGCTACTACTCCCCTAATTCTCACACGCCTTTCTCTTTACACACGTGTCACTTATTTTCCTATTTCTAATCAATTGGTATTTTTTACAATAGTTTTCTCCAATTTAACTTGTTGGAAAAAAATTAATAGTGTTTAGGTATTTAACAATGAAGTTAGAACAAAAACCTAAAATAATATACAGAAACTGTGATTTATCAAGTTAAAAGTTTATAAATTTTTACATACTATTATATCCGAATTATTGATTCAAATAAGATAACTTAAATAAATTCTAAACTTTAAAAAAAGGTTTTGATCCTAACAAACTTTAAACCTTAAAAACTAAATCCTAACATAACATAATTAATCCATATATAAATGATAATTTGAATAAATGATATAATATTAGTGGTATTTTTTAAAAAAATTTAGAAATAAGTGACATTTTAAAAAGTAACATTTTTCAAAATTTCTAATAAAAATAAAGATTTATAACATATTGAAAAAGGCGTTTGAGCCATATTACGACTTATGAAAAAAATCCACTGTTAATATTTTTTTCGTTGGATCAACAATCTTAGTGATTATGAGCTAAAAGTTCCGAACCTCCTTTGGTACGGAGGATAATTCTTTAAATCGGAATATGCAAAGACTGTCTCTGAATACCGAAGAGATATGAGTCAAAAATTCGGAATTCACACGGTTTATAAAAAAAACAATCTTAGTGATGATTGGTCTTTAATCCATGTCGGGATCATTCTATTCTCTGGTTATCGACATGATCTAAAAGTTATCTCGTGCATGAGGATAATGCTTTTCTCAATTTTATATACTTTCTTTCCTTGGTTATTATCATAAGCACATTAATGGATGCAGCACCATTAAGTATATTTGGTGACCAAAAAATGTTATCACTGATTAATAATGATTAGTGGGGAGAGTAAGTCCTCGCTAGTGTTTTTCTCCCACGGGATGAGGAGGTCAAGACTCAAAACTCGAGCAATAATAATGTATGATAATGATTAACCATTATTATTTTCAATTTAGTTAGAAAATAGTAATAGACGATCATGAAAAAGACGTTTCATTACACTAATTAATAAACGAAACAAGTATATCAATTCATCATTACAAATTTCTTTTATTTTAAAATTATGTATTTAATATTTATACCATTTTTAACAATATGTATTATACATATTTGAATTCGAATAATAACACATATCAAACATGTACAAAATTAAAGACTCTTTGTCATAGTTATAAAACTGTTGTATTATATTCCATAGATATTTGATAGACTATTTGAGGGATTAGTTTGGACCCTTTCATAGGTCTCTGATTTATCATGAGAATAAAAAAAATAAAAGTCTTTTTTATAGTTATAAAACTGTTGTATTGTATTCTATAGATCTTTGATAGACTATTTGATAGACTATTTGAAGTAATAAATAAAAAAATTTATAGTTTTTACTGTTGGTTTTTTGGACCATTATAGACATCTTAATCAAGAGAATCTAATTTATACTGCTTTTGAAAATTAGTTTAGATTTTGTCTTGAAATTTTCCAGGTGATACAAAATAAATATTCTTCTTATTTTGTCACTAAAAAGAACTGTTCGAAGTAAGTAAATTTTGCATCTGTTTTTTAGGTTCTTCTATTATCTATATACTTCCAAGAATCCTACCAATTATATATAATGATGATAATTCTGAGTTGGTTTTGTTTTTTCCCCTAATAGTGTTCATGTTGACGTAATGCTTTACCATCATTTAGACTTGGGAACAGTTTTCTGAATAATCAAATTAAGAAGCTTTAAGAAAAACTAAAGTTTAAGCAACCTTCAAAATAAGCTCTACAATTTCAAGACAAAATAAATATTCTTCATATGTTATACCCTTTTTAACAACAGAACCATTATTAATTCATGAAAAAAATAGAGAGTCATTTATACTAGTTTTTACTTGTATACTTGTATATGAGCGTGATCACTGATTGACTGATCATGCTTGTAACAATATAAAATCCTAATTTTGAGAAATGTCATTTTGCCACTTTTTAAAAATGTACTATTTCAAAATTTTTATAAAAATATCATTTTTTAAAAATTATTTATTTATTATATTATTTATGTTTTGGATTAATTATATTGTATTACGGTTTAGTTTTGAAGGTTTCGGGATTGTTAGAGGTCAAAATTTTTTTTAAAATTTTAAAATTTTAAAGATTTAGGCTTTAAAAATCTATAATTTGTAGTATTTTACAAACAAACAATCTAATGTGCTATTTTTGCAAAATGACATACAAAAAATAACATATTTACAATTGCTCCAATAATATATCCTACAAAATATTGCAGCATTCTAATATAGTTTTGCATTTTTAATTAGTCTAGGATTTGTCTAGTTTTTCCATTGTCAATATTTACTGTTAATATTTTCCGATTACCAGAAAGATCAAAACTTATTGATGCAAATGAGTTTTCAAGGCCAAGTAAAATTAAAATGACATATACGAAGGTGCAAATTTTTTCAGTGAGATTCAAAAAACAAAAAAAAAAATTGTTTAGTGTTGGTTATATAACGCTTAGAAATATTTTCCAACTTTTATGAATTATAATAAAAATCTAGTAGAAAATGATGTCGGTAAAATTTGACCAACCCACAAAATATCGAAAGTGACTTTTTTCTTGTGAAAATGACAGATTTTTCATTTTCTTGAACTCCTAAATTTGAAACCATTTTTTTTTTGTCACAATTATTTGAAACCACTTATCTCACATTATAGTGGGAAAAAGTTGAATAAGAAAAATATCTTTCGATAAATAAAAAATTGTAAAATATTAATTTCTACTATATATTAATAGTTTATTGCTTTAATTAGAGCAATAATATCCATTTATTATTTTCCTTTTTAGCTTTCAAAATAATTATAAGTTACTACTAAAATATCTTAACTAATACTATTTAGTATTTTTCAACATACTTTTATATTAAATAAATTATTAAAAATCAAAATATTATATTTTCCAGATAATAAAAAAAGAATTCTCAGGTTGGTAGTACTTTTTAGCAAAAATAAAATGAAATTCGGAGACTAACGTTTAATTTCATGAAAGAACAATCAAAAATAAATTCTCGAAAGGACATTTTGGGGTACAATGGAAAATATGACCATATCATGGCAATTTATCTTTAATTCCCTCTTTTACTTTTTAGGTTTGCTGGAAATTTGGTGCATTTTTTATTGGCTTTAATTTTTAAAAAATATTATAATCACGCATTAAGGCTCACTTTTGTTTCCTCTTGGTTTATGATTGACTCTACAATTAACTTAGATTTCAATAAAATATGTCACGTCCGTTCTCCGTACGCTTAGACGTCTTTGGTTCGTTTAATAATTCTAATGTTTAAAATTTCATTAGACGTTTAAATGGGCCTAGCGCCTAACAAATAAATCGGAATTACTTAGAAATTAATCGAGACTTAATTTTTTATAATTTTAAATTTATATGGTTAAATATATAAAATATGCATAATGGATAATGGATATTAATTTATATGATTCGAGGCTGCTCTTCATTTTTTCACCATTATTGTTGAGTTTTGTTGGTTTTCTTTGTGATTTTTTACCCAATATGGCTAATCTATAGACCAACCGTCGATTTCACACTTAAAATCAATAAAAATGAGCAAATTGTAGATTTTCGATTTCTTAAACTGAATATGTCAAAATGGGGCTGTCGAGCGTCTTTTCGGTGATTAAATGGTCACGACGGCCGTGTTTTGAACAGATTATAATTCTCCTTCTCTTAGGGTTTGACTGGTAAGGGGACAAAGAACATAAATATTTTTTCTATTAGTATTTTTTTTTTTTTTTGATAAACCGTTGGAGTTTCGAATTTTTGGTTTATAATCTCCTTGGTACCCAAAAACAGTTTTTGGATATACCGATTTAAAGATTAACCCTCCGTACCAAAGGCGATTTGAAAGCGGGATACAAAAAAAACTAATTTTTTTGTGTTACCATTAGACCACCACACTATTAATATTTAGTTATTTATAAGATCTTGTAAAGTTTTCCACTAGTATCCGGAGTAGAATATTTGATCGGTTTGATTAATTACGAGTCAATCACTGTTTATTGAGTGTAAAAATTCATTAATGTTTTGAAAAATCGAGAAAAATTTACAAATAATCCATAATTATATGAATTGGCTGAACAACGTTAAAAAAACTTACAAAATTATTATCTTTTGGGTATAAATATAATATATGATTTTTAATATTAAAGTATAGGATTTCACAATTATTCATAATTTTTTTAGTATTTGTCTTTAATAGAAAACCTTCTAGTAATAAAAATTAATAGCAAAAACATATAAAAAAAATGCAAATAATTTAATTTCATGCATAATATCTAAGAACATCTCCAACGAGTGTTTTTAGAAAAAATTTTAAGTCAGTTTCTTCTAATAAACACAAAAATAAAGAAAAATTAAAAAAAGAAAGTTTTACCATTAGTTTAATTTTTAGCGGTATATCAAATACACAATAATATAAGATCATAATTAAATAGTTTGTATGTTGTTATGCTTTTCTTATAAATCCTAAAATAAATTTATCTATTTACAGAGTTCCATATATATATTAATATTATTTTTATTTGATATTAATTAAATTTGATACAATAATATGAAATTAGTAATATTTTAGTTAATAGAATTATATTAATATATTAAAAATATAAGATTAAAAATATTAAAATTGTATTTTTAGATTTTAAATATGTTATCTTTTCTAACATTTTAATTTTTATTTATTTATTAGTTTATGCTTTGTAATTTTATGATGTATTATTAATATTTTTATTAAAATTATTAAAATTAACACACTATATTTATTATTATAGATGATAAATATAAAACAATTGATTATTGTAATTAGATATATTTAAATGTAATTTGGTATGTCTTAGAAGATATTAATAAAATATATAGTTTTTAAAAATATTAAGAAAATATATTATTTATATTTAGAGACTCCATGAGTTTCTGACCATTGAAATGGAAAAATTAAGATAAATTTTTCTAACTAAAAAATATTTAATTAACTTAAAAATATTTAAATCCTCAAAACTAAACTGTAATACAATATAGTTAACTTAAAAATAAATGATATAATGAATTTTTTTTTGAAAAAATGACGTTTTTACAAAATATTTTGAAAATATAGTATTTTGAAAAAATGAGATTTAAAAAGTGTCAATTTTTTAAAATTTGTCAAAAATAATTTATACTAGAAACGCAAGCAGAATAGACTAATAATTTATATTAGAAATTCTCTAAGGGCAATTTGGGATATATCGGAAAAAAAGTTAAATATCCATTCACATATCGCCACGTAGCCGAATAAGCCTTAAATACGAAAATTGTATTTACTGGAGAATTTTGACCCCCGAGAGACAAAAGCCTAATCAGATACATGCGTGTCCACTTCCAATATCAACCAATAATACTCTGCCAACTCAGCTTTGAAATTGTAAATGACGAATTTACCCTTTAAGCTCTTCTTAGTGTAGTTATGACGTGGATAGATCCTATTCGTGGAACGGATTAAACAATTCGTAATAAGACTGGTAAAGGGGTTAGAAATAAGATCTCATAGAGCTTGTCTTTTTCTTTTGTTTTATTTTATTTATATTTATTTTAATAGCTTTTCCCTTATTGGGTAGCGAAAATTTAATAATTTTATTTTCTTTAATAGCTTTTCCCTATTTTCTCAGAAAATATATATTTTTTTTAATTGGGTGTAAATAATACCTTTTCTAGTCAGATCTGAGCTTGGGAAATGGAGATTGTAAAAGAACAAGCTCTCACCATTTCTTCTTCTTCTTCTTCTTCTCTCTAAAAAAGACTTTCACAGATTCTTTTTTATTCCTTTTTCTCTCCCAGATTTATTTGTTTTTCTCGGGAAAATAATTTTATTTTTTTCTTCCTCCTCGTTCTTCTCACTTGTTCCTTTTAACACTCTCTTCATTTTCTAGATCTACTAGAAACTGATTTCTAAAACCATCGAAAAGTCTCCGGGAAGAGATGGCTTTGCTCCTGCTTCATTAAACTTGTTTAAATCGATAAAAAAAAGGTGAGATTTGCGGAGGTCTCTTAACAGTTCTATGGAAGAAAAACCAAATTTTTTTTTGATGATTTTTGTTTGGTATTTTCGATCCGAACCTCATGTTTCTTACCTTTCTATGTCGTTGAATGTTTTTTAAAAACAATAAATTAACATGCAACAAGATCCACTTTGTGTTTTCTTCTCTGTTTTGCTTATTTGACTTTTGGTTCTTGTGAGAGAAAACAAAAAAAAATCCGATGAAGATTTTTTTTTTTCTGATCGGATTTTTCTTTTCTTCTTCTTATTACATGCGTGCGTTTTCGTGTTCTATTTATAGAAGTAGCTTCTTTTACAAAATCTTCTTGCTTGATTCTTCTTTGAAATCTCTTTGACTTACTGGTACAACAAAAAGTTTTGATTTTGGAAATATTTAAGACAAAACCCTTTCTTGTTGTCGGAAACTGAGATTTATCTTAATTTGACTACTCCGATCTGTGTTTTTTTTACCCTGTTAGAAAGATTCTCTGTTAGCTTCTTATGATCGATCTGTTAACTTTCTGATCCTTTTGGTGATTGATACAGAATCCGATTCCACAGATGGAACTATGTGCTTTGGATCAGTCCGATTAAACCAGATCGTGTCATCAATTTCTTTCGAGGATAACAATCTCGTTACCAACACAGTAGACATGAATCATTTGAGAGTCGAAACAGAGGATACTTTCGCGAGCTTGCTTGAGCTTGCAGCTAACAACGATGTGGAAGGTGTTAGGTTATCTATTGAGAGAGACCCTTCTTGTGTAGACGAACCTGGTCTTTGGTACGGTCGTCAAAAAGGTTCTAAAGCTATGGTCAACGACCAGAGGACTCCATTGATGGTTGCTGCTACTTACGGAAGCATCGATGTGATCAAGCTTATTGTTTCTTTGACTGATGCTAACGTGAACCGAGCTTGCGGGAACGATCAGACCACCGCGCTACACTGCGCTGCTTCTGGAGGAGCTGTGAATGCTATACAAGTGGTTAAGCTGCTTCTTGCAGCTGGTGCTGATTTGAATCTGTTGGATGGTGAAGGTCAACGAGCTGGTGATGTTATTGTTGTTCCTCCTAAGCTTGAAGGTGTGAAGCTTATGCTTCAGGAGCTTCTTTCTGCTGATGGATCTTCGACTGCGGAACGAAATTTACGGGTTGTGACGAATGTTATGAATCGAAGCACTTCTCCGTCTCATTCTCCTAATGCAGAGAATGGGGAATACGGGTCTGGATCGCCTCTTGGTTCTCCGTTTAAGCTGAAATCGACTGAGTTCAAGAAAGAGTATCCGGTTGATCCGTCTTTACCGGATATCAAGAACAGTATCTATGCGACTGATGAGTTCAGAATGTATTCTTTCAAGGTTAGGCCTTGTTCGCGTGCGTATTCGCATGATTGGACCGAGTGTCCTTTTGTTCACCCGGGTGAAAACGCGAGGAGAAGAGACCCGAGGAAGTTCCATTACAGCTGTGTTCCGTGTCCGGATTTTAGGAAAGGGGCTTGTAGACGAGGAGATATGTGCGAGTATGCGCACGGTGTGTTTGAATGCTGGCTTCATCCGGCTCAGTACCGGACCCGTCTTTGCAAAGATGGAACAAGCTGTGCTCGGCGTGTTTGTTTCTTTGCGCATACACCCGAGGAGCTTCGACCTTTGTATGCATCTACTGGTTCTGCTGTTCCTTCGCCTCGATCAAATGCTGATTATGCAGCTGCTTTAAGTCTCCTTCCGGGTTCTCCATCAGGCGTCTCTGTCATGTCTCCACTCTCGCCATCATCTGCGGGGAACGGGATGTCTCATTCGAACATGGCTTGGCCGCAACCGAATGTCCCGGCTCTGCACTTACCTGGAAGCAATCTACAGTCAAGTAGGCTAAGATCATCACTCAATGCAAGAGATATCCCGCAGGACGAGTTCAATATGTTAGCGGATTACGAGCAACAGCAACTCCTCAACGAGTTTTCCAATTCACTGAGCCGTTCTGGTCGAATGAAATCAATGCCTCCTTCGAATCTCGAAGATCTTTTCTCAGCAGAAGGCTCTTCGTCTCCACGGTTCACCGATTCCGCATTAGCTTCCGCGGTTTTCTCGCCTACACACAAATCAGCTGTGTTCAACCAGTTCCAACAACAGCAACAGCAGAGCATGTTGTCTCCAATCAACACAAGCTTTTCGTCACCGAAAAGCGTCGATCACTCATTGTTTTCCGGTGGAGGAAGAATGTCTCCTCGGAATGTAGTTGAGCCAATCTCACCAATGAGTTCTCGGGTTTCCATGTTGGCTCAGTGCGTGAAGCAGCAACAACAACAACAGCAACAACAGCAGCAGCAACAGCAGCAACATCAGTTCCGTAGCCTTAGCTCAAGAGAGCTTAGAACAAACGCAAGCCCAATTGTTGGTTCACCGGTTAACAACAACTCATGGTCATCAAAATGGGGATCTTCAAATGGTAAACCGGATTGGGGAATGAGCTCAGAGCCACTTGGTAAGTTAAGATCTTGTTCATCGTTCGATGGTGATGAGCCTGATGTGTCATGGGTGCAGTCACTAGTGAAGGAGCCTTCAACTGAAGCTAAAGAGAAAGTAGCAGGGTCTTCGTCTGGTGGCGAAAACTCGAAGCAGCCGATAGCGGCTGAACCGGTAATGGATCATGCTGGTCTAGAAGCTTGGATTAAGCAAATGCAGCTCGATCAGCTCGTAGCTCAGCAGAATTGAGAGACCAAACCAAAGAATCACATTTTGTTGGTATGGTCTCTCTATGAGGTAGATATTAAAAACCTCCTTTTTACAGGTGGTGGTGGTGGTGGTGGTAGAAAGGGTAACAAGATTAACAAAGAAGGAAGAGAAATGAAGTTTTCTTTGTTTTTGGTTCAATTAATTTTCACAAAAAAAAAAAAAAAAAACAGAATGGTTTTTTATTTTTAGAGAAGAGAAGGGAACAAAACAAGAAAAAAGGCTTATGGGAAGAAAAGAGAAGGAAAGAAAAAAACCTTATGGTGTTTTCTTTTCTCTCATTTTCATTTTTTTTTTTTAGGATTTCTTTCTCCCATTATCATTATAATTATTGTTATTATTTATATTATTATTATTATTGTTATGACTATTTGTTATAATTAGTACCTGAAATTAAATTTTATTATCTTTAATCTTATGGTTTCTCAAATATCCCTTTTGCATTATTTATTTATCTTCTTCTTGAGTGGTGGTGAATCAAGAGGAGCCTTATGAAAGCAAATTCTTCTGAGACGTGTCTACTAATTATTAAATGATTCAAAAACTAATTATTTATTGTGAGCATTAGTGCAATATAAAGATATAATAACTTTTTGGGTGGGGCAAATCCATAAAGAGTTGATTATGGATTTCTTGGAGATGTGGATGTGGTTATGGGGCAGGTAATGTAATATAAAAAAGATGCTTAAGTAAGTTCTTTTCTTTGTTTTAGATTAACGACATTTTGCACTTTTAAAATGCTTTGGAATATGCAAATTTTTTGCTTTGTGTAGAGGTGGTGGCCTGGTGGGTTGATTTAATATCCAGTTATTCTTATTAGTAGTTTATTTTACATTATCTAAATCTAATAAATTTTTAATCTTTTTCTTTCCTTGGTGCAAACAATTTCAATACTAGAGCTCACGTGACTGGTCTCTTTGGACTTTTCTTTGATCAGAAAAAAAAAAGAAAAAAAAACCAAGATTAGTGCGAACATGTTTATTTATTTTCTGGTTATATCTTTTGTTTGCTAGAGAGTATTGTGCAATTATATGATGTTTAAATTGTTCTATCTTTATTGGTAATACTTCATTTTTTATAAAATTAATTAAAGAGAGGAATTGTATTTGAGAAAAGAAAAAAAATTGTTGATCGTCACCTTTCAATGATCGAACTTTCGGTGCATATGTTTGTTCCTAAGTGATTTTCTGTATCAACTTTTTATATTTCCATTCATATTTAATTTTCCAAAAGCTTATGTGTTGATGTGATCAAACACAAAGCACAAAACTTATGCGGAGTATCTTATTCAAGATAACACCAAACCTATTGAGAATATATTATACTCACGAATAATTTTTCTTATGATTTTAAGAATTGATTCATCAATTTATGCTCATTTTTGGTTTACAAAAATCTAAAGAAAAGAAAAAGCTGATTTGGACGCAGCTTTAATCAAAACCAAACAAAGAAAAAGAAGCATAAACAGAAAAAGTAAGGTAAAAAAAAAGCATAGCAGAAGCTAATTCATTCTTTCTTCCTCTTCTAATTATTCTCTTTGTATTTTGATTTCTCTTTATTATTTCCCAAAAATCTTAAAATTTGATCACTTTGTTGTCATCAATCAACAAAGTTAATACCAAAATCTCTACCAGCCATAGGCGGATCTACATAGACTAAGAAAGGGATAAATACCACCACTATTTTTTCATTTTTAATGTAATTAATGAAGCTAAAATTTTACTGCTTTCATTGCTATATTTGTTTCTGCCCCGTTGACATCTTGACTCCATGATTTTCTCTTTAACTTTTGCTAAATATATGATTTATTCAGTTCACTAACCGTAGACAAATCTCAATATTTATTATTTAGTTTATATATGGTGCTAAATATATGATTTATTCAGTTCACTAGCCGTAGACAAATCTCAATATTTATTACTTAGTTTATATATGGTGCTAAATACTTAGATACTCTGAAATTCTACACATCAAATTTACAGTTAATGCTACACATCAAATTTACAGTTAATGCTATTTGTTATATTTCTTTCCACATTTCAAAACAAGAAAAATCCACATTATCTTTACTTATCTAGAAATCCTATATTTTCAACTATTTTTCTAGTTTTTCTTAATTGTTTTGATACTTTTTTCAATTTTATTGGTATGAACTTATATGAAAGTAATTTATTTTCTAAATCTACCCCATTAGAAAAAAAAAACCTAGATCCGACATTGCTACCAGCAAATTTACTTTACCAAAAAGTGTAAAGTTTTATATATAGTATATTTAGGTCCAGGATGAACTAATAACATAAATAAAATGTAAATTACTACCTCTAAACACATTGCCAAACTCGAATTAAGTTATATATATAAATTATAGAAGAAATACTAGATGTCAAATAACATTTTCTCCTTTTGTATTGGCTTCATCTTCAAATGAATATTGGTGCAAGTTGGAGTCTAGTGTTATAGTGAGACACACTAGTCACACAAAATCAGATTAAAATCTATATTTCTTCTGTTAAACACGTTTTAGGACGACATATTGTTTCTTGAAAATATTTAAGAAATACGATTTTTGAAATGTCTTTTTTTAAAAATGTCAATTTTTCAAAATCTTTTTAAAAATACCACTTTCTAAAAATTATTTACTTAATATATCATTTATGTTTGAGTTAACTATATTATATTAGAGTTTAGTTTTGAGGATTTATGGTTTGTTAGAGGTCAAAACTTTTTTTTAGGATTTAGAATTTTAAGATTCAAAATTTAAAAATCCTTAATTAGAGATATTTTTGAAAATAGATAATCTATAATGGCATTTTTAAAAATATATACACCAAAAATAATATTTTTGCAATTGTCTCTTGTTATTTTTATGTCACCACTATTATCTTAAGTTTCTATATATCTAGTAGTACCATGCTCCTATATACAAGTAAATAAATAAATAAAATACGCATATCAATTTTTTATAGCAAAATATTCATCTCAAACTCCGATAATTCTTTCTTTGTAAAACTGAGAGCAAGTCCAACCATAATACTAAATTTAGTGTTATAAAGTATTTCATCTCCCACCACAACACCAAACGTTACACTAAAAAAATATTTTATTATTATTTTATTATTAAATTCAGGTTTTTATAATTTTTAATAGTTTGATAAATAATAATTATTAGTAAAAAATATAAAATTACAATTGATAAATTGTAATTAGTGAAAAATAAAATTTCAGTATTTAATTTGAACTTTAATATATATGTATATATATATATATATATTAGTCTTAATCAATTTGCATATTGATATAGATATTTTGTGCAAATTAAATTTTCAAGTTATTAAAAATGAAAGATATAAACATATTTTTGATATATTTATTTTTTAAAAATTTAGTCAATTAATATGCAAATTTAGTCAATTTAGTCTTAATCAATTTGCATATTGATATAGATATTTTGTGCAAATTAAATTTTCAAGTTATTAAAAATGAAAGATATAAACATATTTTTGATATATTTATTTTTTAAAAATTTAGTCAATTAATAAACATCAATTTATTCATATTATTAAGTTAATAATATTTTAATGTTTAGTGTGCTAAAAAGTGTCACACCAGATATAGTGTAATATTGTTCATAAAGCACTAAATATCTTATGTTTTGGCGTTCTATTGGAAAGGTTTTAATACCAAATATGGTGTTTTGTCGTTCGATTGGAGTTGTTATGATATGTTATGATATACAATACCTTTACCATGAATGTCTTATTTCATTTGACGACGTAAATAACTAACATTTGCTTCACTGACTAAAAGTGTTATACAAATTTGCAATCTCAACAACAATGCAGATATCCGATCACCTATATAATGTCTATCATTCATCTTCTTATGGACATTCTAGCTATTAAGCATTTCGCTAGCAAATAACTTCTATCACCAATAATCAGGACTATTTAAAGTTCAACAAACCAAATAATTATTTTCAGAAATACACATTTGATCTGGTACAAATATGGATGGAAACGCTTAAATAATTCGAAGCCACACAAAGGATTAAAAAAAAATCAACGGTGAAGTTTCCACTATTGATGTAATTTCTAAATATTTGGTAAGAACTCAATATCTAAAAATAATTTCTCCTAAAAATAACTTAACTACCTCCCGTATAAATCCCCCATCAACACCATCAAACTATCCTCAGACCTGCAAGAACAAAAAAAATTAACAAAACTATAAAAAAAAAAAAAAAAAAAACCTTTCAGGTCTCAACTAGAAATGGAGATGAAGAAGATTGCCTTCGGAGTTGTTTTCGCCGCTGCTTCCATGACCGCAGTCATGGCTACAGAGGTCGGAGCTCCAGCACCGGGACCGGCCGCAAGTGGAGCCTCCGTAGCCGTACCGGCTCTTGGCTCTTTGGTTGGAGCTTCCCTTGTTTCTCTCTTCACCTACTATTTCAACTAAGCCTATGTTAACCCAAAAAAAAAAACAAATTGATGTCTCTATCAATTTCAACTATGTCCGATTTTGAATGTGTGTGTTGTTTAGACAGGCTAAGTGAATAAGACGGAAGAGGAAATAAATTTGGTTATGGTCAGACATTTTTTTGATGTAACATGCTGATTAATGAAAATACATATGTTTCTCTCTTCCTTATTCTTTAGTATTATATTATTTTTTACAAAGTTTAGATTAATATTTATACCTATAATTTTAAATTTATTATGGATAGATTTGTTGAAGGGAGATTGGCTAATATAACCGAAAAAAAAAATATTAAACTTAATACTTAACCAAAACTCCTCTACGTGGCAAAATCATATCCACTAAATTAAAGAGTTTTGGTTAATTATTAAATTTGATTTTTTTTTGTTAGTAACCAAATTAACCCTTTATTGAATTCGACATGTAAAAAACTTTGTCAAAGTTATTTGGTTAATTCGGTGATTCACATGAAGCCCAACAAAATAAAATTCAGTTATTTGATAAGGAGCTAAAATTAAATACCTAAGAAACATTTTAATTACCATCATTCATTTAGGGATGCCTAAAACCAAATTAATGAAAACGAACTAATTAAAAATTCATCAATTCGAAACTTAATCCACTGAGACCCAAACTGAGACCCAATTTGGTTCCTGCTCATCTAATCTTAAGTCACTTAGCAGAACCATCTCAAAGGTTTTGGTTTTTCATTCGTAGACTCGTAATTCACTTGGAGTATATCTTTGCACATTTTTTTATAATTTTCGCTTTCTGTTGTTTTACTGTCCAAACAAAATATAGGTGTAGATGTGTTACAATGCAGATTTTGTTATCAAGTAAAAAAGAAATACTCTCTCAATCTCGATAAACCATATACAACGGTACTTTTTTGGTCTTTCCTTTTCTTTTTAAGCTTAGTTTTTCTTTTCCAAGAAAAAAGGAAAAAATCTTTATTTCTATTTGGTGTAAATCTAAAAAAAAAAGGAAACTGGGACGCATTAATTTGGTATATATATTCGTTAAGACTTCCCCAAGTTATTGCGAGTTTTCAGATTTCACTTTATTCACTTTCACTTAGGGTTTTGGTGCCGAAGTTATCTGAAAAATCAATCGTAGTTCTATAGCAATGGCAGAGACAGATTTGTACTTCGAAAAGTTTTTAGGAGAAGGTTCTTTCAGTTCGGTTAGTCTCTTCAAGTACAAAGGACGACGCAGCGGCAAGACTCTTTACGCCGCCGTGAAAACCTCCGACCTGAAACACGCACCGTCTCTCTACAACGAGTTTCAGATCCTGTCTGAATTCAAAGGATGTTCGAGAATCGTCCAATGTTATGGAACCAGAGTGAAAGAGATATTCAACGCCGATGGTCACGTAGAATTTAAGATTCCTATGGAGTATGCATCTGGAGGAAGCTTGAGGAGTTTCATGGACAGATTCAGAGACAGGAAGTTGCCTGATCCGATGATAAGAGACTTTACTCGTATGCTCCTCGAGGGTTTAGCCACGATTCACGGACACGGCTATGTTCACTGCGATCTCAAACCGGGAAACATCCTTGTTTTCCCAAGTTGTGTCTACAAGAACGGCAAGTCAAAAACGTCTTACGAATTGAAGATTTCTGATTTTGGAATGTCGAAAAGAGATGGAGATAGTAACTGGTGGCAACCTCATCGTCCGTTTGCGGGAACACCGATCTATATGTCTCCTGAATCGGTTTCTTACGGCGAGACAAGGACCGGACTTGATTTATGGTCGTTGGGATGTGTTGTGTTGGAGATGTACACTGGGAAGAGACCATGGTGGCATAAAAACTATAACTTGAAGTATCTCAAGAACGGCTACACGCCACTTATTCCGATAGATCTTCCTTGTGATGCAAGACTCTTTGTCATGGCTTGCTTCGCATTGGAGGTAGAAGAGAGGAAAGACGCATTGAGATTGTTGAGGCATAGATTCTTGCATGGATATGTCAATAAGATCATTGAGCCTGCGGTGAATATGATGAAGGCTGAGAATCCGAAGAACATTGCTCTGGAATTGGAGAAAATTAGACAGAGGCTTTCGGAAATTAGGTCTATACCGTCTATTTGTGTATGTATAGACTCGTGTGGAAAAGTGAAGACCAACTGACCAAGTTTTGTTCTTGTTTCAATATTTTGATCTTTTATCAATTCTAGTTTTATTGATTAGGATGAATTATGTTTTATAGTCTTTGTTCTATTAAAAAATCTATGGAGCAAAACACTTTGAGAAGTTATGTTACTGGATTTCTTTTCTTCATGCTTTAATTTAACCTTTTTTCGGTCTCTATCGGAATCTTTTCTTTTAATAAATCCTTATGTGATTACTTCAAGATAATCTATTCCACTCTTCATGTTCTTGGTTAATCTCTCTTAAAAGATCATGATCCTTGTTAAAAAAAAATCTCTGGTAGCTCTTAATATACTTTAATTTGAAATCCTAATTTTTCCTCTTAAGAGCATAATTACAAGAAAATAGCCTTGTCTATAATCAAAATCAGAAGAAATACATACATTCGGACCAAATTTTAACCTGCGGTTAAGAGTGATTCAGTTGTGAGCATGTGTAAATATTAGATTGAATAATGTTCGGATTCAATATTAATTTTTTATCCAATTAAAATCGGATTTTTCATCTAAAGATAAGCTAATAAGTCCAAAAACAGTGAAACTTTTTTTTTACTGTGATGTTTAAGGCGTTTAACTCGTTTTACTGTGATAATAAAAAAAAATTTAATCCAACGGTTAGGATCCAGTGGATGGTGCGGATCTAGCTATTTTCCTTTTCGTTAATGACTTTTACATCAAGTTTCCTTTTTTCCCCTCAACAAATTAATGCGACATTTATTTACTTTAATCACAACTCCAATTTCCTTTTCTCTCAATAAATCACAATTCCTGATCAAATTAGGGTTTCATTTTCTTTTTAACCAAACTCGAGACTAATTCGACTTTCTCTAGGGTTTTATAAATACTACGCTAGAGAGAGTTACACAAGAAATTAACCAGACCAAACCAATTGCGAGAAAAAAAAATGTCACCGGAGATGGAATTCGTAAAGGTTTTAGGAGAGGGTACGTACGGCTCCGTCGAGCTCTTCCGTTACAACAAAGACGACGGTTCAACGTTCTACACCGCCGTGAAAATCTCCGATCATAAGAGTCTCCACGGAGAGTTTCAGATTTTGTCGGAACTCAAAGGATGTCCTAGAATCGTACAAGTGTTTGGCAACTCTCTGATTCAAGGAACCGATTCTAATGGAAAGGAATTTTACAAGATACCAATGGAGTATGCAGCTGCTGGTAGCCTAACAAGTTTCATCAAAAGAAACAAAAACTTGTCTGATTCGATGATTAAAGACTTCACTCGTATGATTCTACAAGGGTTAGTCTCGATTCATAGTCTTGGTTATGTCCATTGCGATCTTAAACCGGACAATCTTCTTCTGTTTCCCCGGTACGATAAAGAAACGTGGAATTGTTCGTACGATTTGAAGATTTCGGATTTTGGATTGTCGATAAAGGCAGGAGAAGACTCTGATTGTTGGGAAGTCAAATCTCCTTTCGTCGGAACGCCTGTCTACATGTCTCCCGAGTCGGTCGATGACGGTTCGGTCGAGAAAACCCTAGATTTGTGGTCGTTAGGTTGCATAGTGTTGGAGATGTATACCGGTAAGACCCCATGGTTAGAGGTTAGTACCAAATATCTTCATAAATTTCTTGCGGAAGGAAACGCACCGGAGATTCCGAATACTGTACCGTGTGATGCAAGGCAGTTTATAGAGACGTGTTTTGCAAGGAAACTTGAAGATAGAGGAACTGCTTCGGAGTTGTTGTTGCATCCGTTTTTGATCAGAGAGACGAAGGGAATGGTGTTGAGGAGGAGGAGAAGAACTCCGGCGCAATTAGAAGAGGTTACAAAGAAGCCATCGAAGTTGAAGGTTATTACATCAAAGTCCCCAGAGTTTAAGAAAATAGCGAATAAACCCCGAAGGATTAAAATTCTTCCTCCGAGACCTCCGATTTCCAGCTTTGTTTCTGTTCAATAATTTTTCTTTTTATTGAAATTTAGTTACCATTGTCAAAAATGTAGATTTCTTTCTTTTTTTTTTCTTTTTTGCAATTTTTGAATTGTATGTTATATGAAATTAATTGATATCAATATATTCCCCTTTTTTTAGAAGATTTATGTCTGATTATGAAAATATTGATTGTAGTTGTACAGATTTTTTGTGATGATACAAGTAGGTTAGGGAATTGTCAAGAGTCAACAATGAAAGGCTGGCTTTATATACATGGGCCGTACAAAAAGCCCATTTAAGATGTGGCTCATTGTGAAGCCCATTATTTATAAGAAATGGAAATCCTTTTCTTCTGCTATGCAAATAAACCAACAAAGGAACCACTTTAGTAGCTTAATTAGCGTATATTTATAAAAACTATTATTAGGTTCCTAAGAAAAATCCATTTTTAGCAATAAAATGACATACATATAATATACCTGACTCATTCCATGCACGTTTCTAATATATATATAAAAAATCATAATAAGATTTTGATGTCTTTGTTTATTTTTAAAAAGAACGAAAATTGACAATAGGGCCGGAGACATATCACATAATGTAGACAAATTAAGTCCCCCACATACATTGTTAAACCATCATCTGAAAAGATGCTCTCACAATATATATATTGCTATATATATAGGAATATTCATAAATGGTGGTCCATTTAAAAGAAACAAGACCCATATCAGTTTCAGACAATAATGATAATCACAAACCCACCAAAAGCTTTAGACCTCCCAAAAGCTATAATAATAATACACATTTCACATTTCACATTTCACATTTCACATTTGTATGTATTTATCCTTTTATATTTACATTTCATAGACATATATATACAGAGTTGAGAGAGCCCATTCTCTCCATATGTTGTTGTCACTGCCTATAGATAAATATTACTCATTCAATCATGTGTTTTCTTCTTCTTCCTAATGCTTATTTTCAACTCTATCTCTCTCTCTCTTTACTTTTCTTTCTTTGTTTTTCATTTGGTAATATATACTATATTATTTATATCCGACTTTCACACGTCTACTATATTATTTATATCCGACTTTCACACGTCTATTTTTCGTTGTAAGACTAATCAAGGATTATGGACCAAAATTCATACATTTTTTGTCAAAAAATATTTTTTCTCTCTTTCAAGCAAATTCAAGAACGCACAATTTTTGAAGGTCGGAGAACTCGCCACTAGACCAAACCCACTTGGTCACACATTCTAAAGCTAGATTGTTACTTTTTTTTACTGAATATAGAAAAATTGGGCTGGTTGATGTCAATATGTAAGAATATTAATTATTGATGTATAATGCAAACTGGTTTACATTTTACTAGTAGAAAAAATTTAACCCCTCTTTGTATAAGGCATATAATGAAGATCACACCGTGAGATATTAATTGATCGTGTCATTATTGTATAAATAATGAATAATGAGTATGGTGAAGTGATGGAGAGTTAGAGAGTAGATTGTTTAACACTGAAAGAGACCGGTGAGTTCTTCATGTTGTTTTTAACTCCACTTGCATTTGTTCTATAGCTTTTAATTTTTGGGCTTCCTATCATTCTTATTTTCTGTTTTCTTCTACTTAAAAAATTAATAATAAAATATCTTTCACCATTTATTTTCTATATTACTTTGAAGTTCGGTCTTTATATATAGCTGAACATTGTGAGGTCACATATAACGAAAAGGACAAGATATGCCTGTCCCTCAAAATCTAGACTCTTTTTTTCTATCATCTTCCATATTTATGATCTTTATTTATTACTGGCCAAACAATTCATCAATTTTCTTTTTGAGAAAAAATAAAATATGCATATACACATATGTATAAAAGAGTGGAGGAATTGAATCCAAGAAATGGATGTCAAGGAAAGAAAGTGAGAGATATGAACCCCTCAACAAAAGCCATTAAATCTCTGAGCATATGACTGTGACTTTAATGGTAAAGCAAAGAGGTTTGCAATTGCATGATTCAATGAAGAGTTGCTGTTAGGGTTTGGGAGATTGGTGGGCTTTTAAGTGCATGTTTTTTTGTGGGGTTCAAATGCCATTCATGGGACCCTATTACATTTTCTGAGTTTTTTTTAGAGTGGTTTTGTATGTATTTATTTATTACTATATGAGTTTTTATTTCTTGTTAATTATTTACTAATTTTTTTTTTTGTTGAGAAAGATTTATTTACTATTTTGCTATACGAGTTCTTGCTCTATAGTCTTTATGTTTGCGTCTGTTATAAAAGTATTATATATTGACTCTAATATGGTATACAGTGATTTAAACTTAAGAGTAGACAAAGTATTTGGGATTCAAAATTTCACATTGATTCCGGTCCTATTCGTTACACACACACACACATATATATATAAGATTGGTTATAAAAATACAATACTAAATATTCAATAATACTAGAAACTACTAAAATTTCTTATTATTTTGTATCATTCAAATAACGTTAAAAACATAATCTCTTATGATTTCAGGGCTGTTTGATAGGGGTTTTAAATTTTAAATTGCATGTTAGGTTTAAACAGGGTTTTATTGATATGTAATTATTTCTGAAAAATAAAGAGATGTGGACTCCTCATGTGAAGTCCAAAATCTGCAAAATTATGTATGCAAATTAATGTACTTTGGGACCAGTACTACGCATGGACATTACCATAGTTGAATTTATTTCCGTTCTTACAATACGTTTTGATTAGTCATATATCACATACACGTTATGTGAATCAGTGAATTTATGTAAGGAAGTCACTCTAAAACAACTTGATTTTAAGGGCGTCTGAGAACATTTGGAAAAAGAACAATTTTTTTGGATCGCTTACATTATTTAATTTAAATTTTTATAAGAAACGAATTTATTTTCTTATAAGAGAATAATTTAGCTGTCGACTGAAAAAGGAATACTTTAGCTATCCACAAATGGATGATCCATATTGGAGTATATATATTGAACAACATTCACCACGTAATATCTAAAACTTTGAATACTTGAATGTATAGTCTGCATTAATTTGCATAAAATTTGATTCCTCTATATTTTGAATGAATTTGTTACTAATTTTATAAACCATTTAGATTGAAATTTTTGGTTTAGCGCTTCAAAACAACCAATTAAATGTCGTACATAGTATTAATGAGTTTTAGTCAAAACATAAAAAAATATTTATTTAACATAGCATAAATGAGTTTTCGAAGATAGAGGTAGCCCTCGCAACATACCAAATAGGAGAAGATGATGATTCCACCGGAGGAATTTATCTATTTCTCGAATATTTGGATGAGTTCGTTAGAAATTATGATTTATTTTTTATATCTTTATATTTTCATTTCATGTATTTCAAATTCTAAGGCGGACATGAAGTGCTAATTAAACCATTTTATTAAATAAATGATTTTAACAATAAAATCTAATCCGAATTCTTATTTGAATTATGAAACTCTTTAGAAGAATGTTAAGAATCGGGATGATGATATATTTTATATTTTTTCTTTTTGTTTTTTAATTTAGAGTATGACGTACAATTTATGCTTATAATATATACCATAAAATTGTTAGAATATTAGCTTTCAACTCAAAATCAATAGGCAATGAATAGATTCTTTGCTCATTGCCAACTTCAGATATGGGACTTTAGTTCCTAATAGAAATATTTGCTCATATCGTTTTGTTTTGTTTTTGATTTTTTATATTATTATGAGTTTTATATCAAAACTTCTAAAAACATTACTAGTCAACATAACAACAGTATTAGATTAAAAGAGCTATCTTTGGATGATATTCAATTTATAACTGATTATTTGACTTGTTTAGTCGGTGCCCTTATACAAATTAATTAACACTCCATATATTCCTTAAGACAAAAAAAAAATGAAACAAAAATGAACCAGGAAACAATATCAAAACTAATGGGCTTAAAAATTGTATTTCTCTTGCAAAGTATTGAGTGTGTAGATAGACATAAAGAGAATAGATAGTTCAAAATGAAGAAGAGACGTGGATCAAATGTTGCCGGATGATCGAGCTGATATGTTTCAATAGATTACATTGATGATGTGATGTGATTTCTAGTAACAAAGCTTCCATCTTTGTTTAATTATCTGGTGATGACATCAACTAGCTAGTTGATTATTAGCATCATTCAATGATCATGTTCAAGGACCACCTCTCTCTCTCTCTCTATGTAAGATCATCTTTGCTTCAGAGAGACAAAACATCCAAGAGAGTAAGAAGCTGGTCCTTGAGAGAGAAGATCTCTCTTTACTTAGGTCTCTTTCTCTCTCTCTTTCTATCTCTCTCTCTCTCTCTCTCTCTCTCTCTATTAGTAGTAAAATTTATGTACTTATACGTAGACATAATAACCAAATAGGTCCATGATATGAAAGAGTACACACCTAACTTCACCTTGCTAATGATCTCTTACCTACAAACTCTCACTCTTTTTAGTTCATTTCATTACTCACCATGACCCCATTTCATCTGCTCACGATCATTTTGGTAAGCTTTTTGTCTTAGTTTCAACATTTGCAGGAATCATTTTCAAGAAACAACTAACAAAATAAGAAGATAACTTTGAAAAAAATAAGAATTGATGGGTTTTGAAGAGAAGAATATAATGCATATTTACATAATACATGTGTGTGAGTGATTTAGTAGGGACAGTGACTTAATTATCCGGCCATTTTTACTGTTCTAATTTGTTATTTTTGTAGAAAAAAAAGCTTACCTACCCTGACACGGTATAACCAGCTCATAGTAAGCTACTAATTATACACAAGATAAATATTGTGATCTCCGAGTAACTAATAGTTAAACTTGAGACCAAGAGTTAGTTGTTCTCATCATTTTAGTTGTATGAAATCCTAAATATGGGCACACGAATATAAACATCAAATTAATGTGTATTATATAAATTTTTCTCATATTTATATTTAGATTTAAACTTAAAAAAACAACAACATTGTTTGAAACATTAATATCTTGTTAGTTTTTTTTTTTTACTATTCTAAAATTAGAAAATAAGAATCGAAAGAGATATTACTTAATAAACATAATATTATTCTTAAGATTACGAATATAGTGTCAAGTAAGTAAGTTGTAGAAGAATACATGATCACTTGCTTCTCTAAAAAACAAAGAGTAGTTTAAGAAAAATTATAAAAAATATGCGAGTAAAACCCTGATATACGCAAAAAAGCCATACTAATTAATTTGAGAAGCTCCTTAAATTAAATGTAAAACCTCATCTCTTGTCTTCCTGTCCCTGAAACAGTCAAACTCACTCTCATTCTCTCTCTCTCTCTCTCTCTCTCTCTCTCTCCTCCATGGATGAAACCAATGGACGAAGAGAAACTCACGATTTCATGAACGTTAACGTTGAATCTTTCTCTCAGCTTCCTTTCATCCGCCGTACTCCTCCGGCTAAAGAAAAAGGCTCCATCATTCGTCTCTTCGGCCAAGAACTCGTCGGAGATAACTCCTCCTGTACTCTTCAACAACAACAACAAGAAGACTTGTCTCAAGATTCTTCTGAAATTATTACAACAACCAAGAACGAAGAGAATGTCAAGGACAAAGACAAGGACAAGGAGAAAGACAACAACAATAACAGGAGATTCGAGTGTCACTACTGTTTCAGAAACTTCCCTACTTCTCAAGCCCTAGGTGGACACCAAAACGCTCACAAACGCGAACGGCAACACGCTAAACGCGGTTCCATGACGTCATACCTTCATCATCCTGACGCTCACCACAACGTCTACGGCTTCTTAAACAACCACCACCGTCACTATCCGACGTGGACATCGGACGCTAGATTCTACGGTGGAGTAGGAGGACAAACCCAAACGTCGTCGTATTACTCACGGACTCTTCCTCCTCCTCCTCCTCATCATCATTCTAACTCACCGACAATCACCGGAAGTCCTTTAGGGTTGTGGCGTGTACCGCCTTCCACGTCATCAAACGCGATTCAAGGCGTTTACTCAGCTTCAACGTTTAGGACGCATGAGCAAGAGACTAAGGAACAGAATTGGCCTTACAGATTGATGAAACCATCCAATGTGCAAGATCATGTGAGTCTCGATCTTCATCTTTGACTTCTTCTTTTTTCCTTTTGTTGTCAATCACTTTAACTTAAGCCGTGAAATGAGACTGGATCGATGGATCGGTGAAGCCAATTCTTTTGATGAGAGACAAAAAAAACGACATGTTTTGTAAGGAGATACGGCATGGTGTGTAGATCTTGAAACCTTATGAGGTTTGTCAGATTCAGAATTTAATAAGGGAATGAGATTTGATTAATTAGTAAAAAAAATATATATCTATATATTGTTCGTCCATTTTCCTCTCACGTGTATGTGATTGTGAATGATACAATTTATATATTCAAACTGTTCATTTCTGAGTTTCTGTTATGGCTTAAAAAGATTCTAACATTCAGATAGAGAGTAGTAACATTAACTATGAGCCATGGAAGTCACACACACGTAAGTACTTTCTCTGTTGTTTGCAGTCAAGAAATTCAAGTTTTTCATTTGTCTCATTTAAGTCAAAATTTGTATGGTTTTTAAACTACTAATTAAAACCACCACGTAGGAATAAAACCAAGAAAATCTCTTTGCTTAAGAGTATTAGTCTTTGTTTAGACCGAATCATGAGCCAAAGGAGAAAAGCTCAAGATGGGTATAATGCAGATGTTGATGATGATTCTGTGACTGTGGGGATCACTCAAGACAATGGACAAGACAAAAGAGAGAGAGAGAGTTGAGAAGTGAAAGTGGTCCATGATTTTATACAAACGTAGAGTTAGCCAAAGAGAGCTTTCACATCTATCTCTCAAACACTACACCAGAAACCTAAAGCTAAAGCCTTTCCTCAAAAGCTTTCTTCTTTAGTTTCTTTTTCAAACCTTTTTTTTTTGGGGGGCAATTCAAAGGGAATCATCAACTAAGCTGTATACCATATTCACTTCTTCATCTCTTACGCATATACCATGATCAAAAAAGTATAATGGACTTGAAGAAAGTAGTTGGAATCCGTGACACATGAGTCCATGACTATGTATCTTGTTATTGCTCGTTGCCCCTACACCAAATTATTAAATCGTATTATCTGAGAAGAAGCAATATTAATATCAATCCTCGTACCTAACATCTGACCTTTATGTGTTACACTAATCAAAAACATTAAAGACAACCTTATATACCTATGACTTTTGCAATAGACCAAGAAATTCAAAAGCTTGACTTTTCTAGTTTTGGCAAGTCTTCAATCACAGATTTTATGTGGCATTTTCCTCACATCATATATTAAGATATATGCAACAAACTCAATATATGGTCACATAATGATGCATATTTGTTTTAAAACTAGCACATGTGGTGCATCTCATACCAAATGTCTACTAGGAAAGGAAGTGAAAAGGGTTAATCCCACAAACAACAAATTTGGATACTATTGAGCCAAAAATGAAGTTTAGAAGTCTTGTAAATACAACAAAATGTGATCGAACAGAAGAAAAATTTTGTCCTACTAAATTATGTCATGAAACATTGTAGCATGACCTTAAGTCTTTAGTCGCGGAACAAGACAGAACGCTTGTCGAAGTACCGAACGGTGCAAACTCAGCCTGTCAATCTAAAAGAGGATAAGGTTGTTTCAGACAAGTCTCATGGATAGTTTATGAAAAAACATATTGCAAATAATATCACATATAGGATACAAAAATTGCCAAACAGACAAGAGAAAAAGACATAACTGCCCTAATGAAAAACAGATGGTTTTGGATTCACAAAAAAAAAACTGCAGAGGCTAAACCAGAGAAACACAGTACATGTGAGAATTACATGATGGTTTTATCAAATTATGGAAAATTTAAGGATACTCATTGAGTGTATGTATGAATATACTGTCAAAGGAGTTAACATCAAGAGCAGCTATAAAATGACCCCACTAGTTAAATGCAATGGAGAAGGAAGCATGTGATCAACAACATGATAAAAGAAGCACATAATAAAGACGTGTGAAGAGCATACACATACATACCTTATATAATAACCTTATATAGGACCACTTTTTTTTTTTTCTCTGCTTCACTTTGTTTTTTTTTTGGTTTCTTTAGATATGCAAAAGGACTAGTGGAATTTAAGGAACATCGGCCCATAACCCTAGGAAAGTTTTTGCAACTTGAGGATGATAGTTCGAACAGTAC
Organism: Arabis hirsuta; assembly: GCA_964056655.1. Taxonomy (NCBI): domain Eukaryota; kingdom Viridiplantae; phylum Streptophyta; class Magnoliopsida; order Brassicales; family Brassicaceae; genus Arabis; species Arabis hirsuta. The sequence goes on from OZ053298.1 coordinate 49,023,572, forward strand.
ACATCTCAAACCACTTTACCAAAATAAACTCTCAAGATCTGATTCATACAAACAATGCAAGCTGCCAAAATGGTCTTGTTTTGGTAAAGAACATGTAACCAAAGTCCCACCGACCCTATAGAGTATATAGACCATGTGGTTAAGCCTTGGGACAATGGTTTTTTATACTAGTAAGTACTAACTTTCAATCTTTTGTAATAGTCTAATGATTCAGGACAAGCCCTGGGCATTCGGGTCGGTTCCAAACAAAAAGAAATAGCAATCCATAAACAAGCAAACATGATGGTGAACATTGGAGGAATAGATTACTAGTTACTAATCCATAATCTCAGGCTCGGAATTGAGATTCAAACTCTACCAAAGAAATGAGTCATCACAGCTTGACTCTTCTTTTGACTAGCAGCAGGTTCGAATGCCTCGCAGCCTTTGATGTGTTTATTGAGATTAGAAGTGCCAGAAGTGGTAAGACAAGACATCTCTTTCCCACAATAGAGACAATCACATTTGTCGTAATCATCTTTGTGCCTAGTGAAGTGTTCCCAAACACCAGACCTTGTCTTCATCCTTGACTTGGCCTTACGACCAGAACCAGCAGTTTCTTTCCTCTTGGTTTGTTTCTTGTTTCCAGGGTCGTTAGATGATCACAAGACGCCATCTGCATCAAAAATCACATTAAATCGAGGAAGAATTCGATAGGTGGTACTAACAACTACACCCATGAGGCTCGAATTGGAATCGAAAATTCAAACAATAAACAGATTCGATGAAGATGAGACAGTCACATACCTCCGATAGGTTTTTCGATGAAGCCATCTTTGCTCCTGATGGGAAACTCAGTCCACAAAATATCTTTAAAACTACATAACTAATATTGTGATGGTTTCGGTTTGGGAGGATTAGGAGCTTCGACCCTGAACCTTAAAATAATAATAATAATCCATGAAACCCAAACCCACCAGATGAATCTTGGTTAGTTGGTATTGTTTTCGGTTTAATCAGGTAATCAAACCGATACCCACATGTAACGGATCGGGTAAAATGGCATATACTGAAACCACTCAGAAGACGTGGTTGATATATATAGTTGCTTGTAATTTTGATGACTTGAAACTCACAAGCAGTCAAATAACATTTGGCATTAGCAATGGACAGTGGAAAGAAAGACGGCACCAGAAGAAAGCCAAAACAGAAGATGGACTAAAAGACATTATATTTCGTATAACTATGTCGAAGAATTAACATTATTCAAGAATGTGGTTTGCAAAAAGTAACCGAAAAACCAAATAGAACAAGTGATGTTGGAATAAGCTGCTCTCAGCCAGAGGAGTGGTATTGGTTTATCTGTGCATGACTTCATTTTACCTCTTCTTTCTTACTTCGAGCGAGATGAGCTTCTTCGATATGGCGGGTGAGCATAGAAATCCCATAATGTGAAGCACTTGAAGATGCATAATACGAGGTAACTGTCAGCTGAGCAAACTTCGGGAGTGCATAACCTACCAAATATTATACAAGAACAAAAATTCAGATGCTTTCTTAAAAGAAAAAACGCAGGTGTTCATACATAGATAAAACAAACAATCACGCAAGTTCAAGACACAGAATGTGAAGCCCATTCAATCACGGAAATTCAGGACACACGGCAATCATTCAATCACGTATCCACGTACTGTATATGACTAGTGCACAAGAGAAGTAAGTGAACTTAAGAAGATCATGTTACCTCCAAAGGCAGCCCCTGCACCTGAATATCCTAGCAGCAATGGAACCTATAAGCAAAGAAAATTCATACGAGGACACTGCCAACTGGCAAGGGGAAACAAGGCAGAATTACAGAAATTGACGAAGAGGCAAGATAAAAATACATACCCCCACAAGAAAGGAGAGCCGCTTTGACCCTTTAAACTTATTTTGAAGATACGGCATCCCTTAAAAAGAGCAGAGAGGTAAGATTCCGTTGAAGAAAACGATAAAACATTCGAGGACAAGTAAATATATTGTGTACCTGTATTGAAAGCATGTACAGCACTAAGCAAGCCACCAATACCAGAACCAGCCTATCACACAGGAAATAAACCTAGTCAGAAACAGAGTAGTACAGCTACATGGGAAATCAGATAAATCAATCTCCATACTATCCAAAAGCCAAAACACGTGATGATATTCACAATCAAAGAATCCTAAAGAAAACTCAAAACCCAACAATTTTGAATTACAAATCATATCAAGTGAAAAGCCTTGTAGACAATACTAATCACACAACAGAAATCAATGAAACAGAAAAAAGGTGGATCCTTTACATAGAGCAAACCCAAAATCATAACGCAATCGCCTAAGCAACAATGTAAAATTCTCATTCCCAACATAAATTGCATCTGAATTACACAACCCAATTAATCAAATTGGATTCCAAAACAACTATTCCCAGTAAGAAGCACGAATCAAAGACAAATTGAAACGGAAACTGAAAAAACAAAATCTCCAAATACATGTATGAGATAAACTGACCACAGCAGCAGCATCGTGCAAAACTGAAGTTATTGTCCACTCTCCTTTCTCCTGAACAAGCAACGGAATTTCAGACCCTCTTAAACTCAAAAAACAAGACCACAAAAAAACACTGAAATGGTGGAAGACTCACTGAATTAGGGTTTAAGAGAGAAAGACAACGAGGACAACGAGCAGAACCAAGACCAGGATTCATTGTCGGATCATAATCAAGATTCCCACGCCTCAGCTTCTCTTCGTATACTTCTCTCGTTCCCATCTTCTCTCCCAATTATTCCACCGTCGCCTACACCATAAACATAAATCTATCAGATTTTGATTAATGGGCCCTTAATGGGCTTTCTTATTTCAGCCCAAACAAAGACACATTTCGTCATCATCGTCTTCCAAATCGATTTGCCCTATCTTCGATTTGGTACAGAAGCTGCAGTTATCAAATGCATTCTCTTTCGTTTTCGTCTTCTTCTTCTTCTTCTTCTTCTTCTTCTGCTGTTTTAACTTCTCCCTTTGCGTTTGATTCTTCGTGTATTCTCTCTTTGCAACCATGGAAGCTAAATCGTCTTCAAAGTCCTAAACTTGTTTCATTCTCAAACTCTAATGTTTCTCGATACAGAGCAGTCTCTGTTTCTTCTTCTTCTTCGACTTCTCCTCCAGAAGGAACAGTATCTACGGTCGATTTCCATGAGAAAGATTGGTCCTTTCTCGAATGTATGGAAACAGAATCCACTCAACATACCCAGAAGATTGAAAAGATTATAAAAGCTGGAGAAATATCTGAATCATCGAGGGTTTTGGTTTCGATTAGCTCAGAAGCTTTTGTCGATCGTCTGGTGGAATCTTCTTCACCTTCTCAGCTTTTGCTTATTGTCCATGATTCTCTATTTGTGTTGGCTTGTGTCAAGGAAAAATACGACAAAGTCAAATGTTGGCAAGGAGAATTGATCTATGTTCCAGAGAAATGGTCTCCATTAGACGTTGTGTTTCTTTACTTTCTTCCATCATTGCCTTTTGATCTCGACGAGCTGTTCAAGTCACTGTGTCAACGTTGTTCCTCTGGTACAAAGTTCTGACCTTTTTCTTCTTCATTCTCTTGTCTCTCTCAGGCTAAACTAAACACTTGTTGGTTTTAGTTTCTAACAGAGTTGGGTCCAATGCTTTGTAACAGGTGCAAGAGTAGTAATCAGTCATCCACAAGGTAGACAAGGCTTGAAGCTCCAAAGGAAAGAGTTTTCAGATGTGGTTGTCTCTGATTTACCTGATGATTCTACATTGAAGAATGTTGCTAAGAAGCATTCATTTGAAGTAACCCAGTTTGTTGATGAACAAGGATTTTACCTAGCTGTTCTAAAATCATCCAAACAATAGATTATTATGTTAGAGAACACTATATATTATCTATCTTTCATATATTGAGATTTTTTTTCTTCTTGTTGTGTTGTAATGGAAATGCACCCAACACTGGAGAAACTAATCATCTTTTGTGTAAAATCAAAACCTTTGAAAAGAAAAAGACTTAAAAACTCTTGCAGAGATCTTTACATGAAATGAAACAAACAGAGTTTTCACTGCTTTCTGGATTGCAATGCTCAAAAATCCAAGAAATTTGTATAAAAACCTTTTAGAAGATAGAAAAACTGAAGCTGTTACTTGTCGCAAACAAGTTGTACTCTTCACCTATTGTGCTCTGTTTCCCCTTATTATTGCTGGTGGGATCACCAAAAACATGATCTCCTCCTGAGAACTGCACCGAAAAATCCCCCAAAATCCCATCTTTGGAATGAACAGGATTCGACTTACTTCCTGTCGACAGAGCAACCGGCCCACCAAAGTGGAATAAGGAGAAGTTTTCGCCACTGTCACTTTGTGGACCTCTGCTGCTTGGAGTTTCCATTGGAGACATTCGGTTTGATTTCCTTTCATCTGCTTCCTTCAGCGAACTGTGTGCCAATGGCTCGAGAGTTTGAGATTGGTCCACCGTGTTCATTGTATTGGCTTCAGCAAACGGATGGAAAACTGGGACTGGCCCGGGATTGAAGAAAGGTGTTGCTGCATGGTTCAATGGGGTCCCGTACTGCATGCATAAAGGGGACTCTCCATTCATACTATATCCAAGAGGAGCTGTGTATACATAATGGTTAGGATGAGGGAACGGCATTAATCCGTTGGTTGGATCTGCAGACCAAGAGACTGGAGCTTGATGATAGTAACCCATTGTTGAAGGAGCCTGGAAGACTGACAACGGTATACTCTGGTTAAGCATTTGGGGAAACATCATGCTTTGTGGCTGGGGCAGATAGGAACCAGTATTAACACTGGGTGCCATATCTTTCATGTTTTGGCTAGGAACTGTAAAAGGAGTTCCCAATAATTTACTTTCCCCGTTGTCAGCTAGAAGATTAGACATATTCATAATCCTTAAAATCTCTCTTTCGGCAATACTCTTCCCTGCCTCGTTCTCTGTCATCTTCTTAGGCATATCATTCCGAGTATCCACTAGATTCTCTCTTCCTTCAGATTGCTGACTGGCATCTTCAGAATCAGACATCGAAGAGGATTCAGTGTTTCCGTTATTTGAAGAAGCTGTATTGCTATCTCCATCACTGAGGCATGAAGAGCAATTGTCTGAACTGGAGGTTCTACTCATCATAGGGTCTTTCGAGTACAGGTCCTCATTCTTTGGTGTTATGTGAACTTCCATCTTCTTGTCTTCCCTGGTTGATTTAATGAAATTCGCAGAATCCCTGCTGTGACTACTAAGATTGACATTACCCAACTTTTCAGTAGCATTGCATCGAGACTGTGTGTCAGTTGACTTTACAGCAGAACAAACATCTTTAGTCTCTTCAGCCTTAAATGTTGAGCATATAACTGATGATACGTCAGACGTTGAGCTATTTTGGGGATGCTTCAGTTCCATGGAGTCCAAGACCTTCCTCACATATACTGGATTCCTCATAGAAGGATTTTGTCCGGTGGTCACTTTACTTCTAGGTCTTAACTCTCGTTTATAGTCTGAGTGATTATACATATTGGCTCGGTGAAGTGGCTTGGAAACGTCAGGATCGGAGTCTGATTTGAATGTGGTTTTGGGCTCTTGCATGGTTGCAGAAATATTAGATTTGACCTTTTCCTGGTATCCATTGATGGGTTTGCAACTGCAAGAATGGTAATCATACCTCTCACCAATCCTGTTTTCTGAACATTGAACCCCAACATGTGATCTAATGCTATTTGGGCTACCAGCAGCCTTCGAGGCTTTCACTCTCACATTTTTATTTGACCCGTTGAAGTGCCTTGAAGACATTTCTAATCTATCACTATAGTATATTGGCTCATCCCTGCTGACAAAAGAAGCATTGTCTGGATATCTGCGCTTTTCTGACCACCTCAAAGCATGATCAGGCTGATGCTCTTTCCACAGTCTTGCTGTCTGATGAACAGGTCTAGGATTATCATTTGTAAAGCACCCGGTTTCATCTTCATGATCTATAACCTCTCTCTCAATGCTATCACAGTAGTGTGTTTCCGCTCTTGGAGAAGTGCAACCTTCCACACACTCTCCATCTTGATCATCAGGAGAACCAGGTGGAGAGAAATCTGCATCTCCAGTTTCAATTCCTGACTCCTCGCAGCTTATTGTATTGTTCATTTCCTCATCAAGATCCAGACAGCCTTCTTCTTCCCTTGACAAATTTGGCAGCATTGCTTTATCACTAGCTTTTGGATTCTTCTGCTCTTTTTCACGTTCTTTTTCCTTCAACCTCTCCTTTCTACGAAGTTTTTTCTCCCTTTCTTTTGTTCTTTTCCTTTCTTTTCGCTCCTCCTCTTCACGCTTTTCTTTCTCTTCTTCCTCAAGAAGTTTCTTCTGCAAGTGTTAAGACAATGAGTTTGTTGACAGTAAAATGTCTTGTTACAAAATTGCGTAGATTGTCAAAAAAAATTCCATTCAAAATAGCAGACAAACCTGCTTCTCCAAGGTGACAATTTCCTTGCAGGCAATATGAACACGTTGCTCTAATAGTTTCGATGAAAGGCAGACAAATATACTGTGTGCATTTTGACGGGCAGTACCTTCCCTAAATGCCTTTTCAACCTAAGGTATTACCATGAATAGATAGAAATGAATACACTTAAATACAGCCCAAATAACAATTTATGGAAGGTGAGCTTAGAGGAATCTATAATAAACCTGCTCCTTAAAAATAACAGCTGCAGCATCTAGAAGAAACTCTCGAGCAAGTTCTGGACTCTTAGCATGCTTTTGTGGACGCAAGCACTCACCATCAAGCTCATTCCCATCTTTGTCTATCATTACTTCATCCTTAATAGCATTGGGAGTACAATGAAATATTTTATTAAGGAGAAAGCGTATGTGCACATTGTAAATATTTGAAGGCTTTTCAGTCACAAAGCTTATGAATCTTCAATTTACCTCTTCTTCCTCAGCCTCTTCAGCATGCTCAAAAAACATTCTAATACATTCTCCTCTTTTGATTGAAACAAAGCCATCCCCAACCACAAGCCTGGAGTGAACGCATTGTTGGCGTCTCAACGCATGGGCTTTGACGGATATCTCGGAGCAGCGGCCATTTTTTTTAAATGCCCTAAGAGTAATATAGCATTCGTGTAATCCACGAAGGTCTATGCCATTGACTTGGGCACTCTTATCACTGCCTAAATATTTGAACTCGAGGATATCAGATTCGCCTTCTCCAGTTCCAATAGCCCACTCGAAGTTATGATATCCAGCATTTTCTGTAAAATTTTGACTCCAATCTGCTCGGACGGAATCAATGTCCACCTGAGAAATTGCAGTTACATTTCTGATTCTACCTTCCAATATAAGCCTCTCAGGTACATTAATAAATATACTCTTGAAAACCAGCAAAGTTAAGAAAGATAAAGACCTTATATTGAAAGGCTGTATCGGCAACACAAAACCAGTCGGTACATCGGGGTTCTCTCTGCATTCTTTTAAGTTCCTTAAGCTCTTTAAACTCCCGAATAACATTTCTTCTGCAGTCTCTACAAAACTTCTTGCAGTCGAATCTATAGTTTGAAAGGTCAAAATGTTATCGAGGAAAGGAAAAAAGTCAAGAGATCATGTAAAGAAGAAAAAGAGAGCATAACAACTAAGTAATGGATACAGTGACTTGATAGGCACACCATGAAACTTGAACATACTAAAGGCCTGATCACATTTCAACTTTAAATATGGTAAACTAAGTGGTACGAGTCATAATACACCATAACTGGAGAAACCAGATCATATCCAAACACTTACAAAACTGAACTTTTGACAAAATATCCAAGAATATTGAATCAGCAAATAACAAACCTGTAAGTTAATCTTTCCACGAAATCCTCTTCTTTCATTTTCAAAAGTGACTGCCGACTTTCCTCTTCAAGTGCAGACCAAAAATCCACTAATGTAGCACAAGAGAGCCTTGTGGTATGCAAAGCACATGTTTCTCTTGTTCCATGACCTTTACCATAACCAGGCATCCCTTGACTCATCCATACCCGACCTCCACCACCACAAGCATCGGGATAAAGCAACTCTCGTTCCCTCTCTCGAGCACGTGCACTTTCAAACACCTGCTAGAGCCCATAGATTAGCTAGCCAAACTGGACCAACCACGAATAATGAAACTTTGGATAAACTTACAATTTGAATCCCTTTAAAAGATTTTGCATGCAAATAGCAGTCAAGAAGTGTGAGTGATCCATCGCGTGTTGTGGTTAGACCTCCCCATTGATGAACAGCAGGGTCTTGCAACTCACCCGTACATCTGTTACTGACAACCGACTTACAGTCAATTTGATCTTTTGAGGCTCCTGATCTGTTGCACGGAAGATTTCCTATCGATCCTTTCTGTTGCAAGGATCTCCCATATGAAACAATCTGCAAGAAGCCTTCAAGCAGCAGGCCGTTGCATCTGGAACAACACATGTTCTTGCGAGCTTGCTCAAACAGAGCCTGCTTATCAATCCTGAGAAGCTCCTGCCTAGCTTTCGGCGACAGCTCACTCCAAAACTGTACAAGATTTCAAACAAATGAGTTTCAAGTGCAGTGATTTAACATCAAGTTATTGAACTAGTATCCAGATTCAAATATCTTTCCAAACACACAGATTCGGGTTACGGAGAAAATATACCTAAGCACTAATCAAAGAAAATCTCAAAGGCAACGATCCAATCTAAGCTTAAATTCAACGCCAAAAATTCCGAGAGTCCAATCTAGAAACGACGACTTGTAAGAAAAATTTGAAGAATTACCTTGTGCAACTGATTGTAGCTGACTCCATCACCGACGTCGTTAGACCAAAACCCAGAAGAGTAAAACTCATTCCTCTGTGCTAAACCTGGCATCTTCTTACACTCGTTTATGTTCATCAACCAATGATTCCATTATCGTCTCCCTCACGGGGCCTTAGACTAAAAAACTCAAACCACTCCCGTCCGATTCAAATTCCGACTACGAAATCACCAAAATCGAATCTGAAAAAAAAAGCATTCGATCGAGATCTAATCGTACGAAGAAATTGGATGATCCTTATTATACCCAATTACGAGATTTCTCCGAATTGCGTCTCCTCGAACCCTAAATGGAAGAAATCGAATCGAATTGGATTGGAAAAGAGAAGCGAAAACAGGCTTCTTCGTCGAGCGATGACGATGACGATGACGATGAGATTCGCAGCTTAAGTATATGGAGAGAGAGAGAGAGAGTTGCTGGGTATAAAAGAGGGTACGGGTTGTTAAAAAGTTAAAAACCTAAAAATGTGCAAAAATAATAAAACGTACTTTCCTTTTACAGTACGGATTTTTTAAACATTTGAGTAAAAAAATACTTTTTTTAATTAATACGGCTGATTAACGAAAAAACAAAGAAATCATTATTATTCTTATACAAAACTTAGATATTTTGTTTTTATATGGGTATTTTACATTTGTGGTTATAAAGTGGTTTGTTTTGGGGTTTTACGGTAAAGGTCATGTGTGGGTGTGGTCATTATGTTGTAATCCTTATTGTATTCATGATTTTTTATATCTTCACGATTAGAACTTATAATCAAGATTACTAAAAACACTAAATTCCAATTCCTTAATTTTTTTATTAGTCTATGGTACTATGAAAAAATATTAGATATCTCATTTCATATTGAGGCACTGTCTCTTAAGTAATGACATTTGTCTATTGTTATGTTTAAATGAAAGAGATGCAAGAACTCTTTTTTAACTATTTAATTTATGGCATCATAATCATATGAAAATTATTGATAAATTAGTCAACGACATAGAAATTTGTTCAATCCTCAATATAGCAACGTATTAATCAAAGAAAGAAACTTTTTAAAATATAATTTTACAATATATAATATGATTTGTTTTCATAAATTTTACTACTATTTTGTATATCTTCAAGGTAATTATGCAAATTTAAGTCAAGAAATTAATGGTATACAATCCACAGAAATCTCTAAAGTTTTTCTTGACAAGAGTAAATCTTGAAAATATTCTTAAATTTATTTATATTTAAAATAATCTATTTCTCTATATAAATAATTGATATTGTTATATAACCAAAAGTGTGCGGTGTAGTTGTTTATTCGAGTAGAGACTTGATTCATCATCCGGATCAAAGTAACAAATGATTTTTGTCATGCACGGAGAATTGTTGTGGTTTCCTCTTAACAACTAAACTATACATTCTACAAACACTTTTACTTTCATTTGGTTAATCGAAATCACATTTTAGACCCACTAACAGTTTCATTTAAAAATTAGTCGGATGATAAAATTTCGGATCATCCCATCCCATGATTATCCAAAAAAACCTAAACTATACACGCCTCAAAGATTAGCATAGGTTCAGGTTTTCTTTGAATTTTAGTATCTGCCAACTAGTTAGCTATTTCTTCACTACAAAAAAGGGTGTTTAACATCGGTTTTTTGTGTCACATATGTTATTGATATTAGTTTGAGTCACATAATTACAAGTAATGTTATTTTAAAAAGTTTAAATCAGTTATAGAAAGTGATGTAAATATTAACCGGTTTGCATCGTTTAATTAGGAAATGATTTTTAAAAAATCTCAATTTCCATCGCTTTTAAAAACCGACAGTAAATATGTAATTCGTATCACTTTTATTAATGATACAAACTTTGGATCAATTAATTTGTATGACTTAAAAGAAATTGACACATAAATATTAATTTACATCACTTATTTAACAGATGTAATTACTAAATTTGGTTAACATCATTTAAAAGAATGATATAAATTTTATATCAATAAAAAAGTGATGTCAACACATTTTTAATTAATCGATTGCTTGTAAGTCCACATCGACAATTAAAGTTGGGGGTAAGAAGATTCTAGTCTTATAAATAACTAAACTTATATATTATTGTCAAATTTCAATATTAACTTTGATTTTTGGTAGCTTATTTAAGGATAAATTAATATCACCTTAAATAAAAAATTCACTCTTTCAAAAATCTAATTTTAAAATAATTTATATAATTTAATTAAAATTAGTTTTAGATTATGATCCAATTATAACATTTTCGAAGTTGATTCTTATTTTACATCACTTATTATAACTGATATAAATACAAAATCAACTAAAAAATTATAGCAGATCTCACATCGTTTGTGTCATCCGATACTAAAACTAACATCACTTCTAGAACTGATGTTATTTAATTACCATCACTTAAAAAGTACGATGCAAATTATATGTCATTTGTTTGAAACGAGACAAAATGTTATATCAGTTATATTAACCAACACAAAGGGGTATCACTTATATTAACTGATGGTAATACTTGCATCAGTTGCTATAACCGACGTATTAATTTGCATTACCACTTTTTACATCACATACACAAGTGATGATAACACATTTATATCATTCAATAAGTGATTTAATTCAAAAAAAAAAAATCGATGCTAAACACATTTTTTTGTAGTGCTTGGATTCACTTCTCAAAATAGCGAGAATTAATTTTCAAAAAAAAAATAGCGAGAATTTTAATTTAAAATCCGATTCAAGGTGTAAATACAACCAAAAAAAGGCTTCAAACCAACAAAAAATTAAGTTACATTCGATTCAATAACATCTTATAACCAACCAATTATCATAATTATTTGAACAGAAAAGAGAGAAAGAGAGCCATAACAACAACAACAACAAAAACAAAGAGAAATGGTAAATTTAGGAAGTAGACTCAGGACCGGCCGGTTTAGAGTTGAGAAGAGGCTGAAGTGCCTTGACAACAATGGTCATGTTGGGTCGGAAATCTGCCTCGTACTGAACACACAAGGCCGCCACGGCTGCCAACTGTCCGACCACCACCCACAAACAAAATTGTCAACATACAAAACCAAACCAATAGATCGATCCTAAATTATCAAATTGATGTCCCTAGTTTTCATTGTGAGATAGAACAAAACTTATCTAAATGCACTATGCACTCAAACATATTTGATTCTCAATGCATTCAAAAATGGTACGAGTCTTACATCGTAAGTGTAAAAACTGCCAATTGATTTTAAGTTAAAAACGTTTGGCTACTATAAAAGCTATAAACAAAAATTCTTAATGATGATCTACATGCAAATAAGTTTCTATATCTCAAGAAAAATGATATTAAGATTATCGTCTGATATTTGAAAAGAAAAATGAAGAACGGACCTTGGCGACTGCTTTGGGAGGGAAGTCATTGTTTAGCTTAGGATCTATGCATTGTTTGACTTTATCTTCACTAAGTCTTGGAGTTGCCTGAAAAAACAAGAAAGTTTATAATAGGGATTTATATGGTGTCTTTCGAACAAATTTACTCTCATTAGTGTGAGTATATATACGTACCCAAGTAACAAGACTTTGTTGGCCTTTAGGCATGGTATGATCTACGGGTTTTCTTCCGGTCAAGAGCTCCAAAAGCACAACACCAAAACTATACACATCACTCTTTTGCGTTATCTGTCCAGTCATAGCATACCTAGCACAAGAACACTCTTATTACGTTCTCAAAGACCAATCCGATTTTTTTTAACGCAAATATAAATGGTATTAAGAGATAAATGGATGAGTTTATGGTATAATACTCTGGAGCGTGATAACCAAACGTTCCCAAAACACGAGTAGAGTGAAGCCTAGCCGCGGTATCTGAGGATGCGTTTGTCAAGTTGAAATCAGCCATTTTGGCCACAAAGTCATCAAACAACAAGACATTGCTCGACCTCACGTCCCTATGGACTATTGGTGGTTGGACCTTCTCGTGAAGGAACTCAAGCCCTTTGGCTGCTCCATACGCGATCTTGACTCTCTGGTTCCAGTTCAGAACCGGTCCTGGCTCAGCCCCTTGCACACCCTTTCTCCCTAATGAGTCGATCCACATAATATATCACATATAGCATAACTAAAATATGAGTAACAATAAGAGTTGAATTTACATACCGTGTAACACATCGTGTAAAGAACCTTTGGTTGCAAACTCGTAGATGAGAATGCGGTTATTTGCTTCCAAGCAGTACCCCATCAACTCCACAAAATGTTCGTGTTTGAGCCGCGATACCACCGATAACTTTACCATTTAGATTAGAAAATACCATTAGATTGATCTACTCGGTAATACAGTTCACAAAATAAGTAGAAGCTTGAATTTTATTTTTAGCCAACTATAGAAAGCCGAAAAGATAGAAAGCTTGGGATATTTAGCCTATTGGGAACAAATGATAGAATGTCGATGGATATTTAGCCTATTGGCAGTGAAAAACATAGAATCATTGATCAACCTCTAGCCGATTGGGAGAGGAAAACAGAGAAGCTTGATCGAATTTTTTGTGGAGTGGGAGCAAAAGATAGAGCATTGATCAATTTTAGCCTACTGGCAGCCAAAATGAATCAATTTTTCGTCTATTGAAAGAGCAAACGATAGAATCTTGATCGATTTTTGTAACCTATTGGGAGCTTTTACCGATTTTCGGGCCAAAAAAGACCCGAGAAATGAGCTGCCCTATCAGTTTATGAGTACCTGTGAGGTGAAATCGGAGTCAGGTTCTTCAGAAGAGCTAGCATCAAGCTTCTTAATAGCAATAGCATCTCCTTTATACTTGCCGTAGAACACACGTCCATAAGAACCTTCACCGATCAGTGCCTTGTTACCGAAGTTACCTGCCATTCTGTTCAACTCATCCAATGCAATAGAAGGTATCTCTATAGGTAAAACCTTCGCAGGAGCTCCTGATCTCGGGGCATTGGGGTTCCTCGGTTCCCCTCTATTACCGCCTATTCACACACGCAAATACGCAAACGCTGGTGATGAAACTCACAACAACATATGTACACATAGCAAGGAGTTAGATGTTAGGAAAATTAGGGATTTTACCTCCAAAGTTGGGATTTCCGGCCTTGTTAGGAGGGGCTGCATAATTGTTTGCAGGCGGACCGGCGGGTTCTTCATCCGCACCACCGCAACAGAACATATCTTCAGATCTTTTTGCCAAAACTCTTTTTAATCTCGTGTTTCGGTTCTGTTTCTGTCTTCAGTCTCTGTTTTATCTGTTAATAACATCTGCAAATGTTCATTAATGTCTATATACTAATGTCTTTAAATTCGTTTGGTTACGGAGAAAAATCGATCTGTAACAACAATTTGCAGAATAAAACTCAGATCATAATATCAAGATTGTTAAGAAGAGGTAAAAAAAAAAAGGATCAAAGAAATTAACGATTTTTACCTCTATTTTGCCATTGAATCAACCCTAGAAAATGATGATGAGATTGAATACTTAAAAACCCACAAAAGGATCTCTGTTTCTGTGAAAGTTTGAATAAAAACTACGTACAATTTTCTGGAAAACGAAAAATCAATGAGCCTGATTTTATTTTTTTGGAAATCTGGAAGATTGATAAAAAAGAAAGGAAAAATAATTTTCTTAATTGGGTTTTCTCAGAATTATTGTAAGTCTCTCTGTTTCTTTGTTCCGCGATAAAGTCGGGAAAACAAAAAAACACATTTCGCTTATTAATCTTGTTATTAAAATATACTAACCAAACGTAGCCAAAAACTTGCCTTCACGTCTTGCACGTCCTCTTTCTAATTATTCATATTTCTAAACACATTATTTCGTTGAATTCATAATTTATCATTTTTGGTACGTAAAAAGATTATCTTGAATATTAAAAACATCTTTAAGTGAATCATAGGTTATGTTTCCTTTTAGTGAGTGAGTAAGATGATGAAGAAGAGTTACAACTTTGATTTGGTTTTGATTGGTTCTACGGTACAAGTTATACCGTTTTTACAGTTACCAATCACAAAAACAGTATCAAAAACTTTTTTTTTTTACATTTTTGCACTATTTTGTAGTAATAGCTTACCATTCTTACTTACAGCTGAAAAATTTGTATCGGGTTTAGATTACTAATCGGACCTAAAACAAAAACAAGTTTGAACCAAGAACAGAACAAAACTAGTCTTCCTTTGTCTTTTAACTTTCCAACAAATCAGAAAAATTACAAGACAGAGTTTGTAATATTGCAAACAACAGAATATTTCAACCGATCATAGCATAACATAGCTAATGAACAAAACAGTTGAAGAAAATTTGGTCACATTTGATGAAGAAAGCTCTCAACTCTCAAAGGCTGTTATGTACATCATCCGTTTCTTCAATTCAAATCAAAATCATCATCCTCTCTTGTTTATTTCCCATTTCACCATTATCAACTATTCTTCTTGCCAAATCCTTCCAGTGACTCTCAACTTGAGCTCTTCTTTGTCACTGCCAGAGAAGTACAAAGCCAAGTTTCTAGGGATTATGAGTCCATCTTGACTATCGCGGACTTTCCTGTGACTGTCTCTGATGCTTCTTGGAATCCCTTGCCATGTCAGTTTACGGCTGTGAGCTCCAACTTCCAGGCTGTAACTGAACTTCTTTGCCTTGTTCTCGTCTCCCATGAACCGTAAAAACGCCATGTACACTGGTGCCATCCCGAGCTGAAACGCCTCAAAGTGTAAGCAGAACTGTCTTCCAAAACAGTTGAAGACCTAAATAAGCATCAGATGAAACAAGATTCAGCTCAAGTAGTGAAACCACAAGTTCCTTCTCAGAGAAAATCAACAGAATTTGTTTTTTGATTTATGTAAATTGTACTCGGAATATCAGCAAGCAAAGCTTGTAACTTTCTCCTTTAAACAGTCAGATACGAATTCAGGTATAACAAACACTCAAACAGGAATGTGATAAGGACAATGAATTCCAAAATTAAGTTTTATAATAATGACTAGATAGCTATAAGTTAATGTCTAAGTATAGAATTACCGTAAGCATCCATGTAGCATTCTCAACCTCGTGTGGATTTGACTTCACATAACGATGGTTGAAGGTGCAACCATCATGCATATCGACTTTATGATCATCTTTCAGATGGTCAACAAGCGTTGGGATATCACCCGTCACTGAACACTCAGAGCCAGCGTAAGGGCAGTTGTAGGAACGAAACCTGCAATACTGCTCGTGCTTGAGCTTGCTGTAGTATGGGAAAATGTCATGACACCCTAAGTTTTGGTACCGGCATGGAACTTCCAATGATTCCGCAACCTTCTCTAGAGCCAAGCATCTGATGTTACCAAGCTCATAACGGCAGGTAGGGCATGTGTTCTGCACTCTCAGTTTACAGCTTGAGCACAATGTGTGGCCATTCGGGCACTATGTCAAGATTAAATAAACGAAGAAAAAGAGTTCATGAATGAACCATATTTTACAAATCAGGATGAACATAAGTGACTACCGGAGAAAGAAAACTGACAAACCTGATGAATTGGAGGATACATCAGATTAGTACAAACAAGACATTCGAGGAGCTCATAAACACCATTACTCAAATGCATCCCATATTTTCCAATGGAGCCACTACCTGATTTTGTTGGTTTGCTATTAGCCTCCACTTTTGCCATCTTAACCTCATAATCTAAGCCTGTCGAGTTAGTTTCTACGGTTTCTTTCAAAGCACTGCCACCAGGAGCCATTGAGAGTCCAAAAATTTCTTTATTTCTAATAGCAATTAAAGTAAAAACCCCTTGTCCTCTCTTGTGGCAGATGACCTTTGGATCTCTGTTCTTCTGCAGGAAAATAAACAATGGCCAATGTAAACTTATATATACAGCACAAGGAAAATTTAACAGTTCACCAAAAAACCTCCAAGAAAAATGTTATCATAGACAAGCAGGTAACATGTTGTTCAAAAAATTTGAGGAAAAGTAGGTTAAGAGGTAGATACTTGGTTCACTTGAACAAGTTCCTTTCTTTATTTCCGAATAAAACACCGATCAATAATCTCTCAGCAGTACAACATATTTGCAAATCCAATCTCATACGGTCGGTTCTAACCTTATCAAACTTAGCAGCTACTTTGTTTCGATATTAGGTACCAACAAGTTCATTCCCAGTTAGCTGAAAGTTGCCAACATCTCTCGTTCCTCGAGCTCATTCCGTGACTCTGAGGTCCTTTGATTCTTCACAATCCACTCAAGGCTCTAAGGAAATATAAACAGTTAATGTTACAAGTTAAGCTTTTAACTATGTTTTGCTTATTCAGAAACTCAATGAGAAAATGATGAACAATGCTAAAAACTTACAAGTTCTCAAGCATCAAAATAGACCAAACTCAAGATCTCAAACATGGAGGACCGAAAAAAAAACTCAAAATTTTAAAAACGGATGGTAAATTTTGAATTTTGAAATCAAAGAAGTTGGTTTTAGAACAAATTGAAGCTGAGATAATAAAAAGAGTAAATTTTTCCTGAATTTAAAAACTAAGCAATTCAAAGACCAAATAAGAAGATGAACATAACCCATCAGAAAATTCCAAAGATTCGTCAATATATACACAAAACCCCAAAAACCTAGTTCTCAATTCCATTTGCTCATGATACTTTCTCGAATCAGAACAGGAAAAACAAAAAATCTGATTTTTGGCTATGGCGTTTAAACCCAGGAAAGATAAAAAACCCCAAATTTAGCAGAAACCCAAAAGAGAGAGAGAGAGAGAGAGAGAAAAACTTTACCCTTGAAGAAAAGTTTCCAGGCTAGGGCGTTTTCGAGATTTGGAGGGTTTAATGATTTCAGATTCACATGAGGAAGACGAGAGATTTGAAGAAAGAAGAAAAACGCGGATTACCAAGATACGAATTATAAGACGGCAAGAGAAGAAGATGGTTGTGTCCTGTCTTGTTGTTGTTGGTATCGATGAAAGCCATTAATGGTGCTCTGTTTTTTACTATCTTTTTATTTCAACTTTTGAAAAAAATACGAATCCACAATTTTACTCACCAAAGTTTGTTACTTTTTTTGGTCCTTTTTTTCCCCTAAATAAGCCAATAATCTCATTCAAAACAAAAAAAACAAATTTACCAACATTTGAATTACAAGTACAATAGCTTCCCCTTTTTTTTATGAGCTTTTTAATCAGATCTTTTTAGATTTTCGTTTTGATTATAAAAGATAAATTTCTATTAAAGGTTTTGATTGGATTGAAATATTTACATATGTTAATATACATGTCTATATTTTTTTATTTTAATTATATATGGTAAAATATTTTTTTGTTTTTATCACCATATGGTAAAATATCTTTAAAACGCAAGAAACAGATAAAGATAATTTTTTTATATATATAATTCGAAATTCGGATCTAAACCCTAATTTTTCTGGAACTGGAGTCAGTCGTTAGTCTATTCTCTTTAAAAATATTCCATTAACTTACCAAATCTAATAACTAATAAAGATAAGTTTTCTTTAGACATAAGATATTTCAGTTCGGTTCGATAATTCAAGCCAGCCTTGAAATCATGAATGGTTAAGTTAATTTTGTAGTTCTAATAAGGATAAGTTGTGGTAGGATATTGGTAGCATTTCCAATATATATTGGAATGGTTAAAATAAATTAGAGATAATGGAAGAAGAGTAAGACTATATAAGTGTGTTTTTAAAATAAATTAATTGATCTTATAACAAAATCCAAACTAATCACATGCATTATATATGAAGAAAGATCAGATAATAGTGTCGTTTAAAACGTCTAGTATGGTGCATAATGCAAATCCACATTACAAAAGTTTAGTCACTCGCTAGTCAACTATAAATTTGTTATGCCATATAAAATATTTCTCGAACTAAAATTATTTATAGGGTTATATCAAGGGATATTAGGTTGTATATTAGTCTTTCCATATATAATAAACTATCTAACACTATATCACACAAAATATAGTAACTATCATTTAACCTACATAAAGTTTCAATTTTACCTTTTTGTAATTACCTAGCTTTTTATATTTAAACAAAAAATAAAATCCTAGTTAGTATCTTTTTCCTTCACGCTTCCAAAAGAAATTTTCCTTCCCATACCTTCACGTTTCCACCAGCAGCATTGGCTCTCGTCGGCGCCATCTCGTCGCTACGTTCTTCTCCTCTCTAAGACTATGGCACACCTCTTTCTCCTCTCTCAACTTCAACGCAACAATGAAGTTTTTGTCTCTGCCATCTCTGTTTTAAGTTGATCGTAACCAGATCCGAACCCTTTTCTCGTGGCTTCCTTCCTGTCGTTTCCTCTCTTGAAGATCCGAGCCAAGTCGTCGTAGATTTTTTCTAGTCAAGGGTTTATTTTTGATGTTTTCATGAGATTCGCCTCCGTCAAGCAATACGAATCCGACAAAGCTTTGAAGAAATCATCTCCAATTAGGTTTATTGCCGTGTTTCAAAGAATCCAGAGGGTTTCATCCCCCGCTTTTCAAGGTCACTATGTTTTTGATAGGTATCTATGCTTCTGATAATAGTTAATTATGTATGTTATTTTTTCCATTATGCAAACTATGTTTGTTTAAATAAGTAACTATTACATTAACATTTTCATGTAGTCAACTATGTAATGAAATCAATAGAATAGATAACTATACTCTAAAAATAGTTAACTATATTTATTTAAACAACTGTCTATTACAACAACATTTTCATATAGTCAATTATGTCTTGAAATCAGTAAAATAGATAACTATGCTCTGAGAGTAGTTAATAATATTTTTAAATTTACAAATAGTGTGATGTAGTTAACTATGTTCTAAGATGTTTCGGAAATAGTTAACTATTACAAGTTTTTTTTGTCATCTTCTAATCCATTTCTTTTTTGGACAAAACACACATCTACTTTTTATAGGGATAAAATCGCATGAACAATTTTCTAGAGATTAAATCAAGAGAAGAGTTTTAATGATTTTTTATATATATTTATCTTAATTATAGTTGTAAGAACAATTTCGTCATATTTTTTGTTTTTCTCTACTAATTTCCTAATTATATTTTAGATATGTTAGTTTCCTAATTATATATCCAAAAATAATATTCAAATAATTACTTTCTAGTTTGCATAAATAATATGCTATAATTAACCATATATTTAAAAAAAAATGTAGTTGGATCTTGTAGATATTGTTTCATACTTTCATCACTTCGTCCCACCTAGAAAAACAGTTCACACCCTAAACGAAGATAGAAGGGCATAAAGGAAACTTTATTTTCGAATTAAATCAAACTTTTTGACAACAAATCAAAGAGCAAGAAAGTTACACTCTAGAGAGTCGAGCTCGTGCATGTACACATTCATCCGTCGATAATAAATGATCAAATATTTTTATTTAAATGCCTATAATTAAATAATAAGTTTAAAAATTTCGTCGCCTGAGAGATTCGAACTCTCGCGGGGAAACCCCATGTACTTAGCAGGCACACGCCTTAACCACTCGGCCAAAGCGACTTGTTGTTACGATGGCAACAAATTTATAATTATACTAAACTATTGTATTGTACACATTCTCTACGATTCTTTACGTTTACATCAGATAAAAAGTTGGACTAACATAATCGGAACAATATGCATCCATTATTAGATATGTGATAGTTTTTACATAATGGATGCATATTACAGAATAATGATATTCTATAAGCAACTGAGTTTATTACTAATCTTTGATTCACTAACCAAAATTCAACAAAAAAACTAAACCAAAACAATAACATTGCAGATTATCTATAGCTTCTCTTACGTGCTCTCCTTCATTATTTTCCACACCAATGAAAGTAAGAAAGCATTCTAAGCCAATCTCCTTCTCCTTCTCAGTGGACGAGAATCTGCACTGTCTACATCAGAGACCCTTGGACCGTACTCAGGTCTTCTCACAGACGAAGAACTCGAAACCGTCAACATAGAATCAATCTCAACCGCAGTATCAACTTGACTCTCTGAGTTTATTACACCTACTATGCTCGAAAACGAATCTCTGTCTTCAACACCAACAGGAGCGATGTTGTTTTGTTCTTGGCTATGTGTTCTTAGGTATGCATCCACTATTCTTCCCGCAGAGCCCAACACCGAAGAGAATGATGACATCCTCCCGACTCTCTGTGCTTGCAACTGTCTCCGGATTGCCAAACCAGACCTCTGGTTTCCGTTTTCCCCTTCATGTTCAGGGGCAATGTTTGAGATCAGATCAATATCGTCAATATCATCTAATGGTTCAACCAATGCTACACTAGACTGGTTCTGCTCTGCTCTAACTCCTCTCGAAGTCATAAACCGGTTAAGAAATGGTCTGACACGTCTTTCACCTGTACTAGATTCCCTTTCTAGCCTCTCATGTAAATGTCTAATCATTTCCGTCGGTATATTAGCTGACCTGTGAAGCGAAGTCCTCAGGCTCTCCACGCGCCGTGCTCGGGGTCTCGAAGGGATCTTGGTATCTATAACCTCTTCAGATTCTCTTTTATTTTTCCCACGGCCATAAATTGGAGTCAAGGTTTTAACGGATACCTCTCCTTTGCAAACCGGGCATTCCTTTGCCACTGAAACTTGTAGCCAGTGGTAAAGGCAAGACCAACAGTAAAGATGGCCACAATTAGTGACAACTGGATCCTTGGCCAAGTCCAAACATATATAACAATCGAAAAAACTACCATCGCTTCCAGTGCTCTTCTCAATATCCCTCTTCTCCTCTGTTACATTGTCTTCAACCATCACTTTGCTCCCATTCTCGCACTTTTTTGAGTCCTCGTTCACTCTTTCTCCACCAGCTAAACTTCCCTCACCAGCTGGCAAAGCAGCTCCATTTGCAGAACTGATCAATAATTGACTCAATTCTATCACCGGCCTATGTGTCTCAGCAAGAATCGGAAGAAGCTCAATTTGTCTGAAACGTGGCCGGAGCCGTGTCGTAAACCTTCTCAAAGATTCAGCTTCTCTATTAGAAGGTCCATTAACCCAATCAGCTAGATCCACAGCAGCAATATTCGTTACTGGCTCAAGACCTAACACAGGGTCAGGACCAAGATTCAAATCTAGGTTCACTGTGTTAGATAATTCCTCACCCATCAGTAAACAGAACAAAAATGGAACTTCTTTAGATCTTTGTTATCCTGCTTAAGAAGAAACCATAATCAACTTCATCTTAGAGTAGAAGAATGTACCAAACAGGTTCAAACACAAAATCATAAACATAGGATAAATTAGACACAAAAATGTGAATTTCATGGTGGAATTCATAATCGAAAGCTTAGGGAATCCCGAATTGCACAAGGGAGAGAACGAGAGATTACCCAGAAGTAATTGAGGTTTACGGACGAACAAACGAAGATTTATCCAGGTAAGAACAGAGACAACAAGAGACGAAGATGCTTGTATCCTGCTAAAGCCATTACTCCATTAACAAGCCAATCCTGAATCTCCAAAGCTCCTTTTAGTGAAACATAATCACGAAATTCCCCCCAATTCTGAAACCCTAAATTGGCAAATGAAAAAACCCAAATTTGCGATTACGATTGGAAAAGAAACCCCATAGCGATTGCCTTTCAAAAAGGTAACACTCGAAGCAGTAAAATCACCGAAGAAAAAAACGAGGAAGATTTTTGGCAATTAAGAACGCGAGAGAATTCTACGAACGAGAGGCTGAAGAATAATCACGACCTCGAAAATCTGTGCGAATTTGGGTGACGATAAGCTCCGGAGAGAGAGAGAGATATAACACTGTTGAGAACTCGTCAGCGAGCTTTGGAGCTCCTTCGATTCGTCAATGGAAGTCACCTTCTTCGGTACGATCAAATCCTCTTCAATATAACAAAACAAATCCTCTTCAATCAGAAAGGAAGAGAGAGGGAGTAATCCCCTGTGCTCCGTTTTACACTAATGATCTCACGGTAAAGATAACACCTTCTTGTAATGGACGGTCAGGATCAATTTCATATACGATTTTGGATGTTTATTAAACACTTTATTACCAACAAATTTCAGTGAAACATATATTCTGTTTTGGTAAAGAGATAATCTTTTTTTTTTTGGATAAAAATTGAATCACAACCTACTATAAATAGTAGAGGTAACAACCTTATCATATTTGAAAATTAAACATATGAAATAATTGTAAGAAAATATATATGACATATATAGTGATTTTTTTGTTTTAAATATAAAATCTTAAACTCTATTCAATTCTTAGTGATAAAAAAGATTTCTGATAATATAGTAAATATACATTTAAACAATTGAAAACATTACATAAACTAGCTATTCATTAACTAAAATTATTATTTGGTATTATGGTTATTGATATGCATAAAAACATATCCTAATAATCATCTTTTTGAATTAAAATGTTATATATAGTTTATGTGTATATATTTTTCTATTAAGAAAATATATGTTATTTGAGATAGTAAACAATCTCTATGAATTTAATTTATTTTACAAATATATATAGAATTTTTTTGAGAAATACTATTTTTGAAGTGCCATTTTAAAAAATGCCACATTTTCAAAAAATTTGCAAAATTTTTACTTTTTTAAAATTATTTATTCGTTATATTATTAATGCTTGGATTAACTATATTGTATTAGGGTTTTGTTTTGAGGGTTTAGGGTTTTTAGGGGTCAAAATATTTTTTTAGGCTTTAGAATTTTAAGATTTAGACTTTAAAAATCTATAATTAGTGGCATTTTTGCAAATGGACAATCCATAGTGGTATTTTTGCAAATAAACAACCCAAAAGTAACATTTTTGCAATTGTCTATATATATGCATGTAATTTACATGAGATTCCTATTAACCAGATAATATAAATGATGTAAAATACTAGTCTTAGTATAATGCAATACATGTGTATGCTTTTCTCTTTAAATTTGAGATGTAATTCTATCAATAATATGACTCAAAGTATTAAACAATAATGTTTGGGGTATGAATTCAAACAAGATTCACAACATGATGAGTCTCTTCTTGCAACTTATTTTACCTCCATAAAAGCCTGACCACATTTGTATCGACGTAACGGTAAGCCCACAAGAGATCAGATAAAGCAAGTCATGTAGCAACTCAAGCAGTGCAGTTAAAGATAACAAACACATTTGATGAATATATAAATATGCATTTAAACAAGATCCAAAAGAGATGATTTAACCTTACTCGGCAGCTTAATAGACCTTGGAAATTTCACATACATATATTTGAAGGGATTTGTGACGATTACAAACAAGTGGTAGAATCGGTTCCGATCCATCACGACAAGTAGAAAACGTACTTCGTCTATAAACGAATCCATGTCTCGTTCCGGTAAATTGCAAACTCCATTTAAATTTTTTAAAAATTTCGAGAAATTCACAAAATTGAAAAGAGGTACTCCTAAATGAATGAGGTACACCTGCAACATAACAAAAAAAAAACATACAAAAAAAAATTGTTTTATTGATTTTTTGGCTTAATGTGACATGCCAGCCCATTCCCACCTATATTCTACGAGGGATGCAAGTGCAACATTGTCGTTCCTCTTATTATTATTCTCAAATTTTCTAATACTATATAACAAAATTTTGATATCATTCTTCTCTCCATTGATTAAACAAATGTTAACAGGTTTCACATGGCAAACAATGACAATAAATAATCATAATATGCTCAAATATGAAATATGTTATAAACCGTAAAAGTATGTATAGTCCGAGAGTTAGCTCGGAATATTGTTGTCCTTTCTCTGTACTTATATATGTAGGAGAATGATGGGGGAAAATAGAGAAAAGAATGATGGGGGAAAATAGAGAAATGAAAAGAAAAAGGGTGATAAACGGAATAAAACAAAAGTTAGGGGGTCGTTATGAGGCAGAAAGATGTAAAAGGGGACCCACCCATGAAAGCCTAAAGGATAAAACTTCTCTCCCCACCCACTCCCTCTCTCTCTCTCTCTCTCTCTCTCTCTCTCTCTCTCGCGTCCAATCTGGCATGAGAGAGTAGCCAACCGGTTACCTCCTTTACCGGTTTCCCCGCACGTGTGCCATCCACTCTCCACGTGCCTCCCTCCTGTAATTTTATTTTTGCAAATAAAACTTCAATTTCATTCCAATATCAAGAAATTTACATAGCATGGCTTTAATTTTCTCAATGTTTTTTGTGGTAAAGTAAATTTCTCAATGTTCTTCTTTGTAATTATGTTCAAGTGTATATAAATATCTAATTATATAAACATTTGGTTTTTATATATCAGTGTACACGACTTCATTAGACTTATAATAGATTACATTATTGTGTAACACGGTTTAAAAACTAGAGTCAAGTCAATAACAAATAATTTCTCCAAATTAACCTTTCCATACGTGAGATATGTAATTTGACATGATCTGGTTATGTAAAATATCTCATCTATTAATGTATATATACAACCATGTTATCTTATACTCCCTCCGTTTCTTAGTATAAAACATTTTAAAAATTTTTATATTTCATAATATAAAATATTTTTAGATTTTAATGTAGTTTTTATCTTTATTAAATACTGTGTAACTAATAGTATTATATTGTCTTTTTTTAATTAGTTGAATTGTTTATATTTTATTTGAAATTTTCTTTTTAAATTTTTTATGTTTTAAGCCAAAATATTATATATTAAAAACGGAGGGAATATCTAGTTACATTCAAAACTCAATCTTTTAATTGTTGATTCGATACGTAACCTCTATTGATGTTCGTGGATTGATATGCGTGGAACATTTTCGATTCTTTGTAACCGTTAATATTTTTTTGGTAAACGACAGTGTGGAATAAATTTTTGGAACAAAAAACTCTTTAATGTTAAAAGAAAAAACAAACTCAATCTTACTTGTTAAACACAGTTTTCACTCGCTACCAAATATAAATATAATTGTCATTTCTTTACCAATTCTATTTTTTAGAAAATACTTATTATTTAATTTGATATCACGCTAATTAATTTAAAAAATATATATATTGTAATATACACTATCACTATTTCACGTTATTTCAAAAAAATCACACAATTTCGTAAAAATACATACAAGTATTTTAGTCAATTCAGCCGAAAAATAACATTCCATTTTACCATTCTACCATCATAATTATTACCTTCTACATTAGGCTTATTAATATCAAAATGGTTGTAGACTAGTTTCAGTCATTCATACGTGGACTCTTCCTCTCTCAATTTACTACTAACTTGCTTTTTGGGTGCAACAACAAATAAATAAAAAAAAAAAAGTTAAATAAAGAGAGAGAGAGAGTCTCACCACCACCAAGAACAACACAACACCACAAAGCCAAAGCCTTCTCCTTTTTTTTTTCCAAGTCCGTGTAACAAAAAAAAAAAGATTACTCTTTGTTTTATATATCTGGGTTTTACACTACAGTACTTGTTTGGTGCAAAGATCTCGTAAAGGAAGAATCTTTCTTTCTGTGTCGAGGATGAGGATCCGGAAACGACAAGTGCCTCTTCCTCTTTCGTCTCTATTACCTGTTCCTTTATCAGATCTCTACTTTAACCGCTCACCCACGGCCATCACCAGATACTTTTGCGGCGGAGACGACGGTGCTTCTTCTTCTCTTCAGCTTCCCCCGATTTCTGATCCGTTGATTCAAACAGATGTCGTGACTGGAAAGAAGAAGAGAGCTCCGGTGAGATTTTGTATACGAACTAAATTAGAAACAACTAATTCAGTTTTTAATTGAATGATTTTAAAAAGAAAATTTGGATTTTTTTTTTTTTTTGGGTGCAGTTTTTGTTGTGTATATATGAGAAAGATTATCGCTTTTCTTTGTGTGTGTGGAATATAATAATAATTGGTTTAATTTTTACACTAGAGAATAATTGTTCTTTGATTTTCAGATCTTTAAGAATGATTGAATGTTTTCAATTTGCCATCTTTGGTTTTTTCTTCTACAAGGATGATGATAATGGTGATGGTGATGTGAAGAGTAGTATTGATGCATCGAGCAGGTTAGTGAATTCGATAAAGATTGTTACTTTGTGGTGTAATTACTAATTGCAAAACTTTTCTTTATATAAAGATCCAAACTTCGAACACAGAAACTGGATCAAATTTAGAACTAGAAAGCTTGTTGTTATATGTCTGAATAATAATGTTTTGCAGATGAATCAATCAATGAATGATCAGGTTTGATCTAATACAAAACTGTTTCTTTCATTTATATAGATTTTTAGTATCGTCATTTTTGTCACACCGTAACCATTTGGGAATACAAAAGAGTAGTAAGTAGTTAACTAGCGAGATGAGTAAAACACAATAATACTCATATTCTAAACATGCACACTTCATGACGGTGCACGTTAGCATGGGATACTCTTATACGAATGGTCCCCATATCGACCCCGTTACCTTGTGTGCTCTATTATTATTGTTATCATCTTCTTTTTCTTGCACTTTTAGATCGCTTTCATCTCTTAATACATATCTTAACTTACTTCTTGCAGCAAGAACGTTAATCCCTTAGGAGAATCCGATTCTTCAACACAAGGTACGTATACACATAGAGCTTGATTGATAAGAAGCTTTTGGTTGCACCATTCACCATTGTATGTATATATATGTGATAGTTGTCGAGAAGAGTGAAAAGGTTGTTACTTTGAGGAAGAGAAGAAGTTTTGTAAGCTTTGAGGAGCAAGAAGAGGAAGAAGAAGAGGAAGAAGAAGAAGGTAGTGGAGGTGGAGGCGGTAATAAAGGGAAGAAGAAAGCGAAAAAGAGTGGTGCCTTAGAGGAAGGATCGAGGTGTAGCCGCGTAAACGGTAGAGGATGGAGATGTTGTCAACAAACGCTTGTTGGATACTCTCTTTGTGAGCATCATCTTGGTAAAGGAAGAGTAAGGAGCATGAACAAGAGTGGTGGCGGTCGCGGTCAAGCCGGTGGCCGAGGAAACGGAGAGAAAAAGGCGGTGGTGGGGGAAGTGAAGAAGAAGAAAGTGAAGCTTGGTATGGTAAAGGCACGTTCAATAAGTAGTTTGCTTGGACAAACCCGCACTAGTAGTGGTAGTGGTGATGTTGTTGTTGCTACTGAGAGTGAGATAAGTGCACCTGCTGATCAGATTGCTGCTTATGATGATAAGTAAGCCTGTCGATCAAGATTTACATGTGTATGTACGTGTTTATGTACATATGATGATAATGGACATAGCTCTATGTATTCGGTGTGTGGAGATTGATCGAGGATTTAATTGGTGTTTGCTCTTCATCTTGTATAGACACATTTTGTGGATGTTTCCTAATTTCAATCTCGTTTTCACTAAGGTTTTACCAATTATTATATATTTTGTATCGTCTATTACACCGTCAACATACATATTTGATCTATTATGATATTCAACTATCCACAACATATGCAAGTTATGATAAATAGTTCTTAGCCTCTCACAACGATTTTATGACTCAATTCTTTCCACAACGGACAGTTTTGCCATCCGCAATGGATATACTTTCCTCAACAAAGCATTAGGTTGTATATGATTTGATAAAACAATATAAATTTATATGAGTATTCTATCTTGTGAATATTATAACAATTAACATTTATTCAATTTTTTTTCTTCAAAATATGCCATTCTTTTGATGGTTTTCACCAATTGTCATATTTTTATCTTCTAGTGAATATAAAAAGATACATTTATCCTATTACTTTTCTTCCATACATTCTCTATCCTTCTTTCTCTTTTGAAAAACCAATATTTTCTCTTTTGAAAAACCAATATTTTCTCTTTCTCTCTTTCTCTCTCTCTCTCAAGATGGTGGTTCTCTTTGAAGATGGTGAATGGTGGTGGTCGTTGATGGAAACGAGACGGTGATGCAGACTGTGGACGAAAACAGAGATGGTGACGAAGACTGTAAACGAAAATGGAGACTGGACAAAAATATAGATGGTGACGAAGACTGTGAATGGTGGATAAAAACAGTAACGTTGACTGAGATGATGGTCGATTGTGGACAAAAACGGAGACAGAGACTATGACCGGTGTACGAAATCAGAGACGGTGAAGATGATGGTGGACAAAAAACGGAAGCTGTAAATGGTAGACGAAAACAGATTTAGTGACGGAGACGGTGGTCAACGGTAAACAGAGACGGCGTGGACACATCCGAAGACTGTAGACGAGACGGTGATCGACGGTCTAACGTAGACAACAGTGGACATATCCGGAGATGGTGGACGAGATATTGGTTGTGATGGACATAAACATACATCAATGTTATACATCAAAGGCAAAATTGTCTGTCCACTTGGATATCAATCCAATTTGTGACAATTGGTGAAAGCCATCAAAATAATGATATTTTTAAAAAGATATTTTTGGAAAATAGCATTGAGACAATATTTCCTTCTATCTTTATATTATAATTTATTTTTTAATATTAAGTGTCGTTTAAACAAATTTCATTATCTCTAAATAAGACTATAACATTATCTCTAATTAATATGCTAAATTCATAGGAATAAAATTGTAGTTTAATTTTAAATATTGCATTGGAGATACAGATATTAAATTGTGGAACGAAAAGCAAACTTTAAAATGATAGTACTTGTTACAAAACGGATAAAATATTAGTATTTCAACTTCTTTTTTCAGCAAAATCATGGTGACCTGTTTTCCTCCACGATGTTACACTGCAAATGGTGCAAAATAAATGAAACCCAACGATATGCCAGTCTCTTTCAATTTTCAGCCATAACTCTTTATCAAAAAAAAAATTCAGCCATAACTCTTGACGCTATTTGCAACACAAGTTGCACCATAAGCTAAATGTGAAAAAAAAAAAACGTTGCAATACTGTACCTTGAAAGTAATATGCAAGCCAAATTAAAATGGTAGAGATACCGTATGGCTAATTCCAGCGAGGCAAGAAAATATATATCAGATATTCAAATTAATACAATTCGACCACTATATTAGAATTCGAAATTCTAGGTCTTTAACAATTTTGTCATTAAAAAAAACATCTATGCATATCGAATCATTGGAGTACATATAATAATCGGATATTACATTCCCACTATATAAATGATATAACTTAACTAAATAATTAAGCAAAGATCATTCGCCCACAACAACTCCAATTGACGATCAATATTATCTTCTTTTTCTTGATTGTGGATTAATGACATAAAATGTTGAGCTTATTCCCAGATCAAAATTAATATATGAGTAGAAGAAGTTCAATGTTTGTACAAAATTGAAAACAAAATAAGCAGTGATTCTTCGGTCTCAAAAGTTTATCCTATATATATGGGAAAGTATGTCTTATATAGTTTTAAGAGATAAGCTTATATAATCGTTTTAGGAACTCTATTCTTTCTTCTTGAGCAATTATTCATCATTGTCGCTCATTCTCTCTCACTCTTCCCTCACTTCGTTTTTTTTTTCTCTCTCTCCCAACTTCGATAATCCAAAGAGAAGATGCAAGCACAACAGCGGCGATTCGAAACCGTTTATTTGCTTCTAAGTTTCTGCATCTTGAGACTAAAGCGTATGAAATGTCTGCTATGTGTGAAGCTGAGATTGCCCTCATTAATTACCGTGACTGAAACG
Source organism: Arabis hirsuta (assembly GCA_964056655.1). Taxonomy (NCBI): domain Eukaryota; kingdom Viridiplantae; phylum Streptophyta; class Magnoliopsida; order Brassicales; family Brassicaceae; genus Arabis; species Arabis hirsuta. Next base: position 49,054,014 of record OZ053298.1, read on the forward strand.
ACCCGACCCAAAATTTAAAAAAAAAATTTCCCTTTAGATTATGATCATCACCGATCATAATCCTCAACTGGGCCAACACAAGCAACGCGGAATAATTAAAATAAACAATAACAACCAAATCAATAAATTCCCTACTTTATTAATTCCCTAAACCGTTCAATTCAATAAGAACAATATTCAATACAATCAATTCCAGAATAATCCAATGACAACAATTTCATAATCTACTAGCAATCTAGCAATTCTAACGCTACAACCACTCAGACGAAACACTAGATCATCTCCTCTTCCCGGCTATGATTCCACGATCACATTTTCTCTTTACATGCAACACATGGCAAAAAGAGTTGCGTGAGTATTATCACAAATACTCAGCGATGCGGTCATCCCGTCTACAGGCTATTTATACACAAGCATAAACAATAGATACAATACCAGGTGAGCATACACAAGCATTCACGAAACAATCAACACGAACCAATCCAGGAACTCTGTGTCGATCGACACAACCTCTAGGTGTCGATCGACACAACCTCTAGGTGTCGATCGACACAACCTCTAGGTGTCGATCGATACACACCTGGTGTCGATCGACACAACCACTAGGTGTCGATCGACATACAACCCCGTGTCGATCGACACACCACCCTGGTGTCGATCGACTGGTGTGTCGATCGACACGACATCGTAGAACCCAGAAACAAGCCTATCCTTTCATGGCTCGAATCCGTCGCGATTTATCGAGTCTCCTGCACAATTTCATTTACCGAACACACGAAGTCCAACAAGAAATCGTATTCTACCCATTCCTTACACTTATATAAGCCTACGGTCACGCACTCACATCGATTTTGGATTGAAACGATGAAGAACGCGAAGAACGAGCGAAAAACACACGAATAACCTCTGATTTCGTCCCTCTCAGACCCGAAATCAACCCAGCAACGATCCCCTTTGCGTTCAAACAGCCTCAAAAGCAATCCTCCTCAAGAATTCTCCCAAAAATCACCCAAAACCCTTGCTTTCTGAATTTTCCCTCAAACTCTTCTGAAAATCGGCCAAAAGAGAGAAAACGCGTCTGTTCCAGCCTTATATACGAACCCTAGGGTTCCCTAAACCGCCCCACCAAACCGGGCAATTAAACCGAACATGTCGGTCCAATTCCAATTCGTGTCGATCGACACACCACACCCGTGTCAATCGACACAACACCCAGAGCCCGACTTCTCATAAGTCACAAACACTCGTGTCGATCGACATACACACCTCTGTTGATCGACACACCCAACCAAAATCTACTTTTTGGTTCACAGGCGTTACAGTGACGATGGACTGAGAAAGATTCGCGGCCATCCAAGGTTAGGAAACTGTTGGATTGCCTTTATCTTAACTTGTTTTATATAGAAATTAGATTTTGGTTTTGGTTGTGTGTGATTTTCGTACCCTAATATTGATTTTGTTTCTTCCAGTGTTCCTCACGTCGTGAACAGGTACCGTGTCGATGTGGGTGTGGATGCTGCGGAGGCAGTTGAGGCGGAGGCTACCACGGCGGTTTATGCTCAGGTTCCAACAGTTGAGGCGCTGCTTTTTGCTCAGCTTCCAGAGGATGAAGAGCATCCTCCTGCCGCACTTGACAGTTTTGTTGCACAACTTCTTCAGGCTATAGGTCAGAATGCTCAACAGGGATTACCTGCATTTGACCTAGATGGTATGGAAGATGATCATCTCGGAGCTCTTGAATTGAAGTTGAGTAATCTCCTTGTTCATGTACAACTTTGTCTTCTAGTTTGATTCTCGCTTCGGTTTGAGTCCTGATCAGGTTATGTTTATATTTGGATCCGCATTTTTTAATGTGTATGTTTGATCGGTAATGTGATGTGTTGATCCAGCATTCCTTGGATAACTTCCTCAAAAGATTCGGCCTTTTAGGGCTTTGACATTCTCGGATAATAGGAACATATTATCATATAACATTTTTGGCATCTAACAATGAACCGTGCCAAGATTTCTAGGGCCCGGAAGCAAGTTTAAAAAAAATATATTTTTACATAGAAAATTTAGCGATAATTATGATATAATTTTAAATAATTATTAAAGTGCCAACAAAAAATTAATGAAACTTACTAAAAAAAATATAAACTCTTATTTTAGCATGAACGTGGTTTTGTATTTAGGATGAGAATCTCAAAAACCTACAATACGCACAAACTTGTCAGAAAGAGTTTATTTATTTTGAAGTGCCACTTTTCAAAAATATCACATGTAACGCCCGCAAACCAATATTAGAATTTTTGGGCAGTGCGTCGATCGACACAGGTTGCGAATTGAACCGGTTGGTTCATTTTTTGAGCGTCGGTTTGCGGTCTGCTTTAAAGGAACCTTTGGGTTCGCCTATATAAGTCAGGGGGCCGTATTTCAGTGTCGGTTTTGGAGAGGAAAGCTGAGTTTCATAGCTCAAGAGAGAGATCCTTGAGTGTTCTTGTTCCTTAAGGCTAAGAAAATGCGTGGTTGAAGCTTTGGAGGCATTTATGTCCGGTTTTAGAAGAGGAGGGTAGCGGCTAGTAAGAACTGATCGGATCGGAGCGAAACTTTCAGGTTAAGTTCTCCACTCTCTGATCTTGATATAGGAGAAAACGGTTCTGATCTGTGCAGTTTCGGATCTGCGATCAGTCCACTTCAAAGGAGGATTTCCGTCGAAACAGAAAGACTCAAAGGAAGATCCGCAAACCGTTGGATAGCTCTCTATGTCTAGTTTCCAGATCAGGTTTTCGATCCTGATTCTGAGGTAATATCCGTTCTCAGTGTGCTTTCGAAGTCAGCGTGTCGTTCTTGTTTTCTTAAACCCTAATTCGATTTAGGATATTTTTTGAGAAAGGATCGAGGTTTTGTTGGTTCGTGAGGAAGAGAAGATAGAGTAGGGGCTGTAGGTGTGGTCTCTTTTCGTGGCTGTCCTTGTCTAGAATTGATCCAGAATCAAGGTGAGTGCGTGACAATGACTTATCTGGGTAATCGGAGTATTCATGATGCGCTTGATTGTGAATTGGAATGGATTGATGAATGATTACTGGTTATTTGTTCGTGCTATACGTTGTTGATTGATCGCTTGGTATTGTGTTAGTTCTTTATGTCTGTGTGTATAGCCAAGTAGATGGGATGACCGTCTTACTGAGTATTTGTGATAATACTCACGCATCTCTTTTAACCATGTGATGTAGGTAAAGAAAAAATGTGATCGTGGAATCAAGGCTGTGAAGAAAAGATGATCTAGAGTCTCGTTTATTTGCTTTTGATTGTTTAGAACCGCTAGGTTGCTGGTTTTATGGAATTGAATTGTTAAATTGGTTTTGAATTGGTGATGGTTTGATGGTTTAATCGTTTGATTGGTTTGAGTTGATTTCCGCTGGTTTTGTTTGGTTGTTTGTTGAATTGCTAAGTGTTGGGAATTAGTATTTATGAGAATACTAATTCGATGAAAAAGAAAACGGGTCGGGTTGTTTCACCACCTTTTCAAAATCTTTGCAAAAATACTATTTTTTCAAAATTATTTACTCATTCAATTACAAAAATGCCACATTTTGTTTGCACATTTGCAATAATGCCACTCAGGGGTGTTCATTTGCAAAATGCCACTAATAAAGCTTATATCTTAAAATTCTAAACTCTAAAAAATGTTTTGACCCCTAAACCCTCCTAAACCCTCAAAACTAAACACTAATAGAACATAGTTAACCCAAACATAAATAATATAAAGAAAACAACTTTCAAAAAGTGGTATTTTTGCAAAGATTTCAAAAGTGTGGCATTTTTGTAAAGTGACATTTGAAAAGTGACATTTTTAAAAAAAAATTTTATATCATTTATGTCTGAGTTAACTATGTTGTATTAGAGTTTAATTTTGTTGGGTTTAGAATTTGTAACGGGCCAAAACATTTTTTAGAGGTTTTTTTCTTTTTTTTTTGTCACTCATTTTTTAGAGTTTAAAAATTAAAAATTTAAGGACTTTAAAATTTTTTAACTAATGACATTTGTAAATAAACAATCTATAGTACTGATATTTTTAAAAAATGAATTTTTGCAATTGTCCCAAATTTTTAATATGACTTTCTTTATGGAATGGTTCGGAACTTATATAATATGTTTATATTATACAATAATGCGGCTATGGAAAGTGGGTATAACTTTAGTTTGGTGTATTGTGTGTGTTAGTTTTATTAGGTAGGGCTATTAATTTTAGACTATTTAGCTGAAATAATCGATCTATTATATAATTAGAGAGTTATCTCTCTATTTAGAGTGTTTATATTGGCAAAAAAAAAAAAATTCAAAACATTTATGTTGTAGATTATTCATTTAACACACAATAAACTATATTTATTTGTTTTTCTGATTAAAAAAATTAAATTATAATAAAAATGTAAAAGACTAAGTAGAGTAAAAAAAAATTAATAAATTTAAGACTACACAAAAATTTATCAGTAATATGATAATGTTAATTCTTTTTTATACCAAATATATAAATTTTAAATTAATATGTATGTATATATATTACACATATTAACAAACATAATATATTTTTGAATTTATAGTTGAAACAATTAGTAAAAATCAATGGACGTAATCATATATCTAAAATATTAAAAGTAAAAAATCTTTTTAATAGTATTTTAAAATCTATATAATTCATGAAATATCAAAGGTTTTTTCTTATTAAAAGATTTGTAGCTCAGTAAAAAGAAAATTTTACCTTCAATCTAACTTTTTTTTTTTTAATCACACATTTAACTTAAAAATGATCTTAACTCTTTTATTTGTCAATCTATTAAGAAAGAACAACGTTTAAAAAATAGTATCATAAAATCTCAAATATTTTTTTACGATGAACAAAAATCAAAATATATATAAACTCACGAGACGAAAATAAATAACTAAACAAACTGATAAGTAATCATACTACAAATATTGATTAGAAAATAATTGATAAATTTTATCTTCAAAATCATAATTAGTTTTTTAGATAACGTGATTTATCTAATGGTCATGTATGTAACAAAGTTGTAAGCAAATATAATTTTGAATCTACAAACATTAATTGTTTTATCATACATGATTATTAAATAAATAAATAAAAATTTATTAAATCTGGTAAAATTGTATAACAAAAACTTGCGCATCGCGCATGTCATATTCTAGTGAGGAAAATGTTATCGACAAGTCAAAGTAAATATGTTCCCGATAAGGTTATACTAACGTACAGTAAAATCTCTATAAATTAATAAATTTAAAAATTTATTAATTTAGATAAATATTAATTAATAGATTTATTAATTTATAGAGAAAAATATTTTTTAGGTAATAATTCTCTTACAAAAATTTCCGAATAATGTTAGATTAAGGAATTAAGAAATCTAGTTAAATCTATTTGCAAAAATAACATGCATTAACTTCAATTTATGATTAAAATATTTGATTATCGCAATAGAATGGATGTTAATATCATAATAGATTATTCAATTAAAATGATACATGTTTTAATGTATAAAATATAAAAAAAATATTGGTTATTATCTTTAATGTTGATAGATATATTTAGAAAATTTATGTGTAAATAATAAATTATTTAGTCTATAATTTTTCACAAGTTTTGGATATATACGTAAAAACAATCCTAAAAGTTGTTAGAATAAATAAAGGTAAAGATAAGCTCTAACAAGATACAACTTTAAGTCAAAACAAAAATCTTTAAAAAATATTTAGTGCATTGTCATACTTATATATACATAATTATATATGATTATTAATTTATATTATTATTAGAACTATATTTTACATAAGAATTTAAAAAAATATTAACTTATCGAATTTAAAAAAAAATTATATTGGCTCGATTTAAAACGGGAGAATTTTATTATTCTATAGAGATTATTAATTTAAAAAATATTAATTTATAGAGTTTTTATAATATAATGGATGTATAATGGATTTACTAAGGAACAACCAAAAAACTTAGTGATTCGCTTACTTAGTTACTTGTCATCACAATTTATGTTTGATTTGACTGGATGTGTAATTTGTAATTATTTAGTGAAACAATAAAAATTTAGACAATATATAATCGCTATGACCATTTTGTTTGACTTTTTTTTTAAGAAACAATTACAAAAATATATTTTTGTATACCACTTTTCAAAAAATGTTACGTTAGATCGTTCATTTGTAAAAGTGCTACAAATTATAGATTTTTAAAACCTAAATCTTTCAATTCTAAATCCTAAAAAATGTTTTGATCCCTAACAAATTCTAAACCCTTAAAACTATATCTTAATACAACATAGTTAATTCGAATATAAATAATATAATGAATAAATAATTTTAAAAAAAATTAGCATTTTTACAAAAATTTTTAAAAAGTAACATTTTTTAAAAAAATTTATTTTAAAAATGACATTTCCTAAAAAAATTTGTTTTTTAAAAGTCTGAAACTTTATATTAAGAGGTCTCCGTATATGGAGAGAGGAAACAAAACCACTAAGTAATGTTTGAGCCAAAAGCTCCAAAAAACAGAGCCAAAAAACACATGGAACATCAACACTCAAAGACAAGTGTCGAAAAGATGCCATCGTCTAACTTCTCCTGCAATTAAATCGTGTAACCCAGCTGGTCCACCAAAGGCTAAATACGAGTATTATGTTTGACTCTACTTCTGTGCTTTTTTTTATAAGTAATAAAAACGAATGATCTTGGATATTTGCATATTGGGCGATAAAATAAAAAGAAGAAAATAAAAAAAAATTTTATAAGTAATAAAAACGAATGATCTTGGATATTTGCATATTGGGCGATAAAATAAAAAGAAGAAAATAAAAATGATGTTTTTTTTTTCCGACCATTTCATTAAAAAGCTCAGTGGACAATTACAAAAGAAAAAAATTGCCCAAAATTAAAAACGCAATCGACAACTATTATAGAAGCCGTAGCGTGATCATGATGAAGCACCACCGTTAAAATTGCTAGTCACCGTCGGTCACCAACCAGTCACCACCAATCAGCCATAGAGCGATGAGGACCCAACCTTCTGCCGATCTCATATCCGCTCATTAAATTCGCTGAAACCTAATGAAAATTCATAAAACCGCTTCAAAATCCCTCCGATAAACGCCATGTTTGAGTTGCTCCACCACCGACTACACTCAAGTTGATGTAGATCTGAGTTCCAAACATGCCCATGCGTCGTGAGCAGCAGGAGAACGCGATAGAGATATTACTCCTCAAACAAAAGGAGAAATCAGAGAAAAATTGAGTAGAAAAATAGAGGAATCGACGAGATTAAGCATTGACGGATAAAAGATCAAATCTGTCTAAAAAGAGAAGAAACCGGACTTAGCCAGAACAAACATCCGAACAAAGTCGGAAATATATCCGATATATACGGAAGCAAAATCCAGACTAGATTTAAATAGCTCGGAAACGGATCCAAACATAGATCAAGCCAGAAGCAAATTCGGATCTAGTCGGACAACCGACTACAAAACATAAAAACTAAAAGATATAAACATTTATACAAACCGGACCGGCGAGACCACCGGCCGAAGAGAACCTTAGATCTGGAAAACTTTCAGAAGAAGAAAAGCTTTAAAGAAAAGCTTCTGAATTATTGTTAATTACTCTTTTTTCGAATTGCTTATGTTATTTATTAATGATGTTAACTCATCCAATTTAATATATGTTTGTTGTTGTGATTTCGATCATTGCCTTTAGCTATTGTTATTACTTCTATATGATTACATTCAATAATCAGGCATGAAAAAAAAAAACTAAAACGAAATTATATTTTAAGAAAAAAAAATCATATGTATCAGTATATTTTAAGAAACACATTAATTAAATTAATTTTTTAACATGAACTCACAAATACATATGTACTAATTTAAATCCAACTAAAATATAATATTTTAAACCTTATATAACATAATGTTTTAACGGCAAATTATTTATTTATTTATAAAAATTGTATTTATATCCATTTGGACACCATATTTGATTAATCATACAATTTTATTTTATATATCGTTTAATTGTACCCAAAAAATTATATATGTGTTTTTGTTATAAACGTACAACATTACAAATCAAACATTAATACTTGAATCTCGAAGATCATCATTCTCACTTTTTATTATTTATTTGATCTTTTTATTTAAAAAGATTTACATATTAAAACAATATTTTTTTGGTTTGGTGAGCTCAAATAACCCATAATCATAAACGTATTGATTTACATTAAAACGCTTGCATTCAATGTAAGTGTCATGCATATTAAATTTTGTAAGGTAAAATATATGTATATATAAGAGATATATCATCTGATTTTTATTGTTTTTAATTTATCGAGTATATTATAACACTTTATGATTTGTTTTTTCAAATATTCTAATTTCGCGTTTGAAGCGGGACAAAAATCTAGTTATTAAACAAACGAGAGTTTCTTTGGTCAGACCTCAAGTAGTTGACTTTCTGAAGTTGAACGTTACTTTCTGTTATTTTCATCATCCAAAAATTACTAATTTCCCATCAAATTACACATTAAGAATAACAAAATTATTAACCAATCACAAAGATTTGGAACAAGTCAAAGTCAGATAAAACCTTATATGAAGCATGATCCAAACACACAAGATTTGCTAATCAAAGAGAGAAAACTCCAAAGTAGTGATCAATGGAGTACAAACATTTCAGCCATCCACACACTCTAAAACTCCAACAGATTCATACAAATAAAGACTCAGATTCTTCGGTAATATGTTCAGGTTGCGAATTAGCCATCTCTGACTCTGAAACCGCGTATATCTGTTCAACATGTGACTTCAATCTCCATGAGGAATGTGGAAACGCAGCGCGTGGGATGCAACATCCTTCCCACGCGGGGCTTCACCACTTGACTCTAGTCCCTTACACAACTTATAGCGCCGGTACCTTCCTCTGCAGCGCATGTGGCTGCACTGGAGGTAAAGGTTTCTCTTACTGTTGTCCTATGTGTGACTTTGATCTCCATGTTCAATGCGCGCATTTGCCTCAAGTCATGGTTCATGAGTCTCATCCTTTCCATAGTCTTCTTCTTGTTTACAACAGTACTCCTCCTGCTATGCCTTTTACTTCGTTTGGTTACGCGAATCAGCTTGTTTGCAGTCTCTGTAATTTGAACATGGATGGTAGGTTTTGGTCTTATAACTGTTATGCTTGTAACTATCATATTCATGCTTCATGTGTTGTGAATAAGCCTAAGCTAGTGGCTGCTTCTGCTGCTGAAAAGTGTGAGACGAGTGAAGGAAAGGCAGCGAACGCTGAATTTGTTCCTGGTCAGGGTTTGGAGACCGACCAGACGCAACAAGCAGCTGAAACAATAGAGCAAGTGGAAGATTCGGCTTTAAGGCAACAACTTGAACTCCAGCAGCTTCAGCTTGAGCTAGATATGAGTTCAGCTCTCGCAAACATGATAGGTTCCTTCGATCTCAGTTCTTTCGTTTAAATTATCTTTGTGCTCCTGCTATGTTCATTTTTCTCAGTTTGTTTGTTTGATTTGATGCATTTACATTTCCAACAAGAATTGTAATTGTCTTTGTGCTTGTGCTTGTGTTCTGAAGTGCTTTATTGTGAATAAAAATCCTATCTTTTGGTTTCTCTTTCTCTGAAGACTTTCAGTAAAAGTAACACATTGCCTAATTACACAAAAATTGATCAAAATGTTGCATTCACATCTGAAGTTTTTCCTTTTACTACTGAGGCAACTGAAACCAGAAACAGAATTGTTTTGTTCAGCCATAACATCTGAAATGAGATACCTAATCTTCCGTCTTTTCTTTTCATCGGTCCAAGGATTCTCTCACACAAGCAACTTCATTTTCCTTTCCTTAAGTCAACGAGGTGCGAAATGACAAGACACAGACATGGAAGAATGAAGCAAATCTAGAACCAGAAGCTGCTCCTGTAAGTTGTCGAGAAAAATGGCTCCATATTAGCCTTGATGCGAACTCATTAAGAGGACTATTTTCCCTAAAGAACTCCTAATCTGAGAAACTCCAGTAGACCGAATACATATATGTAGAGGGGAATGATTGTCAAACCTCGAATCAAGGCTGCAAATGGTAATCAAGAGTAAAGGCGCGAATATCTGAAGGACTACTTCCAGGCCTGAGAAAGAATAAAGCACATAATCAGTCACATTATACCATAAGTGTAAATAAATAAAAAAGCACAACTGTTAATAGTATCTCTGAACAATCACTCCACACATCGGGATGTTAATTGGAACGCACCTTTTATTTATCGTACCATAGTGAAACTTTAGTTTCCCATTCTTCAGATCTTCCAAGTACTGCGAAAAAGCAAGCACGATGTTTAAAATCTAGTGAATTGAGACTGGAGAGTATGAGATTCTTCTCTGTCCATATTCTTACCAAATTTAAGGTAACATAAATAGATGAAAAAGCCAAGGAATCAAACGGTATCTCGTCTAGTGCAAAAAGACGGCACTCCAATGACTCAGGACCAGGCGCGAAATGCAGGTTCTTCAGTTTTGCTAAGAAAATCACATACGTCTGCTCCAAAAAAACCAAGTAGCCATATCAGTACAACGATACGAACAAAGGAAGAAAAGCAAACAAGGGATGTTTTGTATGTATATCTTACTTGACCAATAAGAGGAATATCAAGTTGCGCAAAAGGTGAAATAACTTCCACAGTAGCTCCTGCTTCTTCCCAAGTTTCCCTCATTGCTCCTTGTGCAGCTGACTCTCCAACTTCTAGATAACCAGCAGGAAGAGTCCTGTGTACTCAAAGATTCATCTAACTTATTCATATAACTTCACACACAAAGACACTATAACCTCAAAATGTTCTCAAAATGTATATACCATAGACCGTGTGAAGGTTGAATGTTACGTTTGCAAAGTAAAACCTTTTCTTCATGTTCGATTAAGCAACCAACAACCTACAATTTTCACATAAGAAACTTCAATCAAAACATTCATGATGACACAAAAAAAATAAACATTGTTTGTTTGTAGAATCAAAACAATACCATCTTAGGATTCTGATATGCGATTTTGTCGCAATGTGTGCAAATAGCTCTTAATTTCTCTTCACCGTCAGGTATCTCATGCTTCGTAGGTCCTCCACACCATTGACAAAACTTTATCTTACGAACATCTCCCTGAAACAAACAAACAAATAAAACCACCATTGAAGAGACCCAAACAAGAATCTTTCGAGGACTCACAGCTGATTGAACAGAGACGAAAGTCGGAGAATTTGGAACTGGGTCGGATCCGGGTCGTGAGGAAGACATTCGGGTTGTTGGGTTTTTGAAACAGAGGATTCTCCGAGGAGAGCTGCTCGAAGTGAAGAGATTTAGAGGGTTTATTGTAGATGTAGAGATGAAAGTAGAGCTCGAAGATTTCCGAGTCTTGGTCAATCTCTGTGAGATGGTTAACCCTGATGACCAACCCAAGATCTGAACAGCCTTGAGCATTATCCGCTCGCCGTTTCACCGGAATTTCAGATTTCTCCGTCGCAGGTTCCGGCGTCAATGACTGTTCTCCATTGCTGGCCAATCAATCTCGTCCCAAAGTTTTGACATTTGAGAAGATAACTTAGCAAAAATCCAAATGATTTGGTTTCACTTGCTGATTAATAAATACAAGAAAATCGGTTTAATCTGACCAAAAAGTAACCGGTTCAGACACAAAACCGGCAGATTACATTCATTTGCTTGGATCAGAGATAAAATGTAATCAGAAGTACATATTTGGAAACCCATTGTTAAATTGAAATCTCTTAAGTAATTAATCAAAAACATATATGTATCTAACTCTAAAATCACCCTCTCAAAAATCTTACTTCACTGCAAGCTTTTCGATTAAAGATTGGTAAGCCACATTGCAAAGCTTGAACTTTGCTTCGGCCTCATCCTGTTAATAGATTCAAGAATTTAGTAACACTTAAAAATGGAGATTGAAAAGAAGAAGATTTTGATATCTATTACCTTTGTAGAAAGGCCTTGATGACGATCCGGATGCCATTTTAATGCGCAAGCTCGATATCTGATCACAAAAAAAGACAACAAGTTTGGTGAGAATTAGATGAATGAACGTGTTAGCTTTTTGTGTGTTTGAACATCAAGTAACTCACGCATGTTTGACATCTTCAAGTTTTAAAGGACCGGATGGATTCAGACCAAGTGTTTGTCTATGGGAAGCTTGAATTGATTCATACTTTGATTCTTCTTCTTGTTTCTCTTTTCTTCTTCTTTCTTCTTCTTTTCTTTCTCTTCTTTCTCTTCTTTCTTCTTCTTTCTCCTCTTCCTCTTGTTTCTCCTTTTCTCTTCTTGCTTTCTCGTTTTCTCTTCTTTCTTCTTCTTTCTCTTCTTTCTCTTTTTCTCTTCTTACTCTCTCTTTTTCTTTTCTTTCTTCTGCCTCTTCTTCTTCGTCAAATCGATATTTCGATCTCCAAGAGTTCTTAGAGAAATTATACAACCATGAAGATTGATGCCACCATTGGCGTTCCTCCTCTTCAAGTGTTGTATAATAATCGAAACGTTTCGGTTCACCAAATAAACTTCGGAATATGTAATCAAACTCTTTATCATAGTCGCTGAATTGCCCTGCAAAAATGGGACACATTTTTTTGTTTTTAATGTGACTACATTGTATGATACAAGGCTCATTACAACATTAGACCGGGCCTGATTGTATCCAAAACAAAATTTGCACATTCTGATTCAACAAAACTTACCTTTACGCGTACTCTTGGATCCGTGTTTGCCATTGTTCTGGTTTTCTTTGGCTGCTTTGGAAGCCTAATGATACCAAGAGCATTAACATACACACACTTAAGTCATGAACAAGAGAGATACTACCCTAAAGGGCTATTTTTGTGTGTGTTTTGGACAAGTTTAACCTCAACAAAAGTTTCAAACTTTACAAAACCATATATATTCTTGAAATAATAATATTCTAAAGGTCTTAAAACATGTTGTTTTTGTAGCAAAAGAAATTTCAGACATGAGCTTCATGATTTTTCTAATTCCATGATAATTGTTTTTTTTTTTTTTTTACCTCTTCTCTTTCTCGTTTGAGTTGTTCAACAGCACGACGTATTGTTTCTTGATGTTCCCTCAAGAATTTCTTGGATCTCTTCTTCTTCTTCGCATTTGATTTCTGCTATATAATCCAAAAACCCACAAAAACATAAATAATAAGTAAATCGAATATATATATATATGTCTTCAAAATTTAGAAATGGGTAAAAATCAAATTCTACAAGGTAAACCCACACATGTAGAGGAACGTTTGCGTTCTAAGACGGTGGTAGAATGGAAAAACGCAGTTTTAAGAAGAGAACAACCATAGCTTTGCGGTCTGAAAATCGCTGCTATAATGGCCGCATTCATCTCTTCTACAACAACATTTGCTTCTTAATCGAATTATGTGACTCGGGCTTGACGACTCACCTGTTCGACCAGCAAGAAGAGAAAGAAAATAGAGTAGAATATTTTCTTTTCTTTTTTTTTGGCACAAGTATTTACTCAAAAAGGAATGTTTACTCTATTTACTCAAATAGAGTAGTATTTTTGCTTGTTCACCAAGGACTGTCCCTATTCATAAATGATAATAAATCAAAGAAAAGATTTACAAAAACAGAGAGCTGCTTCTTGCTTCGTCTCTTCACGTCTTGGGCCTTGAATTATTGGGCTTGTTTAAGTCAATTTTTATAACCAAAATTAAATCACAAAAATTGAGGCAATGACAATAAAAGCAAGAGCGAGTTAAAAATAGAATACACATCACTTGAAACAATTTTAAATAAATGACAGAACAAAGGCATTTCTTGTATCTTGTAGTGTTTTGCTTTTTGAGCTAAAGCTTAAAAATGAAACATTTTGGAAATTATTGTTACGGGATGATTACCTCTAAGTAATCAAGATAAGACCTATCTAAACTCTCTTTTTTATCTTTAGTTCACTGCTAGCTTTTCGCATAAAGATTGATAAGCTACACTGCAGAGCTTGAACTTTGCTTCGGCCGCCTCCTGTTTTCATATAATCGAAGCATTCAAGTACACAAACTTAGATGGAGAATGAACAGAGAAGAGACAATCTCATTGGTTTACCTTGGTTGAGCCTTGATGACGATCTGGATGCCATTTTAATGCGCAAGTTCGGTATCTAATATTACAAAAAAAAAAAAAAAAAGAGTTTGATGTGAAGTGGTAAGAAAAACGAATGTATGGTTAGCTTTCGTGTGTTGACATGATGAGGTGAAGTACTCACGCATCTTTGACGACTTTAAGGTTTAAGGGACCTGAAGGACTTAGGCCAAGTGCTTGTCTATGGGACGCTTGGTTTGGCTCAGAGTCAGAGTCACTGGAATCTGTTGAAGTATAACCATCGTCTTCTTCTTCTTCATCCATTTGGAATTTCGATCCCCACGACTTCTTAGAGTTGTTAGAAAACTTTGATGAGTGATGCCGCCATCGAGGTTCCTCTTCATGAACGAATGAAAAAGAGAAACCACGGGATCCACCAAAAGCAGTTCGGAATACATAGTCGACGTCAAAGTCATCATCAACTTCGCAAAAATCGTAATGCCCTACACCACAAAACAAATGATACTGATAAGAGTATGCATTGAAAGCGACAAGTCGAAACTGAGTCCACACTGAGCAGTTGTTCAACAAAACCAGATTGAAGCCTGACAAATAAAACACAATCTCTAGCATTAGCCTTAATGGCTAAAACTCTAACGAAGAGACAAGATCATGATTGTAGAAGCAGTGCGCAAACTACATCCGTACAGATTTTCCTACGTAGTGTACATACTGATGAAAAACAGAGCTAAGACATTCGCTTACTTTTGCCCCAATTCGGGGAGCCGTGTTTGCCATTCCAGTTTCCTTTGGCTTCCTTGGTGTACTGTTTTTTGAACCACGAGTTTTGCTTCCGGGAGGATGGATCATCGTCATCAAACTCATCATGCCAACTCTGGAATCAAAATGTTAAACCGTAGCTCTGAGAAATTAACAATGAAAATCACCATAAACAAATGCATCTTTCATAGAAAGAGCAATGAGAAACACTAAAAGTCATGCACAAGACTTAAAACACACTAAAACTACGCGTAGCTAAAACGTTAATTAAGAGCACATAGGGTGTTTTGTGTGTTTTCGTTAAGCTCAAACTCAAATGCAGCAACAACAGCTGAAGCTAACAAAACCAAAGAGCAAAAGTGATAAAGAAATAATAGATGAAATAATACCGCAAACATGTTTGCAGCAAAAGCATTGACATTACGCAACAATTCTTGCTTTTCCCTCATTCTTCTGAACCTCTTCTTATGAACATTTGATTTCTGCAGATATAAAATAAAACCCAAAATCAAAAGATACATTTCAATTCTCTAAACACTAGACAAATGGTCGAAATAAAGACAAGTAAACCTCTAAAGTTCCAAAATTTCGTCTGCACAAAGAAAACCCAGATTTTCAATCTATCAACAAAAGAGAAACCAATAACATAATCATCGATCCATATCAGATAAACCCACTTTACAAACAACACAAAATCAACGAAAACTGACATCAACGAATCCAAAGAAATGAAAAAAAGCACGAAATTTTATCAACAAAGAATCAGATTTACAGAAAGAGAGAGAGAGAGGTAGAGACTGACCGATTCCCAGGAAGTGCGACGTTTGCGTTCCAAGACAGGAGTAGAATGAAAAAACGCGATTTTCAGGTGAGAAGAACAGCTTTGTTGTCTGAGAATCGCAGCTCTAATGGCGGCGTTCATCTCTGTGAGATCGAGGAGAAGAAAAAGATTGAGTCTTTTCGCTGTTTTGCAAATGAAGAAGAAAAAAAACCAAAAGCCGATGTGACTCGGGCTTGACTCAGTTTGGTCGACTCGCAAATAGGGCATTATTCGTCGCTGTCGTTTTTAATATTTACCGCCGGTAAAAGAAAAAAAACATGAACGGAGTAAAAAAGTTAAAATCACCGTGAAATGAGTGAAACCAGTAGAAAAATTGGAATATTTAATGAGATTTTGTGTGTTCTTTGGTTATTGAGCTATTAATAGTTCTGTTTCCGATCGGATTATTGGTTTTATAGCGGCTTTAATCCCATATTGATGATATATTCCACAATATGTGAACTCTATATAATTTCGGCAAAGTAAAAAAAAAAAAATTAAAAACCATGGATATCTTCATCTGAAAGTCCCATTACATTCAATAAAACCTGATATTTTTGGCTCTCATTTCTAATGGTCATTAACACCTAATAACCATTAGGTGTTAAAAATTTTTAAAGAAAAGGGCCCAATAAAAAAATGCAAAAGATTTGTTATGTAACATACTATAAATCTAAATATATTTCTAACTCTTAAAATTTAAACATATATTTTATCAATGCAAATATCTTATATTGGCTTGTATAATCCTAACAGTTTTTGTAAGCTTAGCTTGTATTTACAAAAAAAAAAAAAATTAGCCTTGATTAAATTTTAAATTATTAAACAAAAATGTAAATTTTGATTGATTTCATATTTTCTATATCTATGAAATTAGAAACTAATAAATTTAGTTCTTTTAGAATCAATAATTAAGAAATATATATATTACAAAATTCCCACATTATACATGGGTTTGATTGATCTAGATTACATGTGTCGATTATTATTGATTTAAGATTTTAAAACAAGACATGTGCTTACTCATCAAGGATAAGTTTTTTTTGGGGTTAGATATTTTTTTTACCAAATATAATTAAAAACTATATATTAGGAAAGATTTGCATTTATTTTATTTTTTTGCTAAAATAATTTGCATTTATTTGGGAGGCCTCTTTTGCATATATGTCGTTTATAAAAGAACCAAGGTATATACAATTTTTGTCAAACACATTCTTGTTGGTGAGACAGAGAAGGAAGGAGAAGAAGAAGAAGAATATCACCGAGACACACCATCTTTGAAAGTAGGAGATCGATTGTTCTTACAAAGTACGTTTCGTGTGGTCACCTAAATCGAATTTTTTGTTATTTTTGCTTGAATTTCGAGCTAATTACTTATGTTTATGGAGAATTAAAGATTTCTGTTTATATAATTTGGATGTAACATCTGATATATGATCTCGTGATCTTGAAATTAAGATTCACTTAGGTTTTAATTGCTAGGAATCAGCCTTTTGCTTCTTATCGAATTGTTTGTGAATTAACTTTTGGTTCTTAATTACAGTTCTGCTAAGTTAATGCTGCGTTAGAACTTCTTAACGATGTTAGTATTTGTTTACTCTAGATTATGTCGGAATCAGTGGACAGGCAGCCTATAGTGCTTGACAATAGAACTGGAGTGATCCAAGTAAGGAAAAAAATAAAACACTGTTTTTTTTAATTAAATTCTAAAGGATTCCATTAATTGTTTAATACACCATTTATGTGTTTGCATTGCGTTTATATGAGAAGAAAATCACATTTTGAAAATAGAAAATAATTCATAGTTTTTTTTGCAAAATATTTTGTAAATTGCAAATGCAAACGCAAAAGTTTCTATTGTGTTTGACGTGTGACGTGTATTGTATATATATTATGATCTTCTTTCTTTTTTGGGTAAAAATATACTATGATCTTAGGTCCGCAATTTCCATGGATTTGGGACTAGTACATGTAAATTAGACCTTGAGGCTCATTTCATTTGATGGTTAGATTTATAACTAACAAGACATATTTTCATAAAATAGTTCATGTCGTGAATTGATTTGGAAAAAGATACACTAAATATAAATGCAAAGTCGAAAACAAATACTAATGTAGAGCAGATAAAATCTCATGATTTGTGAAACATTTTGAAGGCGGGATTTGCTGGAGATGATGAACCAACCACTATATTTCCAAACATTGTGGGTCGTCCCACGGGAATGAATGAGAAGGAATACTATGTGGGAAACGAAGCTCAAGCCAAGAGAGATAATCTTACTCTTCATTACCCAATGGAGAATGGTATCATTAAAAATTGGGATGACATGGAGAAGATTTGGCACCATGCTTTCTACGACGTTTTGCGTGTGGCTCCTCAAGAACATCATGTGCTTCTCACTGACTCTACTATTCTAAACCCAAAGTCCTATCGCGAGAAGATGATTCAAATCATGTTTGAAACCTTTGATATTCCTGCTATGTATGTGGCCATTCAACCCGTTCTCTATCTTTATTCCACTGGTCTTACCACAGGTAAGTAACTGCATTTAAAGTTTCAAAATTTCCAAATAAATATCTTTAAGAGAACCTAAATATTATTAGTTTGTGAGCTTGGATTTTGATAGTTTCTGTAGCGATGATCTTTATGTTGTTTCTTTAATTAATCGTTAACACGTGGAGTTTTTGTGAATTTGGGTCTTAGAGCACTTCTAACGCATGATTCTTTAAGAGTATCTAAGTATTAAAAAATTAAAAATAATAATAAAATAGGAGAAAGAACGAGAACCGTATTTTTTTTTAGAAACTTTTGCAATTGCAAAGTTATTAGAGACTCTTTTGCCATTTGTCCACTTGTTATTGGTTTAACTCTTTGTATTTAATTTTTTCATTTAATTATATCAAAAACATTAGTATTTTTGTTGAGAAACTCTAGAGATTATCTTAACCGTTGGAAGTGCTCTTAAAAATCTCAACTATAGGAATGTCCTAGAAAGCGCCAACGACCAAAATCCACTTAGTTATATTTTTTATCTAAGGTAGAACATTAAATGCCAAAAACTAATATTCAAACAAAATGGAAAATTAAAAATCTTTAATTTCTAAACTGTGATTTTTTTTTGTTGTTGAAATTTTTGTTTCACAAATAAAAATGCATTTGAAACAATCCATGACTTACTTTTGTTAATTTTCTTTCCTGTTTAGGTGTTGTCTTGGATTCAGGAGATGGTGCGAGCCACTCGGTTCCAATAATTGAAGGTTACTTAAACCCACACGGGATCGAACGTTACGACCTAGCAGGCCGTCACCTAACCGACTACCTCATGGAAATCATGACCGAGCGTGGCTACACATACACCACACCATCCGAACGTGAGATAGTCCGAGACATCAAAGAGAAACTATGTTACGTAACTCTTGACTACGAGCAAGAACTGAAGAAGGCAACCGCGAGCTCGGAAATCGATAAAACCTACGAGCTTCCCGATGGTCAAGTGATAAAGTTAGGAGCTGAGAGATTTAGGTGCCCTGAGGTTCTTTTCAAGCCTTCTTTGGCCGGGATTGAAACTTGTGGTATTCACGAGGCGATTAACAAGTCGATCTTGAAGTGTAATTTTGATTCAAGGAAGGATTTGTATGGAAACATTATTATGAGTGGTGGTACGACGATGTTTCCTGGATTGGCAGAGAGGTTAGCCAAAGAGATCGCTGGGCTTGCACAGGCTTGTATGAAGATTAAAGTTGTGACTCCTAAGGGGAAGTGTGGTTCTTGGTACGGAGGCTCTATTCTGGCTTCTTTAAGCACCTTTCAACAGGTAAACAAGATATATATAATAATATGGCTTTTAAGTTTAATTAATGTGAGCTTTTTGGGGGTTTGTTATAATGTAAAGTTTTTTTTTTTGAAAAAGATTAGTATAATGATGTTACTATATTGCAGATGTGGATAACTAAGGAAGAATATGAAGAAAGTGGAGCGACGATTGTTCATCGCAAATGCTTCTAAGTTTGTTAATTAGCATATATATAAAATCAAGACCCGTTCTGGTGATCAAGTGTTCTTTGTGTTTTCTTTTTTAGGGGTTTTGTTTTGGTGAAATAAATTGTTTGAAGGGATTCATATATCTGATTTCTTTGTTTTCAATTATAATTTAATGTTGGTGTAAGAACAATGCTTAATGGGTCAAAGGATTTCCTTCGTTGTTGTTGTTGTTGTTGTTTCTCTTCATGGAAAAACCAATCGAAATTTTTTATTTGCATAATAAGAAAGATAATTAAGTGAACAATGATGAAAAGATGAGCACGAATAAGCTCATTAAACAGGCAAGACATGCATCACTTTTTTTTTTTGCTCAACAACAACTTTACATTAACCAAATCAGACAAGTCAACTACATATATATATATAACCAATTTCAAAATAACAATTAATATATCATATTTTTTTGTTCGTACCTCAATTGTTTTGGTAAAGTTTGTACCTCAAGTTCATCGTCTCAGACCACCACAACCGTCATTTACAATCTTAGATCGATCGTCCGTCTCCAACCATATAACCACCATCTTCAAGTTCAATTCTATATTCACTTTTCTTTTCATTGTTACTTATTCGCTTTAGTCTTTTTATAGAGAAAAACAAAACAAAAAGAAAGAATCGTCGTAAGAAACTGAACAAAATAATGATTGGAGAACACGTACGAGAGATGAAAGTGCATGAATTTTATATTTTTAGTATTCTCACAAATGGAGAAAAATTATGTCATTTTATTTTACTATTTGAAAATTTTCAAATTTACAACTATACCATTTTTTATATGTACTTGAATACATTTGGATTTTATGGTATTTAAAGTAATAATTCTATTTATTAATCTAAAGATACTTATATTGGTTTGGTACAATCATGCATGAAAGTTAATGTTAGAATTGAGATGAAATTTAGGGGTAGTTATGCTTATTAAATACTATGAATTACCCTTCTTGAGGACACATGTTTTTATTTTATTTTATTTTATGAAAATCATTATTTTAAAATCATTAATAATTTAGTAAGTTTAATGAAATTTTTATCCTATTATATATGAATGAAATAAAAAAACTAGTAATTTAATAAAATTTAGATCATAAGTTATTAATAAATTAAAGTATCTTATTATTATTGACTTTGATAGTTGTTAGTCTACACATTATTATTCATTCCATTCATTTAGCATAAGTATCTTCGGGTTAAATGAGTAATGTCTAATAATTTTTTATTTTTATTTTTTTTGCTAAAAATGTCTAATAATTTGTTGATCTAAGCAAAACAAAAGATGGTAAAAAAACCAGAAATTTCAGAACAAAATTTGTGTGGGACCCACACGTCTAAACCCTTTTTTATTCCTTTATAAAAAAAACCAATGAGGGAAGAAAAAGAAGAACACATAAGAGAGATAAAACAACTTTGAGTCTGAAAGTAAGATAACGATTTGTTCCTCTTTGATTTGATGGTCCCTTCCTCGTTCTTCTAACTCCAAATCGATTTTGTTTTGCTTTTGTTTGTTTGTTCTGGTTTGTGCCGCAATGTTTGTCATTGTTCACTGAAATATTTAGGGTTCTTATGATCTCACATAATCCGCAAGTTATATCGAGGCTTTGAGCTCTCTATTTCACTACGTTTTTAGATCTTGATTTCTGAGTTTCTCTTATTCTTTTATTTTTCCTCCTATAGTACGTTAATCATTTCATATGATTTTCTACCTAATTTATGACTGATTATTATGGAACATCGAAGATTTTTAGTGTTAGGTCTTATGAATCCTTCATCGAAAATGTGATTGGACTTGAAGTGATATACAAAATAATTAAATCAATCTATTCATTGCTAATTGACTTTTGAATTGGAAATTCATAAAACTTAACATTTTATTTATTGATTTTCTGATGTAATACATGATATATGGTCATAAATCATTGTCAGGAATCATTACTATGTTCTCTGTATACGGCCTCTGCTTCTTTCCCAGTGTTTGTGATTTACTTTTGGTTGTTACAGTCATGCGATGATAATTGTGGGGTCAAACTTCTTAATTGAAGATAATATGTTTTGAAAAATTGTTGAAACATGATTATATGTTTACTTTTAGATTATGTCGGAGTCGGGGTCGGAGTCGGAGTTGGCCTTTGGGGAAAAAGTTATAGTGTGTGACAATGGAACTGGAATGGTCAAGGTAAGGAGAAATTAAAGGGAAAACGTAGTTTATGCATTTGCATGGAAGAAAAATTGCATTTTTAAAATAAACAATTTTTTCAAATTTTTTTTTTTTTTGAGAAAACAATTTTCAATGTGACAACGAAAACGGGTAAAAAAAACCTTTTTTATATGCTCGTTTACGTTTATAATTATAACAAATATTAATTTTCTTAAAATAGTCCCGGTTGTGCATTGATTTAGAAAAAATATATATGCACTAAATGTATAGTAAACATAAACACAAACAAACAATCAATTGATACTATGAAATATGATAGTAGATGTAATGATTGGTGTATAACATTTTGAAGGCGGGACTGGCTGGAGAAGATGGACCATTGGCTATATTTCCAAGTATTGTGGGTCGTCCTCGGCACAAGAGTGTGATGATGATGAATGAGAAACAAGTTTATGTGGGAGCCGAAGCTCAAGCCAAGAGAGGTATACTTTCTCTTAAATACCCAATCGAGCATGGTATTGTTAACAATTGGGAGGACATGGAGCTGATTTGGAATCACACTTTCTGCAATGAGCTGCGTATGGATCCTGCTGAATATCCTGTGCTTCTCACTGAAGCTCCTCTAAACCCAAAGGCCAATCGCGAGAAGATGACTCAGATCATGTTTGAGAGCTTTGCTACTCCTTCTATGTACGTTGCTATTCAGGCCGTTCTCTCTCTCTATGCTAGTGGTCGTACCACAGGTAACCACAAAACTTTTAACTTCACAATTCATTAATATATGTTAGGTAATTATTATGTTTTGTTAAAATTAAAGTATAAAAAACAACCAAGTGGGTCTTTGTCTAATGATTCTTGGTTTAGTGGTTTTTGAGTCTACTCAAGGTCAATAGTTCAAATCCATTGCAATAAGTGATTTACGCTTTAAAACAATAATGTCAACGGTTGGCTGCATTTGTGCTAATGATTCTTTAATTTGTTAAATTTATGCGTGGTTAGGCATAGTGTTGGATTCAGGAGATGGTGTGAGCCACACAGTTCCAATCTACGAAGGTTACGCACTCCCACACGCGATCTTGCGTTTAAACCTAGCAGGCCGTGACCTAACCGACTACCTCATGAAAATAATGACCGAACGTGGCTACACATACACCACATCAGCCGAACGTGAGATCATCAGAGACATCAAAGAGAAACTTTGCTACATAGCTCTCGAATACGAGCAAGAACTTGAGAAGGCTAGTGGGAGCTCGGCAATCGATAAATCCTACGAGCTTCCCGATGGTCAAGTGGTGACGATAGGAGACGAGAGATTTAGGTGCCCTGAGGTTCTTTTTCAACCGTCTATGGTCGGAATGGAAACTTGTGGTATACACGAGACGCTTTACAATTCGATCATAAAGTGTGATGTTGATATAAAGAAGGCGTTGTATGGAAACATAGTGCTGAGTGGTGGCACGACCATGTTCAAAGGGATTGGTGAGAGGATGAGCAAAGAGATCACTGCGCTTGCACCGGCTAGTATGAAGATTAAAGTTGCGGTTCCTGCCGAGAGGAGGTATAGTGTTTGGGTTGGAGGCTCCATTTTGTCTTCTTTAAGCACCTTTCAACAGGTAAAAATAAGATTTATATATAATATGGTTTTTATGTTTAATGTGAATTTTTTTTTCTTTTTCTTTGGGCTTCTTGTAATGTGAAGTTGTTATGTCTATATATATATATATGCAGATGTGGATAACTAAGGCTGACTATGACGAACATGGACCGGCGATTGTTCACAAGAAATGCTTCTAAGTTTCTTCTTGTGTCTTTGTGCTTTCTTCTTAAGTATTTTTGGTCAAATAAATTATGTTGTTGTTTTCCTTGCTGATGAACATTATAATTAGTCCCATGACTAACTATTCTTGCGATTGTGTGTGTTGATTATTGTTAATTTAATCCCATCTTTAATCAAGTCTAATTTTTTTTCTTTGATTAAAGATCTCATTCAATTATTTAACTCAACCTTATGGACAAAATAAGAAAAATGTGTAAAACATTATTAAATAGTAAAATGAGAATAATATAATACAAACGAATGTAATCAAATGAATTACAAAAAAAACACAGACACACACACAAAGTTGCAGAAGCTTAAACAACCTCGTTGATGAGACGTCTGTGTCTATTATAATGCCTCTCAATGAAAACTCTTGAAGCTCCTTCCATTGTTTTACGCCATGTCTGAACACAATTGAGCAGAGTCGTAGAGAAAACAAATTATTTTATAAGAACACAAAAAAAAGGAAATTTACAAAGTGATGTTTATATATTCGTGGATTTGATATTTACCTTTGCAATAGTTCTAACGAGAGACTTGTTTCTGAGAGATTTACCAGAAGCAAACTGCCGGAGAAACAGAGAACGCCGTTTACTCGCCGGAGCAAGCAAGAGCCTTTTCTTCTCCACCAGACTAATAGTGTTGCTTTCGGTGTCAATAACACTGTTCTGGCGAGAATTGGTAGCTGATTTCCTCCGCCGCTTAGTTGACTTTGACACGTCGGGATCGGCGAACTTCCGGAGCAACTCGTCGGAGGATTTCTTGTTCACGTGTTGGATTTGAGTCGGATTAGTCTCTGTGTAAACAACGAGATCCATCGAAAGAGAGAGATGTAGAGAGAGAAGCGAGGATTAAAGTGTTGAAGATGAAGTTATTTGGGTGTTATAAAGTAAAGGTTGGAGAAAATGGACCGTTGGAGAATATAATGCGTTACAGTTATTTGATTCTTTTAATTTTATAATATAATGAAACGGGTTTGTGTAATAAGTGTGAATATAGCCGTTGAGAAAGAGAAAAAAAGAAAAGAGAGGAGCCATTTGCATGAGATTCTGTGCAATTTATTGTTTTTTAAGATTATGTTTACAGTTCTTATTACCAATGACAACGACAGTATCTCTGGTCGGTCCTTTTTGTCTTTTAATGCCACACCTACGAACTCGTGACGATTCTTTTTTAATTAAAAAGAAAAAAAAATACAAATTTTAAGAAAATGAGCACATATCCGAATGAGAATAACAAACACATCCAAATAAAAGTATTTGAAAAGGGTTTTGGTTTCATATGAAAAAGGGAGCTATATTTCTAAAGAAATTACATTTGGCTACAACTTTAGAGAAAACACACAAGATCTTGAAGATAAGAAGAATCTACCAAAGTAGTAGCAACTCCGATGTTATGAATTCAATTCATCTGAGTGCTAAAGCTAAGTGTATGACATTCCAGATTCCTTAGATTCACCTGCAACAACAAAAACATGGTGACTTGACTTTGAGATACAATTTATGTGAGAAAATGGAGTCATATGAGGACGATCTTCCCTCAATTTTCAACTTACCGCAACAGCAGTACCGGTCTCACAGAACTTAGGAATGCAGATCAACCGGACCAGTTGCCCTTCTGACCCTACATCGGTGAATATTTTCCCCAAAATGACTTAAGAGCATTGTTTGACAGAAAGTAACAATCCTCCATGCAAGGAAGGAAGTTGTACCTTTTAACAAACGGTTGTCATATTTATCTTGATTCCCGACGAAGTAGACATGAGGGCAGGTTTCAATCAAGAAAGGGTCTCTATCGGTGAAAGGATAACAACCTGGAAAGAAGTAAGAAATCAAACGAACGGACTCAAAAGAGAATTTTTGTTCCTTTTTCTTCTTCTTGAGGCTTAGTTTAGGGAAGTAAATTTGCATGGGTTGGTGGATTCTTACCGAGTGTATTCGGTGCAGTGGGAGCAAGATGTCTCCACCTGAGCGTTCTTTCGACAAAATCAAGCTTGCTTTCAGCCTCTGAGTATTTGTCAAGGTCATCTATGTTCTGACCAGATGTTCCAAGAAATCTGCAGAACGTCAAATCCCAAGATGTTTTTAAGTAGGATATATAACCAACCAACTGCAGTTATCATTGTAAAACCAGAGATTGTAACCAAACCTGATATTATCGACATCAAAGGAGTGAGGATTTGTACATGATCTGAAGGTGTTATAAGGTGCTGATCCAGGGAAAAGGCATCTGTTCAGAGGCTGAACAAAAGAGAAGGGCCTATGAATCAGAATTTTTCGAGGCAAAATTCAGTCTTTGAGTGCTTTTTTATGTGTTAGCAAACCTGCTGAGGCAACGCGAAGTTAGCTGGATCATTCAGGCCTGGCATGATATCTACTGAAACACCTGCAGCTATCTAAAAAATAATCCACAAAAAAAAAAAAATTTGAATATTCATCTCAATATATTTGGTAACACACAAGAGATCTGGTTAACTGACCTGGTTTAACATAATATCGAGCTCTTTGATGGGCTCATACAGTGTTGATTGATCTTTCAAGGCCAAGTTCTGCAAAATTTAACCAAGAAAGATGATGGGGGAGATAACTGAAGCTGTATTTGAGAAACAATCAACAACAAAAGTTATGAGTACCTGTCCGTTAAAGAGTTTACGGGGAAATTCAACAGAGTTTCCAGCAATAACCACATGAACTATTTGTGCTGCAAGGGCATGTACCTGTTCAAACCATACATCAGAAATTAAGGACAGAAAAATTTGGACGAACCTGAGAGTAAAAAGATTTGAACCTGAGAGTAAAAAGATTTGAACCTTTTCGTCGCCGAGATACCCAGTTATATGGTCAACAAGAAGCTGAAATTGCAGAGGATTAGACGAACTGCTCCCAATGCACAGGCCCGACAATAACAGAACATATTTATCTTCCTCTGCAGAACAATAAAAATGTACTATGAGAATTATATTCGATGAGCTATAACGAATAAGGATTACAAAAGGAAGAGAACATATTCAGACTTACGCAGATTCAAAGGCCGCTCTATCTGAGGTGGTAAACCAGCTTCTAGTACATCTTCAACAACGAATTCACCAGCACTAGTTTCCTTCCCGTGCAATGCAACAACAACACCTACAATTTCCTAATGCATCAACATCCATTTTCTCAAAGAATTCGTCTTTCAAGACACCTTAATCTTGCTCAAACATGTGCCACATTTTAACAACCACAAAACTAAATACAACAGAGAACAGTCACACAATCCATTTACATACCTGTCACATATATTGCAGGTGAAAGTGCAGAGCCGCCAAGCTTAACTCTCCCGCTCTCGTCTTCCAGGATCAGATTATCATCAGGGTGCATAAAGTTATGCGGCTTAACAAGCGGAGTAACTGACCTCTGCATTGTGTTCTCAGATAACCGAGCGATCAATTTCAAGTTAGAAAATAGCCAAAAACAAATACACAGTAGAGATTGTAAACGAACCAACCTCTTTAGAATATTCATCGAGAACGCAAGGTTTAAGCTTCATGTGTTTGAACAATGTGCCTACAAGTATACATTCCTTTCCTTCTTCAAGCCCCAAAACCTTACACACTAGAAACAAAGAACCCCTTACTCAGATCTGTAATTTCAAACACCTGAACAACCCAGAAAACTTAGCAAAAACCCTATAAAAATCACTGCTTTTCACCAAATTACATCAAACCCATCACGAAATTCGTGGAAATTTCTCTGCTTTATTGAGTAAAACAAAACACTCACCAGGCAAATGAGGTTTCCAGGTAGGAGCAAGAGAGTAGAGAAGTGTTCTCATGAGATGAAGACGAGAAAAGTAAATCTGACTGTATTGTTGTCCTCTGTACATCTCCTTCTGTATCTCGAAACTCTCATCCTGCTTCAATTGAAACTCAGAATCAAAATTACAAACCCTAGCTCGCACACACAACAAGTAGAAACAATCGACCAACCACACATGATTCGTTTCGTTTTTTCGCATGAAGTAAAATACACGAAGAGAAGATTGGGTTTTCGAACCAGATTATGATAATCGGATTGCTTCCGTTCGTGAATCTTCTCGGAGTCGATTTCCATGGCGGGAAAAAGAGAAGAGGTTTCAGAGAAAGTTCCCAACTTTGGTACTAATCGCGAGAGTCTTCATCTTTTAATGGAGAAGAGTAAAAGGATTTTATCTAAACCGGAAACCGACCGGTTTAACTAGCAAACCGGAAACTCCTCACCTACTCTTTTTCCTGAGGTTTTAATCGCATCAACAAATTCTCAAACTTTCATCTTCTTCTTCTTCAATGGCGTTAATACATGGTTCGATTTCTGGGACTTGTCCGGTTCGATTGAGCTCTTCAACCTCAGTTCCACCGTCGAGGGTTTCTGTCTTTGTTCCGGCGACGAAGGGTTTGAGGAATTCGTGCCGGAGAATGGTTTTGAGAGCAATGGTACAGGAAACAGTGCAAGGGTCTTCTTCGGTTTACGCTAGAGAAATGGAGAGGCTTTCTGCTAAAGAATCGTTGCTTCTCGCAGTAAAGATTGCTCCTTTTTTTGTTTATGGACTTCGATTTACTTCATTGATGTGAAATATTATGATTGTTTAGATCTTCAATTTCTATCCTGATTGTGAAAAAAATTGGGTCTTTTTTTTTTAACTATCTGTGTATGAGATTGTTAGGAGTAGTTGTTAGCTTTATTCATCAAGAAATTGCAGATAAGAATGGGAATTTTTTCATCCAATGTTACAAAGTGTACACATTTACCAGATTCAAGTGTACAAGTGTAACGACTATTTGTTTGCTCTCTGTGTGTTTTGGACACTCAAATCTTTGTTGCCTTTGAAATTATTTATGTACAGTTGAAGGATGCTGGAGGCTTTGAGGGTTTAGTTACAGGGAAAACAACCAATATGCAAAGGATTGATGTGAATGAGAGGATAACGAGTCTAGAGCGGCTTAATCCGACTCCCAGACCAACTACGTAGACGCTTCTTTTAAACTTTTGGTTACGATTTTTGCTTTGTGTTTAGGAGTTAGGGCGATTGGCTTTTAACTGGTTCATATAGCTTTCCAGGTCTCCTTGTTTCGAAGGCAGATGGAATTTTGAGTGGTTTGGGTCTGGAAGCCCTGGTTTACTCGCTGCTGGTGTTATATTCGAGTAAGTACTTGCGTACTTATCATTTTCTCATCTTAAACCTCACCATTTCTATTCAAAGTTTTGTAATGTTTCAGGAGGTTTCCTTCAACGTTGGTGAATTTATCGAGAATGGAGATACAGATCAAGGATGCTAATGCAAAGGCGACCGCTAATATCAAACTGCTGAACTCGGTAACATAACTTTTCAAAGGTTGTTCATGTAGTTGCACTGAGTCACAAAAGAAGTTTCTCACAGTAGCAAAAAAATGCAGATAGAAAGTAAAATCATTCTGTCATCGAAACTGACTGTTGAGGGACCTCTGAGACTGAAAGAAGAATATATAGAAGGTATGCTCGAATCTCCAACGGTTATTGAAGAAGCAGTTCCTGAACAGCTTAAAGGCGCATTGGGTCAAGCCACCACAACGCTGAAGCAGCTTCCTGCTGTTATCAAGGATACTTTAGCCAGTGGTCTAAGAATTCCCCTGAGTAAGCTACTTTAATCATTATATATATACATAATAACCATTTTCCTCACATGTTCAGTGAACCATCTAGTAAACTCTGCTTCAGGTGGTTCCTTTGAAAGATTCTTCATGATATCTTATCTAGACGAAGAGATTCTTGTAAGTCTATTCAATATTTTGTTTTAAAGCTTATGAAAGCGATATTGTCTTTAAAGCCGGTGAAGTTTTATCGGTTTTTTTGTTTCTTTTGCAGATAGTAAGAGATATTTCAGGAGTTCCTGAAGTTCTGACGAGGTTGGGAACACCATCATCGTCGAGCGTCCTAGAAACTCTTGAATACGATAGTTAGATGTTACTAGCTAGCTAGCCATTGTTCCTATGTTCTTTCAAATTGATTACAAGAACCAACCACCAACTTGTGTCTGTAAATGTTCAAAGAGAATAACTATATATAACCTTAAAACCTCTTCTTCTTCTGTGTTCTTTCTTCAGTTTTCCCAAGTTTTCCAAGTACACTTAGAAATTTTCAATGAACCAATAAATGTGCTTTTTGGGCCGAAATATGTTTTACGCATAAAACCCTAGGGAATATTTTCAAAACTTTAGTTTAATCTACTGAAAATAAGTTTTTTAGACAAAATGACTGAAAACGAACAATTTCTTTTAACCAAGTAGTAGTGGTGACTAGTGGATAAAACGACTTAGGGAAAAAGTTGTATTCGAGAACATTTTCACTTTGTTTTGACCATTAGAAAATCTAGTGAGTAAATTAATCGACAGTTACATTTATCATAAGAGATTAGTCTAGTGATAAAAACCTGGATCTAAACTCCGGTTATTAGAAAACAACTAAAAAAATTTAGACAACAGGAAACTTGTCCTCCCATCTTTTGCTACACTTCCACTGTTGATGGCTTATGATGGACATTCAACTACTATTGTTTAACTGAAAACATGTAGTTGGCTTGGAAGTGCTTAATGTCATTTCCGGCTATTAAAACATCTTCCTTCTGTTGTGTTTTTCCTTCAATTTTAAGAGATGCTCTGTTTTGTTTGATCTTCGTAAACTCCTTGTCTGTAAAATAGAGCTCGTATCAAACATTGGCTTAGTTGAATTTATGTGACGAGGGTTGTCGTTTGATGTGTGGTTACATCATCATCTTCAATTCATCATCACCATGAAACACATGTTTGTAATTGTGGTTAGGGGTATCAAACGAGTCATTAGCTCATGAGCTAGCTCAGTTCAGCTCATATTTTGACGAGCACGAGCTATGTTTTTTGGGTTCATTTAATAAATCAGTTAAGCGATCGAACTTAAATGAAACTCGCCAGAGCTCAGATTAGTCATGAGCTAGCACACGAACAAAATTTTTTTTAACGATTTAAAATAATATATTGATATGTTGTAAATATACTTTAGATTTACCAACTAAAATATATATTCTCGTTCCATGTTAACTAAAGTAAAAATAAAAATAATTTCTTAAACAAATATCGAAGTGGTCTTCTTCCTAAACATGTTCAGTCTCTACTATGCACTCGATCTTGGTTATTTGGTTTTACAACCGACAAAAAAGATAATATATTTTTATTATCTTGTTAATTATCTATGTTAATTGTCATTGTCTTAGCGTGTGTGATATTGAATTAGTTTTGATTTAACATTTGATAATAATATTATTTAGATTTTATTAATGGTTAAAGTTTAAAGTTAATTTTGGATTTATAATAGTTTATTTTTATTATTTTATTTTTAAATTTATTTCGAATTAGCTCGCGAGCTAACTCATTTAGATCATGATTTAGATGATATAAGTTCGAGCTTATGTTCTTAAGCTCATATAATAAATGAGCTGAGCCGGGAAAGATTTTAGCTCGCGAGCGAGTTATCTCAGTTTGACAGGTTACTTGTATGCTCATATTTGTATTTTTAATATATTAATTTTATTATCTTGAATTAAATATGGCCCCATTGTACGTATCATATGTTTAGTATCAATCAACCGGTCAATACGTCCGTTTGGATAAGAAATGAGGAAAAAAAATTCAGTACTGCCAATAAATTATAGATTTTGGAGTGAAAAAAAAAAGCCATGAGTTTTAAGTTTGGGTTAATTAGTTAAATATCACTTTTGAATAATGAAGTTGGGTAAATAACATGTCAAGAAATATAATTAGGTAAGTAGGAGAGAGAACTAAATTTATGATGAAATTGCCCTTACATATGTAATTAAGGTTAGTATACAAAAAATCCCAAAAAAATTATATTATTCTCATCTCTCAAAAACTTGTCTCTACCGCTGTGTATTTAGCTTTGTTCTTATCTGCAAGCAAAATAAAATTGGATCAAAAAAATAGCCAGAAAATATGACAATAAAGCAAATATATTGTAACAGTTAACTATATAATAACATAGTTGACTATTTTTTAAACTACATATTATTAGTAACATAGTTGACTATTTTTAAAACTATATTTTCTAATGATATCTAAAATAGTTAGCTACCTCACACTAGTTTGTAACAATCTAAAATATAGTCAACTACAAAAAATAGTTACCAATTTAAAAGCATAGTTAACTATTTTAAAAATATAGTTGTCTATTCTAACGATTTCATAACATAGTTGACCACAAAAAAATATAATTGTAATAGTTACATATTTACAAAAACATAGTTAACTATATTCAAAACGTAGTTATGATAACATACAGATTGTAGTTAACTATTAATAGAGTTACATATTATAGTTACCAATTATAGTTTGCATAATGAAAAAATAACATACATAACTACCGACGGTTTGGTTTGACCAGAAGAAGGGACGACAATAAAGAGTTTAATGGAGGAGAAGACAATACCATCTTAATCCAGGATCGAAGATTTTCAATCCATAACAACAATATAACACAAAGTGATTGAATATTGGTTTTGTGGATCACGAGAGAAAATATATCAATTATAGTGTCTGAAAAAGAATAAACAATGGAAGAAAAAGAAGACATAATGAATTAGGGTTTTTCATTGTTTTTTATTGTTAGACATAAAGAAAAGAAGAAAAGAAGAAAAGAAGACATCAGAGATAGAAGGTGAGAATGAATTAGGTTTTTTTAATTGTTTTTCATTAAAAATAAAAACAGAAATTCAAGACATAAATTGTTAGTCATCCAATTTTAATTTATTGTATGATAAATAATGAATTATATGTTCATTAGGTAATAATTTCTCTTTAAATTTTCTAATTAAATGTGCATTCAACTAGTAATAGTTACAATGATATTTTGTTTAAAATGTTCAGATCGTACAAGGACAATGATGTTTTGTTTAAAATGTTCAGATACCTATTAGATTATAGTGTAATCACATATCAAATCATTAAGAAATATAACTCCTAAGAATTAATCATAAAACCCACGATCCACAAAATTCTCCAAAAGTCAAACCTTTTAATGGTCGGAAAAAACTACTAGCCTCTCGTATATATATATTAAAAAATAATTTATTTAAATGAAACCTATTTTAAAGAAAAATACCATAAAAAAAAAAATGCATCCGTTTCGGAAAAATTTAGGCGAATTGGTAAGATTCTGCGAGAACTCCGCCATGTAAGTGCGAGGACGAAGCAACGGAAGGATCAACGGTGAAGGGTAAATAAGGAAATTCACCGCCTAGCTCCTGAATGAAACCGTCCAAATCTCCTAAGCCGTTCAAGAACCCACCGGAGCTCTCTCCTCCGTCGCCGTTCCACGTCATCGACATCATCTCTTCTTCTTCTTCGTCTTCTACTTCTGAGTTTAAGCAGAATCCATGGTTCTTGTTCATGTCATGAACTTGATGATGATCATGATCATGATTTCCTCTAGATTTAGGGTTTCTTTTGAGACCCTTTTGGTGGTAAAGGTCGTGGTGATGATCTGGTTTTCCGGTGAGTTTTTGGACGAGTTCCCGGAAGTTGGAGACGTCGGTCTTAATGATCTCCGGTGCATAAATATGTATTATTCGGATCTTTGGTTTAGATTTGGTTAGTGTTCTTGATTGTGTATGCATGGCTATGGTTGATAAGCTTCTTCTTTTCTGAAAAGTAGTAGCTTCAATTTCCATAGTTTTGTGGAGAAGAAGAATTAGGGCTTTTATGTGATTAGAAGAGAGAGTTGGTGAATTTTGATGGTAAGTGGAATATGATAAGGTTATATACAGGGGAAGAAAGAAATGAAATGAAAAAAAGAAACTTATTTTAGAGTTACAAGTTTTAGTGACAACTAATATTATTTATAATCCTTTTCTTTATCTTATTTCATATTTTTCGTTTTGTTTTTGTCAACTCGTACTTCTAGTTTATATGTAGCAGAACGTAAGATCGTATATATAATCAATAAAGGCAACTGAAATTGATATACGTCTTGTTGAGGTTAAATAGATAAACCATAGTTGGATTAAATTATAGTATACATATATATGGATTATATATTTATATTGATGAAAGAGATGTGTCAAGCTGTCTCCCAAAACATAAGATTTATGTATCCAAAGCAAGTCCACGGACCCCTCCAACTAACCAAATACTCGTGTTGGAATGTTTTAAGACATGTTTTCAGACATTTCATTTTATAATTTTCTTTAGCATATTGGTAGTATCCTTGATATTTCTTTTCTTTGTAATCAGATCTACGTACCAAAATCCCATATAATTTGTAATCGTTTTGTGAATTCTTACAGCTATAAGTGTGTACATATAGTGTGAAAGGAAATATTTGAATGTGAAATATGTAATAACAACAAAGATTAATATTGGAGTATATGTGAAGGTGAAACTGAAACTTCTAAGTACAATATTTTGAATTGATATGTATTTTTATGTCAACATAGTTGAATTAAAGCAAAAGTAGTCATTAGTAATAGTATTTGCCTATTTGGCATAGTGTGTTTAGGTATTACGCATAAATCCAGGTGGCTTCAATTAATTAATATACCTATAGGATTCCAGAAAGTTGTCCCCATGTAATGTACACAAACTCAACCACCTTATCATTTGCAATCTCTAAAAGTTCCACATAAAAATACAATTGTGTGGACCACTACCAAAACCTTTTTTTAATATCTGAGTAATACAGCCTTAACAACAAGAATCTTAGTTTTAGATACATATTAAATTACGTAATTGGATGACATAATGCGAAAGAAAAATATAAGGTGTAAAACATATAGACATGTCTTGATAAGAACCATAAATCTCACAGCTGGTGGTGTACATATACAAACGTATACGGTATACGTGTATGAATTGTTCATGTAACATTCAAACGAGCTTATGATATAACTAACAAGACTTAAAAAGATAATTAGCGAGAGGAAGATAAGAATGTACTTATAAATAATTTTTGAAAAGGAGGATAAGATTGTACGAAATTGGACGTAATGATATAAGGACATGGAAATGGCATGACTCGATCGGGTGCACGAGGCAGTTGCACTTCCTGACGACTATCTTCTTTACTCCGTGGTTACTTTTATTTTATTTATTATTTATTTTAGGATTTTCTACAAATAAACCCTCCAATTGGTTAGAGTTTGCGATTTTACCCTTCAGATCAGTTAAATGCAGGTAAACCCTCCAAGTAAGAATCAACCTATAATATAACCTTTCTAAATTTGTCAAATCACAAAATTTACATATTAAATCGAAGTCCTTGAAATGAGAAACCCAAATGACCAAATCTATTCTTAAAATTTAGAAACTCTAAGGTTTGTAAGTGTAAATGCTCTTCAATGTTTCAAATCTGAAAGGTTATATTAATGTGGGTTGACTCTTAGTTAGAGGGTTGACCTGCATTTAATTGACATGAAAAATAAAATTATAAACTCTAACCACTTAGAAGATTTATTTGCAGAAAATTCTTTATTTTACCATGCTAATTGATTGGTCAACAAATTAATCTAATTAAGTTTAAAAAAAAAACAAATTACTTTAACCATTTGGTAAAATCATTTGAAATAATGTGTACATAATTTTCTGACCACTTTGTATGTGAGCATATTTCTACGCATGTTAGTTTTCTATTGGATATAACTAACAATATCTTGAAATCCCAACTGATCATCCAACGTACTGTAGTATCCTGGAAAGATGATACAAAATGTCTTAAACGAACAAAAACAAAACAACGATTACGAAGAAATATAAAAGAATAGACCAATAGGCACATACATGTAATATATGTCCTATATGTAATATACTAATATACACACTAGTTAAAATACTTGGAAAACAAGAAGATAGTAGGCATACATGTATCATTTTCACTAAATGAAAGATATTAATGTTTATACCAACAATTGAACAACATAATTTAATTAGAATGAGGAGTATCATTTTATAGCCGCCGGCTGTATGTACACGTGAAGAGTAGAGAGATACGAAAGAAATCCAACGGCTAGGAAAAAATAAAATTAGATGAAACTTTAATGAAAGGATTTGGTTTGTACGGCGCGTGCGTGCGTGCCTCAGAGACTCGAGATGCGAACACACCAGTCTCGTGCTCTCTTTTCGATGCGGACCACACGCAGCTATTTTGTCAAAACGTGACCGCTCGAGCCGTATTGGTTTGTGGACCCCATGATCTCTGTTTTTCTTTTGACGTGGTTCCCAGTTCCGAAGTTCTGGTGTATCTACTTGGTTGGCACTTTCCTTTTTGTTTCCAAGATTTAATAAGATTTAATTATTGTATAGCACAAATGTTACAAAAATAAAATACATGTATGTTAGTAGTAGAGGAGGATTTTGAATAAATAACGTTTAAAACGGTGGATTAAAATGTTCAACTTGGTTGATCACTAACTTGTTAAACATATGAATGGCTTTCTCAAATAAATTGGTTCATTAACCTATACAAATCTTTTTATATGTTTTCAAAAATATCAAGCTACAAATGTTCGTAAAACATATGTTTAACTTACATTATCTATAGTTGAATTAACTATACCGATCATGACGACAATATTACGGCAGTAATATTGTTGTAACTTCTAACCACGGCAGTCACCATTCAAATCTCACATGGTATTGGAATAATGTGCAGTAGAAACTAAACAAAATGGGTCACTTACGAATATAACATTTTTTAATTTGGATTTCGTGTGGAAAAGCAAAAGAAAAGTGGAATTTTGATGTATACATCTGTGCCCTTACGACGAAAGTGGTTGCGGATTAATCAACTAATAACTAATACCAATTTGCATTATGCTATTTCAACACTCGTGGTGCATTAGGTGAAAAAACTTATTCACATTGGGAAATATTTTCTTTATAAAATTATTAGATTATGATGAACATTGAAAATTCTTAATATATATATATATATATTTAAGTTTTATTTAGTTATTTGTTAAATTACACAAATATTTTAAAATACTATTTAAACATGAGTCGCATATTATTAGAATTCAATTTCTATCTTAATTTCAATGTCATAATTCATACTATGCAGACTAATATATATAAGTAAGTGAAAAATATTTATTATAAATACTCACTCTGTTTGTAATTAGATGATGTTTAAGTTTTATGTACTCTAATTTATTTAATTTTTATTATTTTCTAAAATAAAACATCAATTTTTATCTATCCAAAACACTTTAACCAATAAAAAACAAATATACATAATTTAAACATTTGAAAACAATAAAAACACAATTAACTTTGCATAGAAAATTGAAAATATCACTGAATTTGAAACATTTTTCTTTCTTTCTAAGACATCACTTAAAAACAAACGGAAAGAATATAAATTATTTATATTATGGAATCGTAAAAACAATTCAAATATTATATAGTTAAATTAGAAAAAAAATAAGAATCATGTGACTAATTTCATAAAATCCTATATAATATTTTAAAAACAGTTTTATCAAACATCACATATAAATCGATGTTTGATAATTATTTACCATTGATGTAATTAGTTTTTTTCTCATAAAAATTTATATTCGGCAAACTTTAAATACTCTTAGATATTAATAAATATTTTATTATTTTTTATCATGTAAAAAATTTCATTTTATACAACATTTGTTTTTCATTTTTTATACAACATTTTTTTAACATCGAAAGGTATCAATACCGTTATAGATAAAATATTTTAATTTTCTTTGTGATATTCTATAATTATGTTGACAAAATAATTGTGCTTATAGATTTTGATTTTTTTTTTGTTTCTTTGGTATGGTTTGGAATATCTTAAGAGAAATTTCAAAAAATGCCACTTTTCAAATGCCACTTTACAAAAATGCCACACTTTTGAAATTTTTACAAAAATGCCACTTTTTGAAAATTATTTTTATATTATTTATGTTTGGGTTAACTATGTTCTATTAGGGTTTAGTTTTAAGGGTTTAGGGGGGTTTAGGGGTCAAAACATTTTTTAGGGTTTAAAATTTTAAGATATAAGTTTTATAAATTTATAATTAGTGGCATTTTTGCAAATGAACACCCCTAAGTGGCATTATTGCAAATGTGCACACAAAAAGTGGCATTTTTGTAATTATCCCATATCTTAACCTTTTAAATTAATAATTTCATATCTTTTCTAATTTTATTTTTCAATATATATCATTTTTTTTTATCATTTGCATTTTATTTTATTTTAATTAAAAAATTTATTTATTTAAAATAAAAAATTTATTTTCTTTTCACTTTTTGTTTTGTTAACGATTTATAGTCTCTATATTTTTTTAATTTACTTTTATAATTAGTTTAAACTATTAATTTTTTTTATCTAGCTCAAAATTTACTTTTTTTAAAAATAGTTTGAAATATAAGAAATTTTTTCTTTTTATTACTTTGTTACTTACTTGACAATTATTTTATTCGTTTTTAAACTTTTTCTTAATAAATTTTAGTTATTAACACATGTCATCATCTGTTAGTATTAACCACATGTCACAATCTGATAAATTAAAATTTTGCTTCCGTGTCATGTTTTCATTACTCGCATCCTCTTTATATAATACGTATTGGTCATGATTATTGTATTGATCATAACTTCTTATTTTTTTTGGCTAAAACAAAACTTATATTTTGGTATTGTTTATGTGAAGTACATGATTGAGTTCCACATGTTAACACGTATTGTTTCCCTACTAGGAAAGAAGGAAATCAAATCATGGTGGGAATTTTGTAAGTATATTCTTATTCACCAACCTACCCATGATCATCATTCGTAGAATCATTTGCCTTGATCAAATTTGAGGTTTGTATCCATAACGTCATGACTAGCAATTATTTATTCCTAAACAATTGTTTACGGACTCGAAATCGTAGCTTTATGTCATTTATTTTGGAATTGTTCATCTCTTTCTAACTCTCAAGGACATATTGCTCAATTGCGGAGGCAGAATTCGATCCATTTCTTGACTTCGTGTGGTAAAGCAAGAAAAGGGAATTTTTTTTGGTGTGTATCATTAAGGGTTCTGATCAAATATGTTCAAATCGATCCAACATGAGTGACCAAAGAAGCAAACCAAGAACCATTAAAAGCTTAGCGTGCAAAGTAGGGATGTCAAACGAGTCATTAACTCATGAGTTTGTTCAGCTCAGCTCGGATATTGACGAACGCGAGCCATGTTTTTTAGGCTCATTTAATAAACGAGTTAAGTGATCGAGCTTAAATGAGTTGGCGAGTTAGCTCAGACGAGTCGTGAGTTAGCTCACGCACAATTTTTTTTTAATAATTTAAATTATTATATTGATACATTGTAAACATACATATATTCTCGTTCTTTTATAAGTTATAACTAAAACAAATATAGAAATAATCCATTATATTTTATAAATAAAATAGAAATTAACTTTTATTTTACATTTTAATTCTTTAGGATATATAAAAATAGAATACAGTATTATCAACAAAAAGAAATGAAATAATCCTTTATAAATTTAGCATTTGATAACAATACTATTTGGATTTGTTTTTAATATTAAACATTCAGAATTAGTTTTGGATTTTATATTAATATAATTTTTAATTATTTTATTCTTGCATTTATTTTATATAAACTCGCGAGCTAACTCATTTAGATTACGATCTAGATGATTTGAGTTTGAGCTTATGTTTGTAAGTTCGTATAATAAATAAGCTGAACCAAGCTGAACTGTAAAATATTCTAGCTGATCATAAGCTGAGCTGAGCCGAGCGAGTTAATTCAGTTTGACATCCAAAGTAACTCCTGATAAGTTTTAATCTGTTTTTAGGCTTTAAGTACGTGAGCTCTATAGTGAATCATGAGTTTTGGGCCTCGTGATTAATAATGTTATTATGGGCCTACATGGGCCATTGAAGTTAAAGCCCATACTTATCTTACGCTTTCGTCTCAAGTCTTGGCCTAGCGTTATTATTGTTGCTCTGTATTAAATTTCAAATTCACCGACGGTAAAATTCTCTAAAGCTTATCTTTTCGCCTCGGGACTTTCGCCTATTAGTGTTCATACACTTGTTAATAACCTATTGGATCAATTTTTTAAGAATAATTAAAAAATTAAATATTTTTTTTCAGAAATCATGCTCTGCGGATTCTCCGCCTGAGATTTTAATCTACAAATTACCAAATCTGAACAAATTTTAGAAAATCAATATTTTTCAAACGCAAATTCTAAGAAAAATTCGTATAAATCTTCACTCTATCACTACACCCTCATTAGTATTCTTCTTCTTCCTCACCGATTTCTGGGTATTTTCCGAAGAAAAAGATCAAGGCGTCAATGAAGTTTCGAAAAGAGCAAAAACCGATTTTGAAGGCTAAGATCTCTTTGAGTATCGTCGGTTTACCGTTTCAATCAGGGATCGTCGCCGGAGAATCGAAAGAGCTAAGCCTCAATCTCTCAACTTACTTCGATTCTGGTCCTTCCTTTAAGATCGCTTATCGTCAAAACCGGCGTGTAAGATAGTGAATTCCTTTCATTGGGATCGATATATTGACAAAGCTATTAATAGCTGAAGTTGTTACATAAAATCAGGAGAATAAGTGAGATATTAACAAGTATATCTACAAGATAAGTAACAGAATATCCCTATATTCTATTAGAGCATTGGTTCTTTCGGAATATTCATTTTTACGTTTGTTTTTTCTCTTTATTATGTATTTGGCTTATTATCATCAACAAGTTGTACATATGTGTTAAAATTTCTCAATTTTGAAACTCTATATATTGAATTAATCGAGAAATCCGTGTAGTTTTGTTGAAATCTTAAAATGTTTGAGTTGTTCGATATTTATAGTTATGGATTCGACATTCAAACATGTACGTGTTATTTTCATAAAGGAGTCGAGAGTTAAATTAAAAACAAACAAAAAACCCTTAAAGTTTAGGCTAAATTCCAATTGGAAAAATGAATATTAAAAATATTGATGTAAATATTATACAACTGTGAAATGAAATGAAATGAAAAACTAGTAAAGTTAGGTATCCTAATTGAAACAAATGTCTCATGGCCCCTTGAATCGGATTCGTAGTAGGCAATACATCAATAATTGGACCCATCTTAAGGAATACTTCCAAAACAACATTCTCAATCGGTGCAATTCGTACACATAGCGAATCCAAATCTAATTAGATAAGGATTTGATTGTAAGTTGTAACAATAAAAAACGAGGTTACATAATCACTCCCCCGGCACAAGGATCCAAAATTACATATGAAAAAATAAAATAATGAGGAATATAATAAAAATGAAGGTATGTAACATTTCATATACTAATAAATATCTGTTCAAAATCAAAAGCGCAAACAAATAGTGAGCTTTTTAGTTTTCTGCATTAATGGCTACGCCGGAAAATGACGACACGATTCCCGAGAAACAACAAACATGGGGAACATGGGAAGAGCTTCTCCTCGCATGCGCCGTACACCGTCACGGTACCGAATCATGGAACTCCGTTTCCTCCGAAATCCAAAAACGGACTACCAATCTCCGTTCACTCACCGCCTCCGATTGCCGGAACAAATACTTCGACCTCAAAAACAGATTCACACAAGAACTGGGTTTACCGGAATCCGTCGCCGAGATCCCAACCGTTCCTTGGCTAGAGAACTTGAGGAAACTCCGAGTCGATGAACTCCGACGCGAAGTCGAACAATACGATCTATCCATCTCGTAAATCCCAATCCACCATGCTTTTTTTTCCTTGTAGAGATTTGTGGATTGTTACTTCAGATTTTTTGAATCGAGAATTTTCGTGATGCAGCTCGTTGCAATCGAAGGTGAAGAAATTGGAAGAAGAGAGAGAGATAAGCTTAAACGAGCTTGACACGGAAATCGAGAACTCTCCAGATCTAAATAAAATCGTTGAGAAGGAGGAGCATCGCCGGGAATCGATTAGCGATTCCGGCAAACCGGTGGTCCCAAAGCCGCCGATTACGTCAGTGAACGGATCGATTTCCCCAGATCCGAAAGAGGATAGTCCTGGAACTGGTTTGGAGAACGCGAAGAGGGACGAGGAAATGGTCGGACTCTACGACGGTGGAGAAGCGAAGCTGGCCGGAGAAGATTCGTGTAGAGGGAGCTGTGAATCGGCGGAGAACTCGGAGAGAGTCGAACCGGGGAGAAGGACCGAGTTAACTGAGTCGGAGGGAGGAGGGAACGGTGGAGATGAAGCAGGGAAGGAGACGAGTGATGTGCAGAGCTCGGCGAGCTTGCCGAGAAAAGGAACGTCGGAACCGGAGAACGAAGATCAATCGCCGAGCACCAAAGATTTATTTCCCGTCGAATCTCAGCCGTCGATTAGTTTCGTCGAGATTCTTCTTTCTAAGCTCTGTGGCTCCCACTTTTCGCGCCGACTCGAAACCCAGGTGAAAATTAAAATTTCAATTTTCTTTTTTTTTGTGAAAAGAATAATCTTAATTCTTTTGAAAATAGTTTAGTTAATAGTTTTGAAAATGTGCTACTATAATTTATGGAAATATTTTAGTTAATATTTGTGAAATTTATAAGTTATTAACGAAAGTGGATACAAATCCTTAAAAATCAATTTTTATGGAACAAGAACAAAAAATGAAAAAAAAATATTATTTTAGGATTAGACGGAGTAGTTTTAAATCATTTTTTTTTAATTTTAAATTATTTGTTTCCTTGTGCACGGTTCTAATGGCATCATATATATACTTACAGGAAACAGTTGAGTACAGTAAGATCATTAGAGAGCACATAGATTTCGAGATAATTCGGAAGCGAATCGAAGAAGGGTGGTACAAAAGCTCGATGAACAAATTGTTTCGTGATTTGCTTCTACTAATCAACAATGCGAGATTCTTTTACCAAAAGGGAACTTCTGAGTTTAATTTCGCAGTTCAGCTTAACGAACTCGTCAAGAAACAGATTACTACTACTAATACTATCAAAAAACCTAAAGAGATTTCACCACCAAAAGAGAATTCTTGCTTGGAGTTAGTTCCATTTGTGGAAACTTTTCATGCAGTCTCTTCTGCGAAGCCAAGAATGTCTGTTCCTCTTGTAGCTTGTCGGAATCGTAGCTCATTGGCTACTAAACCATTGCCTCCTGGATCGGATAAGAAAGATGATACCTTTGGAGAAGACGATGATGATAAGTCTCTGGTTTCGAAGAAGATGACGAGAGGAAGAAGCACCTCGACTAAAAAAGTAGCAATCAGGAACGTCAAGAAACTTGATTCGGGTTTGAATGTTGATGAAGAGAAGAAAGGTGGTAATAAAAGTGGAGGAAGCTCGAAAACGAAAAGTGCTGCTGCGAGTTTTCTCAAGAGAATGAGAGTGGGTTCTTCTTCGTCTGATACTGTGGTTGAGACATTGAAGCCAAGCTCGGCCACTGATTCTTCGAGTACCGGAAAAGGAGAAGCAGAACAGAGGAAGAACAAGAGTAACAGCAGCAACAAAGCTGGTGCTAAGAAACGAGCAACAACAACAGGGAAAAACCAAACAAGTCCTGTGAAGAAAAACAATGGTCGAGCCCTGAAAAGAGTAGCTCTTCCATCTTCTTCTTCTCCGACTCTGGGAAAGCGAAGCAGAGAAGCTGGTCATGAAAAGGAGGGAGGTTCGTATTCTTCTACGCGCTTGAAGAAACGTGTAAGGAGGTGATTTAGTTATTGTACTACTTAATTAGCT
Source organism: Arabis hirsuta (assembly GCA_964056655.1). NCBI lineage: Eukaryota > Viridiplantae > Streptophyta > Magnoliopsida > Brassicales > Brassicaceae > Arabis > Arabis hirsuta. Next base: position 49,097,499 of record OZ053298.1, read on the forward strand.
ATATATATATACATACTCTCTTTTTGGCTAACAATTTAGGGTATGATGTTGATGGATAATGGAAACAATGTCGATGATTCGGAGTATGAGGCAAACCATTTATTAGGTTAAGTCTAGTTTGGGACATCTTTTGTAGTTCTCTCGATCTCTAAATCAGCAAAATATGTGTTTAGTGATGATCATAGTATAAGATCTTTTGACTAAGTATATATAGCAAAATCATGAGCTAGAGCTTTTGTTTTCTCATTTAAAGTTTATGTTTTGAAGCCAGTTTTATTAATCTAAGACATATCAAACAAGAATTAGCTTAAAACAAACTCTTTGTTGTCGTTCTCATTCTCAATGCTCACAAACTCCTCGCCAACATTTCTTCGAATCTCCTGTAAGATTCAACCTTCTCCAGCAAGAACCTCTCATGGCAGCTCGCGATGAACATTTCTGCCAAACGATCAATATCATCATCTTCACAAACACTATGATCATCATCATTAATGTTATTATTTTCATTAACATTCTCTTCTAGCCACTCGAGGTACTGAGACTCATGGCCATCTTTGTCTTCATCACCATGAAGAGAGAAAGGGAATGGTTTAGTGACAGGGACGACATTGGAAGAGGATCCGAAGAAGATGTTGTGTTGGTTTATGGATGCTTTTGTTGAGTAGAACATCATCATGAATAACCTCTCCTTGTTGTGTTTAGATATCTCTATAAGAATGGATTTGGCTCTTGAGAGAGACCGTAAGAGACGGTAAAGAGAGTTTGTGATGAGGTTTAAGAATAAGGTTTTGAGTTTGATGGAGGTTGAAGAAGATGATGATGATGACCTTTTGAGCTGCATGACTCAACCACGAGTTAAGAGACTCTCTCTTTACACTCTTCTTTTGTGTGCATTAATCGACAATCTCGGCAATTTATAAAGGATTTGCTTGACATTTATAACCCTACAAGTCCCAATTATTTACTTACATGTCAATTACAGAATAGTTTGTTTTGAAAACGAAGTGATTAGTTTCTCAAAAGAAAAAAAAAAGCCAAGTAATTAATAGTAATATTAATATCTTTCAAAACATTAGAATAATTTTGAAAAATAACATGATATAGCCCATAGAGGCATCAGTTCGAGTTCCTTGTGCCCCCTATAGGCGATATGCATAAAATTAAACATTATCTTATCAAAACATAAATCTAGAGAATCCAGTAATATACACAATTATTACTCGAATAGTCTAAAGAATCGAGTAGGATTATATATTAACCAAACATGCATTTTTTCTCACCACTAATTTTATTATGTCACTACTATATAATATATATGTACTACAATTGCATTAACGAAATTAGAGGAAAGTCTTCAATTTTGAAACTAGGATACGCGTGAGGAGAATCTAGAGATGACACAAACGCGATAAAGAGTTGGTTTCAAATATTACAACTTTCAACTGCCCCCTCTCTAATTATTCATCTCCATTGTTGTGCTAGGTCCTTTTTCGTTTGTATCTTATGAATCTAGACAACCTTCACATATGAGACTAATCGCTATATAGAAAATTTGAAATGAAAAAAATGTGTAATTTATAGGGTATACTAATTCTTGTAATCATATTATATAACGAGACTACCATATTACAATTCTTTACTCTTTTTTTTTTCTTTTTCTTCTTGATCTTTCCGTTGTACAAATGAGTATACCAATCAAATTAAGTTTAGCTTGCAAATAAAATTTCAAACTAGTCGGGTATATTCAAACGTTAACAACAACAAAATCATAGTCCCGAGTTGCGTTATAGTTACGCATTTACGCGGTATATATGATCTTACACGTTGAGCTTTAAGAGGTAACGGGCACCAGATAATATAGCAAGTTGTTGTTTACGTGCAGTTTTGATATATCCTATAACGTAAATAAAAAGGACTAAGAAAGAGTTAGAGAAAAGCAGTTTGATAGATCACTAAGACAATAATGCATTCGGGAGTTAATTACTAGTTATAGGAAATAAAGTCTAAAATGATTATCTTTCGTTACATCATTGTATGATTTGGTATATGGTCATGCGCCCATACGAATGTGGTAGTTAAGGGTTGGGGTAGTCCACTACAAAACATTTTCTCGTAAATGGTTTATTGCGTTGAGAATCAGATACATGTTTACAGTAGTTTGAAATTGTAAATGCAAATTTTCTCAACGTGTTAAAGAATCTCTCATTGGTAATAAGTTGGGATCATGTCTAGTATGCAAGGAGGGACATATACTATACTCATTATTAAAAGACTCTAAATCTTATCAACCTAGAATCTCAATACGTAAATTCGTAGAGAGTCTGAGCTTGATTACTCAGATTTAAACCTGCATAATATATAACATATGTTAATTAAAAAATAAGGATTAATTGGATGGCCTTTGTGGTAATTTGTTCTTGAGAAGCTCTCGATGAGATTGTAAAAATAACTTTGGATTCCTCATGCAATGAAGTTTCATCTTTTTGTTAGCTTTAGTGTATCAAGTTATTCATGAATTCGACTTGCAATGATTGAATTGAGAACAAAATTATCATTTGTCTTGTTTTTAGTTTGTTGATGTTTAGGACTGGAACAACTTTGGTAAGAAATGCAACTGTTGTATGTTAAAAGCAGACAAGTGCTCAGTGTTTTTCCTGTTGATGAGTGTTTGTGCTTCCATTGTTACTCTGCTTATTCAGAATGACATGTAGATTGTGTTCGAATTATCTGGTTTTAAAGTGGAAAATGTGCTTTTAACTTGCAGGTTTCTAAGTTGTGTAGTAGTTTTGGGATTTTTTATAGAGTATGAGAAGAGGTAGAGGGAAAGGGAAGAAGCAGAATGCATCTGCTAGGGAAGATCGTGGAACCGGTTAAGAAGAAAAGATTCCACCTTACAGGAGAAGAGGAAGGCCACATAAGCCGATGAAAGATGAGTTCGAAGAGGAAGAAGAAGAAGAAGAGATGGTGGTAGAAGAAGAAATCGATGATTCGATAATAATGAGTAAAAAACAAGAGAACGAGAGGAAGAGGAAGATATCTAATGGAAGCAATACAGATATAAATGAAGAAGGGAATGGGTTAGGATCAAAATCAAGCAATACAGATGATTCCACTAAATCGATATCTATTAGATTTAGACAGAACGGAAGCCGGAAGAAAAGCAAGTCGAGACGAGCTGCTGAAGCTGTTGTGGAATGTAATGGAGTTTGAGTAAGAAAACCTCCTTGGTCAGGAAATTCAAGAAACATAATGACAAATTAATTAACCTGAGGCTGCTTCTTAGTATTTTGCTTTTCTTTTTAAAGTTGAGAACTTTTGGTATCTTTTTTTATTTTGGTAATTATATGATTTCATGAATCAATCTGCATACTATTTAGTTATTGTCTCTCTTCTGTTTGGTTTTTGAGGGTCCAAAGATGGTCGTGTAAACACATGAATTTGGCATAGAGAGTGGGAGACAAAGTGGTTGACACATTGAGAAAAATGGTGAGATATATACTATAATCTTCAAAAGTTCAAATCATTGTAGAGATGTTATAATTGCAACTTGTTGAGAGTTTAGTCTTCTTCTTTATTTTGTGAACAAGAGATTGGTCTAAACAAGTGAAACCTGGAAAAGACAAAACATATATATGAATGCTTTATAATCATTTTGATTCTCTTCAGATAATAAACATTAGGCATTGACCCTTGACTAATATTATATGCTTCGATCTCGGGTATGGGGGATTGCGGGTTCCGGCCTGAAACCTCTAGACAAGAAAGAAAAACATTAAGCATTTGAATTTCACGTAAAAAGTCGGATAATACTATAATAGCAAGAGTCGATAAGTACATTTTAGCCTAATCAAAAATTATTATTTGAAGTATACTTACAAAGAAACTCATGATCGGTTGATATGGTTAGTGGATTAGGCACTAATAATTCGAGTGACGAAAACCATGGATATAACGCCCGCGAACAAAAATTGAGAATTTTGGGTGTGCGTCGATCGACACCAGGAGTGTGGGTTGATCGACACACGTTTGAATTGGACCGACTGGTTCGGTTTTTGAATGTCGGATTTCGGTTCGGTTTAAGAAAAATCCTAGGGCTTTGTGTCTCGATTTAGAGAGTTTCCAGAAGAAAACAGAGATTTTTAGAGGATTGAGAGAGGAAATGGGACCATTGTTGATTTCCTTTGTGTTCTTGATCCTAAAAGCTTGTTTTAGTGTTTTGTGAGGCTCTAGAATCGAATTTAGTGTGTGTTCTTCGTGAAGGAAAAAGGAAATCCGAGTTTGAGTGATAGGAATCCATGATTTCGTGTGTTCTTCGTATTCTTATCCCTTTTTCATTTTGAAATCAAGGTGAGTACGTGACCATAACTTATCTAGGTAATTGGAATGTCATGATGCGTTTGATTGAGGTTTGGATTGATGTGATGATGATTGATTTTGTAATTTGAGTGTTGCTCGTGTTATTGGATGTATGTGGAATTTTTTGGTGCAGGAGATCGTTACGTCGCGTCCTGGAAACTAGCCATGAGAGGATATGCTGGTGTTCTTCGACACTGCGACGAGCGTCGATCGACACCAGGGTGGTGTGTCGATCGACACAAGTGTTGTGTATCGATCGGTGTATCGATCGACACTAGGAGGGGTGTCGATAGACAAAGAGTCTGAAATTTGATTTCTTGTATTGTTTATCGTGCTGTTCATTGTTGATTGATCGTTTGGTATTATAGTATTATTTTATGTATGTGTGTATAGCCGGTAGATGGAATGACCGTCTCACTGAGTATTTGTGATAATACTCACGCATCTTGTTTTGCCATGTGATGCAGGTAAAGAAAAGGTGTGATCGTGGAATCATGGCTGGGAAGGGGAGATGATCTAGGGTCTCGCTTGGTTGTCTTTATGTGATTGTTTAGAATCGCTAGGTTGCTGGTTTAATGGAATTGGTTTAATTGTTGAATTGAATTGGTTTCTGTTGGTTATATGAATGGGTTATTGGATTTAATGGATAATTCGTTTGTTGAGTTGATTTCTGTTGGATGTTTGATTAGTGTTTGCAAGTGTTGAGAATTAGTATTCCAGTATTTATGGGAATACTAATTCGATTTTGTAAAAAAAAATAATGGGTTGTTTCAATTAGGGTTGGGCATACGACGGGTACCCTGAAAATTTGGAGTATCCATTACCCGACCCGACCCTTATGGGTTTTTGAAAAACAATACCTTTATCCGACCCGCAAAAAACGGATACCCTGCTTAACGGGTACCCGGCAAAAATTTGTTGATCCGCCGGATACCCGGTCCATTACCCTTACCCGCTCAATTAACATAATTTATCTATAATTAAATTTAAACAACTTGTATACCAAAAAATAGAAGTGTTATTACGAAAAAGAAAAAAAAAGCTCTTAATAGACAACATATATAGTTCATAAAATATAATATTACAAATTTTGATACTTAAAACTTGTAATTCATCATTTCCAAAATTATCGATAACAATTCAAAAACACAAAAGATTGACGTTGCGAGTATTTATACATTACTATATATTATATAATTTATTTTATAACTAAATTTATCAAATATTAATAATATAGAATGTGGGTATTTACGGGTCGGGTAGCAAATCCAGTACGAGAATGGGTAACGAGATGAGTAGTGGAAAAAATGATACCTTTTACCCGACCCTTACCTGCGGATATCAAAATTATGGTACCCTTTACCCGATCCTTACCTGTGGATATCAAAACAATAAAAACCTAAATCCAATCCATCCCAAATCGATTTCTCAAATAAATCCATCATATTTTTTACCAAACTGAGTTATTGACCTAATTGGTATTTTTTACATATTTGTAAAAGCAGTCTCAAAAGATCAGGTCTTTGGTTTTAGAGTTTAACCAAAACAGGGAAGCCAAAACAATTGGAAACCGCTTTCACTAAATAAAGCTAAGCAAAAAGAACAAATCAAACCTAAACCTATAAAATATTGAATATTATTACAGTTTACACAGACTCTGATGGATGTCCATGACTACGATTTAACTTTTCATACTTTTTTTATGATAACGAAAATCAAGAAAGATTTTGCTTTAGATTTTGTCACGAAAAATTTATCAAAGAAAAAGATATCCAAAACAAAACTATTTGGCTTTAATTTGCAAAAACAATCTGAAATCCAACATAATAAAAAAACATTTTGTTATAATTAGATTATAATTATACAAGAGAAAGGCTTTTAAATAGATTAAAAACAGAGTACTGAATTTATGTATAGGGTTGCTTGCACATCTACCGACATCAACTATTTCCCTTGAAGTGTCACATCTTTTGTTGTGTTCCAATAACTGTACTGCTCATTTGTCAGTCTTTAATATTTTTCACGTTTTAAAATCATTATTACTGATTTTAAAATTTACTATTTTTCTGTGCATCATACTGGTTGCTATTTAACTACTACAGTTATATTTGTAAAAAGAAACTCTCTATTTATAGAACTCTGAACTCCTCGGCACTTTCCTTTTGGTTCCCAATGCTGAGTATAGATAGAATCTACCATGAAGGAGTAATATTTTAAGATTACAAAATTATTATTCTAAGTACAAAAAAATCAGATTATCAAGATTTGTAAAGTTGAATGTTCTATGCAAGTCTGAACATTGCTCCCTGGTCTCAGATAGATGCACTCAAAATTTAAATACTATACTTTAATTATCCTTACATCACCTATGACCCAGAACCCCTACATCATCACATGACCTATCACCATCACATTTAATTATGGGATATTCAACATTTAACGAGTACCATTGAACTACAACTCTTCTCAAAAACACATAAAATCCAATATATGTATATACATTTTTCTGAAAATTTTATACATTGTAATTTTATATACAAAAAGTCACAATATGATATAATTTTGAGAATCTGAGTAGCATATGAAAGAATTATTTCACACATTTTTTTGGAAAGAGATATGTGCATAAGTGTCACCAAAGAGAGAAGATATTGTTCTAAAGAAGCATGATATGATTTCTTTATTGTTGTGTTGTGTTGAAAAAGAACCTAAACAGTGGAGTTTGTCAAGTGATACAAATGACTATTTTAATGTCGTAAACTTAGGTTTGACGTTCATCTGTGAGTTTTCGCTCACTACTCGAAGTCAATATTTCCCCGAGTTTCTATGCAACTTTATAAAAAAAAAACTTGTTTTTGATTAGTATACGTTCTATGCAACTTCTTTATCCCATTCTTTGCATCTTAATAAGTTTTAACACTTTAAAACTAAGGTTTTTAGCCAATTTAAACTGATTTTCCAACCGTCCTAACTAAATTCACTGCGATTGGCCGCTTAATGTCGTCTAGGTGGATGCCGTAAATAAAAGGAGAGTTAAGCTAGCTAGAGACAAAAAAGCACATTAATTATATAGGAGGTGCTTGCAACACTCTTTTAAAACTTTAGAAAAAATAAAAGTTTTTAAAGAGTGAAAGTAGATTTAGATTTGATTAAATAAATAATTTATTCTCTCATTTATTTTCCTAAATTATTTAAAGCTCTTTTGAAATTTATATATAGTTTATAAATAAAAAATTTCAATTGATTTATTATTATATTTTTTTTTATTCTTTTGAAATCCATTTTTATATAAATCAATAAATTATCAAAAATTTGCAAAATTAAAGAACAGTTTTTCATAAAGAAGAACAATAAACTTTAAATATATTTTGTTTTATAAGCTTTTAAATGTCGGACAAGTAGGTTAGATGTATATTACTTCAACAAGTGATCATTATGGAAAATCAAAATCGGGATAACAAAGATATTCGTTTAAATGCTTTACAAAAACAAGTTATTTTTCATTATATTAACTATCGTTTTTAAGTTTATTTGAGTTGGAAATACCTAAAAAATGTTTAGATTATTTGAAGATACAACACTGCATTTATAAGAAAGATTTGGAAACTTAAGAATTCATTCAAATGTCTTTTAGTTTGTTCCACCTTTTGATGAAACTTTTGGTAGTTAAACCAAAACATGAAATAATAAAAATAAATAAGATTTATTTATTTGAGATATTTTTATCAGATTTATGTCATAATTTATATTTTTTACAAAAAATTATCTACAAATTATTACTAAAATAACAATCACAACATTTACAGGTTCTACACTTTTTATTACTAAACAAACTTTTATTAATATTTAAATTAACCGTCATAATATATACAACCAAAAGTCTAGAACAAAAGACTATAGTTAATGATTCGAAAGACAGTTGTCAAGAGCCCCCATAATGTTGTAACTTTTGCAACAAATAGTAGATATATTTATTGTATTCAGCTAGAAACAATACATGTACAACATACAGAATGATCTTTATATTTCGTAATTGTTAACTTTAGAAACAACTCCTTAGTATTTTGAAATATAGTAAAATCTCACACCTATTTAAGTTTTTATTTTAAAAATGATTTTCTTACAAATTAAATATGCATATTGATAATGCCAAAAACGCGTGGACGTATTTATCAATTCCATAACTAAAAGTATTTTATCTCCTAAAAAAATATGGTACTAAACGTAAATATGGTTTAAAATAAAATAATGGTTTAGTATGAGCATATATCCCTTATATATCAGTTGGAGAATGATTTTTCAAAAAAAGCTTAGGTGCCTTCACCAAAACTATTCTTCTAATTTTAATATGATATAACATCCCTTAAAATATAACATGACATTCTCTCTAATTTAATCCATTAATCCATAATTAAAATTAGTCTAAACTTAATAATTAAAATTAGCCCAAACTCAATACTTTAAATTAGCCCAAGTTCAAAAAGAGAATGATAATGATGGCTCTATTGATAAAGTTAAGAAGAAATTATCCAAAAATAATCTCACGAAATAGAAGATTATTTTTATATGCTTTCTTTCGATTATTTGATTAGAGATTTTAGTTATTGTTACTTTTAAAAATAATTGTTTTTGGATTTTAATGTATCATAACTTTTTTACAAAAAAGTTTGTTCAACCAAAAAGATCAATTAAATAAATCGATTACATTTCGTTTTGGTCCAAATGTAAATTTATGTATCATCATCAACTCCAAAGTTAAAAATATGATAATCTTTAGTAAAATCTACACAAGATTAATCTGACGTTTATAAAATTATAGAAATCGTTATATCCACAAATTTGCTTATCCGAAATTTAAGAATATCACAGAAATAAAATATTAAGCAACAAGAAATTTAAAAGTGTAGAATTTTGCTGCTATGAAATTTATGTATCATCAATTCTAATTTTCAAATATGAAAGTCTTTGATAATTGCAAATATTCAAAGCTTTCAATAATTTTTTTTTAACATTTTTGATATTTAATTAATAATTGACTTATTATGGTCCATAATTTATGTATCATCAACTCCAAATTTAAAAAAAATAAAAATCTTAGTAAAATCTACACAAGAAAAAATCTTGTAGAAATATTCCAATTAAATAAAAATTACCATATTCTGATTAATTGATTGACGTTAACAACATCCGAAATTTTATTATCATTATTTATAATTGGAAAACTAAGGAAATCTTTAAAAGTATCTCTACAAACTCGTTAAGGTAGTAAAGTCTCGGAAATATTTCTATGGAAATGTATTAAAATACATCATATATTTTGTGGAGATAATCTTAACGATTTCAATTTTGTCATCTCTACAATTACTTTCACCAAAACAATTATGACATGGCTAACAAAATTGTGACATAACAATTTTGAATCAATAACAAAATCTTGTACAACTAAATTTATATTTGTTACCATAAATAAATCAAAAGAGTTTTTAATCAATATATTATCAGATTTTCGTTTTTATTCTAAAGTTATATACAAATTTGGTTTCTCATTTAAAAATAGTTTAGAAATTGATTATTGTAAAAATAAAATTACAGAACATTTTTATATAATATATATTCTTTTAAAAATAATAATAAAGACTTACCAAATTTTTAAAAGAAATTTTGATATGTTTGTGAAAAAAACTCCCAAATTTATTAAAAAATAGAGTTATTCTTTTAAATTTTTTTTTTACACAAGACAATATGAACATATTTTTTTATTCGAAAGCAACAGTTTTATTTATAAAATTTATGATTATATATTTTAATGTTTTAAAATATTAAATAATTTATTTATATTCTAAATACTACTTAAGATAATTGGACAAGCCAAATTTTACATTTTTTTAACTCTAATGTATTAAATTTTGATTAAACACATTTACATATAAAATAACGAAATGGTAAAACTAAATTTCTGAAATTCATATTATTAATAAAAAAAATATTATTGACCAGAAAAATTAACAACAAAAGAATCAACAACAACATTTATAATAAAATCAAATAACTACATATTTCACATTTTTAAAGATTAAAATTAAAAAGAAAACTACATAAATTTTTTACCCGCGTGTACGCAGAAGAAGCACCTAGTATTTATATATATATACTAGGTAAAGGACTAACATATATGCGGATTTATGATAAAATATGTTGTAGTGTGTGAAAAAAATCAAATTCGAAAAGTTAAATACAAAATTAAATCACACATGAAAATAAACAAAATAAGATCGAAAAATGATACTTAATACCTTGATTATTTTTCTTATTTAATTACCAAATAAACTTGATCACGTCTTTTTAAAATAATTAGTTTTTTCTATACAGTTTAAAGTAATTTAGTTTTTACTACTTCGCTATTCTATTTTGTAAAAATCTTGTTGAATTAATTTCTCATGTTTCTATTTGAATTTTTAAATTTTATAAATATTTTATAACCTATGAAAAAATAAAACACAAAAAACTGTAAAACCACTGATAGAGAAGTCTCATCGTCATTAAGTTACACTTTTTATTATATTTTTTCTAATTAAATTTGTCACATATTTCCAGATAATTAGTTTTTTTTTTTTTTTTCTAATTGAATTATGTTTATTTTTTATTTTTTATATAGCTATTCATATATCTATTTTTTCAAAATTTTGACAAACTGAATCTCATATTTTGAGATGCAGTAAAATTTCTTTCACATAATTGATTCCCAAATTTTTCAAAAGGCGAATGATGCTCAAAGTCTTGAATAGTATTTTTTTGCATTAAAATAAAATCAAATTGTAGTTATAGTCACTAATCAAATAATTAGTAATACATTAAGACTCTTATTGATATAAATAAAAATAAGTTAAAATTTTTATTATGTAATAGAAAATCTATTCCTATAATCTCATTATTTTTCATAAAAATTTTTAATCCCACTTTCTGATAAGACATACTATTGTATAACGATAAACATATTTTGTATTTAACTGGTTTAGTCTTAAATAATTGATGTTTTTCTTGAGTTGAGTAGTCAGTGATGTGATGATATCTACATAGTACATAATAAAAAAATTAAGTTAGAATTTTTTTTATTAATTTCACAAACTAAAATATATCGCCGTAATCTATCTTACCTATCAAATAAGAGAGTAATCGATATTATTTTTTAATAAAAAAATAAAATTTGTGGAAAAGATTATCGAAGTTTAAAATTGTTTGCTGAGAAGATTGGGTGAGCACAAAAGGTTATTATATAAAGACAAAATATTATAATCTATGAAGATTTGGGTATGTAAACCTGAGTCTATTTAAACTCAATTTTTTTTTTCACATGTATTAAATAATATTGTTATGTGAAAATCTTAAAACTTATTTCATCTAAGACATGTAAAGAAAAACAAAAAAATGGTTTTACGAAAAAACAAAACTTAACATATAATAAAAACAAAATTTAAAAATAAACCATGCTTATCGACTAACTATTTTAATGAATTATTAATTAGAGGTTGATTAAAAATCTTAAAATATGTGATTTTTATAATTTACTTGATAAATACAAATATATAAATTAAAAAAAAAAGATTTGTATGATATATGTTGCAAAATCTAATTAGAATCTTTTTAATACGTGTTAAAATCTAATTGACATGCTGACATATGTTACGATCGTGTTAATTACAATGTTTGACGTATCAAATTTTATATAATAAGATTTTTTGGTTTACGCCAAATCAAATTTTATGGTAGATTTTTTTTTTTTTTTTAAATTATGGTAGATTTGCTATGTTGAAACACAAAATATCATCTCCATTTATTGCCAACCTCATAATGCCAATGGTGGACCAAAAGAAAAAAACAGGCATTTATTTATTCTTTTGACATTAAAAAAAAAATATGCATTCACTTGTCAAATAATTGCAAGGAAAAAATAAAATCTATAAAAAGGTAGAAAATGTAAACAGTATAAAGTTAAAAAAAAATATATATGTGTACATGAAAGACCTCTCCAATGTTCACTTTCTCAAGTTTCTTCCAACTCCATGATTAGAAAATGCTACATCTCTCTCGCTTTGCTATGTGGTAATTAACGAACAACAGTTTCTTTTGTCCGTACCGTTTTACTCACTCTTTCACTGTCTTTGTCTATTACAACTCTCGTCTCCTTTTTACCTTCTGTTGTGTGTTTGTCTCTCTCCTTTCTCTGAACCCAAAACAAGTCAAAATCAGGGAAGCCATAATCTTCTTTGCTTTCTTCTTCTTTCGTCCTTTCTTTAAAGCCAAGAAAGTTAGGTTTTAGAGAGAGAGAGAATGATGAGTGAATCTGTTTCTGTCTGAGTAAGAGGAAACCAAAAATGGAGATGGGTTCCAACTCTGGTCCGGGTGGTGGTCTTGGTCCGGGTCAAGCAGAGTCTGGTGGTTCCTCCACTGAGTCATCCTCTTTCAGTGGAGGGCTCATGTTTGGTCAAAATATCTACTTCGAGGACGGTGGTGGTGGATCCGGTTCCTCTTCCTCCGGTGGGTCAAACAGACGGGTACGTGGAGGTGGGTCGGGTCAATCCAGTCAGATACCAAGATGCCAAGTGGAAGGTTGTGGAACGGATCTAACCAATGCAAAAGGTTATTACTCAAGACATAGAGTTTGTGGAATGCATTCTAAAACACCTAAAGTCATTGTTGGTGGTCTTGAACAGAGGTTTTGTCAACAGTGTAGCAGGTTAGGCTCCTTATTATACCAATTCTACCCTTTAGTTCTCTTGTTTATTTACATGTTTTGCCATTGCCGGAGACCGGCCAAGACTCTCTCCGTGTAGCTTTTTTTTTTGTGATTGTCAGTGCCATATGCTTTTTTTCTTTGGCTTTAACTTTGTTTGGAGGGTTTCTCTTTTAGCTTTACAGCTTAGTTTTGTAATAAAACCTGGTCTTGTGTTTGTTAGACTCGTTGGGCTTATTTTGGGGAATATGTTTACGTGTACTTCTATATGCTGCTTCTTTTTTATTTTTTTTTATTTTGTATGTTGTTGTCTTTCTAAAATATCTCAAGGGATATGAAATGAATGGACAAGAAGAAACCCATTGTCTTTCATGTTTGCTTCTTTAGGTCATATCATTATTGATGGGGGACAAAACTAGAGTAGCATCGCATCAATGACGTGATTATTGAATAACTTTGTTTTACATTTGTATGGTTTTAGATTCGAATTCAGATTGATGGTGAAAAAGCCTATTGAATGATGTGTTGGAATGTTTTGTTATGTTGCTTTTCTTTGAAGTTAACTCGGTCCGAATCCAAATCTCACATAGGTTTCATCAGCTTCCGGAATTCGACCTAGAGAAAAGGAGTTGCCGTAGGAGACTCGCTGGCCATAATGAGCGACGAAGGAAGCCACAGTCTGCGTCGCTCTCTGTGTTGTCTTCTCGATACGGACGGATTTCACCTTCGCTTTACGGTTAGATCCCTTAGCCTTGACATAAGACCGATTCGCGTGCTTACTTGTCCTTATTAAGATGCACATGTCCGTTTTTATGTTATGGGACAGGAAATGCTGCTGATACTGCAATGAATGGGAGCTTTCTTGGGAACCAAGAGATGGGATGGAGAAGCGCAAGAACGTTGGATAGCAGAGTGATGAGGCAGCCTGTATCAGCACCGAAGTGGCAGATCAATCCGATGAATGTGTTTAGTCAAGGTTCAATAGGTGGAGGAGCGACAAGCTACTCATCTCCAGAGATTATTGACACTAAACTAGAGAGCTACAAGGGAATGGGCGACTCAAACTGTGCTCTCTCTCTTCTGTCAAACCCACACCAGCCACAGGACAACAACAACAACAATACATGGCGAACTTCTTCAGGTTTTGGTCCGATGACCGTTACAATGGCTCAACCACCACCTGCACCTAGCCAGCATCTGCATCAGTATTTGAACCCGCCTTGGGTATTCAAAGACGATGACAATACCTGTCCGAATGATATGCAACCTGTTTTGAACTTGGGTCGATTCACCGAGCCAGATAATTGTCAGATAAGCGGTGCAACGACAATGGGTGAGTTCGAGTTACCTGATCAACATCATCAAAGTACGAGGCAGTACATGGAAGGTGAGAGCACAAGGGCTTATGACTCTTCTTCTTCTCACCATACCAACTGGTCTCTTTAGACCGACCTACTTTCTCTATGCATCAAAAGAAATCTTATTGCAATATCTTAAATCTTTTGCTTCTTAAATAAACCAGACAATCTGTTGCCAGAGAATGGCTTGTTGTTTTTTGCTTCATCAACATTATCATCAATAGATCTTCTTCATCATCAAATTAGGGTTCCTTATATTGATCTATAATCATCCTAATGAATCATTAAGCAGGAGCTAAACATTACCTCTTTGCTGTGACTCGATCCTGGCTCTATCCACCTTGCGTCTCTCCTCTGCTAATTGACATTTCTGCATAGATTTGACCTTAATATTCAGACCCAGATCAACAAAAAATGAGCTTGCTTTTCTATCAAAACCCTAATTAACAATCTTATCTTCCTTCAATCACTTCGTCGATTCGCCATAGACATCGGAGCTTAGCTACAGAGCCGAGTGAGAGTATGAGAAAAAGAGAATACGGGCTTATTTATGGCCCCATTAATGAGTTTAATGGGCCTATAAGGCTCTTATTGGGCTTTTTCTCTGTCTTCCACCGTCTCGTCTCCGAAGAACGAACAATCGGAAACATTTTTTCGTTGAGCTCTTCCACTGAATCTGCTCGTCTCTCGCTTCTTCGGATTCGAAAAGGTTAGACCTTTTTTCTCAATCCTTTTATGATCTTTCTTCGTTGTGTTTCTGTAACATTTCTTCTGTTCGTTAGTGATTGATTCCAAAAATTTGTCCGTGTTATTACGATTTTGATGAGCATACTATACTGGCTTCTCCAAAACTAGGGTTCTTCTTTTACATTAATCAAATCTCGGATTTTTTTCCCCTTCGATATTCAATTTCTCATTAAATGAATTCTGGGTTTTTGAAATCCGATGATGATTGTCTTTCTTACTGATGATATTGATGATCTGGGAATGTGTTCATAGATTTGTAAAGACTGCGACTTTAACCTTCAATTTGATGATCTGGGAATGTGGTGTTGTTGTTGTTGTTTAATCGTGTTTCTCTGGTGAATATTTTGTTCGTGTGTGTTTAGGTAGAACTTCAGAAGAAACCATGGATCCAGCTGAAATGAGATACTTGGAAGAAGAGGATGGTCCGTTGATGAAGACAATGAAAGGTAGTGTCACTGGTTTTGGTGCTGGCACGATTTACGGAACCATTATGGCGACATGGAAAGATGTTCCAAGAGTGGAGAGAAATGTGGCTCTTCCTGGACTCATCAGAACATTGAAGATGATGGGAACCCACGGTCTGACTTTTGCTGCTATCGGAGGAGTTTACATCGGTGTTGAACAGCTGGTTCAGAATTATAGAGGCAAGAGAGACTTTTTCAATGGTGCTATTGGTGGTTTTGTGGCTGGAGCTTCTGTGTTTGGCTATAGAGGTAATGGTTTTTTCCTTCTTCACTCATTGTTTGTTACTGTATGCGTTTTGTCACCGTGTTCAGCATAAACCGCGTCTCTATTATTCCTTCCAAGTAGTTTGGAACTGATATGGTTTTGAGGAAGACCAAATGAAGTTGCTGGAATTAACAATAGTAGTTCATGTATTTAGGAGCTTAGCAGTTTTATCGTGGGAGTAACTAAAAGAAGTGTGAGATATTTTTATCGGGGAAGAACTGGATTGTTCCTTACCTCAAGTTAATGTTATTTGGTAGCTGGTGTAGCAAATCTATATGATATCATTAGTTCTAAGACTTTGATATAGATTATGTACAAGAAACTCCCAAAATCTCATATATGTGAAGATCAAAAGTACATATTATGGCAAAAGTACATTGTAATCTGGTTTATTTTGGTGGAATTTGTTACAGCAAGGAGCATCCCGACAGCGTTAGCTGCAGGTGCAACTCTAGCTGTTACCTCTGCTTTGATCGACTCTGGAGGTCAGACCACAAGAGTAGACACTGGAAGAGAATACTATCCGTACACCGTCGAGAAAAGAGCTGAAGCTGATTCCTGATTTCTCTTTCAGTGCCTGAAAATTAATAAGCTATGCATTCGCTGATCCCGAGCTCTCGAGATTACCTCTCTTCTCTTTTTTGTTTACTGTATCGGGAGATGTGAAATCATAAAACTCTTTTGCTCCTTGTTTTCCTCTTGTCTTTATGGAGAGTGACTTCCTCACATCTTTTGTCTGAATGTTTCCTACAATAAAAAAAAAATATCAACTTTGTCCTGCTCTATGTTTAATCTCAACCTAATTAGTATTATCTGAATCTATAATTAGATTTGAACATGAGTGACAAGCACTAGGAAACAATTAGGCCAAGTAGATTTTGGAGATCTACATGTAAAAGCTGAATTGGAATACGTGGCAGTAACTCATTGGCTATCTTAAATTCCCTTGTGGTATGGCTAATCTTGTGGTTCTTGTCCAAGTGACTATCGCATCATCGCAGTGACGAGTAGCTTTGTTCAAGAGACCTCTGCATCAATGGCAGGGATCATAAGCCCTAGCCCTACGGCTCTTTCTTTCACCAGGTAAAAACGAGCTTCCTCATCTTAAAGTTGTCTCCTTTTAGACAAAACAAGAATCAGTCAGATGAATTTAGTTAAACAGTTTCGATTTCTGATGCAGTAATGTCGGCACAAGGCGGTTAAAGGCGGTGAGCTGGGCAGGAAAGAGAGTCTCCGGGAACGGAGTCAGGCGGAGAAACCTTAGAATTGCGGCGGAGGTGAGATTTGTGAATGCAGAAGAAGCAAAGGAGCTAATAGCAGTTGAAGGTTACTCTGTGGTTGATGTAAGAGACAAGACACAGTTCGAGAGAGCTCATATCAAATCTTGTCACCATATCCCTCTCTTCATTCAGAATGAAGACAATGATCTTGGTAAGAAGAATCATAGCTTAACTTGAACAGAGTGTGAGCATTATGATTCTGAGATTCTTTGTGGTTTTGTCTGAACAAAATTTGCAGGCACGATCATAAAGAGGACAGTACACAACAATTTCTCAGGGCTCTTCTTTGGTTTGCCATTCACTAAACTGAATCCGGAATTCGTTAAATCCGTTAGGAATGAGTTTTCTCAAGATAGCAAGCTTTTAGTTGTTTGCCAAGAAGGTCTCAGGTTAGTAGAGAAAAACTCTGGATTTGATTGAGAGATATGTATCAATGAATTGTAGTAGTATGAGATTTTTAAGATTCTTTATCGATTTTTGAAAAGATCGGCAGCTGCAGCGAATAGATTGGAGGAAGCGGGTTACGAAAACATTGCTTGTGTAACTTCAGGGCTACAATCTGTAAAACCAGGTTTTGATTCCATTTAGCTTCATCTAACATCATTTCTTTGTGGTTTTGGAGATAGTTTGGTTAGAGGAAAGATGATGAATCGGATTAACTCGTTTGTTGCGTCTTTAGGGACATTTGAGTCAGTTGGTTCAACCGAGTTGCAGAATGCAGGCAAAGCAGGGCTTATAACAATTCAAGGCAAGATCTCAGCAGTCTTAGGAACAGTGCTCGTCTGTAAGTTCTTGTTTCCGGTTTACCGTAGAATTGAAAAAGATAGAGAATGTTTCTTGTGGTGATGAATAAGACATTGTTAAAATTGCAGGTGCTTACTTGTTCATAACGCTCTTCCCGGACCAAGCAGAGAAGCTATTTCCTCCAAGCTAAAGAC
The DNA here is from genome assembly GCA_964056655.1 of Arabis hirsuta. Lineage (NCBI taxonomy): Eukaryota > Viridiplantae > Streptophyta > Magnoliopsida > Brassicales > Brassicaceae > Arabis > Arabis hirsuta. Next base: position 49,115,638 of record OZ053298.1, read on the forward strand.
AAGAGAACAACAGCAATTGATCCAGAGAAGTTTTCATAGTTTCAGTCTGTTTGATTATGTAGATGCTGAAGGGGGAAAAAATCAAAAAAGAAACCCGAATATTTGAAAATTCAAGGAATTACTAAAATTTATATAAATGGTATTGAGCAGCAAAGTTTGTTATCTGCTTATAACAATTGAAAGAAATCAACACTTAGAAAGACAAGGTTGCATACTGTTTTTTCAAAAATATTTAAAACTAAGATCAAAGCAGAGAACCAAAAAAAAACTACAAACAAAAAAAATAGGGAGCTTTAGGAGTTAGAGAGCGTGCTGTGCAGTTAAGTTCTGTGTCATTACGAGCTAGCAATCTCTGAAGAAGAAGGGATCAAAAGAACTCTACAGTGACTGAGACTTCTTCGATCACCCTTTGGTCATTAGTCACCTTGTAGACAGTAAAGTTGTCGGATATTCCCTGTTGCTGTCACCGAAACAGACAGATACATATCAATCATTGGATGACCGATACAGTGATTGAACTAGAATGGGGTTTTTATTTCATTACCGTAGAGCCAGTCTTTGAAATGCATGTGGAACGCGGTCGTAAGTTCTCGTTTTCGGTTTTCTTCAAGAGGTGTTTCTCTGAAGGATTGTCTTGTTTCTTCTAAGTTCTTAAGCTGGTCAAACAAAAATATACTTTGGGATCAGATGCTGTGATATGGAAGAAAAACAAGCAGAGTACTTCCGTTTTAAATAGAAGATGAAAACATACGTTTGTCTGCTGCACTGCCATATATGCATCTGGCAATGGAAATGGATTGTCTTTTGTCGAACCAAGTGCCTCGCCGGCAAACCAGTTTGGGATCTGAACCAGATACATTGTTGCGAGAAATCAACTCGTGGTCACAATTTTCATAAACAACATTGACTAGTTGTTAGAGGAGACTTAAAGTAACAAAAAAGGGCATGTACCAAAAAGTTAGTGAACTGGTCAGGGTCCACACAAGCAGCAGATTCAGGTTGTTTATCAGAGGCACCGGTAGGATGTGACAGTGCGTCATGCGGATCAACGGTTCCCAGTGCCAAGGGTTCATTCCACTTGTTGATAGCTGGCACAATCCCTACCTCGGTCATGTGCTCCTCCAAGTGTGAGTAAAACGTATTATATGGAGCAACCTGGAGCAGATTGAAATCAGAATCGATGCCAGCAGTTATAGACAACATATCAGAGATGTTTCCACTAAACTCAATTGAAGAAGTGACACTAACATATGTTCAATTGTCCAAAAACCATGAACCATTAACATAATCATGAGTTTCAACATGCTTTCAACACAAACAAGATATAAACTAACTAAAGCTATAAAAACTGTGGTCTCTACTAATATCAGCTGCATATCAAAGCGGAAAAGAATCTGCCCAATATAAAACTTGTAAATTAAACCCTCGATCTTAGAGAGACCTTCACCTGTAGTTTGTGGTTATCACCAACAATAAGAGGTTGCTGATTGACTCCCAAAAAGAATACGCATTCACGGCAATTGGCGATGCAGATTCGTTTGGTAGCTGCAATCACATGAACTCTCTCACAATGCTCAACTCTTACCGCCTGCAGAAAACATAAAGTATTCTCACTGCATCTTCTAACAGAGACTAAAGCAGGAAGGAGTATAGTTGCCGTACCTTGCCAGCAGCTCCCAGAATGATAGTAGAATCAGAACATCCATACACAGTTGCATATCTCAATGGCGCTAAAAGATAAATGACAGAATCATGGCAATTGGCAACCTGCAGAATACACAACATGCAATTGACGTGCATACATGAGCGAAAGAAATGGAATGAGGAATTCTACAACTACAAAATATTGAAGGATTGCTGATGAAAATGCAAATTAGTTCTTCAATACGGACCTTCACAGATCTACCCTTAAGATCGGAAGCCTGCTTGAAAAGTGAAGTCTTGGAGAATCCCTCGATAATACACGGACCTCTATCGTTAGATGAAGGTTTATTAAGAGCTGCATAAGCATCTACCATTGCAGCATCTTGATCAGAGGCATTAGATGTTCCATTTTCTTTCCCAGCAATTTTGTCAGAAATGCTTTCCAAGGTGGAAGCTATGTTTTTCAGAAGCCAATCATGCGCTTGGGCAGCAGGAACGGGAACAGCAGGCATAGCAGGATCAGAGTTCGCAAAAAAAGGAGTAGCTTGGCTCAAAGAAGGGACATCAGATCCCTTATCACCAAAATGAAGAAGAAACCCAATGTGCTCAAAACTCTCCATAGACAGGACCTGGGGAGGAGATTCGGACAATTAAAAAAACAACAACAGTTAAACCGTGATGAAATAACCATCTAGCATGAGATATGCATTCTGTTTCATTTCCCAAAATATTTGTATTCCAACCATATGACTTTATATCCATCTAGTAGAAAAAGAAATTCCTTCCGGAATGAGATAAATAAAGGTTAGCACATACCAAAGATTCATCTCCTTCTGCCTCCACAGGCTCTGCAAGGAGAGAAATAATATTTGACATGTGCTTTTGCAGATACGATAACTGATGAGCTTCTTCATCTGCCAGTGATGGCATAAACCGGCTGCTGTTGCTGCGAACAAGCTGCAAGAAGATGAAAAGGAATTTTAACTCAAACTTCAAGAGCAGCAAGGTTGTCTAAACCCATATCATGGAGACTGTAAAAAGAGCAATTATCACTAAAATATTTCAAAACTCAGACCAGCCTTGTTAACAGTCAGTCAGAATGTCGCCCAACTAGAGACTAGGACCAAAGTTACCAGAACATCCACACAATCACCAATTGGAAACATGGAAGGCCCAAATAAGGAACTACGAAAAGAAACAGACTCAAACACACACAATTCACAGCAAAGTGGCAATTATCTGGCTTCAATCTGTGAACTTAACATTGCGCCAGAGTTATCAGAGAAAAGGAACCAAAGTTAAGGAGAACCAAAATCCGTGAGGATTATTACGAACACGCCACATACTACACCCTCTCATTCAATGTAGTTCTTCAACATTGCTTAATGCTAACGTCGCAAAGCTTCAGGTGAATCGAGTGGAATTCATAATTATAGTGGAATTCAATGCAAAATGGATAAAAAAAAAAAAAAAAACATCTTTCTGGCCTATTTCATAGAGGCATTACATTCCATTTCCATCCTCGAGCTACCACGGTATCATTTCACTACCAAATAGATCATGATCATCCCCACTAAGATCACAGGAAAACATATCGACCCACATTTCAATATTAAGCAAAAATTAAAAAAACGTAAAAAATCTTGCCTGGATTGGTGATAAAGCCGACAAGTATCCATCGAAAGCAGAAGTCGATGGCCAGACATCAGCCACAGCTGCAGAGTCCTTATGCGTCCTAGGCAACAATTTCTTATACGATTGAATATAGAGAAACAAAACCAGATCCCTCAAATCAGCTCCCACCGAATCAACTTCCTCAGGTTTAGCCAGAACAAGAGGATCAGACTCGGAATGGAGCACCGAACCGAGAGTTTCGAGAACGAGCCGCGCATGATCACCGGAGATCAACAGAGCATCGGAAATGGCAGCAGATCCAACGCGATTATTCGTCGCTGCAGACGCTAATTTCTGCTTGATCGGAGCTAGGGTTTGAATCGGGTTGGTAAAAACGAGCTTTTGGATCGGAAGAAGACCGTGCTCGAAAGGTACCCGCCTCGGGTGGATTAACGAATTAGAATTCGGAATCGGTTTCGGAGTTTGAATCGGGTCTGGGTCAGGTGGTGGTGATTGGTCGATAAGTTCCTCTGTCATTATGCCTCAAAACCAGAGAGAAAGAGAGAGAAGAGAACAGTTGTGAAGTTGCAGATCTTTGAACAAAAAAAAGAAAAAAAAATTCATTGAAGAAGAAGAGTGTTAGGTTACAGTGTGTGCAACCACATGCTATTATCCTACATCTTGTTTCCTCTACCGTTGGATTTAAATGGGCTTTTAATGGCCCAGCTTTTAATGGCCCATTAAGTAACACTTGATATTTTTATCATCTTCCGATTAAACACAAACGCGAACTTAACCAGATTTTTTTACCGGCGACGGAATAAGTCGTCGTCGTCAATGGATGATTTGTCAGCTTACTACTCTCACTATAATCTCCCGTCGATTGTACCTCCTCCGCTTCCGGGATTGGTTCCGATTCCGATTGCTTCAACAAATACTGTCTACTTACCTACACACGCTTCTTCAATCGGTGGTCGTGATGAGGTTCGGACGCTTTTTGTCGCCGGACTTCCAGAAGACGTCAAGCTCCGGGAGATCTATAATCTGTTTCGTGAGTTCCCAGGATATGAGACTTCGCATCTCCGTAACTCCGATGGTGCTAAGGTAAATCCTTTCTGATCTATCGGAATTTTTGTGCTTTAGGTAGGGATGATTCGAGACAGAGAATCTTACTGTGTTTTGTTTTTGTAGCCCTTTGCATTTGCTGTGTTCTCGGATCTGCAATCAGCTGTAGCAGTGATGCACAGTCTCAATGTAAGTAAAAATTTCTTCGAACTTGCTCACTTGCTTGATTAAGAAAGTTTCTGAATTTACTTATTTATTTTGTTTCTCTTTCAGGGAATGGTATTTGATCTTGAAAAGCATTCTACTCTTTACGTTGATCTTGCCAAATCAAACCCCAAATCTAAGCGTTCTAGAACAGGCAAGTTGGTATTCTTTCTGTTTTGGTTGCTCAACAAATGTTGAATCTTTGCTTCTGTGTTAATTTTTACTCTTGTGTTGTGGTAGATGATGGTTGGGAAAGCTTGAAAAAAAACAAGTCTTGGAGCACCACTCCTGACTCTGGTAAGATCACTGCACAAAAGCCTTCATCTTTGGGCTTCGTGTGAGCATATATGTTCTTAGGCACTTATCATTCCAATCTTCACGATCCCCGTGCTCCTCCTGCATGTTAGCTGTTTGGTTAAAGATTTTACACTCGGGATATAAGTTTGTCAACATAGTTTACTGTTTCTGAAAGCTCACACTGCACATTCTTGCACGTTTGGGCACTAGCAGGTTTTGGCAGCTTTCACACTCCTGGAATGAGTAGTTCTGCTTACAACACAATTGTTCATTCACCTGCACAAAGGTCATCTGCACTACTTGAGCACATTTTCTGGTTACTTGGGAATTCTTAGATTATGTGTCTTTGTTTCACACACTTTCTTAATGCTTGGTTGACTGGTCATGGCTCTCATGCCCTGGATGGAGAGAGCTTGTTCTTTCATAGCTATTTGTTAACAAATTTCAGTGTCTTATTATTATATTCTTCTTTGCTCGTTCAGTCAAGGTATTGCTATTGCTGGGAGGGCAACAACTGCTGGAAAATCTGTAAGCTTCTGGATGCTTTATACTTTCATAGGAATATTATGTTTTGTCAGAACAAGCAGTGATGTAAACTATCCATTACCAGTGGACATGACAGTCTTTGTTCTTTTGACAGAAGAATGCTGCAGAACCTTGTCCAACACTTTTCATAGCAAATATGGGACCAAATTGCACTGAAACTGAGTTAATTCAAGTTTTTTCCAGGTAAGAATACACTGTCCTGCACACAAAACTGTAAAACCTGTAGAGATGTTTGTTTTCACTCTCTTTCTTTTCTGTTTAGATGCCGTGGATTCTTGAAGCTGAAAATTCAGGGCACATATGGGACTCCTGTTGCATTTGTTGATTTCCAGGTAAAGCTCTCTCGATATCTTTTTCTGAAAGAGAACAAGAGAGATCCTATTTTGTTTGAAGAGTGGATTGACTTTGCAATGTTTACTTCAGCAATATAAGTCCTTGATATGTGGCATTTTTACTTTGACGATTTTTACTTCAGCAATATAACTCCTTGATATGTGGCTTTTGCAGGATATCAGCTGCTCAAGTGAAGCACTACATACTCTTCAAGGCACATTGCTTTACTCATCCCTCACTGGGGAGGGTTTAAGGCTGCAGTATCCTTCACTACTATGCCTTGTTATTCCTTTGTTCCTTTCTTGTGTGACTTTAGTTCTACCCTAAGAACTGACTTAACGTGCAATTACAGATATGCGAGATCGCGGATGGGGATGCGTAAGAAGATTAATTAATTTTAAAATTTACTAGGCTCTGATTATTGAAAATCAAGTAGAATGTCATGCCAAAACGGCATAGGTACTGAACTTCGCTATATGAATGTATAGTTACAGACTCACAATACTCAGATGTATTGTTTATCAGATTTATGTAAGGACCGTATTGATATTGGAGAGCATGTTTTATATAAACGAACCTTGAAATGATACAGAACCATGGTTCCTTTATACATAATACTTCATAGAAAGTCTAATAGAAACAGGTCACATCCGGTGTTACAAAAGCAATCAGATGGTATTGTAGCAATCCATAGGGTTGCACACAAGTGGTCGAGCCATCTCAGCAGCAAAACCAGAACCTTGGCTCAAATCAATCTTCTCTCCATCGGTACTTTTCCAGTCGTAGCGCTGCACCAATGAACCCACACCTATATGCATCACATTCATGGCAAGCGATGCTCCTGGACATCCTCTTCTTCCACTCCCAAAAGGAAGGTAACGAAAATTCTGACCCTTGAACTCCATCTGATGTTCACCTATCTTCTCTTCAGAGCTCTCTAGAAATCTCTCGGGTATGAATTTGTCTGCATCCTTCCACAGTTCTGGATCTCGCATGATTGCATAGACATTTACAAGCACACGGGTTTTTGACTTGACAAGGCACCCATTCACCTGGCAATCTTCTGAGCATTCTCTTATGATTAGTGGAGCTGAAGGGTGGAGCCTCAGAGTTTCCCTTAGGACAGCTCGGAGGTAAGGGAGGTTAGGAACGTCTGATTCATTGACCAGCCTTTTGCTTCCAACGACGGTCTCAATCTCTTCTCTTAACTTGTTGAACGCTTGTGGATGGTTTATTAGTTGCCCCATTGCCCACTGCATTGCTGCTGCTGATGTATCTGTTCCCGCCATGAAAACATCCTTAAGAAGTTTCACGCAACACAGTTTTATCATATCATTAATCAAGTTGGAATTTGGATTCTAATTGCAGGTCAGAGGTACATACCAACAGGAAAGATTTCATGTCATTCCTCGTGAGCTTCATTTCAGCAGCGGGATCTGTGTAAGTCTCCAACAATATATCCAAAATGTCCTTTCTCGTACCTTCTCTCTTTACCTCCTTTGCCTCACGTTCCTTCATGATCCGCTCAACAAGCAGGTCATATTTCTCCACTACAGCCACTAATTTCTTCCCATTCCCAGAAAAATCCAGTACTTTCAAAGGCCCCAACACATCTCCTACACTGACCTTCCCTGCAAGCTCCAAACATGTCTTGACCAGCTCCCTAATCTCTTCCGCTTCATTATCAGTACCCGAACACCTCGTGCTCATCGCCATCCTGCAGATTACATTGTTGGTGTAAGTCAAGAACTGGCTACTCAAGTCACAAGGCTTCCCTTCTCTGCAGCACTTAGCCACGGACTCGACCAGCTTCAGTTTCTCCTCCTCACGGATGTCAGCGAATTTCTCAAGCTGCGGAACAGCAAGAAGCTTGGTCATGCACAGCTTCTTCATGAACCTCCAGTAATCTCCATACTGCGCAAGGACAAACCTGGACCCTCTATACTTGAAATACTCAGCAGAACCAAATTCAGGTCTCGAAGAAAAATTAAGCTCTTGCTCCTTAAAGATCTCTCTCGCCACCGAAGAGCTGGAGACCACAACGCACTTAGAAGCACCAAGACGGATCTCCATTAGTGGACCGTACTTTCGAGCTAGGCTCTGGAATGACACAGGCAATACTTTGCTTATCAAATGAAGGTGACCAATGAATGGTAAAGCCGGAGGGCTCTGTGGCAGCTTCATAGAAGCCTTCGAACCCTGCTCCTTGGAGAACCATTTGAAGAAAGCATTAAGCACGAAAACAAAAGTGAAGGATGTGATGAGGATGAGGTTAGTGTTTAGTTCTAGATCCATTGCTGGTTTATTGATACAATCTTTTTAAGTATTCTTGTATTTATACCCAGACACAGACGAATCTTGTTTATAAGATTCTCATTGTAAAGAAAACAAACAACCTTTTTATTATATTTATTTATGTGTGATGTAACATAAATGACTTGAACGTTATATTGTAAAATAAAAATCGTTATCCAGATTTCGACCATTACAGAAATACACAAGAAATCACTTGTGCAATTTCCACCAACAAAACCAAAATTCGAAACTTGTGTTCAATCTGTTTAACTACAGTATTCTTCATACATCTTTATGGATGGAAATACAAAGCTTTACAACATAAAATCCGTGAGCTATCTAAAGCCGAAAACTATCTACCAATTATCTCCCCTTATGGAAATATATCATCAGAAAATGATAGAATCTCCTTACTATATATCATCAGAGAGATGATTGACCTTCTTTCTAGTAATATCATCAGAGAATGATACCTAAACAAAATCTACACGCTCATGACGATATCACCAGTAGATGATCAACTTCTCCTTCTTTTGATATCATCAGAAGATGATGTACTCACTGTGCAGGCACACCTTTTATTCCTATGCTTCTCCTTTCTAATGTCACATCTTTCTTTTCTGAGTATGAAAAGTGGACATCATCGCATCGACATTAGCGTTCGAACCCTTTTCTCCCTCTCTGCTCTCTTTGCACTAGGAGTGCTCTTCATTTTCTGAATCTCTTCCATCACAACCTTCTCCACTTTATCTATAGAGTTGAGGAGCTTCTTCTGTGGAGTGAGGGCATCTTCTTCCCCTGTATCTTCTCTCGTGATGTCGAGCAGAATCTGATGGACTTTAGCAGCTGAAGGTGGCCAGGGACGCTTGAATCCAATAGATGGACCAGGAGTAACCATAGAGTAGTCGTGCTCGAGCTGAGCACCTGACAGTGGTACTAGAGAATCAACAACCCCAAGCTGTTGTGGAGTTGGGGTGTCGATATCTCGGCCAATGCCTTCTCCCATACGAGCTCTCCTTCTCTCCATTGCCTACATAAATGAGTTTGTAGATAAGACCAAATAGCCAGGCTAAGCAAGCCTTTGGCAACATGTTACTATTACATACTTAACAAAGAGGCTAAGCAAGCCTGTTTTGAAAATCACAAACTCAGTGATTTAAAGACAGTTCAAGATCGTCGTATACTGAGGAAATTAAGTAGCAGCAACACAATTCTCCATGTGCAAACCGAAACCAAAACAATGGCTGCAAACAGGAGAAGATTACTTCTTGTACTCAGTGACTTAATTCCAAGAATCCTAACCAAGAGATACAAATCACAAAGCAGATATAAACTCCAAGAATAAGCAGAATCAAATAGGGTTTTTGTTAACTCACCCTAACGACGGCAGAAATATCACGGAGGGGTGTTCTTGGATACCAAGAAGGCAACACAGAAGTTGAAGCACGACCCCTTCCACGCCTTGTAACACCTAAGCTCATGTTCTCTCTTCCCTGTGGTGATCTAAATTGAGTTTGAACTCTTCTACCACCGGTTCGCCGTATACCGAAATTGCCCCTAATACCTCTACCCATCATCATAGATCCTTGACCTGTAGATTCCAATGGCATTCTCTGAACTGGAGACCCAAACAAATTGAGATGTGTTGTTGGCTCGTCAATTAAAACACCATTCGAACGTCTATTGAGAAATACTGCTGAGTAATCCACTGGCCTCTCTATTCGGTCTCTTGCTTCTGGCATTTTCGATTCCGCGCTACAAAAAAAATCCAAGAGAGTAAGAACACACCCAAGATCGGAATTCGAATCCTCAAATTCCATTAACGAACCCAGGGTTTCATGTAAGAATTCTTCACTGTAATCAGATTTTCTCGGAGAAACCCAGGATTATCAAAATCATCGTCACATAACGAAGAAACCTAATTCTAAACCAAATCGAGTAAAATGACAACGAACGAACGAACGAACAAACGAACTCAAGAACAGTTCCAAGCATCTACAATACATTCTTGGAACAAAATAAAACCATGGATTTATTATACCTATGAATCTTGGATTAGATTTCTTCTCCAAAAACGGCCTTGCGAACAGTAAAGCGAAGGGAGAGAGAAAAGCTTTTTCTGAGAGAGAGAGAGAGAGAGACGATCTGGCAATTTTTTTTGGTGGTCATGTTGAAGGCGGGTTTTATAATTGAAAATGAAAATTTTCGAGCTCGCACGTGTGACAGAGGTTTCACTTGTGTGGAAATTTTTTGAATTTTCACCATAGGCGGGATAACTCAAATTTCGTCAAATTCAATCTCAAGTTTTACAAAATCTCTCAAATCCCTGTCAAATTACATATTTACCCCTTAAATCGATTCTTAAATCTTTTACTGGGCTTTGGCCCAATTCCATCTACAACGGTCGTTCGCGTATCGTCTGCGGCACAGACCATCCATGTTTACGTACACTTTGCTTTCCCGATCGAATCTTCACCGTTCAGATCCAACCGTTGCTGCTTTCAATACTTTGGTAATACGGTATCATTAACCAAGAATCACCCCATCAATTATAGTTAAACCGGTCGAACCGGACAGTTAGAGTTTAGAGTTTTTAGGTTTATGCCTTTATATATCGAATTATTTTGTTATTCGCCTCTGAAAGTATTGTTCATTAACACGGTCAAATTCGATAGGCGATTCTCGACGGCCAAGAACTTGAGAGGTAAAGAGAAGAGATTATCGTCTCGATTTCTGTTTCGTTTTTCATTGTTCTGACTTTTGTTGAATTTGGGGTTTTCTGTTTCCGATTCGGCGATGGTGAATTTGGGTGGTGGTGGTGGTGGTGATGGTGGTGCGGAGGAGCATGCTAGGTCGAAGCAGTATGGGTACAAAGCCAATTCCAGTTTGGTTCTTCACAGTGATGATCGTGTTCGTGATACGCATGAACCTAGTGGAGAACCTGAGACTCTCAGGGGCAAAATTGATCCAAAATCTTTTGGTGATCGTGTTGTTAAGGGGAGACCTCGTGAGTTAGACGAGAGGCTGAACAATTCGAGGAAGAAGAAGGACCGTGAGCTTGCGGATGATTCTCTGTTTGGTCGAGATAGCAAAAGACGTCGTGTTGGGGAAGTGAGTGTGCTTACTGATACGGATGATGGAGTTTATCAGCCCAAGACTAAGGAGACGAGGGCTGCTTATGTGACAATGCTTAGTCTTATTAAGAAACGATTTAGTGAGCAATCTCAGAGTATTGTTTGTGGTGTTGCTGATGAGATTTGGGCTGTTCTCAAGAACGAATCTGTCAGGAACCCTGAAAAGAAGAAGGAGATGGAGAAACTGTTGGATCCTATTCCTAATCATGTTTTCGATCAGTATGTTTCGATTGGGAAACTGATCACTGACTATGAAGAGGGTTGTGATTCTGGTAGTGGTAAAGCTAGTGATGAGGAAGGACTTGGTTATGATGTGGGTGTGGCTGTTGAATTTGAGGATCATGAAGACGATGATGAGGAGATTGATTTTGATATGGCCCAGGAGGAAAATGATGAGGAGGATGCAGGAGATATCAGAACTGGAGGTGTGCAGTTGGGTGTGGAGATAAGTGGTAAGGATGCAGGAGACGCGAAGGAAGGCACGAGTCTTAATGTTCAGGACATTGATGCCTATTGGCTCCAGAGAAAGTTAGTCCAAGGATGTGAACAGCAGATTGATCCACAGGAATGCCAGGTACTCGCAGAAGAGCTGCTTCAGATACTTGCTGAGGGGAGTGATATGGATGTTGAGACCAAGCTGCTTGTGCACCTTCAGCATGAAAAGTTCAGCCTTGTCAAATTTCTGCTACAGAACCGCCTCAAAATTGTGTGGTGCACCCGTTTGGCTAGGGCTCGAGACCAGGAAGAGAGAACTCAGATTGTGGAGAAGATGATGGGGTTGGGTCCAGAGTTGGGAGCAATTGTGGAGGAGTTGCATGCAAAAAGAGAAACAGCCAAAGAAAGGGAGGAGAACCGGGAGAAAGATATTAAAGAAGAAGCCCGGCGTCTTAATGATGATTCTGGTGGAGGCAGGAGAGAAGTTGATGATAGAGATTTCGAGAATGGTTGGAAGAAGGGTAAGCTGGTTGGAAGAAGGGTAAGCGTCAGATGCTGGAGTTAGAGAGCCTCGCTTTTGACCAAGGTGGTATCCTGATGGAGAATAAGAACTGTAAGCTTCCCCCTAATTCTTACAGAATTCGTGGCAAGGATTTTGAAGAGGTTCATGTGCCTTGGGTTTCTAAAAAGTTTGATAGTAATGAAAAGCTTGTGAAAATCATGGATATGCCAGATTGGGCTCAACCGGCTTTTAGGGGAATGAAGCAGTTGAACAGGGTTCAGAGCAAAGTGTATGACACTGCTCTGTTTAAGGCAGAGAACATTCTTCTTTGTGCTCCAACTGGTGCGGGGAAGACCAATGTTGCTGTGCTCACCATACTGCAGCAGCTTGAATTGAATAAGAACACAGATGGGACGTATAATCATGGGAATTACAAGATTGTTTATGTTGCACCCATGAAAGCCCTTGTTGCTGAGGTCGTCGATAATTTCTCAAAACGGTTGAAGGATTATGGAGTTACTGTGAAGGAACTCAGTGGGGATCAGTCCCTTACCCGGCAAGAAATTGAAGAGACTCAGATTATTGTTACAACTCCAGAGAAGTGGGATATCATCACCAGGAAATCTGGAGATCGCACTTATACTCAGCTTGTGAGGCTTCTTATAATTGACGAAATTCATCTTCTTCATGATAATCGAGGGCCTGTGCTTGAAAGTATCGTCGCTAGGACTCTTAGGCAGATCGTAACCACAAAGGAGCATATCCGTTTGGTAGGTTTATCGGCGACACTGCCGAATTATGAAGATGTGGCCTTATTTTTGCGGGTGAATATTAACAATGGGTTGTTTACATTTGACCGCAGCTACAGACCCGTGCCTCTAGCTCAGCAGTATATTGGTATTAATGTGAAAAAACCATTGAAGAGGTTTCAGTTGATGAATGATATATGTTATCAGAAGGTATTGGCTGGTGCTGGAAAACACCAGGTCCTTATTTTTGTCCATTCAAGGAAGGAAACAGCAAAAACTGCAAGAGCAATACGAGACACCGCAATGGCAAACGATACCCTCAGCAGATTCTTGAAGGAAGATGGTGAAAGTCGTGAAATTCTTCAGAGTCAGATTGAACTTGTCAAGAGTAATGACCTGAAAGATCTTCTGCCTTCTGGTTTTGCAATTCATCATGCTGGGTTGACAAGGGCTGATCGTCAAATAGTTGAGTTACTCTTTCGTTCTGGGCATGTGCAAGTCTTGATTTCCACGGCAACTCTGGCATGGGGTGTGAACTTGCCTGCACATACTGTCATTATCAAAGGAACCCAAGTCTATAATCCTGAGAGAGGGGCGTGGATGGAGCTGAGTCCTCAAGATGTTATGCAGATGATTGGCCGTGCCGGAAGACCGCAATATGACCAACATGGGGAAGGAATTATAATCACGGGCTTCAGCGAGCTGCAGTATTATCTTTGTTTGATGAATGAGCAACTGCCTATTGAAAGCCAGTTTATTTCCAAACTTGCTGATCAGCTTAATGCTGAAATTGTACTTGGAACCGTTCAGAATGTTAGAGAAGCTTGCCACTGGCTTGGCTACACTTATTTATATATCCGCATGCTTCGTAATCCGACGTTGTATGGCTTATCACCTGATGCCATTACAAAAGATATAGTATTGGAGGAGAGAAGAGCTGACCTGATACATTCTGCTGCTACTATCTTGGACAAGAACAACCTGGTTAAGTATAACAGGAAAAGTGGATACTTTCAGGTTACTGATTTGGGACGCATTGCTAGCTATTACTACATAACCCATGGGACAATAGCTACATACAATGAGAATTTGAAGTCAATGATGAGTGATATAGAGCTTTATCGTCTGTTCTCACTGAGTGAGGAGTTCAAGTATGTCACTGTTAGACAAGATGAGAAGATGGAACTGGCAAAACTTTTGGATCGTGTCCCCATTCCGGTCAAGGAAACAATGGAAGAGCCTAGTGCAAAGATTAATATTTTGCTGCAGGCATATATTTCAAAGCTAAAGCTTGAGGGTCTTTCTCTGACATCTGACATGGTTTATATTACTCAGAGTGCTGGACGTCTTCTAAGAGCTCTTTTTGAGATTATATTGAAGAGGGGATGGGCTCAACTTGCTGAGAAAGTTCTGAAGTTGTCTAAAATGGTAGGGAAGAGGATGTGGAGTGTTCAGACACCCCTTCGACAGTTTCATGGAATTCCAAGTAAGACTTTGATGAATTTGGAGAAGAAGGATTTGGTGTGGGAGAGGTACTATGATCTAACTTCGCAGGAGCTAGGAGAGCTTATTCTTGATCCTAAGATGGGCAGATCACTTCACAAATTCATCCACCAGTTCCCAAAACTGATGCTTTCAGCTCATGTTCAGCCGATTTCTCGTTCTGCTCTGCAGGTGGAGCTCACTGTTACACCTGATTTCCACTGGGCTGACGAAGTACATATATATGTTGAACCGTTTTGGATAATAGTGGAAGACAATGATGGTGAAAAGATCCTTCATCATGAGTACTTTCTTTTGAAAAAGCAGTATATTGATGAGGATCACACGTTGAACTTCACTGTGCCAATCTCTGAGCCACTGCCACCACAGTATTTCATCAGAGTGGTTTCAGACAAATGGCTCGACTCGCCGACTGTGTTGCCTGTATCTTTTAGGCATCTAATTCTTCCAGAAAAGTATCCACCACCTACGGAGCTACTGGACTTGCAGCCCCTTCCGGTGACGGCCCTACGGAATCCGTCTTATGAAACTCTGTATCGGGATTTCAAGCATTTTAATCCAGTGCAGACTCAGGTGTTTACCGCTTTGTATAACACAAGTGACAATGTATTGGTTGCTGCTCCGACAGGAAGTGGGAAGAGTATATGTGCGGAGTTTGCTATATTGAGGAATCATCACGAAGGACTGGATTCTACAATGCGTGTTGTCTATATTGCACCTCTCGAGGCTATTGCCAAGGAACGGCTTCGTGATTGGGAGAAAAAGTTTGGAAAGGGGCTTGGTTTAGAGGTTGTTGAGTTAACTGGGGAGACAACAATAGATCTTAAGCTGCTTGAGAAAGGTCAGATAATCATAAGTACTCCTGAGAAATGGGATGCTCTGTCCCGCAGGTGGAAACAGAGAAAATGTATTCAGCAGATTAGTTTGTTTATCCTCGATGAGCTTCACTTAATTGGGGGTCAAGGTGGCCCAGCATTGGAGGTAATTGTCTCTAGAATGAGATCTATTTCAAGTCAGTTAGAGAAAAAGATCAGGATTGTTGCGTTGTCAACTTCCCTTGCAAATGCCAAAGATCTTGGGGAGTGGATTGGGGCCAGTTCCTGTGGCCTTTTCAACTTCCCGCCTAATGTTCGTCCTGTCCCACTGGAGATCCACATTCATGGCGTGGACATATCGAGTTTTGAAGCCAGGATGCAGGCGATGACTAAGCCAGCATACACTGCCATAGTTCAGCATGCCAAGAACAAGAAACCGGCCATCCTTTTCGTCCCGACCCGTAAACATGTCCGCCTTACTGCTGTGGATCTGTTAGCATACTCGCACATGGACAACACGCAGAGCCCTGATTTCCTGCTCGGGAATCTGGAAGAATTAGAGCCTTTTGTTAGCAAAATTTGCGAGGAAACTCTGAAGGAGACTTTGCGTCATGGCATTGGCTACTTGCATGAGGGTTTAAGCAAGGTAGATCAGGAGATTGTGACTCAGCTTTTCGAGGCTGGACGGATTCAGGTATGTGTAATGATTAGTTCATTGTGTTGGGGTACTCCATTGAAGGCGCATTTGGTTGTTGTAATGGGGACACAGTTCTATGATGGGCGGGAAAATTCTCATTCAGATTACCCCATCTCTGATCTGCTCCAGATGATGGGCTGTGGTAGCCGACCTCTGCTTGACAACGCCGGGAAGTGTGTGATCTTCTGTCATGCACCACGTAAAGAGTATTACAAGAAATTTCTGTATGAAGCCTTTCCTGTTGAGAGCCATCTCCAACATTACTTGCATGATAATTTCAACGCCGAAGTGGTTGCTGGGGTTATACAGAACAAGCAAGATGCTGTGGATTATCTTACCTGGAGCTTCATGTACAGGAGGCTTGCCAAGAACCCGAACTACTACAATCTCCAGGGAGTGAGCCACAGGCATTTATCTGATCACCTCTCGGAGCTCGTCGAAAACACTTTGTCTGATCTTGAAGTGAGTAAATGCATTGATATAGAGAATGAGTTGGATCTCTCTCCTCTCAATCTTGGTTTGATTGCGTCTTATTATTACATCAGTTACACCACTATTGAGCGCTTCAGTTCACTCCTGGCTTCCAACACCAAGATGAAGGGTCTTCTTGAGATCTTGACTTCAGCTTCAGAGTATGACTCGATTCCTATACGTCCTGGCGAAGAGGACACGGTTCGGAGACTCATCAATCACCAGAGGTTCTCTTTTGAAAACCTGAAATGCACAGACCCTCATGTGAAGGCAAACGCGCTTCTTCAGGCGCATTTCTCAAGGCAAATAATCAGTGGGAACCTGTCAATGGATCAGCGCGAGGTCCTCTTATCTGCAACAAGATTTGTTCAGGCGATGGTCGATGTGATATCAAGCAACGGCAGTCTGAATCTTGCTCTGCTAGCTATGGAAGTAAGCCAGATGGTGACACAAGGCATGTGGGATCGAGACTCCATGCTTCTGCAGCTTCCTCACTTCACAAAGGACTTAGCCAAAAGGTGCCAGGAGAATCCGGGGAATAACATCGAAACCGTGTTTGATCTTGTAGAATTGGAAGACGACAAACGCCAAGAGCTTCTCCAAATGTCAGACGCCCAGCTTCTCGACATTGCTAGATTCTGCAACCGCTTCCCAAACATCGACCTTACATACGAGGTTGTAGGCAGCGACGAGGTAACCCCGGGAAAGGAAATTACGTTGCAGGTAATGCTGGAGAGAGACATGGAAGGGAGGACAGAGGTTGGGCCTGTGGACGCACCTAGATATCCCAAGACCAAAGAAGAAGGTTGGTGGCTAGTCGTTGGAGATACAAAGACGAACCAGTTGATGGCCATCAAGCGAGTCTCTCTGCAACGGAAGGCAAAGATGAAACTGGAGTTTGCAGTACCGACTGAACCAGGAGAGAAGTCATACACACTCTACTTCATGTGTGACTCGTACTTGGGTTGTGACCAGGAGTACTCTTTCTCTGTTGATGTCAAAGATTCTGGTGCCGCAGATTACATGGAAGAGTAATTCTTGTTTTGTGGTTAGTTTTCGCCTCTTTCTCTGTTTTTCTTGTCGTAGAGATGATATGATGATTATGGGTATTAGAATTTAAAAGAGGAAGCAACGAATTGGAGTCGTTATTTTTAGTTGGTTATCCATTAAATTATAATTTTTTTGTTTGTTACTAATGCTAGTATCCCTTAAATCAAACTCCATCGCTCATGTTAACTTTGGTGTGAAACATGAAAAAAGAAAAAAAAAACATCTTTTGAAGTCCTATTAAATGTTTGTTTCTAAGAGCTTACAAAGATAATTTGGTCTGTTTCGGTTAAAAAATATTCAGACATGAGATTGTTTCTTTCATCTCTCTGCTTTCTTTGGTCCTATATACACACTTTGTTGTGTTCTATATCGACTTCTTCTCCTTGTTCATACACTTGCAGTTAGCTCTCTTCTCGTTCAAAATCTGTGTTAACCAACAAAGAAGTCACAACCAAATCAACCGATTTAAGCTTAAACTATTCCTGTGAAAAATCAGTAACTCACCTTATACTGTCTTTGTAAATCTTTGATGTAATCCACAGCTAAATCCAACATATCCGAAGTGTTCGTTTGCTGTTAAAACATAAATAAACCGTTAACACTAAGCTGAATCAATTCAAGAGAAAACGATTTGTTTATAATCAAAACTCATGACAAACCTTGTCCATATTAGGAACAAGCTCTTGTAATTTCCTCATTCGTTCGCTTATCCGAGTTCTTCTTACCTAGACAAGTGACAAAAGAGCTTGTTTCACATGTTAATGTAGATTGATTTCAAGCTAGTTTATTATGTTTTCAAAATGATTTTATCGATATATAAAGGCGGTTTTGACTAGATGAAAAAATTACTCTTTCGGCGATGCTTCGAGGATGTGTGGCGCAACCACGTTTGGCTCTAATTTTACAAGGAACAGAATCTTGCAACTGCATATACTTATCCACTGAAACCATGTCCGAGGCTGTCGATGATGACTTCGGTAAACTCAAGTGATGCGATAGTAACTGCATTCGATTCCCCGACTCTCCGTTCTGTACACAAACAACCCAAAACACATCAACCAATTCTCTAACAACCAGTCCAAGAAACCAAGTCCACATATCACCATTATTGCTATGCAAGACTATGCCAGTGATCATTAATATAACCAAACCGGGTTTGGTAGTACTAAACCAGATAGAGAACCGAGTTATACCTGAGCTCCGAGAAACAATTCTCCATCGTCCTCTGTTTCTCGCTTAAGGGATGATAAGTTATCAATGAAGCTGGAAGGATCATTCCAATGGCTATACTGAAAATTCCCGGCGATACTTTCGGATGCGGCGATTTCAGGTATCTGTGAGAGCATTCCAAGTGAAGAAGGTGGTCTTGAAGAGAGACTACAATGTCGTCTTAATCCGTTTGAATTAGATGGACTCTCTTCATCTTCTTCTTCACCACCATAATTCATCAAACTCCTCACTGAACCATAACCTGAGATTGTAAGTTTAGTACTTAACCATGAGAAAGTTTATATGTTTGGGTCCAAAGTTCCAAACTTTATGGTTTCTGTGCCTAAACCCAAGTTGAGTATTTTACACTTTCCGGGAGAATTTAAAGTGTGCTAAAATCTAGAGAGAAAATCAGACAAGATCTTGTCTTGCGTTTTGGGTATATGGTAAAATTCCTAACTTTGAAAACTTTTTTAAAAAAAGAGAAGAAACTTTAGTGGAGAGAGCAAAAAACGATACCGTTTTGATCGGAGAGGTTGGTAAACATTCCGGCCGGTGAGCTATTTTGCCGGAGAAGATGAGATTCAACAGGTTTCGTGTGATGATTATTCATACCCAGAAACTGATCTAAACCAATCGTATTCATCATCATCCCTTTAATCTGTCTCGGGTAATGCGGCGGTAAACCCAGAAAACTCGACGGCTCAAGCTGCGACGGAGGCGGAAGAGTGGTGGTGTATGAAACAGAGGTGTTCGTCAACGAAACCGGAGATTTATCTTCGAATTCACTCGGATTCGGTGAACCCAGATCGTCGTTTCCGCCATTAGAGCTAACGAATCTGGAAAGCAACCTATCGGAGTCAAACCCACTCTTCTCTTCGTCGTCAACGAAAGCTGCGAGAACAGAACTTGGAGCTGAACGAAAACGAAGAAGACCCGACCCGGAACCGGAAGAAGGTATGTGATTCGGGTCGTAGAGATGATGATTATGAGTATTCGAATCCATGAAATCAAAATCAACTAAAAATATAGTGTTCTGTTTTCTTCTTTAACTATAGTGCTCTGTTTTGTGACGTTCAAGAAGAACAAAATTTGGGAAACTCAACGTCAACTATTACAAATGTTGAAACTTTTTTTTTTCTCCCTTCTTGTGTTCTTGATGTGTCAGTTTCTCGAGAAAAATGAAAACTTTCAGCTTGAGATGTGAACTAGGTGAAGACTATGCAGAGATAAGAACTTGAAGAGGAAGCAAAGAATAAGAGAGAGAGAGAGAGATTACAAGCAACGGAGAGAGAGAGAGAGAGGTGATGAATATTTATCGTCTTTTTGCTTCTGAGTTTCTGCGTCCAACTTTAATTGCTCAAGATAGCGGCGGATCCAAAAGCATAACAAAATTGAAAAATTAAATACAAACTTTTTAATAAAATTAAAAGTTGAGAGGAAGACGTCGTTTTGAGCCGCCTGTGATGATGAGTCACGGAAATGCCTTTTACAATTTTTTTTTTTTCATATTTTTTAAATGCTTTTTTTGGGGATCTATATCAATATATGAAAATTTTAAAATGAAAATGTTAAGACAGAGTGTAGATTTTTAGATGAAAATACACACTTTATACTCTAATACAGGAAAAGCATGTGAAGTAAATACCTACTTAATCGATTTCGCCAGTTAATTACTGATGGTCCCGTGACAAATTACCTTCAAATATCCATAATGTCATTCTAAAAAAAAATTGTTGTCATATCTTTTTTTTTTGAGAAAAATTGTCATATCTTTTTATTATGTGATGTATCTACGTGAATTTATAACGTACAATCCCAAAAGAATTATACAAACGAAATAATCGGATAAGTTCCGAACATTTTAAATTCGTTAGTAGCATGATTATAACAAGATGCGTCAATAATCTCATAGGCTGAATTAGTCAACAATTTTGCGGGGTCTAAATGGTAATTATATTCACCAAATTGAGCAAATTTCATAAATTCTACAATTACCATTTAATTTTGATATATTAGTCAGCAAATTTCGCAATTCAACAAATTCTACAAATCACCAAATTCTGCAATTCAGAAAAAATTCAACAAATTCTACAATTCAGCAGAAATTATGCTGTTACCATTTACACACATAGGATTTAGAAATTTAAGATTTAGACTCAAAACATTTATACATTTTTGCAAATGAACAATTCATAATGGTATTTTTACAAATGTAACCAAAAGTGGTATTTTTACAATTGTCCCTTAAATATATATGTAATGTGATTAAATCTTACTAAATTTGCTTGACAATTCTAAAATAATATTGTAATATTTTAAAAATTAGGTTTACTAAAAAATAATTCAATTTCAATAGCAAAATATTATATCATAAGTTATGTATATAAATTTATTTTATTAATTTATTTAAGGAGCAATTGTAAAATACCATTTTTGGTGTGTACATTTGCAAAAATGCCATTTAGAGGTGTCTATTTATAAAATGGTACTAATTATAGATTTTTAAAGCTTAAATCTTAAAATTATAGTCCTTAAAAAATGTTTTGACTCCTAAAACCCTCGAAACTAAACTCTAATACAACATAATTAACCCAAATATAATTGATATAATAAAATTTTTTTTTTTAAATGACATTTTTATAAAAATTTTGAAAATGTGTAATTTTTTAAAATTTCTTTTTATTGAATTAATTAATTTTTTCAAATATTCAGTAGATTCAGCAAATTTCGCAAAAAATCACTAAAAATTCAGCAAATTCAATAATTTAATACTAATTCAGTAGAAATTCAGCGGTTACCATTTACACATAAAATTTAATATATTTCACATCCGAATAATACAATTAATTTTGTCCCGTCAAAGAATATATAAAAAAGGTCAGAAGTTAGATCTTTTATTATTATGGTTAAACACACACACACACACACACACAAAATATCCTTCTTAAAATAGAAATTTTTTTTGTCGGAAGTACAGTTTTAATAAATAAGAGTCAAAAAAAATTACAACTTTTTAAATAAAAATGTAAAGTAGCTTTCCGAATCCGATTTTATTAGGGTTCACGGAACCTAACAGCTTTCGACGAGATCGTGACTGAAGACGTTAACGCCGTTAATGAACGCAAGTTGGGCGTTTTGGCGATGATTAGTGGAGTCCTACAGTGTATGTGACGTACCGTACACCTGCATGAGAAAAGACGAAGGAAACAAGAAACGTAAAATCTCATTGGTCGAAAATGTATAATGGAGCGTCACTCAGTGCGGAGCGATGCATCAGATTATGCATATCTATTAACCTTATCTTATTTTAACTTTAATAATTCACGAGCGCCGTCTTTCTAAAAAATTTAAATCCAAAAAACGACCCGTATCTCTTATTAAGTTTTATTTCAGCCCTTGAAATCGAATAATGAATTCTTTAGTCCTTTTTTTTTTGTTTTTCTTTCAATGTCCTTTCTTTTCTCAATAAAGTAGTGATTACGTTTTCGAAAAGATATATTCGTATCAATATGATGTATTTAGCTTTTTCACATTGTAAGAAATAAATAAATAATCGAATTTTAATAAGAAGAGTGGTAATTTTTGTTTAATTTTTTTTTTTTTTGCTAAAATGTTAATATCATATAAAATGAACATATAAGATTTTACAATTGAGCAATACCTAGAGTAGAGTAATCTTGGCAAAAAAAAAAATTATTATAATGCGATAATCAAATGTAAGATTAGGATGTCATCTGATCCAAAACTGCGTAAGGTTTTTCCAACGCTTTCTATGGCATCTAAAGTTGATGATGTTTCTGCCAATGGTCTTGAAGATTCTCATCGGAGGGATATGGTGGTTATTGTGTAACACATTGTTACGCTACTTCCAAATGTGGTACATTTCCGTTTGAGTTGTCATCTTTCGAAGAAGTCTCAGACCTGTGTTGTTGTTTCGTCTTGTCCAGGAAAGCAACTCTTGCCACGAGCTGAACAAATGTTCTGTCGGGCTTAGACGGATGAAGACTTGGTTCCAGATCACTCCGCGAAGGCACGTGCAATAGAAGGTGGTCTCTTGTTTCCAGTTCAACAGAGCATATGCAACAATCCGAGAATGTGTTCAAACCTCAAGAAGCTAACCTTTGACGAGTTGGTAGACTGATAAGGTGACTCACCCACATATAGAAAGCATGCTTTGGCACTTCACCTTTGTACCAGACTGATTCAGTCCACTGCATTTCATCCTTTCTTGCAAGTGACCTCATCAACAAACCACTTTCAAACATCGAGTGAATTTATTCTCTATGGAGTTATTTCATTTTGCTTTAATGGTACACTACGGTTTATGTGCCTATATATGTGTAGACCGTAGAGATACGTAGATTGATGAGTTGGACTAGCTACACAATTTTTGAATCTCGAGCTGTTTAATAATTAATCGACAAGAAGACAAAATTGTCAATTACCAAAAAAAAAGGAGAGAAGACATACGACAAGCCCAAGCACATGCACATATACTGTATAAGTACTATTTAAACATACGCAATTTATTGTTATTAACGCAGTAGTTTATGAGGACTAATACTTTTTTTTTTTTGAAAAAAAATGAGGACTACTACATCTCATGGGTTAAACGAAACTGGTGATTTTTGTTTTCAACAAACTACAATATAATCGAAATTAACGATACAATGTTTTTCTTTTTTTTTTGCTAAACAAACAATGTTTTTCTTATCAATAACGTATATAAAAAATAAAAAAAAACAGTAACGCAAATATATATATAAAATCTCGAGATGGTGCAAATCTATAAACTGTTGTAATTTGCTTTGATGAATGAAAAATCAAAATCTTTAGATGAAAAAAAAATATATCGAAATGGTTCAAAATCTTATATCACGGTGCAACGAAAAATTGTCAAATCATACGCAACAAACTTGCTTCAAATCAAACGACGACTTCTTCAAGAGAATCCATGGTTAATTAATCTCAAGACTGCTCTTTTCCAAATAATCACAACCAAATGTTATCAAGACTCAAGTGCTCTCATTATTTTTTCTTCTAAATGCAACTAGATACGTTGCAACTAAATAAAAAGAAGAAAAAGAGAAAAATTGTAAAGAAGCAAAATAGACTTATTAAGTACAATTTAAAAGTTTGGCTAAAAAAAAGAAATTTATAAAAGCAAAGCTCGTCCGTGGCTTTGTGGATGGGAACATGAACACGTGAGACCCCATTAGGTTCTCAATGTCGTATACAATTTTTTTTATATATATAATCTATCAGCTTATCCGGTTAGTTTCGATAGAAACGTATCGAAATATTATAGAATAATTTTTTTTTCAAATGACTACCACACTAACTGATCCGAGTTTAGAATACTTTTTAACTAATGGCAGAGAGTAGCCAGATCACTTATTACCTAATTACTAGGTAAACTACAAGGTAATGTTGTATACGTTTTATTTTTCTTACCGTTTTATATTTGAATTTAATAGTAAAAGGAAATAAAAACGATTCCACATTTCTTGAAAATATATCAATGTTCTTAAAATATAGAAGTGGGGAATCGTGGTCCAGGGCTTTTATAATGTCAACAAGTTAAAAATGGGGTCTCTCTATGTTTATTTTCTTTAATAGGAACTTCTAAATTAAGCAAGTGTTTCTCTCTCTTTTAATTTAATTTTCTCGAGTGGGCTGCTATTTTTGGAATTAATCAATCGGCTTCGGAAAGATATGTTTTGCCATGAAGATCTATCTCCCTTTGTTGTTTTTTATTTCCCCTTTATTTTCAAAATATAAAAAAAAGTAATACTTTTTGTTGTGAATTTGAAACGAAGTACCAACGGTGGGATGTGATCATGTTTGATGTTCTGACAAAAATTATATTCGAAATATATTTGACTTTACCTTTTTTCTTATATCTATTGAATGCTGAATTTCGTGCACAAAATCCATTTATCACACCTCCATGCGCAAGGGAGATGCAATCATCCAATTGAATTTTGTTAAAAAAAAAAAAAATCATCCAATTGATTTTTGTTTTATGTATCAACCATTTTTATTTTTGTTACATAGAGAAAACTTGATGTATTGCGATTTTAACGCATTCTAACATTTGTTTTCAGAGTTTTATCGAGTCTTTTCTTGGTTTTCAGAATCTTTTCAGGTAAAAACACGTTTGGGACAAGTCTAATGCAAAATGGAGCAAGGAATTGAAGAAAAAGGGCAAAAGAGCATGAAAACGGCGCAGATCGATCGATCCATTGGCGGATCGATCGATCCGAATATGTTCAAAATATCGGTTCATCTCATGATCGACCTGTCTGCTCGGATTGAAGATTTGAGGAGCAGATCGATCGATCCACTTACTAAAATCAAGGAAAAAAAGAGAAATTCAGATTTCCTTATTTTACTGGGCTTTTGCAAGAGATTTCGACCAAGACGTTCTTAGACCTATTTTATTCGAATTTTTAGCCAGTTTTTAAAAGGAGAACACTTTATTTTTATCAGACTTTGAGTTTCTGCAATTTGTAAGCACCAGGGAGACGAATCTCTGACTCTACGATTATTGAGAAGATTTCTGAACCCTATTGGATTTCTATTTTATTAATCATGAGTTTTTCTTCATCTTCTTGTTGTTTATTCATCTCCATGTCTGAGTAAATCTATAGTTAGGTTTTAGGGTTTCAAGGGATTTCATGAATCGATGAATTAGACATAGATAGGGATTTGTATTTGTCTTCATCTATCGTTGTTCTTATTGCTTGAATTAGATTGATCACCTAGTTCCTGATGTTAGGATGTTTAATGCACCAAAAGTGTTCGATTAAATGCCTGAAAGAACGTAGATGAGCAAATTGTCCTTAGCCAACGAAAGCTGATGCTAAGGCGATTTGTGAACATATTAAACCTGCTCGTTAATGCTTGTCTAGAATTCTAAGTTCAAACGACAGTTTAGAATCTTAGGTTGCTAGATAAAGTGATTGATACCACGAAAGTGGATTGGTTATAAATTTATGTTTAAGTTCGAGACTGCGCTGAATTGTTCCCTGAATAATTGTCTGATTCATGATTTCTGATTTCCTGCGAATATCCCTAAAGCCTGACGTTTTTAATTCATAAGTTCACATCGTTTATTTGTCATTCTTATTTTATTTTGCAAACAACCACATTTTGTCATCTTAGCTTAATTTCAATCTTATACTTTCGTAGTGTAACACTTGGTCCTTGTGGATTCGATCCCATAATTACCACTTCGATTGCTGTGCACTTGCTGTGTTATTTTAGGGTTAAAACCTGTGTTATCAAGTTTTTGGCGCCGTTGCCGGGGACCAATAGCGTTACCTTCGAATTTTAGTTTGAAGTTTAGTCTAAGAAGTTACTAACGAGTTCTATTTTGTTCTTTTGTGTGTTTCAGGTGTATGCAAAGAAGAAGTAAAGGCTCTGACAACCTTCTCTACTTTGAGAACTTGACACTCGGAAGAATAGAACGAACAAACAGAGCTAAAGCAAAGTCGAAACAGGTCAACATGGTTGATTCAGACGACGAACACAATGCGCCGATGGCTGTAGGAGTTACAAGGGCTGAGTTTGATAGACTGCAGGAACGGATGCAAGAACAGTTGCGATAGTTGCAGCAGGTTCAACCTGGGATTGGTGATGCAAACACGCCTCACACGTTCTATCAGAACCGATCTGCTATATGCCCACCTCCTCTGGTGAGGAACGACTATCAACTGCACCCTCAGCTAATTGGATTGGTGAAGAATTATACTTTCCATGGGTTGCCTGCTGAGATCCCAATGGATCACATAGAGAATTTTGAGGAGATTTAGAGTACTACCAAGGCAAATGAAGTCCCTGAGGACTGGATCAAATGCAAGTTATTCCCTTTCTCTCTGGCAGACAAGGCATCGAGATGGCTTAAGTCTCTACCTCCTGGATCTCTGACAACTTGGGATCAATGCAGAGCTGCATTCTTGGATCATTTCTACACCAAGTCCAAGACAACTTCTCTGAAGAACAGGATTGTTTCTTTCCAGCAATTTTCAGGAGAATCATTCTGTGAGGCGTATGAGAGGTATAAAGAATACCGGAGAGAGTGTCCTCACCACGGGTATTCGGAAGGACAGCTCATTAGCATCTTCTATGATGGAGTTGACAGAGAATCTAAGAATCAACTCAATGCTGCAAGCAATGGAAACTTCATGACTCGAGGGGAGCAGGCAGCATCCGAGCTGATTGAGAACCTAGCTGCAAGTTCTGTTAATTGCCCTTCTGAGTATGACAGGTCAAAGCGGGTCAGTAGCAGTGAGTCTCAGAAGTATGATGAGCTGAATGAGAAGTACAATCAGTTGCTAAAGCAGAATCAGAGGAGTGTACAGTTTTGTGAAGATGAAGCAGAACCAGTTGTCTACCAGGAGTACACTGAAGAGGGGACTAATGAGCAGCAGGAAGTCAACTACGTGAATGGTCAGGGTTTCGTGCAAAACAAGGGTTTCTACCAGAATTACAGAAACAACCCAAATCTGTCCTACAGGAGCACAAACGTTGAAAATCCCCAGGATCAAGTTTATCCACAACAAGTGGTCACTCAGGGAAAGGAAAAAACGTACGTACAAAATGCGGGTGTTTCTGGTTCTCAGGGATTTTCGGGACAGTCTGGCGTGCAAAATCCGGGTTTCCAGAAAAATTTTGCACAGGGTTTTCAGAAACAGTTCGTGCAAAATCCGGGTCAGAACAGATTTCAGGGTGGATTTCAGCAAAAACAGCCATTCAACAATTTTCAAGCTCCTGCGAGCTCTGCAACCAACTCCCAAGATGAACTGAAGGTTCTGATGTAGCAACTTCTACTGAATCAGCAGAAGTCTTCTAACGAGATCAATGTCAAGGTGGATAGTATGTACAATGATCTCAATGGTAAGTTCGAAGCTCTCTCTTCTCATGTGAAGAAGTTGGACACTCAAGTAGCTCAGACTGCTGAGGCAATTAAGAGACCGCAGGGGGTTCTTCCTGGGAAAGGAGAACAAAATCCTAGGATGGAGAACGTGAATGCCATTACAACTAGGAGTGGAAAGGTGTTGAATCCTATTGCATCACAAGGGAAGAGTCCCGAGCTAGCCATCGATCTGGAAGAGACTGATAATGCAGAGCCTGAGGAAGTGAGAGAGTCTGCAAAAGAAGACACTGCCAAGGAACCATTGCCTACTCGTATCTATGCTCCAAGGGTTCCATATCCTACTCGCCCTAAGAAGTCACGGAAAGACTTAGAGGATGCGAAGTGTAAAGAGATGTTGGATGGGCTTTCAGTGAAGCTTAGTATTGTTGATGCAATCCAGATGATTCCTTCGATGAAGAGGTATATGAAAGGCTTGGTGACAAGTAAAGTCTCTGCAGAAGATGATTTCGTGAAGGTCTCAAAGGATTGTAGTGCTGTTCTTCATAACAAGATGCCAAAGAAATTAGGTGATCCAGGGAGATTTGTTCTTTCAGTGCAGATTG
This sequence comes from Arabis hirsuta, assembly GCA_964056655.1. Classification (NCBI taxonomy): domain Eukaryota; kingdom Viridiplantae; phylum Streptophyta; class Magnoliopsida; order Brassicales; family Brassicaceae; genus Arabis; species Arabis hirsuta. Next base: position 49,143,687 of record OZ053298.1, read on the forward strand.
ATTCGATGACATTTGCTTGCTCTTTGTGTGATCTAGGCTCAAGCGTCAATCTGATGCCATACTCAGTGGCCAGACGCCTTGGATTCACCGAGTTCAAACCCACTAGGATCTCCTTGGTATTTGCTGATCGTTCTGTGAAATTGCCTGTTGGAGTTCTAGAGGATCTACATGTGAGGATTGGTAATGCTTTGATTCCTGCAGATTTTGTAGTCCTCGAACTAGATGACGAGCCAAAGGATCCTCTCATTTTGGGTAGGCCTTTCTTATGCACTGCTGGTGCTATGATCGATGTGAGGAATGGGCGAATAGATCTCCATCTGGGGGATATTATCATGAAGTTTGAAATGGATAAGTTGCTGAAGAAACCTATGCTGGATGGGCAGACATTCTTGGTTGATGATTCACTAGAAGTCTCTGACGATGCTGCTGAAGAGTTTCTAGTTGATGACCCTTTGGAGATTGCTTTGACGAGGTCTGCAAGTGAGAATGGGTTTTTGAGTGAGGATGCGACTGGGTATGCTAAGATGATGGACTCAAGCCAGTCAATAGAGAAGATGGTTGCTTATACAAGTTTGGATGGAGCTGTAGAGAGACTTCCCGCAGCATCTCTTCCTATGCCATCAGATAATTCATGGAGTGAGCTCAAAGCTCCTAAGATTGAGCTCAAACCACTTCCATCCGGGCTAAGGTACGCATTCCTAGGTCCTAAATCTACTTATCCTGTGATCATCAATGCTGAACTAAACAATACTGAAACTGCTTTGCTCTTGTGTGAACTTAGAAAGTATCGCAGGGCCTTAGGCTATTCTCTGGATGATATCACAGGCATTTCACCTGACCTTTGCATGCACAGGATCTATCTAGAAGATGAGTCAATCACTTCTATTGAACATCAGAGACGGTTAAACCCGAATCTTAAAGATGTTGTAAAGAAAGAGATTATGAAACTTCTAGAGGCTGGTATTATATATGCTATCTCTGATAGCAAGTGGGTGAGCCCGGTCCATGTTGTGCCAAAGAAGGGTGGAGTGACTGTGGTTAGGACTGATAAGAATGAATTAATCCCAACTAGAACTGTCACTGGTCATAGAATGTGCATAGATTATAGGAAATTGAACTCTGCTACTCGTAAAGATCATTTTCCTTTACCTTTTATTGATCAGATGCTTGAACGATTGGCTAACCACGCTTACTACTGTTTTCTAGATGGTTATTCTGGTTTCTTTCAGATTCCAATTCATCCAGATGATCAGGAGAAGACTACATTCACTTGTCCTTATGGCACTTATGCTTATCGCAGAATGCCGTTTGGCTTGTGTAATGCACCAGCCACATTCCAGAGATGCATGATGTCGATTTTTACTGACATGATTGAGGACATAATGGAGGTTTTTATGGATGATTTTTCTGTCTATGGATCTTCCTTTTCTGTTTGTCTTTCTAATCTGTGCAGAGTTTTACAACGCTGCGAGGAGAAACATCTGGTGCTGAACTGGGAGAAATGTCATTTTATGGTCAGAGATGGGATTGTTCTGGGACACAAGATTTCAGAGAGTGGTATTGAGGTAGACAAAGCCAAAATCGAAGTGATGACAAGCCTGCAGCCACCTAACTCTGTCAAAGGGGTTAGGAGCTTTCTGGGACATGCTGGGTTCTATAGGAGGTTCATTAAGGACTTCTCTAAGATTGTTAGGTCTTTAACTCAGCTTTTGTGCAAGGATGTGAAGTTTAACTTCAACAGTGATTGTCTTGAGGCCTTTCACACGATCAAGGGAGCACTTGTCAGCGCACCAATTGTCCAACCGCCAGACTGGGAATTGCCATTTGAGGTGATGACTGATGCTAGTGATTACGCAGTTGGAGCTGTTTTGGGGCAGAGGAAAGAAAAGAAACTCCATGTCATCTACTATGCCAGTAGGACTCTTGATGATGCGCAATGTAAGTATGCTACTACAGAGAAAGAACTTCTGGCTATCGTGTTTGCTTTTGAGAAGTTCAGGTCTTATCTAGTGGGGTCTAAGGTTATTGTTCACACTGATCATGCTACCTTGAGGTACCTTCTGACTAAGAAGGATGTCAAACCTAGACTGCTGCGATGGATACTCTTGCTGCAGGAGCTTGATCTGGAGATCAAGGATAAGAAAGGGATTGAGAACGGTGTTGCAGATAACCTATCTAGACTACGCATAGAGGAAGGAGTCCCTTTGGATGACAGCCTACCTGAGGAGCATGTGTATGCCATCAGCATTGGCAACATTGAGCAGTCCGCACCACCACGAGAAACCAACCTTCCTGAGATACCTTGGTTTGGTGAATTCGCTAACTACTTGGCTGCAGACAAGGAACCTGAGGACTTTGTTGGGTACAGGAAAAAGAAGTTCTTGAGAGACATCAGACATTACTTCTGGGATGAGCCATATTTGTATAAGCAGTGTTCTGATGGAGTTTTCAGAAGATGTGTATCAGAGGAAGAGGTTCCAGGTATTCTGTTTCATTGCCATGGTTCAACTTTTGCAGGACACTTTGCTACATTTAAGACAGTGTCTAAAGCTCTACAAGCTGGCTTCTGGTGGCCAACTATGTTTAGAGATGCCCATGCTTTCGTCTCTAAGTGTGATTCGTGTCAGAGGCAAGGCAACATTAGCAAGAGAAATGACATGCCTCAGAATTTTATCTTGGAGGTTGAGGTATTCGATGTCTGGGGTATTGATTTCATGGGTCCTTTCCCATCTTCTTATGGAAATCACTACATTCTCGTTGCAGTAGACTATGTATCTAAGTGGGTTGAAGCACTGGCTAGCCCGACCAATGATGCAAGAGTTGTTGTGAAGATGTTCAAATCTGTGATCTTCCCGAGGTTTGGTGTGCCTCGAGTGGTAATAAGTGATGGTGGTTCTGACTTTATCAACAAGATCTTTGAAGGTCTTTTGAAGAAGCATGGTGTCAAGCACAAGGTCGCCACTCCTTACCATCCTCAAACGAGTGGACAGGTCGAGATTTCCAACAGGGAGATCAAGAGCATTTTGCAGAAGGTTGTAGGCTCTACGAGGAAAGATTGGGCTATAAAGCTTGATGACGCTCTTTGGGCGTATAGGACCGCTTACAAGACACCTTTGGGCACAACACCGTTTCATCTTGTCTATGGGAAATCATGTCACCTTCCAGTGGAGCTAGAGTACAAAGCAGCTTGGGCTGTTAAGTTGCTGAACTTTGACATCAAGTCTGCTGCTGAAAGGAGGTTAGTGCAACTGAATGAGCTAGATGAGATCCGTCATATGGCCTATGAGAATTCAAGAATCTACAAGGAAAAAACAAAGGCTTATCATGACAAGAAGATCATCTCTAGGAACTTCGCTGCAAACGATCAGGTGTTGCTCTTCAATTCTCGCCTCAGACTTTTTCCTGGGAAGTTGAGATCACGATGGTCTGGTCCTTTTACCATCAAAGAGGTGAGACCATATGGAGCTGTAGTGTTGCTGGACACTGCAGGAGGTGAGTTCGTGGTTAATGGTCAGCGCCTAAAGCCGTATCTCGCTGACACTGAAATCGCTGAAGGAGACACAGTTCCTCTCAGTGATCCACCTCAGGCCTAGACGGCATCCAAGTCAAGCTCGTGACTTAAAACAAGCGCTTAGTGGGAGGCAACCCACTGGTAAGTGTACATATTTCAACTTTATTTCGTGTGTTTTGCTAATTTTCGGTTTTAGTTATAAGTGTTTCAGGTAAAAAAAAAAAAAAAAAAGATGGAGATTCGGATCGATCGATCTGATCCAATGATCGATCGATCCATCACTTCGATCAATTAGCCAAAACATCGGGTCATGTGAGGATCGACCTGCCCAGTCGACGCATCCAGATCGATCGATCTGATTTATAGATCGATCGATCCGCCAACCCAAGTAAGTTTCCAATTCGGTTTTCTCGGTTTAGTTCGGTTTAATTTCTATAAAATTGAACCGGATTTATACAACAAAACTGATTCCATCTGTTTTTTAAAGATCAAAATCGAGTTTTTCATCTTCTTCCTCAAAAATTTCTTCAAACCCTAACTTCTTCATAACTTGACGGATTTAAGTGATTTTTGGGTGCATTCCACTCGGTTTTTCCTCCTCTCTCTGATTCTAGCAACCTCTCACTCGATCTGCGAAGGATATGGGTAGGTCAAAGGAACAGGTTGGCCCTCACCATCAACCCGTACGGACTACACGACAGCATTCAAAAAGAGGCTCACGGGAAAAAAGAAAAGGAGTCGCAACATCTTCAAATCCTACACATCATGAGAGGGAGCATGATCAAGAAGACCAGCATACTAGAGCTCCTTGGCCTCGCGATGAGGATACAGCTTTCCCTACGGGTAGAATTGTTGAGGAGATTCCTCATACTACTTTGAGTGTAGTGCAGAAGATGGCGGGGTACTCTTACCGAAAGCCTGGTCATGCATGGGATGAGTTCAATAGTCTATTCTACAATGGATTGCGACAAGTGTCTATGGTTCCCACTCGATTTGTATGTCCAAGGACATTGCAGAAAATGGGTATTGCGGAAGATGTGCGATCCATGCTGAAGCGGATGGAACTTGGCACATTAGCATATAAGACGTATCCGCTTTATCCGGATTTGGTTCGACAGTTTCTTGCCTCCGTGGAGCTTCGGTTCGAAGATATTGCTTTGCACCAGGCAGATGAGGGAACTTTGTCCTACCTTTCCAGTGGGATTCTTTACGAGATTTCCATACCGGATTTGTGTGATATCTATGATTTTGACAGGACCATTCCGAGCTGCAGATTCCCCACTTTCCCCGTGGCTGATGAGTTATGGGGTTTGCTTGGTTCAGGACCATTTTACAGTGCCAACTCTCGAAAGGCGAAGCTGAGTTTGATCCGGAATCCTGTGATCCGGGTTCTCGCCAAGATTCTTGGGCATTCCTTCAATGCGAAGGAGGAGACAGGTTCTCTCACTGTCGCTGAGCTGATGATGATACACTATGGGCTTCCTTCTCGAGATGACATCTATGGTAGAGAGGTTCCTGCGGCGCCTACGACGAATTTGGGAGCAGTATTTGCTGCAATGCTCGTTACCAAGAAGTCTCGGGGTCTTTACACGCTGCAGAAAGCGAAGATAGAGGGTGTTGGCAGTCTCTTGACACCTATCTTCCAGTTCCATGGCATTGACCTCGCTTCTTCTACGTGTGTGAGCAAGATTGAGTACTACGATGAGCGGTTTCTAAGAAACAACAACATCTTCGATGCAGGGTTCAAGTATAAGTTCTATGACCGCTCGCTGGTTCTCCGACGCTGCCAGCTTCCTCTCCCTGCTTTCACATCTCCCATATCCAGAGACAACCTGGAGTTCTATTTGGATCCTCAGTTTTACCTTCCAGATCCGCCATCTGACAGACGTCGTGGTGGACCCTCAAGACGACCAGTTTCACAGTCCGAGGAGGAGAGAGTACGAGACGATTTTGCTCCACGAGCACCTGCTTCATTTGAGCCACTCCTCCCTGCTTACGATGGTCAGTATGATCTTCCCTCTTTCCCTCATGATGGACCAGATTCAGCTCGTTGGCAGTGGATAGAGACTTCTCAGCGGGCTCAACATTCGATGTTGCGGACGATGTGGAACGCGTTGTCTAAGCTCAGTTGTCCGCCCCCACCTTCTTGCTTTCGCCCTAGCACTACAGAGACTCGGGGAGGAGACGATGCCCCTAGAGCTGGTCCTAGTGTTGCTGGACACAGGACTTCCGATGAGGATGCTGCGAGTAGCGATGGACGCCTTGGTAGGCGTCGGAGAGCAGTAAGAGAGAGTCGCAACGCGAGCTCCGAGGACCATTGATTGCAGTATCTCCTTCTCCTTTATCTTTTCACATTTTCTTTTTCTGTATTTTTGCGTATGTCGTATCTTCCTTCCGATTTATTTCACACCGAGTCGGTGCGAAGTAAGTCTGGGGGAGGGTATTTGCTGGGACTAACGCCATTTTTCTTTGTTTTGTTTCTTTTGAGTCATTTTTATGTTTCATTTTTCTTTGTCAGTCCAAGCTGTTTTATTGAGTCAAGAGTATTATAGTTAGGAAACTATGATGTAACATTTCTCTTTGTGTATTGACTATTTTATTTGAGTGACCATTGTTGCAGAATGAATTCAGATGAGACTAATGGAAAATCCAAAGACCAACCAGTTAACTAGAGACGTCTCTTGTTTCCAACAAGGTCCACTAGGCTTGAGCTAATTGCACCCTCGTTGGAATGATTGGTGTCTATAGGACTTGACTTTTCGTTCGTACTAGACAGATGCACCTTGTGTGAAAAATGTGATGGTACTCCTCCCCCTTTTTCTAAGTTATAAATGGTCTAAGGTTGAGAATAGTGCAAAGGTCCTCACGAACCTGTCTCCTAACAAGGAACAACAGTAGTGAGACCTACGATCCTGTCTCCTAACAAGGAACAATAGTAGTGAGTACTATTCTAAAACTATAACGGAAAAATTGCTCACAACCCTGTCTCCTCACAAGGAACAACAGTAGTGAGTTCCGTTATGAAAAAGAAATGAAAAGAATGAGAATCGAATAAGTCTGGGGAGGAGGATGAGTACCAAAGAGTTGTATTGGTAATCTGTCATGGTATTGTACGAGAATAAGCCTAGAAGGTTCTTGGCATCGATTTTCAATAAGGCTAGCGATGATGGATAGTGGACACTGTTGTGAAATCTTGGGATGAATTTGGGAAACTGGAAATGTCTGCGGAGAGGTACATGGTGGTTCGATTTGATTCATCTTTGCAGCACGTGGATTACGAAATTTAGTGGTCAATAAACGTTCCAAAAGAGAAGCTGAGTTTCCACGTTTTCAAACCTCTTTCACAGGTTTCGTCTTCTGTTTTGCTTGAGGGCAAGCAAAAGGCTAAGTCTGGGGGAGTTGATGTATTGCGATTTTAACGCATTCTAACATTTGTTTTCAGAGTTTTATCGAGTCTTTTCTTGGTTTTCAGAATCTTTTCAGGTAAAAACACGTTTGGGACAAGTCTAATGCAAAATGGAGCAAGGAATTGAAGAAAAAGGGAAAAAGAGCATGAAAACGGCGCAGATCGATCGATCCATTGGCGGATCGATCGATCCGAATATGTTCAAAATATCGGTTCATCTCATGATCGACCTGTCTGCTCGGATTGAAGATTTGAGGAGCAGATCGATCGATCCACTGTGTGGATCGATCGATCCACTTACTAAAATCAAGGAAAAAAAGAGAAATTCAGATTTCCTTATTTTACTGGGCTTTTGCAAGAGATTTCGACCAAGACGTTTTTAGACCTATTTTATTCGAATTTTTAGCCAGTTTTTAAAAGGAGAACACTTTATTTTTATCAGACTTTGAGTTTCTGCAATTTGTAAGCACCAGGGAGACGAATCTCTGACTCTACGATTATTGAGAAGATTTCTGAACCCTATTGGATTTCTATTTTATTAATCATGAGTTTTTCTTCATCTTCTTGTTGTTTATTCATCTCCATGTCTGAGTAAATCTATAGTTAGGTTTTAGGGTTTCAAGGGATTTCATGAATCGATGAATTAGACATAGATAGGGATTTGTATTTGTCTTCATCTATCGTTGTTCTTATTGCTTGAATTAGATTGATCACCTAGTTCCTGATGTTAGGATGTTTAATGCACCAAAAGTGTTCGATTAAATGCCTGAAAGAACGTAGATGAGCAAATTGTCCTTAGCCAACGAAAGCTGATGCTAAGGCGATTTGTGAACATATTAAACCTGCTCGTTAATGCTTGTCTAGAATTCTAAGTTCAAACGACAGTTTAGAATCTTAGGTTGCTAGATAAAGTGATTGATACCACGACAGTGGATTGGTTATAAATTTATGTTTAAGTTCGAGACTGCACTGAATTGTTCCCTGAATAATTGTCTGATTCATGATTTCTGATTTCCTGCGAATATTCCTAAAGCCTGACGTTTTTAATTCATAAGTTCACATCGTTTATTTGTCATTCTTATTTTATTTTGCAAACAACCACATTTTGTCATCTTAGCTTAATTTCAATCTTATACTTTCGTAGTGTAACACTTGGTCCTTGTGGATTCGATCCCATAATTACCACTTCGATTGCTGTGCACTTGCAGTGTTATTTTAGGGTTAAAACCTGTGTTATCAAAACTCACTAGTATAAATTAGTACAATTCCGCTAAAGAGCAATCAATTCGTTTTTTTTTGCCCTTAATTATTAGGTGACTCTCTGCGTTACACGCGGTTAAATATTTTTTAAAAATTAAATAAATTAAAAATATTATTTCGTGGTTAAAAATTACTAATGATTTAAGTTCAATTTTATTTATATGAAATAATACTATTTTTTTCTGTTTGTTGGCACTAATTTTATTTTCATTAATAACATTGACAATAACATCATTTACAATTTAATTAACAAAAAAAATTGAATTGGTCATTGTATCCAATTTTATATCATTATAACCAAGTAAGATTTGTGGTTTCTAAAATTTTTTCCATTTCTATTAATGTTATAGTGTCGATTTTGTCGTTAACACATTGCACCAAAGTACGACTACTGGGTGTGTAAATTCGTTTGAAGCTTGAAAATTTGACAAAACAAAACACGACATATTGTAGTCAATTGTGTTCAATATCCATTTGGTTAAACCCGTGTGAATTATTCTATTTTTGAATAACAATATCTAAAATAAAAATATCTATTATCGATAATATTGTTTTCTGTTAAATTCAATAACGAATTTGGACATTTAGATTAGACCTTTTTTTCAAGTTTACTTAAACTGTAAAAGTATTCATTATTATTTTCTTATACTTTTTATATATGAAAGAGTTTAATGTAGAATTAGAAATAATCTAGACCAATAGCTTAAAGAGTACTTATTTGTTAAATAAATATGTACAACTCATATTTATTTGAATTGTATCATAAGTATAAATTATGTTAAATTTGGCTTGTCCGAATATCTTAAGTAGAATTTAGAATACAAATAAATTATTTAATGTTCGAATATCCTTTGAACATTACCTTCTTAGGAATTATGTGGATTGTTGATCTCTGAAATGATATCCTCTATATATTAAAAATAAATCAAAACAAAAAGAAAAATTATAAAGAAAGGCGTTTGATCTCACGAAAAAATTGCTTTTTATATTTGATGGAAATTTCTGTGTATAAGTAGGATTAGTTTCATTGTGAATATCATACTCATCTCTCAAAACTATTTTTAAGAAAATCAGTTTGATCGGTCGATTGAATTGATATCAATTTTTTTTTGCCGTGATATATCAATATATAATGTAAATTATTGGCTAATTTTAATTGTGATTGTGAAATTGGGTGAACTGTGGCCGATTTTATTATTAAGCTTAAATTAATTTTAATTAGAGATTAGTGAGCTAAATTAGAGACAATGTCATATCATAATTTTAACAATGCCATGTTACATTAAAATATGGAGTATGATTTTGGTGAATGATTTTGGTGAAGACAAATAAGCTTTTTCAAAAAAATTATTCTCTAATTAATATATAAGGAATATCCATCTTTCTCAAAAAAATCTATGCATCTAATCAAAATCGAATCTCAATCTTGACCAATGAAAACAAATACATGTTTATTAAGACACTTGTTTAGATTATACATACAAAGTATTTAAATTTTGGGACCAGAGGATCTAATTAACATGCAAAGTTAGACAAAGACCGATAACAATTTACGTATTTTAATATTTTAGTTTGGCAAGATTTTTATAACAGATCTTTATCATATCAATTATGATATCATGTTCTAGAAGAAGCCCACAACACAAGCAAACTTTGTTTCCGTAGGACACAAGGAACATGTTATGATAAACAGAGACGAAAACTCGATCCGGAAATAAACCCTAAACCATTCACCAAAGCTTGCCATAGAAACTACAAAACAACATTTTCCTTGAGATTTGCATACAAATTTAATACTTTTGCTAGCTCATTCAAAGAAGGTTTATCCCGATTTGATTCGACCTAAACTCTCAGACACAGATCTCATCCTAGGACGCATCTCTGGATCCATTTCCGTGCAGTTTAAAGCGACACGAATGGTTGCAAGAACTTGCTTATCGGCGAAATCCTGATTTAGAAGCTTCGGATCTAAGATCTCGGCCAATGATCTCTCTTCCTTGTGCCACTTCCTCAAAGTACCAACGAGTTCTTCTCCTTCGGTTTCATAGGAACCATTGGGTGACCGACCAGTCAACAATTCCAGTAGAATCACCCCAAATGAATAAACATCGCATTTCTGAGATGATTTGCAACCAGAAGAAAAAGCTCGGGCTTCGGGTGCAAGGTAAGCAGCTTGAGGAGCTGAGAGACTTGTCGCAAATGTGTGGTCTATGCTTTGCATTTTGGTGGATAGTGAATCATCAGTTGGTAGTTTGGGATAACCCGAAACCAGACGTGTGAGACCGAAACCCGAAATGCGAGGATGTAGCTCATCATCTAACAGGATCTTGCTCGATTTTAGGTTGCCGTGTACATACTTTCTCGAACTGTATTCATGTATATACATCAAACCCCGAGCTGTCCCTTGTGCTATATGTAACCTCTCAGCCCAAGAGAGCGGAGGCCGAGTATAAGAAGGTCCACCTACAAAAAAAAAAACAAAATGCTGCCTTAGAAATCACTGATACAGAATGCCTCAAAAGTACAAAGGAATCTCTGTAAAATGGGAAAAATCTCAACTTTGTGCCATAATCTAACACATCTGATTACAGAATCAAACATATCATGCATACTAGCAAACCATCGTAGATATAGCAGAGGTTAAGACTAAACACATAGAGCTCTTGTTTGATAATCTAATCTCTACTCGAGTAACAAGACAAAAATCTTCTTTATGTCACACTAAACACTCTCTAAAGCTCTAAACTACCATTCAAATCACCCAACTGACCACACAGGACCACAAACACACCGTGCTTTATCTATTCAATAACTCCATAGAGAAACCAAATCTGTTACTTTGTTTCTTTCTAGTAGGTAAAGAGATCCCCATGCTCGTCCTTGATCTCTAATGTTTCAAGTTTTCAACACATGTAAAACCCATAAAGCTTTAAACAATAAAACACCAAAGAGAAGAAGCCAACAAGTTAGTCACTATACCACAATCACACAAAAGGACAAAAAGCTCTGCACTTTATAATTATATAACCATCCAATTCAACAACACAATAAAATGCACTAAATTTGGAAAATTTAAGAAATAGATTAGTGTGTATACCATGTAAAGCAGAGTACAAGCTTCCATTGGTAATGAAATCAGTGATTAGAAGCTTCTCATCCTCTGCATAATAGTAAGCTCTTAGCTTAACAATGTTGGGATGATTGACCCTACTCATAATCTCCACTTCGTTCTCGAAATCCTTAAACCGCCACGTGGCGTTACCGTCGCCGAGCCTTCTAACGGCGACAACGTCGGAGGATGATTCCGTCGTCACTACTCTGTACACAATCCCGCTCGTGCTTTTACCTATGACATAAGCCGACGCTCTCAACAAATCCTCAAGCTCGAGCTCAAATCCTTCATCAAACGCTATAAATTTACCATCTTGCCCTTCTTCGTCGAACTCTGTCTTCGACTCTGTTTTGTACTCGTCAGAGCTCTGTTTTCTCCGGATTAACCAAACCGATACAGAAACCGCTCCGATTAAAACCGAAACTCCTGAGATCAAAGAGACCGTTACCGATCCTGAGATCTGCTTCTTCTCCTTGACAATAACACTAGGGTTTGGTTTCTGGAGATTCTGAGTGTTTTCCGGTTTCGAAGTGACGAAAGTTGGGATTTTTATTTCTTCGCATTGTTTCTGTAATGGAAACCCACAAAGATGAGAGTTTCCGGCGAACGCGATAGGTCCTTGATTCATCAGAGAACCCACCTGAGGTACTTTTCCGGTGAGATTATTGTAACTGAAGTCCAAACTGACATGAAGAGGTAATCGACCGTACGACGGTGGAATCTCGCCGGTGAATCGGTTATAAGAGAGGTTTAAGGTTCCGACGAGGCTTCCGAGTTCAGTGAGTGACTCAGGGAGTGACCCGTTTAGACGATTAGAGGAGAGATCGAGGTGATTGAGAGATTTCATGGATTTGATTTGAGGTGGGATTTGGCCGGAGAGTGAGTTATGTGAGAGATCGATGTACCGGAGTTTGGTTGCTTCGAAGAGACGAGCCGGTACGAGTTTTGTGAAATTGTTGTGAGATAGATCGAGTCGGATAAGTGAGTCGAGTAGACCGAGTTCCGATGGAATGTAACCGGAGAGAGTTTTTGCGGTGAGTGTAAGTGATGTGACTCTGCCGTTTGTGCAGGTGATTCCGGACCAATGACAAGGAGTTTTGTCGGATTCGGACCAGTGGTTCATCACTCTTGTCGGGTCGTTATCGACGGCGGATTTAAGAGCAAGAAGAGATAAACCATCGGAATTGAGAGAGGAACAAACGCTCATGCAGAGAAAGATTGAAGAAACAAGAAGTGATAGTAACTTCATTTTTCTCTTTTAGAATAAGAACAATCTTGAAAACACTTTTTGTTGTTGTTGTTGTCTCTATTCAAGAAAGAGAAAAAAAGCTACAAATCATTCATGTAGTGATGCAACGAGAAGTTGCAGAGAAAAAAAAACGATCAACGATGAAGACGAAGATGATGATTTGACTGAGGTTTGATTCTTTTAGCAACGTGGAATAATGTAGTCATGATAACAAATTTGAATTTCTTCTGCGCATGAATATGGTTTGAAATAATAATATTATAATATGGTTTTAAATTATACTCCTTTCGAGTTTTAAAATTATTTATCATAGATTTTTTTTAAGCTTAGTTATTGATTGATGCAGGTGGGATCTTATTACAATGTTTGAAGTTTTTGTCTGGGTCGATGATGTCTAGGATCCTTGGATTTATTGTTACAACTTCCAATAGTTTGAATTTGAGATTAAAATTTGGAAAAATAAATACTAGCTATTGAATCTTCAAAGAAAATGGTAACAGATTTTCATTTCTCTATAATATAAAGAAATGATTTGAACTTATTCGTACAGGTTATTTAAGTAGACAAGGACGCATAATACACAGCTACAATGGTACAATAAGCAATCATATGACTGAAGAAAGATTTATTTAAAAAAAATATATATATATATTATCCTTATATTTTTGTTTGGCATTACTTATCTTAAATGCTTATAATCTTAAGTCGTATAGGACACCTTGAGCCATGAAAAAAATGTACAATCCTACTAAACCTATAACCTATATATATGTATCAGTAATTAAAAAACTTAAACACATGTTTGATAATAATTGAAAATAATCGAACTCTACCTATTATTATCTTATTGCGAAGGTCGACGTATTATTATATGTGTGGATTTGATTGAAGCTATGAATTTGAATTCAATTCGTTATATGTTTAGATTTTATTCAAATTAAAGGAAGGAAGACACTATGAATAATGGATTGTGTCAGAGAAATTTAATTTAACCAACCGACAAAAGTTACCGAAACAAACATGCATTTGAATGATTCCACTTCTACTCTAATCCAAATCCTAAGGGCACTTCCGTAAATGACTAGTCAAGCATTAGTATTGGGATTGGGCCAACGATAGCGAAAACAATCGAACATCTACCACAATGCTATCGAACCTGGGACATATTTTCAGTAGATAGTATATGCAGTTGCAAGATTCTATTACCTATAAAATTAGAGCCAAACGTAGTTGTGCCACACATTCTCGAAGCATCGCGGAACAAGTAATTTAAACTAGTTAAAAACCGCCATATCGCTAAAATCCACTAGAACATGAACTCGTGTGGATTTAGAAGTCTAATACTTGAAAGGCTTCTTCTTTCCTACATATTAATTTGTTGCTTGCTAGGTTAGAAGAACTCGGATAAGCGAACAAATGAGGAAATTACAAGAGCTTGTTCCTAATATGGACAAGGTACAATATCTTGAAACTTCTTATTAGTTTTGAATAAGGGTGGACAAACGGGAATATGAGAAGGGATTTTACGAGAACGAGATTTTTGGAATTATAAAAATATGTCTTATTTGTGTCCCATTTAAAATTCGAGACGGGAACGAGATAGAACGGATGAGACGGAAACAGTACGGGAACTCTCATAAGATAATTGGTTTCAAAACACTAAATTACATAAAACAATGTTGTAAATTGCAAACATTTATTTAATCTACTTTTTTAATTCATCAAAAACATCTTCAATTATTTTTATTTTTTTAAAGAAACTTTCAATTGTATTTCATAAATGTTTAAAATAGAAAAACTATAGTCGAATCAAGATAAATCAAACATAAAATAAATAACATAAATATCTTAAATCAAAATATAAATCTAATAATATAGAATTTTAAAGTATATATTTCTTTTTTTTTGGTCAAACAAGGTATATATTTCTATTATACAAAAAAAGAAGAATAAGAAAGCTAATTTACTTTTCTTTTGTAATATATGATATAATATATTATATGATCCCACAATAAATATATATATATATATATATATATATAATAAAATTTAATTCGTATTTATTGATGTCAAACGAGATTTCGAGAATTCCCGTTCTCGTCCCGTCCTGTTCCCAATCGGTAATTGAACACTTATCCCATATAAAAATACGGAAAATATATGGTATGGGAATTCGGAAACGGATACGGGACGGAATGGGACGGGACAAGAATTATGCCCACTCCTAACTTTTGATCATAAAAACATATTATTTTCTCTTGAATTGATTCGGATTAATGTTAATTGTTATCTTTATGTTTTAACAGCAAACCAAACACTTTAGATATGTTGAATTTCGCTGTGGATTACATCAAAGATTTACAAAGACAGTATAAGGTAAGTTACTTATCATTGTGAAAAATTGAAATAATGGTTTACACTTAAACAAGTTGATTTGATTAATTCTTCTCTGTTGGTTTACACATATTTTAAACGAGAACAAAGCTAATTGCAAAAGTATGAACAAAGAGAAAAAGTCGATATAGGACGCAACAAAGTGTGTATGAATGAGTTTAGCTGAAATAGACCAAATTGTAAGCTCTAAGAAAGAAAATATATTTTGCTTTCAACTCGTAAACAATAAAATAAGACTCCAAATATGTTCTTTGAACAACAATTCCAATTTGTTCCTTTTTTTTTTCTCTTTCATACCAAAGTTTGACATTAGGGATTAAGTTGTTTTGAACGCGAGACATAATCTAGCAACGATTATCCAAAAATGTTGACCAAAAGTACATGAAAAGAGGTGAAAACAAACCACATAACAATGATTGTTCTTCCATGTGATTTGCGACCAAAAGAAGACGTTGTGCATGTATTGTACGTTTGCCTCAAGGCTTTAGTTGGACATCATAATATACTATATATGTTTTAGTAACGCGATCAACATGACTTTGAAAACAGAATCTGTCTCTATTTTTAAAATTGAGACATAGTTGATTTTTGACGAAGACTTCAAATTTGGGTGTGCTCGAAAGGGTTCTTAGAGAATGGGCTAGCTGATCTAGAGCTGATATTTTGATTCGTTGGTCACCTTCTTCTATGGCGTCGACATCTTCTTATATGACATCGATATCTTCAACAACACATTCTTTGTTCAAGCTTTTCATTAGTGATACAGAGATAACGAGAGAACTGTCGACAGTAAGCCGAGACAGGATCCAAGCTCCGACAATTTCTCGAAGGATCCTGAGAGCATAATATTTACCGATACGGTAAAATGCATCTACATTGGCCAGCATAATCTTATGTGTAATATTTGGTCTTGGCGCATAAAAATAGTTTTCCACAAAGAATCTAATATGATTGTAGGTGAGTAGTAGGAGTGGAGTGAGAACTTATCCAGTTAAAATGTTAGACATATTTATGGAAAGTAATTTCGATTTACCAGACATATTTATATTTATGGAAAGTAAAACGTTGATCTCCACTTTTAGGATTGAGATAAAGATCAAATTGGTGCATATTTGACGTGATTCATCATATCGTTTGAGGCTCCATTTATTATTTGCAAAATTATCACCACTCGATGTCAATCCAAATTTCGTTAATAAAAATTACTTTCTCAGTTATAGAATTTTTTATAAGAAAAAACACAAAAAAATGTTAAAAGTATGTAGTATCAATCTTCGAAGCAACAAACATCTTGCCGTTTTTGGTACAGACACAAGGACTACCACTGCAATTAATAAGACGGGCCAGTTTTGGCAAATCTCAATTTAACGGTCCATACAAAGCCCAAATAAATCGCTAAGATGACCATTTTTTTCAAATCCGTGCAGTCTTAAATGATTGGTGGGGACGACACGCCCTGTCGTTTTCGTATGTGGGCCCCGTTTCATCACAAGTCATTATTTTTGTATATACACTATTTACAATATTTGTCATTTTATTTACGAAAAATATTAAAATCACAATCTACCGAACCAAAGCCCAAAGGCCCAACTCATAATAACAATTTGGGATCCAATTCAACCGTCTCTCTCTCTCTCTATCTTTCTCATCCTCAACCTCAACCTCAACCTCATAAATGGATACTTTCTCTCTCTAAAACTTTGGCTTTATTAACAGACTCACTGCAAAGCTAACGTTGCTTTCTTCCCACTCCAAATATCTCTCGTGAGTAATATTTTCTTCTGAGAGAGAACACATTAACGAAGAAGAAGAAGAAGATTTTCTCGAGAAAGCGAGAGAAATATTTTAGTCGCTTTGATTAAGCGGGTTAACTCAAGCGAGTTGATCAAGTCTGGTTTTGCTCTGAAATTAAACTCGGTTAATTCCGGTTTAAGCGTGAGTTTACCGGTTATGGATCTGACCCAAGGGTTCGGAGATAGATCCGGCGGTGAGTCGGTGACCGGACTGGAATCGCTCAATTTCAGCGACGAAATCCGGCAATTAGTGACGATGCCTCCGGAGAACACCGGTTCCTTTACGGCGTTGCTCGAGATGCCGGCGACTCAAGCTATGGAGCTTCTCCATTTCACTGATACATCGTGTTCTCAGGCGACCGGAGATATCGCTCCTTCCACTCTTCATCACCCTTTTAGGACATTGGCTTTTCCTTCTGACTCGCTTCTCTTGGACCGCGCCGGTCGTTTCTCGGTGATTGACACAGACCAAAACGGAAATATCTCCGGTGATTCGAATTCCAGCGCTAATGTCAAGAACGAGCCTACTGAGACCGATTCAATGGCCGAGAATCATAATTCCACACAGAATCGTAACAATTGTTCTGGCAAGAGGAAGGAACGAGAGAAGAAGGTGATACCAATTGTTCATAGTCAAATTCTTGTTCATTTTAAACTAGAGAGATTAGTACTTAATTTCTTTATACTCTAATTTCTAGGTGAGAAGCTCGATGAAGAAGAGCAAGAGCTCAGAAGAAGCAGAGAAGCTACCATATGTTCACGTTAGAGCTCGTCGTGGTCAAGCTACCGATAACCATAGCTTAGCAGAGCGTGTAATTCACATCTCACAAACATGCTTCATTAAAATCTTGATTAGTGGATATGCTAATTCATCATTAACTATTGATTATAGGCAAGAAGAGAGAAGATAAACGCACGAATGAAGTTGCTACAGGAACTGGTCCCAGGCTGTGATAAGGTTTGTCTCTAGATAATAGACCTTTAATCAAAAAAGCTAATCAATAATTAGATCTTAGGTTGTGTTTAAGGACAGAATCTTTCTTTATTAGACCAACCCCCCAAAAAAGTTATGTTTTTTTTCTCTCATTTGATGATGTGGTTTGATAAAGGTCTTAATCCTTCTCACTATCTTTTTATATGAAAAAAAAAGTGGAATGCTAAATTCCTCGTATATGAAAACCAAAACGACTAGTTTGGTAATTTCATTGCCTTGAAGATCTAAACTTTATATTCGTGGTGGGGGAGGAATATCCCACGGGTCGTAACCATTTAGGTAAACTAATAATACGGAAGTGATGTGAGACACTGTTCAATCAGTTCTTGTTTCATTTTCTCAAAGTGTATTGATTGAGCTTGAAGCTTACTCCATTAATGACAATAATGGCTTGATGATGTGGGGATGCTAGCTGGAGTGTTCCTAGCCTTAAGGTTTTGTGGGTAGAGGGGACAGGTTTTGGTGGATAGATCAAGATCAGAGTGTGTTTTGGGGGTCCATCTGTGGAAAAAGTTGCAGGCTTTCTTTCTATGGAGGGTGAGGAAGTGTAGTATCGTCTCTAATAAGTTTGGTATCTATCAAGTAGAAAGAGGGTGAGGAGTTTAGTATATTGTCACTAGTATTGTTATATGCTTTGAGTCCCACAATACCTAATTGGTTGGAAACATGATGTGACATTCCTGCAGACAGCTAACTAATCGATATATATATATCTTGGAATTTAGCAGCCATTATTGGTGGATGGAGATGAATGATAAGTGACAACTCTGTAAGAGTTTGTAAAATTTTGTGGGGTTTTGGGACTTGATTGTTTGTTCCTGAAATCTTGAGAATCCTGAATTCTTGTTTATGAACGAGAGATGGTGGCTCTGGTTGGCGTTTATGGCAATATAATATTGAAAAGAGTAGATTGTAGAGGTAGGATTAAGGCTCATTTTCTTGCTGCTTCTTTAACCACACATAGTCGATTGGTTATAGATTTGCGCATATTATTTACATAACTAATGGATACATAGGAACTTTGACTTGCTAGAAAGCTTTTCTCTGCAGATTCAGGGCACTGCATTGGTGCTGGATGAAATTATTAACCATGTGCAGTCTTTACAGCGTCAAGTGGAGGTGAGACTTTTCTACTTCATAGTTAAAATTTTGATTTTTACTTCAATTTGAAACAGTAAGCTAAACAATATGCAATAGAATTGGTGCCACAATGTCAAATAACTGTTGCTTCTTTTCAGATGCTATCTATGAGACTTGCTGCAGTAAATCCCAGAATTGACTTCAATCTAGAAAGTATACTGGCTTCAGAAGTAAGTACCTTGAGTTTCATGTGATTTTCTTCTTCAACAAAATCAGTAAAATTTAATATTTTACAAAGAAAGAACCTCTCTTTGACCAAGTTGCTCGTTTAAGTAACCATAGGGATTATATTTCGTTGAGTAACCTTTGTAGTTGTATCACAAAAAGAGAAACTTTTGGATATTTATTGATCCAACATTAATCGACCCTATTATAGACTAGGCTTAAAAGAAGTAGGATCAACGTGGGGAAATAAATACACATCCTTACAAAAAATGGCAGTGCAAACACAGAGCCTTTTGTTAAATCTTTTGAAAGGACTCATTAGTCCTCTCAATTATATTACACACAGAGATGGGTCAGAAACACGGACCACCTCTGTTCTGTGGTCTTTGATGATGTTTTTTTTCTTCCTTCCACAATTATTTTTTTCTGTGGGTCTGAGTCTTAAGTTCTTGTTGCTTCAAGTTTCACCTATCCAATCTAAATACTCAGAGCTTTTCTTTCTCTGCAAATAACTTCTTATTAAATGACCTTACTTTCTTTTAAGAACCAGACCCCACTCATTGAAAAATCTTGGTCCTTTAGGATAAAATACAGTAAAAGAGAGCTGGCTTGTTGACTAGATTGTGAACTTGAATGAATGATCTCTAACAGAAGTTGTTATTTTTTTACGATTTTGAAACGAATCGAGTTAATGATTGTGGTCCAAAATCTCTTTATGCAGAACGGCTCTCTTATGGATGGTAGTTTCAATGGAGAGTCTTATCCTCAGCTGCAACAGTGGCCTTTCGACGGTTACCACCAGCCGGTATGGGGAAGAGAAGAGGAACATCATCATCAAACCAATTTCTTGATGGGTACAGCTACTTTACAGCCAAATGAGGTGAAAATGGAGCTATGAGTGAAAATTGGCAGTGTATATAATATAAGAGTTATTATATATATATATATCTCCTAAGGTTTCAATTTGTTGAATTAGAGGTAGAGAAGATTGTTATGATTGTTTCAGGTCTCTTGTTCATGGCCTTTCTATATTTACTAGATTTTCAATGTAGAAATCAGAATGTCTCAAAGTGTTGTGTCCCTTAATAGAAGCATATGAAGAAGAGTTGATTATGTTACTGTGGAATACGACGTCGTTTATGAGAATTATCCAATAAATGCTTAACCGACTACAATGACCGTTTCGATTTGGTTTGACTAAATAATAACCGAACTGACATAATCGATTTCGCACTACAGAATTTGAAGTCAATTTGGTTACTAAATCTACTAAACCGGAAAATATAAACTGAAGCCATAAATAATATAAACCGAAATTTGCCAATTAAACCAACGAAAACTGAATTTCTCGGTCCGGTTTTGAATTAAACCTTTGTGTAGGTCGTGGTCGTATATAGTTCGAACACTAAGCAAATCTGTAAATTTCCTTTTCGTCTCTTTTGCTTACAAGCAGAAATCGGAACTTTTAGCGATGCCGTCGACGCAGTCATTGACTGTCGCAGCGAAGACGCTACGAAATCGGATCTTTTCAAGGTCCGGATCTACATCCGCCGGTCCGAGTCGGTGGGCTACGCCGGGTCACGAGGAACGCCCCAAAGGTTACTTCATGAACCGGACTCCTCCACCACCGGGACAGTCGCGCAAATGGGAAGATTGGGAGCTTCCTTGTTACATCACCAGCTTCCTCACGATTGTTATCCTCGGCGTCGGACTCAATGCTAAACCTGATCTTTCAATCGAGACTTGGGCTCATCAGAAAGCCCTAGAACGCCTCGAAATGGAGAAGCTTGCGTCCGCTGGAGATTCGTCCGATTAAGTACCAGATGGGTTTGATCTGGTATGTGTTTTTTTCCGGGGGATTTGAGGAGTTTTTCCCCGTTTTATGACGATCACGAAGACTGAGAGTTAGGGTTTCGTTTCGCTAGCTCCTGAACTTGGTTTCAATCTCTTTGTTTTGTTGATAAATGATGTTCATGAAATAAGTGTTCTTTAAACTGTTTCGACGCACTTGCTCTCACTCTCTACTTGTTTACATTTCTCAAAATTTGGTCACTCTTGATTTGCTCGTTTTGATCAACAATCTGCAATTTGTTTGGTATTTTTTTTCAAATGATCCGATCGCTTATTGATTGTTCCATTGTTGCTCTTCGTTATGCAAGTGCATCCTGATGAAATTTCATAGCTTCCATCGATTCTGAATCTCTTTAGAAACTTGTCATTTGTTGTTCTGCACAGAGACTGATAGTGTAGCTGTAACTAGGAGATGGAATGTTCCTCTGTTTTGTAGACATGGCATGATACAAGAAGGCTCATTTGCATATAGAATTTGGCTATGGTATATAATTATAGCTTTGTGCAGTGTGCAAATTGAGTTTGGTAAAGTGGCTGCCGTAGAGTTCCTGTGGCATTAACCATTGTTAGATGCAACACACTGGATTTCAGATTTCAGATTGCGGTGTCTATTAGGCTTTAACTGCTCATTGCATCAGTGTTGGATGCTTGAATAATTCAGTAACGATTGGAGTAGAGTTCTCATGGTGTCAGTCACTATTAGATTTGGTACAGTAGATTTCAGTTTCCTCGGTTGCGGTATTGATTAGGCTTTTACTGCTCATTGCATCAGTGTTCGATATTTTGAGTAATTCAATAAGAGTGGAATTCTCATGGTATCAGCCATTTTTAGATTCAGAACACTAGATTTCAGTATTATCAGTCTTGGTATTTGTTAGGCTTTTACTACTCATTTCATCAGTGTTGTATTGGATGTTTGAGTAATTCAATAATGGCTAAACAATATTGTATTAGCTGTGTGGATATTGAATTGTGAGCATTTTTGCATATACTGAGTTGAAAATAGCATGAGATCGTTGATCTCGAAGAATTTGAAAAAGTTATATGCATGCGTGGGGGTTTGGTGGTATCAATCGAGGAGCTTGAGGAGAACTTCACTCAACATGGCAGCTTACCTCTATCTCTGCAGGTCCTTCTCGATGGACCTTATATTGGATACTGCCATTTCGAGTAATATCGTGATTAGTTTCCTTTTTATGGCTTGATAGTGTCCTCTTTTAATGTTATGTCGGCTCTTTAGCGAGCTTCAATGTTCATCTCATTCTCGGGTTTCTTGCATGATGATTAAAACAATTAAAGAGACTAAGTTTAAAGAAAACCAAGCACTCTTCATGGGTTGGTTTTTTTCCAACAAGTAGTAGGTTGATTTGTGTTGTTTGCCTTACTATCCTCAAATTCGAGAGGGCCATTGTCGTAATTTCTTCTGTGTGTCTCCCGAGATTATGATTCAGTGAACACTGAAACGATTAGACTTGGTATAATGTTTCACACTTCACATGCTCTGGGTACCTAAGAAGAGTCTATTACTGTAAAGCCATGTGAAGAACCTTTGTCCATTACCTCTGTACATTTAAATGTTTTCTTTCGTAAATTCCAAATTTTAGGATACTCGTACTCGTAGTCGTATGTAAATTTACGTCGGTGTCGGTGAAGTGGTTGGAGTCTAATGCTAAGGACCAAAGAGAAAAAAACACTACGGTCATTTTAAAAATAGAAGCTACTTTTTTGGGCAAT
The DNA here is from genome assembly GCA_964056655.1 of Arabis hirsuta. Lineage (NCBI taxonomy): Eukaryota > Viridiplantae > Streptophyta > Magnoliopsida > Brassicales > Brassicaceae > Arabis > Arabis hirsuta. The sequence continues at coordinate 49,166,296 of OZ053298.1, forward strand.
GTCACCGGCTATTTCCGGTAAAAACACTCGAGCCACCGACACAAACAACCTAACATGGGTCACACGACCACGATCACAGTCCGTACCGTACACGATCCATGTTTCTTTTTAAACCAAACCGTAACTTCCCGCACTAGAGAGAGAGAGAGAGAGAGAGAGAGAGAGTAGGTTTATTATGGGTTACAGATAAAAGACAGGTAATCTCAGTGACGCAAATCTGAGAGTAGACTTCACTCTGAGTAGATTAAAGTGATCGTCTTGAAGAGGAAGACACCACTTTCTCTAAAGTCTTCTTTTCCTTTTACTGTTGTGTTTCTTCTGGAGATTTCAGCCACTGGTAATCTTCTTTAACTTGTTGATCTCTCTAGTCCTCTCATGGTAGTTTCGAACTCTGTTTCTCTCTCTGAAACTGGTATAAATTATGGAATCTCCAGAAAATTCAGTTCCTGAAACTCTATGGGTTTGATCAAAATCTAAGATTAAGTGAATGCACCCCATTTCTAGCTTAAGCAAGTATGAACAGATTTGTTGGATTGTTTTTCTCACTTGGAAGTTGAAAGAAACTGTTTTGCTTTGTCTGCATTTGAAGAGTTTCCATGATGAAGGCAAGAACAACTAACAATGTCCAGTCGAAGCGATCTACCAAGAGTGGAAGAAAAGATCAGAAGCTACAGAAAACGAACAGCCAGAAAAAATTATCAGAACAAGAGAAACACAAGGACTTGGATGCTAAAGAAGAGTCTAATAGTAATAATCTCTCTACAGTAGCAAGTGATTCAACCACACAATCAGATCGGTCTGAGGCTTACGAGACGGTAGATGTTCGTTACTTGGATGATCAAGAAACAGGTTCTTGCAGAGTTGTGAAGAAAACGGAGAAAGATGTTGTTGATGAACAAGAATGTAAAGATGCTCGTGAAGGTATCAATGCTGATGTCTGGGAAGATGCTTCTAATGGTGCTCTTAGTGCTGGAAGTGAGAACGAGTCGGGTGATGTAACAGAGGATGGGTCTTCGAAAGAGAAGATCGAGTATTTGGAGACGAGAATCGATAAACTTGAAGAGGAGCTTAGAGAAGTTGCCGCACTCGAGATTTCGCTTTATTCTGTTGTGCCGGACCATTCTAGCTCTGCACACAAGCTTCACACCCCTGCTCGACGTATTTCTAGAATCTACATCCATGCCTGTAAGCATTTTACTCGTGGAAAGCGTGCTACAATCGCTAAAAACTCTGTTTCTGGTCTTGTTTTGATTGCCAGATCTTGTGGGAACGATGTTTCGAGGTACACAAAAGACTATATTTTAACTTGTGAGTGAAATTTTCAGGATCTTGATTCTTCTAAGTTTTGATCTATATGGTTTCCTAATTCTTTAGGTTGACCTTCTGGTTATCAAACATCATAGCTCTAAGGGAGATCATTTCGCAAGCGTTTGGTCGGTCTCGTGGCACCACACAGATCTCTGAATCAAATGGGAGTGAAAAAGGTGATTCAGGGAAGAAAACAAACTTGAGATGGAAGAATGGTTTCCAACAGCTTTTAGAGGATTGGCAAGAAACCGAAACATTTACTACTGCACTCGAGAAAATCGAGTTCTGGGTCTTCTCTAGAATTGTAGAGTCTCTTTGGTGGCAGGTATAAACAAAATGTCCTAATTATATATAAATGAGCTTCTAAGTTAGTTTATGAAACATCCCACTTTTCTTCTTCTATCTTTAAGGTCTTTACTCCTCATATGCAATCCCCTGAAAACGACTCATCAGCCGGTAAATCGGATGGGAAGCTGATGGGACCTTCCTTAGGTGATCAGAAGCAAGGAACTTTTTCGATTAGTCTATGGAAAAATGCTTTCAGAGATGCTCTGCAACGGCTTTGTCCTATGCGTGGCGCGGGACACGAATGTGGTTGCTTACCTGTCTTGGCTACAATGGTAATCAGCTTCTTTTTTCATGAGTTTCAGTTTAAGCCAAGACAATGAGAATGATATTCCTACTCTCTTTATTCAGGTTATGGAGAAGTGTATCGGTAGATTCGATGTAGCCATGTTCAATGCAATTCTGCGCGAGTCAGAACATCAGATTCCAACGGATCCCGTCTCTGATCCTATCCTTGACTCCAAAGTTCTGCCTATTCCTGCTGGTGACTTAAGCTTTGGATCAGGAGCACAACTTAAAAACGCGGTAACCAACACGAAACAAAGTTCTGATTTCCATTGCCATTAGAGAGTACATAGATTAGTCTAAATGATGCAATATTTCCCTTGCAGATTGGCAATTGGTCTAGATGCCTCACTGAAATGTTCGGCATGAACTCTGACGATTCTTCTTCAGCGAAAGAGACACGAAATCACGACAATGATCATGCAGAAAGTGAAAGCAGTGATCGTAAAGCCTTTGCTTTGCTAAATGAACTTAGTGATCTTCTTATGCTCCCAAAAGACATGCTTATGGAAAGATCCATTAGAGAAGAGGTTTGTTCTGTTCTCGATAATTCTTTTGTTCTTGGTTAGGCCCATCGCACTCACGAATGTCATCGATCTTTGTCCTTGATTTATTTGGTTTTGAAAACAGATATGCCCATCAATCAGTCTTCCACTCATCAAAAGAATACTCTGCAACTTCACTCCTGATGAGTTTTGTCCAGATCATGTACCCGGAGCTGTCCTAGAAGAGCTTAATGCCGCCGAGGTACAAATAGTTTCAAAATTTGGATTCTCATAATCCAGAAAATAATCTGAAATAAATTGGTTTTGTTATATTTCCAGAGCATTGGTGATGAAAGGTTATCAGAAGCAAGCTTCCCTTATGCAGCTTCCTCTGTATCTTACGTATCTCCATCGACCATGGATGTAGCGGAAAAAGTTGCAGAGGCTTCAGGAAAATTGTCAAGGAATGTGTCTATGATACAGAGAAAAGGGTACACGAGCGACGAGGAGCTTGAAGAACTAGACTCTCCTCTTACATCAATCGTCGACAAAGCGAGTGACTTTACAAGTTCAGCGACTTCAAATGCAAGATACAAGCTTCTTCGACAAGTGTGGGTTTAGTTGAGTGATGATTGGAACCTAAGTAAAACTGTAAGTATATGAATCTATGGCTATTGCAAAGAGAATTTGCCGATACGAGCAACGGCAATGTGGAATGCTTCTGTTACATAGATACTCTGTTTCAAGTATCATAAAGAAGCTATCTTTTTGTCACATAGGCTTCTAGGTATGTGAGAGCTCTCTACAATCTCCTCAATAATAGCTTGAAGATGTTGAATTTGACCTAATATTAGTTTGCTTGTTTAAATAAAACGAGCGAGATACAAGAGGTATAGTTACATGCCTGAGTTCATAATTGGAAAACTCGATATCTCGACATGGTTTGCTAAGATGCAACCATTAGAAAACATGTCATCCAACCAATATATTAATCAATAACAATATATGACTGACTTCTCTACTCCATGCCCATTTGCAAAGGAATCTTGATGCTTCCAAAACACTTCCTGAAATAAGCAACCAAAAAACACATCAGATTCATTGCGCCGCAGCGATCATTAAGAATATATCTCACTTCTCTAGCTTTTGCAAAGATGAAAAAATGATAAGTTATTTAGATATCAACTCTTCTCGGTGGTGAGAAAGCTATAAAGTCTTATCCTTGAATCTTCAGGCACATCATCAGGATCGTCTGACACATCATCCAAAGGATTAAAACATTTTCAAGCTCCATCAATGATCTGCTCGGTGACCTGAAAAACATGAATTGCAAAATATGCATTGTCTAACAAAGAAAACGACTTCATCAATTTTATAAGTCATTACACAAGTGACTTGTCAAGCCAAAGGTATACTCAAAACTCCGATGCCTGCAACAACAAAAGGTGAAAAAAAAAAAAGAAGTATGGTAGCAAATATGTTCATAATATTACACCACCAATGAATTCTCCTGGTTATACCCGTAAGTGTTCATATTCAAATCTTCATGATGTTCCAAAACACAGCTTCCCTTCTGCTAATGGTCCTATAAGATGATCCTGAAAGTAGGATACTAATTATACAATACAACAACGGTCCTAGAGAATGTTCACCAAAGAGTACACTTTGTGCTTTGCGGGTTTCTACAAAGGCAAAAAAACAGAGTTGGAAACAGAGTTGGAAACAGAGAAATCGTAACAAAATATTACCTTCTCCATAGGGGGAAATGTTTCATTGTTTTCCAGCAAGAGATTTGAGGTGCATCTTCATCAAGCCGTCAAAATCTACAGGAAACCAGCCTCCTGCTTCCTGAGCTAACAACTTAGAGTTCGCCGAGTCTAGTAACACACTCACGTTCCCAAACCTGTAAATCTGAAGACCGTTGTGCATTCTCTGAGGTTTTGGTTTCAGCAGCAGCTCCTTCTCCTGCGCAAATAATTCCACGGCTTCTTTAAAACTTATCTCCTCGGGGTCATTTATCCGAGCCTGACCCTTAGCACAACCCTCGAACTGCCTCTGCTCTTGTGCCTTATGGTAACTTACGTTCTCCCTTACCTTTGGCTGAGAAATTCTCACTTGTTTAACCGCTTCCATTGCCATATCTAGACCATGCTTGAAATGGATTTCGATCCTCTTGTTTCCTGCAAGCTCCTGCGGGAACAATCCTTTCCAACCCAAAAACCAGTTTCTTATCTCATCAAAATTTGGTTCTGAACACAACCAGTGATACAAAACATCCAACCACTTAGGAAAAAAGAATCTCTCCATCAAATCAATCATTAGATGTATAGGTACTGAAGATGCCCACCTCTTAACCCAATCGAACTGGTCTAAATTCTGGTTTTCTGGGTTAATCCGCAACTCTTGCAAAGCCAACTGTAATTTTGGAACAATGTAACAACGCATAAGTTGCTCCCAGCTTGCAGCATCAAAAACAGTCTTCCAAGGAGAAAGAATAGTGTAGACAGACACATCACTTGGACACCAAACATCAAGAAGGTTACTAAATTTCATCCGAATGATCGAATATGCACTATCCAACTTCTGACCAAGCAGTGGCAGCCAAGGATGCACCCAAACATGGATGGGAACAGTTTCCAGTGGCTCCCAAGATTCAATAGCGGTAGACAGTTTTGGCATCACTACCGTGGCCAGAATCGTCTCGAGAATAGGCGAAGGGAGCAACTTTTCCCATGTCTCTATAAATTTCAGCATTGGCTCAGGGTCTCTAGGCTCCCAAGTATTGATGCCTGATATCTGCACAGCGGGTAAAATCACCTCTGAGACAAGCTGGCTATAAGGCGTCGAGCTATTGTTTTGATTGTCCTCGACTTCAAGCAGCATTTTCCAGGAAGATATAGCTTCAATAGCACGCGATGCATCACTAAAAGGGTCCCAACCCTGAAACATCCTGATAAAGAGAGGCAAGGCCAGTGAGCAAGCAATGCTTGACAAGTTACAAAGCTCATAGTCATGAGGATAGCTTAAACGCAAGTCCTCGAAACGATTGGCAAGTAAATCCAATGTTAAATTCCCAAACGCGTTCTCCACCTCAATTCGATCAATTTCTTCTGCAATATATACTATATTGTCTAACTGCAATCTCTGTTTCTCTTCTTCCACTTTAAACTTCTCCTTTTCCTGCTTCAAGCTCAAGGCTGATTCTTTCTCGTTCCTCAAATCCCAATCAATCTTCTGAATCTCATGCTCGGTTAATGCAACAATAAGCCGTAAGTTCTGTTGTAACTCTGGCATTGGAACATCTACACCTCCTGCTGTCTCCTCTGCATCTAAATCTCCCAAACTTTTCACAATCCGGACTTGCGGTCTAATGATCTTCCCACAACCAAAACCCTCTTCTTGCTTCTTCTCCAATAACTCCTCTGCAGTAACATAAACTTCCTTCCTCACCTTATCCTTCTTCCAAAGATTTCTCCTTTCATCACCATGATTTTCACTAACATCCACCACAACATTCTTCTTCTTCTCATCAACCTTGTTTAAACCAGACAACAACAACTGAGCACTGTTCTCCTTGAAATCATTGTAACCCATACCCATATTCTTCGGTCTCAATTTCGCTTCAATAGGAACTACAATCCCTTGCTCGTTCTTCCCAAGCCCACCTCCTTTGTATCCCATTTTCTCAAGCAATTTCATACCAATCCCTCCATTGAAAGCTTCAAAGGTTTCGTTTTTATCCTTCTTCTCTCTCAATTTCGTACCTTTAGAAAGAAAATTGACAGGTTTGGTGGTTTTACGCCTCTTTCTTCGATTATCGTCTGAATCATTAGAGCTCGAATCGCCATAAGTAGCATCCTCCTTACTCTGTTCTCGCTTCTCCTTCGTCCTTTTGGATAAACTCTCGTAACCCATGATAATAAAGCCACGAAATTATGGTTTCTGCAAAAAAAAATTAAGCATCTTTACCTGCGAATTTGAGACAGAGCAAGGAAGAAGAAAAGAACAAATTGTTAAAGCTTTTTTACCAATTCCAAAAGTAATAACAAAAAAAGAAGCTTTTGAGTTTGACTAATTCAACGAAGACTTTTATATGCATTACTTGATTACAAAGGAAGCGGTTCAAATACGACGGCGTTTTAATGAGAAATATGGTTACACATGGCATAGATGTTCCTATTCGATTCGATCCGAAAAATTTGGATCCCGTTATGAATCAAAGCGAAATAAATAATAAAATTTAGTATCCGTCTAAAACGAAGTAAATCACACATACTAATTTTAAAAATTTGAATATCCGCTCCGATCTATATATTACTTATATATATATATAATATGGTAACATTTTTATACATTTTAAATACATTTGGTGAAAATATTTTTAGTAAAAATAATAGATGCTAGATTTTTAATTGAAATATATTTTAATTCTTATATTTTTTTCTTATATAAGAATATATATTTTTCACTTTTCACCATTTTAATTTTCTATATTTCATTTTTCTCTATTAGGATAAAATTAGACTATGTTCGAAAACGCGGCCGCATAAGCGGCGGACGATTTTGGCTTATTCAGATGAAAACTCAGATTGCCTAAAAAATCTTGTGTTTTTTGTGTGTTTTCAAGCTACAAATTAAAATATAGGTGCTGTATCTACAAGAATTAGGTACAAATCACATGAATAATATTGATAAATAATGTGAAAAAGATGGGATGTCGAGATCTAGGGTTTGAAGATGAAGAGAAAAAAACTTTTATGCCCTTCATTTAACTAAAAGGAAAAAAATCCTAAAATTTTACAAAATTTGGTAAATAGATAACATTAGTAGTATATAAAGGTAGATATTACAAAAAACACTTAAAACTATTCTCCAATTAATCCCCGAGTAATCTCTGAATAATTGATTCGGCATTAGGCCCATCTTCACTACCCGATTAGCGTCTAATGAATTTTCAAACCTTGAAATTAGATAATACTGTATCTATTCTGGATATTCATTCCGCGCTCGGCCTTAACACTTGCAATATATTGGCTCTACATTATTCAACATAATAATACTTGTTGATTTCTCATAAGCCAACAATCTTCTATCTCACCTAACTTATTTATTGCTTTTTTTTTTTGTATAACAAATTTTCTTGGTTTCACTTTCTCTATACTTAAGTTTTCTTTTTTCTTTACTTTACAAAGATGATGAAGTTGTGGAGGAGAAGAAAGGAAAAAGATAAAAGAGTGAAGTGGTTTTTGAAGAACGGAAGCATTTTTCTAAAGGAAATGATCACTGATTGTAACGGTACATCAAATCCTATATGCATATTCTCTTCTGATCAAATCCTTAAAGCCACTAACAACTTTGATCCGAGTAGTTATATATCTCATCAAAGATTCTTTGCTTGGCACAAAGGAATTATTCAAGATAGGTGTTACTTGATCAAGAGATTTAAAGAAGAATATATATTAGAAAGCTACGAATCAGTGGTTTATACTGATATTGTGATATCTTCTCGAGTTAGTAATCACAATAACTTTCTCAAGCTATTAGGATGTTGTCTCGAGTTTCCTCTTCCGGTTCTAGTGTTCGAATATGCGGAAAACGGTGTTATGGATGAGCGAGGAGGTTTTGGTAGTGAGAATAGATTGCCTTGGAATGTTAGATTGAAGATTACAAAGGAAGTTGCTAAGGCTGTGACTTATCTTCACACCGCGTTTCCTAGGATCATTATACACAGAGAGATAAAACCAACGAATGTGTTCTTGGACAAGAATTGGACAGTAAAGCTGTCTGATTTCTCATTCTCTATATCTCTCCCTGAAGGTAAGTCATGGATTAAAGATAAAGTGATGGGAACACCTGGATACATTGATCCTTCTTATTTCTCTACGAGTATAGTGAGTGAATACACTGATGTGTTCAGCTTTGGAATCTTTTTGTTGGTTCTTCTGAGTGGGAAACCCGCTGTTTTCGCTGGATCGTTTGGAACTCATGATAATATTCGTGATTATGTGAAAGGTTTAAAGGAAAAACGAGAGTTCCTTGCACTCGGGAATGCGGTTGGTGAAAAATCGATGTATACGTTTCTTGAGCTGGCTTTAAGATGCTGTGAGACAAGGAAAGAAGAGCGACCAAAGATGATCGAAGTTGCGAAAGAGATTAAGTTGATAGAGCAATCGTTATATGTTGCATCAACAGAGTATAATAACAAGCTGGAAAGAAAAGGAAAGAAACTTTACATAGCCTAAAATGAAGAAGGGACTCATTGTAATAGCTATATGGTTAAATTTTCAAGAACGGTTTGGGAGATCCAACGTGAATCTATGTGAAAGATGACATTGTTATATGTTTATTCTTATTTTGGATCGATAAAAACAAAACTTAACTTGTTTTGGCCTAAACAAGCATCCTTTTAAGTTCTTTGGCAACTTCAATCATTTTGGGAACTTCTACAAAGCCAATGCATCTAAGTGAGAGTAAAAAGAAAGCTTTCAATTTCCATAGCTCTTGTTCTTCGCAGCTTTCCAACACCTTTGGATCAATGATCTCAACAAACCTGTCATCTTCCACAAACTCGATAGGAGAATCCTTGTAAAGTTGGTCAACAAGACTCGGTTGCATCGCGGTCAAAAGAGTAAGCATAAATGCTCCAAAGCCATAGACATCAGTGTTCTCTGTTACTCTTCCAGTATACATATAGTTGTGATCAAGGTAGCCAAAAGTTCCTTCTACAATATCTTCAACAAACTTTTTTCCTTCCCGAATTAAGACAGAGTTCTCAAACTCACTAAGTTTCGCTGTCCCTTTATCGTCCAAGAAGATCTTACACGGTATCAAATCTTTGTGGATGATGATGCTCTTTGGGAATGCAGTGTGAAGGTATGTTAAAGCTTCTGCAACCTCCTTTGCAATCTTCATTCTCATATTCCATCGTAAATTCACATCAAATAAATAATGTGATCCATTTTTTCATAGACTAGAACCGGATAAAAAAACTCGAGACAGCATCCTAATAGTTTGAGGAAATTCTTGTGACCACTAACCATTGATGATATTGCTATATCACGAGAAGTCTTTTCACTGCAAGGACTATAATTTTGTACCCTTTTCTTGACAAGGACAAGGCGGTCTTCAAGCATACCTCTGTAACATTGGTAGCTACTAGCTTGGCGAACAAGAGAATTACTCTGGCTGAAGTTGTTGGTGGCTCTAAGGATCTGAGAAGCAGAAAACGTTTTGATTGGATTGGATATTCCATTGTGTTAAGTTTCAGACACTAAAACTATGTTTAGTTTTATCACCTGAACTTCTCTCTCTCTCTCTGTATTTGTCACTCGTTTGATTTGATAGTGGTTTTGATGTTTTAATGAAAGTAAAACAGAGCACACACACAATTTATCGAGTTCAAGCCATAAACTTGGTCCCTACGTCTCGCCGGGATCTCACTCACCGGAATCCACTAGAATCACTTTGGATTATATATTGACAATCCAACCACCTAATCGAATCTGCATTCATTACAATAAGACGCACCAAGCGTGCTAAAGAGGAGTGGTCCAGCTTGATCAAGTCTTCCTTTTTGCCTCATTTGAACAAGCCGTGACACAACTGAAGAACCCGCAGGTTTCCGGTTTTAGACGATGATCCATGCGCATACCACGCGCCTTACTCTCCTCAATGATTGGGCTTAGTGGGCCTCGTCTTGGGCTCACGTTTGTCTCGATTACAGACATAGTGAGATCCTCCGAATGCAGTGGAGTCTTTCCTGCACTTAGTCATTTTGAGCAGAAACTTCAACTTGTTCTTAACTCAAAGACATAACTTCCACAAAACTCCACCTTGGATTTGAGTCTTTTGATTCTCGTTCTTGGATTCCAAACCCCGGTCCCTGACCTGTGTCAGTTCTTTGAAATGTTGAGCAAGTCCATAGCTTCTTGGAGCTTGTCCACTGGTACAATCTTGGTGAGTATATCAGCCGGATTGCAGAGAGTTGAGATTTTGGTTACCTTAACCAGTCCCTTTGCAATCAGATCACGAATGAAGTGATACTTGCGATCAATGTGCTTTGTTCTCTCATGATGCACTGAGTTCTTTGATAGTGCTATAGCACTTTGTGAGTCGCAGAACACTTCCACTGATTCTTGAGGAAACCTCATTTCATTCATCAACCCTTTTATCCAGACTGCTTCTTTCACTGCCTCTGTGAGGGCTATATACTCAGCCTCTGTAGTGGATAAAGCTACCACCTTCTGCAGGTTTGATTTCCAGCTGATTGTACCCCCTCCAACTGAAAAAACAAAACCTGAAATTGATCTTCTTCTATCCAAATCAGCTGCAAAATCAGAGTCACAGTAGCCTTTAAGCACAAACTCCTTTTGTCTCTTGAATACTAGCTTGGTCTCTGTAGTTCCCTTTATGTATCTAAGAACCCATTTTACTGCTTGCCAGTGCTCATTTATAGGCTTACTCATGAATCGACTGATAACTCCCACTGGATATGCTAAATCAATTCTTGTCCCAATCATAGCATACATGATGCTTCCAACGGCACTTGAGTAAGGAACTGACCTCATCTTTGTAGCTTGATCCTTAAGTTCCTGGTCAGTTGCAGATTTCAGCTTAAAATGTGTCCCAAGTGGAGTTTGAACTGATTTGCACTGATCTAGTTTGAAAGTATCCAATACTTTCATCATGTAACTGCCTTGAGACAGAGTGAGGAGCCCTTTCTTTCTGTCTCTGTGTATCTCCATACCTAGAATCTTCTTTGCCTCCTCCAAGTCTTTCATTTCGAATTCAGAGTTTAGAAGAGTTTTGAGATTCTGAATTTGAATTACGTCCTTTGGTGCAATCAACATATCATTAACGTAGAGTAAAAGATATGTGAACTTGTCCTTCTCATACTCCTTTAGGTATACACAACTGTCATATTCACTTCTTGAGAAACCCGACTGAATCATGAACGTGTCAAACCTCTGATTCCACTGCCTTGGCGACTGTTTCAATCCATATAATGACCTTTTCAGTAAACAAACTTGTTCTTCACTAGATCTAATCTCATAACCTTCGGGTTGACTCATCAGGATTTTTTCTTCCAAGTTTCCATGCAAGAACGTTGTCTTTACATCTAGTTGTTCAAGCTCCATATCAAACTGAGCTACAACAGACAACATGAACCTTATTGACACATGCTTTACTACTGGACTGAAGATTTCCTGGTAGTCTACACCCTCCTTTTGTGAGTATCCCTTTGCCACAATTCTCGCCTTAAACCTCGGACCTATCTCTCCAGGAAAACCACACTTTCTTCTGTAGATCCACTTACAGCCGATGACCTTTTTCTTCTCGGGTCTCTTTACCAGTACAAACGTTTCATTCTTGTGCAGTGAGCCCATTTCCTCATCCATTGCCATCTTCCATTTCTCCCAGTCAGGATCATTAAGAGCTTCTTCGTAGCTTTTAGGCTCAGGTCTTCCACCATCTTCTGTCATAGAGAGTGCAAAACCAACAATGTATTCCTCATATTTCTTTGGCTGTTTTCTTTCTCTCTTTTCTCTATCCCTTACCAACTGATACTCCGGAGAATCTTCACTATCCCCAGAATCATAATCTTTATCTTGTTCACTGTCCTCATCTTGCTGAGTCTCTTCTTTTGATTTCTCTGAAATCATTGGTGCTTTGCTCACACTTGGAGTTTCTCCGCCTTGATTAGATGTCTCCCCTGTCTCTGGTGTTTGAGAAAGCTCCAGACTGATAGTTTTTACACTTTCAGCTTGCTTTTTCGGATCTTGTGAGATTGAATTCAACTGCTTGAAGACTTTTTCTTCTTGAAAAACAACATTGCGGCTTATAGTGCACTTTTCATCTTCTAGTAGTCAGACCCTGAAACCCTTAACACCCTCAGGATATCCCAAAAATACTCCTTTCTTTGCCCTTGGATTCAACTTCCCTTGATCAGTATGAACATATACCACACATCCAAAACGTTTTAAGCCACTGTAATCAGGCACTGAACTTGTCCATTTCTCTTCAGGGATGTCAAACTCTAATGCAGTTGATGGTGATCTGTTTATGAGGAACACGGCTGTGGCTGCAGCTTCAGCGCAAAATTCTTGTGACAAACCAGATTCGCTTAACATACTCCTCACTTTGTTCATTATGGTTCTGTTTAATCTCTCTGCAACACCATTTTACTGGGGTGTGTAAGGGCAGGTCCGATGTCTTGTAATTCCTTCTCTTCTGCAAAACCCGTCAAACTCATGATTGCAATACTCTAAACCATTATCTGTCCTGAGTTTCTTGACCTTCTTTCCTGTTTGCAACTCCACCATCTTTTTCCACTCAACAAATTTTCCAAATGCTTCATCCTTTTTCTTCATAAAATATATCCAAACCTTTCTTGTAAAGTCATCAGTGAAGCTTATGAAATATTGACAATTACCAAGTGAGCTCGGTACTGATGGTGAACCCCACAGATCAGAGTGTATGTACTCCAATTTATCTCTTGTGATATGTTTTGCTGCTCCAAAACTCACCTTTTGTGATTTTCCATAGACGCAATCCTCACAGAATTCTAACCCATTAATCTTGCTGTGTTGTAGGCAACCTTTCTTAGCTAGAATCTCCAAACCTTTTTGGCCTATGTGGCCAAGTCTGCTGTGCCAAAGCTTTGTCTCATCTGTGGTCTTGTCTGATGCATTTGCTTCTCCAGTAATGACTTCTCCTTGTAGAAAAATACAGCCTGTTAGTTTTCTGAGCTTTCATCATCGTTCTGCAGCCTCTGATGACCTTTAGTACTCCCTTCTTTGACTGAAACCAACAGTCGTTGTCCTCCAATGCTCCCATTGATATAAGATTCTTGGACATGCCTGGAACATATCTCACTTCCTTCAGAAGTACAACTGTGCCATCTTCATTTCGGATCCTTATGGTTCCTATCCCTTTGACTGATGATATTGTATCATTAGCCATCTTCACACTTCCCCCTGTTGTGGTTGTAAGAGACTCAAACCACTCCTTTCTTGGGGTCATGTGATAGGTACACCCTGTATCTAGGATCCATTTTCCATGGCTCTCTTCGTTTGACAAGAAGTTAGCCTCTGAAACCATAAGAGCAGCTACTTGATACTCATCTGCATTTACTGCAGAAGCCTCCCCCTTTTCATTTGAGCTGCTTCCTCTATTTCTTTCCTTCCAAGTGTAACATTTCTTCTTAAAGTGTCCTTCTTTTCCGCAGATCCAACATGTCTTTGCTCCACCTCGAGATTTTGATCTTGAATTCTGCTTGTTTTTGTCATGGCTTCTGGTTCTACTTTCAGATCTTCCTCTTTCCTGAGTGAAGAGAGCATCCATTGCTCTTGAACGTTTTCCTACTTGCTCCTAACTCAAGAGTCTTTGATCTGATAGCACCAATGATTTCCTCCAGAGCTAAAGTTGTCTTGCAATACTTTAATGTTTCCTTTAGTTGATCAAACTGTCTAGGTAGAGACATAAGTAACACAATAGCTTGATCTTCTTCAGGGACAGTGACTTTAACATTCTCCAGATCTGATATTAACTTGAAGAAATCATTAACATTCTCATCAACCGACATACCTTCACTCATCTTGTACGCATAAAGTCTTTGCTTCAGGTATATTCGGTTTGGTAGAGACTTTGCCATGTACAACTGGTCAAGCACTCTTATCATCCCTGCAACCGTTGGCTCTTTGATAATCTTTCTCAAGACATTGTTTCCTACACAGAGGATGATGTTAGATCTAGCTTTCCCTCTTTTTGCTTGAAGCTCTTTGTCTTCTAAAGTAGAAGCCTTTTGTGCAGGAGTAACCGGAACAGTTCCTGAGGTGGTACTTGTTCCCGAAGCTGCAGTAACTGCTGCGTACGACTTCTCCTCACCCTTTTCTTCTCCTTCTTCCTTGAGACCTTCCATGAGACCCAATATGTCTAAATGTGCCAGCAGTTTTTCTTTCCAAAGTATGTAATCTCCTTCCCCATCGAACTTCTCCACATCAATCTTACTTGAAGACATTTTCAGAAAGATTTTTTTCCTTTGGTCGGAGAACCAAAGCTTTGATACCAATTTGTTAATTTTCAGACACTAAAACTATGTTTAGTTTTATCACCTGAACTTCTCTCTCTCTCTCTGTATTTGTCACTCGTTTGATTTGATAGTGGTTTTGATGTTTTAATGAAAGTAAAACAGAGCACACACACAATTTATCGAGTTCAGGCCATAAACTTGGTCCCTACGTCTCGCCGGGATCTCACTCACCGGAATCCACTAGAATCACTTTGGATTATATATTGACAATCCAACCACCTAATCGAATCTGCATTCATTACAATAAGACGCACCAAGCGTGCTAAAGAGGAGTGGTCCAGCTTGATCAAGTCTTCCTTTTTGCCTCATTTGAACAAGCCGTGACACAACTGAAGAACCCGCAGGTTTCCGGTTTTAGACGATGATCCACGCGCATACCACGCGCCTTACTCTCCTCAATGATTGGGCTTAATGGGCCTCGTCTTGGGCTCACGTTTGTCTCGATTACAGACATAGTGAGATCCTCTGAATGCAGTGGAGTCTTTCCTGCACTTAGTCATTTTGAGCAGAAACTTCAACTTGTTCTTAACTCAAAGACATAACTTCCACACATTGCAATATTCGATGAGCTTTTCTAGCACCACCTTACCATTCTCTTGGACTAACCTCTGCTTTTCATTTGCTCCTTCTGACTTCTTCCTTCTGCTCCACCAACCCATCTCAAACACTAAGATATAGTAATTGATCCGTCAAGGCCGAAAGAATTAAAAACCCCAGTTTTTCACAAGTTCATGACTTGCTTTAGTGGAAGTATCAAGTATGAGGATGGTTCAGTGGAACTGCCTCTTTTCTTAAGATAACGATTTATCAAGAGGTCTTGCTCCATTTGTTGACCATTTCTATTGGTGTGGAGACAAAGAAAAGACTCTAAAGTTGACTTATAGAAATGTTGACTGCTTCTCATTATCCAGCTGTGAGCAATTTTGGACTGACATAACATCAAAGGAAAAAAGATATATATATATATATATTTTTAATGTATTAATGAGAAGCTTTGGAGGATTAACCGATAAAGGGAGAGAGACCAATGATTGAATCAGTTAAGCAAGGAAGAAGAACACTGTAAGTGATTCAGTATAGGAATGACAAATCTTTTGTTGTTCTTGTTTGACAAAATAAAAACTCATTTAACATTAATTCTTCAAGTGTTAGTTACATAAGAGACTTTATAGTTCAAAAGTAAACAGAGGAGTGACATTAGATTTCAAAGAGAACTACGAATGAAAAACCAAAAGTCATGAGATGGTTCTGCCAAGTAACAATGGTGAACAGGAACCAAATTATGTCTCAATGGTCTTGACTGCTCCTTGATGATCTTAAATTCTCCACTTCTTTCCAAAATCGACATAACCAGCGAGGGCTTCTCTGCAATTTCCTTCAGATTCTCATTCTTCACAAGAGGCTCTGTGATCTTATTTACATCTTCACGCAAGAAGCTATGTTTCAGCAATGTCAATGCGTCTCTTCTCTGTTCTGTCTCCGACGCGAAGCAAGTCATGATAAAGAGTCTTGCATCACAAGGAAGATCACTCGGAATCAACGGCTCGTAGCAGTTCTTGAGATCCTCCAAATCATATTTTTTATGCCACCATGGTCTCTTCCCAGTGTACATCTCCAACACTACACACCCTAACGACCATAAATCAAGTCCTTTCCCTATCTCACCATGAGAAACCGATTCCGGCGACATATAGATCGGTGTTCCCGCAAACGGACGATTAGGTTGCCACCAGTCACTATCACCCTCTCTTTTCGACAAACCGAAATCAGAAATCTTCAATTCGTAGCCGTTTTTGTAGTCACCACATCTCGGGAATACGAGGATGTTTCCAGGTTTGAGATCACAATGAACATAGCCTTTTTCATGAACCGTGGCTAAACCCTCGAGGAGCATACGAGTAAACTCTTTGATCAAAGGCTCAGGTAGTTTCTTGTCTTTGAATCTGTTCATGAAATTCCTCAAGCTACCTCCAGATGCGTACTCCATTAGCATCATGTACTCTATGTCACCTTCACCGTCAAAATTCTCTATTACTCTGTTCTCGTAACATTGGACGATTCTCGAACAATTCTTGAATTGAGACAAGATTTGAAACTCTTTGTAAAGAGACAAGGCGTGTTTGTAGTCGGAAGTTTTCACCGCCGTGTAGAGCGTTGTTGTGCGTGGTTCCGAGTACTTGAAGAGGCTTACTGAACCGTACGAACCTTTTCCTAGAAACTTTTCGAACTCTAACTCTGGTGGTACCATTGCAATGGAAATATGATTGAATAATTATCTGGTTTCTTCGGCTCCAAGGTAAGTAGAAAAACCCTAGGTCAGGTTGAAATCTGAGAAATTGCAACGAATTTGGTGAAGAAAAAGTAAGATAGATTGATTCCCTATAAGACTCTGAATATATAGACATAACATAAGCAAGTCGCACTCAATTTCCTTTTCTAATTTACAAAAGGAAATAAAATTTCCTTTTTTTTCTAAAGCGTACAAATATGCCAACAAAAAATTACTGTTGTTACTTACACTAAAATAGTTAACTATGTGGTCAAGGTTTAAGAACATGTTTAGATTTGGTCAAGACTCAAGACACAAATAAATCTTAGTCCAAAGTTCCTTAGGTTCCTTTTCTCGTACATTAACTACTTCAGTAATCGTAAATTCATTAACATAGTTAAACTTAAGTTTAATTTAAAGAAAACTTAATTATCCATTAATAAGAAACTTACTTTTCAAGGTATCAGGTATGTATGGTTAACTCCCAGAGATTTCAGATTATTGTTTGAATTTAGAGAAAAAGGCAAAATAAACTTTGACGCCATTTATTATTCGTCGCCCTTGTTCTGCTAATTGGCTTTTTAAGAAATAAAAATTCACACATCCATAGTTTGTTTCGAAAAATGAGATGCAAATCACGTAACAAATAACTAAGTGGTGGTGGGCTAATAGTTTTCACTCTAAGAAAAAAAATTTCCATAGGTCTATATTAGGGTTCAATTCTCCTCAAATGTGTAAATATCAAACGACTCCCATTTAGCCAGTTGAAGCGGTATCACGTTTTAGGCCCATTAGAAAACCTGGTGAGTGGTCTACTCAACGGCTACATTCATTCTGAGAGGATTAGTTGGATAGTAAAAACCCGGATCACCTCCTAGTTATCAAAAAAAAAAATCACATAACAAATAACCCAAAAACTAAAAAACCAAATAACCACATAAGTTTGGAACACATTAAAAAAAACATAACATCATCTCCTTGAGATGAAACCGAATAATCACATAAGTTTGGGACACATTAACAGAAATAAAGTATCACATCATCTCCTTGAGATGATACCGAATAACCACATAAGTTTGTGACACATTAAAAGAAAACATCACACCATCTCCTTTGAGATGAAACCAAATAACCACATAAGTTTGGGACACATAAAAAAACATCACATCTCCTTAAAATGGAACCGAATAACCACATAAATTTGGTACACAATAAAAAAATCTCACATCTCCTTGAGATGACATTGAATAACTGAAACAACCAAACCCGTGAAATTTATAAAATTTTTCTTTCGGATTATTATTATCACAAATAATAATTTTCAACGGGTCAACACAACAATGCGGAACAAATAAACTATTAAAAAATTAAACCAATTCAATAAACCCTATACTTTACTGAATTCTAACCAGTTCAATTCAAATGAGTTAACTCAACAACAATCCAATAACCAAAATAAATAATTCCAATAACAATCAGTAGTTCCAAAATCACTAACATCCTAGCAATTCTAACATAACGGCCATGAAATACGAGACACTAGATCATCTCTTCTTCCTGGCCATGAGTATTATCACAAATACTCAGTGAGACGGTCATCCCGTCTACATGTTATATACACGTGCATAAGAATCAATAAAAATACCAGGGTGAACACACAACACGCAAGCAACAGTAATCACACGAGTTCACCCCGAAACAGACATGCGTCGATCGACACAAACAACATGTGTCGATCGATGCATAGACATGCGTCGATCGACACAACCACTAGGTGTCGATCGATGCATCAACTAGTGTGTCGATCGACATGCAACCCCGGTGTCGATCGATGCACTGTCTCGTGTGTAGATCGACGCAGAGCAACTGCGTCGATCGACGCAACATCACAGATTCCAGGATCGAACCTATTCTCACACGGATCGATCCTGGATCGAATTGCATCAATCTCTGCACGCAATCAACACGAAATCCACACAAAACATCACATGAAACACATTCTATCAACCCTTTACCCAGATAAACCTACTATCATGCACTCACCTTGATTCTGGAAGGAAAGAATGAGAAAAACCCGAAGAATGCGAAGAACACAACCTCCCAAATCCGAAAATCCTCAATCCAACACGCAGAGCTCACCCCCCAACGATCAAGAACCAACCAGGAACTCACAAACACTCCAAAATCACTCAAAGCCTCTATGTTCTACGATTTCTGATGAAAAACCCGGCCAGAATCGCGACTTCTGCCTTTTATATAAAACCCTAAGGTTCCCTAAACCGACCCCTAAACCGAACAATTGAAATCAAACCGGTCTGGTTCAATCTGACCTGCGTCGATTGACGTACACCACCTACGTCGATCGACGCACGACCAAAATCCACAGAAATTGGTTCGCGGTCGTTACAACCACATAACTTTGAGACACATTAAAAATAAAAACACCACATCATCTCCTTGAGATGAAACCGAATAACCAATAAGTTTGGGACACATTAAAAAAAAACATTACATCTCCTTGAAATAAAACCGAATAACACATAAGTTTAAGTTTGACAAATATATTATCATATATCTAAAATTCTCATATAGTGTCGACATGTTATTATGTATTGGTGGTATAAAAGTGAAAAAGATTGCAATCTTAACTAAAATTTTGTAAATTTGATTACGATTTCTAAATTTAAAAACAAATCTGAGTAAAGTCAACAATGGCTCTTTGAGTTTATGAGTATCTCATACCAATCGATTGATATCATAGCATAATGATTTGAAGAATAAATCATAAGAAGTTTACATAAAATATAATTTAATAAGAAAAGAAGTATTCTTCATATTTTACAAAGAATTTTGATCTTAAGGAGTCAACGGTGATGACGTGGCGGCTTGGGAATGTTCGGTTTGTCTAAGCTTGTTGGAGGAGAAAGACACGGCGAGGATGTTACCGAATTGTAAACACGTGTTCCACGTGGCTTGCGTTGACACGTGGCTCACCACACGGTCCACTTGTCCCGTTTGTCGAACTGAAGTCAAACCAAGTCAAATGCTTGAGCCTGAGCCAAGGGAAGGGCCAGTTGGTGACGGTGCACCGTCGTTGGATTTTGCGGCGGATGATAAAATAGGTGGATCATCGGTTTCACGGTTAGATTCGTTCCGGAGAATTTTGACAAGGGAAAGATCTTCGAACCGGAACGATCATTCTCGCTTTGACCATGATCGTGTAGTTGATCTAGAAAGACAATGAATCAGCAGTACGTACTATATATATATAGTTATACACACACAAGACATACATTATAGATTTATAGTACATGTAGCTCGATATTTAATCTTTAATTCATGTGTAAATCTTTCTTGTTCCTTTGAAAATCTGTTTTTGCATTCAATATTTTGTATGTGTAAAAGTAATGGCGCATTTTTTGTTACATGTAACTAAAAATACACATTAAATTGTACAAAGCTATTGTTAATATTTGTTTTTCCTACATGGACAATTTTTTTTTAACAATTTTCCTTTCTTTTTTCTTTTCTTGTAAAGCCTACATGTAGTTCCCAACAAAACAAAAAAGGAAAGGAAAGAAAGTATACCGTTTTTAACAACACTAATCACTAATTGAGGGAATTACCAAGGTTGTTTCAAATTTACATTTTAAATTTAAACAAATACAATAAAACCTCCATAAATTAATAATCACCATAAATTAATAAATTTTTCTGGTTCCAAGTTAAGCCAATGTAAAATTTAATAAAATTCGATAAGATAATAATTTTTTTGAAACTCGTATGTAAAATATAGTTTCAATAATAATATAAATTAATAACCATGTATAGTTATGCATATATAAGTACTATAATAATGCACTTAAACATGGTTTCGGTAATTTTTTTATTTCACTTATTACATCAAAAAAGTTTTATGATTGTTTTTTCAGTATCCAAAACTTGTGAAAATTTATAGACACTAAATTTAATACTTTACACATAACTCTTTCCAGATGTATTATAATATCTTTTTTCACTTTATCATCAAAATTAAGAATAGTAACCATGTTTTCCTCTAAATTCTGTACTTAATAACATTCACTCTATTGCGATAACTAAAAGTACAAGTCATAATCTCAAGTTAATAGATATCATTTTTACAAATAGATTTAATTAAATTCTTTAATATAATATCGTTTGATTTTGTTTAAAGAAAATTATTACGTAAAATAGATATCTTTCTATAAATTAATTATTATTAGTTTATTAATTAATTAATATTTCTCTAAATTAATAAAATTTTAAAGTCCCAAAATTATTAATTTATAGAAGTTTTATTGTATGTGGATGTCCTTTTGGCCCAGTGGTTTGGTTAAGGGTTCATTAATGCTTTTACACCCCAGAAAATGCGATTTATTAATATTGATGCAGATTAATGGAGACAAACTTACATGAGATCTTCAACGTGAGGCAAGATATAATCGTTTGACGTGGATCAAGGTGGAAAAATTTGTCCGTTGTAAAATCGTCGATATAACAATTTTTATAATTTGTAATAGAATAATAATAAATCGAGACGATTAAAAAAAATTTAAACATAAATCTATATTTTAGCTACAATATCATCATTTTTTATAGACATGACATAGTTTTTTTTTTTTTAAGAAAGCCAATAGAATTTAAATAAGTAAGCTTGTTTACTAATAATTGTATTTCTTATTTAATAGTAAAAGGATATACTTTGATCACTTTTTATTTCGAAGATAAAACGTAATGACTAAATCTTACAAGGAAGAGAAACTAACGTGTGAGAAGAAAAGAAAGTTGAAATTATAATTTATTCACAACCTGTAATTGATTAACATGTTTGTCTACTTCGAAGACTCTTCTTCAAGTCAAAACTATATGGTTCCCACACGGAGCCTCACTCCAGACGTCACGTTATAACCTTTAAAATTTCGTATTTTCTTGACTATGCTCAAATTAACATAAAGTCCAGTCATATTGTTGGAAAAAATTGTAGTTGACAAAAAAAAGTTATTAACTGGGGAAAAATTGTATTATCACTTATTTATAATTCTCATATACTGTCGACATGTTATATTGTTAGTATCAATGGTATACATATGAAAAAGATTGCGATCCGAGCTAAATTCCATAAATTCGATTAATATTTAAAAACAAATCCGAGTAAAGTCAACAATGTCTTAGTGTTTATGAGTATCTCGTAACTCTAATCTACTTCCTATTATCCCCCACCCACTAAATCATATTATAATGTTCTAAAGACTAAATAAAACTAAAAAATATCATAACAATTTTGCATAAAAATTATAATTTTATTACTCAACTAATATCTCTTCAATCTCTCCATTACTTGTTTACAACTTATAGATACCACTTTCTGTTCTTGTTCTCATCGAAACAAAAACGGTTCATCATGAGCTCTGAAAACAAAAATGATGATCCCGACCGTTCGTTCTGGCAACAAACGTATTCTTATAATGGAAACAGCAAGATCTTACTCGTTACCATAATTTCATTTTCAACTATTATCCTCATCGTCTTTCTTTATCATCTCTACGCAAGATTCGTTCTTCGCAACCGTAGATCAACCTTCCAAGACCTCTCCGCCGCTTCGCAGCCACCAAAACGTGGCCTCGACACTCTAGTCATTGCTTCTCTTCCTACGTTCGTGGTTGGAGTCAACGGTGCAGATGACGTGGCGGCTTGGGAATGTTCGGTTTGTCTAAGCTTGTTGGAAGAGAAAGACACTGCGAGGATGTTACCGAACTGCAAACACGTTTTCCACGTGGCTTGTGTTGACACGTGGCTCACCACACGGTCCACTTGTCCTTTTTGTCGAACTGAAGTCGAGCCAAGTCAAATGCTTGAGCCTGAGCCTAGAGAAGGTCCAGTTGGCGACGGTGCACCGTCGTTAGATTTTCCGGCCGCGTCTTCGTCGGATGATAAAATAGGTGGCTCATCTGTTTTACGGTTAGATTCATTTCGTAGAATTTTGACAAGGGAAAGATCTTCGAACAGGAACGATCATTCTCGCGTTGACCAAGATCGTGTAGTTGATCTAGAAAGACAATGACTCAGTATATAGTTATATACACACACGTACACATGACACATACATCAATATTTAATCTTTAATTTGTTTCAAATTTGTGCTTTTGTACTCAAATCTTTGTATATGTAAATATAATGGCACATTTTTTGTTACATACACTTAATTTGTACAAATCTGTTGTTGATAATTGATTTTCGTACATGGAAAAAAGAAGTTAACGTGTGAAAAGGGCAAATAAGAGTTGAAATTTGGAATATACAATGGAAAAATTTTCGTGATATATTTTCAATATGTGTCTACGTCGAAGACTCTTCTTCAAGTCAAACTCCCACACGATCCTTACACGTTTGTAACTTTTAATTTTCGCATCTTCTTGACTATGGACATTTTACATAATTTCTAGGCATATTATTGAAATATTTGTACCATCATTTTGTTGACAATAAATAAGAGCACCATACAAAATAATGAGTTAAGATAACTCTCCATACACTGAAATGATGATACACAAAATCAGTCTAGATATACGAACGAACTCCTAATACACTGAAATCAAAATGGCAATTCAGTCTACAAAATACATATAGGACTTTGATATCTTCCAAACTTGTATATACGTTCTCTAAAACTCCAAACCTATCATCTATAATAGTTATAGTCTAAAATGGAATTATAGACCTAAAACTATATAATTTTTTTGTTTTGTTCTTGAATAGCCATAGCCCATAGGCATTAGTGTTTAGTTTCAACAATCCAAATTTAGTCAACAATGATGAAACTTCCTCAATCCCATTGAAAGCATAGCTATCTCCAAAACTTTCTGATTCTATCTACATATTTTTCTCCACCCACCGAATAAAGTATAAACCTTGGAAAAAAAAAATCAAAATAAGAAATTTTAAAAGTCCTTTATTTCTTATATAATACATCAGAAGTCAGTAACCACTTTTGTTCACTTTCCTTACCCCATCAACCAAAGAAAAAACAAAGCTCCAAAAAATGAGCTCCGACAACAGAGATCATCGTTGGTTTAACTCCAACCACCACTCCTTCTGGCCCAATCCGTCTTCTTACGATCTCAATAGCAAGATCATGCTCGCCGCGGTAGTTTCTTTGTCAGCAGTTATCCTCATCGTCTTCACTCTTCATCTCTACGCAAGATTGGTTCTTCGCAGACGTAGAGAAGCTCTCCGTGGTCTTCCCGTCGTATTCCGCCATCCTTTTCAGATGCCTAAGCGTGGTCTCGACCCAACAGTTATAGCTTCTCTCCCTACTTTCACCGTTGGAGCCAGAAATGACTTGGCCGCGACTGCTACTGAATGCGCAGTTTGTCTAAGCGTTTTGGAGGAGCAAGACACCGCGAGAGAACTGCCTAATTGCAAACACGTCTTCCATGTCGACTGTGTTGATACATGGCTCACCACTTGCTCCACTTGCCCTGTCTGTCGGACTGAAGTTCAGCCAAGGCCGAGACTTGAGCCTGAGCCAAGAGAAGGACCAGTCGGCGACGGTGCTGCACCACCAACTGCACCGCCGTTGTTGGAGGAAGTCAGGCTGAATTTGATGGCGGAAGTGGCAGCATCATCGTCGAATAACAAAACAGTTG
This sequence comes from Arabis hirsuta, assembly GCA_964056655.1. Taxonomy (NCBI): domain Eukaryota; kingdom Viridiplantae; phylum Streptophyta; class Magnoliopsida; order Brassicales; family Brassicaceae; genus Arabis; species Arabis hirsuta. The sequence continues at coordinate 49,190,746 of OZ053298.1, forward strand.
GGTCGTCGGTTTCAAGGTTAGATTCGTTTAAGAGAATCTTGACAAGGGAAAGATCTTCGAACAGGATTAATCACTCTTGTGTTGATCAAGATCATGTAGCGGATCCTGAAAGACATTGAGTGGACATAGAGATACATAAAATGCATATAAATCATACATACGTTAATAATATTTAATTTATACTTTACGGTATCCTTCTTTCTTTTAGTACTAAATCTCTGTATTTTTATTTGATAGTTTTGTATGATGTGAACACTACTTTATATGTTAGTCAAAAGATACATATTGATACAAAGCTAATATGATGCCTTTCTAGTTAACTCTTCACAGTGTAAGACAGTAAAGAGCTAAATATCAGGGATCAATTTAAGATGCAGAACCATTTTAGTTACCTAAGATTGAGGATTAATGATTGAGGAAAGGGAGAGATTACAAAAATGGGTTACCTTCAACCACCAAGCAGTAGCAAAAGATGATGGATTATCCGTGTCATCGTCAAAATGTGGCCTAAAATGATTAAACGTAAAGTCCAACTGTTACAAATCCGTCTTGCTCTGCTCGAATCTGAGTATTCCGGTGCAGTTTTTCCCGCGACACTGCCATTGCTTACTCTTTTACTGCACCACTAAACTTGAAGAGCATGAGTGTGTTTTCGTCCTTGAAGAGGTTATTAAGTATTGTGGTTAAAGAAAATCAGTCCTATAAAGAAAAGGAACACTCAGATGATTTGCATTAATGGTATTGCAAGTTCTTATTCTATGTTCCACAGAAACTGCATATGAACATTCTCTAGCCAAGATCGAAATCAATTCTTCAGCGCAATGGAGTAACTTCATTCTTCTAAACCAGAAACTAATGAACAATTCTACTCAATATTTCACTCAAAACCCATCAAACTAGGAATCATTTTCTAATCATAAGCTTTCGAAAAGAATCCAAATTGCTCCAAACAACCTGAAGCTAACACATGAATGACGCTAATGGACAATACAAATGTGCATTACCTTGAAGGAAATTTGCATGTTCCCTGACCTGAAAAAACAAGCAATACAAAAGCATCCAGCTTTACAAACAACATTCCAATCTGCAAATCGAATTGCATTTTCCATAACTAGAGACTCTATTGCTCTGAGATTCCATTAGGATCTTACTAGGATTCATTGAAGTAACAGCTGCGTTGTTACTGAAGTTGCAAGCTTCATCTGCAAGACCATTCTTCAAGTAATAGTTGTTGAAAACAAACGAAGCCATCTTCAACATATCAGTCGGATCGTAACAAGGTCCGCCTTGTTGGATCCCGGCGAAATCGGCGGCTCCGGGACCACAAGCCCAGTCAATAGCCCTTTGGAGTTCCGAATCCTCGGCGTTGTTCTTCGCAACGCACCAGAGTTCCGTCTCTAAGACCTGTCCACCGAACTGCGCAGTAGCCACCGTGATCAGGAGAGAGAGATGCATTAAGAGGAAACAGTGAAACTGAGAAGGAGAAGCACCGATCATTTTTTCCGAGATTTTGTAATCGGAGATTTCGAAGTATCGCGAAGAGGAGGAAGAAGAGAGTGAATCTGAAAGAGTCAAAAGATTTTTGGAGTTTTTCGTGACAAATGTAAAGATGCGGGTGAATAATGTAATTTGTTTGACTCTTAACGGTTAATTTTCGGTTAAAATTGATTTGGGCCGTATTAAAATCCTCTGGCCCATATTCTTAAACATGACCTTTAAATCTGTCATTAACTCCTAATTTACAACGTGGCGATTTCTCATTAGTTAATCTCTTCTCGGAAATGGTAAATCAGTAAAAAAGACTCTTTAGGTTCTTCACCTTCTCAATTTCTAAAAAAAAAAACCAGCCGCCATGGATTCTCCGTCGAATCTTATTGACCTTCGAGATCAAGTTTCAGAGACTATTTCGCCGAGTCTTAGCTTGATCCAGCAATCGAACGTTGTTGCCGACGGAATTAGAATTACAGAGTCAGTGTCGGAGGGTATGGCGAAATCGGAGGAGGTTGAGGAAGCCGATGATCGAGATCAGAAACCGGAGGTATCAAACGAGGAAGACGATGATGATACTGTAGCTCCGGCTGATTCTCAAGCTTCTTTTTACTGTCACGGTGGTGGGCCGAAGCGGAAGAAAGGGAACAATAAGAAACGTAAGCAGTTAGAGGAGAAGTCGAAGGAGAAGCTTAAGGTACTCGTTGAAACTTTAAAGCCTGTACCTTTCAAGCCATGTAAAACCCTAGATTTTTCTCGGTATGAGAGTCTATTGAAGACTCTGGGTTTGTGGGATTTTGTGCATTTGGAATTCGATCAGTGTATTAGTTACGATCTTGTGGCTCAGCTTATCGCGTCGTATAGTCATGAGGGTAGGTGTAGCTATGTAAACGGGTCTAGGATCAAACTCAGTCGTGCGGATTTGGCTCGAGCTTTGATGTTGCCTAATAAGAAAGAGCGTGTAGTCATTCTAGATGAGGATAAGGAACTTTTGGGATCAGATGAATCGATCAAATTCATCGAAGGAATTGTTTCGGATTGGATTCTACTGCATTGTGATGATGCGTGGATGATGCCGGATGAAGTGGTGGAATGGAGGAAGGGTTTAAAGGAAAAGCAATTGGATAAGTTTGACTGGGCTGGATTGTTCTGGATCATGGTTGAGAAAGAGCTCAAAGCGGAGCCTCCACTCGGGGATTGTTACTATGCGTCACATATGCAGATGGTTATAAGATCACAGAAAAAGGACTTGCTTAGTGAGGAGGCTGAAGCGGGGGATAATGATGTGAAGGTGGAGGATTCTCTGATCAAATCTCCGGAAGAAGATACGCCGAGGGAACAGTTGAGAGTGGAGGATGTTGAGGTGAAGGAAGTGGGTTTGAAGTTAAATGATGATATTGCTGCTGTGAATCGAAGAATGGATGATGAAGCCGGTGGCTCAAAGGAAGAAAAGTGTGTGGAGGAATCTATGATTGAACTGAATCTTGGGCAAGAGTCTGTGTCCGAAGTGGCTGCTGTGGAAGAGCGTCACCATGAGGAAAAACCAACTGATCTTGAGGAAAACAAGGAAGAAGAGGATGAAAAATGGCTTTGGAATGAAGATAATCATGCCTATACAAATTTTCTTCAGGGGTATGATGTTGGTGATGCTGCTGCACGAGATGAACGGACCAAAACAGAAGGACACAGAGAAGTGGGAGAAAATGAAGCACTTGAAGAGGTTTCTGAAGAGGAAATTGAGGAAGATGGAGAAAAGCACGAAGGAGGGTTTTCGTTGTTTCCAAATGAGGAAACACTACATGGCGTTGACCAGGAAAATCTGATGTTGGATGATGATGATGATACATCTCCATTACGTTATAACTCTGAGCTACAAATTCATGGAAATTCTACTGGTGATTTCCTGGCATCTAGAGCTGGCATGCATATGGTTCCAACTAGTTCTGTTTTTGGGAATGGCATCAAGAGAGAGCTTGATCACGAGAATGATATTTCGTACCATTTTGATAACCCTGCCAGTAAGAGGTTGAGAACTGATGATGGACCATCTTATGATGACAAGCCAGTTCCTTTTGAGGTGTGCATGGAGCAGATTAAGCAGTTGGTGGATAAGGCTAAGTTATCATATGTCGAGAAAGACCGAGCTTGTAGAGAATCTAACACGAGCCAGCAAATAATGCTTAATGAATTGCAAAGGAGAGAAAATATAATCCAGCAATTGCACAAAGACACTTATGAAGAGCAACAGAGGAAGGACTTAGAGATCTATAAGCTTGAGAATGAACTTCGTATGATGACAAGTGTATTAACCGGGTACCGGAAAGCGTTGAAAGAAACACGGAAGGAATGCAGAAAGCACTTTAAACGTTGCCCTCTGCGTGATCAATCGCTGTACAAGGATGTTAAAGGTTCTGGAGGTTTAGTATTGAGCACTGCTGAAATCGAAAAGCTAAGACTGAAGAAAGAAGACGAAAAGGGGTTAAGACGAGCTCTAATAAAGAGACAAGTAGAAGAATTTGAAAGTCGCTGGATTAAAAACTATGAAGTAAACATTAACAGAAAAGTGGAGTTGCTTGAGGCGAAGCTGACTGGGTTTCAAATTAAGGTGAAGGTCTTGCAAGAGACAGCCTCAAGACGCGAGGTTCTGGATACGCCAGAAAGATTTAATGCAACAGCAGAAACTTGAGAAGGTACTTTGCTCTTTATACTCAAAACTTTCAACATAACTTTGTTTCTTTATGAAGATTCTAGCCATCAAATACTTACCGGGGCTGTTGGCGACTGCAGCGGCTGTGGTGGAGAAAGGAGAGAGCTTTTGGGAAGAGAAATCAGGCCAATGTGATGTCATGTTGGGGAGTTTAGGATAGAGTTGTGCCATTGAAGAGAATTATTATGTGTATAAACCTCTAATGGCAAGAGAAGAAATTAAAATGATCAATCGTTATCTCTAAAAGAAAAAGAATCTAAATTTACAAGATTAATGGAAAGAGAAAAAAACCTTAATTACAAGAGAAACTAACATAATCCCAGATGAGAAACGAAATTTGAGACAAATGGAATAAGACCATCAGAAATCTAAACTTCGTATAGTTATGGTCCATTGAAAAGTTTTGCTTTGTGTAACTTTTTTGTAGAAGCTAAAGTTATGTGTTGTAGAATCAAAATGGTGTTGTAGATCAATCACGTATTTTATGTAAGGCATGAGGATACATAATACCTATAGCGCGACAACTAAGCTGATATATTTTTTTCGTCATAAGGAATTTTTCAATAGGCAAGCGAGCGATTTTATCATCTTCTTCATGAAACCATTTGTATATCAGTCAATTATTAGTACAAACACTCTATAGAATTGAGTCGAATAAAAATTATCAGCATGATTTACTTATCACACAAGAAAATATAATCAGTACTATATCACCGACCACCAGACGGTCTTTTTCATTAATTTCAAACAAAACAAAGAACGAGTGGAACTTAACTTATGTTGCTTAGAGCGTCATCGTTTTCAACTTATCATTCTATTTTTCACTTCAAATTTAAATTAGATTTTACTTAGATTCATTCCATTTTTGTTCAAAAATAAAATAATGAATAAAAATGGAGTAATTATATTGAATATTACTCAATGTTAAAAGTAAAAATTGTTTATATTGCTTAATTATTTAAAAAGATTATGAATGTGTATAATTTATTTAGTGACTATTGACGTTGTCTAAGGAATTGTCAATTGTCACTTTAAAGAAAAGGACTAAAAATTTATATGTAGCTAAGTTAACTTTCTTTTACTTGTAAGTTAATGCATTGTCAATTGTTCGTTCATTAAACATTAGAATTCCAACAATCGCAAAAATAATTGTTCCGAGCTAAAAAGATGAAATACGGCCCATCGGTCCATGAAAATTTCACCAGATTTCAAAATATTACAGCGATTAAAAAAATATGAGATTTGAAAATTCTAGTCCCTCTGAATCAAACAAACGAAGGCGAAAATACGAGAGAAACATAGAAGCAGAAAAATAAGAGAGCACGACGTCAAGGTATGTCATCACTTTCAATTATTAGTTTCTATGTTATTAAGAGTTGAATTGCTAGTCGATTTTATAAGATTATGAAATTAACGGATTCTATGAATAAAATGATTACGATTATAAGGTTAGAGCTTCATCCTCAAAACAATCATTCACCCAACCAAACACACCAACGTAGATAACCAAATAATGAATAATCATAGTGGTTAGCGGATATAGGCCCTGACGGCGATATAACCTTCTAACGTGTTTCGTTCTCATTTCAGATGATGAGGTAGACCATGACTCCGAATCTGAGAAACACTTCATTTAAACCTGCACAAGACTGAGATCATAAGGATTTAATAGATAATAATGAAATCATTGCACAAGAAATGAAACAATCATACAAATGAGACGATGGTTTAATCAAAAGAAATAAAAAAAATACATGAGAAATGGTCACTTTGGAGGTTGAATTCCATAGCTAGGGTTAGAGGGTTATTTATATAAAGGGGTTTAGCTCAACAAAACAAATGTACCTATACACAAGTCCAGTTTTAAAAACATTAGCCCTAAAGTAAGATTTGGGTGTATGGTTTGTTAGCTTTGATGTTATTAAAAGTTGAATTGCTAATCGATTGTATTAGATTCTAAAATTAACGGATCTTGTGAAGGAATCGATTACAATTTCGAGTTCCTAAACTTTGTTGTTTGGATAATTTCGTGAAATTGCGAATGAATTGTGTTCAATTCCTGTACATCGATTATAATAATTTATAATTCGATTTCTTATAATCAATTGAAGATTTAATGGTATAAGATTCGATTTCTGATAATCACGAGAACTTTGATGATTTTCTGTGATTTATCATGATGAAGATGATGGTTTTGTAAAAGAAAATGGAAGCACAGATGCAGAATTATGTTGCGTGATGTAGATGCCAATTTACAAGAAATGACATCCTCGTACTGTTATTCCAAAAGAGAGGATGGTTCATCACTTTGTCCCCAAGTAAACTGGAAACACAACCAAAAAGTGCAATTAGATATTAAGTTTTTTAATTTGACCTACAATATCATAAACGGTGTGATATATACCGTGTCTCAGGTTTGTCCCCCAAGAGCTTGTTGAGGAAATGGATCAATACCGGCGGTAGATATTGCGCGTTGTACGTGACCGTTTATTCTTGATATTACTGACAATGTCTCGATCTCAATAACCAAAAGGGTGAGACCCGTATACAACGTAGTATATAAGGCAACCGAGAGCAAACGTGTCAACTGGATAATTTTCTTCTTCCGATCGTATCTGTTCCGGGGCTGGCCAGCTAGAAATACTTTTTTCAGACGGTAAAAAGTCTTTGTTACCAAGCAATTTGCTTGACTGAAAGTCAATGGTTTTCCCAATCAGGCTCTCGATAAACAATTTCGTGGTGCATCGATTGTAATAATTTATAATTCGATTTCTCATAATCAATTAAAGACTTAATGGTATAAGATTTGATTTCTGATAATCACGAAAACTTTGATGATTTTATGGGATTTATCATGATAATGATGATGGTTTTGTAAAAGAAAATGGAAGCGCGCGTGCAAAATTATGTTGCCTGATGAAGATGCCAAATTACAAGAATTGAGATATGAGGCTTTGAGAGAAATAAAAAAAACTCACGAAAACTAGTCGAGAGCTAGACTAGAATAAATATGTTTATTGGAATAATTAAAGACTATAGGTTAAAACTGCAGTAAATTCTCAGATGCGAGAAAATGATGAACAAAATAAGGTTGAAGCTCATGAACAAGAGAAGAAACAAGTTGAAACTGACCTGTCAGAGTCAAGTTAAAACTGCACTAGATTCTCTTATGCAAGAGAAAGAGAAACAGATTCAGGTTGAGCTCATGAACAAGAGAAGGAATAAATTGAAACTGACCTCTCAAAATTATAAGTAAATTCCCAGATGCAAAGTTTAGATAATGAAAATCAAGTTGAAACTATAGTAGCTTTGTAGTTTTTTAGTAAATGTATCGTGAATATATTATTTTGGATTTGCAAACTTTCGCCAACGATTTTAGCAGTAGCTATTTAGCAAAGCATCTTATGAACATTACTTTTGTCAACAACATTTCAATAATCTCTTTGATTTGGTTTGAAACACCAGTGGCCAAAAATTGAATTATAACTACAAACTTAAACGTTAATACCTTTGCAACCTTCAAAAATAACAATTGATGTGTTGATCATTAAAAATTAAATTTCCAAACTTTAAGAGCTATCATTGTTACTTTTCTTCTTTATCCAATATCAATTGTGTGACCGTCACATATAATTTTTGAACCATTTAGTTTCAAGAATGAAAATTTATATTTTGAAATATCATTGTCACCATTGGTCTAATGTTAGAAGAAAGTGAAACCTCAATTTTTAATAAACAAATACTAAAAAAATGAGAATTAAACCAAAACCAATGATGCAACAAGAACGTAGTGGTCCAGTGAAGAAACACATCACGTGAACTCGCAGCTTAGAGCTTTTCAAATGTGTCCACGAGTGTTACTCTTTCTTTTCTTTACTTTTTCACTCTAGAACAATTTTGATCACCAAGGTTACCAATTTTAAATAACTAGCAAAATTCAGATATACTTTATAGTTTAAAACCATGTATATATAGTAGGTTTTTGTTGCTAAACCCATATATAATACATTTATTACTAGTCTTTTCTTAAATGGAAATTTGATTTGGAGAAAAATAGACTGTATTTTATATGAAGAATATATTTCACTACGTGAAAATTAATATCAATGCTCTTTGGCAGAAGGTTACAAATTATTCATCTGTACTATTATACTACTACTTTATAATATTCCAACTCAATAATTTTTATTGCTCAACTAAACACGTATTTTTTTTTGCCGGTCAACTAAACACGTATATCTTATTATACATTGATACGGAAGACTTGTCCGTTGTAGAATCCTCGATGTAACAATTATCATAATTTATAATAGAATATTAATAAATTCAAATCACAAGACTAATTAATATTCATAGATGTACTTACAAATGTTGCCATTTTTTTCTTGCAAACTTTTCTTTTTTACGAAAAATAAAGGTTTTCAAAACAAATAAAGCTGGGGTAATTCTTTCTTAAATATTTATCAGTAAAATTATTGTTCTGAATCTGATTATTTACAGGGTCAAGAGTCTTGTACCATTATACGTACTATTCGTAGCTAAAAGTTAGGATTTATTAGATTGAAACAGAAGTGGATATCCCATTTGAAATCTAAATTCTTGACGTCATCAACATATTGTTTTATTACTTAAAATAGTTAAATATCGTTAAATAACAGAAAAAGGTTTAGCAAACCATTTAATAGTTACATACGATTTTAGCCGTTCAAACAATTGTTAATTTACCTGTCTAATAAAAATTGAGAAGGATATTTAGAGATTTAAATATAGAGAAATTAAGAATATAATAATGATGAAAAATAAACTATTCAGAACAAAGTTTAATTAGTACACAAATCTTTATATATACACTCCCCAAAAAAAAAAAAAACAAATCAACTAGTTCTTTGTACAGACAAACAATTGATGAGCTCCCTTCCATTAACCCCAGGAAAAAAGCAACCACATAAAAAAAAAATTAAAAATAAGATACATCAAATTGAATTCATCACAACTAAAAAAATGTGATTAGAATGTCATCTTCTAAAATTCTTGACCGAAAGTGATTTTAGAGCATGTTTATTGGTGAAATTTTATGGGTTTCTTTAAATATAAAATTATTAAAATTTGAGTAAAAGGAAGAAAGAGAGTGTTTTTGGTTGAAATAATGGAGTATATTGAAATATAAAATTAATAAAATTTGAGTAAAAAGAGGAGATAGTTGATATTTTTGGAAAGAGAGTATCAGTGGAATGAATTTTTAGAGATTTGAGTTAGGATATGTTTAAATATAAAATTAATAAAGTTGAGTAAAAGGATGAAAGAGAAAGTATAAAGTTGAGTAAAAGGATGAAAGAGAGGGTATAAAGTTGAGTAAAAGTAAGAGAGAGTATGTTTTTAATAATTTTATATTTAAAGAAACCCACAAAAATTCATGGATAAATATGGTTGATGATGTTGATGATGATGATTAATCTTACCAAGAACTTTTGCCATAGTATCATTTTTCCAAGAACTTTTGCCAAGAACTTTATGGATAAAAACCCAAGAACTTTTGCCAAGAAGAGAGAGAGAGATCATGTTGATGATGATGATTAATCTTACCATACATTGAGAAGCTGCTCTTTTTCAATAGTCAGCTTGATGTCGACGGCCGAAGTAGCTCCGGCTCCGGTCGCCGGTGAATGATTTGGATTCTCCATTTTCTTGAGGCTTTGTTGATTATACACTTGTCGAAGTCTCTCTATTTCCCTCTTCAATGCATCTTGATGTGCTGCAAATCATTACATATTTTATTAAAAAAATGTTTTTGTTAGAAACTTTCTTGTATATATCGCTAGAAGAAAATTATTGAGCGTGCTCATATATATTGTCAGTGTTAATTGAATGCATGGACCAAAAAAAAAATTAAAATATGTACGCATAATATTAAAGAGTAAAAAAAAAAGAGACAGAGAAAAATTACCATCTTTGAAAATCTTGTCTTGGGCTAAAGCAGCGATTCGTTGCTTGAGAGCACTATTGTCAACATTGAGAAGCAAACGCTGGTGATCCAAGAACGCTACTCTTGGCGATAACACTGATACTTCCGCCTTTAATTTCAATATTATTTTTTTCACAAAAATAATTTCATGTTATAATCATCACAAATAATCTAAGAAGGGTATATATATGAATGTGTAAAATGTACCTGCAATGAAGTGACGCTACGTTCGAGCTCTGATATGTATTGCAATTTCCTCACCCTTGATCTTTGTGCTGATTGCCGATTTGCTAATATTCTGTTAAACCATTCAGAAATTTAATTAAATTTTATTTTATTAACGATGTGACGCTAGTAACTATATGCAGATTGGGAAAGAGTTTTTTTTTTTTTTTGCTCTTTCTACATTTTGGAATTGGAATTGGAATTTTTTACCAAAATTATCTGAATATTAATATTATATAGATAATTTATAAGTAAAATAAACGTTAACGTTGCATAGAATTTTTTTAAAAACAAATAATATGGAAAAATCCTTCTAAAACATTTAATAAAACAAAATGGATATATATATATATATATATATATATATATATGTTACATAATTTGGTTAATCTTAATTAACTCAGTTAATATATTTGTACGTGCATGCATCTTGGGTTTAGAATAGTAACACGATGATGAGTAATTTTTTTTTTACCTCTTAACCCTTTTGGGATCGAGAATCCGGTTGCCAGAGCTGTCACCAGAATTGTTATTCGACGCCGAACCATCATCTGGCTCCGTCTTGCATTGGCTCTGGACTTCGTTGTTGTTATAGTTATTGTCCACGTTATGATCGCACGGTTGTTCTTTGTTGTCGTCGTTGATGCTATTATGATCGGACGGTGTTGATGTATTCGAGGAAGAGACAGTGGGGCCCACATTGTTGTTGTTATGTGAAGGATTATTGTTATTATTATGTATGTCGTCGTCGTCAGTGAACATCGACATGAACTGCTCGTCGTCGAACCTGTCGAAGTTGTGGTTTCCGATGATGTCGTGGCTTGGGACGGCGGGAGCTTCAAGAAACGCGATTGAGTCGCTGATTGAGCGTCGGTGGCTGCCGCGGCGAGATGCTGAGAAGTCGAGGAATTCGTCCACCCATGAAGGGTTTTGTGTCGTGGCGACTGAAGCGGTTGCAGTTGCGGCTGAGGCGGTGGAGAAAGGAGAGAGTTTTTGGGAAGAGAAATCAGGCCAATGTGATGTCATGTTGGGGATTTTAGGAGGGAGTTGTGCCATTGAAGAGAATTATGGGAAGATAAATTAAAAGGATCGATCTTGATCTCTAAAAGAAAAAAGAATCTAAATTTACAAGAATTATGGAAGGAAAAGAAAAAAACCTTAATTACAAGAGAAACTAACGTAAACCCAATTGAGAAAATGAAAAACCTAGACGAAAAACAAAGGGAAAGAAACGAAATTTGAGACAAATGGAATAAGATCAATGGTCCTAAACCATAGGAAGATAGAGAAAAGAAAGGAAAGGAGAGGAAGAAAGGAGAAAACGGAACAAGAGTAACCAAAATGGCTAAGTTTAACAAACGTTAGTTATGTAAATAGAACAAAAATTGAAGAGAGAATTAAGGAGATATATAGAGAGAGTGCATAAGAGATAGATATATACTATAATATAAAATCTTATGAAAAAAAACATAATGAATTCGATGTGATCAAAGTGTTTTATTTATCATCTTTGAGTAGGGTCACATGGAGGAGAGATATTGAGATCAGACAGCTATGAAACAGCTGTTTTGAGATGAGAGGCTAAGAGCATCCTCATCTATGAGATGTTGTGAGTTTCATTAGATATAAAATTATTAAAATTTGAGTAAAAGGAAGAAAGAGAGTGTAAAATTTGAGTAAAAAGAAGAAAGAGAGTGTTTTTAGTAATATAAAATTAATAAAATTTGAGTAAAGAAAAGAGATTGTGGGTATTTTTGGAGAGAGGGTATCAATGGATTGATACTTTTGAAATTAGAAAGAGTGTGTTTGAGTGTGTTTTTAATAATTTTATATTTAAAGAGAGTATAAAATTAATAAAATTTGAGTAAAAGGATGAAAAAAATGTATAAAGTTGAGTAAAAGAAAGAAAGAGCGTGCGTTTTAATATTTGTTTATTTAATGAAACCCACCAAAACTCATGGATGAGGATGCCCTAAGAGCATGATTATCATGAGATTTGGTGGGTATCATTAGATATAAAATTATTAAAATTTGAATAAAAGGAAGAAAGAGAGTGTTTTTGGTTGAAATAATAGAGTGTATTGAAATATAAAATTAATAAAATTTGAGTAAAAAGAGGAGATGAGTTGATACTTTTGGAGAGAGAGTGTCTTTGTATCAATGGGTTGATACTTTCGGAGAGAGTTTCAACTTTAGTTGGAGTGTGTTTAAATATAAAATTAATAAAAGTTGAATAAAAGGATGAAAGAGAATGTATAAAGTTGAGTAAAAGGAAGAGAGAATGTGTGTTTTAATAATTTTATATCTAATGATATCCACCAAATCTCATGTATTCAACGGTATTACTGGAAAGTCTCTTCCACTGGTTTTTTCCCTTAATTAAAACAAAAAAAAATCTATGTAAGAGATTTGGAAGGAGAATCAAGCAAGCACGTGCCCTTGTGACCTTTTTTATATTTCTTTGCTTACATATTTCTCGTTATTTACTATTTATCCTAATGGACATTCTCAATTTCTCTCTTGTATCTGCCACCGCAATATCATTCCTTGATTTGATGTAAACATGTACAATTCCTAAACATTTTAGGTGGTTTCTTGAGGGGTTTTCTTCTTCTTCCTCTTAGCAATAGACGGAAAAGACGAGCCGAGTGTTAATGCCCAAAGTTGATACACTACAAGCCCAATACAAGTCCATGTTTCTATCTTATGTAATTAGGTTTCCAGCAAATAGTTCCCATATATATATATCAATGTGATGAACATCGATGGAGTTAACTAAGGTTGCCGAAAGTGCAACCTCCCTTTCCTCTTTTCATATTAATCAAAGAATCATTTTGATCTTGAAGACAAGCTAAAATTTTCTCCTTTTCATTTTTCTTCTTGCATAATAAAGCTCTTATGAGCTACTTATATTTCTATCTTAAATCTCTATCTCAATAAGCTCTACAAGAGCATAAATCTATCTTTATTTGAGTTTGCTTTCACCGAGGGCTTAAATTTTTCGGGTTTGAATTATCAAATCCGGTTTAGTTTAGTTTCAAGGTTTTTTTTTTTTTTGATGAATCTAAAACACATTTTATATTTGAACACAAACCATCAAAATCTAAACGACAAACGGTTTTTGAATGATCTTTTTTTTTTGTGGTTCTAGATTACGAAATTTCATTTTGTGTATTTCCTTAAAAAAACTAAAATTCGTTGGAGTTAGAATCTACATTTTTGGTGGAGCTGTAGATAAATCACCTATTTTATGGGACACGGGAAATGATCTACATATGTGGTCTCCTATATGCATCATTAACGCGACAACTTAGCTAAAAAAATTTTCATCATAAGGGTTTTTTAATATGTTTATGTAGACAAAGCTAGTGATCGACTTTATCATGTTCTTCATGAATCATATCAGTTAATTAATAAAAATGTATCTAATATATAAGACGTGTTCAAAAATATTATGAAATCATATCTACCAATATGTAAATGAAAAAAAATTGATTATTTTATACCATATACACTCTTCTCTACAGAATTAAGCCGAATAAATCAGCATGATTTACTTATGAGACATTAATTATATCTAAGAATATATTAATCACCGACCACCAATCAGTTTCTTTCTTTCCTTCACTGTGTTAATGGATTCTCTTGTTACTAAATCAACATGCAAAAGAAGAATGATAATGAAGGAAGAATCAATGCATGGAGTAGAGTAAAGAGTAGTGGAGGAGTGGAAAAAGAAAGATAAAGAGAGAGAGATGTGAGATAGAAAAATAAAAGAAAGAGAATAATGTTGATGTGTGAGTCCATGTGATTTGTTTTGTGTACTCTTTTTCTCAATATTTGTTTTGTCCCCAGACCACACCCACATGTAGGACACTTGCCATTTTTTTTTCTTTCTTTCTTAAATAGTATAATTCCGGATTTTTGGTCTCTCCATTTTTTCTTTCAAATTGTATTCTAGATCGGAATAATTAGTGGAACATATTCAATGGACTTCTGGACTCTTTCTCTAAACGAGTGTCGAAAAATACTCTATCATATGATTTTTTGCATCTTATTATAAGAATTGAATGGAAATCGTTTAAGGAAAAAATGATGGGAATGAGAGAAAAATAAATCTTTGATTCAAGAGACTGAATTAAAACTAAATTTCGATGGAAGATCATTAACTTCAAACAAAAGGAAAAAACGAGTGGAACTTGTGCTGCTGCTGCTTAGGTAATCAATTAAAAGGCACGAAAAAATTGAGTATCTCACGTTGATCATTGATAAGAGATAGAGAAAATACTCAAAATATTTGTTTACTAATCTGAAGTTAAAAAAACTGAAAAAACGTAAAATTTATTAAAGAAAAAAGAAAAATAGGAATCCTTTATCAAAAAAAAAAAGAAAAAAAAGGAATAGTTGTTATGAAATCATTATGAGGATGTCCATAACCGGCCCATATCAGGCCCATGTTCTAGATGGTTCTAGATTTCCTATTCCATCTAGATTTTGCCTATTTGTAATCCTATTTATACTCTTGATTACTGATAGAATGAGACAACCAATTCCTTCTCTCTTTCTCTTGTTCACAACACGTTATCAGCACGAATTCTCAAAATCCCTAAGCTAAAACCTTCGAATTCCCTAAACCCTAATTTTCGAAAATCTAAGCCTCCATCAACAAAGTCCGGACAAAGCTTAGCTCGATCTCAACAAGAAAAGTTCATACAGCCTATCAAGGTTACAGCGAACTAAGAGCATCCTTAAATCATCAATTCAAACAAAAGCAAAGGTTAAGGTAAGTAGCCTAAAACCCTATCAAACCATAAAACCCCAAAATTCATAAAACCCGAGAAACCCTAATCCTGAATCATGCTCGTTAATTGATTGATCTCATCCTGATTCATAATTGTTCAATTTACGAAACCCTAATCTTGCATCCCTAACCTAAAATCGAATTTGGTTGCATGATCTAATTGAACCCGCCTGCTAGTTTGATTAAATTCATTGTTAAACTGATCATGCTTGTTCATTGAAACCCGTAATCGTAATTGCTTAATCGTAAACCCTAGGTTGTTAGTCGATTGTTGAAAACTAAAACCTAGACGGAATAGGAATTGTTGAAAACTAAAACCTAGACGGAATAGGAATTGTTGAAAACTAAATCCTAAACGAAATAGGAATTGCATGGATGTTAAAAAAAAAAAAAAAAAAACCTAAACCTTAATGGAATAGGATTTCACCCGACAACCCTAACCCTAGGTTGCGATTTGTTTAGACTTGTTTAATGCATGAATTTACTCGTTTAAACCGCACAATCAAACCGCATGTTGAAATCGCACAATTGTCTTAATCGATTTGCATATACTCGTTTTGCCCTAGATGTCGAAAATCAACAATCTTGAATACGCTGCCCTCATGCATTGGGTGATAATTACCTTCAATGGGCCCTGGATACTAAGATTATCCTTAAGTCTAAAGGACTGGGCGAATGTATTGTTGACGGCAACAATACCACTGAAACCAGCAAGTATAAGGCGATTCTAATCATACGCCATCACCTGGTCGAGAGTCTCAAGAATCAGTATCTCACTATAGAGAATCCTCTGGACCTCTGGACAGAGTTGAAAAACAGATATGATCATCAGAAAACGGTGCTATTACCCAAAGCCCGATTTGACTGGAAGAACCTCAGAATCCAGGACTTTAAGACCGTGGATGAGTATAACTCGGCATTGTTTAAGATCGTTTCGGTCTTGAAACTGTGCGGTGATGAGGTGACCGATGATGACTTGCTCGAAAAAACATTTTTGACTTTCCACACCAATAACGTAGTGCTCCAGCAACAATATCGTGCAAAGGGCTTCACAACATATGCAAGTCTAATCTCATGTTTGCTACTGGCCGAGCAAAACAACGAGTTGCTGATGATGAATAGCGCAATGAGACCTCCTGGTTCTACCGCATTACCAGAAGCTCCGGTAGCTAACAAAACCGAAGAGACCAAGAAAGAGTCTAACCATGTCCAAGGCGACCGGCCCCACGGCTCGAGTCGTGGAAGATTTAACGGACGTGGTGGTTATGGCCGTGGCAATGGCCGACGTAACCAATATGGCAGTCAAGGCCGTGGGAATCGATCCGACTTCAGTCGCGGTCGTGGTAGAGGCCGTGGTATTTCCAAACCACAACACTCGGCTTCGGCTAGAGAATCTTCTTGCCATAGATGCGGTATGGGGAACCACTGGGCAAAGACGTGCAGAACTCCTAAGTTTCTTGTAGATCTCTATCAAGAGAGCTTGAAAAAGAAACCTGAAGCTCATTCCGTTCATCACGATGGCGAAGGCGACTTCAACCATGAGAATGATGACCTCATGGAATATGAGACTTCCGATTGCCTAAAGGAGTCCAATTGATTTCGACATTTAGTGTCTTGTGTTTTTTTTTTTATGTTTGCATGCCTTTGTGTTTATGATTTATGACTTCGTTTATGATTTATGATTTATGATTGCTTTGTTTTGAGAACTTCAATAAAATAAATGTTTAAGACATAGTTATTGCTTATTGAAGTAATGACAGAAGACGAGAACATACTTGTGGTGGATAGTGGATCAAGCCACACGATTTTGAAAGACAAAAGATACTTTGTGCATCTCACATTGAAAAATGCCAACATTAGCACAATTGCGGGTGTAGCTAATCTTATTGAAGGCTACGGCCAGGCCCATATTATTTTACCTAAGGGCACGCATCTTGAGATACCAGATGCTTTATATTCACCCAGCTCTAAAAGAAGCTTATTGAGTTTCAAAGATATTCGTCTTAATGGTTTCCACGTAGAAACTCAGGGTGACGGGAACAAAGAATCCCTAGTTATTACTGAGATCACCCAAGGCCGAAAGAAGGTCTTAGAGACTATACCCGCATTATCCACTGGCCTTTACTATGCGAAGGTAAATGTGATCAAGGCTAATGCTGTAGTAAACAAGGCATTTACCGAATACACTAAGTGGCATGACCGGCTTGGCCACCCCGGTTCTAATATGATGCGTAAGCTCATCTTACAATCCCAAGGGCACACTTTGAGCGAAAAACGAGTTTTCCCTAAGAATCTCACGTGTGTAGCATGTTCACAAGGGAAACTCATCACACGGCCATCACCCGTCAAAGTCACTAAAGAGACTTTGAACTTTCTGGAAAGGATACAAGGGGATATCTGTGGGCCAATACACCCACCATGTGGGCCGTTTAGATATTTCATGGTCCTTATCGATGCATCGACCTGCTGGTCGCATGTTTGTTTATTGTCTACTTGAAACTTGGCCTTTGCTAGGTTGCTGGCCCAGATCATCAGACTGCGAGCCCACTTTCCAGATTTTCCACTTAAGACTATACGTCTCGACAATGCTGGTGAATTCACTTTCCAAGCATTTAATGATTATTGTATGTCCATGGGGGTAAGTGTGGAACATCCCGTGGCACATGTCCATACACAGAATGGCTTGGCTGAATCGCTCATTAAACGGATCCAATTGATCGCTCGACCATTACTCATGAGGTCGAAGCTTCCAGTATCCGCTTGGGGACACGCGGTATTACATGCAGCAGAACTCATACGCATCAGGCCATCTAGTAAGCATCGATATTCCCCATCCCTACTACTCACGGGTCACGCGCCATACATTTCCCATCTTAAGACATTTGGGTGTGCCGTTTATGTACCCATTGCACCACCACAGAGAACAAAGATGGGACCTCAGAGGAGGATGGGAATATATGTTGGATTTGATTCTCCCACCATTATTAAGTATGCGGATTGTCAATTTGATGAAGTGACATATCCTACCTTAGGTGGTGAGACTAACAAGCTGGTCAAAGAAATATCATGGAATCAATCATCCTTAAATTGGCAAGATCTTCGGACTCTAGAATGTGAATCAGAGGTTAAAAAGATTATTCACTTACAAAAGCTAGCTAATCAATTGCCAGATTCCTTTGCTGACCCAAAGAAAGTGACAAAATCGTACATACCAGCTTGTAATGCACCAGTACGTATTGACGTTCAAAAGGGACACAATCAAGTTGCTACAGAGTCTACACCACATAAGAAACGTGGTAGACCAATAGGTTCCAAAGATAAGAACCCTCGGAAATCAAAGAAAGGTGCAAGGATTGAAACCGAAGTTCGGGAAACCATAGACATGGCCGCGGCTGACCATAGAGAACCGATCAATGAGTTTTGGGACGCCAACTCTCAAGGTTCTAAAGGTCCTGATAATAATGAGATCTCTATCAATTATATCATGTCTGGAATACAATGGAACCGAAAAGATGTCGACATCGATGATGCATTTGCTTATAAGGTAGCACTTGAAATAACGGAATTTTCCAAAGATCAGGAACCCACGTCTATATTAGAGTGCACTCATAAGACTGATTGGCTTAAATGGAAAGAAGCCATAAACGTGGAGTTAAATTCATTAAGAAAAAGGAATGTGTTTGGTCCGATCATAAGGACACCATTCGATGTAAAACCAGTGGGACACAAATGGGTCTTTGTGAGGAAAAGGAATGAGAATGGTGAAATCGTGAGATATAAGGCACGACTTGTTGCACAAGGATTCTCACAAAGACCGGGGGTAGATTATGAGGAGACATACTCCCCTGTGGTGGATGCTACGACATTCAGGTTTTTACTAAGTCTGGCCATAAGAGAAAACCTTGATTTGCGGCTAATGGATGTAGTGACCGCATATCTATATGGTCCACTGGATAATAAAATTTACATGAGATTACCAGAGGGTATTGAGCTCAAAGATAAGAAAGGTTCTCGAGAACAACACTGCATAAGGCTGAACAAATCCCTATATAAACAAAGTGGGCGTATGTGGTACAATAGATTGAGTGAGTACCTAGTCAAAGAGGGCTATAAGAACGACCCCATAAGTCCATGTATTTTTATAAAGAAGTTTGCAAATAAGGGATTTGTAATCATAGCAGTATACGTGGATGATTTAAACATCCTTGGGACCTCTGGGGAAATCGCCCAAACAGTTGAATACCTCAAGAAAGAGTTTGAGATGAAAGGCCTAGGTAAAACAAAATTCTGTTTGGGGTTACAGCTTGAGTACACTAATGATGGAATCCTTGTGCATCAATCGGCATACACTAAAAAGGTACTCAAGAGATTTAATATGGACCAGGCTCACCCATTGAGCAGCCCAATGGTTGTGAGAAGCCTAAGTTTGGAAAACGATCCATTCGGTCCAAGGAAGGACGATGAGGAAATTCTCGGTCCGGAAATGCCATACCTCAGTGCTATAGGAGCCTTAATGTATTTGGCTAGCCACACTAGACCAGATATATGTTTTGCCGTGAATCTCCTATCTAGATTTAGTTCATGTCCAACTCAAAGGCACTGGAACGGTATCAAACATATCCTACGTTACCTACAAGGAACGAAGGACTTAGGTTTATTTTACACTAACCATAACAAGGAAGGTTTAGTTGGTTTTGCTGATGCAGGTTACTTATCGGATCCGCATAATGCTAGATCGCAGACAGGTTATGTGTTTACTCACGGAGGCACAGCGATATCATGGCGGTCCATGAAGCAGACCATTGCAGCTACTTCATCTAATCACGCAGAGATTCTGGCGATCCATGAAGCTAGCCGAGAGTGTGTCTGGTTAAGATCAATGACTCAACACATCCGATCTGATTGTGGCATGGTTGAAGATAAGGAACCAACCATCATGTATGAGGACAACGCGGCTTGCATTGCACAACTCAAGGATGGCTACATCAAAGGTGACCGAACGAAGCACATATTGCCAAAGTTCTTCTTCACACACGAACTACAAAAGTCTGGCGAAGTTCGAGTGACCCAAGTTCGATCCTGTGATAACTCAGCCGATCTATTCACTAAGTCGTTGCCAACATCGACGTTCCGGAAGCTCATACATCAGATTGGAATGCGAAGACTCAAAGATCTTTAGTGATGCTTCGAACAAGGGGAGTAATGTGTGTTGTACTCTTTTTCCTTCACCATGGTTTTGTCCCACTGGGTTTTTCTGGTAAGGTTTTAATGAGGCAACATCCCCAAGCACATTACAATGATCTTTAGCATATAGCACGGTTATGTCATCCAAGGGAGAGTGTTATGAAATCATTATGAGGATGTCCATAACCGGCCCATATCAGGCCCATGTTCTAGATGGTTCTAGACAACCTATTCCATCTAGACTTTGCCTATTTGTAATCCTATTTATACTCTTGATTACTGATAGAATGAGACAACCAATTCCTTCTCTCTTTCTCTTGTTCACAACAATAGTAAACTAGTAATGGACCAAATGCATGCCAACCAAAATAATAAACATGTTAATGGAAGTGTGCTCGCATGTGCGTTCTCCCCTATTTCTCAATCAACCCAACTTTGCCTCGAATGTCTCTAGCTATGTATATACTTATAAGCGTACGTGATTCATATATTATATTATGAGAAATGTGTTTTTTTGTTATTAATTTCGTTAAACTTAATCAATGTACAAGTATCGTATTATATACAACCACAATCTACTCTCTATCTTAATTAAACCGGTTTTTATATACAATGAACCAAATCACACTAAACCGAGATGGTTTGATACTAAGCCGAGATGGTTTGATACTCCCCCTCAAGTTGGAGGTGCAAAAATGTTAATCAACCCCAACTTGGATAAATTGTCTCGAAATAGAGCAGGATAAAGAGCTTTGGTCAAGACATATGCAAGCTGTTCATTTGTCCGAACATACATGGTCTTCAAGAAACCATATTCTATCATTTCTCTCACCTTATGACAATCATTCTCTATATGCTTAGTCCTCTCGTGAAACACTTGATTGCTAGCAATGTGCAAAGCTGCAGTGTTGTCACAATAGAGATGCACATGTGGCTTGAAAGGAATTTGAAATCAATCAAAACTTTAGCTAACCAGATCATCTCCTTTGTGGCCATACACATGGCTCTGTATTCAGCTTCAGCTGAACTACAAGAAACTATTGATTGCTTCTTAGATTTCCATGTGATTAAAGAATCACCAACAAACATTGCATACCCTGTCACATATCTTCTTGTATCTTGACATGCTCCCCAATCCGAGTCACAATAACCTCTCAAGTCAAATTTATTGTCAACAGCATAAAAGAGACCTTGTCCTACTGTTCCTTTGAGATATCTCAATACTTTGTGAACTGCTTAAAGATGACTATCTCGTGGAGCAGAAGAATATTGAGCAAGCTTAGAGACTACAAAAGCAATATCTGGTCTAGTAATGACCAAGTATTGCAGCTTCCCAAGCAACCTTCTATACTGTTTAGGATCAGTTAAAAGAATCCCATCAGTCTGAGACATCTCCTGGTTTGGCTCCATTGGTATAGCAGACGGCTTACAATCAGAAAAACCACTGGCTGCAAGGAGATCAATTGTGTACTTCCTCTGATTTACAGATATTCCATATTCTGCTCTAGCAATCTCCAATCCCAAAAAGAACTTAGGTGCACCAAGATGTCTGAGCTTAAAATGAAAACTCAACTGATCAACTAACTCCTTAACCGCATCATCATCTATACTGGCAATCAATATATCATCAACATAAAACAACATGACTAAGAATTTGCCACCATATTCCTTCACAAACATTGTGTGATCACCAGAACATTTCTCAAATCCTAACAAGCTCAATGTAGATGTAAGCTTGATATACCATTGACGGCTTGCTTGCTTCAAACCATAAATGGAATTCTTCAACCGACAAACTGCATCAGGAGAAACTGTCTCCCCCTTAAGCTCAGCATAACCAGGAGGAAGCTTCATAAAAATTTCCTCATCCAATTCTCCATTCAAAAATGCATTAGAAACATCTAGTTGAGTCAGAGACCACTTCAGTTTAGGATCCAAAGCAAGTAAAAACTTCACACTTGCAAGCTTAGCAACAGGAGAGAATGTATCAAGGAAGTCTATCCCCTCTTGTTGCGTGTAACCTTTGGCAACAATACGTGCTTTATACCTTTCCAAACTACCATATGCATTATGCTTAACTGTATACACCCATCTGTAACCAATTGCCACCTTCCCCTCAGGCAAATCACATATATCCCAAGTATCAGTTCGTTCCATAGCACCCATCTCCACACCCATAGCATAACACCATTCCTTGAACTCATTGGCCTCAAAATACTTGTCAGGTATGGGAATTTCAGAAATGACACTTAAAAAGGTATAGAAAGGCTCAGATAGATAGGAATAAGAAATATAGTTTGTGAGAGGATAAGGTGAAGTTACTTTAGTAACAGTATTAGTGTTATAACAATGAAAGTCCTGCAAGTGTTTAGGAGGTTTAAGTTGTTTGCAAGATTTTGACTCAGAAGGAATCAAAACCTCAGAAGATGACACATCATTATGAGGATGCACATCAGAAGATGCTTAAACAGGAGGCAAAGAAGCATCTAGGGAAGCAGGAAACTGTAATAGAGGAAAGAAGGCTCTGGATTCATCTTTGATGTTAGATGAAGCAAAGGGAAAAATTTCCTCATGAAAAATGACATGTCTTGAAATGGAAACAGTGTGCGTCTCTATATCTAGCAACTTGTAGCCTTTGTAACCTACTGGATATCCTAGAAATACACAAGCCTTAGTCCTTGGATCAAATTTAGTTATACCATGAGGAGACGTAGAGCTATAACATAAACACCCAAAAGACTTTAAGAATTGATAATCAGAAAGCTTACCAGTTAACCTCTCAAAAGGAGTTTGGTTACCTAGAACTACAGAGGGTAATCTATTAATAAGAAACACTGCTGTTAAGACAAAATCCCCCCAAAACTTTAAAGGTATATGTGACTAAAACAATAGGGCTTTAGCAACATTCAAAAGATGTTGATGCTTTCTCTCAACCACAGAGTTTTGTTGAGGAGTTTCAGGGCAAGAATGAAATGCAATAATACCTTTAGCAAGAAACAATTATTTAAATTTCAACTCATGTGCATTATCAGACCTAACAGATTTGACCTTAGTACTATACTGAGTTTCAACCATTTGCAAGAAAGATGGAAAAACTGTCAAGACATCCGATTTCTGATGCAACAAGTATACCCAAGTAGCTCTGTTATAATCATCCACTATGGTAAGGAAAAACCTATAATCATCTACTGTAGGATCAGAGAATGTTCCTCATGTATCAATGTGCACTAACTCAAAAGGTTGTTTACACATATGATTGTGAAAAGGAATACACATATGATTGTGAAAAGGAAAAGGCATATGCTTTTGCTTGGCTAAATGACAGATATGACAAGAATCAGTATGCTTTGTATTAATCTTTGATTTTTCCATGTTCAGTACAGGTGAAAGTAAAGTAATCTTAGACAAAGATGGATGACCCAATCTCTTATGCCAAGTAAGCAAATCAACAGAGACACTAGCACAAGTATAAGAAATACCTTGCAAAGGTAAAGTGATATGCTCAAATTTCCCTGAGCTATTCTCTCAAATTAAGAGATCGATGTAATACTTAGGGGTTGAATCCACAGGGAATCTAAACACACAATCGACTAGTGAATTCAAATTTTGCTAAATAAATAGTGATGAATGTAAAATAAACAGCAGAGTGAACAGTGAATGATTATCAAGTTTTAGTAAATCAATTGGACAAAAGGTTAGGCATCGGGTAATTCACAGGAATGACTTAAAATATGTCTGTGTCGATCGACACACAAGACTTGTGTCGATCGACACGGGAACAAAAAACAGTTAGGATTTGCTAAGCGCGGTTCTAGAACTCAAACACGAATGTAAAATCAATCAACTTTCGTTGTTGAGACTATCTATGACTAAATCCCTAAATTCCAAATTTCTTTGCAAACTTAGTGAATATAATCAAGCATTAAGTTCAGGTTCGATTAGTTCACAAAATTACTAAGCCAAATTTCTTTGCGAATAGATAATTTTGCTCATCTAATATTATATCAGGTTGTTAATAATACTTTCGCATCTATTAAAGCAACCTAGGATTTCCAATTTCAGTTGATCAATCCTAAAATCAGAGTTAAATCAATCTAGATGAAGAACATAAAGATAAATCCTAACAGTTTTTCAGTCCTAACGATTTCTCATCAAACCCTATAATTACCCTAAACCTAACAAGCAAACTACTCAGACATGGTGATTGAAACAAACATCATGAGATAAATAATTTGCATAAAAGAGATAGAAAAGGTGATACAAAAAGGGTTTGAAACCCTGGAAGTCTGAAGTCTGGAAAATCTCTCCCCAAAAGCTCCCTCTCTCTAAGTCTCAATTGAAAACTTCCTCAAAACATGAAAACCTAAAGAAAAACTATATATACAAGTAGGCAAAATCGGACTGGGCCTTGATAAAAATGTCTGGAACTTCAGGCCCGAACAGGATTTCTTTATTAAAAGCCCGTGTCGATTGACACAAATGAAGTGTGTCGATCGACACAGCATCCTCTGGAATTCTTCTTTTTCGTCTGGCACGAGCATGTCGATCGACACCCAAGACTTGTGTCGATCGACACAAGCTCCTCTGCTCGACTCCAACTTGATATCTTCAGCTCTTCTTTCCTTGATGCTCCAAAACGCTCCAAAAGCTTCCATTAGGCTCCATCAATCTTTAACCTACAAAGACACTAAAAGACTTGAGAAACACCAAAAAGACTCTATAAAAATGATTTATATCATGGTTGAAAATGGGTAAAATCCATGATATATCAACTCCCCCAGACTTAGCCTTTGCTTGCCCTCAAGCAAAACATAAACCAAGAATGTGAAAGAGGTTTGAAAACACAGAAACTTACCTTCCTTTGGAGCAATGAACTGACTCTTCCAATCTAGTGAACAACATAATACAAAACCAACTCGGAATCAGACCACCATGTACTTCTCCGCAGACTTTCGCAGCCTCCCAAATTCATCCATCACTTCACAGCATAATTCGTTAGTCTTCATCGCTTAGTCTCAATGATCTCAATGCCAAGAACCTTCTAGACTCATTCTCATACTATACCATGACAAATCAACCTATACTACACTTGGTATTCTTCCTCTCTCCCAGACTTATTTGATTCTCTATTCCTATTTTCTATGATCGTTGAGACTCAAAGCAGTGCATTTTTCACTAATGTTGTTCCTTGTGAGGAGACAGGGTCGTGAGATTGCTCGTCTTCTACATCCGTTCTAAGGGACTCAAACTGCTGCTTTTGAGCTATGGGTGATCACTTCTTGAGTACAGATTCATTGGAATTTTATTTCTTCATCCTATATACTCAAGAACTATCATCTCACCCCAATCCTAACACAATTTTTTTTTTTTGTTATGAATGAATAAAGGGGGAGGAGTACCATTACTTTCAACATGGGTTGCACTTGTCAGGTATGAATGAGGAGTCAAGCCCTATGAACATCTATCTCAAGGAAGATCGTGCAGTAGCTCTGACTTGGCGGATTATACTGAAAGTAGCAGACGTCTCCAGTCAACTAGTCAGCCTTAGGATTTCCCATTAGTCTGACTCTGAAACCGATCCTGGAAGAATGGTCACCTGCTGGCAAAGACAATCCATCAAACCAAAAGAAAGGTCGTTCCCAACTAGTTTTGACTTAATAAAAAATTTTATTTTAATTTTATTTTAATTTTTAATTTTTTTTTTAGATAAAATAAACCAAAACAGAAAGAAACACGTTAGTAGTTTCCTCCCCCAGACTTAACCAACACTGTCCCCAGTGTTGTTAAAACATAAGCTTGGAAAGAAAAGAAATCAAAGGTAAATTGAACTTGAATGAAATGAACAAGATTTACCACTGTGGGGACCCTATCGATCGATACAGACTTTCCATGTCGATCGACACGGGTTCTGAAAGATCGGACCATTATGTGTTGGAGAAATTTGAAAAATGCTGGCCATGTCGATCGACACAGAGAAGATTTGTCGATCGACACGGACCTCTCTATTTCAGACCGCAAACCTGCATTACTCAACAAATACTATCGAATAGAAAAACACAAGGCAAATCCCATTAAGTTGTTCAAGTTCAAAGCTCCTAAGAATCACAGACAAACTGACTCAAAGTTAGAAAATAAAAGATAAAAGAGAAAACAGAAAAACTTACAAGTGGGTTGCCTCCCACTAAGCGCTTGTTTTCAGTCATTAGCTTGACTGTATCGGAGCTCAGGTCTTTGGTGGAACGGTGCAGGGAAAATCACCTGGAAAGAGCTTTGCAGTATTTTGCAGCATCTCCTGGATCACTTCCTCTCCTTTCTCTCTCAACTCTAAGGGGATAATGATCCTGTACTTAGAAAAAGGTTTGGAAGTTTTTTTGCGCTTGGACTTCGCTGGTTTGGTGACTCTATCAGATCGCTGGGAGATAGGAGTTGAAAGCGGAACACTTGGGATCTTCTTGCACTTGGACCTTGCTGGGTTGGCGGCTCCATGATGTGCAGTGGTCGAGGCCTTCTTAAGAACATCTTCGACCTTCTCCACGTCATCTCCAAGGTTTGAGCATTGCTGTCCTCCATCATTGACGGTCATACAAGAATTCTCCTTGACATGAACTGCATGGTAGAAGACATTCTTATTGATCTCTGAGAAGGAGATTTGCCAGTTTGGGAAGTCCACTATCGCACCCACAGTGGCAAGGAAGGCTTGCCCAAAAATCAATGGGTCATCGTTGTCTTCCTTCATCTCCATCACATGAAAGTCAGTAGGAACAAGGCAATCTCCCACTTAAAGCATTAGATCCGGAATGAAACCTTTCGAACTTGTAGAAGAAGAGTCTGCAAACTTGAGAGATGCCTTTGGAGGTTCCAAATCTGAAATTCCTAGCTTCTTCGCCACAGCCATAGACATGACATTTACATTAGCACCTGTATCACAGAGAGAGTCCTTTAGTTCTATACCATTGACTAAACACGGAACAACAAACCTCCTTGGAGTTGCTAGTTTAGTCAGCTTCCTCAATGATGGTTGAGCAGGTTTCTCCAGAGTCATGTCTTGAATAGCTGAACTGAGCTCTACAGAAAGCATTGCACGACATTGTTCAGAACTCAAGTTTAGATTAGACATCTTCTTCACACAACTTCTGACCACATGAGAAATATTCTCAGTATCAATCAATGGAAAGTCCACAACAAACTTATCCATGATAGCTTTGTATCTAGCATCCTCCAGCTCTTGCTTAGACCTCCTAGGATATGGTATCTTAGGCTTGTAAACTCTCTCTTCTGCTTTGGCTGAAGTATGGGATGTAGTTGGGCAGTCCTGGGTAGCGTGTCGATCGACACACTTGAGTTTGTGTCGATCGACACGAGACTTTCTGGTGAATCCAGAATCGATATTCAGGGCTTGTGTCGATCGACATTGCCCATCCGTCTCGATCGACACGGAGTTGTCTGTCTCCAAATTCGCATCTTCTTCAAGCTCCACGACTTCTTCCTCCTCTAGACCCTTCTCACCCCCCCCCCCCCACAGTAATTGCATTGACGTGAAGTCTTGGGTTTGTCTCAGTCTTGGCTGGAAGAAAACCCTCTTGTCTCTTCACACTCTCAACAGCTTGAGCAATTTGAATATCCAGCTTCTTGACATGGGAATTCAAAGCTTCGAACTTCCCATTCAAGTCTTGGTACATGGCATCCATCTTCCCATTGAAGCTTACAATCATCTTCTGTTGGCCTTCCAAGAGTTGCTCTAGCATAGATTTCATCTCACTACTCTCTGATGACTGAGCAAGTGGTGTCTGATAAGAAGAAGAACCATAATTCCTCTGGTAGTTATTGCTCTGAAACGGCTTCTGATACCCTTGCTGATTACCATACCTCTGACCTTGATACCCAGCTCCATTGATGTAGTTGACATCCCTTTCTTCTGGCTCGAAAGTCTCTACCTCTGCAGCAAACTGAACTGACTTTTTTCCCACTAGAAAGTTATGCACTGAATCAATCTTGGCTTTCACCTCAGCAATCTGGCTTCCATCCATGTTCCCTCCAAGCTTCTTCCTCTCGAAGTCTGCATTCTTGGTACTGTTGCTAGAAGCCAAGTTCTCGATAAGAACAAGTGCATGCTCGGGATGGTTGGTGTTGAAGTTTCCATTGCTAGCAGCATCTAGAGCCATCTGATACCTCCAATCAATCCCTCTAAAGAAGATACCCAGCAACTGAACATCGCTGAAACCATGATGAGGACAGTCTCTCTGGTAAGCTTTAAATCTCACCCAGGAAGCCTTGAATGCTTCAGTCGGTCCCTGCTTGAATGTAGCAATCTTCATCCTCAAATCCTCGGACCTCATCTCATCAAAGAAGTTGTTGAGGAAAGTATTCTTGGTGTCATCCCAAGTAGTCAAAGACCCTGGCTCTAACTGCTTCAGCCAGTAAGCTGTTTTTCCACTAAGAGAGTAGGGGAAAAGCTTGCAGTAGAGGTAGTCGCTGGACACTCCATTGGCCTTGATGCTAGAGGCCAAATCTTCAAATCTCTCTATATGATCCATTGGGTGCTCAGTGGGGAGACCATGGAATGGATGCTGAGCCACGAGTGAAAAATAAGCAGGTTTCAGCTCCAAATCGCTCCTCTGGAACGCATGAGGGCGAATTGCAGCCCTATTAGCATAGAATGCATCAGGCCTATTGTACTCTCCCAGAGTTCGCCCACGTCTAGCATGATCAGGCTGCGCCACAAAGGCATTATCCTGCTGTTCCACAATCACAGCTCCTTCAGCATCAAGTCTCTGCCCTTGAGCATTGCCCCTGTTTCCTTGCGCATCTTGCAGAGAACCATCTTCCCCACGAATAAGAATGAACTAGTTAACCATCCTGAAACACACAAAAACAAAAACAAAAAACGAAAGTAAGTAAACAGAAATTAAGACTTATACAAAACTCTAAAATCAAATGGTGATTTTGACTCTCCGGCAGCGGCGCCAAAATTTGATATGCTCAAATTTCTCTGAGCTACTCTCTCAAATTAAGAGATCGATATAATACTTATGGGTCGAATCCACAGGGAATCTAAACACACAATCGACTAGTGAATTCAAATTTTGCTAAGTAAATAGTGATGAATGTAAAATAAACAGCAGAGTGAACAGTGAATGATTATCAAGTTTTAGTAAATCAATTGGACAAAAGGTTAGGCATCGCGTAATTCGTAGGAATGACTTGAAATACGTCTGTGTCGATCGACACACAAGACTTGTGTCGATCGACACAGGAACAGAAAACAGTTAGGATTTGCTAAGCGCGGTTCTAGAACTCAAACACGAATGTAAAATCAATCAACTTTCGTTGCAGAGACTATCTATGACTAAATCCCTAAATTCTAAATTTCTTTGCAAACTTAGTGAATATAATCAAGCATTAAGTTCGGGTTCGATTAGTTTACAAAATTACTAAGCCAAATTTCTTTTTGAATAGATAATTTTGCTCATCTAATATTATATCAGGTTGTTAATAATACTTTCGCATCTATTAAAGCAACCTAGGATTTCCAATTTCAGTTGATCAATCCTAAAATCAGAGTTAAATCAATCTAGATGAAGAACATAAAGATAAATCCTAACAGTTTTTTAGTCCTAACGATTTCTCATCAAACCCTAGAATTACCCTAAACCTAACAAGCAAACTACTCAGACATGGTGATTGAAACAAACATCATGAGATAAATAATTTTTTATAAAAGAGATAGAGAAGGTATACAAAAAGGGTTTGAAACCCTGGAAGTCTGAAGTCTGGAAAATCTCTCCCCAAAAGCTCCCTCTCTCTAAGTCTCAATTGAAAACTTCCTCAAAACATGAAAACCTAAAGAAAAACTATATATACAAGTAGGCAAAATCGGACTGGGCCTTGATAAAAATGTCTGGAACTTCAGGCCCGAACATGATTTCTTTATTAAAAGCCTGTGTCGATCGACACAAATGAAGTGTGTCGATCGACACAAATGAAGTGTGTCGATCGACACAACATCCTCTGGAATTCTTCTTTTTCGTCTGGCACGAGCGTGTCGATCGACACCCAAGACTTGTGTCGATCGACACAAGCTCCTCTGCTCGACTCCAACTTAATATCTTCAGCTCTTCTTTCCTTGATGCTCCAAAACACTCCAAAAGCTTCCATTAGGCTCCAATGGATCTTTAACCTACAAAGACACTAAAAGACTCGAGAAACATCAAAAAGACTCTATAAAAACGATTTATATCATGGTTGAAAATGGGTAAAAACCATGATATATCATAAAGCATTAGATGCATTATCAAAGTCCATAACATAGAGGTTTCCAACTTGACTACCTTTCCCAATCATCAACTCCTGAGTAATTTCCTAAATAAAACATGCATCAGCACTAAATCTAACCTCATAATGCAAAGTTTTTGTTAAAACACTAACACTCAAAAGATTAAATTTGAATTCAGAAATGTAAAGAACATTATGGAGAGAGCATCAGTCAATTAAATGAACCCTATGCCCACTATCCTAACAGTGTAATCATTATGAAGTTTCACATAAGTATGATCTAATGGTTTGAAATCTTTAAACATAGTCCTATCATGAGAAACATGATGTGTAGCCCCTGAATCCACTATCCAAGTTCTAAGAGACACAACTGATTCCTTAAATACAGAAGACACTAACATGTCATAATAGGAAGTGTTGTAAAGATCCAGAAATGTACCTGAAATCGATGAGATAACAGGTGCAGAAACAGAAATAGAAGCACTAGGAGTAGCAGGAGAAGGTGAGTCATCAGGAGTGTGAAGCTTGGTACTAAAGTAAGAAATGATGTTCTGCAATTGCTCTTTGTTCATGTTATCAAAATCAAGTTCTTTAGATTGATTGGTAGAATTCCTCAAAACAGTGTTGGCAGAAGACAAATTACCAGGACCAACAGCTGGATAGAGATTCATAGAGGTGAGATTAGCAGCACCAACAGTCTGAGGAGAACGAGCTCTGGGATGTCCACGAGGAAAACCATGAACCTTGTAGCAACGATCCACTGTGTGACCAATCTTAAAACAATGAGAACACTTTGGCTTCTTGAGATTGCCCTGAGACATGAGGAAAGAGGCAGGAGAAGATTCTTGAATATTGAAAGCAGCTGTAGGAGTAGAAGATGATCTCTGTGTAAGACCAACTACTCTTTGACTTTCATCTTGATCAAGCATATTGTAAATCTCTGCCAATCCTGGTCGTGGTCTCATGTTCACAATTACAAAGTTTAGCAGTATGTGATCTTGTGTTAGCAAGCTGCTCCCATAACGTCTTCTTCTTAGTATAATACGTAGAGAGATCAAGAGATCATGATGCGCGCTATTTTACCTTTTCTAAATACCAAAGATCCAATAGCCGATCGAAGCTTTACATTTATAAAGCTTCAAATAATCCACAAGTGCATGGAATACCGAGGAGTACTTAAGGATCGATCCCACGAGGACTAAAGATTGCACACTAGAGATACGAGAAACAAACTAAGCTATAGCAAATATTTTTTGTGTTTTTATTTGGTTTAAAATATAAGAAATGCAAGAAAATGAAATGCAAGAATATAAACAAGATAAAAGCATTGAACCATGTGCTAAACTATCATAAGACTGGGTTAACAATCAAACAATGGTGTCAAAGGTTGAATCAAACACTATCCTAGACAATGGAATATTCATTCTTTAGGTTAGTCCACGCCAATGGTAAAAACCTCTTTCTCTAATCACATTCAAGATCCGCGGTCAAGCATTCCATCTCAATGATTAGACAAGCATTAATATACTCCCATTTTCTTCACAAGAGTTCATAGAACCACGGTCAAGTAGCTATGTGACCCAAGTTCACAACAAGTTTAGTTCAAACATTTCCACAAACACCTTTCGGATATGAAAATGCCTAAAGATCTAGATTTCGAGTGATCAAGTCAAAACTAGCATTAAGAACAACCTAAGTGAAGGATCTAACAAGGATCAACCATAATAATCATCATGTAACTATCAAAGCATTCTAGTCTAGCATAATTCATGATCCAACAAAAGAGAAAACAAGGATCCTCGGAAAAGGTAATTGATTTGAGAAGACTAACAATTAGCAAATGATGTTAGAACAAACAAGCATGCTCAATTCCACGACAAGGATCACTCACATTAGATTAATTCATTCCCATGACAATAATCCATTTACTAATCACTTAATTAAGCTAATCTTCCAATTGCAATTAAAAGATCAATAATCATTAAGTTCAAGTCCACAATGTCAACTAATCACCTTAAACATCAATTCACATTGGTTAAGAATGAAAAGCAAATTTAAGATTGGTCTAGACATTTCATCGAACACCTTCCAGGCGTGAAATATCCATGATCTAGAATTTGAATAATTAAAACAAATCTAGCATTAAGCACATTTTAAACTTTAGAAATCACATGAATCTAATACTAAGCATCATCAATCAATCATAAATCAACCAAATCTACCTAACCCACAATCCACTAAAAACACTAGTTCATAAACATGATAAGAACAAAGAGAGAGATATGAACAAAATAAAGATAGATAAATAAAAGAAAGAGGTGAAAAATCCTTCTCTAGAGTGGCATGAAGATGAAAATCCATCCAAAACATCAAAGGAGAGTTTGGATCAAAACCCAACTCAAGAGGAGAGGAAAACTTAGGTTATTACAAAGCTAAAAATGTATTTATAGAGGTTTAAATCGCATCCGGGTCGACCACTCGGGGTAGCTCCAATCGGTCAAGAAGCCAAGTGAAATGCATATCCAAAAAATCAGAAACATTTTGTAGCTTCACTTAGCGTCGCTCCAATCGGTCAAGAAACCAAGTGAAATTCATGCTGCGAAAACATAGGCATTTTGGTTGCTTCACTTGGTGTCATTTCACTTGGTCATGACCAAATGGTCATGTATGCTCGGCCAAATCTTCATTCTTTTGCATTTTTGGCTTATCCTTCTATATCCATTGCATCTTCCAAGCCTCCTATGCATCCTCTTAGCTCCAAAGACTTCAAAAGTACCTAAATCAAACCAAAGCAAGGACCAAAATGCACAAATACGTGTCTTAACTCTACAATGCAACTATTTTCTAAAATGAGAATGAAATGATCAAAATGTAATGCAAATGCTATAAATTCATGGATAAGAGATGACAAAAGTATGAGTGAAATGGTGTAAAAGTAATATACATCAGATCCTTGACGGAGATTGTAGAGTGATTGTTCTAGCTGGTATTTCCTTGGTAGATTACTCACACGAAAACGCAGGAACAAATCATTCCACATAGCAGCATCATCATCATAGTAAAGAATGTTATCATAAATTTCTTTGCTAACCACATTCATCACCCAAGCCTTCACCATACTATTGCAACGACTCCATATCTTGAACGAGTTATCACTAACATCAGGACGAGGAAGAGATCCATCCACAAACGCAAGTTTATTCTTAGCATCTAGACTGATTCTCATAGCTATCGCCCAATTATTGTAGTTGGAACCATCAAGAATATGCGTAACGATTGCTAATCCAGGGTGATCAGCGGAGTGAAGAAATACGGACTGTGAGTATTATCAAAAGCATCAAGTCCAGAAGAAATCATACCATGATTCGTCAAAGCAGTGGGATGCATCGGCGTAACTACAACATCTTCAAGCGGAGTAGATCCAGCTCGATTTGGTAGAACATAAGCTTCAACATCAGAATCAGCTCGACGAGATCGGATTTTGCGGCCTTGTTTCACCATTGTAACAGATCGAAGCTCGAGAATATGTGATTATGAAAGACGAAGCTTATCGCATCGGAAATTGAAGCTTTTTAGGTCAATCGAACACAAATCGGAACTCGATTCTCCATTTGAACGGTGAAAAACGAAGAAATCCGAAGAAAACAAGAAGAAATTTGAACGAAATTTGCAGAAATTGGAGCTGAGAGCTCTGATACCATATGAGAAATATGTTTTTCTGTTATTAATTTCGTTAAACTTAATCAATGTACAAGTATCGTATTATATACAACCACAATCTACTCTCTATCTTAATTAAACCGGCCCTTATATACAATGAACCAAATCACACTAAACCGAGATGGTTTGATATATACACACAAATTTGTCATTTTACAAGAATTATAATGAATAAAAAGCCTCGTTTGAATTCTCCGTAAGTGATCCGCCACTTCCATCATTTTGGTTTATGGTTATATATGAACATGCATTGCTTCGTGGCTCTCAAAATTCATTGGTATTTTTCTTGACCTTCTTTGTAAACCTCTCCTTCATTCACCATCATAGGCATCTCCATTTTCAAAGCGCTTGAAGCCGTGCATGTCCATAATGTTTCAGCTTCATGACGCTTTGATCATCCCCAAGATGTAATTCCTCTCTTCCTTGAGAATCCTATACCCATCTGAGCGATACTCTGCTTGATGACAATTTTCGGGGGTGAGAAATCAATCGATCTTAGCATTTTCCATATACGAGTCGGTCCATCGATCAGCGGTATGGCTCAACCTTTTTTGTCAGAAACCAAATCTTTCACATTCACAGTCTAACCAAGATTCCTAACAATCTTGAAATCACGCAAAACCACTATTTATGGCTTTTCTAGATAAATAACAAAACCACTATTTATGGCTTTTCTAGATAAACCACTATGAAGCTCTCTATTTAGTTCCAATCGGGGACCAAGCAAGCAATGAAGCCCACAGAGTTCTCTAGTTAAAAACTATGTAAAGCTTTAGAAATAAATTCACATTTTATCCCCACACAAAAAAAGGACCAAGCTATGTGGAGTGTGATTTTGTATATGAATACTAAGAACAACAAGAAAATTTTTAATGGTAATTTTCATTACTATTTCCATTCCTTGAAGCTAGGAACAAAACTCTACTCTCTTATCTGCACAATTAAAAAAAAACAAATAAAAAGAAACAAGACTTAGGCTTCAAATAAATACTATTCGTCCACTTTTTCATTCTACACCAAAAATAGAGCATGTTGGTTTGATCCGAAGTGGACTACCATTCAAAGCCTTAATTAGTCTATTTGACTAGGTCTTGATGGAACTTTGGATTTGGCCTCCGGATCCAACATCTCCACCGTTGGCTCCTCCATCTTGAAAGTAAATCCATAGATATTCGCCATCTTGTTTATCTCTCTCCGGCGACTTACCCCGTCATTATGTGATCATCAAGTTCCTTTGAGAGCTTTGGATTGGATTTGAGTAGTTTGTAACCATCCACCTTCTCCCTCGGCCTGCCACCTAAAGACGCACGAACTTCTTCCGCTACGTCCATAGCACGTTGAAACCTTTCCACCTTGATGGCCCACGCATCCGACTCCGATGCCATGGACAGATCCAGATCGACTCCGCTACGTCCATAGCATTTAGATTTTATAATTTTCGTTTGTCATGTTTTTTCCAAGAATTCCCGTTTCGTACCGTACATGTCCCGTCCCAAATTGTATATGGAACATGAATGAGACAAGTATTTTGATTCCCATATTCCTATCCCGTTCCCATTCCCGAGAATTCCCGTTCCGAATTCCCATTTGCCCACCCCTAATTTAAAGGCTAAAAAGCACATGAAGAACTAGACAATTACGGTCGAAGGAACAAACAATCTCACATTTGAAATACAGTTTCAGCTACTGATGACAACATATGTGATTTTTAGCATTCAGTTTTTGCGTAAAAGCTTCACGAAACTATAATCAAATGTTCCTGAGAATCAATTTACTCATCTATTCGACGGTATATTCTTCAGTAGATAGCGTCTCCTTTTTGACCGAACATGACGCCTAATCATCCATAAAATCACCAAGAAACCTATCCAAACCAGCTGAAGGGCAAATACAAGCTTAATACCTGCAGTCAACAACATTTGTTCTTTAGATTTGCTTGACAATGGAAGAAAAACAGATTACCATTCCCAAAAAAAGAAGCAAAACCTTGGAGATTATTGACCATGTCCTGAAGATTCACACTGGTTTTTAATTCCTTTAGACCAGTCCTCGATGAACCGAGTTGTCTATCAATAGATTTACGGTTGGTTCTAGGCTTGCATACGTAGTTTAAGTTACCGCCCATTATACAAGTGTTGGGACAATGAACGCTACCTTCGTACTCGTCGCTTCCATCGCAGCAATCTGAGATAGACAATGTCATACTGCAAACTACTGTGTTATCCAACAAACATGTAGATTCAAGTTCTATGGATGATCATACACCAAAAGAGCTTAAATTAGAATCATTCACAACATGTTACTGACCACAAATTCGATCGTTGCCACGAGACGAATAAACAAACTTAGGAGAACTTCCTATGTTCCTGCAGTAAAATTTGCCATGCAGTAAAATTTGGCATTTGGACAAGCCGAAGTTCCTGAAGTAAAAACATGATATAACCAATCAATCAATTTGCATCCAGACACAATTGGTCAGAATTGAAGTAGTGAAACAGAACACGACACAATGATTTTAATCCGAGCTCAAAATTTTCAACTTTTTAATCTAAGCTCTCTGGAATCTAAAAAAGTTGCTAAATTTCGTTGTGCCCATCAATCAGATTGAAGAAAAAGGTGAAAAGGAAAATGAGTACCAGGCTCATCGGTACCGTCGAGACAATCGCAGAAGTTGTCGTTGAGACGGTTTCTAGAGAATGATTTGGATCCATCTTTGCATCTGATAATATCTGAATCGAAATACTTTTCATCTGAAAGTTAGAAATATACGAATCAGATTCTCTAGAAAGAAAAAAAAGGGGCAAAGATCAGACTTGTCCCTATTCATCAACCATCAAAGAGAATGATGATCCTAAGACATGATAAAGTTTGTCAGATACAGAGGCTGAGATCATCCCTGATGTGATCATAACTGTCCCATCTTCTTCTTCTTCTGCAAATCAGCTAGAGGGTCTTTTGTAACCGGACTCTTGTTTCCATTTGTCAATTTGAGTTCAAGTCGATATATATAATAATGCACATCCGTCAGATTCATTGATTTGGT
The DNA here is from genome assembly GCA_964056655.1 of Arabis hirsuta. Lineage (NCBI taxonomy): Eukaryota > Viridiplantae > Streptophyta > Magnoliopsida > Brassicales > Brassicaceae > Arabis > Arabis hirsuta. The sequence goes on from OZ053298.1 coordinate 49,228,148, forward strand.
ATTCAAATAGATGCCACTCTCGTGTGCAAGAAGGGGCAATATACATCTACCTATTGCATTTCTTGAGAGTCGATTAAGAAGTCGAAACTTATTGATATCATCAAAATCCGGTTCCAAAACTCACGAGCTATATGCAGAATTAAGAAGAAGCTCTTTTTTTGTCTTGGTAACAAGAAGAATATAAAAAGACGAGTACGGATTAGGAAAGAAGATGGTCTACAACTCCCCGATGAATCAAAAAGCGAAAGAAAATGGAAAACAACGTTCAAGACTTATTCTTTCTTGTTGGGATCCAACACCTTCACCGCCTCCAGTATCTCTCTCCGGCTACTTACCCCGTCATTATTGCGATCAAGTGCCCTTGAGAGCTCTGGATTGGATTTGAGTAGTTTTTCAACATCCACCTTCTTCCTCGGCCTGCCACCTATAGACATACGAACTACCTCCGCTATGTCCATAGCACGTTGAAACCTTTCCACCTTGTTGGCCCACGCATCCGACTCCGATGCCATGGACAGATCCAGATCGCAAAAACGAAATACAACTAGTATGGGATTTGCTGAAATGAAAACCCTAATCAATTGGAAAAAAAATAAAATCGTAGAAAGAAAGAAAAAATAAATGGGCCCACTCGGGCGGGGTGAGGCCCATACATTGGTTCAGCGGAAAAAGAAGAAATAAATCACATTTCAATTCGACCCAATTAGTTTTCGGTTTACTAGTAATTTTGAGTAAACCGACAAAGAAATATGTTCTGTTTTACTATAGTTTCAATTAATTATTATTATCAATGGGGACAGTATTTAATTACCTTTGCCGGAGATCTCTTTTAACTTATTCTCCCGACTCCGCCACGTCAGCACTTTCGGCTAGACCCGAACCCGGATCCTTAACGAATTTGGTTTGTTTGTTTGTTCGATGTTTCTATTTCGTTCATGGATTGTCCTCACTGAAAGCCTAATTCGCCATCGGAAATGTTAAAGATCTGATACTAGTCTTGTTGTCTAATTGATTGATTTACCACTCATGACTCACTCACTCTCTCTGTTTTGCAGTCGCGAATCAGCAAAGAAGAAAAGAATGAAGAAGCACGAGAAGAAGGAAGAAAGACAAACAAAGCTTATAGAGTTCCCCTTTGAACCGGGTACATCTCTCTTCAGGATCAGGACCTGGTAATCCACTAGATTTGTGTTTTACAGAAGCTTGAAGCTTTACAACAATGGCGAAAAAAACGTAAAACCCAGAAAGCTTAAAGGAAGAAGAAGAAGGTGTGTAACAGAACAACAACAACCTTATCTCCTCCTTCTTCTTATACTGGGCCCTTTTATTTTTTTCTTCTGTTTCTCTTTGTTTTGGGCTTTTTCAAGCCGAGGCCCAATCGACCAGGCCCATTGTAAACACTTGAGCCCCTTATTTCTCACAAAACTCCACCTGGGTCAATTGTTTGCAACCCTAGCCGCACATGTTTTCAGACCAAACCTCTGCATGTTTCGATCCTGAAATCCGCCGATTCCCTTTTGGCGGAATCAACTCGCCGTAGCTCCACCTTACTCTTGAGCTACTGGCCCTGCTTCTTCTTCACCGAAAAAACCCTTGTTCTTCTTTCTCTTTTGACCCGAAAAACAAATTCTGATCCTTCCTCTTCCTGCTTCATCGGAAGACCTCTACTTCTTTTCTTTTCCCTGAAGTAGATATGTCGTCTCCAGTCACCGGAGATGACCCTTCCTCTTTCTGTTTCAACGGAAGTCCTCTGCTTCTCCTCTTTTCCCCGAAGCAGATCCGTCGTCTCCTGTCTCCGGAGACGACCCTCGACGACTGATTCAGGCGTCGATTATCTTCAGTGTCTTAAGACAGCCGAAGAACTTCTCACCAGGTAACACTTTTGTCAACATATCAGCCGGATTGACTGATGTGTGTATTTTAATCACCTTCACTTCACCTTCTGCTATTACGTCTCTGATGAAGTTGTATTTCACTGCGATATGTTTGGTTCTCTCATGAAACATGTAGTTTTTAGCTAGACAAATCGCACTTTGAGAATCACAGTGTACTTCTATTGCATCCTGCTTGAATTTCATCTCTTCACAGATTCCTTTTAACCACAGTGCTTCTTTTACAGCTTATGACAAAGCCATATACTCAGCTTCCGTCGTAGACAACGCAACCACCTTCTGGAGTGACGACTTCCAGCTCACTGTATTCCCACCGATAGTAAAGACATACCCGCCAATAGACCTTCTCTTGTCCAAGTCTGAAGCGTAATCTGAGTCACAGAATCCCTTCACCTTGAAGTCTGCTTCCTTTGTAAAAGTTAAGTTCAAACTCGAAGCTCCTTTCAAATATCTCATTATCCATTTCACTGCTAACCAATGTTCTCTTCCAGGTTTACTCATGAACCTGCATACCAGGCCAACCGCATATGCCAAGTCAGGCCTGGAGCCAACCATGGCGTACATGAGACTCCCCACTGCAGAACAATAAGGTACATCTTCCATTAGTTTAGACTGCTCCACCTCTTCACTGGAATCTAGACCTTTTAGTTTGAATTGAGGTCCCAATGGTGTTTGAACTGCCTTAGAGTCCCACATGTCAAATGTTTTCAAAACTTTAACCAAGTAATCCTCCTGTGAAAGCACTAAAGTTCCTTTTTGTCTATCTCTGATAATTTGCATACCCAAGATCCTTTTAGCAGCACCCAAATCTTTCATGTCAAATTCTGAACTTAGAACCTTCTTTAAATCACTGACCACTGACTTTCTCTTTGAAGCAATCAACATGTCATCAACATAGAGTAGTAAGTAAACCATGTCATCAAGGTTTGACCCTTTTAAGTAGACACAAGGGTCGTATTCACTTCTCTGGTAGTTTTGCCTTATCATGAATGAATCAAATCTGTGATTCCATTCTCTTGGGGATTGTTTCAATCCGTAGAGGGATCTCTTTAGTAGGCAAACTTTATCCTCTGAACCTCTCTGTACAAAACCCTCTGGCTGTTCCATGTAGATCTTTTCCTTTAGAACTCCATGTAGAAAAGCAGTCTTGACATCCAGCTGTTCTAGTTCCATATCCTGATTAACTACTGCTGACAATAGCAACCTGATTGAAGTGTGCTTGACTACTGGAGCAAATACTTCATTGTAGTCAATGCCTTCAATCTGAGCAAACCCTTTTGCAACCAATCTGGCCTTATGCCTTGGTTATTCTTCCTCTGTCATTGCTGGTTTTAGTCTGAAAATCCACTTATTTCCAATTACCTTTTGGTTCTTTGGCCTGTCTGTCAATTCCCAAGTTTCATTTACACGTAGGGATTGCATTTCCTCCTCCATACCAGAATCCCAGAGATCACTGTCTTTGCTTCTTTTAGCTTCCTGATAAGATTTAGGCTCCTCCAAGTCAACTAGCTCAGCACTTGACAAAGCATAGGCAAAGTAATCATGATCATCAAACCTGTCTGGCTTCTTCCTGTTCCTTTTAACTCTGTCCCGTGTCAGCAGAAACTCGCTGATGTTTTTACCACCTTTATCTGAATCAGATTCCTCAGTCTCTGTATCTCCACCTGAACTTGAGGAATTTTTAACCTCTGTATCAGTCTTACTACCTTCTTTAGTACCAATACCATCATCAATTTCTGTGTCTGTCTCATAGTCCAAAGACTTCTGTGTTGAGCTAGTTTCCCTTTGATCTGACTCCCTCTCAATCTGCCCACTGTCACCCAGAATTTCCTCTAAGTTGTTGCTGAATGTGACCTTCTTCTTCACTCTAGCAGAATCAGTTGACTCTATATCCTCAGAAATAGGTGAGATCAAATCTTTGTAGAGCTTATCTTCCTAGAATATAACATCCTTACTGATAATGACCTTCTGATCCTCAAGTAGCCAAACTCTATAGCCTTTAGATTCTTGAGCATAGCCAATAAAGATCCCCTTAGTTGCTCTAGGACTTATCTTGTCACTAACTGTGTGAACATAAGCAACACAACCAAAACTCTGTAGGTGATCATACTTAAGGTTGCTTCCTGTCCATAGAGCTTCTGGAATCTCAAAATCAACAGATGCAGAAGGAGATCTATTTATTATATATGTCGCAGTAAAAGCCGCTTCTGCCCAAAAATTTCCCTCTAGCCCTGTCTCTGACAGCATTGACCTTACCTTGTTCATTATGGTTCTATTCATTCTCTCAGAAACTCCATTCTGTTGAGGAGTATAGGGACATGTCTTGTGTCTCTTGACACCTGAAATTCTGCATAATTCATCAAACTTTCTGTTGCAGAATTCTAAGCCATTGTCAGTCCTCAAACATTTCATCTTTAAACCAGTTTGATTCTCCACTAATATCTTCCAGTCTAAAAAAGTTTGAAACGCTTGATCCTTAGTCTTTAGAAAATATGTCCAGACCTTGCGTGAATAATCATCAATGAATGTGATGAAGTATTGAGCACCAGACAGACTTGGTGTAACACTTGGAGAACCCCACAAGTCTGAATGAACATATTCCAAAATTCCCTTAGTGGTGTGTTTAGCCTTTTGAAAACTCTGCTTGTGAGATTTGCCAAGTACACAAGGCTCACAGAAACCAAGGTCCTTTACATCTTCCCTCTTAAGATAACCTTTCCTTGCAAGAGTCTCCATAGAGGCTTGACTCATGTGAGCTAGCCTTGAATGCAATAACCTTGTTCTGTCCTGGTGACTCTTGGCAATGTTCGCCTGTGGTGATTTTATTGAACCAATAAGATAGTATAAACCATTCTGCCATTTACCAGAAATAACCCTTCTTCCATTTTTCACAAAATTGATTCTGAAGTTTGCACCACAGTAGTTACAGCCTGACTGTTCCAACTGACCAAAGGAAATCAAGTTCCTACCCATCTCTGGCATATATCTAACCTTGCTGAGAATAACCTCTGAGCCATCTTCATTAATTACTGTAATACTGCCCATTCCTTTAACCATGCAGTAGGTATTGTTTCCCATCAAAACTCTAGTTCCCTCAAATTCCACAAAATTAGATAGTAAATCCTTTCTTGGTGTCATGTGGAAGGTACAGCCGGAGTCAAGGACTCATTCATCCTCAGAAGCAACCAAACTTGCTATCACCGCTGTAGACTTAGGGGTATTAGCTGAGTTATTCTCATCTATAAGTTCAGCTGGACCAGCTATTAATGCTACAGGTTCAGGTAGAATAACAGCTACATTTGCAGACCCTTGTGGCCTCTGAAAGTTGTTGTTTTTCTTCCTCTCTGGACAATCTCTTTTCCAGTGATTCTCACTGCCACAAACCCAACACGCCTTGCCTGAAACCTTTGGCCTAGAATTGTGCCTCTGTCTGCTCTTTGACCTGCTTTTCCACTGCCTGTTAACACCATGGACATTCCTCTTATCTGACCTTCCCCTTGATTCCACAAACAACCCCTCAGCCTGACCTCTGCCTTTACTCAACAACCCTTTATTCCTCAGCTCAGCTTCCTTAGCATACGCAGATGTTGTTACCTCTTGAACTGTAAGAGTTTCCTTACCAGTTCCATACTTCAGAGTGTGTACCAGAGGTTCATAGAGAGAAGGCAAGCTAGTAAGCAATTGTATTGCTTGGTCCTCATCACTGATTTGAATCCTTAGGCTTTCAAGATCAGCAATAAGCTTTAGGAATATGTCCAGATTTTCCTCAATAGACTTATTCTCCTCCATCTTATAGCTTGCAAACTGTTTTTTCAAGTAGATCCTATTAGGCAATGACTTGGTCTGATAGTCTCTTTCAAGAGCCTTCCACATTCTCAAAGCAGTAGGTTCATTCATAACCTTCCTTAAGATTTGGTCACTTAAACATGTAGCCAAGAGGTTTCTTGTTCTCAAATCTTTCTCAGCAAACAGGGGGTCCGACTTGACCTGTCTGACCTGAGGCTGAGTAAGTTGCTCAACCTGTGCCAATCCTTCAGGCTTAGCCACTACTTCTTCAGCAGTTGGCCTAATCTCTCCACCTGAGCTTGAAGTTGGTACCTCCTCTGGTTCTTTAAGAACAGAGACCAAACCTTGTATCTCCAACTGACCCAGTAGCTTGAATTTCCACAAACCGAAATCTCCCTTTCCATCAAATTTCTCCATCTCAAATCTCCCTGATGTTGGTTCCATCTTGATACTAATCTTGTTTTCTTAATTTGTCACCTGCAGATAACAAAGAAGAAACAACAATAGCACCAAGAAATCAACAAGTAACCTGATTCAAGACAAACAATGAAACTTGAGATTGAATTGGATTTGTTATTCAAGGTTCAGAGATACTCCTCTGAGTTCTTCGGCCAGAACTCAATGACACAAACTCCAGGCGATCCTCCTCTTCACCAAGAACAGATAAGTTCTTCCTTAGCTTTGCTTCACCGTTGTATCCTCGGATCTAGATCGATCTCTTAACCCAAAAAAGCTCTGATACCAATTGTTAAAGATCCGATACTAATTTTGTTGTCTAATTGATTGATTTACCACTCATGACTCACTCACTCTCTCTGTTTTGCAGTCGCGAATCAGCAAAGAAGAAAAGAATGAAGAAGCACGAGAAGAAGGAAGAAAGACAAACAAAGCTTATAGAGTTCCCCTTTGAACCGGGTACATCTCTCTTCAGGATCAGGACCTGGTAATCCACTAGATTTGTGTTTTACAGAAGCTTGAAGCTTTACAACAATGGCGAAAAAAACGTAAAACCCAGAAAGCTTAAAGGAAGAAGAAGAAGGTGTGTAACAGAACAACAACAACCTTATCTCCTCCTTCTTCTTATACTGGGCCCTTTTATTTTTTTCTTCTGTTTCTCTTTGTTTTGGGCTTTTTCAAACCGAGGCCCAATCGACCAGGCCCATTGTAAACACTTGAGCCCATTATTTCTCACAGGAAACTCAATTGAAACGGCAAATCTGAAATATCCGAAGCCCTCAAATGAAAACTGAATTATATATGTTCGATTGGATTTGGATGAACAAAGTTTTGTTGGTTTCCTTTAGAATTTAGATATCGAGTGAAAAGCGATATATATTTTTTTATTTTCTTTCTGTATGCTTTTGTTTTCTGTTTTTTTAAATAAATATTGAGAGAAGGAACAAAAAAAAAAAAGGCACGCGTTAATAGTCCAAGGCCCATAAAACACGGCCCATCGACCCATCGAACGTTTTCTCTCCGGACTTGAAACACGCAATTAAATCTTAGACTGAGAAAGTTATAATCCCGCCAAAGTTCAGAGAAGCGAGAAGAGAGAGAAACAGTTGAGAGAAGCGAGAAGAGAGAGAAACAGTTGAAACAAGAGCAAAAAGAAGAAACTGATCAAGCAGGTATGTGATCTTGATCTTTCGTTGATTTCGATAAATTCGCCATCTGTTGTTGGTAATACTGGAAAATTTCACGATCTTGATCGTTGTAGATTCTTCGCGAATAGATTGATGAACTTTGGTTTTGATATTCGAATCGATCCGTCGCGAGTATAATGTTAGGAATTCAGTTCAATATGACAACGATTCTAGTGATAATCTCATGAATTTCTGCTGGAAAATCAAAATACTCTGTTTATCGTTGTAGATTTTGATCCGCGAATAGATTGAGTTTTGAAATCCGAAACGATTCATAGCGAGTCTGATGTTTACAGTTCAAGATGACAACGATTCTAGTGATAATGTCATGAGTTTCTGCTGGAAATCTAAAGATTCTCTGTTTATCGTTGAAGATTTTTGATAGATTGAGTTTTGAAATCCGAATCGATTCATAGTGAGTCTAATGTTAGGAATTCAATTCGAGATGAGATCGATTCCACAGATGATTAGTGATAATCTGATTAATTTTCTGGTAGAATTTGCTGGAAGATGGGAAGGAAAAGCAACAAGCAAAAGGAACGGCGCAAAAACAAGAATAAAAGTTCTTCGTCAACAAACATGGAGCAGGAAGGAAATAGTGCTTCTGTATTGCCGGAAAGACTTACAATTACTGATATCTCGGAACAAATCAGAATTAATTGCACTACATACAGTGGTTTACAATATTCTATAAAGAAACAGTGGAGAAGAAGAAAGCTAATTCGATTCTAATGGCTTGTTTGTATTTGATTGGTTGTAGAAAATTTCCGACCACACTAGCACATGCCTCAACGATCTGATGGATGCATTCGAAATTGCTAAGCAAGGTGAAAGCGAGGAAGGGAAGAGAATCTATGATGGTTACCTTAGGTGTTTTAGGACATTCTACTCTTTCGAAGAAATGGAGGAAGAAATGACAACTAGGTATGGTGTAAAATCCCCAATTGTGAGACTAGTCTACGACAATTTTATAAGCCGGATTGATGATAAGACGGCTGATGAGTATCACAAGTTATCACTGGAACCGAAAGCTGTTAGAGAAGCATTGGAGCTTGCTCAATCTGTTGCAGCTAGCGTTGAGCCAAGAGGAGGCGCAGAAACTAGCCAGGTCATGGATAATTCTGTGGTTGCATCTGAATCGGAAAAAGCTGGTATCCATGACCCTGAGGAAGTGAAGAAATCCAGGGATGCCTTCCTCAAGATCTTTCAGAAATACGGTACAAGTGAACAAACACTGGATGAAATGACAAACACTAAGTCTCAAGCAAGTGATGCGACAACGGTCGAACATGGGTTGGCTAGCCAGGTAGCTGATGAGCATCAAAGGGAGTCTCTCAAACCCCAATCGAAACCGAATAAGGTAAAAGATGATGCTTTAATTTATTTGGATTTTGTTCTTGTTTGATAACCGGATCGTTTGACTTGTGCTTTCTTATAGATCTCTGCAGAATCTAGGGAGTTCATTGTGAACATAGAGCAGGCCTTCAAATACCGAAAAGAAGTCTACAACGGCTACATCACATGTTTTGGGAATTGCTACGATCTAGAAGAAATGGAGGACTACATGAGGAAGAACTATGACGTTGCAACCGCGGATGTAGGAGCTGTTTTTTCAGAATCTATCGCCATGATGGAACCCCGGTTAAGTGCTGCGTATATGAAGGACTCTGATTATTGGGGCAGGAAAAGGAGATTTGAACGTGCTCAAGCTGATAACACCCCAACTGATGTGGGCATTTCAAACAGTAGATGATAAGTGCTCACTGAGGCCACGCCCACACAATCACTGAACCACTAATGTGGGTGTTCTCTTTACAGGTTTTTGAAGACTTGACCAGTTTCCACTCTAGGGTTTTTCTGTCTTTCTTGATGGACAAGTAAACATAATAATGTCTTGACTTGGTCTCTCTCTCAACTGGAACAAGTCGTCGCAAGATTTAGTAGCTTGATTTACATTACGATGTATAGATTCTTGTTGTGCTTTTAATTCGTCAATATTACAAAGTACAAGTCGGGAAGAGCCAAATACGAGTCTAATTTTCAATTTGCTCTAACCGTTAGAACATGAACTTAGATATTTCCCTTGAATTTCTCTAAGAGGAGATTAGCAAACTTTCCAACAAAACAAACATATGTCAATCGCAAAACATAAAGGTAATGTGCTGAGAATCAGTACCAATGTACCATCTCTGTTTTCCCGCTTGTAAGCTACACTTCCGCTTTGGTCGATAGGGCCTTCTCCAATTGATAGAAGACGTGTCCAAAGCCTTGCAACTAGCCATATATAGATCGATTAGATTCCGCTAGTTTCACTATATGATAGATCGATCAATCTCAAGAGAGTTCTTTCTGGCGAATTTTCGGGTCAAGGAAGACAGGTTTCCACGATGACCAAGAAAATTAGAGACTAGAGATCCATATACTAAGATCTCTTCTGGTCTTCTTTATTTTTTCATCAGTAGCTTTCTTGATTCATGCCAACCTCGTCCGCTGTAATCTGGATGTGATCTTTGCTTCCGGTTTCCGCTTTCATATGCTCTTTTAGGTTTGTCGAAGAAGACCATTCCTTAAGCCCTCAACTAGTTCAAGATGAAACAGCTCTGCAAGTATTTATAATAAAAAAAAATCTCCATTTCTAGAAAATATGCATATCATGAGATCATCTAGCTGTGATAAAACTCATCATTACCTTCTTTGGTTTCTGAGGATCTAATGGCTAAAAGCACATGAAGAACTAGACAATTACAATCCAAGGAACAAACAATCTCACACTTGAATACAGTTTCAGCTACTAATGACACTTAACATATGTGATTGTAGCATTCAGTTTTTGCGTAAAAGCTTCAAGAATCTATAATCAATGTTCCAGAGAATTAGTTTACTGATCTATACGGAGGTATAGTGTTCAGCAGATAGCGTCTCCTCTTAGACCGAACACGATGCCTAATCATCCATAAGATCACCAAGAAACCTATCAGAACCAGCTGGAGGGCAAAGACAAGCTTCATACCTGCAAACAACAACAACATTTCTTCTTTTGGTTTGCACGACAATGGGATAAAAACATATTACCATTCCCAAAAAAAAAGAAGCAAAACCTTGGAGATTCTTGACCATCTGAAGATTCACAGTGGTTTTCAATTCCTTTAGACCAGTCCTTGATGAACCGAGCTGTCTATCAATAGATTTACGGCCGGTTCTAGGCTTGTATACGTAGTTTAAGTTACCGCCCATTATACATGTGTTGGGACAACGAATGCTACTTTCGTACTCGTCACTTCCATCGCAGCAATCTGAGATAAACAATGTCATACTGCAAACTATTGTGTTATCCAACAAACATGTAGATTCAAGTTCTATGGATGATCATACACCAAAAGAGCTTAAATTGCTTAAACTAGAATCATTCAGAACATGTAGAACATGTTACTGACCACAGATTCGATCATTGACACGAGAAGAATAAACAAACTTTGGAGAACTTCCAATGTTCCTGCAGTAAAATTTGCCATTTGGACAAGCCGAAGTTCCTGAAGTAAAAACATGATATAACCAATCAATTTGCATCCAAACACAATTGGTCAGAATTGAAGTTGTGAAACAGAATACGATACAATCATTTCAATCCGAGCTCAAAATTTTCAACTTTTTAATCTCAGCTCTCTGTAATCTAAAAAAGTTGCTAAATTTCGTTGTGCCCATCAATCAGATTGAAGAAAAAGGTGAAAAGGAAAATGAGTACCAGGCTCATCGGTACCGTCGAGACAATCGCAGAAGTTGTCGTTGAGACGGTCTCTAGAGAATGATTTGGATCCATCTTTGCATCTGATAATATCTGAATCGAAATACTTTTCATCTGAAAGTTAGAAATATACGAATCAGAGAATCAAAAACTACAAAAAAAAAGTTTCCAAATTTGTCGATGAAAAAAAAAATCGAAGTAAAAAAAAAAAACCTAATGGATGAACACCGACGAAAGGAGGAGACGTCGAATTAACGGAGACGACGACGACGGCTAATAAAAAAGACGACACGCAGTGCAGCAGCGTAATCTGGTTTTTCGACATGTTTGCTGTTTTTTGTTTTCTTCTTCGCAGTTTCTTTTTGTGTTCGTCACTTAAAAACAAATTAGTTGACCATTAACCCTGTATCTGTGATACGTTGTCGTTTTGATCGTTTATGAGGCTTTGGTCTACCCATGATTAACCATTTTTTCTTTTGAGGTAATGAATATCAAAGATGAATTATAAATTTAATTTTAATTTTATGTTTCAAATGGAAGAAATTTCTTTTGGCATTTTGCTTATGTTTACATGTCCAAAGCATATCAGGTGAACGATTACATGTTTTTAGATGAAACTACCAAATTGATTTGGAATACTGAAACATGATTAAGAGTATTACACAACTTTCCGAAAAAATCCTAATGGTTTTATAGGAAAAAGTAAAGAAAGAAGCTAAAAAATTTACAAACCCATTTCAGATTCTCTAGAAAGAAAAAGAAAAAAAAAAAAAAAAAGGGCAAAGATCAGACTTCTCTCCCCTGTTAACACCCAACAACCATCATCAAAGAGGTTTTAACAATGATGATCCTAACACATCATAAAGTTGTCAGATACAGAGGCTGAAATCATCCCTGATGTGATCATGACTCGTTTGTATGATTATTTGAGACATAAGTTGGAGCAACCGTTGTGTCTCGAGTCAGACTGCCACTTGTTAACTTAGCTCCTTTCGTAGCTTTTGTACGACCTTTAGTCGGTGGAGAAGGTTTGTCTGAAGCCACTTCAGGTGTTAACTGTCCCATCTTCTCCATCTTCTTCTGCAAATCAGCTAGAGGGTCTTTTGCAACCTTTCCCTTAGGACTCTTCTTTCCATTTGTCAGTTTGAGTTCAAGTCGATATAATGCACATCCGTCAGATTCATTGATTTGGTATTCAAAAAGATGCCACTCGTAGAGGGTAGAAGGTTGTGGATCCATGTAGTAAGATCTCTTCTGGCCTTCTTGTTCTTTCATCAGTTGTTTTCTTGATTCATGCCAGCCTCGCCCGTTGTAATCTGGAAGTGATCTTTGCTTACGGTTTCCGCTATCATATGCTCTTCTAGGTTTGTCGAAGAAGAGCCATTCCCTAATCCTTTCGCCCTCAACCAGTTCAAGATGAAATAGCTCTGCAAGTGTAACATTATATAAAGAAACGGTTAAGGCGAAAAAATAAAGAAGTGAAACTCTCATTTCGTTTCACTTTTCAAAGAGATAATGAAATGTTCTAAATGAAGAAGAGAAGTAAAACTCGGCTCACACCTGCTGCGTTCCATGGACATTTTGTATTAACAGCTCCTTCACACACTGGGATGCCAACATTCTTACCCAAAGTCTTTGCACGAAGAGCATCAATCAATACATTATCTTTCAAACCGATGCCCCCCGGTATTAAGACAGGTGCTGTGCTGAGTGAATCTTCATTAAGAGCTAGATTCCCATGGGAATCACCGCAGTAGTCCATGTACCAGAATTTTCCATGAGCAGGCCTTTGGCAATCCCATAGTGCACACTTTGGTCCCAAAACTGCAGAAGGAGGTACACGGGCACTTGATGGAGTAGTAAATTCAGCGTAATTTTCAATCCCGTCAGAAACATCAAGCTTAACGGACTGGCTGTTGTCGAGCTCCTGACGTGTCTCTGAGAGATAATAATCCAACTGAGTTATGTCGAAGCTGCTGAGTTCATGGTCATGGAAATCAGGACCGGTATGGATGCTTGGATCAAACTCAAAATGGAGTTGCTGGCCTTGTGATTCGTTGTTATTAACAGCATTCTGAGATTAAAAAAAAAAAGATGAACTGTAAGAAATAACCAAACAAATTCAAACTAAGACAAGAAAGGAAAAGATCAAATAGAGTGCAGAATTGATAAGTGCAACAAATTTCTAGAAGCATGGAACCAACAACCCAAAACTAAGAGACAACTAAGGATGATCTGGACATCAATGCCAAAAATTTGTTTAGGCAAAAATTTTATAGAAGACAATTTAATCACTATAGAAGAGAATATCATAATCACTATCAATTTAATGCAGAAACTTGTAGTACCCAAAAGAATGCAGCAACCAGGCTACAACAGTAGCTAGCTCACCTCATTGGAGAAATGTACGTTCAAAGGACTTTGACTAAAAGGCTCAGCTGTCCATTCTGGATGGCACAAGCTTTGAGCGAAACCCTCGGGCTTTGGTTCAGCGTGTTCCTTTAACGCACTAGTTGCATCCTCCTCCTCACTGTTTAAATTCAACATGCGAGCTATCTCCTCAGAGTAATAGTTAATACTTCCACCCTGCAAATTTTAAACATCAACCAAGCTAAACGAATCATTCTCATCCAACCAAGCTACTCCTGCGACTTGGTCTCAACACATAGAGAAAGCAACCAAGCTACGATCCACTAAACTAAAAGAAAAAGACATAATACGAACCAGAAGAGAAGATTCTGGAGAAGGAGCAGTGAGCTCAGCTTGCCATTCACGGAGATCCTGAGAGATTTGTGCTTCCAAAAGTGCAAGATCACTAAGCCTCCCTTCCTTCCTAGCAGCCTGAAGATGGCAGAATCTCTCTTGAAGTTCCCTTAGCTTCTCCACAAGATTCTGATGAGCCGAAGATACACATGTGATCTTCGGATGGTTTGACATCTTCCTGATCAAGAAAGCCGTTAAAAACAAATCAAATAAACCCTAAACACAGAGAGAATCATCGTTCACAAAAAAAAAAAAAACCTAAAGTTGGGATTTTTTCGTCAGAAAACAATTCGATTACATCGAAATCTAAGCGATTATTAACGTTATTAGAGGAAATCAAGATTCAGATGCTTCAAACCCTAAATCAAACCATCAATATCGCATCAGTTCTACACCGAAATCATCAATCTCAAATCCTAAAATTCTAACTCGATTCTGGAAAATCGGATAAAACCCTAACCTGGGTCTAACTTATAAACACCCAGAAAACTGAAATCGATTGAAATAAACTCACAATTTTCGGGTGTGATTCAGAAGAAGAGAGAGGAGTTATCGGGAGGAGGAAGAAGAAGGGAAACTATGCAGCGAAGAAGAGGAAGGAAGACATTCAGAAGCCGACGATTGCGATTTTGTTAATTCTCGTTTAAGTGAAACGCAGCGTTTTATGTCAAACAAACGGAGGGGCCTTTTAGTAAATTACGCATAACTTGACTTCCTAGTCTTTTACCATACATAGAAGAATTTCCCATAATAAAAAGAACATGTTAATAATCCAAGATATCTTTATAATATTAAAATAGAAATACATTTAGAAAAATATCCAAAATTGATTCTAATATTATTTAAATTGTCATTGCCTTATAACTAAATTGATTAAATTAAAAAGAGTAATTTTAAACTAATGCAATTTCTGTAATTTTAAGTATAATTTTGGCTATTTTTTAAATTAGATCCGACTGCAAAAGGCGCACATCCTGCACGACCCGACCCACGAATTAATTGTATTTTTTTTTGTGGCACACTAATGGCATTTTCGTTATTTTAGAAAATTTTTGTAAACTCAGCATTAATTCACAAATATTTAATTACAAATCAAATTTTTTTAAAAATATTTAATATCCGTTTATATCAACATATAATCAATTTTAAGAATTAGATCTCCCATTCATATTTGTTTGATGATATTTTTTATATACAAATTAAATAATAAGATAATTTATATGATAAAAACATAGATTTTTTTCTGCATATGTTATGATTTGAATTTTTCAAAAAGAAGAGAAAATAATGTTTGTCAAAGTGTCACATCAGATACGAAAATAAATTGGAATAAAAAAACATACTATAAAAAAAACAAAATAATCAAGAGCGGTAAAAGCACGAAGCCTAATGTAATAGGCATCCAAAACAAAGTATTTAATTCATTTTAATTCGGTTATTAAGTTAAACCGCATAATTAAATTGAATAATAGAAATAACTTTTTCAAAAATTTAATTTGATTAAAAAGTTATTTTTTTTCTTTTTCGCTAAAAGATGTGGTTTTCATTAAATGAAATATGAATGTTCTACAATCAATGTAAACCAAAAGTAGAGTAACGTTATGCTCATAAAAACATAGCATCAAACTACAAAGAACCAACAAAACTGAGCAAGCTTAACAATTAGCCCATAACATAGAGAGATAACAAGGCTGAAGCGACAGTGCCTCCTACACACCGGTATTGGCACTTTAATCTTCAAAGAAACTACTCTGCCATCTTGAGGATCCTTTAAACGTATTTATTTTTACTGTTTTGTATTTTTATTTTATTTAATTCAATAGAGATTTCCTAAATTATTCTTAATAATAGATATAAACAATAAATAGATATTCAAAGTAAAGATAATCTCATAAAGTCTTTAAAATCTGATTTATTATTATTCTTTGAAAAGATGCCTTAAAACCTAATTTAATTTGGGGAAATTATAAAAATACCATTTTTTGTGTGCACATTTGCAAGATTGTCATTTAGGGGTGTTCATTTGCAAAAATGCCACTATCTTAAAATGGTATTTTTGTGAAGTGGCATTTGAAAAGTGGCATTTGCAAGATTGTCATTTAGGAGTGTTCATTTGTGGCATTTTTGTAAAGTGACATTTGAAAAGTGGCATTTTTTGAAATTTCTCATTTAATTTTAAGACATAAACTATTTAACATATGAAAAACAATGTTTTTTAAAGTCCCACATCAGATATGCAAATAAATTTAGATCCAAAAAAATACTATAAAAGAATAACAATTTTATGAAGAACGGTAAGAGCAGAAAGCCTAATATACTAAGCATCTAAAACTAATAATTTAATTTATTTTAATTCGGTTATTAAGTTAAATCGCACAATTAAATCGAATAATAGAAATAACTCTAGCAAAACTTTAATTTGATAAATAGGTTATTTAAAATATTTAAAGAAACGAAATAATCCTATTAGTTATATAAAAAAATTTAATTTTGTTAATATATTTTCTACATTAGTTTCTTATTATTTTTAATTTATTTAAATATTTCAGTAGCATTAATAGTGATTTTCTAAACTAATCTTAACAAGATATGTAAACAATAAATGAATATTCAAAGTAAAGATAATCTCATAAAGTCTTTAGGATCCGATTTATTATAATTGAAGAAATACTATAAAAGAATAACAATTTGATGAAGAACGGTAAGAGCAGGAAGCCTAATATAATAGGCATCCAAAACTAAAAATTTAATTCGTTTAAATTCAGTTATTAGGCTAAACTACACAATTAAATCGAATAATAGAAATAATTTTAGTGAAACTTTAATTTGATAAAAAATGTTATTTAAAATTTTTGATGGAACGAAACAATCCTATTAGTTATACAAAAAATATTTCAGTTTTGTTCATATATTTTCAACATTAGTTTTTTTTAAGATTTTTATTTTTCTTTCTTAGTATTTATAATTTATTTAAATATTTCCAAAAACTCATATTATAATAAATACGTTCGAAAATTTAGCAACTTAAATATTTTATTACCAATAGTCACGAAATATATGGTTTCCTTAAGAAAGAGATTTTTCATATTATAATTTTCGTATTTATATTTAATTATACATATAAAAAATATTTAACAAAGTCCCACATCGGATGTGAAAATGAACTTTGATCCAAAGAAATAATATAAAATTTTTTTTGATGAAGAACGGTATGAGCATGAAGCCTAATCTAAAACTAAACATTTAATTCGTTTTAATTTGGTGATTAAGTTAAACCAACAATTAAATCGAATAATAGAAATAACTTTAATTTGATAAAAAAAGTTTTTCAATATTTAGTTTGATGGAACGAAATAATCCTATTAATTATATAAAAATAGTTTAATATTGTTCATATATTTTTAACATTAGTTTTTTTTTAGATTTTCGTTTTCCTTTCTTATTATTTTTAGTTTATTTTAATATTTCAATAGTATTAATAGTTATTTCCTAAATTAATCTTAACAATATATGTACAGAATAAATGGATATTCAAACTAAAGATAATTTTAGAAAAATTTTAGGATCCGATTTATTATAGGTTTCTTAAAAGATGCCAAGAAAACTTATTTTGTATCTAAGACATAAACTATGTAACATATGAAAAATGAATGTTTGTCAAAGTTCCACATAGAATATGAAAATGAATTTGGATCCAAAGAAATACTATAAAAGAACACCAATTTGATGAAGAACGGTAAAAGCATGAAGCCTAATATAATAGGCATACATAACTAATCATTTAATTTGTTTTAGTTCGGTTATAAAGTGAAACCGCACAATTAAATCGATAATGAAAATAACTTTAGAAAAACTTTAATTTGATAAAAAAAATTATTTAATTTTTTTGATGGAATGAAATAATCCTATTAGTTATATAAAAGAGTATTTAGTTCTGTTCGTATATTTTCATTGGTAATAGACTACTATTCCTCTCTAATCTATTAATTGTATAAAAAATATTTTAATTTTGTTCATATATTTTCACCATTTTTTTTCTTTAAGATTTACGTTTTTCTTTCTTAGTATTTATAATTTATTTAAATTTGCGTTCGGAATTTTAGCAACAAAAACATTTTATTACCAATTATCACGAGATTTATGGTTTCCTTAATAAAGAGATTTTTCATACTCTATTTTTTCTATTTATATTTAATTATACATATAAAAACATATTTTTTAAAGTCCCACATCGGATATGAAAGTGAATTTAGATCCATAGAAACACAATAAAAAAACAAATTGATGAAGAACTTAAAAGCATAAAGCCTAATCTAATAGGCATATAAAACTAAACATTTGATTTGTTTGAATCCGGTTATTAAGTTAAACTGACAATCAAATCGAATAATAGAAATAACTTTAGAAAAACTTTAATTTGATAAAAAATGTTATTTAGAATTTTTATGGTACGAAATCATCCTATTAATTATATAAAAAAGTAGTTTAATTTTAATTTTTATTTTTAAATTCTTTTTTTATTATTTTTAATTTATTAAAATATTTCAATAGCATTAATAGTGATTTCCTAAATTGATCTTAACAAGATATGTAAACAATAAATGAATATTTAAAGTAAAAATACTCTCATAAAGTCTTTAGGATCCGATTTATTATAATTTTCTTAAAAAATATCAAGACAACTTAATTTGTACCTAAGATAATAAATTACTTAACATATTAACAACCATGTCAAAGTCCCACATCAGATATAAGAAAGAAATTAGATCCAAAGAAATACTATAAAAGAATAACAATTTGATGAAGAGCGGTAAAAGTAGGAAACCTAATATAATAGGCATCCAAATTTAATAATTTAATTCGTTTATAATTCGGTTATTAGGCTAAACCGCACAATTAAATCGAATAATAGAAATAACTTTAGTGAAATTTTAATTTGATAAAAAATGTTATTTAAAATTTTTTGATGGAACGAAATAATCCTCTTAGTCATACAACAAATATTTTAATTTTGTTCATATATTTTCAACATCAGTTTTCTTTAAGATTTTTGTTTTTCTTTCTTAATATTTATAATTTATTTAAATATTTCTAAGAACTCATATTATAATAAATGCGTTCGGAATTTTAGCAACTAAAATATTTTACTACCAATAATCATGAGATTTATGGTTTCTTTAAGAAAGAGATTTTTTTATATTCTAATTTTCGTATTTTTATTCAATTATACATATATAAAAAATATTATACAAAGTCTCATAGCGGATATGAAAATAAACTTTGATCCAAAGAAATACTATTAAAAAAAATGAATGAAGAACGGTAAGAACATGAAGCCTAATCTAATAGGCTTCTAAAACTAAACAATTATTTCGTTTAAATTCAGTTATTAAGTTAAACCGATAATTAAATCGAATAATACAAATAATTTTAGAAAATCTTTAATTTGATAAAAAAAAGTTATTTAAAATTTTTGATGGAACAAAATAATCCTATTAATTATATAAAAAATACTTTAATTTTGTTCATATATTTTCAACATAAGTTTTTTTTTAAGATTTTTGTTTTTCTTTCTTATTATTTTTAGTTTATTTAAATATTTCAATAGTATCTAGAAAATATTAGAACATATATTTGAGTTGTTTCCTTGGAATTGCGGCTTACGTGAGGAAGAAGTTGTGATTAATGAGCAAGTGTCTTTTTTTATTGTAAAGTATGAGTGAACATTTACAATTCTAATGATTATACAAGTCGTATATACATGTAGATGTGTGTACTCTATATATATGCTGGTAGACAAAATGCATAAATTTAAGTAGGTTGTTCACTACAAGTGCTACAAATCGTACTATCAATTATAATTAGTCATATGGAACTAACAATTTAAGTATCTTTCCTCTAACTTTTTTCTATTATCTATTTAATAAAATTATTGCTAATATATTGATTATTAATAGGATTTTTTGGATTTACAGTGAAGATTTCTATTTTTCATATTTACAATTAACTAAATAAAATCGATTAAATGTTATTTAATGAGAATTTTAAGGAATCTTTTTATGTTTTGAAGATTTTGGCCCTAAATGGTATCAGAAGATTTGAGAAGTTTAGAGGAATTAGGAAAATCATAAATCCTCTATTACCATTTGTGATATGAAGAATTGGGAGAAAGTGGAAAAGTGAGAAAGTTGGAGTGATTAATACTTTTGTCTGTGATATTTTGTTATGTGTGTCAAACATTTATCATTTTTGTTGTTTATGAAAATAGATTTGGTAACGCTTTGGATGATAACTCTACATTTAATTAATATAATTGTATTGTTTTTTAATTGTATTAGTTTGAATAAATTTCAATTATTCCATTACTCAAATAAACAAATGTCAATAACTTTGTTTAATAAATTACTAAGATTATAATTGAATAAAATTTTAAAATTATTTACTAATATTAGTAGTTAATAAAAAATGTTTACAATTTGCTAACAAATATAAAACAAAAAATTTGATGGAAATAGAAATTATTATTTTGTAAAATTTAATATACATTTGTAAGCATAAATGTTTAATTTCGTTAAACACAGTTTTATCAAAAGTTTCATAAGTTTAATTAATTAATTTGTTTTAAAAATTCTGCTAGATTCCACAAAATTTCGCTGTTACAATTTAAATTTAATGTTATTCTGCAAAATTCCGCAAAAAATCACCAAAAATTCTGCAAAATTCTGCAATTCCGCAATATTCCTCTGGTACCATTTACACCCTTTGTTGAGATTGGTTTATTAAGATTGTGGAGCAAGTTTTTCATAATTTTAAGGAATGTTCTGATATTCAATGTTGCAGTAACACTCAATAGTGATTCCAAGCTGATTTTTTTAAAATGACACGGTATGTAAATTGTTGTGTTCATAAATATACGTACAAATGACATTAAGATTGTGTTTTAGTACATGGATTGTAGACAACATACATGGATCCTATCACTATAAGCATGTGTGGGACTTTATAAAAATATCACAGAAAGCACAATCTATTGAAAAATTGTATTAGAGATGTACATACACTTTAAAACAAGTATTAGACGGGTTAGCGCATACATATCTTAATTATATTAAACAAAAATAAATATAAATAAGTTGTATATTTTGTATTGCTTATAAACTTGGTTTTTGGTTTTGAGAAGTTACCAGCGAGTGTAAAATTGATAGGAACAACAAAAGTTAAAAAATGAAGTTCTTTTTTTGTCAACTACACATTAATCCAATTAGGTAGAAAGTTGTTTGCAAAAAAAAATCTAAAGTTTTAAAACGGGCAGAACATGTCAAACAGTTCATCTTTAAAATAAAACTATGAAATAGCCAAAAATATAGAAAAATGGGAAAAGCGGTTGTGCATCTCCCAGAATATTGCCAAGAGGATAGAAAAAGTTAAATTCATCTAATACTTTTAAAATGGGAAAAGTGGTCGTGTTTCTCATGGAATCGAAATTTTTTATTTAATAGACTAAATTCATAGGAAAAAATTATTTTCATTTAACCAAAAAATTAGATCACATGAAATAAATAATTGCAAATTATACAAACATCTAATAGTTTCTAAATTCATAAATTTTTCAATTTTTAATATATTTATTGTGATAAATATGAGTATTATTTATATCAACAAAACTATTTTATAAACTATATTTGAAATAATAGAAAATATTGAAACATAAACAATAAATTTTTATTGGAAACTACTTAATCTTTGTCTAAACAAAAAAAAAAACTCATATGAACCTACATGTAGGTGTGTCAAAATGGGTTAATACTCATGGGTTATCCAAATCCATCTATAATTTAAGTGGGTTAGGGTTATATTTTTTATCCATATAAATAAATGAGTCTTCGGTGGATTATCCCTAATGGGTTTATGAATTTAGCAGATAAACTCATTAGGATCATGAATTACCGATTGATTTATCACAAAATTTATCAAAAATAAAATAATAATATATATGTAAATTACTCTAAAAAGTTATCAAGTGTTTTTAAAAAAATTAGCAGATATGTTTTCTTCTTATCATCATCCAACTAAGGTCGAAGTATCTTTTAAAACTAATCAATGGTTTATTACTTTTTTTGCTTTATTGACTTTATTAGGTTTATGATTTTTATTTTATTTTATTTTATTTTAAGATGTATACACATTTTAATTTAATTTATTAGTTGAAAAGTTGAAAACGTTGGTCCGATTTATAATAATATGGATTGTTTTGATTTATCTATTAATTTATTCTTATATTTTAATTTATATGTGAGTAACTCATATAACCCATTAAGTCAATGAGTTTTATATTCTTAGATTTGGATATGTAAATTCAACTCATATAACATATGGATCCGGGTCAAACCCCCATTAAATCTCAAACCCATGTGGGTTTGGGTCGGGTCGAATTACCCAATTTGAAATTCCTTGGCTAAATCCCTAATTCAAAATTGTTAAGCTGATATTAATATTTCAATACAATACGAAAGCCAAGTTTAGTTTATATTATATACAACGAATGTTCCCGCATGCGGGTGAGAATCTAGTTTTGATTACTTATCCCGTCAGGAGGATCGTGTCAATTCCACAAAGAATTGCGAACAAAATTTGTAAGAAATGGGTTTGCCCGAATCTAAAAGATACAAAAATCGAAAAAAATAGTAGAAGAGATTTTACAACTAGCTCCTCTCGCACCTCCTCCTCATGATCATTTAGAAGACCTAAGTGCATCACAATATATTACCAAGGCCCTTGCACTCGATTGCCTTGTTGGAGACGTTAGGTTTCTTTTTAAAGTTCGATGAAGATTTGGTTTTTAATTTCATTTTGATTTCGGTAATTATTCTCCTTAGGAGTGGTGTTTCAAATTTATTAGACTTATGCTTTTAATTATAAATAGAGTAATAGACCCTTGGGAGACTTATAAGTAAGAGCTTTTTTGAAGAAGTGTATTATTCTCTACTCCAACAGTAATAATATGTCAAAACAAACTTCTTAATACTATAGATTATGTGCTGCAATAACTCTTGAAAACATCAAGACGTCATTTTCTATGTTGTTAATACACATCATATGCAGTATCTACTCAATTGTCCAAATCAACTAAAAATTGCTTTCTTTTGGCCCCTCCCATCACTGCAATTTATGATAATATATACTATATGATCATACCCATCTCTCAATATAAAAAGTTGTAATATATGTACATATATCGACTAATATATGTTGATACATGCAACATATATATAGATGTACATATGATATATATATATGTATGTGTGTGTATATATGTCAGATATAATGAAGAGATTTGTGGAGCCAAGATGGAATATGATGAAAATGAAATGGCAAGTCTCCTGCAAGATATTAACACAAAATATTAATGCAACACAGAGTTCCCATACCACAATAACATTGGTCTCAAGTAACTTCCAATTATAGTAATAAGTAGACACATTGCAGGAATGAGCATCATGAGTAAGTAGCCTAGCCTCCATTCAATTCTTCTCTCTCTCTCTCTCTCCTCTCTCTGTTTAATCATGAATCAACCTCTTAGTCTCTTTCTTTATCTTTTTTTTTTCCACTCATCAAATCTAATCAAAACATAGCCTAGCTATACTCATTATTCTCCAATATATCTGACCAAACATGTAACAGACTTAAACCCTAATAAATGGTAATCCGTACACCCCCCAAAGACACCCTCGAGTAAGGATAAAAACCCACCTTTTTTCTTTCCCTTTGACTCCATACAACACAGTAACTCAACACGGTTTTCATCAACAAACTCAAAACTCTTTATCTATCTACGGTTTTTCATATTATCCTCTACTCTTACTCTTTCTCACTTCCGTAGTATAATATATGCACTCATTTATATAACATCTTTGTTTATATATATCACGCAGGGAAATATCATTACCATCTGTTTTGGGGGATATGAAGAGGACACATTTGGCAAGTTTCAGTAGCAGAAACAAATCCCAAGAAGAAGAACAAGAAGACACTAATGGTGAGAACAGAATCATCATGAATCACTACAGGAACTACGAAGCTGGGCTTATCCCATGGCCTCCCAAAAACTACACTTGCAGCTTCTGTAGGCGAGAGTTTAGATCTGCTCAAGCACTTGGAGGCCACATGAATGTTCATAGAAGAGACAGAGCAAAACTCAGACAGATCCCTTCTTGGCTCTTTGAACCTCACCACCACACTCCTAACCCTAACCCTAACCCTAATTTGAGCTCTTCTTCAGCAATACCAGCTCATCTTGAGCCTTCCCTAACCAACCAGAGATCCAAAACAACTCCTTTTTCTTCTGCCCGGGTTGATCTTTTGGACGATACTACTAGCCATGGAGGTTTGATGGTGGTGAAAAGAGAGAAGAACAAGAGCAATATATGTAGCAGAGAGCTCAAAGAGAATGCCATGGATGCATGTCATGCTGCAAGATGTGAGATAAGTCGTGTGGATCTGATGAACAAGAAAGATGAAGTCTTGGGGTTGGAGCTTGGGATGGGTTTGAGGAATCCCAAACAAGTTCTTGATTTGGAGCTTCGACTTGGCTACCTTTAAATAACTTTGATTAGTATTTTTTTAGTAGAAAGTTATATCTAATATATGTATGCATAGCTGAGCAGTGAGACTGTCATTGCATTTATCCTAATGATTTTAAATAGTATTAGAATTAAGGTTGATGGAAGTCAAATTTAACCCAAACAAAAAGTTGGAAAAATGCACCCAATTTCTTTTTATGTTTTTAACCTTTATAATAATTTTTGAAATATATTCAAGAATCAGTTTTCTATATTTCTCCATGAACCACAGTGTTTACATCTCGTAATGAGAGGGTCAATTTACCCTTATTTTTTATGAGATGTTCCAGTATATCTGTTATTTTCCTAAAATTTTCCACTCAGTAAAAAGAAATTGAAAAACAAAACAGAACAAGAATGTTTGTCGTTTATTGGTATATTAAATCTGTCTATTTCAATCATCCCATATGGAATTTCTAAAATATGAAATTGTATAGTATAAAGATAGGCAATATATAATATGCCATAGATACATAGTAGAATTACGTGGAGTCAGTGCCGGCCCGGAGGCCATTTTCAAGAAACATTGGTGTGGGACCCCACTTTTGTGGGGCCACAATTTAAAAAAAAAAGTTTAAATATTTTTTTTTTGAATATAGATAAAAAAATATATTATTTTACACTATAATTAAAAAAAATTACTTAAAATTAAAATTATAAAAAGAAAATTAACAAAACAAATTCAATTGTTTATTTTTTCTGAACAAATATATTATTACCATTGAAAATAAAAAGTATAAATAAATTTATGATTTATTATATAACTATTTGATATTTATAGTTTTAGATTTTAATTTTTTTTTTAATTTTGTATGGGGCCCCGAAAATCTCAGGAATGACTCTGCGTGGAGTAAGAGCTAGAAAAGATTAGAGAGAGTGGGTTGCATGTGTATGTGAGTATTAAGAAAGAAAGAAAAGTGATAAAGATTGCATTATTATAGAGATGGGTTGATGAGACACAGACGCATGCGACAAAGTGGTACTATGAAACATATAAAGATGGATGATGATCAATTGACTCATGAATAGTTAATGTTTTCATCTTTTACACGATCACAATCACATATAATGCTTAGCTTTATATTTATGTGTATTAATTCCCATGCATGTCATGAATGCACTTCATGGTATATGTGTGTTTGTGTGTGTGTCAAATTATATATTGTTGCCAAAAAAATTATTCTTGCCTTTTCTTGTTAAACTTTGTAAATCAAAATCCAGACTTAATGTCTAACTTACTCTATTTAGCTATTATCTAAGAAAAGTTTTAACGGTTAAGAATACCCTTAATATTTAACCACTCATATCGACAAACAAAATGTCACTATTAGATTAATACAATTTTATACTTTTTCCATCATCTCTATATGTATATATATACATATACTTCTTCTGGTTGTGAAATTTAACTCCATATCTATTAAACATCAATGTACAGAGTACAGACAGATCAAGAGCTAAGAGTGTAGGAGACAAAAATTAGGTCGAGGAATTTTTAGGAAGGACAGAAAAAAGAAGAAGAAGGATTTTTGGCGATTATTTTGGCGATTTTGGCGATTTAGGGTTTCTGGAAAATCTCCTCGCCGTCAGCTCATATGACGGAGCCTGCGTCAGTAGGCTCGCAGGTCTCGGATACGTATGCTCAACCTGTTGCACAATCTCAGGCTGAGAAACCATCATGGAAGTCAGTGGTTCAAACGAAATCTTTACTTGCAAGACATGAGTTTAGCTACACTGAGATAGATGGAGCTTCGGCTGTATCGATCCCAGATGATGTTATCGACGATGCAGTCCCACTATGGGAAGACTTTGTTCTCGGAAAGTTTCTATCAACCTCACCACATGTGGCTAAAGTTCATGTGATTGTGAATAAGATTTGGCCTCTTGGAGACAAATCAATCAAAATTGATGCGTTTGTGGTGAATCCCACGACAATCAAATTTCGAATTCGAGATAAATCGGTGCGAGCACGGGTACTGAATAGAGGGATGTGGAACATCGCTGAGGTTCCGATGTTAGTTTCTAAATGGTCTCCTATCATTGAAGATCAACAACCTAATATGGAATCTATTCCACTATGGGTCACTATGAAGAATGTTCCCCATAAGCTTTTTTCAAAAAAAGGTCTTGGTTTCATTGCAAGTGCAGTTGGTGAAGCTAAGCAATTGCACCCCGACACAGAACTATGTAAAAGTTTTGAAGAAGCAAAGATTCTTGTTCAAGCAGATTTAACTAAGGAACTTCCATCTTCTTTTCGTTTCAAGTCCACAAAAGGTGTTGATGCGGTTGTCGAATTCAAGTACCCATGGCTTCCACCACGATGTTCTTGATGCTCGAAATGGGGACATCTGTCTACGGTTTGTTTATTGCAAGAAGGACCAGTCACAATTCTCGCAAGAGAAACTAATACACAAGTCACATTGAGTTCGGAAAAGGCTGCGGTTGTTGTTCCAAATGAAGAGGAACGTTCAGTGGAGGCTAGTATAGTGCCAGTTCAGTGCAATAAGTCAAATGATCCTCTGGAAGTAGTGGATATTGATCCTAAGGACGACACGGTAAAGGATGTTAGGTTCGGTTCAGTGCTGGAAATGCAGTGGAGAGCGGTGTCACCGGCAAAAACAGGGAAACATGTGGATGTGTCAGAAAATACAGTGAACATTTCTCCTTCCCGGTTCTCTGTTTTGGAAACAGAGGATTCAGAGAATGACGAAGATGTGCTGGAACTAGGAGAAGGTGAAGTGCAGGCGAGGGCAATTCAGAATGAAATAGTTTCCACCACTCGAGGGAATTCACAGAGAACACGACCAAGATTGGATCGGAATAAAAAAGGAATAAATAAGAGTTTAACAGACTCATACATTGTACCAGTAAAAGACAACAACCCCAATGCGGTGGGCAATAGGGGTGGAAGGAAAAATCATTAATGTCGGGTTTCTCGTGGAATGTGCGCGGACTAAACAAAATATCAAAGCATTCCATTGTTCGTAACTGGGTAACGGGTCACAATTTTGAGTTTGGGTGTGTATTGGAGACAAGGGTTAAAGAGTCAAAGGCATCGGCCATTGCACAAGCTATTTTCCCTCTTGGTCTCTTCTTTCAAATTATGAATTTAATCGCTTGGGTCGTATTTGGGTGTTGTGGAGAGGATCTGCAAGACTAACACCAGTGTTTAAGAGTGAGCAGATGATTACGTGTTCGGTATTGCTTGATGGAAAGGATGAGGAATTTTTCTGTTCTTTTATATATGCATCTAACATCGTTGAGGAGAGGAAGGAGCTGTGGAATGATCTTAAAAGCCACCATATATCACCGATATTCAAAAATAAGCCATGGCTTATATGTGGAGACTTTAATGAAATCTTGGAAGGTGATGAGCATTCTAACTACTCACATTCTGATTCAGGCATGAAAGACTTCCAAGATGTGGTGAGATATTGTTCTCTTATTGATCTTTGTGGTCACGGGCCGAAGTATACGTGGGGTAACAAGCGAGAGGATGGATTGATATGCAAGAAACTAGATCGATTTCTAATAAATGACAAATGGCTACAGTTTTACCCCAACTCGTATAGTGTTTTTGAGGCGGGAGGTTGCTCAGATCACTTGCAAGGTAGGGTCACATTAGAAGTTATAAACAATTTTTGGAAGAAGCCTTTTAAATTTTCAAACGTGCTGACCAGTGATCCGGCGTTTCAAGCGATGGTAGATGATTATTGGAGTCAAACTCCTCCACTTTTTGTCTCCACTTCGGCATTATTTCGGATGGGGAAAAAGCTTAAGAGACTTAAGACAAAGCTAAGAACCCTTGGAAAGGACATGCTAGGAGATTTATCAAAGCGTACCAAGGAGGCTTATGATGATTTGTGCGCAAAGCAACTTGCTACTTTACATACCCCGGTGCACAATATGATTGAGGACGAGAATCTAGCTTATGCAAAATAGCAAAGGCTTGCTGACATTGAAG
Source organism: Arabis hirsuta (assembly GCA_964056655.1). Classification (NCBI taxonomy): domain Eukaryota; kingdom Viridiplantae; phylum Streptophyta; class Magnoliopsida; order Brassicales; family Brassicaceae; genus Arabis; species Arabis hirsuta. Next base: position 49,256,557 of record OZ053298.1, read on the forward strand.
AAGGTTACCTTAGACAAAAAGCTAAGTTACACTGGCTAGAAGTCGGAGACCGAAATAACGCGTATTTTCACCGATCAACACAAATTCGGAGAATGCAAAATTCAATTCGAGAAGTGGTTGGATTGAATGATGAGGTGTTGACTTCTATGGAGGATATCAAAACAGAGGCGGTTCGGTTTTTTGAAGATTTTTTGACACATGAACCATCAGATTTGGAGATACCCACGGTTGGAAAACTACAAGAGTTGTTGAGTTTCCGCTGTAGTTTGGAGGACCAACAACAGCTCGTTAAAGAAGTATTTGACGATGAAATCCGCAAGGTTTTATTCTCAATGCCAATTAACAAATCCCCTGGCCCAGATGGATATACGGCCGAGTTTTTTAAAGCAGCATGGCCGATTATTGGGGTTGACTTCGTAGCAGCAATCAAATCTTTTTTTGTCAAAGGATTCCTCCCGAAGGGGTTAAACTCAACCATTCTAGCTTTGATCCCTAAAACTGATTCTGCAAGAGTGATGAAGGACTATAGGCCGATCTCATGTTGCAACCTCATATACAAGGTTATTTCGAAGCTACTTGCGAACCGCTTCAAGCGCATTCTTCCTCAATTTATTAATCTTAATCAGTCTGCATTTGTTGAGCAACGCTTGTTGATGGAGAATGTATTGCTTGCATCTGAGATGGTAAAGGATTACCACAAAGATGATATCTCTCTGCGATGTGCTATGAAGATTGATATCTCAAAAGCTTTTGACTCGGTCCAATGGGAATTTGTTCTTAATACTCTCTCGGCATTGAATTTTCCTCCGCTCTTTATACACTGGATCAGGCTTTGCATCACTACGGCCTCTTTTTCAATCCAAGTCAATGGCGAGCTTGCTGGTTTCTTTCGTAGTAAGCGTGGTTTGAGACAGGGATGTGCCCTCTCACCTTACCTATTTGTTCTGTGCATGAATGTCTTGTCTTGTTTGATTGATAAAGCAGCCTTGGATCGAAAAATCGGGTATCATCCAAAATGCAAGAACATTAGGATGACACATCTCTGCTTCACCGATGATCTCATGGTCTTTGTTGATGGAACCAAACGTTCTATTGAAGCCATATTGACGATCTTTGAGGAGTATGCGGCAATGTCGGGTCTTAAAATCAGTTTGGAAAAGTCTTCTTTGTACCTGGCGGGTGTTTCAGAGGAGGACAAAGAGAGTATACTTTCAAAATTCCCTTTCTCTCAAGGTAGTCTACCGGTCAAATATCTCGGATTACCGCTATTAACCAAGAGGATGACGAGAGCCAACTATGAGCCGCTAGTGGAAAAGGTTCGGTTGAAAATGCAGTCTTGGACGGCGAGACATCTCTCTTATGCAGGGCGACTGCAACTCCTCAACTCAGTGATAAGCAGCGTGACAAATTTTTGGATATCTGCCTTCAGGTTGCCTAATGGTTGTATTAAAGAGATCGAGCAGTTGTGTGCGGCTTTTCTTTGGTCGGGGCCTGAGCTCAATACACGGAAAGCTAAGATAGCATGGAGAGAGGTATGTAAACCTAAGGGTGAGGGAGGATTGGGGTTTAAATCCATAAAAGAAGCAAATGTGGTTAGTTGTTTAAAGCTCATATGGCGGCTAGTCTCGGGTCAAAAATCGTTATGGGTCAAATGGGTTCGGGTAATGCTCATCGGAAAGAGCTGGTTTTGGACTGTAAGGGAGAATACAACAAAAGGATCTTGGATGTGGCGGAAACTCCTAAAATATCGGGACTTTGCTAAGCAGTTTCTTCGAGTTGATGTACGTAATGGTCACACTACCTCTTTCTGGTTTGATAATTGGTCTTCCCTAGGCCGATTGTGGGAAGTAACAGGCTCACATGGTCCCATTGATATGGGTATACCGCGCGATGCCACTGTTGCGGAGATGTGTAGGCATCGGCGACGCAGGCACCGGGTTGATCTACTAAACCGCATTGAAGACATCATTGAGCAGTTCAAACGAGAAACTCGAATTGGTGAAGATAGAGTTCTCTGGAAAGCTTCAGAGGAGGAATACAAAAACTGTTTTATTACAAAAACGACTTGAAATCTAGTTCGGGTAAAGCACCCAACTAACGTTTGGTATAAGGGAGTGTGGTTCACTCACGCAACTCCCAAGTACTCTTTCGTTACATGGCTTGCTGTTCATAATCGTTTACAAACCGGGAATAGGATGAAGTGTTGGAACTTGGGAGTTAACACACTGTGTACGTTTTGTGGAAGCGAGGAGGAGACGCGAAATCATCTCTTCTTCGGATGCACGGTCACGGGTTTGCTGTGGAAAGAGCTAATGCACAAGCTTCTTGGCTCTGGTTTTACGGCAGAATGGGACCATATTATTCCTCTTCTCACTGGACAAAGCTCCAACTTCAAACTGTTCCTAATCCGCTACGTATTCCAATCGGCTCTCTATATTGTTTGGGGTGAACGAAACCGGCGTCGTCATGGGGAGAATCCGATGGCTACAAAAGCTTTGGTGAAGCAAATTGATAAGAACCTCCGAAACAAAATAAATGTGATCCGCAACAAGGGCGACTATAGTTACACCGAGGCGATGGAGATTTGGTACTCCACGCGATAAGAACTTCTTATTATAATCTATTTCTAGAATAGCTCTGTTTTGGTTTCTTTAGAAGTTCAAACAAAAGTTGCATTCAATGTAAAAACGATTGTTTTGAATATAATTTTACATTCAATTCAAAAAAAAAACAAAATGAGAAAATTAGAAAACAAGTGATGTAAAAAGGAAACAAGGAAATGGAATATTTGGGTCAATACATTTGGGATGTTTGTGGTTTCCCATGAACAAATTTAATCTGACATTTTCCATCTTCCCCAACAATTTTAATTTAATATACAAAAAATCCATCATCACCTTTCCCTTTTTAGTATCTATCACTTTACTCTCTAATCTCTACCTTCCCGATCAATTCTTCCCCTTTTTATGAATAATAATAACAGTTGGAGTTTATTTGTGTTTGAGTGATGTGAAAGGTAAGAGTTTTTCATCATGCACCCTAATATTTTTCTTCTTCTTACAAATTTGACCCCCAAATATTGTGTTTTTTTTTTACAAGAACCAACTTTCATTGTCATTCTACTCACACCCATATACCATTGTCTTAATTACATTTGGTTGTTACTTCTAGTAATAGTGAGAAAATGATTGGAGCAAACCCAGAGATTATTTGGCTAAAACTGTTATACTTATAGGATTTGTTAACTGTCCAATCACATTGACTTCTGTCTCTATCTCAAAATCACATGCTTTCTCTAGTTATGTCTTTTCACCGGTTAACCCAAGAATCTCTTTATTTTGTCTGAGGTGATTGATCTCGATCCGTGTGACATACAGAAAGTATGCTCTAACAATGTAATATACAATTAAATGTGAGAAAGTTTGTTCTTACGTCGACCAAAGAAAACAAAAGAATCTAAAAACATCTTAAATTAAGTATTAGCAAACCTAGACGTCGAATAATTGTACCCTGCCACGGTGTAGACCCGGATTCGACTCCCTCCCTGCTGGTGCATTTTTTTAATAAACATTATATGGATCCATTTGGGCTTTAAGGGCCCATTTTTGCTTGAGTGATTTCATTTTTTCCTTTCTTCAAGTATAATGGTAAAATTCATATTCTTTTATTGGAAATGAGAAAAAATCTAGGATTGAAATGGAAGTGTAAGTATTAAAACACAAAGAGACACTTTTGCTTAAGTCAGGCGTGATGGAGAAAAAATCCAAGTAAACAAGTTTTTTTTGCCACATTTAATTATGTCAATAAACATTCTTATGTAAAAGTGGTTCTTCAGTAATCTATGGTCTTAACCGAAATAGAAATCTCAACTAATTCGTGAATAAAACTCCAGTATTTCTGATCCAGTTTTGTCTTGTATTGGTGAAATGCTTAGAAAAAATTATCATCTTACTGAGTTAAATAATACCTAAATCATCCTATACGCCAATTTTGATTACCGTGAACTACAACGGTTCAACTGCTAAGATATTAACATGTTTTGACTTTAAACAACTAAATTGCAAGCTTGATAAAATAAAAAACATATCATGTAATTCAAAGGTGTGGTGGTCTAGTGAATGGTAATACAAGAGGTTATTGTGTTCCGGGTTGAAATTTCTTTTAGTACGAAAAGTTATTTTTTAAATCGGAATATCGAAAGATTATCTTCGGATACCGAAGAGATCATGAACCAAAAGTTCGGAATTCCCATAATTTATAATTTTTTGTTCACTAAAATATATATATTAGCTAACTCAATTGCACGCTTGATAAAATGACTAGTATTAGAAAAATGAACAGATTCTGCCAATTTAAATCAGAATGACATATCGACTTGTTTTGTTTCTATTTAGTATCTTATCGGTTGATTAATGTTTAAAATGTGCTAATAACAAAATTAGTAGAGTTATCAACAACAACAACAAAAAACCAAGTAAAATCATATCCAAATAATTTCCAAGAACACGAGTATAGTGAAAGTCACATGCACACACTACCCCAACTGCATCACACGGTGTCTCTCTCTTGTACAAAATCCGTAATTAAGTACATATAACACATTATTAAATTATGATAATCCCCTCAGGTGATTTGAATCCTAGTCTGTACCAGCTACACACTCACTCAAATGTAACCAAATATTCCTAAGCCACCTAGTTAAGCATATCCAGCACGATCAATCAGTTTTAGGAGCTTTTAGTGATTTGGTTTGTCATAAAGGAAGTTGCATAATTATGTAATTAACAATTATACTACAAAAATACATTCATGGCATTAGTATTTGTCGGTACACCTTTACCGGCATTTGCCGGTTTAGCCGGTCACCCCACGTCACGACAAACAGCAGCAGTTCCGATGTCCGGCGTTCGGCGGAAGAACTTATAAAATAGCTTTTATCAATAAAAGAAAGAAAGAAAGAAGATTTAACAAATAAATTATTGATTGTGTTTGCTTTTTAAGCTCCAAAAACTAAACGTATCCGAGTAAATACGAGAAAAAGTGATGAAAGACCTAAGACTACCTCATTACTTAAGCATATGGATATTTTTCTACAGAAATCCACGAATGAGAAATAAAAGAAGTTGGACTAACGTAATATAAATCCAATAATTGATTAAAAGAAATTATAATCGAATAAAATATAAGTCTCATGTTGCAATCTCCATTATTGATTGTCTCCTTAGGATCCAACATATGACCCTCCATTGTCTACCATTTTGGCTCACTCGATAAATTTGGGCATTAACTGCATTCCACTGTTTTTATAAAAAATAGACTCTCACTCAATCTTAATCATGTAAGCTAATTGTTTTATAGTTTTTTATATATATATATATATTTTTTTTTTTATTATAACAATGAGGATCCCAAAAACTTTTTAACTCTAAAGACTAATCCCACGAGGTTATGCATCCGGGTACGCGTTCGGAAATATTCCAAATTTAAAACACAATTAGGTGATCAAGGTGACTCGAACCCAAAACTCTTCCACTTAGAAGTTACCATTGGACCAAAGCAATTTAGTTTTTAAATTATTCCTTGATTTACAGTTATACACAAAGAATAATTTATGATTGTTGATCCGCTACAAGTATGATCAAATGTTGTTCGGACCTAAACAATTGTGAACCAAATTCTAAGAAAGTTCAATTTTGATTGGTAAATGTTGTAATTAATTTTGAAGTATAACAATTTAAAAGCCATTTTACATTCATCTCCATAGTGTTTTCTTTTGGCTCCCCCTATTATGAAATGTTTCGGTTGTAAAATTGTATCGCTGCATATATCTATAATGTTATTTAATTTCAAACTTTGTAATTACTAATAAATGGTTGGTGTACTGAATATTTTCAATCAAATTTCAATATTCTAAGTGCGGTTAGTTTTACTATAAAGACATGACCACATACTTTCCGCTACGTAGATTGGACCCAACTATTTTATGGATAATTAGAGCATCATTTATAGATACCAATGTATATATTTTTAACAGAAAAAATAAGTAATTGGTGCAAAACTAAAAACACACAGAAGATTAAATGAAAAGATTATAGGAAAAACTATATTATAGTTAGCCAATATAATATATACTGATCTCAATTGTTTCGAATATTAGATTTGCGTTTTTGTTTGCCACTAAAATATGATGTCTCTGGTTGGGTGGTTTCCTCAAGAGAGGAAAACTTTAATTTGAGTTTACTCTGAAAAAAAATATTAAACACTAAAAGAGATTATAAGCGAAATATTTGGAATTTCTATGATTTATTTGTAAAGTTTAAAAAAACAAAAAGATTTTGTTTGCGTTTAAAGTTTACAAAAAAAAAAGGAGTAATATATATATATATATATACATATATATATATATATAATTATAAGCGAAATATTTGGAATTTTTATTTGTAAAGTTCAAAAACACAAAAAGGATTTTGTTTGCGTTTAAAGTTTACAAAAAAAAAAGGAGTAATATGTATATATCTTTTAAAAAAGTTTAAACACAAACAAAATGCCTTTGTTTTTTTGAACTTTACGTTTGCATTTGAAATCAATACAAACATAGACGAAAAATGTGGTTTCATTTTAAAGAAAAAATACTCAACGTAAACACAAAGGCAAATTTTATTATATAAAGGGGATGCGCATGATGAGAAAATGACACGTAAGCAAAATTCTTATTCACGAAATCATAACATGTGTAATTGTTAATTTATATTGTGACATGTGTCAATATTAACAAAAATTAAAAAAAAAGAATATATTCTAAACAAAAATTATGAACTAATTAAAAAAAAGAAAAAAAACCGTTATACTAAAATATGTAATATTTCTAAATTTTTATATTACAAAATATATTTTTTCTATTATAAATAATCTAAAAATTAAAGAAAAAAGGAAATATCATATTTATAAGTGTCATTTTGCTAATATAATAACGTGTATGAGATAATTTTAGTATGAGATAAATATAATAATAAAAGAAATATTAAATATTTGTGAGTCGTAATTTAGAATCTAATTATATTACATTATAGACACTATAAATTTTAAAATCAAAAATATTTATCACAATGCATTTTTATATCAGCATGACACGTAAGCAAAATTATAACTCACGAGATCGCGACATGTATATAATATTGATCAGTTGAAGAATGTGTTAAAATTTAAAATTAAATAAGAAAAATAAAATTTAAAATAGAATATAATTGTCAAGTTACTAATCAAATAATAAAAAAATTCTAATATTATTAATAATAAATTAAAAAACAAAGTTTAAGATAAAATATAGACATGACATAAGCCATTAAATAAAAAAAAATAATACATATAAAATAAAAATCTCAATTAAAATAAATAAAAGACGAACGATAAAAAAATAAAGTATATAAATTGGAAAAATAAAATTTAGAAACCTTATAGAAACCTCAATTTAAAAGTTTAAAAATATACACAACTATGCAAAAATAAAATCTATAAAAATACTTATTTTATCAATATAGAGTTAGAAAATATCACAAAGAAAATGGTTTTTTCTGATCCATGACGCCATTGGTACTCTTCAAGTGTATATATTGAAAATGAATATAAGTTAAAAAATAGTAATAGTATATTTATTACTCCCTCCGTTTCAAAATAGTTGTCATTCTAGCCTTAATTTTTTTGTTTCATATTACTTGTCATTCTGCAATTTTAATGCACATTTATGACTATTTTTCTATTTTTATTCCTACCTTTCAGCTTATTAATTACTCATATCAAATAAAACATTATAGTATTAATTAGATGCAAAACAGATTTTTAATATGTTTTCTTAATTTGTGTGAAAAACTCCAGAATGACAATTATTTTGAAACGGATGGAGTATTAAGTTAATATTGTATAAAGTTTGACAAATATAAATCTCTATGAGAAATAAAACGATGACATTAATAAAATACAATTATCAATCATGTACTTATATGATGGTTCACAAGTCACAACATTATTTATTGGCTTTATGAGAATACTAACATTAAATTTACTCTTTTCTAATTTAACTATATAGTATATTAGTTGTTTTTATTTTCTATCACATAATCATAATAAGTTAAAATATATATTTTTCTGTTATTAAAAATATAATTTAAATTCTAATTATATATATATTTGGATTTGATATGTATTAAAACATGAGAATTATGATATAAATTAGTTTCTACTGCTTTTAAGATCCATATTAAATAATATTTTAAATTTAACATAAATTAATTAAAATTTAAATATTTATTTCATTAATTTTTATTGTATTTATCTGCATATTAACGCGGATTATGTTATTGTGAACAATATTTCGAGACTACAGTGGCCTCAGATTGTTTACGAGTGTGGTCTATAGTAGTGTTTTCGATTTAGTAAGATGCGTCGTTGGTCGAAAGTCAAAATTAGTACTCGAATCATTACCAAAACGTAGTTTGTTCACGATTGATTTTTTTAAATTACCCACTGTAGCATAAAGATTCTTGTGTAAGCAAATTCTAAGATAGTATATATATAAACTTCATAAAAATTATTTCTTCCGTATCATAATTGATAATTTATTAGAGATTTTTTTTGTTTCCAATAAGATGATATTTTCAATTTTTAATATAAAATTAATTGTGTTTTGGTAAGTTTTGACTGTTTGAATTTTGCAGATTATTTATTTATTTATTAAATTGTTTTGGGATTGATGATAAAACATGTTTTATATTAAAAAAAATTAAATAATTTTTTAATTTGTGTGTAGAAACCTTAAACATCAAATAATATGATACGAGTATTAAAAATCTAGATATTAGAATTATAGTATATAGTTGCATCATATATTACAATATATAAATGAAACGATAAGTATGGCTGAAGCCTCAAACTCTAGTGATGGAGAACTAACATATTTTATATACAAAGATGACACAGTATGGTAGACCAAAAAAGATAACTAAAATACTATCATATTATATGTGATTGTAAAATGATCATTGAGTGAACATATAAAATAAGTCGGCCCAAGAAAAAGAAGAAAAAAAAAACTCTTCTCTCTCATCATAATGTTCCTTTTATAAAATCCACCCAAAGACACCAAACACTTCCCCATCATTTCATTTCTTTTTCTTTTTCCTCCATCACCATTTCCTAGTTCCCTCGTGCACATCTCCGACGATCCCAATTCCAAAATCATCACTTTTTTCAATCTCTTCATCATCTCTTCCCAAAAAAAAAAAGCTAAAAGGGAACATAAACAAGATCGAGCCCTTCTTCCTTTTTGTACCAAAAACATAAAAATCATCACTTTTTGTTTGTTTCATCGATGGCATCTTCCGGTAACGGTACGACTACAGGAACAGGTTCACCATGTGGTGCATGCAAGTTCTTGAGGAGGAAGTGTGCATCAGATTGTATATTCGCACCGTACTTCTCATCGGAGCAAGGAGCAGCAAGATTTGCAGCTATTCACAAGGTGTTTGGAGCAAGCAACGTCTCTAAGCTCTTGCTTAACGTTCCAATCCATGATCGATGTGAAGCTGTTGTCACCATCGCCTACGAAGCTCAGGCTCGTCTTCATGATCCTGTATATGGTTGTGTCTCTCATATCTTTGCCCTCCAACAACAGGTAAATTAACCGAGTAATCGCTATATAGTAATTCATCGATATTTAGTCACTGTGAAATTTATATGGTGGTTGAGTGATATGAGATTTAGTGCATGATACTAAATTTAATTAGATTTCCCAAGAAAATCTTGAGGAATTAATATCAACTAATTTTCCCATCAAAAAGTTTCTTTTCACATTAGGGTTTTTTTTTTTTGGGCTAAGTTTCATAACCATTTCAAAATTTTAATTATATTTTTACCAAACGTTACAAGAAAAGTTTTTCATTAAATTCTTGTCATGACATTTCCCTTTCTTGTGTTTGTCATTTTTGACTCGCCATAATCTACAATCTAGAATAAACGATATTACTCTTTCCGTTTCATAAAAATGCATTTTCGACTCTCTAAAATCTAGAGTAAACGACACTATTATTTCCGTTTCATAAGGATGGATGTTTCGAAAACTTTGTGCGCTACAATAGAACGCCTAAAACCGTTGGCATATCTCTTAGGATTCATTTACTATCCTTGGAAAATAAATCACTACTAATATGTAAATTACATATGAATATGTTTAGCAATACCGTGTAAATTTGCAATATCTTATTGGCACAAAACATCAATTTTAATGAAAATAATCGACTATAAAACATAAGTCGTCTTAAAAACGGTAGGAGCTTTTACTAATTCTTCTATGAGTTTTCAACTTTTGAATACAACTCAATCTTTATTTTTCTTTTTGCTAAACAACAATTCAATCTTTATTGAACTTAGCGTTTGATGTGTTAATACATAGGTGGCTTACTTGCAAGCACAAGTCATGCAAATGAAGGTACATATCGCCGGCCACCAGACGTCATCCGCCGGAGATCTAAGTAATAGCTCGGAGAGTACTCACCAATACATGACGTGGCAACAAACCAGTGGCTCTCCGATCGGTAGTGCATACTCAACACCGTATAATCAGCAACATTCCTACTACGGCCACGTAAACCCTAACAATCCGGTCTCGCCACAGAGTTCGCTAGAAGAATCTTTCAGCAACACGAGCAGTGAAGTTACTACAACAGCTAACGTCCGAGAGACTCATCAAACCAGAGGAGACGTATACGGTCAAGGTGGATTAGGGTTTCACGAAGGTTATCCTAACAAGAAGAGATCAGTGAGTTATTGTAATGGCGATTCTAATGAGCTTCAGGCTTTGGCTCTTAGAATGATGAAGAACTAAGACAACTTGGTAACTATGTAGTCAGACAGAGAAGAAAGCAGGTGTTTTTTTTTTCTTTTGACAAGAAAAGACAACAAAACATTCGATGTTCACATGCTATAACATCAATAAACATGTCTACATCCATGTTTGTTTTGTAGTCCCCTAGTGATCAATGACTATTTCGTAATTGCTGGTTCAACGTTTTTTTTCGTGACCAACTTTTGCTATTTCATACTCACTGATTTAACTTTACATTTAAATATATATCGCTTATCCAAAATTTAATAAGTTAAAATTAGCAGTGCTTAATTTTTCTAGTCGCTAATCGACTAAATCATGAACCAACAACTATAAAAAAAAGAAGACTTTGTCGGTGATCGACAAAAGAAAAAAATGAACATGACGATACGTTGGTAGAGATCATAGGTTCTTGTAGTACCCTCAATTTCTAAAATTATTTTGGTATAAGAGCTAGAATCTTAAAAGAATGGTTCTACACGATAATTCTTTTTATAGTGATCTATAGAAAGATTGATTTTATTTTATGGAATTTTTTTTTTGCCTAGAAAATAATTTTATGATTCTTATGGGAAAACATACCATTATTGAACGAATAATTAAAAACAGAAACAGTGGAGTCATTACAAATCCTCTAAACGAAAAAAAAACAATAGACTGAATTGGTTATATTATAGCTCAAGGTTTCGTTTGTTGAACAATATATAGATCGTTTCTATTTGACTAATGTGAAATTCACGCATTATATACTTGCATGTCTTTTATAGATTATCATATATATGCCTTTTGATTACCCCCCCAAACAACGTTTTCGGAGTTAGAGGACTGGCCACTCGACACTAGCATATTATTTCTCCCGTGAAAAAAAAAAACTATGCAAAGAAGGTAATGTCACACCACACGAGTACAGAGAAAATAATATGATGATGATGGATAAATTTTGTAGGTTAGTAATCGAAATGCGTCTATGCAGGTAGTCAGGTAGACTATCAATCACATTGTATGAGTTTGTAGGATTCACTAGATTTCCATAAGTTACATATATTATAATTGTACACGTGTGCGGCGCATCCAAGGGGTTGACTTTGATTCACACAACATGTACACTTATTGGAACTTAAAATTTTAATTTTAGTTGGTATATAATTCATTACATAAATATTTCCTCTGTTTCAAAATATAAGTTGTTTTAGCTAAAAACACACATATTAAAAAACTATTTTTCTATTAAAAAGTATCATTTAATATATTTAATAAAAATAATTTGACCAATCACACAAAAAACTGCAAAATATTAGTGGTTACACAATATTCAATAAATTTAAAAAGTACTTAGAATTGTCAAAACAATTTATATTTTAAAAAAAAAAAAACTTCTAAAACAACTTATATTTTAAAACGGAGAGAGTAGATTATTTGGCTCGTCATAAATTGTCGAGCTAGTTTCTGTGGAAGATAAAGCAATCTTTAATTAGCGCATAAATGATTTGGATTTACTAGCCTAAATGACGTGACTGTAAAAAAGTTGAACACGAGAGTTTGATTCTTTATTTGCCAAAAAAAGAGTCTAATATCAACCTACATATTGACAAAAAAAGAGAGAGAAAAATTAGCATATAAACATTCAGTTATTCACCACAAAATACGTGAATTTACAACGAAAAAGGCAAGATGAGTGTGTATTCTTGTAATTAAATTTAAACCTTACAAAGACTTTTCCTTACATCTCTATGAATTGATATATATGTAATTAAATGTCAACTAACGGTTTCTTTTAGCATTTCCATGAAGGCTAAAACGTATATGGTCTAAACGATGAAAATAATATGAGGATAAGTCAACTTCTTTTGTTCACAATAATAAACTAGTTTTATAAGGGATGATTCAATAAATAAAAAATGAAACGGTTGATAAAACAAATAAATCGGGAAAATAAATCTATCAGAAAAACAATTTGAAGAACATAGGAGGGATGGATGTTATGATTGTCTGTCAGAGAAGCAAATCATCGAAAATCATTTCATCTATATTAACTAATATATAAATGGACCACGCATTAGTATTACATTTAATAAACATGTTTACCTAACATTAACTAAGAAGTGTCTTGTTAATTATGATAGCACCAATCCCCCATATAAATTGTAGTGGTCCTATTAGACAATATGTTCCCTAAATTGTATGCAATCTTTTAAATTAAATTCAATTAATGATCTTTTAGTTAGTTTTGCTTTGCTTACTCTTGTAATCAATTTCATCTAATTCCAACCCACTTCCCCACCTAGAAGCTTCGGTTGTTGTCCACACCTAAAATCACAAGTGCTCTTTTAGTCTTTCAAGAAAGGACTTTATGGTTTGTAATCTCGAGGGAAACCATAAAGAAAAATATAAACAAGTTATTAACAAGTTATTAATAGAAGGAAAAATAAGTTTAATTAAGCACATGATCAATACTTAGACGTTTAAGATAGACAATATTTCACCTGGTTAATTAGTTTAATGATAGTTTGTTAAGTGTAATATAATGGTTATTTTCCTTTAACATTTGGTGTCTAACCCATATACTCCACTAAAAGTTATTAAATGCGTGATAGATGTGTCACTTTATTAATTCACCATTCATGTAAAAAAATGTTGGTTACTTCGACTGTATAAAGACAATTGGGAAATTTATAACATCTTACATCACGATAAACATATTTTCTAGTATATAAGAAAATTAATTATTTTGACGATATTGTCTACTTAAGATATTTTAAAGTGTGATTTAAATGGGAAACATCGAAACTGATTAAAAACACATTTCAAAACCAAGTTCCTAATCAATTTTTTTCTGGTTGTGAGTTAATGAAACAAGAATTCGGCGATTGCCTATTCTTAGTCAAGCCGTTTATATATGTATGTGTGTGTATGTTTATTAAATGTGTGTGTATGTTTATTAAATAATATCCTAGCTCTTCGAGCCCATTACCAAAGACCAAAATTATCAATTCTTTGTAATTTTATATAGAAAGATAACGATAAAAAAGGTGGTCAAACATCAAAGCATGATATCACCATTTACCACTTACACATTCATCTGGAACGTATTTCACTTCAAAAGCAAGCCACAATTATAATTGTTTCAATGATATATATTTTAAAAAAAATTTGGATGTGTAAAGGTAATTATTATTATCATCATTCAGAGATAATTACTACTATTTTAAAACAAAGTAACTATTTTTTTTTTTCAAAATAATTGTTATTTTAAGTTGTTTTATATATATTAAAAAAACATATTAAAATTTTTATTTTGTTCTTAATTAATACTTTCTCTTTCTCTGTTTCAAAATATAAATTGTTTTAGCTAAAAACACGCATATTAAAAAACTACTTTTCTACTAAAAAATAATATCATTTAATATATTTAATAAAAATAATTTAACCAATCACAAAAAAAACTACAAAATACTAGTGGTTACACAATATTCAATAAAGTTAAAAAGTACCTAAAATTTAAAAACAACTTATATTTTGAAACAAAAAAAAAACCTCCAAAACAACTTATATTTTGAAACGGAGAAAGTACAATATTTTATTTGATATAAATAATTAATAAACATAAAATTAGGGATAAAAATAAAAAATTTAGTTATAAATGTATATTAAAATTATAGAATAATAATTATTTAAAAAAAAAAAGATAGAATGATAAATATTACGAAATTGAGAAAATACTCATTATAATGCGTTTAATTTAGTAGAATCAGAATGACTTGTAAACTGACAGGGAATAAACACGAACTATTGTCTTCTTGTCAAAAAGAGGGACTGAAACGGCATGAGTTTAACGCACGTGGGACCCGTGGCTGAAGTACACTCAAAGCCTTTGACCGTTGAAATATCACACGTGCGGCCTGCCGAAACCGTTTGCTTGCGGGACCCATTTCACAATTTATTTTCCTAGGCTGGCGGGACCCACCTCACCATTTTGGCCCATTATTAGAAAAACTCAGCCAAGTACTGTTTATAAATGGGCCTAATTTACTGTGAATTGTTTGACTAATTTAGAGAGTGAATATATATCACGACATTTTCTTTTGTTACTTACAGTATTACTATTTCAACAATCATATTTTGTAACAATTCGAAAAATTTCCATAAAAAAAAGAGAGGAGGACTTGTTGGAATTCTATAAATTAAGGTTACACTGACAAAAATAAACTTGACGTAGTTTTTTTTTTAAACCTACAACGTCAAAATCGAAAACATCCACCACTGCACAAATAAGGAAGAATTTTTTGATTTATAGCCAAACTTCTATAACTATATACAAAAATAATAACGTAGATTATTGCTATAGGGTTTAGATAATAATTAGTTGCCATTTCTTCAATTTTTTTTGTTTGTGCAAGAATATATATATAAGGATTGAAAAGGTGGAAATCATCAGCCTAGAAATGTCCAACACAGATTTTTCGAACGAGCTTGGTAAGTTTAGCTGCTAGGTAAGTTTAGAAATCCCAAAAAAAAAAAAGTTTAGCTGATTTGTCATTTGTGGTTTCCCAATAATATTTGACAGCCTGACTCCAATGTAAATGTATATAAACAGTATAATATACTTATACCTCAATACCAAATGGATACTAAATCAATCAAAACATTTCATCCATATTAAGTTTTTGTATTTTGTCACATGCATAGATATATATCCCCGGCAATATAATGATGATTCAAACACAAACCAATATATTATATTTCATGGTCCATCTATATTAATTTATAGATTTAATATAAATTAAAGGTGCAAATGGTTGACAGAACAAATTTGAGTGGACTTTTATATTTCTTTTAAGAATCTACCATTTAAGATAAACCTTTTTTTTTTCCAATGGATTTCACCAAAATAAAAGAAAATAAGCTTTATTCCTCTAGAATTATTACTCTCTAAAACATGAGAGAAATAGGAAAAAAAACCTAATTCCACTCTCTTTTTTCCATTTTTGTTTCTTCTAATTCCTCACACTCAACAACACCATTTGCACCCTAAAATTACGTATTAATTATATTGGTTTATATCACCCTTATATTCATATCACGAATACGATATGTATCCAAAACTCTCGGGTAGAAGATTATCGCCGCCATGATGACACTGATTAAATGTGTTCAAGTGTTGATCTACTTCAGAGTAAGACGTCATGATAGCGTTTAGATCGGAGTTGGGCTCTATCTCCAAACTTCCGTATTGATGATGATTATCATGTTGACGATAGAGATCTTGAGATTCTCGAAGATATTGAGGCTTAGTATCTTGATAGTAATTAGGGTTTTCTATGGGTGGAGAATCAGCAGCCATCATGCTTTGCGATGCTTGTTGCTTTAGAAATTCTAGCTGTGTTTGTAAATTCACAACCTATACATATAATAACCATACAGCAATAATGATTCACATGTCAAAATTATGCATTTATATGTAAAATTTAAATATATGATATCAAGATTAGGGTTTATAGAGGAAGTTTATGTACCTGTTGTTGGAGGAAAAAGATATGAGAAACACAGCCATAGATGGGATCTTGGATGCGAGCTTGAGCTTCATAATAGATTGTAATGGCGGCTTCGCATCGATCTTCCATGGGAATATGAGAGAGCAATTTAGAAGCATTGCTGGCTCCAAACACTTGGTGAATGGCTGCAAAATGTGAAGCTCCTTGATCATGGCAAAAGTATGGGGCAAACACACATCCTTTTACACATTTCCTTCTTAAGAACTTGCAAGCCCCACAAGGAGAGCCAGAGCCAGTCATGGTGATTATAATTATTAACTTTGAGTAGCTTTAAGAATGGAGGAGCATTAGCTTAGGGGAAGTTTTGTAAAGACGAAGATGAAGGTGGGTTTCGTATAATATTACATTGTTTAATCAATATTAGCCTACTTAGTGGCCTACCTGTCTCTCATTGTAATTATTTTAGAAAATTTTAATATCGATCTGGATTTTTAAATGATGTATAGACATGATAAAATTGGAAATTGCCATAATATAATTGATGTAAAAGCAAAGCTTTACTATAGCTAGTACAAAAGGAAGAAGCTAGACACAAAACCAAATACCTATATTTTATACATACTTTTGGAGGATTTAAATAACAGTACTGAAAATTCTCATGGATATTCTTTTAATCTTGGCCTCCTAATGAGTGTCTATCTTATGTATTCTGAAAATGTATTAGTTACTATACAAAAGTAGTACTTTTTTTTATAGATATGGTAGAGTTTAATAGGTGAGACAATATCAAAGCTAAAATAAGATCAAAACAAAGAGCGTCTCTGTTTTTTTTTTTCCTAAATTTTTTCGGAACAATGTTGCAATCCTTGTAAAATACGTTTTTTTTGGATTTAAATATAATTTAACATTCATTTAAAAGCTAAACCAATATATATATATATATATATATATATATTTGAAAGCTTAACAAAAGTAGGATATAACTGAAATTTTACCGAATGAAGCTAAAAAAGTTCGGTTCTAATTTGGAATACATTACTGAAAATCAGACCGAAGATGAAAAACCAAATACCCATTGCACTTTTAAATAAATAATCATCTTGCCTTACAATTGCATTTTATTATGATGAATTTCGACTAAGACCGGTTAACGTCTTCATTAATCAATGATTATATTTTATGTGTGTATCGTACAACCAATGATCAGCAAAGAAACGTATTTTGCGAAAGGAGCCAAAAATATAGTAGAGCCAACGGAGACATTGTATGACATTTAATATACATTGGACATTTGAATGGGTGGGTCAGGGTTGTCGATCCATATAATGCGAGAAAAGCTTAATTTGAAACATATTATAATAGATTGATTGCTATGCTACAATTATAATGAATTTTTAACTAAAAAGATATAGAAAATTTTGATGTCACACTCTACTTAAACAGTATACATATTTCCAAATTTCACAATTAACCCTTCTCTAGTGATAGGTATGTTATTTCGTCTGTATTTGAGATTTAATTATTTTTATGTTATTTGATGATGATATTAAGAGAAAATTCAGAAAATGTTGGAAAATGATGCTAACATGTTCAAGCTTGACAACGGTCAACCCAGACAAAATGGGTCCGTCACACGTATATGGAATTTGACTGATTATACACTTAAAAGAGGATTTTATTTTTATAAACACATAAATTTACACGAGAACAAAAAAAGTTAAAGCTCCACACAAGTGTACACAATACATTACAAATATAAAACCACATTTTTTGGAGTATTAAAACATGTATATGTGGCAGCATTCAAGTTATATGTACATATGATAATGATAGAAAATTCGATTCTTATGAGTGGATTCATTCGATGTATTTCGTGCACGTACGCATATAAACTTCTATAATGTCGATGGATTCTCAGTGATGTTAGGTACACTTGTCTCCTCTTCTATATTGATATATCTACGAGTCTGTGGTAATGGTTGCAAATTAAATGTTTGCTGAAAATGGTATATGAGTGCTTTGGTATTTTGGTGAAAACATATATATAATTAATATAAACAGCAAAATACCCAAACGTTTGCTTAAAAATATCGTTTATTATTGCTAACCTTAAAATGATATTAATACCCAAAGTAAACGTTGCATCTTTATCGTATAAATTCATCCACTCTATATATGTTAGACATGTACAATCAATATCTATATACTAAGTTTCAAACCAAAAAAAAAAAAAAAAAAAAAAATATATATATATATATATATATATCTATCTATATACTTAAAATATAAGGTACTAGTTTTTGAAAGTGTATGTTTGAATGAGTTTTAGAATTTAATATGAGTTGATATAGTTGTTCAATTTACGGAGTTGAGAAGCGGATGATAAAACATATAAAATATGAAGTAAGAAGTTTGAGATTGAAGCAGTTTCGAAGTACTACAGGAAGTGATACAAGCAGACTGCATTGAGTTTAAGGCTACGTGGGCTTGAAGAGATGGGCTGGACCAAACTCCTCAAATGTCAAAGACAAGCCTAGACGTGGAGCTGAGCTGGAAGAGTTCTTTGGAGAGGATTAAGTTGCATGAAGATTTCCTTATATCTTGGCTAAGATTAAGGAAAGGAGAATATTTTATAAAGATGTGATATCTTCCAAACTTGAATACCAAGACTAGGATTAGCCGTTTATTCCTATTGTGTATAAATAGGAGTGTAAAAACGTGGAGAGACATTTAACACAATGATAGAGCATGTTTATTAGAAAAGGAGATTTAAGATTGTCTAGAAAAGAGATCTCGATCAAAGGGACTAAAGGGGTAGTGAAAGGTTCACAATATCATATGTGATTTGTGAACACATGAGGTTAGGATTGAAGTTGATAAGTATAACTTGTAAGTGTACTTATCGTTTGATCTAGTAAAACGTTTTGGAGAAAAGAACCCCTTGTGTATTGTGTTCGTTTCCTGTACTAGCACCTGTAGTACTCTCTCTTACAGCAGTTTTTGCACTAACAGTTGTATATTGAGTTTAAATTTGATAGACAACAAATAACTGTAATGCCTGTGAACCAAAATTGAAATTTTTGGGTATTGCATCGATCGACGTAGGGTGTGTGCGTCGATCAACGCAGGGTGCGTCCGTCGATCGACACAGGTTGCGAATTGAACCGGTTGGTTCAATTTTTGAGCGTCGGTTTGTGGTCTGGTTTAAGGAAACCCTAGGGTTCGCCTATATAAGTCAGGGGACCGTATTTCAGTCACGTTTTTGGGAGAGAAAAGCTGAATTTCAGAATTTTAGAGAGAAGAAAAAGAGATCCTTGAGTGTTCTTGTTCCTTAAGGCTAAGAAAAGGCGTGTTGAGGCTTTGGAGGCAGTTCTGTCCGGTTTTAGAAAAGGAGGGTAGCGGCCAGTAAAAACATATCGGATCAGAGCGAAACTTTCAGGTTAAGTTCTCCACTCTCTGATCTTGATATAAGAGAAAACAGTTTGTCAATCGGATGTATATTCTAGGAGTTATAATTGTTTTACTGAGAGAGGTTTGTGCAGTTTCGGATCTGCAAACAGTCTACTTCAAAGGAGGATTCCCGTCGAAGCAGAAAGACTCAGAGGACGATCCGCATACCATTGGATATCTCTCTCTTCTAGTTTCCAGATCAGGTTTTTGATCCTGATTCTGAGATAATCTCTGTTCTCAGTGTGCTTTCGAATTCAACGTATAGTTCCTATTTTCTGAAACCCTAATTAGGTTTAGGAGATTTTTGGAGAAAGGATCGAGGTTTTGTAGGTTCGTGAGGAAGGGAAGATAGAGCAGAGGCTGTAGGTGTCAGAGAGGTCTGTTTTCGTGGCTGTCCTTGTCTAGAATCGATCCAAAATCAAGGTGAGTGCGTGATCATGACTTATCTGGGTAATCGGAGTATTCATGATGCGTTTGATTGTGAATTAGAATGGATTGATGAATGATTACTGGTTATTTTTTCGTGTTATGAGTTGTTGATTGATGGCTTGGTATTGTGTTATTTCTTTATGTCTGTGTGTATAGCCAAGTAGATGAGATCACCGTCTCACTGAATATTTGTGATAATACTCATGCATCTCTTTTAACCATGTGATGCAGGTAAAGAAAAGATGTGATCGTGGAATCAAATCTATGAAGAGGGGATGATCTAGAGTCTCATTTATTTGCTTTATGTGATTTTTTAGAACCGTTAGGTTGCTGGTTTTATGGAATTGAATTGTTAAATTAGTTTTAAATTGGTGATGGTTTGATGGTTTAATCGTTTGATTGGTTTGAGTTGATTTCCGCTAGTTATGTTTGGTTACTTGTTGAATTGCTAAGTGTTGGGAATTAGTATTTATAGAAATACTAATTCGATATTAAAAAAAACGGATCGGGTTGTTTCAATAAACATGAAAATGATGTTGTTGGTTTATATATGCAAAATTACTTTTTCTTTCTTTTTCTGTCAAATAGATGCATTTCAAATCAATTAAATTTATTATTAAATAAAGGGGTTAGTTTAAAATTCCTTGCATATAACAAAATAGTTAGGCGTGTGTACTGTAGTAGTTTGAACGAGAGGCAAAGTTTCAAAGTCTTAACCTCAATATAAGGGAATGGTTTAGTTAACGTACTACAATCAATTAAATTTAGTTTTAACTTAAGACAAATTAAAGATTGTTTAATCGTTTTTCTTAGAACATGCAATTAAAGAAAGAATAATTGTATATAGAATTGTTGGTCTAGTTTCGACCGTCTCTATCAGTGGGGGCCACGTCCACTTTCAGCCTGTGGACCTATTTTTGTTCGACTGTCGGTGCGTTAGTCCGGGAGACTCAAAAATCATGTTTACTAACCCTGTAAATCACCACGTGATCTTTCTCTGTGTTTTATCCTCCCTCACACGGTACTGGAAATGACTTTCCAGTAGATCACCCATATTTAAATTGCTCCACCTCAACCATGCTTAACTGTGCAGTTCTCTCAGGGATGTGTGACGGAAAATATTAGTGTACTTTGGTGGTACAGGTAGCCAAATCAATTATTTTAAGTCTTTCCGCAAGCACCACATATTTCCTTAAATCGGGGTGTTACACCACTGACGCAAGTTCTTGTATACAACAACCTTTATTTATCAGTGATAATTATACATATATATTAGGGCTGGGCATAAGACGGGTACCCTGAAAATTTGGACTACCCGTTATCCAATCCGATCCTACCGGATATTTGACAAACAATACCTTTACCCGATCCGCAAAAAGCGAGTACCTTAAACAATAGATATCCGACAAAAATTCGTTGACCCGCCGAATACCTGGCCCTTTATCCTTACCCGCCCAATTGTAACATAGTTTATCCATAATTAAAGTTAAACAACTCATATACAAAAAAAATAAAAGAGTTATTTAGAAGAGAAAAAAATCTTTTAATAGACAACATATAGTTCATAAAGTATAATATCATAAACTTCAAAACTTGTAATCCATCATTTTCAAAATTATCGATGATAATTCAAAAACACAAAAAATTGACGTTGTGAGTATTTATAATATACTATATATTATACAATTTATTTTATAACTAAGTATCAAATATTAGTGATATAAAATCTTAATATTTACAAATCGGGTAGCAAATCGAATACGAAGACGGGTAACAAGACGGGTAGTAAAAAAAAATGATATCTTTTATCCTACTCTTATCCGTGGGTATCAAAATTATAATACCTTTTATGCGACTCAAACATTACGAGTACCCTATTTTTCGAGACGAATAACAGATAAAAGACGGATAACGGGTATGTGCCTAACCCTAATATATATAACGTCAAAAGTTTATGGACAAACTCAGTTTTCTAATTACAATATGGAACATTATATTAAAGTATACAAAACATAATTAGTGTTCCACTTATTTCATGTTCCGATTAAAATCAACCTCCATTTTATTGTTATTGCCGACTTAGCAGTCGTAATTTTGAATTCATGCATAATCATTTTTAAAAGTGAATTCATCTTTTTTTATATATTACATTGTTTGAAAGCAAACTAAGATTTGTTTTTAACTTGTGCTTTGTCTTATATAATCTACATACTAATAAGAAAACCCATTATAAGAAAATATTAAGGAAAAATAATAAATGAATCATCGGAGAAATTTGAATTTGATTTTGAATACTTTGCAAAAGTAATATGCAATAGAAACACATAAGACACATGAGACAAAATGCGGCGACTAAGGGAAACGCAAAAAACGTAACTTTCATTTTCTTAAACCCATTCTTTTAACTCTAAGTGCCTATAAGTATTAAGTAGCTCCCAATCAGTGACTAAATCTACTTTACATCATATATTTTATCCATTTTTTTCCGCTTCATTATTAACTTAGTTTCTCTTCCTTCATTTTAGTCAATGATTTAGGAATACTTGTTGGAATCGGTAGAGTGAATAGTCAGGCTCGACAATGGGAGAATCGTGGTGGAACAGGGTTAAGATAAAAGTGGCTATTAATATTTTAGGGATATTTGGAAAATTGCCCCACTTCAAATATAACTTTGTCCCAATACACTTAAAATTTTATATTTTTGTCCTATTGCTTTAATTATGTTCAAACTCGTTTTTACCCTTTACTTATGATAAAAAAAAAATTTGATATTTAATTTTTAAATAAATTTTTGGTCTCCAACAGCTCTTGGTGACTCGTTAATTTGCAATAACAAAAAGATGGGAAAGACCGAAGAAACCGTATTTGTAAGACTGTCACTAATCTCCATCACCGACATCATCCATTCACATTTTCTATGTTATTTGTCTTGTATAATATATTACATGAAATAAACCAAACACAATCACATGACGTACATACCCATACATATATTATTTACTTATATCACAAGCAAGGGATCAAGGGATCAAATAAAACAACACAACATAATTTTCCAAATTTTAATAGTGGATCGATCGATCCACACATATGGATCGATCGATCTGACTCTAAAATCTTCAAATCGAGTTGTTCGGTCGATCCTGGAGTTGTCCGACACTTTGAGCAAAAGTAGATCGATCGATCCATATGTGTGGATCGATCGATCTGATTCTAAAATCTTCAAATCGACTTGTTCGGTCGATCTTGGAGTTGTCGATTCTAAAATTATATAATCATTGAAACTCTTTTAAGAAGATCACGAACATGCTTTTCTCCTTATTGCAGCAACCAACTCTTTTCTTCTTTAACCTTCTCTTTGTTCTGGGCTCTGTTTCTGGATGAAGCCGTTTAGGATCTCCAACCTTGCTTTCAAGAAAACCTAATCCTTTCCATGAGAACATTGAATGTGGAACTTTTTTTAATGATGATCCACATCGGCATCATAGTGATCTCCGGTTGTGCATCTTCAAGTATAGGAGTCCATCTGGAGACAAGCATCGGAACGTCGGCTATGTTCCACATCCCACGCCTGAGTACTCTTGAGCGCACAGCCGAGTTCTTGATTCGGAATTTGACTATCTTTTCACTCACCACAATAACATCTATCTTGATTGATTTGTCCCCCAAAGGCCAAATCTTATTGACAATCACATGTATCTTCGCGACGTGAGGAGCTTTTGAGACAAATTGGCTGATGAGGAGATCTTCCCATAAAGGAGGATCAACGAGCACATCCTCCGGAACTGCGACAACACCACTGGAATTCCCGCTTTCAAAGTTGTAAGCGTTTGTCAACATTAAGCTTAACATGAGTCGGGTCTTCGATTTTGTCAGTCATAACACCTTCTAAGTTTTCTGATTTCGTGGGCTCTTGATTCAAATCAAAGTCAAATTTAGGTTTAAAAGACACACACAACTGTATCGAAGATTTCTTCCTTAAGTAGCCAACAAAATTTTTCACTTGACGATCACTGGATAAGAAAACTGGAGGAGATCCTAAATTGTTGATCAAATCCCCAGGTAAATAACTGCACTCGATCGTATCAGTTTGCTCGATTCCGTAATCCTCTAAAACCATAGCTTTAAGCTCCTTAAGAGTAGTTGTAGATTCCAAAGCAAGTAATCTACCTCTTTTTCCTTCGTCAGCAAGAAAGCTCCATCCTTTACTGGAGCATGATATCCATTCACTACATGTGACATAAACATGCAACATAATCAAAAGAAGAAGAAGTTGTCGTGAAGAAGAAGATGAAGTCGCGAACCGAGGAAGAAGAAGTCGCAGATCCTAGATTTTAAAACCAAATATTCACTTCAATAAGATCCTAGATTTAAGGAAATTTAAAACCTAACTTAGTAGAATGTACATTATACGTTCGGAAGATGATAGACAATACGGTAGAATGTATATTCTAGAAACGGTAGATGCTAGACAAAACGGTAGGATGTATATTCTAGAAACGGTAGATGATATTGGAAACGGTGGAAGAAACTTTCTGCGTAGACGTAGATGACAGACCATTCAGTAGAACACATTTTCTACTTCTCAGTAGATACTAATAAGCTAGGCAGAACCTACAATCTACGGGTTCGTAGAGCTACTAGCGGTAGAACGTACATTCTGGAAGGCGTAGGAGAAAAATATAAAAAAAAAATTTAGCTTTTTTGTAAACTTTAAAAATATTTGAATACATAGAAATGCATATCTTTTAAGTTCTTGTAATTATAGTATTTTAAAAAAATTTAAAAACTGGTTATTTCTATTTTTTTTTTTTCCACTTAAAGGCAATGTAGGTAAAAAATGACAAAAAATGAAAAAAGTGTATTGAGACAAAGTCATTTTCAAAGTGGGAAATTTGGAAACTTGAAGACACTATATAATGTCTGAAAAAGAAGAAGACTTTATTCAGTGTATTATGAGAAAATTACTCAGATTGACACAAATCGGGTTTACATTATACATGTATGTATAATTATGGGGCATGAACCATGACAGTTTGTTACAAGTTACAACACAAACCAACACTAATGTATATATTCATTTCTTATAAAAAGAACCAATCAAAGCCAACGTCTATAATTTCCAAGATAAACAAACACTCTTTCAAGCTGCTAATTTATTCTTAAAATGTTAACGGACAAACTTAACATTATGTTCGATCCCGAGATATGAGATTATATCTCAATTACATTTCTTCTTAAAGATGCTTTCGTCTATGAAACCGGGAAACCCTTTCAGCACATCTCGCAGCGCGTAGTAATGGCTATCACATTTATGGTCTGTAATGAAATTACCTGAGAGAAGTATCCTCTGAAAATGTTGTCCTGGATCTCTCTTCCATAGACTAAAGTATTCTACTTTTTTTCCTGCTGGGTTTTTCGGGTTTCCTCTTAGGTTCCTCATCAGATAGTAAATCGCGCCTGGTACATATAACTCCTCTGGCAATTTTACAACATCTTTAGTTGTAGATTCAGAAATTAAAGAATCAGACCGGTCGTTCTTGGATGACGGGATTTCTGTGCAAGAATCAAGAAAGATGAGATTAATGAACCGTTAATAAGCATACAAGTCTTCTAGTGATACTCAGGATTACGCAAAAGAATATCGTGTTCAAGTAGAATTTACCAGGATATCCTTCCTTGTTTCCGAATTTTGCATATTCAGAAACTTTTCGAGCTACGTCTTGCACAGAGGAGACAACTTGCTTTGCGTTTGTTACCAAATCTATTACACTCTTCCATTCTTCCTTCTCGAATACACTTGTCCTGGATTTACAAATCATGGCGGTAAACAAACTGATTGAAAATGGTGATGAAGTTTCAGGAAGAAAAGTTGCTTACCAATCAGTCTGAAGGATTTCATTCCTCAATCTCGCTAGAGAAGCTGTACTTAGTCTAGGTATAATATCATCCTGAAATTGGCAGAAACTATGTGAGTTCCAAGAAGAGAGTAGTCTCAGCAAAACTTGATGAAGAAAAGAGGGATTATTTTGTTCTGACCTGCATAACAATAGTTGTCACAAACTCAGAGCAATTCTCTGCTAGCTCTTTGGAAACACAAGGTGGTGTCGCAAACCCAACGGCTGAAATAATTCCAGCGTCGAATCCCAATTCTTCCCGTGGCATTTTCCTGAGCATAATCGCCATTAAAGAAGCTATAGCGCCGCCGAGAGAATGACCAACAAGCCTTAACTTGTATCCCTATGGATTGTTCATTACAATATAAATCCATCCTTCTCATGTCTCACAAACAAAAGAAATGAGGAACAACAATGATTATTATCATCACCTCGTATTTCTGTAAGCACCTTCTTATAGTTTGTAATTCGTGATTAAGGAACCATCGTGCAGATTCAGCAGTTCCAAAGTGTGTTGAGTAGCCTTCAAAAGTGACCTCTTCATCGCTTGAAGAGACAATGTCAGTGATAAGATCATAAATGGTATGTGTCCCGCGTATTCCAAAGACTACAAGTTTCCTGCGATGATCAACTCCTACGTAATAACCAGGCCTCATAACACTTGAATCTATCACAAATTTAAGAATGTTATTCTCTCGAAGCATCGTGTTCTTTGCAAGACCAGTCACACTATCCCTGTAACAACCTTTCGCTAACTCCGCGTTGTATATGAGATCAGTAACCTGATAAAACAATAAAGGTACTTATAATTTGGTAAAAGAGAAGTTATCTACAGGACAATGACTAGAATAATGCTCTTACCGTCTTTTCTGAAGCAACTTCAACTCCCTTGACGTCCTCAAACGGAGACAAGGATGCTTGTCTAAGGTATATAAGATAGAGACCAATTGTAAGATCACCGAGAGTCCAACCTTCAATCCCGAGCTTACTCTTCTGAATACTAGCAATGATCTCTGACAGCGATCGACTACCAGGCAGTGATTTCTCTCCTGGAGAGAAAACACACATATAAACACCACCTCAGCAATAAGATCACCGGCCAAAACAGAGTTTAAAAAGTACGACAAATACACCAAGAATCAAACGGAGAACAAGAAACCATATGATATAGACCTGTTGGAAGAGCCCATCTACGCAACTGAATAGCTGGCTCAAGGGCTTTTGTGAGCCAAGCTAGGTCAAGTTTCCACTTTCCATCACCTGTATCTTCATCACCGGAGCTATCACTGTCGATTCCCGATTCAAATCGTCTTCTATTCTCTAATTCAGACCTCGAAGAAGAAATGCTTGGCGATTTATTGGCCTCATGTTCTTCTAACTCTTTACCTACCTTACCAGATTCTGATAACTGCGACTGAAATCTCTTGATTAAATTGTAAACAACTCCTTGATACAATCCTCTTCTCTTCTTAAACGGTGAATCTTCTACCACTGAAATACCCACACAAAAAAAAACTCAAATTTCTCAAGAATCCTAACTAAATTTCAAAACTTTCGAATGAAACACATTAAATCTTCAAGATTACGATACTCAGTTTGGATACTTTCATAGAACAAGTAGAGAAACCAAAAACAATGAATCATTGACTACTAATTTCACATTGATTTCTCAGTGTTCAACACTACATTTCCAGAAGTAAAGGGTGAATTAGAGCTTACGGAAATTCCACAGAATCCGATTCAGTGATTTGTAAGCCATTGGCGTAACTCAGAAATGGGTTTCACGTCCTCCAACAAAATCCCTCCTTTCAGTGAAAGGATCTCTCCGACGGAACAGAGAGAAAGCTTTTTAAGTAAGTGAAACTTCGAAGAAACGGAGGAGCATGGCAGGATTATCGGCCGAGCAAATCGGGAAATCCCAAAACCGGAGGAGAAGAGAAGCACACCGACTGGTGGATTCGAGACTTTTCTATGGAGGTATGGGCTTGATTGGGCCTTTTCTTGGCCCATTATAATCATAAAGGGGATATTTTCGTCTTTTTGTGTTAGAAATCCTTCAAATTGCCCTAAATGGTCCGTGCGTTTCTCTCTCTGTTTAGGTTAGGGTTTTGGTAATTTCAGGAACAGAGTAAATCCTCTGTTTTTATAGAGGATGAAAGAAAAACAAAACGTTAATTTATTTATTAAGAGACCAAATTTATCAAACCATTTATAAGTTGTAATGCAATAACAGTTGTTACTTAACCTCGGATTATTAACTCATTTAAAATCATGAAGATATATAGTTACATGTAGTAATGTCTTCCATTGGAAGTGTAATGGAACCATGAACATACAACTTGGTGAAAATTTTGGGTTCAAGCTTGGGATAAACGTTAACATACTTAAAAAAACACTATTTTCTCAAAAACTTAAATATAATTATTTGATTAACTTAAGCATGATTATAATATAAAAACGCTTTTGTTGCAAGGAAATTTTGTTTAGGTTTTATAGATGTCGATCAAACACTTTGCGTCACACATTTTTAAATCGTGAAGTCTAAACTTAGTAACTTGTTTTTGACATCAAAGAATGTCGTTAAACGACAAAAGTTTAGCAGGAGCAGCAGGTTTGGACTTCTCACTTTTCAGTTCAACATTGAGATCCGACAAAGTCAGCTCAAGATTCTTGATGCGTTCCTCCAATTCTTTGACCCGAGAACCATCAGCAAGTGCATTCTTCCTTTCCAAGGAAACCTCTTCAAGCTTTGTCTTTAACCTGTAACGCCCGTGAACCAAAAAGTGGATTTTGGTTGGGTGTCGATCGACACGTGTGTTTATGGACTTATGAGAAGTGGTGTTGTGTCGATCGACACATGTGAGATGTGTCGATCGACATGTGTCGATCGACACGGGGTTAAATTGAACTGACATGTTCGATTTTTGATCGCGCGGTTTGGCGTTTGGTTTAGGGAACCCTAGGGTTCCAGTATAAAAAACGTGAACACTCGCGTTTTGTTGCGTTTTTGGCCGAAAATCTGAGAGAAATCAGAAGGGTTGAGAAAAAAATCAGAAATCAGAAGTTTTGGGTGATTGTTGGGAGTTTTTCTTGAGAGGGATTGTGCCTAAGGCTTGAGGAACGAGAAAGGGACCTTGCTATGGTGATTTCGGGTCTGTGGGGACGAAATCAGAGGCTGTTCGTGGTCGTTCTTCGTGTGTTCTTCGTGTTCATCCTCTTTTTAATCCGTTTTTGAGGTGAGTGCGTGACCGTATGTTTATCTGGGTAGAGGATTAGATGGAATATGATTGATTGTGGTTGTTTGGGATTGGATTTCGTGTGTTTTGTGGATGAAAATGTGCAGGAGATCGATGGATCGCATGAGAGTTCGAGCCATGAGATGATAGGCTCGTTCTCTGTTCTGCGATGTCATGTCGATCGACACACTTGCTCGATCGACACAGGTGCATCATGTCGATCGACACCATGGTGGTGTGTCGATCGACACCATGGTGGTGTGTCGATCGACACCTAGTGGTTGTGTCGATCGACACAGTGCTCATGGACTGGTTCGTGTTTGATTGTTTCGTGTATGTTTGTTGTATGCTCATCCTGGTATTGTATCTCTTGCTTATGCCTGTATGTATAGCCTGTAGACGGGATGACCACGTCGCTGAGTATTTGTTATAATACTCACGCAACTCTTTTTGCCATGTGTTGCAGGTAAAGAGAAAATGTGATCGTGGAATCATGGCCGGGAAGAGGAGATGATCTAGAGTCTCGTTTGAGTGGCTGTATTGTTAGAATTGCTAGGATGTAGTAATTCTGGAACCCTGGTGATTTGTTATTCGAATGGAATTATATTGAATTGGTTATCGTTAGTAGATATTGGTTTGATTGGCTATTGGTTATTGATTGGATTATTGAATTTGTTTGATCGTTTATTGAATTCCGCATGTTAAAAATTGACCGTTGAAGATTATCATTTGTGATAATGATAATTTCGGATTCTAATTATATTTTTTTTTAAATTTTGGATCGGGTTGTTTCATAACCAATCCAGCTCGAATCCCACTTCTGTTAGCTCGTTCATCTCGCTCTGAGAGTTGTTTAGCTCAGCCTCAGTGAAGCTCTGAGGCGGCTTGCGCAGTTTCTCAATGAGATTGATCGAGGAGAAGATTCATGTATGCTGTCTTAACTCCTTTGGCCTTTGGTGAATTCTACTGCAATGTTCGGGTGCTTGGTGAAAAGCCAGCCTACACGACAAACCTGCCAACAAGAAAAGGTATTAGATCAAACTATATTTGACAACAAGATTCGGTTAACCGGAAAATGAATAAAAAGGGCAATGGGGAAGCCTCCTCCTTAAAATACCTGAGTAGAAAGAACCTCGAATCTTTCCATTTGAAACATGTCATTCTCAGTTGATTTTACTTGATGAACAACTTCAAGGACATTTACTTCGACTTTAACTATCAGTTTGTTGTTCTCCAAAAACCCTTCTTCTTTAAGCTTGGTAAAAGGCAATGTCTTATGACCCCATGATGGGACATGAGCGAAAAATATGCATGTTCTTTCTGCAAAGCCCAAAACATTGTCTTCTTCATCAATCAAGGTATGATGATGTATTCAAAACATGGAAGCTTAAACATTCATCACATTTTTAAAACGAAAACATTGAAATCAAAAGAAGAAGAAGATTGGATATATGATGATCACTATTACCAGTTCCGGCATAGAGAACTTTTCCAGATTCGTTTAGCAAATCGAAGCGAAAACTAGCTTTCCTTTTCCATCCAATTCTCAATGATTTAGGGTTTTGAACGCACAGGTACAAACACATATGGTTATGATCCAAGGGTTCATTTGGATCAATCTGACCATACCTGAGAAGATAAACAAGCAAGAAAAAAAGATAAGAGACCCTTTTATTAGTGCTAAATGATCATTAAACAGAATGCATTTAAAAAAACAGAAAAACAAAACATTGATTCCTCTCGCTTACCATTCACAGCCACCGCTTTAGAACGTTTGAGTAAAAAGCGAAGGTGTCTTCTCGGACAAGTTATCTATATTAATCGTGTAACTCGTATCTGTTCAAAAAATGTTTTTCTCCGCAATCTCACTGCCTTCAACAACCACCATTGGACCGTCTGCTATCAATTCTGCCACGCAACGCAAGCTCTATTTCTTTCTTTGAATTTTACTTGGTTGTATTAAGTTATCTTTTGATTATTAATCTGTTTTTTGGATTTTTTTTCTTTTGTTTAAGTTTAAAATTTTTTTTTTTTAAAGTTATTATCACGCGCACGGCGCGGATACCACACTAGTAAATATACAACCTTGGGAAAAAAGGATTAAAAAAGGTTATATAAGAGTTGGTTCAGATTTGTAGACGACTACTTGATCCAAAGGAGCATTAGATTTCTCCAATTCTTTTTGTGACGTCTCGAATTGATAGTGTTGATTACCTCTCTGTCAATATTCTTGAAAATAGTCCAAGGTGGGATTAACTCCGGATTATGCAAGGCATTGTTTCTTTGCTTCCATATGTGAAAAACTGCTTCTTACAGTTCCTTTGCCTCTTATAGTTGTGATGTAGTAATAAAGTTTCATGTGTTACGGATTCTTGAGATTGAGAAGTAATTTTCTCAAAAAGAAAAACTTAGTTGAAAAAATTAGGACTTGTGACGCAAGACACCTATGGAGAGGAAGAGACTTATATGCCACATTTGTACAAATGGATTGAGAACATAACTCACATACCCTTATGCAGATGAGATATAACGGTTCCTCATGAGCTTTTGTAAGAAAATAACAATGGTTTTTGTTGTTTTTAGAGCTGGTATGTGATTTGTATTTTTTGACAAAGTTATGTGATTCGAACTTGGTGGGAAATAAAGAAGAATTTCTTGTTTATATTCTGTAACACATTAACTAAAATATATTTGAATGAGAACTTAAAAGCAGGTAAACCAAGAAGGAAACAATGAACATAGAAGTTCTGTCTTTCACTCTGTTTTACCGTCATCGGATCTCCTCCTTCGAATCTCAAAACTCTCAATTCTCCTAAAAGAAACATTATCTTTCAGCGAGAAAACATTAGGTTCAGTATCAAATTTCTCATTATCCTCGTCCATTTCAACTTCGAGATCTGACTCCGAGGTCTTCTCAAACGACCAAACTTTAGGTTTAGTTGCAGATTTGGCCTTCTCCTTGTCCAATTCATCTTTAAGATCTGACACCTTCTTCTCCAACCACGAAGTTTTAGCACAAGATTTGGCCTTCTCCTTCTCCACTTCAACTTTGAGATCTGACACCGTCTTCTCCAAGAAAGAAACTTCAGGTTTAATATCAGATTTGGCCTTCTCCTTCTCCAACTTAACTTTGAGATTTGAAACCGCATTCTCCAACCAACGAATTCTATCAGAAGCTTTAGAAGATTTGGCCTTCTCCTTGTCCAGTTCAACTTTGAGATCTGACACCGTCTTCTCCAACGACAAAACTTTAGGTTTAGTATCAGATTTGGCCTTCTCCTTGTCCAATTCATCTATGAGTTCTAACAACACCTTCTCGAACCACAAAGCTCTAGCACGAGATTTGGCCTTCTCCTTCTCCAATTCAACTTCGAGATCTGACACTGTCTTCTCCAACCTGATATTTTTAAGAAAAGCAGTATCATATTTGTCCTTCTCCTTGTCCAATTCAGATTTGTGTTCCATACACATCATCTTAAGATTCTGGACGTTTTCCTCGAGTTCTTGGATCCGAGCCGCATCTTCATTTTTCTTCTTCCACTCCAACCAAACATCATCAAGCTTCGACTTCAACCAGTCCACCTTGAAACCATTGTCCATTAGATCAACCCACCTGTGGTAAGCCATGGATAGTTCAATCTTTGAGAAGCTCTCTGGAGGCTTTTCTAGTGCCTCGATAAGGTCAAGGAGTACATTGATGAATGCTGTCTTTATCACTTTGCTTTTTGGTTTGATATCTACTGCAAAGTTTGGGTGCTTCGCGAAAATCCGGCTCAGTGAAATAACCTGCCAAAAACAAGAAAATATATAATTTATGCTAACCAAATCCAAACTTAGGTTTTATATCTTGGGGATTCTTAACTTACTTGAGAAGAGAGAATACAGAAACCTCTGAAATCTACCAACCCATTCTCAGTCTCAATTCCTTTATGAACAACTTCAGTAACATTAGTGTAGGCTTCAATGATGAGTGTGTTATTCTCTAACAACTCTTTATCTTGTAACTTGGAAAGACGCATCGCCTTTCGACAACCCCAGCCAGGGATCTCAGCGCGAAACAACTCAGATCCTTCTGTAAGAATAAATCAAAATAAGATAAGTTTAAGCTTTTTTTTCCCTCTTCATAAATTAGATATGTACTTATACAGATTCAAAACTTGGAAGATAAAGTTATTTTACCAGATGTTCTATGGATCTCTTTGCCTGACTGATTCAATATAACGAACCGCATACTGGCTTGCCTTTTCCATCCAGGTTGTAATGATTTAGGGTTTGCAACGCAGAGATACAGAGACAAGTAACCATTAACGTCTTCTCCCTTGGGATGAAGTAGAACATACCTGAGAGACAAAACCAAAAAAAAAAAAAAAACAGAGGATTAAACCCTAGGCTACGTGCGATACAAGTTTATTTGTAGAATTATCTAGACAATCTTGATAAGTTACGATCCGGTTCTTGTCGTTTTACCATTCGTAGCCGCCGCTTGAGAAGAGAGTAGAGCTTATTGGAGATTTCCTTTCGGAGAAGTTGTCTATCTTCCATGTAAAACTCTTCTGCAATTCCGTCTCCATCATCTTCGTAAAACGCTTTCTTAATTTTAGGGTTTGGTACTTCTAGTGACGAACAAAGAGACTTGTTTGATTCTTGCTTTGTACGACAATCACCTTTCCTCATTATGTAAAAGTTGATGATCTTTATGAGCTTTTTTGTGGAGCTTTCCAAGCCCATGTCCAACTCCTTATAATATGATATTGTTCGCTTTGGCCCCAAAGGCAAAGTCCGCACGAATTTATCTTTGGACTCATTCCCAAAAGCCTCCTTCCCAAAATGTCTCATACTAATTAGAGTTGGACATTATTTATATATTAGACCATTATTGTCTAAACTTTCGATGTGGTACTTGGATTGATATCCCAACAATCCCCCCCTCCCCCTTCAAACCAAGTACCACATAAACTCGTGGACTTCTACCTTCAGCGAAACTTAGTACTCATCTTGTACCGCTTGTACTCTTGGCACCCTTATTCGTGAGGTCACCTTTTTGAGGGCTCTCCTCCCACAACGAACAAATCCAATCCACATCTCTGAACCTTGGCTCTGATACCAATGTGGAGCTTTTCAAGCCCATGTCCAACTCCCTTATAGTATGATATTGTCCGCTTTGGGCCCACAGACAAAGCCCGCACGAATTTATTTTTGGGCTCCTTCCCAAAAAATCTCATACTAATTGAAATTGGATATTAGACTATTCTTGTCTAAACTTTCGATGTGAGACTTGTATTGATATCCCAACATTTCTTTTGGGAAAATTGTTAAGTGCAACTCTTATTCCATTGCCTTCTCATGTCTTCAAATCCCTATATTAATTTTTGTGGCTTTGGTACATTGATTCATGTGTAATTGTGTATGACCCTTTTCTTTGATTTATATAGAGGTAAAAAAAAAAGCTATCAGAGATTCGTAGATCTAACCTAATTTAGTGGAACGACAATAGCTTAATATAAAAGTAATTATAATCATTATCTTCAAAGCCAAATCTATCACCGAGAAGAAAACAGAGAACAGAGAATTATCACTCCGTTTTATATATAAGTGTAACAAAGTGTGTGACAAAAAAAAAAAAAAAGGTATAACAAAGTGTTTAATTTTCTTTGTGCAGAGGGAAAAAAACAGAGAATGAAACTAGTCGATCAACATATATTAATCTCTTTCAGTTTAGTTTCTTGTAACCATGTCTCCTCTGCTGAATACCCAAACACTTAGTATTTGAAAATAAATCATCATCTTCATCTTCAACCGAAGAAACTTTAGCAGTAACAGCAGAGTTTTCTTTCTTCTTGTCCATTTCAACTCTGAGATCGGACAAAGTCTGCCTTAACAAGAAAACTTTAGCAGCAGCAGTAGCAGATTTAGCCTTCTCCTTGTCCAGTTCAACTTTGAGATCAGACACAGTCTGCTCCAACAACAAAACTTTACCATCATCAGCAGCAGCAATATCAGATTTGGCCTTTTCCTTCTCCAGTTCAAGAGTCTTGACGTGTTCCTCAAGCTGTTGGATCCGAAAACTGTCATCATTTGCTTTCTTCCTCTCCAAGGTAACCTCCTCAAGTTTTGTCTTAAACCACTCTAGCTTGAAACCTACTTCCATCAGCTCGTTCAATTCGTTGTGAGCATTGCTTAGCTCAGCCTCTGAGAGACTCTGTGGAGCCTTGCGCACTGTCTCGATTAGGTTAAGAAGGACATTCATGTATTCTGTCTTCACTACTTGATTCTTTGATCTGAAATCTATTGCAATATCTGGATGTTCCGCGAAAATCTGCTTCACTAAAGTAACCTACCAAAGAAAAATATATAATTATGTAACCTAGTCCAAAAAGATGGAAATTTTGATTTTGAATCTTGTTAACTTACCTGAGAAGAAAGAACATGGAAACCATTGACCTCCACAGTTTCATTCTCAGACTTATCTGAATACTCTAAACAGCTTCTTAGGAAATTATTTGTGATGTAAGAAGCTGGAAACATATGGTATCCATCAACAACTTCAACAACTTTAATATAGAGCTCAATGGTGACTCTGTCGTTTTCAAGAAAGCTTTTCTCTAGAGCTTTTTTTATAGGTAAAGTCTTCTGAAAACCCCGGTTCAACGAGTCTGCGCAAAACAACAACTCACCTGTTTCTGTTTAAGACAAAAAAGGTAAATTTAGCTAAGGTTTCTTCATCATCAATCAGACTCAATTAAAGAGGGAAGATAAGGTAACCTACTAGGTGTTCTATGGAGTTCTTTGCCTGATTGATTTCGCAAAACAAAGTAAAAATTAGCTTTCCTTTTCCAGTTAAGTCCAAGTGATTTAGGCTCGGCAGGGCAAAGGAACAGAGACAAGTAATCATCATCACCATTTCCCTTGGGATAAACTCTAACATACCTAAGAAAAACAAAAACAAAAAATCATGAATTAAACCCTTATAAGTGCTAATCCATCGATCTTCGAGAAAACATTATTGTTGAATGAAGTTAAAGAAAGCTTAAAGAGTGAATCTTGATTACCACTCGCAACCACCGCTTGGGAACGGAGGAGAGTTTATTGGAGAAATCTTTTGGGAGAAATTAGTTACCACCAAAGTTAAAGCCTTTTGGAATTGCATCGCCATATTAATTTTTAGGGTTTTGGTACTGCTTCGATGGGAGTAACAGAAGAAATTCTAATCGTGTGTTAATCTCCTCTCTCCTCGTTATATAGGAGGTGAAATTCTAGACAAACGAAATCTAAATAATGGAACAAGAAAACCTTAAAATTTAAAAAAGGGATATATAATCCTTATTTGAAACAAAATTTATCACTTTATAATTTCACTCATAAATTTGTGGGTTTCGTTGGGACTATTTAGATGGAGGATGATACTATTTGGATATTCTCATACCCACTTTAATTTTGCTGTTTTTATGCGTTTATAGTGAAAGACTTGTGATGCAAGTCATCTTGATTCTGTAACAACACATACTCCAGACATGTTTTTTTTAAGGAATAGGGGGAAAACAAGAAAGATAGAGAATGAAAAAAAAAAAGAGTCTCTTCGGGACATCCGATAAAATTGGAACGATACAGAGAAAATTAGCGTGGCCCATGCACAAGGATAATAATAAAAAAAACTTTATAAAAAAGAAAAAGAAAGAAGATTTTATGAATTCAAAATTGTTTGAAGAGAAAATGATAAGAACTTGAAACAGAGAATTGACCTCATCTATATGCTTGATGTGATGTTTACGCAAAAGTTCTTGGGAACATAACACATTAACCTGATTATTAGTTTTTTGAATGAAAAGTCCTCAAGCATTTGACTATAGTCTATTAAACCTATTTAATGTTTTGAGATTGAGAAGCAAGAGAGGAACAATCTCTTTATAAAAAAATCTATGAACTCAAACGAATAAACTTGATCAGCAACAGTAGCAGATTTGATCTTCTCTTTCTCCAGTTCATCTTTGAGATCCAACAAAGTCAACTCCACATACTTGATCCGTTCCTCGAGTTTTTTTAACTGAGAATCATCAGAATTTGCTTTCTCCCTTTCCAAGGAAACCTCCTCAAGTTTTGACTTCAGCCATTCAAGCTTAAATCCAGCTTCTGTTAGCTCGCTCAACTCGCTGTGAGCGTTGCTTAGCTCAATCTCCGAGAGACTCTCTGGAGGCCTATTTAGCGTCTCGATGAGACCGAGGAGAACATTCATGTATGCTGTCTTTAACACTTGGTTCTTTGGTCTGATATCTACTGCAATGTCTGGGTGCTCCACGAAAATCGAATTCACTGCCTGAAACTGTACAAGAGAAAGATATAATTATAATAACCTATGTGTTCATCTAAAGAGAAAAACATTAGTATACAAATCATAGGCTCCCTAACTAACCTGAGTGTTAAGAACATGGAAACCATTGATAACTACCATATCAGTCTCAGTTGATTTTCCTTCATGAACAACTTTAACTAGTTTAATGTAGACTTCAATGGTTAGTTTGTTGTTCTCCAGAAACCCTTCTTCTTGAAGCTTGGTAAGAGGCACCGTCTTAGGGAATCCCCAGTTTAAAGCTTCAGCGCAGTAAACATCGCATGTTTTATCTGTAAGATAAGCACAAGGATATTTTCAACTTTTCTTGTTCATCACTCATATACATAAGTGTTATACTTAGTGACTTAAAATCTAAAAAGTACTGCAAATGGCCCCTTCTCCTAGTTATATGGAGTTTTGGACCTTATTTATGTATGAATTATAAGAGTTTGTAATTATTCATTCACACAATCAATAATAAACCCTAGACAAGGGGGTATTTGGTTCAATTTTGCTTCTCTCTATTTTTCGTTTCTTTTTTTTGATTTTTCTTGGCCGAATTTGCAATAATAAGTAAAGTTGTTGCGATCTTACAAATGCAACCAACACATGGAAGATAATCAAGTTCCTTACTGGCTGATCTGTAGAGCTCTTTGCCGGATTGATTCAACAAAACGAAATCAAATTTAGCTCTCCTTTTCCATCCAAGTCTCAATGATTTAGGATTCCAAACACTCAAGTACACAGACAAGTGATCAGAATACCTTGGGACAGACAGCAACATACCTTGGAAAGAAAAAAAAATCAGATTTAAAAACACTTAACTAGTTCTAAAATGAAATACTTGGATCTTTGAGAACAAGAAATCTAAAAGATTTTGATTATTCTCGATTTACCATTCGCATCCACCGCTTGAGAAGGATCCGAGATCCTTTCGGAGAAGTTATCTATCTCCCATGTAAAAGCCTTCTTCAATTCTGTCTCCATCTTCTAAAAAAAATGCTCTGTTAATTTAGGTTTTGGTAGTTCCAAGTGAGGAACAGAGAAAATTCTTGGTTTCTTGTCAACTCATGATCCTTCCTTTCTGTCTCTTTATATAACTAGTCCAAAAAAATAACTAAACAAGTCTTACAATAAAAATAAAAATAATTAATTATTTAAAACCAAATCTGTTACTCAAGATTAGTCATTACTTAGTAAAAATAAGAATCTAGAACTATAGATTTTCTACCTTTTTAAGATTTAAAATATCAGGTTGTTTTACAAAAATTATGAATAGAATCTGGAAATAACACCTTTTGTTAAGTATTACCGAAATTTTCAATTGAAAATTGTTAACCAAAATAAGAACCGAAACAACGAATAATCCCCTGCTTTAAATATGTGATGTCTAAGCAAAATGTTCTTGGGATCAGAAATCTTCCACTCTTTCACTAGAAAACATAGCTAGGGTTTTGAGATTGAGAAGCAAGAGAGGAAGAATCTCTTTATAAAAAAATCTATTAATTCAAACGAAGAAACGTTATCAGGGGATTTGATCTTCTCCTTGTCTAGTTCAGCTTTGAGATCCAGCAAATTCAACTCCATATACTTGACCCTTTCCTCGAGTTGTTGGACTTGAGAACCATCAAAAATTGCATTCTTCTTCTCCAAGGAAACCTCCTCAAGTTTTGACTTCAACCATTCAAGCTTGAAGCCCGTTTCCATCAACTCGCTGTAAGCGTTGCTTAGCTCAGTCTCAGACAAGCTCTTTGGAGACTTGCGCAGTGTCTCGATGAGGCTTTGGAGAGTATTCATGTATTCTGTCTTCACCAATTTTTTCTTTAGTCTGACTTAACCTGCACAAGAGAAAGATGTTAATAATGTTTAAACAAAATCTAACATCTCATTCTCAGTTGATTTTTCAACTCACTTTAATGTAGACTTCAATGGTTAGTTTGTTGTTTTCTAGAAACCCTTCTTCTTGAAGCTTGTTAAGAGGCAACGTCTTAGGGAAACTTAAGCCTGAATACTCGGCGCAGAACAAGTTACATGCTTCTGTATACTACAAGAAAACATGCAGTATTCCGACGGACGTTAATTCCGTCGGAAATTTTCGACGGAATACCGACGGATTTTCGAGCAAAATAGATCCGTCGGAAATCCGTCGGAATATAGTGACGGATTTCCGACGGAAACGGAAACCGTCGGTATTCCATCGGAAATCCGTCACAATAACCCGACGGATTTCCGACGGAAATTAACTGTCGTAATTTTCCAACGACTTTCCGACGGAATAACGACGGAAATTCGATTTTTCAATATTAGAATTCCGATGCAACCGAGATTAAAAAATGTAGAATAAACTAAACTAATGATGTTTTGTTGTTTATCTAGATATGTATAATAATTTAATGTAGGGTAATTTGAAGTTGAATAACTAAAAATGTAAGGTAAGGTTTGGAGTGTGTCCAAACTTCAAGTGGTACACTAAAAAAGTCGCATCATTTTATGGATTCATTGACAAAGAAGTATCATAAATTAATTCCACGTGAAGATCACGTGATCATTTCTCTTCAATTCAACGACCTTTCCTTGTCAACTTATTACTCTATTATGTGGACCTCTTCAGTAGATTATAGGGAAAATGACATAAAAAACTTCCAAAATAAAGATAAAAAAAAATTACTAGTACTTTAAATCCCTATAATTTATCATTCACACTATCATCTTTCAAAGTGATATGTTTAACTAAATAAACTTTTAAATTAGGTTTTTTGTTCGTACCATATTTTTCTTACCAGAACAGTACACACCGTTATCAGAACAGTTAACTCCGTTGATTTTTTATTAAAATTATAATTATTTTTTATATTTTTTATATTAACCAAACGAAATTAAAAAACAATCATTTTGTTTTAGTTAAACAAATTACTTTGAAAGATTATAGTGTGAATGATAAATTTCCGCCTATTTTTTAAATTTCCGCCTATTTTTTATTAAAAAAATTAAAATCCGTCGGAAATCCGTCGGTATTTCCGACGGAGTTTAATTTTTTTTAATAAAAACAGATGGAAATTTAAAATATATTTTTTATAATAAAAACATTAAAATCCGTCAAGTAAATCAAATATTGCACACTCAGGTGTGAACTCAAAATCATCAATCCTGCAACCAGGTAAGAGATTCATGGTTACATAGGAATTTCTACATAGTATAAACAGAAACAGATCACAAATTATTAACCTCCTGAATTTAATATTCACATCAATTCCAGTTGTAAGGCGTGGAAGAAGATCGATTGCATCAGCAATGTTCTGTTGCTGATTCTCGATATATCCTTCCTCTTTGTTCTGCCATGAGAAAGAAAAAACTAAGATTATCCACAAAGAGTAAGGCCATAAAGATAAAATAAAGAATGGGCAAGAAGAAGCCAACTTAATTTACATTGACTTTACTATTGGAATCAATCAGCCTGTCGACTACGAGGGACAGCAATCGCTCTTGAGAAACCTTGTAACAGTCTGGATTTAGATTCAAGTTGTTTCTCAGGAGAAGAACATTACCTGTTGCATCCAAAAATCAAGAGTTAAATGATCGATGCAATTAATTTTTTTTAATAAAAACAGATGGAAATTTAAAATATAATCAATTTTTTCTGTTTCTCTTACGTAAGAGAAACAGAAAAAATTGATTATTAATCAACTTTTTTTTCTTCATCAATCTAAGATTAGTGCATAGTTTTATTCATTACCAGATGTTCTGTAGAGCTCTTTGCCGGATTGATTCAACATAACGAAGAAATGACTAGCTATACTTTTCCATCCAGGTCGCAATGATTCATGATTTGAAACACCAAAGTACACATACAAGTGATCAAAACCACAATATCCCTTGGGATAAACTCCAAGATACCTAAGAGGAAAAAACCTCACATTAAACCTTTTTAGTCAGTTCTAAAATGCAATAAATCAATCTTTGGCAACATGTTACTGTTGAATATCTTTAGTAATCAAATCCAATTGGCAATGAATAAAGATGCAAGTAAAAGGGAACTTATATAATACTACACACGTCTATGAACTTTCGATGTGGGACAATTACAACATTCAATCTATAGACAACTGGTATATAGAAATATAAAGATATGATTCTTCTCGATTAATTTACCATTCGCAGCCGCCACTTGGAAAGGTATCTGACTTCATTTCATAGTTCCTTTCGAAGAAGTTGTCTATCTCCCATGTAAAAGCCTTCTCCAATTCTGTCTCCATCTACTAAAAGATTATAAGAAAATGGTTTGCTTTCTAGATTTAATTGATGCACAACTTACTTCTCTCTCTCGTTATATAATATAGGAAACCATATTCCGCAATAATAAGTCAAAGTACGAATAATAACTAAAGCCAGATCTTACATTAAACATAAAAACAAGTCTACCACTACAACAAATAATTAAATCTACCACAACAGATAATTAAGTCTACCACCACTGATTAATAAGTCTACCACAACAGATAAATAAGTCTATCACAACAGATAACTAAGTCTACCACCACTGATAATTAAGTCTACCACAACAGATAATTAAGTCTACCACCACGTATTATTAAGTCTACCACCACAGATTAATAACTCTACCACAGCAGATCAATAAGTCTACCACCACTACTACATATTCGTAAGTCTACCACTACTACAGATTAATAAATCTACCACTGCAGATCAATAAATCTACCACTGCATATCTGCAGGAAATAAGTCTACCGCCCCTACAGATTATAAGTCTACCACCACAGAGTAATAAGTCTACCACAACAGATAATTAAATCTACCACCACAGATTCATTAAGTCTACCAGAACAGTAATTTAAGTCTACCACCACAAGT
Source organism: Arabis hirsuta (assembly GCA_964056655.1). NCBI lineage: Eukaryota > Viridiplantae > Streptophyta > Magnoliopsida > Brassicales > Brassicaceae > Arabis > Arabis hirsuta. Next base: position 49,299,132 of record OZ053298.1, read on the forward strand.
TAATTAAGTCTACCACACCAGATAGTTAAGTCTACCACGACAACATATAATTAAATCTACCACCACAGATTAGTAAGTCTACCATAAGAGATAATTAAGTCTACCACCAAAGATTAATAACTCTACCACAACATATAATTAAGTCTACCACCTCTAAAGACTATTAAGTCTACCACAGCTGATCAATAAGTCAACAATGCTGAATTATTAAGTCTACCACTACAGATTATTAAGTCTACCACCACAACAGATAATTAAGTCTACCACAACAGATAATTAAGTCTACCATAACGGATTATTAAGTCTACCACAACAGATAATTAAGTCTACCATAACAGTAAATTAAGTCTACCACCACAAGTTAATAAGTCTACCACAAAAGATGATTAAGTCTACCACCACAACAGATAGTTAAGTCTACCACTACAGATTAGTAAGTCTACCACAAGGGATAATTAAGTCTACCACCACTAAATGATAAGTCTACCACCTCTAAAGACTATTAAGTCTACCACAGCTGATCAATAAGTCTACCATGCTGAATTATTAAATCTACTACAACAGATTATTAAGTCTACCACCACAACAGATAATTAAGTCTACCACAACAGATAATTAAGTCTACTACCACAGATTAATAAGTCTACCACAACAGATAATTAAGTCTACCACTACAGTAAATTAGGTCTACCACGTGAGCGGTAGACTTATTCGCTTTTGGCGGGAAGCTCATTGATGGCAGTTTCGTAAATATGTTTTTTGTTATCAAAGGAAATAAGAGCAAATCGGGTGTTAAAATTTTTTCAAGGTCGTTCTAGTAATTATAAAACTTTAGAGTCAAAATAGTCAAAAACTCATTTATTAAGGTCATTCTAGTAATCCTCCCTAAAAACAATTAGTCATTATTTATTGGGAAATTAGCATCTATATTATCTAATGATAATCAAATTCATTATTTAACCTCCAATAAATTAAAATATAATAAATAACAAAATTAGATGGTGATCTTCCATTTTTACCCTTAATGAAAAACAATAAAAAGAAAACCCTAATTTTTTTTCCTCTCTTTTTCTTCCAGCGCTTCTTCTCTTCTTCTTCTTCTTCTTCCATCGACTTTTTTTCTTCATAGCGTTTCTTTTTCTTCATCTTACACAAACACCATAATCGATTTTATCTCTTTTTTTTTTCTTACTACACAAACACCATAATGGATCTCATTTCTCTTTGGTGATCCATAAAATCAACTCTCAATCACTTTGTCTTATCTCATTGCCATTGATCAAAAATCTTCAGCCATAGATTAAGATTGTGTTTCTTCTCCTCCTTTAAAATCTCCATTGTCGTCCCATCTTCTGGTTAAATTGAGCCGCCGCTGGAGATTGGTATAGTTAACTATATTTAGAAATCAAGTAAGTATGTTTATGACAATAGTTAGCTATGTATGTTATTCTACGTAGTTAACTATATCTACACAATACCCAATAATAATAGTCAACTATATTTAACACATGGATAGTTAGCTATAAGACCTACGTATTTAACTATATCTATACAATATCCAGTAATAGTCAACTATAATTAACATATGGATAGTTAGCTATAAGGCTTACATAGTTAACTATATTTTTACATAAAGAAATGTGTTATCAACACATGGAAACCTCACCTGCATTAACACTTAACACTAAGATCTAATGAACTACATATAATATATACCCGTATAGTCGACTACTATAATCCAATATAGTTGACTACTATGTATATATATATTATAATATATACCAAATCTAATAAGTCTTGTATATACCAGTAAAGTTGACTACTATATATAATATATACCAGTATAGTTGACTACTATAATATATATGTATAGTTGATTACTATAATGCATACCAGATCTCTTCTGGTTTTTAGGGATTTTAAATGATCGACAATAAATATTTGATATGATTTTTTTAACCATTTTTCTTTGTCAAATTTCGCAGGGGCAAATTAGTCCAGTTTTTCCTTCTCTTTCCTAGATACCTAAATTTCATTATGCACATGGTAGTAACCTAATTATCTACCCCCAACCTAATATTAAAATAATTAACCCTTATTTATTTAAGTTAAATATGTAACTTATCTTCTTTTAAACCCAAACCTTACAAAGTAAAAAGATTGCTCTGTGAAGTTTTATTTTAAAAATTAAATTGCTTATACAAATAATGATCAAACTATGGTAAAAAACATAGAAAAAGCATAATTAATATCTATGGATTTTCAACTTTTTAAGATTAATAACTATAAGGTATCTATATAATTTTATGGTGATTTGGAGCAAATCTATTTTTTTTTTTGTAATGTAACAATTAACCAACAAAAAACTTTTTACAAATGATTGCCTCTGTTTTTGAAAGTTAGGACAGAAATTATAAACAAGACTGATGAGAACAAGGCAAAGAATGAAACAAAATAAACCATGGAATCAAACTTGTTTGAAGGAAAAGTGATAAGAACTAAAACAACGAATCATCCCTACTATGTGAGGTCTAAACGAAAGTTCCTGGAATCAAAACACTTTAACCGGAAAACAATTTGAATGAAACCTCCCTACTCTAAAACTAGATAAAACATAGTTAAAGTGTTTTATCTTTGTCTTCAAATTTTGAGAATGAAAAGCAAGACAAAAAACATCTCTTTACAAAATCTAAGAAATTAAACGAAGAAACTTTAGGAACACCAGCAGAATCGGTCTTCTCCTCGTCCTGTTCAACTTTGAGATCCGGCGAATTCAACTCCACATTCTTGGCTTGTTCCTCGAGTTGTTGGTCGACTTGAGAAGCATCAGAATCTGTCTTCTTCCTCTCCAAGGAAACCTCATCAAGCTTTGACTTCAACCAATTCAACTTAAATCCCGCTTCTGTTAGCTCGCTCAACTCGCTTTCAGCTTTGCTAATCTCAGTCTCAGAAAAGCTCTGAGGAGGCTTGCTGAGTGTCTCGATAAGACCGAGTAGAATATTCATGTAGGTTGTCTTCACCTCTTTGATATTTGATCTAATATCTACCGCAACATCTTGATGCTGCGCGAAAATTTTACTGACCAAAATCGCCTGCCAATAAGATAAACACACAAAACATGTAATTATGCTAACTAGATCCAAAAGACAAGAACCATTAGTATGTATAAACCAAGCTCCTTGTACATACCTGAGTATTAAGAACATGGAAACCATTGATCACTACCATATCAGTCTCAGTTGATTATTTTTTTTTTTTGGAAAAAATGTAAATATTATATACCAAAAGCTGGAAAAGGTTTTTTACAATCTGCTCGGCAAAGCATGTAGTTCAAAAAGGCCCAAAAAAGAATAAAAAAGCCTAAAAGAACTCGGGTGGAAAGGCAAAACCTAACTATGTAAGCAACTACTCATAGGTGAACCAAAGAGAGAGCAAGTTACGAAACGCTTTCCGGTGAATTCGAGCAAGTATAGAGTCCTTGATGTTTCTATCCACCTGCTTGAAGATGGTCACATGCGGAGTCGAAATGGAGTTGTGAAGCCGGTTGTTTCTCTCTTTCCATATGTGAAAGACAACCGATTGAGCCACAAGTCTCTTTAGCGTTGGAGTAGAGGAACCACCGGAGTTGGAAAGCCAAGCAATAAGTTCCGCCCAAGAGTCAAATCTTTGCCGCCGATCTCCAAGTCTGGATAAAGCCTTTCGCCAAATCTGTCCACTAAATTCACAGTTGAGAAGGAGGTGATCCCTTGTCTCAGGAAGTCGGCCACAAACAGTGCAGGTTGCTGGAATACCGAGTCCCCAATTTGCTAGTCTCGCCCTGACAGGAAGTCGGTCCAAGTGTGTAACCCAGAAGGTGTAAGCATGTTTTGGAATACACCCCTTGAACCACACAACCTTGGCCCACGGTTTAATGCCTTCCCTAGGTCTGAGCTTCTCCCAAGTTTCCTTGGTAGAAAAGATCGTGGAGCTAGAGCCCTCAATATGCCAGTAGAACGAGTCTTGACCAGAAGTCGGGTGAGGATGAGGAGTCCCTAATAGCACATTCCGTAGGGCAGCAAGCTGTGTGCTCCTCGTTCTATGGGAAGGGAGAATCCATCTTGTAAGCTCTGAACCATCAACAACAAGGGCATTTTCAGGGATACCTGTGAGTTGGGGACCCGAGCTGCCAATGTATTCCAGAAGAGGGCCAAGGCTGCTCCAATGATCGAACCAATAGCTTGCTGTTCTGCCATCTCCTATCTTACACCGGATAAACTGTTTAGCCACAGGTCGTAATGCAAGAATGACTTTCCATATCCAAGAATGGTGAGGAGCCACCATTGCATTCCAGAAGTTCACCTGTCTCAGCCTATGGAAGTGATTCCAAGCAACCCAAAGTGTGTCTTTACTCTCAAATAGCATCCAGATCAGCCGAAGATGGAGTGTTTTGTTCCATGTTCTGAAATTTCTAAGACCCAAACCGCCTTCGTTTTTCGGGAGACAGGCTTGTTTCCAAGATACCTTCACACCACCCTTCTTATCAATGTCTCCGGACCATAGAAATCTATTGCATAACTGTTCTATGAGCTTGAGGCAGTTGCTAGGGATCATAAACGCAAAGAACCAAAAGTTCAGCGTGCTATATATGACAGAGGAAAGGAGTTGCAAGCGCCAAGCAAAGGAAAGGCTCTTTGTAGCCCAGTGATTGAACCTAGCTGATAACTGGTCCAAAAGCGGAGTGAAGTCCTGTTTCCGCAGCTTCCGGTATAGAAGAGGTAGCCCCAAGTACCTGAATGGAAAGGTGCCATTGATAAAACCAAAAGCAGCGGTTTCCTCGGTCTCCACTCCATCAAGCCCAACTATATAGACAGCCGACTTCTCCCTGTTCATCTCAAGCCCTGAAAGCATTTTAAACTCAGAAAGGACATCAATAATGGCCGAGAAAGAATTTGGTTTACCATCATAGAAAATCATAAGGTCATCCGCAAAGGCGAGACTCGTGATTTCCAAATCCTTGGCCTTGGGATGATATCCAATAGAGCCATCAGCAAATTTGGCCTCCAAGAGTCGAGATAGAGCTTCCATTGCAATCACAAATAGGGATGGAGAGAGAGGGTCTCCCTGACGCAAGCCCCTAGTACCCTTGAAGTATCCACACAAGCTTCCATTGATATTGATGGAGAAGCTAGAGTGAGTGATGCATTGTCTGACCCAGTTAACATACTGATGAGGAACCTCCGCAGCCACCAGAACTTCCAGGATATAATCCCAACCAACCGTATCAAATGCCTTCCTTAGGTCAACTTTCAGCACTCCCCTCTTAGAGACATGTTTCTGCCCAAACCACTGCACGAGTTCAGTTGCAAGTAATACATTTTCCATTAGGAGTCTTCCCTTAACAAAAGCAGATTGAGAAGGAGAGATCCATTGTGGAAGAATTTGTTCCAGTCTACGGGCAAGCAGCTTGGAGATTACTTTATACAGAACATTGCAGCAGGATATAGGACGGAAATCAGAGATCCTATCTGCATTAGGCTTCTTGGGGACTAGTGTAATGGCTGTATTGTTCCATTGCTTCAGAATCTGTCCAGAAGAGAAGAACTCATTAACTGCCTTAGCGAACTCCATACCAACAGTAGACCACATCTTCTTAAAGAACTCTGCAGTGAAACCATCAGGCCCCGGTGACTTATTAGTTGGTAATGCAAAGAACTCCTCTTTGATCTCCTCAAGTGTAACCGGTTTTCCCAATGTTTCCTTCATAGAACTGTTACACTTGAATTTAGGAAAAGAATGGACCATGTCACGGCTTCCCTGGTCAAGAGGCACTGCGTTATTCCCAAAAAGATCAGCAAAGAAAGCCACGCAATGACTTTGCAACTCAGCAACGTTCTCAATACGGCGACCAGACGGATCCAAACGATAGTGAATTTGGTTAACATATCTTCTGGTAGCCATCATCTTATGAAAGAAGAAGGTGTTGGCGTCTCCGCACGCAAGCCAAGAGACCCGAGTCCTTTGACACAAAAACCTCTCCTCTGCTAATGCTAGCTCCGACCAGATTCTGTGAGCCTCCTTTTCTCTAGAAGCAAGAAGAGGGGAGGGAGAAGCCAAGAGATCAGCCTGACAGAGTTTTAAATGAGTGAAGGTGCGCTGGACTTTCTTTTCAAGATCAGAGTAATGCTTCTTGCTGAAGGTTTTGATCGTCCTTTTAACAAACTTGAGCTTCTTTGAGAGAACAAACATGTAGGTTCCATGATACCCTAACTGCTCCCAAGTTGATCTAATTTGCGCAACAAACTTAGGATGGTGCAATAAGAAGTTAGACAGCTTGAAATGCTTATTCTTTCCCCCATTCTGATGACCAAAATTCACACAACTTGGGCAGTGATCCGAGAACTCCATCTCTCCAAACTGACCAAAGGAGAAAGGAAAGGTAAGAAGCCACTTATCATTAATGAGGATGCGGTCAATCTTTTTTGCAATTGGGTTGTCCTCTTGGTTGTTCCACCAAGTGTAGTGATGGCCTCTAAATGGGAGATCAAAGAGATTTGCAGAGAGTAAGCAGTCCCTAAACTCTTGCATTCCTCCAGATATGCGTGAGCCACCTGTTGATGCATCACCCGGGTCAAGCGATTGGTTGAAGTCCCCTAGAACAACCCACGGTTTGTCACTGACCATGGGGGAGACAGCCATGTGATCAATCTCCTGCCAAAAGGGCCTTCTCCCATACTTGCAATTCACTGCATAAACAAAGGAAACCACAAACTCATCATCAATATGAGGGAGCTTTACCAGACAAGAGATCATCTGTGCGGACTTGGCTATGACAGAGACAGAGATAGCCGGATCCCATAACACCCAGATTCTTCCAAGAGTTGCGTATTCGTAGTTGCACACCGAGTTCCAACCAGGAAAAGAGGAACGAATTATTTTTCGAGACCGTTGTTCTTTCACCCGAGTCTCAATAACACTACCAAAAAGAGCCTTTGAAAGATTGAACCATTTCCGAAAATTTCTTCGCCGAACAGAATTATTAAAACCTCTCACATTCCAGCAAAAGGTGTCTATCATTGGAGAGGATGGGGTTTGGGGCCTTTGCCCCGGTTAAGTAGAGAACTCTTCTGATTTTTTGTCTCAGCAAGTTTCTTCAATTCGGCTTTCCGCTTCTGCTTTTTAGTCCTCTTTGATTCCGCCGTGGAGAAGCTAGAAGAATCATCTGAATCCTCCTCACTTCCATGTTTATCATCCTTTGCCAAAGAGTCATTTTCTTCAGAGCTTTCCTCTTCTACTTCTTCTGATGAGTCCGAGTTCTCCTCCGATTCATCTGCATCAGAAGTATTGCAAGAGTCCGGAGGAGGAGTGGGGCTTTGAGTGTAATGCCCGTGATCCAAAAAAATGGAATTTTGGAGGAGTGTCGATCGATAGTGGGGATGAGTGTCGATCGACACGGGGTTGTCTCGTGAAGGGTTTTGAGCAGGGAGTTCCCTGTCGATCGACATGGACGCAGCCTGTCGATCGACACGGGTTTAAATCATTCAAGGATGTTTGATTTCCGGTTTGTTTTGAGTTGGGCCGGTTTAGGGGACTTATATATGCTTGGAGTAGGCGTTTCCTCCTAGGTTTAGCCGTTCTTTTGTGTATAATCAGAGAAAAGAGAGAGTTGAGAACTAGGGTTTCCCTTGAGTGTTGAGAAGTTTTCGTCGGTTTTGGAGGAGGCAGACGGCTAGGAAGATCAGAACGGATCGGTGGGAAACTTTGAGGGTAAGTTCTCCTTTCTTTCCTCTTGCCGTAGGCGGAAACCTCGTGTGTTTTGGTTGTGTTTTCGCTGAGTTATGGCCGTTTGTTTGTGTGAGGGTTCTGCAGTCTCGAGTCTGCGATCAGTCCACTTCGAGGGAGGTTTCCAGTCGAACCAGAGAGAATCAGGAGACGATTCAGTTACTGTTGGAAAGCTCTCAGTGTCTAGTTTCCAGATCAGGTCTCAGACTTGGTTTTGGTGGAGGGAGTCGCTAGATTTTTGCCTCTGTTCGTGACGGGTTTTCCTTGTTCTTCCTTGTTCAATCCGTTGCAAGGTGAGTGCGCGACCATAGGCTCTCGGATATAGGATTGTGTATGATGCGATTTTTTGCTGTGTGAATTTGGTGTTTTGAGTGGTTGATTGTGCAGGTGATCGATTAAGGTTCATGGAGATTCGGCCATGAGAGGATATGCGATCTCCATCGAACAGAAGGTGTCCTATCGATCGATAGGATTACTTCCTCTCGATCGACATGGGGTCATCTGTGTCGTACGACACCGAGGTGGTGTGTCGAGCGACACGCAGGCTGTCGATCGACAGCTAGTGGTATGTCGATTGACAGGGGTGCTGCTGTTCTGGTTTGTGATGCTTGTTTGTTCTATGCGTGTTGAGTGATAACCCTGGTATTGTATGCATTTTATATTTGAGTAATTGGCCTGTAGATGGGAGGACCGTCTCACTGGGTATTTATGATAATACTCACGCATCTCGTATAACCATGTGATGCAGGTAAAAGCAGGTGTGATCGTGGAATTGTGGCGAGGACGAGATGGATGATCTAGAGGCTCGATTGTGTGGTTATGTGGAGTGTTAGGTTGTTAGTGGAATCTGATAGTAAATGTTTAGGTTGCTGGTTACTTGATGATTGAATTGGATTCTTGGTTTAATGGGATTGAATTGTGAACCGGTTGTATTGATTAGTTGGTTAAATTGATGTATGGTTAATTGTATTGATTTCGCTGGTTGCTTGTGATGAGAATTATAGCATGTAGAGAGTTGGCATTTATGGGAATGTTAACTTGATGCTATTTAAAAAAAAAAAAAAGGGTCGGGTCGTTTCATTGAGGCTGCACTTGCTTGGGAGGGTCAGGGTTTGGGAGGTTGGCGCTAGCATCTCGTGGAAGATTTTCCAGCCCAATGTCAACAACAATAGTTCCAATAGCCTGTGGAGTTAAAGTATCCTTTGGCTCTTTGACTGACTTCTTCTCCTTTCCCATTGACTTGATCGTTTCCTTAGGTTTCTTAGCTTTCGGGCAGTTTTCAGATCCATGGGCAGTGGAGTTGCATCCCATGCAAGTAACTGGGGCACTAGGACATCGCCTTATGCTGTGTCCCACCTCCTTGCAAAACTCACAAGTAGGCGGGAGCCAAGGGCTGGAAACCTCGACACGATGGACATGACCTGATTCAAACCTCACATTAACAGCCTCAGGCAAGACTTTGGAAGGATCCACAATGGTGAAGACACGAGCCACATCTAGGTTTGTCATGCTTGCAGTGTTCGGGTGAAGAAAGAGCGGGTCTCCCACCAAACCTGCTATGTGCTCTAATCCCTCCTCAGAATAGAACTGTGGAGGCACATTTCGGAAATCCACCCAAACCGGAGCCGAAGTGAGAGCCGGAATCTCGGGTTGAAGCCCAGGTTCCCACTTTGCAACGAACATAGCCTGCTTTTCTATGTGCCACATTCCTTGAGAGAGAACTCTCTTTCGTGTCTCTGGGCAAGGTATGCGTATTAGGAAGGCTTTGTTCGATATCTTGGAGACCGTGATGTTCCGCAATCTGCTGCTCCATATACCATTGGTGATAGCATGGAGAGCTCCAGGGGAGGGGGCTTTCCCGTGGAATTGAGCAATGATAAACTCAGCCCAACGATGACGGTTCCTCTCAATGACTTTATTTGGGATAGTCACACATAGCTCGCCAGATTCTAGCATAAAGGGGTCACCTTTCTTCGCCATCTTTCTGTTAGCTCCTTGTACGATCTCACTCCATGAGTTTTTGGAGACCGAGTGAGTTGCTGCAGTCGCAGGAACATGAGTAGAGATAGAGCCAGGAGTTGCTGCAGTCGCAGGAACCATCGGAGGCTGGGTTTCTCTAGCCATCACAGTCACGGGAACATGAGAAGAGGTAGAGGCGGGGGTTGCTGCAGTCGCAGGAACATGATGAGAGATAGAGCCAGGGGACATCATCACCGGACCCAAGAGATGAAACGGATCCGATGTCGGAGGAGGTGGGAGAGAGGTTGAGTTAGGGATTTGGGATCTGGGAATTGGGGGTTTTGCAGGTGGGGATTTTGGGAGGGAGATGGCTTGAGAGGGTGATGAGCGGAGGGATTTGGGCTTCTTTTTCTTGGCCATTATGGTTTTCCGGCGGCGGAGGCCAGGAACCGGCGTCGGAGGGGAGGCTTTCACGGGGATTGTCTTTCACGGGTACTTCCCAATTCGAAACTTTTGTGCATGTTTCAGTTGATTTTCCTTCATGAATAACTTCAACTACTCTAATGTAGACTTGAATGGTTAGTTTATTGTTCTCCAAAAACCCTTCTTCTTGAAGCTTGTTAAGAGGCAACATTCTGTGATAACCCCAGCCTGGTGCCTCAGCAGTAAACAATATATATTGTATAATCACACACACACACACTCTTCCTTAAGTCCTAAACATTCCCAAAACAAAAAAACAGAACATGTGATCATATATCATTATTATTACCAGTTGTTCTGTGTTCCTCTTTGCCGGATTGATTCAACAAAACGAATCGGAATATTGCTCGTCTTCTCCATCCAGGAAGTAATGATTCAGGATTCATGACGAATAGGAACAGAGACAAGTGATCATCCACAAAGTTTCCTTCGGGAAAAACACAGAGACACCTAGGAGAAAAAAAAAAAACTTCAGATTAAACCCTAGTTCTGATAAAAATCGAAGACATATATAGATCCGAGGATACGTTAATATTAATAAAGATCTTAATGATTCTTATGGATTTTACCATTCACAGCCACCACTTGAGAAAGGATCCGAAATTAGCACATCGTTTCTCTCGGAAAATTTGTCTATCTCCCAACTAAAAGTCTCCATCTGCTCAAAATTGCTCTGTCGATTTAATTAGGGTTTAGTGCGTCGAAGTAAGAACCACTTTATTTATATATAGGACTTGTCAAACAATTCCTAGGTCAAAACGAAACCTTACAATTTTTTGTTTTGAGAAAAAACTATATACAAAATTTATGCCACGTATTTAGTAGTGTTTATCTATTTTTTAGTTTAGAGTTTCCATAAATATTTTGTAATATTTTATAATTTTTCTATATAAACTGTGATAAAAAAAACTAAAAAAAATTGTGATAAATTTCCCTATAACAAAGTACACTCTTATTTTTATCTTTATATTATCTTATATTTTATCCCGTTTTATACTAAGATTTGGAAATTCAATTTTCGGAATGGAATTGTCATGTTAAATGTTGGGATTTAGAATTACTAAAATACTTTTAATGAATTTTTTTTTCTCATATCAATATAAAATTCTATTTCTGAATTATTTATGTAGAAGATACTGCAATGTTTAATGAAATTTTTTTTTTTGAAGCAATATCTATCAATCCTCTTCTAAAAGTATTCTAAATTCCTACACTGATTAGTTTATTAGATTATCTCTACTACATTTCTTGCGTAACACGGTAGACTAATCAAAATAAAATTAAAAAAACTGTCAAAAACAGAGTAGGAATATAATCAATGTTGTAAAGGGTTATTCAGCTAGAGCACAGGACCTTCCATGGGATCCGATTTAAGATATATAATGTGTGAGCATATTCTCATGGCATATGAAAATAAAAATTCTAGCAGTTGTAAAAATCAATAGGTTGGTAACTTAATTGGTTTTAATATTATCACAAAACATATGTAGAAATTCAAAGATCATACCTAAATAAATCTAGATCTTCGGATAAAGTCTATGGATTGTGATAATAATGTATAAGTCGTTACCAGATGTATTGTATAGCTCTTTCCAGATTGATGCAACATAACAGAGAAAAACTTAAGTCGCCACGTTAATGAACAGAGACAAGTGATCATCAAGTTGATAAAACAGGAAGGGTAGTGAAAACCATCAACATATATTAGGATTCAGAAAGCAAAATTAAAGCCAAAAGACCAATAATAACTAATTAATCGACCAATGATTCAGAAAAAGCAAAATTAAAACCCAAAAACCAAACCTATAAACCAATAACTTAACTAGTCGACCAACAAAAACCCATCAGAAGAAGATTTGTCCTTCTTCTTGTCCACTTCAGCTTTGAGATACGAAAACATGAGCCGAATATCATTGACGCTGTCCTCGACTTGTTGGATCCTTAACTCATCAGCATCATCAGATTTCTTCTTCTCCAATGAAACCTCCTCAAGCTTTGTATTCAAACAGTCCATCTTGAATCCCAATTCCATCATCCCAAGTTTCTTGATGCTTTCCTCGAGTTGTTTGACCCGAGACCCATGATGATAATCTGAGTTATTCATCTTCAAGGTAACCTCCTCAAGCTTTCTATTCATACAGTCCACCTTATATTGCAGTTCCATCACCTCGAGATTCTTCACTCGTTCCTCGAGTTCCTCGACTTCCTCGGCCCAAGACTCAACATCATCATCATCTGATATATATTTGTCCAGCGAAACCTCATCAAGCTTTGTCTCCAAAGAGTTAACCTTGAAGCCCAATTCCATCGCCTCAATACTCTTGAGGCGTTCCTCGAGTTGCTGAACCCGAGAGCTTTCTTTCTTCCTCTCCAAGGAAACCTCATCAAGCTTTGTCTTCAAAGACTCAAGCTTTAAGTTTGATTCCAGCTCAAGATTCTTGAGGCGTTCCTGGAGTTCCTCGGCCCGAGAGTTCTCTTTCTTCCTCTCAAGAATCTTAATAAGCTCTGTCTTCAAAGACTCAAGCTTGAAGCCCAATTCCATCATCACGAGATTCTTAATGTGTTGCTCGAGTTGCTCGGTCCGAGACTCATCATCATCATCAGATTCATTCATCTCCAACGTAACCTCGTCAAGCTTTGTCTGCAAAGACTCAAGCTTGAAGCCCAATTTCATCACCTCAAGATTCTTGAGTCGTTCCTCGAGTTGCTCGGCCCGAGAGTTTTCTTTCGTCCTCTCCGAGGAAATTTCATCAAGCTCTGTCTTCAAAGACTCAAGCATGAAGCCCAATTTCATCACCTCAAGATTCTTGAGGCGTTCCCCGAGTTGCTCGGCCCGAGAGTTTTCTTTCGTCCTCTCCGAGGAAACCACATCAAGCTCTCTCTTCAAAGACTCAAGCTCTGTCTTCAAATGCTCAACCTTGAAGCCCGTTTCATTCAGCTCAAGATTCTTGACGCGTTCCTCGATATCCTCGTCCCAAGAGTTATCATCCATGGCTTCCTCAAGATTCTTGATGCGTTCCTCGATTTCCTCGTCCCAAGATTCATCAGCATTGGCGTCCTCAAGACTCTTGACACGTTCCTCGATTTCCTCCCCCCAAGATTCATCAGCAGCGTCTTCCTCAAGATGCTTGAGGCGTTCCTCGATTTGCTTGCCCCAAGAGTCATCATCATCATTTGCTTTATTCATCTCCAACGTAACCTCATCAAAGTTTGAGTTCAAAGACTCAAACTTGATGCCCAATTCCATCACCTCAAGATTCTCAACGCGTTCCTCGAGTTGCTCTGCCCGAGAGTTTTCTTTCGTCCTCTCCAAGGAAACCTCTGTCTTCAAATCCTCAAGCCCTATCTTCAAATCCTCAAGCTCTGTCTCCAAATACTCAACCCTGAAACCCGTTTCCATCAACTCAATATTCTTGATGCGTTCCTCGAGCTTTTGGACCCGAGAATCATCAACATCTAGTTTCTTCTTCACCAAAGAAATCTCATCAAGCTTTGACTTCAACCATCCAAGCTTGAAACCAACATCCATCAACTCACTCAACTTGCTGCTTGCTTTTGTAAGTTTAGTCTCTGAAAGTATTTTTGGAGGCTCCTCAAGTTTTTTAATGAGGTTGAGGAGAACATTCATGTATGCTGTCTTCACTGCTTTGTTCTTTGGTTTAAAATCTTCTGCAATGTCCGGGTGCTCCGCGAATAACTTCCTCACAGAAGTAACCTGCCAAGGAAAAGTATATGTTCATCTTAGAAAAAGAATCTGAATCTATACACCAAGAAGAAACCCTAGAAAACAAGTGTTATTCAATAATAGATCATTGTTAACTTACTTGAGAAACCAAAACCTGGAAACCGTTGATTTCCACAGTTTCCTTCTTCTCTAATACTTCTCCATCAACAACTTCAAGAACTTCAATGTAGACTTCAATGATGAGTTTGTCATTCTCCAAAACCCCTTCTTCTTGCAACGTGCTTAGAGGCAAGGCCTTTTGGAAACCCAAGGATGGTTTCTCAGTGTGAAACAAGATGTTTTCTGCTTAAACAAAAAAAAAAAAAAAAAATATTGTATCAGTCACATGTGCTTATGTATACTTGCTTGTCCTAAACAAGAAAATTAAGTTAACTTTTGCATCAATCACATTCAACAAAAGAGATCTTGCAAATTGTTGTCCTGAATAAACTAGTATATAAAAAAGAGAGATCTTGAAAATTGGCTTATCATAACCCTCCTTCAGATCAGAGGTCTACGTTCAAAGTACAAAACGTAACAAAAAGAAAAATTCAAACATAGAAGGATATAATTTCATTACTTGATGATAATCTGAAGACCTCTTTGTCGGATTGATTCAATACAACAAAGTGCAGTTTAGCACTCCTTTCCCATCCAGTTCGTAATGATTTAGGGTTTGCAACGGAAAGGTACAAAGACAAGTAATTTTCAGCCGAACGTTTTCCCTTGGGATAAACCTTGAGATACCTGAAAATTATGAAACAAAGATTAAACCCTTACAATCAAACACAAACACATCAATCATCGATAACACGTTCTTCTATCAGACACAGAGAGAGAGAGAGTTTAACAAAGCCAGTTTATTGTTTTACCATTCGCAACCGTCACACAAGAATGTCTCAGACGATATCGCAGCTTCCTTGTTCGAGAAGTTATCTATCTCAAACCTAAAACTCGGCTTCTGATTCGACATGTTTGAGATCGAAAAGCTTTCGTAGATTTAGAGAAAATTAGAAGACGAAATTCTCAGAAACTTTGTTTGTTACTTTCGCTGATAAAGAAGCAAGCCCTCTGTTTATATAGACGAGGCCAATACCAAAAAAAAACTTCTCAAAACCCTATCTGAAAAAGGAATACTGGAAAATAAATTAATTAAGTAATTTTGTTGTGTCGGTCACAAATTCCTGAAGAATCCGTATTCAATTAGACAAAAAGTAACCATTCCTCTCCTACATAACTACGTCTATATCTTTGTTTTCTTTTTTTTTAAAAAAATTCGTAAAAGTATAGCTATTCATTAATGTCATAAATCTAATTATTTTGTATACAAAAAAAATGTTTAGAAACCAGAATCAATTTTGTTAAAACATCATTAATTAATTCACTTATTTAAGATCATATGCCATTATTTGTTTTTCTTCAAAGATATGTTAGAGATCTTTTCATATATATATATATATATATATATATATATATATATATATATTAATCTATATTCTTGTTTTCCATTTTCAATTTTTTCTTTTTTGATAATTTCCTTTTTCATTTTTATTTTATCTTTGATAATTTCCTTTTTCATTTTTATTTTATCTTTGATAATTTCCTTTTTCAATTTTTTTTTCTTTTATGATAGTTTCCTTTTTCAATTTATTTTTTATTTTTTGATAATTTCCATTTTTCAAAAAAATTAATTTTTTTTTTTATAGTTTCCTTTTTCAATTTTTTTTTCTTTTTTTGATAATTTCCCTTTTTCAATTATTTCTGTCATCCAATAAAATCAAAAGACAAAAATATAGACTTCTTAACCATTTAAATTGGTGAGCTAAAATGGAGAACTGATTTGTTAGTTAATTTTGGGATTCTGTTAGAACAAATTCACCCAAAACATGATCAATCAAAAAAGTCTAAAAACAGAGAATGAACCAATCAACGTATGACCATGTCTTTGATTAGGCCAAATCTCTAGACTAGTAAAAACCAAAAAAAAACACCAAAAAAAATAAAAAATAAATATAAACTAAAACTTTTTTACATTAAGCGACTTAATTAGTCGACCAACATAAACCCATCAGCAGAAGATTTGTCCTTCTTCTTGTCTAGTTCAACTTTGAGCTCTGACACTATCATCGCAAGATCCTTGATGCTTTCCTTGATCCGAGACCCATCAGCATCATATGATATCTTTCTCTCCAAGGAATCCTCCTCAAACTTCGACTTCAAATACTCCACCTTAAATCCCAATTCAACTGTCAGACGTGCCACCATCAGCTCAAGATCCTTGATGCGTTTCTCAAATTGCTGGGCCCGAGAGTTTTCTTTCTTCCTCTCCAAGGAAACTGTTGGGCCCGGACCTGCGGCCCAACATTCTGAGTAAGTCGCGGGCTGCGAAATGCCTGGAGAAGAGGTCCATCAGGCTGCCAGAAGCCCATTCTTCGATTAACCGCGGTCTAACTACCCTGGGTTAAGCTGACCCAGGGTAAACCCGCCGCCTTTCACTATAAATAGAGGTCAGAGGCTGATGGGACAACTCATTCACTCACGGACCCACAGAAAGGACAAACACAATCAGCTCGCTAGTTTTAGCTCATACACCTGTATTCAGAGTCTGATAGTTCGGGATCTGTCCGACCTATCACGATCTAGTAACCAGCGGCCTGATCATTCGGAACTTGTCCGACCTATCGCGATCTCTTAGCCAGCGACCTGATAGTTCGGGGTCTGTCCGGACTATCTCTAGCGGCCTGTTTGTACTAACGTCTTTGACTCAACTTTCTATTCACGAGATTCTCCGACCTCCGATCTATTACAAATTCATTGTCGATCTATTTGGTTCATACAATTGGCGCGCCAGGTAGGGGACTGGAGATTTTCTAACGCAAAGAAATATGAGTCCGCACGTGTCTATAAGTCAGCAACCCGGAGAAACATCACATCAGGAAACCCAGGAGCCAGCTCGTGAAGCTCCACCTGTCGCAATGGAGTCCAACCCGGTCGTCATTCAGACCGCAACAAATGAAGAAGCGAATCTCACAGCTCGCGGACCCGAAGCCACAACAAGTATAGACGATCAAGTTGATCTCGTTCGCGTCCTGGGAACCCTAATGAGGCGTTTTGACCAGCAAGACGACATGGTTTGTCAAACTAACGCTCGTCTGGACTCCCTCGCGACGGCCCAGACCGTCATACAAGAGCAGCTCGACTCCTCCCGACCTGCGAACTCACAGCATCCGAGGGCGAACTCACCCCCATCTTTCGCTGAAGGACATGGGCGTCTAGCCATCCAGAATCGGATTATTAACCTCAATACTCCGTCACGAACTCCGATAAGCTTGCAACTAGAGCGCCCGACCCACTCGAGAGAACACCCTTCAATCCACGGTCCCGAGCTCGAGAACATTAGAGCTTCACTTCGAGAAATGCAGTCAAAGGTCCATCAAGCTCTAAGTTCGGCACCAGAGATCGACCGAGTGCTCGAAGAAACTCAAAGGACGCCATTCACAGACCGGATCACTACGGTCCCTATCCGACAAATGGCCAAGCTGCGAATCGAATCTTTTGGCGGAACAACGAACCCAAAACATTTCATGACTTCGTTCACCATCGCCATGGGACGAATACAACTATCCCCCGAAGAGCGTGAAGCGGCCTATTGTCAACTGTTCGTCGAACATCTCGTCGGCTCTGCACTCGACTGGTTCTCTCGGCTTAAGCCGAACTCAATTGGAAACTTCACACAGCTCTCAACGGCGTTCTTCAAACACTACTCCATGTACATTCAGGACGGAGCCTCGGAGGCCGACCTGTGGGCTCTCGCCCAGGGACCAAAGGAATCCCTGAGAGATTATATGTGCCGCTTCAAAGCAATACTCTCAACGATTAGCGTCCAAGAAACCTCTGCGATTGGCGCTCTAAAAAACGGAATGTGGCACGAATCTGAATTCCGGGCCGTCTTGATACTCCATAGAGCCCCGACTCTCGCCGATGCCATGCACAGGGCAACAAGCTTTGTCCTACTCGAAGAAGACCGAGCGACCAATCTAAAGAAACATTCTCCGGTCAAACCAGCAGCCACAAAGCTTAAGGCCAAAGAGGTGATAGAGACCGACCACAACGAACCCTCTCAACACCTCGACCAGGAGTTTAAGGAATTAAAGCGCAAGCTTTTAACAGCAAACGTAATTCAGACTCCTCAGCCCGCTCTCGCGAAGCAACAGCAACAGCAACAGCGAAACCAAGGCCAACAGCAAAACAAGAAATGGCCGTTTAAATTTGTCCGCGGTGAGGAAAAAGAAGAAGATACTAGATCATTCTGCGACTACCATCAGAAGTTCGGTCACGCGACCCACCAATGTTGACAATTACAGGCAAAGCTGATGGCCGAGTACAACAACGGAAAGGTTCATATCGACCTACCTCCGAAACGACAGGCCGAAAACGAACAGAAGTCTGACAACCAGATCATCCTTCCATCTCCCCCAAAGCGACCTGCAGACGATGGCGGTCCCGAACTACACCGGCCTGCTTCCAAAAAGAGGATCTTCATGATCATGGGAGGCTTCAAAGCGGCTTCAAACTCAGTCCGCTGTCTAAGAAAGCACGAGAAAGCGGTCTCTCAACAAGTAGAGTGCAGCGCTCAGACCGCGGTAGACATACCGATCATCTTCTCGGAAGCGGCCACCAAGAACTTGGCAATGCCACATAACGACCCACTAGTCATCGAGCTCAGCATTAAAGATTGCGATGTCACCCGCGTGCTGGTCGACACAGGGAGCTCGGTTAACCTCATCTTTTTGGAAACTTTGAGAAAAATGGATATAAGTGATGACAAGATTAAACCAAGCGTCAAACCGCTGACTGGCTTCGACGGCGTAACATCAATGACAATCGGAACGATCAAAATGGCGACCTATGTCGGCGGCATCACCAAAGTCACCAAGTTCGTCGTAATCGACAAGCCGACGGTCTACAACGTTATCGTCGGAACACCTTGGCTTTCTTCACTCCGGGCTGTGGCGTCGCCTTACCACCAGTGCGTTAAATTCCCGACCTCTTTCGGAGTTTTCACAATCCGAGGGTCACAGAAGGTCGCTAGGTCGTGCTTCATCACAGAGCACAAACTGAGACGTGTCACCTGCAACATAAGACGATCTGCCGCGGTTCCAAGCACGTCACCACAACAAGAAGCCACGGTCTCCATTACTCTCGACCTACAACATCCCGAGCGCCAAGTCAACATTGGCGCCAAACTCGAAGAGCCCCTCCGCGGCGAGCTCGTCCGATTTCTGTCCGCTAACATCTCGACATTCGCCTGGTCGATCCATGATATGAAGGGGATTGATCCGAGAATAACAACACACGATCTAAACGTCGACCCAACATACAAACCGATCAAGCAGAAGAGGCGTAAGCTTGGACCAGAGCGATCTCAGGCAGTAAACGATGAAGTCGCAAAACTCCTCGAAGCGGGCTCAATCACAGAAGTCCATTACCCCGAATGGCTGGCAAATCCAGTCGTAGTTAAAAAGAAGAATGGAAAGTGGCGGGTATGCATCGACTTCACAGACCTCAACAAGGCCTGTCCAAAAGACAGCTTTCCTCTTCCCCGTATCGATCAAATCGTCGAGGCCACGGCGGGCAACGAACTCCTTTCCTTCATGGATGCATTCTCTGGCTATAACCAAATCATGATGCATCCAGATGATTAAGAGAAGACCGCTTTCATCACAGATCGCGGAACATACTGCTACCGCGTCATGCCCTTCGGCCTAAAGAACGCTGGGGCGACCTATCAAAGATTGGTCAACAAGATGTTCGCCAGTCAGCTCGGCGACTCGATGGAAGTCTACATAGACGATATGTTGGTCAAATCTCAGAAGGCCGGCGATCATATCACACATCTGCGCGCTTGTTTCGAGATACTCAACAAATTCGGTATGAAGCTCAACCCAGCCAAATGCACTTTCGGTGTAACCTCGGAAGAATTTCTCGGATACATTGTTACTCAGCGCGGGATCGAGGCAAATCCAAAACAGATCGCAGCAATCATCAACATGCCCTCTCCAAGGACCCAGAGGGAAGTCCAAAGACTCACAGGCCGCATTGCCGCCCTCAATCGATTTATCTCCCGGTCTACAGACCGCAATCTTCCGTTCTACAAGGCACTTAGAGTTCATAAAAACAATTTTCTCTGGGACGATCAGTGTGAGACCGCATTCAGCGAGCTGAAGGCTTACCTCTCAACTCCGCCCATTCTTTCGAAACCAGAGACCGGCGAGCCACTATTCCTTTACGTAGCAGTCACAAGCGCTGCAGTCAGTGGAATACTAGTCCGAGAAGATCGTGGCGATCAAAAACCCGTTTTCTACGTAAGCAAATCCTTGGACGGAGCGGAATCACGTTACTCTCTACTCGAGAAACTCGCTCTTACCGTCATAGTTGCAGCCCGCAAGCTGCGACCATATTTTCAATCTCACTCCATCGTGGTCATGTCGACCCAACCGATGCGGACTATCCTCCACAGTTCGAGCGTGTCAGGTCGGATGGCCAAGTGGGCCGTCGAGCTAAGCGAATACGACATCGAGTTTCGGAATCGAACAAGCGCCAAGTCTCAGGTCCTCGCAGATTTCATCGTCGAACTCCCACCAACTTCCCCAGAAGCCGACCTATCTCAAGAATGGATTCTTCACGTCGATGGGTCATCCTCCAGACACGGCTCCGGAATCGGGATCCGACTCGAGTCCCCAACCGGAGAGGTGCTCGAACAATCCTTCCGTCTGGAATTCAAAGCCTCCAACAACGAGGCCGAGTACGAAGCCCTCCTCGCCGGGCTGCGACTAGCAAAAGAGGTCGGCGCGATAAGGATACATGCGTACTGTGACTCCCAGCTCGTCGCCAATCAATTCAACGGCAAATACGACACTAAGGATGAAAGGATGGAAGCCTATTTAAAGCTCGCGCGCGAACTAACATAAGGTTTCGACATGTTCAAAGTTACGAAGATCCCACGAGCAGAGAACACTCAGGCCGACGCCCTCGCTTCTCTTGGTTCTAGTTCAGACTCTGACTTCCGACGAGTGATTCCCATCGAATCCATCCCGGAGCCAAGTATATCTCTCCCAAAAGGCGTTTGCAGCGTTACAACCGAGCTCGACGACCAGCTCGAACCCACAACGACCCCCCCTCAACAGTCCGCAGCAACGGACTGGCGTCAGGAGATAATTAAGTACATTCTGTCCGGAGAACTCCCAAGCGATAAGTGGGCCGCCAGACGCCTTAAGACCCGTAGCGCGTACTACACCATCCTCAACGCGAACTGTATAGATGGAATGCCGCCGAAGCACTCCTACAATGTCTGGCTGGCGACGAAGTAGATCGCGTAATGGCCGAAAGCCACGAGGGGGCCGGCGGAAGCCACTCCGAAGGTCGAGCTCTCGCAATCAAAATCAAACGCCTCGGTTTTTACTGGCCAACTATGCTTCGAGATTGTACCGAGCACGCCCGCTGCTGCGAACAGTGCCAACGTCACGGTCCGATGATCCACTCTCCAACGGAGCCGCTCTCTACAGCAACTGCGCCCTATCCCTTTATGCGATGGGCAATGGACATCATGGGTCCCTTTCCGCGGTCTAGACAAAAGAGGTACATAATCGTTGTCACGGACTACTTCACCAAATGGGTCGAGGCTGAAGCTTACGCCATGATACGAGCTAACGACGTTCAGAACTTTGTCTGGAAATACGTCATCTGCCGTCACGGACTCCCATACGAGATCGTCACCGACAATGGCTCACAGTTTATTTCTGCGACCTTCGAAGACTTCTGCGCGAAGTGGAAGATACGCCTGAGTAAGTCAACGCCACGGTACCCTCAGGGCAACGGTCAGGCCGAAGCATCAAATAAGATAATTATCGACGGACTCAAGAAGCGACTTGAAGAAAAAAAGGGTCTTTGGGCCGACGAACTCGACGAAGTACTTTGGTCGTTCCGAACTACCCCCCGTCAATCGACAAACCGATCCCCATTCTCGCTCGCTTACGGTCTGGAAGCCATGGCACCCGCAGAGGTCAACGTCAACAGCCTGCGACGCGTGATGATGACTAAGAATCCCGACCTAAATAATGATATGCTCGTTGACGCCCACGACCATATCGAGGAAGCTCGCGGCGAGGCCCTCGTCCGAATCCAAAACTATCAGCAGCTCGCCATGAGGTACTATAACAAGCGTATCCGCAACCGCAGTTTCGCCATTGGCGACCTCGTCCTTCGAAAGGTCTACGAAAACACCGCAGAATACCAGGCCGGCAAGCTCGGCGCGAACTGGGAAGGACCATACCAAGTAACCGAAATCATCCGACCTGGAGTATACCGGCTTATGACGATGAATGGAGAGATGATTCCCCGATCTTGGAACTCGATGAGTCTAAAGCGATACTACTACAACACCAACGTGCTCAACACACAGAAAGACTGAGGAAATCCTCCATCAGCAACCACTCCAACTACCGAACCAGACCGCAGCTCGCAGTAAACTATGGTCTATAAAAACAAAAATGCTCTACGAGCTCACTATCATTACTTATGTATCATGAACTACGAATGGCTTGATCCCTAATATAATGGGTACGTAGGCAGCCCGTCAAAAGGCACAGCTATTAATCAAAAATATATATATTCAGTTTATATCTGTTTATATCGCTGTTTATCCGCGCACTGGCATCCCCAGTCCCAAAAAAAAAAAAAAAAAAAAAACACGCTCTACGAGCTCATATCACGTCGGGGCTTTGGCCAAGTACCCGACCAAACTCGTTCCCTGTGAACTAAAGTGGTCTGATCAACCACGTCGCTAGAACGGAAGCACCAAACTTCCTTCAAAGCGACCTATAAGCCGGGCCAGTCCCGCAACCAGTCCGAAGCGTCTAAGCACAATAAGCCGAGTCCGCCTCGCATACTTAGTCACGCATCGAACAAACACCATAAGCCGGGCCAGTCCCGCAACCAGTCCAAAGCGTCTAAGCACAATAAGCCGAGTCCGCCTCGCATACTTAGTCACGCATCGAACAAACACCATAAGCCGGGCCAGTCCCGCAACCAGTCCGAAGCGTCTAAGCACAATAAGCCGAGTCCGCCTCGCATACTTAGTCACGCATCGGACAAACACTGTAAGCCGGGCTAGTCCCGCAACTTGTTTTAAAAACACCCAGGTACTGTGAAACGAGTCCGCCTCGCATACTTAAACTACGACAAAGGCATTACCTAAAGGCCGACCTCCGGGTCGCACACAAGCTCAAAAAATATATACAATAACAATACGACCTACGAATACGCAAGGATAAGAAGAGAGAGGACGAACTGGAATGCATTAAAACGCCTCCACGGGCAAAAGAAGAAAAAAAGTTCCAAGTCTTTACAAACAAAATACAAAGGCCACAGGCGGTCTGAAAGAAAAAAAAAAAAGAGAATATAAGGAGGATTAGTTATCAGCCCGCGCAGAAGGATCTTGAACAACCGGAATACCATTGAGATCGGACAGCTCTTCACCCGTGGTTTGGTCGACAGCTGGGGCCTCAGGGTCTTTAAGACTCTGGCTCTGAACAACAGGCGTTGTTCTAATCTCACCACCAACCGTCGGAGCGACCTCGATCTGGATAGGAGGATTGGCGGCCTGAGAGGGCGCAGCGGACAGCCACGAAGGAAGAGGCATTTCGAAATCCCCTTCTTCGGCCTTCTCTACTTCCAGGGCATCGAGCTGACCCTTGAATTTCTCAAAGTTATCGTCAAGAACTTTCAACCTCTCTTCAGGAATGGCGATGCCATCCTCTTTCCCCATCTTGATCAGATAACCTTTGATAGCCCGCGATTGACTCATCAACTCCGAAAGCCGAGTGACCTTCTCAGAATCTGCGATCGACCTCTTTATCAGCGCCAGCCGCTTATTGCAGCCCTCCACAGTGCTCTTCACAGTTGTAGCTCGGGACTTGCGAAGACGATCGACTTCAGTCTGGAGGGAGTCCTTTTGGCTTGCTACCAACTCCAATCGCTCGGAGGCATCTTTCTTTTGTGCTCGAAGATCCTCAACGATCTTACTCGAGTCCGCCAAAGCCTTGACGAGATAATCGATTCTCGACTTCAAGACAGGGACCTTCTCCGCCTCTTTCTTCTTCGATTCGAACTCCTTCTTCATCGATTCGAACTCCTTCTTCATTGACTCCTGCTCCTTAAGCTGCGACTCGTACTCTACGAGCTGCTTCGAGACCTTGAAGATCTTGCGCTCGTAGGAAATAATCAAGGAGTTCGTGTAGGTCATCATCTGCGAAGAAGACCGACAAAGCAAAAAAAAAATAACAACCAATCAGAAGAACCCCAGAAAGAGCAAGAATAAACAGACAAACAAGAGCTCACCTCCACCGAAGCCCCACAGATCTTACGATACATTTCGAATTCCTCCAGCTCCTCCGGCTTAGGAAATTCGTAAACCTCGTTGCAAGGGAACCGGGACCACAGGTCGGCACACGCCCTAGTATTGTTTATCATATGTTCAGGCGCCCTGTAGTCCAGCTCGAGCGTGTAATCCTTGGAGTCAACCGAAGGAGAGGCCGCAGCCGAAACGGCTTCGGGCATAACAGGGGAACTCTCCCGGTTGTCAGTCCGTGCCCTTTTACTCTGCCTTTCCGAAGCCTCCCCCAGCGGCCTCTTATCCGCAAGAGTCCTTGTCGCAGGCTCTCCGGCCGCAACGACGGTTGGGTTGACAGATTTCTTTTTCGCCGTTGCGGTCTCGGCCTGTTTGGAGGACTGCCCTCCAGCACGAATTCCTTTCCCAGGCGGGCCGGTCCCTCTGAGAGTTGAGGCCACATTCGTCCTCTTTGTACCGACCTTAGCCGGATCCTGCCCAGCCTTTTCAGCTAGGGCGGGCTTTTCGGGCAGAACCCCCTTTTTAGCCCGGACGATCTGTGTTGGTTTGATAGCCCGCGGAACTGGTCCGACCTATTTCTCCTTGGCAGCCTTAACTGCTTCATCTAGCGCGGCCTCATTATAATCGACCATCCGCCACGCCGGTTTCGCCTTCTTACCCATTTGCTTTTCAGCTCGCTTAAGGTTCCTCGCCTTTGGAACAACTGGAGGATGTGTGAAAGGGCGAAGAGGTTCAAGTTCGAGATCGAAACAACCTGCAAAGAGAACGGAGGCGTCGTCAAACAAAGTTGACAAAACCAGAATCGAGAGACTGGAAGAAACACTGACCGGTTAAGATTCTTCCAATACACCTCTGAATCCTTTGTTCGAGGAATTTGGGCCAGATCTGAGGGGCCAATGTCTCGATGAATCCAACAAGAGACCTTTCGCCGGTCTGCTCAGGGAAAAGTATCCTTGGCGGCGGTCTGTCTGCAAACAAAGAAAAAAAATTAGACGTCAGCCCGATCAACGAAATATAAAAATACTTCGGCGAAAACGTACTTATGTTGACATTCCAGCCCGCACAAATGGGCCACGTCGGGTTCTCAACAGATGCATCATTTATTTTTACAAAAAAATAAAAACATTCCCAGTCCGCGCTCTTATCAGCATCAGCGCCCGTAATCAACCGGTTGTACTTAGGTTTGGCCGAAACATAATAACGGCCTGAAGAACCTCTCCGCTTCAAAGCGGTTAACCCCTCAAAAGTATCGCAGTCGCAAACTAGACCCTGCTCCGTGGCCAAAACTAAGTACGCCATGAAGTTCCTGATGGACCCGTGGGTTAGCTGCGAAATGGCTAGGCCGCGACGAGCACAATACTCGATTAACAGCCTCGGAAGCGGGAAAAACAGTCCGCTCTCCTCAAAGAAGGATATGTAAAGACACATGTATCCATCCGGAGGCGACCAGGGACGTTCACCGCTCTGAGAAACACGAAAATCGACCTCCTTGGACAAGTTGCGAATCGACCAAATATTCGCAAGCATAGTATAATCGGCCTCGGAATCAAAGTCGTCCTTCCTCTTTAGCTCGATGCCAGGACCTAAGCCCGGTCCCAGGGCTCTAGCGCGAGCCTGTCGACATGAGATAGGTCGAAAGAGCGAGGATACGAAGAACCTCGTCAGACGACGAGCTGACAGGGATCAGCGACTGCGGGCTGTGACACTCCGGTCTCCGGATTGCCAACAGCGCTGGATCCGGCATCATCCTCAGCGAGAGGGTTGCCGCTCGCCGTCCTCTCGTCGGCATCCAGCGAAGGCACTTCGTGAATTGAAATGATAGGACTCTCAGCAGAGGAGGAAGAATCGGTTCTACCGGACTCGGAGAGAAAGTCATTCTGGGAATCGGAAGCCAAGGAAACCATGGTTGCCAAAAAAAAGGTATAGATCTGACGAGAATCTAGACCGATTCAGTGTGTTAACGAGTACAATAAAATACGACGAAGAACAAACCGGAGAAATCAGAGGAAAAGCAAGCAAGAGGGGACAAGAGAGATAGAGAAAAAAGTAACAGTACCTTAGAGAGAGAAGCAGGAGAAGCGAAATGAAGAAAACAGAAGGAGAAGCCCTGCTTTTATAGGCCCGAAGCGGAATACGAAGGGCCACGCCTCAAAGAAACCGCAGCGAGAACCAGTGAAATACCAACACGTGGTGATCTAGCGACTTCTCAGAATCATATCGAGTGTCTCGAAATCAACGCAGCTCGAACCGCCTCGCTTCGTTGATCTGGGGGGGGGCTACTGTTGGGCCCGGACCTGCGGCCCAACATTCTGAGTAAGTCGCGGGCTGCGAAATGCCTGGAGAAGAGGCCCATCAGGCTGCCATAAGCCTATTCTTCGATTAACCGCGGTCTAACTACCCTGGGTTAAGCTGACCCAGGGTAAACCCGCCGCCTTTCACTATAAATAGAGGTCAGAGGCTGATGGGACAACTCATTCACTCACGGACCTACAGAAAGGACAAACACAATCAGCTCGCTAGCCAGCGACCTATCACGATCTCTTAGCCAGCGACCTGATAGTTCGGGGTCTGTCCAGACTATCTCTAGCGGCCTGTTTGTACTAACGTCTTTGACTCAACTTTCTATTCACGAGATTCTTCGACCTCCGATCTATTACAAATTCATTGTCGATCTATTTGGTTCATACAGAAACCTCATCAAGCTCTGCCTTCAAAGACTCAAGCTTTAAGTTTGATTCCATCAGCTCAAAATTCGTGACGCGTTCCTCGAGTTGCTCGGCCCAAGACTCATCATCATCTGATTTATTCATCTCCAACGTAACCTCATCAAGCTTTATCTTCAAAGAGTCAATCCGCTCAAGATTCTTGATACGTTCCTCAAGTTTTTGGACACAAGATTCATAAGCATCATATGGTTTCTTCTTCTCCAACGAAATCTCTTCAAGCTTTGACTTCAAACAGTCCATCTTGGAACCAGATTCCATCACTTCAAGATTCTTGATACGTTCCTCGAGTAGTTGGACCTGAAAACCATCATCAACGTCATCTGCTTCCTTCTTCTTCTTCTTCAAGGAAACTTCATCAAGCTTTGACTTCAACCAGTCCAGCTTGAATCCTTCTTCAGCCAACTCACTCAACTTGGTGCAAGCGTTGCTTAGGACGTTCTTGTATTCTGCTTTTACCACGTGCTCCGCGAACTTCTTTCTAACCTGCCAAGGAAAACATATTTTTCTTATTCAGCCCTATAAAGCAAGTGGTGATTATTCAAAAGTAGAACAAGAGACATTGTTTTTTAACTTACCTGAGAAGCAAAAACATGAAAACAGTTGATATCTACACTCTCCTTCTTCTCTGATACATCCTCGACTTCTCCATCAACAGCTTCAAGAACATTAATGTAGACTTCGATGATGAGTTTGTCATTCTCCAAAATCCCTTTCTCCTGCAACTTGCTAAGAGGTAAGGTCTTTTGGAAACCCCATGATAGAGCCTTAGCGCAAAACAAGGTGCTTGGTTGTCCAACTGCGGAGCATAAACAAATTTAAGTTAACTTCTTCATCAACAATCACATGCTTAGGTATAGTTGCTACGTCCTCATCAAGATTCAAACATGAGTTTAGGTCTATTGCATGTTGCAATAACGTCCTATCTGAGCATCAAAATTCTAAAAGAAAAATAAAAAGAGTAAGGATATATAGCTTCATTACTTGATGTTCTGCAGACCTCTTTGTCTGATTGATTCAACACAACAAAGTAACATTTAGTACTTCGTTTCCATCCAGTTGGCAATAATGTAGGATTCACAACGTGCAGGTATAAAGACAAGTGATTATCAGCACGATGATCTCCCTTGGGATACACGTAGAGATACCTGAAAGAATGTTAAACAAAGATTATAGGGATATTTGGAAAATTGCCCCACTTCAAATATAATTTTGTCCCAATATACTTAAAATTTTATACTTTTGTCCCATTATGCTTTAATTATGTTCAAACTCGTTTTTATCCTTTAATTATGATAAAAAAAAAATTTGATCTTTAATTTTTAAATAAATTTTAAAACAAAAATAAATTTTTGGTCTCCAACAGCTCTTGGTGACTCGTTAATTTGCAATAACAAAAAGATGGGAAAGACCGAAGAAACCGTGTTTGTAAGACTGTCACTAATCTCCATCACCGACATCATCCATTCACATTTTCTATGTTATTTGTCTTGTATAATATATTACATGAAATAAACCAAACACAATCACATGACGTACATACCCATACATATATTATTTACTTATATCACAAGCAATGGATCAAGGGATCAAATAAAACAACACAACATAATTTTCCAAATTTTAATAGTGGATCGATCGATCCACACATATGGATCGATCGATCTGACTCTAAAATCTTCAAATTGAGTTGTTCGGTCGATCCTGGAGTTGTCCGACACTTTGAGCAAAAGTAGATCGATCGATCCATATGTGTGGATCGATCGATCTGATTCTAAAATCTTCAAATTGACTTGTTCGGTCGATCTTAGAGTTGTCGATTCTAAAATTATATAATCATTGAAACTCTTTTACGAAGATCACGAACATGCTTTTCTCCTTATTGCAGCAACCAACTCTTTTCTTCTTTAACCTTCTCTTTGTTCTGGGCTCTGTTTCTGGATGAAGCCGTTTAGGATCTCCAACCTTGCTTGCAAGAAAACCTAATCCTTTCCATGAGAACATTGAATGTGGAACTTTTTTTAATGATGATCCACATCGGCATCATAGTGAACTCCGGTTGTGCATCTTCAAGTATAAGAGTCCATCTGGAGAAAAGCATCAGAACGTCGGCTATGTTCCACATCCCACGCCTGAGTACTCTTGAGCGCACAGCCGAGTTCTTGATTCGGAATTTGACTATCTTTTCACTCACCACAATAACATCTATCTTGATTGATTTCTCCCCTAAAGGCCAAATCTTATTGACAATCACATGTATCTTCGCGACGTGAGGAGCTTTTGAGACAAATTGGCTGATGAGGAGATCTTCCCATAAAGGAGGATCAACGAGCATATCCTCCGGAACTGCGACAACACCACTGGAATTCCCGCTTTCAAAGTTGTAAGCGTTTGTCAACATTAAGCTTAACATGAGTCGGGTCTTCGATTTTGTCAGTCATAACACCTTCTAAGTTTACTGATTTCGTGGGCTCTTGATTCAAATCAAAGTCAAATTTAGGTTTAAAAGACACACACAACTGTATCGAAGATTTCTTCCTTAAGTAGCCAACAAAATTTTTCACTTGACGATCACTGGATAAGAAAACTGGAGGAGATCCTAAATTGTTGATCAAATCCCCAGGTAAATAACTGCACTCGATCGTATCAGTTTGCTCGATTCCGTAATCCTCTAAAACCATAGCTTTAAGCTCCTTAAGAGTAGTTGTAGATTCCAAAGCAAGTAATCTACCTCTTTTCCTTCGTCAGCAAGAAAGCTCCATCCTTTACTGGAGCATGATATCCATTCACTACATGTGACATAAACATGCAACATAATCAAAAGAATAAGAAGTTGTCGTGAAGAAGAAGATGAAGTCGCGAACCGAGGAAGAAGAAGTCGCAGAACCTAGATTTTAAAACCAAATATTCACTTCAATAAGATCCTAGATTTAAGGAAATTTAAAACCTAACTTAGTAGAATGTACATTCTACGTTCGGTAGATGATAGACAATACGGTAGAATGTATATTCTAGAAACGGTAGATGCTAGACAAAACGGTAGAATGTATATTCTAGAAACGGTAGATGATATTGGAAACGGTGGAAGAAACATTCTGCGTAGACGTAGATGACAGACCATTCAGTAGAACACATTTTCTACTTCTCAGTAGAACACATTTTCTACTTCTCAGTAGATACTAATAAGCTAGGCAGAACCTACAATCTACGGGTTCGTAGAGCTACTAGCGGTAGAACGTACATTCTGGAAGGCGTAGGAGAAAAATATAAAAAAAAATTTTAGCTTTTTTGTAAACTTTAAAAATATTTGAATATATAGAAATGCATATCTTTTAAGTTCTTGTAATTATAGTATTTTTAAAAAATTTAAAAACTGGTTATTTCTATTTTTTTTTTTTCACTTAAGGGCAATGTAAAATGAGAGAGGTGTATTGGAACAAAGTCATTTTCAAAGTGGGGCAATTTTCCAAATTTCCCAAGATTATAACCCTATTTTTAAATCGAGTCCGATAGATAATCAATCTTCGAGAAATTTTACTCTTGAAAAGTGTAACAAAAGCTAAGTTAAAAACTTGAGATTCTTGTCGTTTTATTTACCATTCGCATCCACCACTCACGAATGTCTGAGACGTTATGTAAGATTCCTTCTTCGAGAAGTTATCTATCTCAAACCTGTAACTCGGCCTTTGATTCCACATATTTGATTCAAAACGCTTTCGTAGGTTTTGTGATTTTGATCAAAGACGAATTTTTCAGAAACGTTGGTTGATACCCACATAAAAGTCCTTTGTTTATAGAAAAGGGAAAAAGAAAAAGGAAAACGTTTTCAAAACCCTATCTCAATAGGAATACTCAAATTCAATAAAATAAATTAACGATAATTATTCCTCTCTTCATTAAAAAAAATAGAAATTTCACATATCAACGTAGATTCAAAGACGAAACCTCCTTGAGATCGAAGTTTGTGTATTAGTGAATACAGTTGAGATAAGGATTATTTAAAGATAAGTATCGAATATAGTTTGATAAATGTAAAGTAAGCAAGAGCTTTGGGAAAACTTGTTATCCTCTTCAATCTCACGTTACACATATATATACAAGCTTTTACGATAACCCCAAACTATGATCTATGTTTATCTATACATACATAGTCATTATCCTAATATCAGAATATACACATAATTATCCTAAGAGAAGGTTCTAGAACCATCTAGAACCTTAACACTCCCCCTCAAGTTGGCGAGTGTAGATCACAAACTCCCAACTTGAACAACAAGTAATCGAAACTCGAACGTCCCAAGGCTTTAGTAAGGACATCAGCGACTTGCTCTGTAGTACGAACATGTTTGGTGACAATAAGACGATCTCGAACAGCATCACGAACACTATGGCAATCATTTTCGATGTGTTTAGTTCGCTCATGGAAAACTGGATTTGCAGCTATATGAAATGCAGATTTATTATCACAAAACATCTCCATTGGACCGGTGAGTGGGACTCCAAGATCCACTAATAATTTTTTAAACCACTTGAGTTCTCGCAATGTTTCTGCCATAGCTCGATATTCAGCTTCAGCCGACGAATGTGACACTGTATCCTGTTTCTTAGTCTTCCAAGAGACGGGAGAACCACCCAAATGAAGGACAAATGCGGACAGGGAGCGACGCGTCAATGGACATGCAGCCCAATCCGAATCGCAATAAGCTTGAACACGTAAATGACCATCAGCCGACAACATTATCCCTTGTCCAGGACTTCCTTTGATGTAGCGAATAACACGAATCACAGCATCCCAGTGAGCTTCTCTTGGTTCGTGCATCACTTGAGAGAGAACATGAACCGCATATGACAAGTCTGGTCTTGTGTTAGTAAGATACACTAGCTTTCCAACAAGCCTACGAAAACGAACCGGATCCTTAAACAAAGGACCTTGGTCCGACAAAAGCTTATGATTTTGCTCAATGGGAACTGACAATGGCTTACAACCTAGCAACCCTGTCTCTGCAAGCAAGTCCAACGCATACTTGCGCTGTGTGAGATAAATACCTAGTGGTCCACGGGCAACTTCGATACCAAGAAAATACTTGGCCTTCCCAAGATCTTTCATATGAAAGCACTTGCTCAAATATACTTTGAACTTCTCTAACATGCCCAACTCGCTGCAACTTATAATCAAATCATCAACATATACTAGCACACGAAGACTCACATCCCCTTTGATGTAGGTGAAGAGAGAATAATCAGAATATGATTGTGTAAACCCAAAATTCAATAAAGCTTGAGATAGCTTAGCGAACCAACACCGCGAAGCTTGTTTTAAACCGTAAAGTGACTTCTTAAGTCGACAAACTTTGTTTGGGGCACTGGCCTTAAATCCTTGTGGTAATTTCATGTACACTTCTTCCTCTAAATCTCCATGAAGAAAAGCGTTATGGACATCCATTTGATGAATTTCCCAGCCTTTAGCAGCAGCCACTTTGAACAATGTGCGGAGTGTAGTCATTTTAGCTACTGGAGCAAACGTCTCGTCATAATCTTCTCCTTCGACTTGATGGTTTCCACAGACAACTAGTCTTGCTTTATGCCTCTCGAGGGTCCCATCTGAGTTGTACTTTAAGCGATACACCCATTTGTTCGCAAGCGCAACTTTTCCTTCCGGTAAATCTGTAATTTCAAATGTTCCAGCATCTTCAAGAGATGCCATCTCACAGCCCATAGCATTATTCCAATGCTCATCTTGAACAGCTTCGTTAAATGATCTCGGCAATTCTCCAGCTGTGACGGCTGCCAAGAAAACTCTATGGTTTTCGGAAAACTCGTCATTATAAATATAATATTCTAAGGGATAGGATGAAGAGGATGTATTACCTTGAACCGTGTTCGAGTCCCCTAATGGAGCGTCATGAGAGAAGGGCAATGGATGATTATGTTTATCTGAATAGCAAACTGCATTGTAGGTGACATAATCGTGAAGTTTAAGAGAAGGGAACTTTGTACGTCTTCCTCTTCCAAGTAACGCAGAGTCGTTCTGTGTTTCCTTTACTTGAACCGGAGCTGTTGTATGTGTTGGTTCGTGTATAACAGGCTCAGATGTTGTCTCTATGACAGGTTCTATGACAGGCTCTGTTTCCAGGACAACAGAGGTTGGAGCCTCATGACCAACCGCTGGTTCGGTGACTACTACGTCAACCGGAGTAGACACAAAAAATTCTCTCCCCCTGTCGTGAAAGTCGAGAAGCGACGGTGCATACTCAAGTTGCGGCTGTATCACACATGAACGAGTCAAATCTTCTACATGATCGTTGTACGGAAATGTACTCTGAACAAAGCTCACATCTCTTGATTCAAAAAACTCATTTTTTTCAAGATCATAGAGCTTCCAAGCCTTCTTTCTGAATGGGTAACCAACAAAGATGCACTTTCTACTTCGCTTGCCAAACTTGTCCTTGTCTCTTGATGCATGATGTGCAAAGCATAAACAACTGAATACCTTAATCATGTCGTACGATTGAGCTTTACCAAACAAAATCTCATAAGGAGTTTTGCCTTTTAACACACTCGAGGGAGTTCGATTGATAATATGTGCAGAGGCAAGAACACTTTCTCCCCAAAATTTGACCGATAAATTAGCTTGAAAAAGAAGAGAACGTGAGACATTGAGAATATGTCGATGCTTTCTCTCTACTCTACCATTTTGTTGTGGTGTGGCTACACATGAGGTTTGGTGGAGAATTCCTTGCTGGGTGAAGTATGAAGACATACACATAAACTCCGTTCCGTTGTCTGATCGTACGATTTTAACTTGCTTTTCGAACTGTCTATGTATCATTGAAATAAAATTGTGTAAAGCTTCTTTGACTTCCCGTTTTTCAAGCAGCAAGTATATCCAAACTGCTCGAGAATGATCGTCGACGATGGTTAAGAAGTATCTTGCACCGCAAGAAGACGGTGTACGGTATGGCCCCATAGGTCACAATGAATTAAATCAAAACACGCTGAAGCTTTATTAGAACTATCGAAAAACACTTCTCGAGTTTGCTTAGACTGAAAACAAATTTCACACCCTCCAAACTTGTTAGAAAAATTCTTAACATTAGAAATGAAAGGTAAAGACCCTAAAACACCAAAAGAAGGATGCCCCAATCGTTGATGCCACAGACTATGATCCTCAGCGGCTGTAACTCTGTTTCCTCTAACGATTGTCACATCCCGATAAACATAAACACCATTCCGTTCTTCACCGACTCCAATCAGGGTCTTCGTAAAACGGTCTTGTAAAACACATATAGTATCAGTTAGTACCGCAAAACAACTAGTTTGCTTTAACAATTTTGCAACAGAAAGTAATGTGCAATTCAAACTAGGCACAAGCAACACGTTGTCCAGTGTTATTGTTGACGACAGCAACAAGCTACCACATTGAGTTGCGAAGACTTGACTTCCATCGGCAAACGATACGGGACAAGAAACAATAGGACGTAAATTTTTAAGGATGCGTTTATCTCCAGTCATGTGATGAGAACATCCAGTATCAAGAATCACTTCTCCTGTTTGAATCTTACCGTTCAACCGATCGGGAACAGGATTAGGCTTTTGTTGTTCGATGAGCTTCGTCAAAGAAGCCCACTGCTCCGGTGTGAAGTGAGGCACAGACGGCTGAGTAGAAGCATGCGATACTTGAACTGCATTCGAAGAAGATTGGAAGGCACCTCTTCCTCTTCCAACCATTCCTCTGCCTCTCATGTTTCCTCCACCACGTGCTCTGTTTCCTTGACTTCCACCTTTATTTTTCTCCGACCACCAGTCTGGAAATCCAACAATTTGCCAACAATCCTTCTTCTCGTGTCCACTACGGCCGCAATGGGAGCATATCATAGCAGATCGTGTTCGAGCAACAGCAGCTGTAAGACCATTCATATATGCTGTTTCAGGAGCACGAGATTGCTCTGCTTTTGCAACAAAACCAACAACTCCTTGGCCTGCATCGTTTCTCACCGAATCAAGCCTTCTCTCCTCTCGTATCACACGTTGATACACACTATTCAGTTCAGGCAACGGCTCCAAACCAATGATGTTAGTGACCACGTTGCCGAAACGAACCTCATCCAGCCCCATAAGAAACTGATGTACACGTTGTTCTTCATACTCCTTGAGATACGTTTCTCTTGCCGTACATGTACATGCCGGAATTGGCTTGTAGCTGAGGAGCTCCTCCCACTTCACAGAGAGCTTCCCGTAATAATCAATAACACTCAAACCATCTTGCTTGCACGATGCTAGTTCTGCTTTGAGTTGATGAATACGAACTGCATTACCAATAGAAAATCTCTTCATCAGATCGTTCCATAACTTCCGGGCGTCAGACGTGAAGGTCACGGTTGAACGAATCTTAGGTGAGATCGAAGCCCTAATCCACCCAACGATCATGGAATTCACCGTATTCCATTGTTCTAATTCGGTGGGGTTATCAACAGGTTGAACTAACGTCCCATTGATGAAACCCGACTTGCGCTTTGCCCTAAGCGCATTCTCCAGCTCCGTTGCCCATTCGGCATAATTATCCCCTATTAACATAACAGGGCAGATGGCAGTTCCTGGGTTGTCCGATGATGATAACTCGTAATACGAAGGTATCGCCTTCATAACTTCTTTGGTCTCCGTTGGTTTCTCCATGAAGAGAAATTCGAACTTCGAATTTTAATGACTAAACTTTTAAGAATGTTGAACAGCTCTGATACCATGTAAAGTAAGCAAGAGCTTTGGGAAAACTTGTTATCCTCTTCAATCTCACGTTACACATATATATACAAGCTTTTACGATAACCCCAAACTATGATCTATGTTTATATATACATACATAGTCATTATCCTAATATCAGAATATACACATAATTATCCTAAGAGAAGGTTCTAGAACCATCTAGAACCTTAACAATAAACATCAATTCCTAAGTTGACGTCAAAATCTAGTTTTAATCTGTTTCATGCAACTTTCTATGATTATCCAGATGGCTTCTTTGTGACCCATAATCAAATATTTGAGTCACATGGTAATTAAAATTCTGACTCTACTACTACCATTATTTGAGTACTTTGATAGCCAAACTAATAAACATACGAAAAAACACAGATGCAGAACAAGAACCTCTTATACTTTTTTTACAATTTGGTAAGTACAACAATATAAACGAAGATTACGGATCAAGGAAAGAAGATTTCAGCTACGTATAATTTAATAGCAGCACTTTCCAAAATCATTATAATTATTAGTTTTATAATTGAATTAAAAGAAAAATGTGTTCTTCTATATATGAGGTGACCTTTCAATTAGCTCTGCTTTCAAAGCTACACTAGACGCCTCTTGAACAGTCTATACAGTTTGCAAACCCATCTTCTCTTGTATAGAACTTTTTAAACCATTGATGTATTGGATTACCTTTTGGTTCTTTGTCTCTCCTAGATCATTGCGTTCAGAGAAACGTAGGAACTCGGCTGTGTATTTTGTCACAGTCTTCTTGCCTTGAACACAATCAAGATACATCTTGTAGAGAATATGCTCGTAGTCTTCTGATAAAAACCGTTCTAGCATCAACTGTTTCATATGATGCCAAGTTCTAACTGGTCCTTTCCTTTGTTTATGAAGAACAAGTTTATCCCACCATACATCATCAGTTTTCTTCAACCTGATTGCTACCATCTTAACTTGCTTATTCTCATGAACACCCATGACATCAAAGAATCGATCCACATCGATCTGCCAATCTAGAAACTCTTCCACACTCATAGTTCTGTAAAACAATGGAATCTCAACCTTTACTCGATAAACATGATTGTTCTGTCGATTTCCTTGTTCGACTACCTCTTATTCCACAGGTTCTTCATAATCAGAACTCGAATTCTCAACAATAGCATCACGGCTATTTCTAATCCTTTGAACCACCTCTCTATTTCTTTGATGATTTTTGTTAACCCTAATCAACTCTTCTCCTCTGTCTCTTGTTATTGGCGTTTCTAATCTCAGTTGTTAGATTCACCATCGATTCATTCAAAGCAGCTAGGGCCATGGTATATCCGCTGGTAAAACCATGCAAATTTGCTTTAGTTGCTGATTGATCTCCCATGATCAAGCTTCGAAAAGAGACAGGAGAAAGCCTGCTCTGATACCACTTGACGCAGTCGGAAAACTCTAGGAAAAGCAAGCGCTAAACCACCAAAAGGATCAAAATCAAGTTCACAAACGATGAACTTAAAGGATAAAACTCAGAAATCCACCAGAATAGGGTTTTGGAATCCACCAAAAAGAGAAAACTCTGAAAGTTATTATTAAAAAAAAATAAGATACGTCTCTTGGCTACAAAGTAAAAATGTTTAAATAATAAAACAAAACCCTAAGAAAATATCCAAAGCCAGAAAAAAGAAGGAAAATAATTAATTAAAAAAAGGAAACGTTTTATTCAAACATCTCCTGTATCACATTTACATAATCTATCGATGTTTACCTTATTAATACTCTTTAACATTCTTAGACATGAAAAAAATGTTTGCGTTAAATTAATAGGAAAGAAGGGATGACCATGTATAAAGGAATTTAATGCAATGTGGAGATTGTAAAGCTTGGGTATGGTTATTAACTTATTAGAAGGCAAAGAGAAAGACAATGGTAGTAAACGTCGTTTTGTCCTCAATTTGTTGCAAACAAGATCTAAACTGTTTTCTTATTCATTACATATATTTCGTAAGTTTGATTTTTGTTCAACTTAAGAAATGATAATAACCATGGTTTAAAATTCATTAGAGATGATTATAGGTTTACGTTCACATGCATATATGTCGAAAGTAAATTGTATCATACTAAAATTGTCTTATACACGTTTTTATATTAGCAAAATCACACTTATAAATATGACATTTCTTTTTGTCTTTAACTATTAGATAATTTACAATGAAAATAATGTATTTCGTAATATAAAATTTAAAAATATTGCATATTTTAGTAGAACAGTTTTTTCTTACTTAGTTTATAATCCTTGTTTAGAATATATTCTTTATTTTCTTTTTAATTTTTTTTGTTAATATTAGAAATATTATATATTATAACCAAAACATCGAAAAGTACATAACGAAGGTCTTTTGATTAAGCTGAATCTCTAGACTATTAAATCCGTAAATCAATAAAAACGAAGCAAAGGAAACGATATATAGAGTAGTGTCTACTAAATGAAAACGATAAACTAGCAACTTGATTTCTACGTCAAGCAACATCGTCAACCAACAAAAATACATCAGCAGAAGATTTGTCCTTCTTCTTCTCCAGTTCAACTTTGTGACATGCCACCATCAGCTCAAGATTTTTGAGACGTTCCTCAAGTTGCTGGGCACGAGAGTTTTCTTTCTTCCTCTCTAAGGAAACCTCATCAAGCTATGTCTTCAAAGACTCAAGCTTCAAGTTTGATTCCATCAGCTCAAGATTCTTGGCGAGTTCCTCGAGCTGCTCGGCCCAAGACTCATCATCTGATTTATTCATCTCTACCGTAACCTCATCAAGCTTTGTCTTCAAAGACTCAATAAAGTACCATTCAAGAAACTTGACGCGTACCTCGAGTTGCTCGGTCCGAGACTTTTCTTTCGTCCTCTCCGAGGAAACCTCATTAAGCCCTGTCTTCAAATCATCAAGCTCTATCTTCAAATGCTCAACCTTGAAGCCCGTTTCTTTCAGCTCAAGATTCTTGACGCGTTTGTGGAGTTGTTGGAACAGAGACACAGCAGCATCATCTGATTTCTTTCTCTCCAAGGAAACCTCAAGCTTTGCTTTCACCTTTCTCAATTCCATCCGCACAAGATTATTGATACGTTCCTCGAGTTGCTGGCCTCGAGACTCATCAGCATCTTCTGCTTTCTTCAACGCCAATAAAACCTCTTCAAGCTTTTCTTTCACCTTTCTCAATTCCATCACCTCAAGATTCTTGAGACGTTCCTCTAGTTGTTTGACCCAAGACCAATCAGTATCATTTGTTTTCTTCCTCTCCAAAGAAACCTCATCAACCTTTGTCTTCAACCAGTCTAGCTTGAAACCTACTTCAATCAGCTCACACAACTCGCTGTGAGCATTGCTTACCTCAGTCTCTGAGTGATTCTTTGAAAGCTTCTCAAGTGTGTCAATCAGATTGAGGAGAACATTCATGTATGCTGTCTTCACCATTTCGTTCTTTGGTTTGAAATCTTTTGCAATGTCTGGGTGCTCTGCGAATAGCTTTGACACTAGAGTAGCCTGCAACGGAAAAGTATATGTTTATGTTACTCAGAAAAGGAATTTAAATCTATTCCTAAACAGAAGAAGAAAAACAAATCATATCCTTTTAAACTTACATATCTGAGAAACCAAAACCTGAAATCCATTGATTTCCACAGTTTCCTTCTTCTCTGAAACATCTCCATCAACAGCTTCAACATTTGTAATGTAGACTTCAATGATGAGTTTGTCCATATCCCAAAACCCTACATTTTCCTTAAGTTTGCTTACAGGCAATGTCTCTAGAACACCCCAGGATGGAGTCATAGCGTTAAACGAATAGCGTGCTTGTGCAACTGTGAAACATAAAGAAAAACAACAAAGTAAACTTCATCAATGTATATATATATATATATATCTCTTGAATGAGAATATTTTACTTACTTGCCAGTGAAGTTATTAAAGAGTATGGTTCCCTAATTTATGGATGGATATAACTTCATTACCTGGTGTTTTATAGAGAACTTTGCCGGGTTGATTCGACAAAACGAAGTAAAAATCAGCAGTCCTTTTCCATCCAGATTGTAATAAATTAGGGTTTGCAACGTTAAGGGACAACGACAAGTGACTATCAGCACAAATATCTCCCTGGGGATAAACGTATGCGTTGAGATACCTGAAAGAATATGAAACAAAGATTAAAAAATACCTTACTTACAATCAAAGTATCAAACGTACACATCAATCATCGAGAACAGAGACAGAGAGAGATTAAAAAAGCTAGTTTATTGTTTTACCATTCGCATCCGCCACACAAGAATGTCGGAGACGGTAGTATGGTAGTGGTAGATTCCATCTTCGAGAAGTTATCTATCTCAAACCTGAAAGTAGCTCTTGGATTCCAAGTATATGGATTCCACATACTTGGATTTGGATTCCACATAGTCGAACTCCACATATTTTGATCAAAACGCTTTCGTAGATTTTCTTACTTGGAGCAAATTAAGACGAATTCATCAGAAACTTGGGATACTTTCACACACAAAAGTCTTCTATTATAGAGGGAGGCAAAAAGAAAAAGGAAAACTTTATGAAAACCCAAGCTCAAAAGGAAACCCGAAAAAATAATTAAATTTATCAAAACCTATTCTTAATTACTTAACTAAACCAATATAACTATTCCTATTTTCATAATACTAATTTTATTAAATGACATTAATAACATAAATGGCAATTAAGAGAGAAATGAGGTAAAATAAATATTTTATTTAATGATTAGGAAAAAGACCCACATATATGCGGGTTTATGATAAAATATTTTATAATCCGTATAAAAACCAAATTCAAAAAGGTAAAAAAATAAATAAATCACCATGAATATAAACAAAATAAAAACGAAAATGTTGATATAAAATAATTTAAGAGTTAGTTTTTTTATCTTGGTTGTTTTTCTTATTTGATTTCCAAGTAATTTTTAAATTTTATCACGTAACTAGTATTTTTTTCTATTTATGTATGAAGTAATTTAGTTTTTATTACTTCACTACTCTATTTTTTTATAAAATTTTGAATTAATTACTCATTTTCTTATTCCCTTGAATTTTTCAGTTTACAAATATTTAATAATCTGTAAAAAGAAAAAAAAAAACTGAAAAGTGCAAGACCACTAATAGAAAAATCTCACTGTTATTAAATTGTTTTGACTCTTTTTATTATATTATTTTTCAATTTAAATTTGTCAAATATTTCCAAATAATTAGTTTTTTTCTATTCCTAATTGAATTAGGTTATTTTTTATATATCTACTTATATATCTATTTTTCCAAATTTTGACCAAAACTCATATTTTCAGTTTCAAACTAAAATAAAATTTTAATAAAATTTCTTTCAAATAATTAATTTCTAAATTTTGCAAGAAGCGAATGATGCATAAAGTTTTAGCTTGCAATTTGCAGTAAGCGAATGAAAATACTACAATTAGATCATCGTAATCTATCTCAACTATCGAATAAGAGGATAAATGATGTTATTATCTACTGAAAAACTCGAAGTTTAAAATTCGTCAAAGAAATTATCAAAGTTTAATAAAATTGTTTGGTGAGAAGATTACACTACAAGAAAACATAGTTAAAACCGACGGAATTACCGACGTGTATGAATCCGTCAGCAATTACCGACTAATAACCGACGAAAAACCGACGAAAATACATTTTGTCGGTTTTTCGTCGGTTAATAATTGACGAAATATTTTTTGTCGGTTTATCGTCAGTTATACCGACATGATAACCGACGACAAATTGTTTTGTTGGTTTATTGTCGGTTTACTAGTACCGACGATTCATATTCCATCGGTAATGGCGACAAAACCGACGAATTACCGACGGATACCGTTCTAATATCCACACAATTTTACGTTCACTCTCAGTCTCATCTCTCATTCTCATCCTCTCATTCTCATTCTTTATCACTCTCTATCAAACGCCAAAAAAAATTCATCATTTTCTCTCCGTAAAAAAAACATACAGCAAAATCAATGTCTTATTTCCGATCGTGGATGGACGAGCCGATACATGATCCAGAGTCAAATGCAATAAACGACGAGTACGCACGAGGTGTTGGAGAGTTTATGGATATAACTTGTCGACAAGCATCCGCCCAGAAAACTGGTATGTTGAAATGTCCATGTTGTGTTTGCCGGAATTCTCGTAACATTAGGATTAATTTCGTCTGGAGTCACTTATATACCAATGGATTTATGGATGGTTACAAAATTTGGTTGCTCCATGGTGAAAGACCGGAATATGGTAGTACTAGCGAATCATCATATGTTGCGAATAGAATAGAGGAACATAGAGCCGATAGTGTAGATTTTGGTGTTGGTACGGTTCAGATGGTGAATGATGCATATCGAGAACATATAGGGACGGTGGATGAACCTAATTTGCATACGGCTGAAGAACCAAATTTCGAGGCCCGAATATTTTTTGATATGTTAGACGCATCTAAACAGCCATTATATAGAGGTCATACTCCTTTATCATCTGCAAGTAGATTGATGTCGATAAAACAGACTACAATTTGGCAGAAGATTGCGTGGATGCCATAGCAGATTTTGTGAAAGACATCTTGCCTGAAAATAATCTTTCTCCGGCTTCATATTACGAGGTTCAAAAATTAGTATCTGGTCTTGGATTGCCATATCAGATGATTGATGTCTGCATCGACAATTGTATGATATACTGGAGAGAAGATGAAAACCTTAAGAGATGTAAATGGTGTGGTCAACCCCGATTCAAGGAAACAAGTGGGAGATATCCTATCCCACATAAAAGGATGTGGTATTTACCCCTTACAAATAGGTTGAAGAGGTTATATCAATCTGAGCGTACAGCAGAGGCGATGAGATGGCACGCAGAGCATAGAACAGAAGAAGGGGAAATTACGCATCCTTCTGATGCGGAAGCTTGGAAACATTTTCAGGCTGTATATCCGGATTTTGCTTATGAGCGAAGGAATGTATACCTTGGATTATGTACAGATGGTTTCAATCTGTTTGGCAAGCATGGAAGACAATATTCTTTGTGGCCAGTAATTGTAACACCTTACAATTTACCTCCGTCGTTGTGCATGCGTCGAGAGTTTTTGTATCTTTCGATTCTCGTTCCCGGTCCTGAACATCCAAAGAGATCACTTGACGTTTTCCTACTGCCATTGATTTATGAGTTGCAAATGTTATGGGAACACGGCGTTGAAGTATATGATATATCTTGCCAACAAAACTTTAAGATGCGAGCGGTACTTATGTGGACGATAAGCGACTTTCCTGCTTATGGTATGTTATCCGGATGGACGACACATGGAAAGTTATCTTGTCCTTATTGTCAAGATAACACAGATGCATTCCAATTGAAGCACGGACGAAAGACATGCTGATTTGATTGTCATAGAAGGTTTCTACCTGCGCGTCATCCTTATCGTCGTAGCATGACTTTGTTTACGAAGAACAAGCGAGTGAATGATGTTCCACCTCCCGAAGCAGATGGTGATAATATTTTGATTCAGTTACGGGATTTTGGAGCATCGAGGACTCGTGATGTTGGTGGGAAAGGACATACAAATTTATTCGCTGCTGGTGTGAATCACAATTGGCACAAAAAGAGCATATTTTGGGATTTGCCGTATTGGAAAGACCATTTGTTGAGGCACAATCTAGACGTCATGCACATTGAGAAGAATTTCTTCGACAACATCATGAACACCGTCCTAAACGTACAAGGGAAGACAAAGGACAATTTAAAGTCTAGATTAGACTTGGCAAATATATGCTCTCGTTCCCAACTCGAAGTACTGCCAGATGGAAAGTGTCCAATACCGACATATCGTTTAGAAGTGCCAAAAAAGCAAGCGTTCTTCGAGTGGATTATTTGTAGTGTCAAGTTTCCTGATGGTTACGCATCCAATTTGCGTAATTGCATTGACCTTGCAGAAGGAAAGTTTAGTGGAATGAAAAGTCATGACTGTCATGTTGTTATGCAATGCCTACTTCCATTTGCTTTTGCACATCTTCTTCCACAGAACGTTCATGAAGCTATTGCAGGTAAACTATATTTACCAATTAATTTTTGCCATTAATTAGGTAAATTATTCATACCAATATAATTTATAATTAATGAATTTTTTAATTATGTAGCTGTTGGTGGGTTTTTTCGAGATATATGCACAAGATCGCTTACAGTTGACGGTATCCGCAATTTAGAGGCAAATATTCCGTTGATCTTATGCAATCTCGAGAAGATATTTCCACCATCATTTTTTGATGTTATGGAACATTTACCAATTCAC
Source organism: Arabis hirsuta (assembly GCA_964056655.1). NCBI lineage: Eukaryota > Viridiplantae > Streptophyta > Magnoliopsida > Brassicales > Brassicaceae > Arabis > Arabis hirsuta. The sequence continues at coordinate 49,343,258 of OZ053298.1, forward strand.
CTCCCTCGAGAAGTAGCATTAGGAGACCCTGTTCAATATCGATGGATGTATCCTTTTGAGCGTTATATGTTCCATCTAAAAAAGAAGGTTAAAAACTTAAACAAAGTCGAGGGTTCCATTGTCTCGCAGAGCATAAATGAAGAAGTTTTACACTTTGCCGAATATTACTTTCCATCCGAGGTTCATACAAAGAGTCGTAAGCCTTCTCGCCACGATGATGGAGGCGACCGACCAAGTTATCATGTCTACGTACCTAATTTGTTTACACAAATTGGTCGTTTAAGTGGGAAAGGAAAGAAGCGAAAACTTTCAGAGCAGGAGTATACGCATTTGCATAGGTATATTCTCAACAATTGTGAAGATATTCTGCAATATGAGAGGTAATTAATATTATGAATTTTTTAAATATTATATTTATTTCTAAAATACTAATAGATTTGATGTAGGATTTACATGGCCTTAATACGCACCTACTACACGGGTTACACTGAAGAACAACTTGAAAAAGTAAAAGAGGGAGATTTTTCTGTTTGGCTTGCATTTTATGTAAGTGTTATATAAATATTTATTAATTATTATTTTAAAAAAATTACATGTCCCAAATTATAATTAAATTGTATTTAACTTATCACAGGTATCAGAGGAGGTAGACAAAGGTCAATCATTTCCATCATGGTTATTAGAATTCATAAACGGACCTAACTACATTGTAACTTCATATCCGAGATATTGCACGAGGGGATACGCATTTAGGATTCATGAGGAGGGGTCAAAGAGAACAACAGTGGATTACGGTATCTCATCGACATCTGATGATATTGTGTATTATGGTATCCTTAGAGAGATACTAGAAGTTCGATATCTTGACATGATCAACTTAAGGTCCGTTGTATTCCTCTGCGATTGGTACGATCCAATTATTGATAGTGGTGTTCGGATTGACAAGTTCGGAGTTACATCGGTCCACTCACGAAAAAGACTAATGAAATATGACCCTTTCATCCTTGCATCACAAGCAGATCAGGTACAAACATGTGGTTCATTGTTTACATAATTACATTTTTATGAAATTTATTTATTTTACTTAGGTATGTTACATTCGCTACCCACAAGTCACAAATCGGATAGATCCTTGGTTGACCGTAACATCTATAAATCCAAGAGGAAGACTTTATGGAGTTACCGATCATGAACCATTACAACCTAGCGGAAGTGGTTTAATGGCTCCGGTTGAGCATTCTCTTGAAGTCGACCTTGTCATTGACTTCACTAATTTCACACATGATAGAGTTCATGAAGACTCAGAGCAATCAGTAGGAGAGTTTGGCGATGATGAAGATTCAATTTCTTCTAATTACTCTACTGATTCGGAATAGTTAATTATAATGTATTTGATCATTTTACTTTTTTTTATCATTATATAATATTTTTGGATAATTTCGATATTGTGTATTTTTGATATGTTTATAATATTATTGGACAATTTAAAAATAATAATTTGGAAAATTACATAAACCGTCGGCTTTCCGTCGGTTTTTCGAAAAATTTACTGACGGAAAACCGACGGTTAATGAAATTTTTCCGACGAATAACCGACAACTGGCCTTACCGCGAGACGAGAGTTTCCTTACCACGCCCCGAGGGTTTCTTACCGCGACACGATAGGTGCCCGACAAAAAACCGACAACTTGTGTCAAATAACCGACAATTAACCGACGCCTTTTATATTTTGATATCCAAATACGAAATCGTGTTATCAAAACAAGTAGTTTTTCTACTTCTATTGATGTTTCCAACTACAATAAGTGTTATACCAACATTAAAATGATATAAAATGGTGGTTTATATTAATTCTAATAAAATAAGTAACTAATGGTATAAGTGTTATGTATACTTATGTACATATATTTGTGATTTGCATTTTAATTGTTAAAATCTTATAAGAATGATATAAAAAAATTGTCAAACCTCTAAATTAGAGACTGCAATGGTAAAGCATTATCAAATAAGTCTAATTTTAATACTAAACCGTAAAATTTAAATTGATACCCTATCTATACCCTAAACTGTCGGTTAGGCGTCAGTTCAGAGATGGAACCGTCGGTTTTCCGTCGGTTATGATAGATTTTATTTAATGATTTAATTTTCAATCCGTCGGTTATTCCGTCGGTTGTGAAATTTTTTCCCCCGCCACAATCTTCCCCAAACTATTTCACACCCGCCATTAACTTTCCCCAAAAAATTTCACAAAAAAATTTAAGTTCCGTCAGTTTTCCGTCTGTTTTACCAATTCCGTCGGTAATCCGTCGGTTATCTTAAATAAATATCACCTCAACTGTAAATCTCGAAGCTTCAGCCTAGAGTAAATCGAAAAATCACCCTCCTCCTCCTTCGGCGTGAATCTCCACGTTTCCTCTGGCGCAATCTCCTCCATCTTCTCCGGCGGCGTCTCCCTCTCCTCCTTCTCCTCCGGCGGCAGATCTCCTCTTTCTCCTCCTTCTTCTCCGCCGGCGTCTCTCTCTCTCCTCCTTCTCCTTCTTCTTCTCCAGCGGCGTCTCCCTCTCCTCCTTCTCCTCCTTCTTCTCCGGCGACGTCTCCCTCTCCTCCTTCTCCTCCGGCGACTTTACCCACGGAATTCATGTAAGATTGTAAATTTTTTTAATTTTTTTCGATTATTTATAGTTTTCGATTGTTTAGAGAAAAAAATATGAAGATTGTTTAGGAAAAACAAATTGTGTCGATTGTTTAGGAAAAAAAAATTGTGTCGATTGTTTATAGTTTTGGATTAGATTGTTTATACTGTACAGTTGATTTTTGGTGTATTTTAAGTTTTTATAAATTTTAGAAGTTAGTAGGATCACATATAAAAACGAATTATTGGTATATTTTTGGTGTATTTTAGGATTTTAGATATTACATAAAATTAGTAGTATTTAAATAAAAACAAATTATTGGAATTTGTTTTCAAAAGGATTTTTAGTAATAATATTGTATACTCATGATTTATGGTGCATTTTAGGGTTTTTAAAATCTATGAAATTAGTAAGATTTAATTAAAAACGAAAGATTGGTATATTTTATGATTTTATAAATTTATAAAATTAGTAGTCATTTATGATTTTATAGAATTCTTTTAAACAAGATTTTTATTTGATTTTTACGAATTTAGAATTAAATTTATTATTGATTTTTATGTCATTTGTTAAATCATTAATGGTTATTTAATATTTTTTTATTTTTTTAAGGGATTATGGTGGAAGTTATATGGCGAGTCAATTGGGTCGTTCGACTCAACATCCGCCAGATAGAGCGAGTGGATCGCAATCTGCTACTCAAAGCGATACACCGATGCAGCATTCTGTTCCACCAATGGAGATGAGTATCGAGGATTTCGTGTTGCAGCCAGGACGACACCGACTCACAGTTCTCGACCCTGATCGGCTAATAAACGAATCTACATGGTAAGTCAATTTTAAGTTTTTCAATATTTGTTTTTAAATTAATGAAATTTGATAACTTATAACATTTTTGTTCAATGTTTTTAGGTTTGGATATTCTCACAATGGCATTTCAAAGGCTTACTTGAAAATGATGCATGGGCTCTTGAAGCTTCAGTATCTACATTATAGTGACATGCCGCAAACGGATAAAGATTTGTGGTTTAGACAATTTGCTGTAAGTAAAATTTTTATTTATGATTTATGAATTTTATTTTAATTTAAATACTAACAATTGTTTTGTTTTATTTTTTTTAGCAACATTTTACATGGGATAGGAACATAACACATGAGGTTCGTGTGGCGTTTGAAGAGGACATTAAGGAACACTTTAGGAAGACTATCAACGAGTGGAAGAAAAGGTGGCGAAAAGGGAAAGAACCAAAGGATGTGAACGCTGACGTGTACGAAGGGTTGAAGCTTCACTGGGAGAAGCCGGAAACAATTGCAGCATCAAAGATAAACTCTCGGAATCGGTTAAGCGATCGAGGTGGAAAAGGATTTGCTACACACAATTCTGGACCAGTAAGCTACCAGACCCGTGAACAACAAGCTGTAAGTGATTCAAATTCTTTTTATTTTATCTTTTATTTTTAATAATTTTCTAACTAATCTTGTTTTTTAAATTAATAATAGTTCGAGCAAACTGGTGTGCATCCTTCACATTTATATATGATGGAGTATATGCACACTAACAAAAAAAACTAAAGAAATACAAGATCCCGTTGCAAGAGAAGTTGTTGAGTCTTCGAGGAAAATGATTGAGGAGTTTGCGGCAACCCAAGGATCGACTCCAGAAGACGTACCTACAGAGGTTATCAACACCATAGTTAGTGAGGTAATTTAAAAAATTTTAAGTTAAATTTGATATTTTTATGTTTATTATTAAAATTTAGTATAACTTGCAGGTGGCACCAAAAAGAAAGGGTCTTATTTTTGGATTAGGAAATCTACGAAGTAAACGATCATCTACTCGGTCTTGTGGCATCGATCACGCCGCCCTCGAGGAATCTCTGAAAGAAAGGGATGAACGGATTGCAGCTTTAGAAAAGCAAATGGAAGAAGATCGAGAGGCGACCAGACGCCATAATGGAAGAAGATCGAGACGCAACCAGACGCAGTATAGAAGCTTTCAGACAAGAGATGCTTAATTTACGAATGCACACGCCTCAACACCCATATTCGCCTCCAAATCCATAGCCGTAGATGTTTGTTTTTAATATTTTGGATAATTTTAGAATTTAATATTAAGAATATTATTAATTATTATTAATATCAATTAAAATTTTAGTTATATTATAAAAATATATTATTAAACTAAAAAAAAATTAATAATATTTTTAAACCAAAGAAAATAATTTAAATAATAAAAATTAGGAACCGTCGGTAATTCATCGGTTTTACAACCGTCGGTAGTTCATCGGTTAACAAACTGTCGGGTATTCATCGGTTTTCTGTCGGTTCAGTTTTGTCGGTATGGTGTCGGTTCATCGTCGGTAAAATACTGTCGGTTTTCCGTCGGTTTCATGTTGTCGGTTTCTCGTCGGTAATTCGTCGGTACTTTATGTCGGTAATTCGTCGGTACTTTATCGTCGGTAATCTGTCGGTAAAAACCGACGGATTACCGACAAGATAGAACCGACGAAATTTTGTCGTTGGTTTTCCGTCGGTTAAGCCCATTACCGACGACTTCCCGACGAATAGGCTTGTCGGTTACACCTTGTTTTCTTGTAGTGTTAGGAGAGCAAAAATGCTTTTTATATAAAGACAAATATTATAATCTATGATAACTTGGATATATAAACCTGAGTCTATTTGAAATAATATTTTCTTACACATGTGTTACTAATATTGAAGAAGAACTTTTTTAACACATATCAAAATTTAATCAATCGACCGACACATATTACGATCTTGTTAATATTATATTTGACGTATTAAATTTTATATAATAAAATATTTACTTGTTACGCGAGTGTGATTCCTTATCTTGTTTAAAGCTTGTAATTGGTGGTTGGTGGAGAATAGGCTTCTCGAACATTTTTTTTTTGTCGAAAGCTTCTCGAACATCCTTTTAATAGTCTTTTCAATTAAGATGGCCGACCAAAAAAATCAAAAAAAATAAAATAACCAACTATTCTCTCTATATCATAATACTTAATTTTTAAAAATTCTACACATGAATTAAGAAAACATTGAATTATTGATTTTTTCTAAATTCAAACACTTTTTCATCTACTTAAATTTAATTCAACCAATAGTAAATCAATCTGTAAAATATAAATAATCATATCAAATAAAAATGCATTTAATTTTGTATTAAAGATTGAAAAAATCAACTAATTTAAAATAAAAAAATAATCTCTAAAAAATCATTTATTATGATAAAGAGGGAGTATAAGTTTTATCGGAGTATAGTGAACTTGAGAATTGAGATCGACACGAATTCTATTTGTATAACACGGTAGACGAATCAAGTCAATATAAGCTCGTTAACAGGTGACCAGAAACAGATTAAGAAAATTTGATCAAGTTGATAGTGTGATTAGTTTTATAACTGAAATAAAAGACAAATATTTTCTTCGCCTTTACCATTTGCAGCCACAGGTTAGGAATATTTGAGATGTTAATTTTGGGATCGAAACACATTAATCCATAATGATGTTTACATGCATCAACCAAAACATCGAAAACTGGCCATCCGTACATAACTCAAAATATGATTATTAAGCCGAATCTATAGAAATTTATAACTAGAAAGCAATATAAAAACGAAACAACGATGCAATAGTAGTGTAACGCCTCGACCGCCGTCGAGCTATCGGTATGCAGGAGAAATTCTCATCTCCTCGAGAGAAATCCTCATCTTTCAATAACATACAGGGGAAATCCTCATTTCTTTAGGAAAAATCATCATCCACATCCACTTACGGCCCGTGGGCCCATCCTTACACATCCTTAAATTGCTCCAGCCCAAACATGCTTAACTTTGGAGTTTTCTCTGGATGTGTGACGGAACAGATAAGTGCATTTTGGTGATATAGGTAGCCAAATCAATCCTCTTAAACCTCTCTGCATGCACCATATATTTCCTGAAACCGGGATGTTACAAGTAGAGTCTACTAAAGCAAAAGGAAAAATCATTCTAAATTACACCAAGTATAGTGTAATATGTTGCAAACCATCCCAAGTATAGAAATATCTTATAAAAGACTATTATGTAATTTATGGTGACATACACCAAATATATGTTAACATGTTAAAAACTACAAAATTGGTGTTTTTGATAAATATTTATCAATTTAGGGATCAATTTGTAATTATTTTCAAAAAAAAATTAAAAAAAATCCAAAAATAACTTGATGTAGACATCAAGCAACCTCCTCGATCAACAAAAATTCATCACCACAAGATTTGGCCTTGATCTTGTCTAGTTCAACTTTGAGTTTTGACAACATCAGCTCAAGATTCTTGATGCGTTCCTCGTATTGTTGGGCCTGAGATCCATCAGCTTCTGCTTTCTTCATTTCCAAGGAAACCTCCTCAAGCTTTGACTTTAAATAGTCCATCTTAAAACCGGATTCCATCAGCTCAAGATTCTTGATGCGTTCCTCGAGTTGTTGGACTCGAGACCAATCAGCATCTTTTGATTTCTTCATCATCCGCTCAAGATTCTGGAAGCTTTCCTCGAGTTGTTGGGCTCGAAACTCATCAGCATCTTCTGCTTTCTTCATCACCAAGGAAACCACTTCAAGCTTTGATTTCAAGCTTCCCAATTCCATCAACTCAAGATTCTTGATGCGTTCCTCGAGTTGCTGGACGATCTGAGAACCATTAGAAACTGTTTTCTTCCTCTCCAAAGAAACCTTATCAAGCTTTGACTTCAACCAGTCAAGCTTAAATCCTTGTTCAATCAGCTCACACAACTCGATGTGAGCTTTGTTTAGCTCAGTCTCTGAGTGATTCTTTGAAGGCTTGTCAAGTGTCTCAATGATATTGAGGAGAACATTCATCACTACAAGAAATTTGGCCGTTTTCCCACCGAATTTCTGACGGAAAATAATCGGTCGGAAATTTTCGACCGAATTCCGACGGAATTCGAAAATTTCCGACGGAAAAATAGCCGTCGCAATACGGTTGCAAAATCGGTCGGAAATCCGTGGGAAAATCAATCGGTAGGAAATCCGTTGGAAAATTCGGTCGGAAAACGGTGGGAAATATATGACCGTTTTAAATTTTGAATTTCCGACCGAATTTCGGTGGGAAATCCGTTGGAAATTTTGCAGATTAAAAACAGATCACCACCTTCTTCATCTTCACGAAAATTTCTTCAAAAAATCACAAAAATGGCTCCTTCAAACAGAAATCAATATTTTCGAGCATGGATGGATGGATAGACCTTCTCATGATCCAGAGACGGGTTTACTTACGGATGAGTTTGTCGATGGAGTTCAACAATTTATGAATCTCGCATTAAACCAACCGCAAACCATCGAAGCTAAAGGTAAAATGTCGTGCCCTTGTTCTCAATGTCGGAATTGTAAACATAAATTTGGGCGTTTTGTATTACAACACCTTTATAGAAACGGATTTATGCCGGGTTATAAGATATGGTATTTGCATGGTGAAGATGGTTCAATGGGGAATTATGCTAGTACTAGTGCGGATAGGATAGAGGAACCAATACCGGAAGTAGATGAAAATGTAGGTATGGAAGAAATGGTTAACGAAGCCTATCGGAAGAATATACCATCGTTCTTTCAGGATGGATCCGAAGGACCAACTTTAGATGCCCAAAGGTACTTTGATATGGTAGATGCATCAACTGATCCGTTATATGCTGGTTGCAAAGATGGTATTTCATCTTTATACTCTGCATACAGAATGATGAGTATAAAGACTGATTGGAATTTGTCAGAGGATTGTATGGATGCGATAGCTGATTATGTGAAAGATATTCTGCCCGAAGATAATCTTCACCCGGGTTCATACTACGAGATACAAAAACTTGTATCCGGGCTTGGTTTGTCGTATGAAATGATAGATGTGTGCATCAACAACTGTATGATATATTGGAGAGAGGATGGCGACCGGTTGAAATGTCGGTTTTGTCGCCAACCGCGGTTTCAAGACACAAGTGGTAGAGGTCGAGTACCGTTTAAGAGGATGTGGTATTTGCCGTTAGCCGAGCGGTTAAAGAGATTATATAAATCAGAGCGCACAGCCGGTCCTATGAGATGGCATGCAGAGCATACCTTTAATGGAGAAATTGCGCATCCCTCAGACGCAAGTGCATGGAAACATTTCCAATCATTGTATCCTAGTTTTGCAGAAGAGCCACGAAATGTATACCTTGGGTTATCTACGGATGGTTTCAATCCTTTTGGGAAGCATGGGAGGAAATATTCATTGTGGCCAGTCATTGTCACACCTTACAATTTGCCTCCAACTTTGTGCATGAAGCGAGAGTTTCTATTCCTCACAATCCTTGTTCCCGGTCCAGACCATCCGAAGCGTTCGCTTGATGTCTTCTTGCAACCATTGATTCATGAATTGCAAGAGTTATGGGAGCATGATGTTCGAACATATGATATTTCATGCCATCAGGACTTCACGATGAAAGTTGTGCTTATGTGGACCATAAGCGATTTTCCAGCATATGGAATGTTATCTGGATGGACAACTCACGGAAATTTGTCATGCCCGTACTGTCAAGATAACACTAATGCATTCCAATTAAAGCATGGCAAAAAGGCGTGTTGGTTTGATTGTCATAGATGTTTTTTACCAGCTGATCATCCGTACCGGAGGAGCACCACGTTGTTTACAAAGAAAAAAAAAGTGTTTCACGATCATCCCCCCCCAGTTAAATGGTGATTATATTATGACACAGTTTCGTGATTTTGGTGTTATGACTACGGCTTACTGTGGAGGTAATGGGCTTGATCATGTTGACGGTTATGGGCAACAACATAATTGGCATAAGAAGAGTATTTTTTGGGATTTACCATATTGGAAAGATCATCTCTTGCGGCATAATCTTGATGTCATGCACATTGAGAAGAACTTTTTCGATAACATCATCAATACAGTGCTCAATGTGCAAGGAAAAACCAAATATAATTTGAAGTCTAGATTGGATTTGCCCAGTATATGTTCTCGAAAGGAACTACATGTCAGGTTGGATGGTTTAGAAAAGAAAGAGTTCTTTGAGTGGATTACGCATCATGTTAAATTCCCAGATGGATATGCGTCTAATCTTCGTAATTGTGTTGATATGGGGGAAGGAAAGTTTATTGGACTGAAGAGTCATGACTGTCATGTTATCATGCAACGCCTCCTTCCATTTGCCTTTGAAGACCTCCTACCAAAAAACGTCCATCGAGCAATTGCAGGTAAATTTTTGGTATTTAAATCAATTTACATTATCACATATATATATAAATATATCTACTGTATATCAAAAAAATATATTTGATCTATGCAGCGGTAGGTGCTTTTTTCCGAGATTTATGCACGAGATCCGTTACAGTGGACGGGATACGCAATTTGGAGGAGAAGATACCAATGATCCTCTGCAATCTAGAGAAGATATTTCCGCCGTCTTTCTTTGATGTTATGGAACATCTTCCGGTCCATCTTCCTCGGGAAGTTGCTCTTGGTGGCCCTGTTCAATATCGGTGGATGTATCCATTTGAGCGTTATATGTTCCATCTGAAGAAAAAAGTCAAAAATTTAAGCAAAGTAGAGGGTTCAATTGTTGCTCAAAGCATCAACCAGGAAACATCTAACTTTGCGGTAAACTACTTCCCTTCAAAAGCCCAATCAAAGAGTCGAAAACCAGGGCGTTACGATGATAGAGGAGAAAAACCCATTTATCCAGCTTATGTCCCACATATGTTCGCACAAGTCGGCCGACTAAGTGGGAAAGCAAAATCAAGGAGGCTTTCATCTGAGGAGCAAAAACACTTGCATATGTACATTCTCACAAATTGCGAAGAAGTCATGCCATACGAGAGGTATTTTTAATTACAAAATAAATAATTCACAACTTTCTTTTTACGATAATAAATAAATAATGATGATATGATTTTTTCAGCATTTACATGGACCAATTACGCCAGAAAAATCCACTTTATACAGAAGATGAATTGAATGTGCTAAAAAGTTCTGAATTTGACCGGTGGTTACCATTCTACGTAAGTGAAAAAATTTCCGACGCATAAAATTGTGTAAAATATTTAAATGCGCGTGTAATAATGGAAAACTGTTTTCTCTTGTAGATCTCGCATTGCAAATCTAATGGCCATCAATTTCCAACGTGGTTAGAGAAGCTGTCGTCCGGCCTAACATCGGTTGCTATGTCATATCCGATGTACTGCACCCGCGGATACGCTTTTAAGATCCATAGAGAAATGAACAGAAGGTGCACCTCTAATTCTGAATTTCATCACATTCCGGTGATCTTGTTTACTATGGTGTCTTGCGTGAAATATTGGAGGTTCATTATCCCGGCTTACTCGATTTGAGGTGCGTTGTCTTCTACTGTGATTGGTATGATCCTTTTACCGGTGTTCGACAAGACGAGTTTGGTGTTACATCTGTACATTCGAGGAAGAGACTCCAAAAATACGATCTATTCATCCTTGCCTCACAAGCAAACCAAGTTTCATATATTCCATACCCTCGAGTACGAAACAAACAAGATCCATGGATTACGGTGACATCAATTAACCCAAGAGGAAGGGTAGATGGGGTAGCAGATACCGAACCTTTGCAACAGAGCACCGCCGGATATATTGGCTCGATTGATCATTCGCTTGAGGTTGACCTCGTCGTCGATTTCACAACGGACCAGAGGATGCTATATTTGAGGATTCAGAGGAAGAGATTGGGGAGTTTGACCAAGAGTCGGACTCAGCATCTTCAGATTATTTATCGGATTCAGACGAACTATAATTATATTTGTGTTTTTAAAAAAATTTTAATTTGTGTTTGTAATATATTTTAATTTAAAATTTCTACCCTGACTTTTTATAATTCCGACCGAAAATTGTTATAATTGTTATAAAATATTATGAAATTGTTAAAATTGTTAAAATTGGTTAAAAAATTGTTATAATTCCAAATCCGTCGGAAAATTGTTATAAGTGCTATAAAATTGTTAAAATTATTAAAATTGTTATAAAATTGATATAATTGTTATACAATTTTTATAATAGTTATAAAATTGTTATAATTGTTATAATAAAATTTTTATAATAAAAAATGGGAAAACGGTCAAAAAAACCCTGTACAATGCCGTTTAAACCGAAAAAACCCTGAACTCCGTATTAGACGTTTTTAATCTTCATCTTTTGTTGACTTTTCATTTTTAATCTCCAATTAGTGTTGACTGAGCCAAATTAGCCTCGTCGTTAAGTTGGCTAACGGACTGATTAAACGGAGTTAATGACTCCGTTAAACGCAAACTACTTCGTCTTCACCCCTGCATGGATCGATCGATCTGTCATTCGATCAATCGATCCCGACATCGAAGAAGTCGCCGTAATATTTTGGATCGATCAACACTACAAGAAAACAGACATTTAGCGTCAGCGGAATTCGACGCTAATTCGACGCTAACAGCCCTTAGTGTCGAATTAGCGTCGAAAATGATTTCGACGCTAAACCCTCGACGCTAATAATATTTCGACGCTAAATCGACGCTAATTGTGCGTCGAAACAAAATACGACGCTAATTCGACGCGAATAATTCGACGCTAAATCGATGCTAATTAGCGTCGAATTAGCGTCACAATGTGTCGATGCAACATATCGACGCTAATTCGACGCTTTTTAGCATCGATTTAGCGTCACAGTATTTCGATGCAATAAATCGACGCTAATTCGACGCTATTTAGCGTCGAATTAGCGTCGAAATTGTCGAAAGTGTCGACGCTAATTCGACGCTAAATAGCATCGATTTAGCGTCGATCATGATTTTATTTTTTTAAAAAAAATGAAATTTTTTTTAAAAATATATTAAAAATATTATAAAATATATAAAAAATTAAAAACATTACAAAACAAAATATACGATACAAATGAAATAAAAATCCTAATCTACTCTTGTTGTTGGGTCCTTAGGTTGATGACATCCTCCCGGATCATCTCTTCGGATTCTTGCTCGAATTGCGTAGGACCGTCAGGTGGAGGAGGCGGTGGAGGAAATTGAAGCCCTTGCAAGGCAGTTGCTAATGTCGGATTATCCACTGCAATGATGTTGAAGAGACTAGTCATCGCTGAAAGGTTAGTCTCTAGCTGCGAAATCCTAGAATTAGCAGTTTCCAACTGCTTGGTCAATTGTGGCTGAGACGGACCCGCGGTGTAAGAATATCGAGCCGACGAACAAGCTGCTGGGACATCTCTGATGGATCCAACACCCATCGTTCGTCCTCTCTTCTTCGGTGCAACCTATAAAATAAAAATGTTATACAATAAAATTGTAATAAAAAATAATTTTAATTAAATATATTAAGAAAATCTAAAAAATTACCTCTTCGTAAAGTCGATCCAAATCTTGGACACCCATCGTAGACTGCACAGATTCGTCTAGCTCTGCCAGTCGTGCGTTGTACTCGTGGAACGTTCGTTCCGCTTGAGCGGTAACAAACGTCTCATCCTTCCTCCGATGAGTTTTCTCCATCACTTTAACCATCGGAGGAAGATCACCGCCATCAGCCTGTTAAACAAAAATAAACGTAAATAAAACTTAAATATAAATTATAAAAATATTTAAAATACAAAAAAATCAAATAAATTACCATATCCAGTCGTACTGTGGCGTACGATGTTTGACCCGCACAATGCTTTGAAGGTCCATCTCCTTCGGCCACAGGCGTGAGACGGGCTACAGAACACTTCCCCGATTTAATCACCGAATGGGGATCCTCCCAGAACTGCACTAAACCCGACCAAACATCGGGATCCATCCCTAGCGGCTTCGCCTCATCGCCTTTCGCGCGCCACGCCTTCTTCAAGTTACCGACGTAACCGTTGAGACGCTTAAGCGCCTTACGCTCGAACTCTGCTCGCACTTCGAACGTACGAGCTTCTTCCCAATGCCACCCTTGCTACAAAAATACGAATAATATTATGAATATATTTAAAATAAAATTTTGTAATAATTAAAAATAAATATTAAAAAAGAATTACCGTCCATGATTCGAACCAAATATCCCGTACATGCTGCGGCGTCCTGCTCCAATTAGCATGGGGCATAGTGAAATAGGCCGCGATGGCCTTAGTGACCGAACGCGATACCTTGTTATCGCTAAACCTGTTAAACAAGAATTTACAATGATCTAATTATAATTTGTAATTAAAATTAAATAACCAATATTAGTAATATTGTAAAAGATATAACCATACCATAATGTACCAGGAGGCCTCATCGGATGGAGAGTCCTAACCCGTGTCTCTCGTCCAGGTTGGCGGAGAAGCTCGGTAATCCGCATCAAGAGAGGCACGTTTGCCGGTGGCGGCTCTTGGTGGTCATCAGAAGGGTCTGCTGCGTCTTCTTCTGTCTGTGTCTCTGGCTCTGGCTGAGGCGGTGGCGGTGGCGGTGGCGGAGCTCGTGGTGCAACACGTGGTGCAACTCGTGATGGACCTCGTGGTGGAGGTCGTGGACGATATGTCGCAGCTTGCGAACCCGACACTGATCCTGATCCTGATCCTGATCCGCGACGACCATCATATCCAGGAATCGTAGCATCCTCGCCAAATAACTGTCCGTAGGAAGGTGGTCGATCCGCCTATAAAAAAAAAATTAATAAATAAAAATAGAAAACATATAAATTCATAAATAAATATTAAATTTATAAAAATAATTCCTAAAATGCTAAAAAAATTTAAATTTTGTATATAAATATGAACATAATTTGTAAACTTGTTTTGTTATTTTAACTTCAAAAATTTATTTTTATAAATTCATCATTATAAAAACTAGACCAAAATTATTAATTTCCCATCCAAACCAAAATAACTTATTTATTTTAAATCCATAATTATAGACTAATTCAATTCATACATTAATTTCTTAAAATACTTATTAATAAATTTGTTTATTATGTAAAAATTCTTTAATTTTTTTATTATACTATTTTACATAAAAGAATCATCAATTACTAAATTCGTTTTTATGAGGTCAATAAATTTTTAAATTTATATATAACTTATATATCATTACACACATAAATCCATTCTATCAAATCTAAATTCAATTCCATTTTCTAAAATACTTTTCCTAAAAATTTACCTACTAAATCCATTCCATTTCCTATTACTCAAGAAAATTCTATTTCCTATTAATCAACAAAATGATTTTTTTTATACACAAAGCCAAAAAAAACAATTGCATAATTAAAGATTGCAAAAAAAAATTTTGTACCATAATTAAACCGATCGATCTCGTCGGCCACGATCTCGTCGGCGGCAAGAGAGAGAAGAGGCGGAGGGAGAGGAGAGGCCCGCGGCGGAGAGAGAGAAGAGGCGGAGGGAGAGGAGAGGGCCGCGGCGGAGAGAGAGAAGAGGCCCGCGGCGGAGAGAGAGAGGAGGTGGCCGAGAGAGAGAGGAGGTGGCGGAGAGAGAGCCTCGGCACGGCGGCGGTGTCGCGGGGGAAGAGATTGGAGGAAGAAGGAGGAGAATTTCGGTTTCGGCGGCGGTTTTAGTTGCAGAGACTTATGGCTCGAGTGGGGAGAAGAAGACAACTCGTCGGCGGTTTTAATAGAACTAATCGACGCTAAACCGACGCAAATTTGCGTCGATTTTGCGTCGGTTAAGGTGATCGACGCAAAATCGACGCAAATTTGCGTCGGTTTAGCGTCGAACCAATTTTATTTACCGCCAAAAATTTAGCCCAAACAAATGTAAAGAATTTCGGTTTGCCGCCATCGGTTAAACCAAAATTTAGCGTCGTTTTTGCATCGGATAATAAAAAAACCATAATTTAGCGTCGTTTTTGCATCGGATAATAAAAAATCGACACATTTTTCATTCTATACCCTAAACCCAAAAAACATAGAATTTTTAGATTTAGCGTCGAATTAGCGGAGAATCAGATGAATTCGCCGCTAATTCGACGCTAATTAGCGTCGAATTAGCGGCGAATTCATCTGATTCCCCGCTAATTCGACGCTAAATCTAAAAATTCTGTGTTTTTTGGGTTTAGGGTATAGAAACTGCCACCTATACGACATCTATCTTATCATTTTCAATCTTTATTACTATCGAATAATTTAAACTTTTGAAATTTTAAAATATCTATCTAGTTCCGAAATATTTTATGATAGTATATGTAAACCAATATAGTTTATAGAATGTAAGACTTATATGCTTTTGTTTAAAAGTATAATTATATGAACTTAGTTGTTTGCAATTAAATTATTCAGTTTATCTAATATATATACTTCACTCGTAATTGTTGACTTTTAAATGTTTTATTCTATACCCTAAACCCAAAAAACACAGAATTTGTTTAGTTTTAGCGTCGAATTAGCGTCGAATCAGATGAATTCGACGCTAAATCGATGCTATTTAGCGTCAAGTTAGCGTCGAATTCATCTGATTCGATGCTAATTCGACGCTAAATCTAAACATTTTATTTTTTTGGGTTTAGGGTATAGAATGGATAAGGTGTCGAATTTTTTATTAGCCGATGCAAAAACGACGCTAAATAGCATCGATTTAGCGTCGAATTCAGCTAATTCGACGCTAATTCGACGCAATTTAGGTTAATTTTTTTTTAAAAAATCCGTATCCCCCGCTCGAACCACCACACCATAGTTCGCAGTTGTTCTGTTTTTTCCACGTTGGAACGTATGAAACACATAACCTCGTGTAAAATACATTGGAGATGACGTAACTTTTCCCAATGGACCTTGGATCAACTCTCTAAACCATACAGGGTACGACGTGTCTCCATAATCAACCTGGCAAATACAGAATACATATTGTAAATATATAATAAACACAAATTGTATATATAGGTTTTAATGGAATTAAAGTAGATATATATAATTTTGTTTTTAACTTACTTGAGTTTTCAACCATTTAGCAAAGTGGAGATCTTTACGTTTTTCAATCTCATCGGCGGATGCATTTGGGAAAGCCTCGGCAACTTGGCGAATGAATTCACTACAAGAAAATATAGTTATAATAAATGTTTTCAAAGCATATATATATAAGTACGAATATAACCCTTTTGACATCAGTCCGTAGTTGGTAATTATTATATGTACCTCAAAAATGGGGTAACTTCATCGCATTGTAAGAGAATATATGTGTGTGCACAATTGTAGTCTTCGTATGAGAACCAATCTTCTTCTCTTGTGATTCCGGCATGCCTACCAACTGCACAAAATATATCTGGGACATCTGAAACCGGATACGATTGCGCGATGCCACCATCGTCGTACCTACGTGGAGCTCTTTTTCGTGTCCGGACAGTGGGAGAGAAGTAATATGAGCTGAAATGAGAGGTTTCTTCGGTTAAACTTCCCGCAACAATTGATCCCTCAACCCTAGCCAGGTTTTTTGCCTTTCCTTTTAAATGTTTCATGAATCTCTCGAAAGGATACATCCAACGAAATTGAACGGGCCCTCCTAAATCGGCTTCGTGAGGAAGATGGACAGGAAGATGCTCCATAACATCAAAGAAAGATGGAGGAAATATCTTCTCTAAGTTGCACAACAGTATTGGGATGTTATGTTTTAGTTGTTGAATTCCATCCTCAGTCAGAGTTCGCACACACAGATCTCGAAAAAATGCTCCAACACCTAAAACCGAAGTTCAATATCATCAAAAAAATAAATATACTTTTTCAATTCACACATCATGTATTTAGATATTTATATATCATCATAAAAATTATACCTGCAAGTGATTCATGCACGTTCGTTGGCAAAAGCTCTGCAAAAGCGAAAGGCAATAATCTCTGCATAAACACATGACAATCATGACTCTTCATGCCAGAAAATTTTTTCCCTTGCTCTACCGACTTAGAGAGTTTTGACACGTATCCATCTGGAAACTTTACGTCGGTGGAAACCCAGTTGAAGAATGTTGATTTGCCTTCGTTTGATAATCTAAAGATAGGGACTGGAGCTCTACCATCTCCCGTGAGATGTAACTCAAATCTAGAGCATATAAGAGGCAAATCCAATCTAGACTTCACGTTGTCTTTAGACCTGCCTGAAACGTTTAAGATGGTATGCATGATGTTATCGAAAAAGTTTTTCTCAATGTGCATGACATCAAGATTGTGGCGCAATAGATGATCCTTCCAGTACGGTAGATCCCAGAAAATGCTCTTCTTATGCCAATTATGTTCGACAAGGTATCCATCTGGGAGATTGGTCGGGATGTTAAGCCAGTTACCTCCACGTTTTGCTGTGTCCTGAGCTCCCCAATAATCAAGTTGACCTTCAATTTGCTCTCCTGAAAGATATGGAGGTGGGGGGATACGTACACGTTTGCCCTTTGTGAATAGTCTTCTATTTCCCCGGTACGGATGGTTCATAGGGAGAAACCTCCGGTGACAATCAAACCAACAAGATTTTCTACCATTTTTAAGTTGGAATGCATCTGTTTCATTCTGGCAATACGGACATGATAACCTACCATGTGTTGTCCAACCAGATAACATTCCGTACGCTGGAAAATCGCTTATCGTCCACATAAGCACAGCTCGCATGGTAAAATTCTTTTTCCTGGAGTAATCAAATGTACGAACCCCATGAGACCACAACAAATTCAACTCGTCAATCAGCGGCTGTAAAAACACATCAATTGATCTTCTTGGATGCTTCGGACCAGAGACTAAAATACTCAAAAATAAAAATTCCCTCTGCATGCACATATCAGGCGGAAGGTTATAAGGAGTCAATATAACCGGCCACAAAGAATATTGCCTGCCAGACATACCGAACGGACTAAAACCATCTGTACATAGGCCAAGATAAACATTGCGCTTCTCTTTAGCAAAATTAGAGTGTACCGAGTTGAAGTGTTTCCAAGCTTTTGCATCAGAAGGATGATGAACTTCTCCTTCAGTAGTTGAATGTTCTGCATGCCACCTCATTGATGCAGCTGTTCGTTCGGAATGGTATAGCCTTTGTAGCCTATCTGTTATGGGCAGGTACCACATTTTCTGGAACGGCACTTTACTTCTACCAGCTCCTTGGGGCTTAAATCTTGGTTTGTGGCAAAATCGACATTCCTGCAGATTTTCATCATCTTTCCAAAATATCATGCAATTGTCAATGCAAACATCTATCGTCTGCGAAGGCAATCCTAAACTAGATACTAGTTTTTGTATGTCGTAGTATGACTCAGCAGCTTGATTACCCTCTGGCAAATATTCTTTTAGAAGAGCTGCCCAATCATCCATGCAACTCTGAGATTGATTATGATCAGACTTTATTGTCATCATCCTAGATGCCAATGATAATTTAGACAGACCTTCCCTACAACCTTCATAGATTGGTTGGTTTGCAGAATCAAGCATATCATAGAATTTTTTGGCATCTACATTAGGTTCCTCAGCAACATCAGGAGTAGACATAACTCCAGGAAATGCATCGGTTACCATTTCTTCGAACCTATTATGTTCTAACCCGACATCATGATCATTTTCTATAACAAATTGATGCTGATCAAATTGCTCATTCGAATAACCCTGATCCATAGGTTGGTAACTAGTACTACCCGAAGTTTCATCTTCATATCCCTCTCCATGATAAAACCAAACATAATATTCAGGTGTAAACCCTCTATTAAATAAATGCGTACCAACTGTATCAATTGTCTGCGTCCTCGAATTTTTGCACTTCCGACACGGGCACACCATCACTCCGGTTCGTTGAATTGTAGGCACACTACTCGCTTGAGCCATGAAAATTTGAAGGCCATTGAGGAACTCTTCTGAAAGCCCTCCATTTGCATCTTTACGTTGATACATCCAGCGTCGGAGTTCGTATATATCCCCCATTTTTTTTCTAAATTTTGAAAAAAAAAAAATTGTTTTTCAAATTTTTTTTTTTTCAAAACTTTGTAAAAAATTTTTTTTTTTCGAATTTTTTTTTTTTAAAAACTGGTGGACTGATTGAAGCGGTGGGGGGGGGGTTCAGTATATATAGGAGAATTTAGCAGCGATTTAGCAACGAATTTGCATCGAATATTTAGCATCGATTTAGCGTCAAATACCTTAGTGTCGATTTTGCATCGAATTAGCGTCGATTTTGTACCCAGGTAGGTAAACTCGTTTTTAATGAGTCTCCTACCTAACAATTTGAGGCAAATTCGACGCTATATTCGACGCTACGTAATCGACGCTAAATCGATGCAACATTAGCATCGAATTAGCGTCGAATTTAGAAATTTCGACGCTAATTCGATGCTATGTAGCGTCGATTTAGCGTCGAATTAATTCGACGCTAATTAGCGTCGAATTCGCGTCGAATCTGTATATTGACACAATGTCGACGCAATTTCGACGCTATATTAGCGTCGAAAACATTTCGACGCTAAATTTCGACGCTAATTTGCAGTTTTCCTGTAGTGCAAGAGAAGCCGGACCGATCGTTCTAGTTTAGATCGATCGATCTGGAGTAGGATCGATCGATCCTGACTTCGAGAAAGCTGCCGTAAAATTTCAGATCGATCAAAGAGCAAAAGACCGATCGATTTGGGTAAGGATCGATCGATCTACGTAGGGATCGATCGATCCCTTGCCCAAACCAATCAAAAATTGGAAAAAATCAAAATAACTGAAGCAAAATCAACACCTTTAGCACACAAATGTACCATAATCCATAGAAAAAAAAAAACACAAAGGTTTCTAATCCAAGCCATAATCCAAGCCAACAGCAGAAGTACTTGAGGAAGAAGCTGTTTCATTTGAAACTGACCAAAATTTGACTTTTCCGTCAGACTGCCTTAGAAGTCTGACATGAAAAGTCAATATTTTGGTCAATGTCAGAAATAACTTTCGATTTTTTTCAGACATCTAAGACAGTCTGACGGAAAAGTCAAATTTTGGTCAATTGCAAAAATAGTCTTTTCAGACAACTATAGTTTCCCACCGATATATCCGTCGGAAATTTTAAATTTCCGACCGATATATCCGTTGGAAATTTAATTTTTCCGACGGATTTGCGACGGATTTAATTAAATCCGTCGCAAATCCGTCGGAAAAATTAAATAAATATCCGACTTCCTCAGATCCAGTTTTCTTCTTCTTCTCCTCCAATCTTCTCTCCACCGTCCGCCGGTTCCTCTTCTTCTCCTCCACTCGCTCCGCTCTCCTTCTCTTCTCCTCCACCGCCGTCGGCTCTCCTTCTCTCTCCACCGTCCGCCGCCGGTTCTTCTTCTTCTCTTCCACTCGCTCCGCTCTCCTTCTCTTCTCCTCCACCGTCGTCGGCTCTCTTTCTCTCTCCACCGTCCGCCGCCGTCTCTTCTCCTCTCTCCACCGCCGCCTATTCTTCCTCCGAAACCCACGCCGTCTCTTCCTCCTCCACCCACCAATTCAAAACATGTATGTGTTCTAATTTGTGAATTAGGATTTAGGGAAAATTGTGAATTTTTAGAAAATTTTAGGAAATTTTAGGATTTTAGAAAAATTATGAATTGTGAAATGTAGGAAATTTTAGGATTTTTGGAATAATTGAAATATGAATTAGGATATTTGGATTAGGATTTTTGGAATTATGAAATATGATTTGGGAATTAGGATTTGTTGAATTAGGATTTTAGGATTTAGAAAAATTATGAATTGTGAATTTTAGAAAATTTTAGGATTTTTGGAATAATTGAAATATGAATTAGGATATTTGGATTAGGATTTTTGGAATTATGAAATATGATTTGGGAATTAGGATTTCTTGAATTAGGATTTTTGGAATTATGAAATTATGAATTTTGTATTTTAGGAAATTTAGGATTTTTTGAATAATAGAAATATGAATTTGGATATTTGGATTAGGATTTTTGGAATTATGAAATATGATTTGGGAATTAGGATTTGTTGATTTAGGATGTTTTGAATTATGAAATATCAATTATGCAGGTCGATGCGAGATTTCCGTAGAATGATTAACCTCCCGCATCGTGCGACCAGCGAGAACACAAACCCCCCAGCCCAAAACCCCCAGCCCCAAACCCCCCGAGCCCTTCTCATATTCCGGACAATCAAAGCTCCAACCAACAACAACTTACGATCGAAGAGTTGTTGACTCAACCGGGCCGAGAGAACATTCCTAAGCTCGACCAAATGTGTCGAGGCAATTCGACTTGTTAGGAAAATTTAAATTTTGTAGGGAAAGTTAAAATTAATACTAACTTGGATTTTTTGACTAATACATTGTTTTCATGTTTTTAGGTTCGGTAAGAAAAATAAAATTTCAAAATCATTTTTGAAGATGATACGTGCACTCCTCAAACATCCTTATAATACGTGGAACGCAATGCCTCAAAGTGAGAAAGAGTTGTGGTTCCGAACTTTTACGGTATGTATTTAATTAATAAAAAAATTATAATATCTAAAAATCATTTTATAGTTACTAATAATTTTTGTTATAAATAATATAGCAAGATTATGATTGACATCCTAGTTTGACGGGACAAGTTAGGGATGCGTTCTACAAGATGGCCCAGGATAGTTACTCGGGGCACATGAACGAGTGGAAGGAAAAATGGGAGTTAGGGGGTGAGAAACCGCGTAACTTGGAAGAGGATGTTTGGTTGGGATTGTAGGCGTATTGGGCTGATCCGGCAACGAAAAAGCTTGCAAAGATTAACAAGGAGAACCGTAAGAAGAATCCGCGAGGTACTCACAACTCTGGGGCTACGAGTTTCGTAGCGCGGGAGGACGAGATGGTAAGTATATCTGAAATTTATACGATTAGTTTTTGTTATCTTTCACATTAACAATATTTATGAAAACGTTTGTAGATTCAAGAATCTGGCGGTGTGGCTCCGGATTTAGTTGAATTGATGAAACGAACACACACGAACAAAAAAACCGGGAAGATCGATTATCCAAACATTGTTGAAATCGTCGAGAAGGTGGAGAAGAGAAAGGAAGAGCGGCTTACGCAAATGACTCTCTCTCAAGGTTTGGATGGTTCTTCTTCTTCGAACCAGTGTCAGTTGTCTGCAGACGAAGTGAACAATATGGTCCTCGAGGTATTGTTACGTTTAAATTATATGACGACTTTGTTTTTTTTCCTTAATTTTCCATATTGACGCATCTCATTATCCGTAGGAAACCCCATTGCGCAAGGGTCGTCGTACGGGATTAGGCAATGTAGCTTCTAGGTTCGGGGCTAGTTCTTCTTCCACGACCAATCCCGTACTCTATGATGAAGTAGCCGGTCTCAAAGAAGCACTTGAGAAGAAAGACGAAGAAGTTGAAGAATTGAAGCTTGAGAACGCCGCTACGAAACAGAGCCTTGACGCATTGAAGGCTTTCATGAGGAGCAAATTCCCGGATTGCGATTTTTAGACGTTTACGCCGGTTTTAATTTTTAATTTTAATTTACTTTTATTATGTTTAAAATCTTATAAATACTTTTAAATATTTTA
Source organism: Arabis hirsuta (assembly GCA_964056655.1). Taxonomy (NCBI): domain Eukaryota; kingdom Viridiplantae; phylum Streptophyta; class Magnoliopsida; order Brassicales; family Brassicaceae; genus Arabis; species Arabis hirsuta. The sequence continues at coordinate 49,366,379 of OZ053298.1, forward strand.
AATTATATTTTTAATTGAATTTTATCTTTTTTTATAAAAAATTTCATATTTTAAATAATTAATATATTAAATAATAAATAATTTAATTAAAAAAAATACAAAAATCCGTTGGAAAACGGTGGCAAAATTCCGACGGAATATACCGTCGGAAATTTCCGACCGTTATGGCCGTCGGAAATTTCCGACGGTATATTCCGTCGGAATTTTGCCACCGTTTTCCGACCGGCAATACCGTCGGAAATTTCCAACGGCCATAACGGTCGGAAATTTCCGACGGTTTTTGCAACCACTCATATCGATCGGGAATCCGTCGGAAATTTCTGACGGATTTCCGACCGTTTTGGAATTTCCGACCACCTAAACCCGACGGACCTTTTGGTCGGAAATCCGTCGGAAACAAGTGTTTCCGACGGATTTCCGACCAAAAGGTCCGTCGGAAAAACCCCTTTTTTCTTGTAGTGCATGTATGCTGTCTTCACCATTCGGTTCTTTGGTTTGAAATCTTCTGCAATGTCTGGGTGCTCTGCGAATAGCTTCAACACTTGAGTAGCCTGCAAAGGAAAAGTATATGTTTATGTTACTCAGAAAAGGAATTTGAATCTATTCAAAAAAAAAAAGGAACCTTTTAAACTTAGATATACCTGAGAAACCAAAATCTGAAACCCATTGATTTCCACAGTTTCCTTCTTCTTTGGTACATCTTCTTCGCCTTCTCCATCAACAACTTCAAGAACTTTAATGTAGACTTCAATGAGGAGTTTCTCATTCTCCAAAATCCCTTTTCCTGCAACTTGCTTAGAGGCAAGGCATTTCGGTAACCCCAGCTTGAAGTCCTAGGGCAAAACTAGTAGCGTTCTTGTGCAACTGCGAAACAAAACAAAAAAATAAAGTTAAAATTATTCTTCATCAGTCACAACAAACAATTTTCACTACTGTTTCAGCTTCTTACATCAAAGAGACTCTTGGTTCCTCCCTATATGATGGCTTTGAAATCTACACTAGACTGTCTGTAGCTCTTTTTCTTTTCCACTTTCTACACTTAGGAGGTGTATTCAACAAAAGATTTTAATAAAATTTAGAAGAGTCTCATGAATTTGTTATTAAATTCTACTCGATCCCAATTAAAATCATAAGATTTGATTTTTTGTTTTTTTTAAAAAGAGATCCTCTAGAAGACTTTGAATCATTATAAAACCCAATGTTAAATATAACAATGAAATTTTAACAGACTTTTTAAAATTCATTTTATACCAAAAATAAATAAATCAAGCATGGAAGGATATAGCTTCATTACCTGGTGATCTATATAGCTCTTTGTCTGATTGATTCAGCACAACAAAGTAAAATTCAGCAATCCTTTTCCATCCAGTTCGTAATAATGTAATATTTGCAACGCAAAGGTACATAGACATGTGATTTTCAGCAAGGTTAAGGTAGAGAAACCTGAAAGATTATGAAAAACCCTTTTTAATTAGTGCTACGTACAATCAAACAAATATCAATTATCTCGAATAAAGAGAGGGAGAGAAATTTTTTTTTTTTTTTGGAAGAAAAAGCGAGACCGAGTTTATATAATTAACCAAAACCCTAGATCTAATGGCTATGATTTGTTATGCACCCATTAACCCTATAACAAAGCTAGATGTTGTTTTACCGTTCGCATCCACCACTTACGAAGAGTGGAGACACTATGGGAGTTTCCTTCTTCGAAAAGTTATATACCCCAAACCTAAAACTCGGCTTCTGATTCCACATATTTTGGTCAAAACGCTTTCGTTTATTTTCTAACTTTGAGCAAAGACGAATTTCTCAGAAACGTCGTTTGGTACTTTCACTGTTGTACACATTAAAGTCCTCTATATATAGTGGAGGCAAGAAAAGGAAAAACTTTCTGAAAGCCCTAGCTCAAAAGGAATAAAACCCGAAAATGTTATTAATTAATTAAAAGTTTAAAATAAAACCAATGCTTTTTCTTGGTCAAAATTAAAACAATGCTTAATTAGACAAAAAATTATCATTCGATTCATTCCAGTCTTCATAATGAAATAACTGTAGTAAATGACATTAATAACATAGATGAAAATTAAGAAAATAGCAATGAGGTCACAAAAATATGTTTTTAATGATTTTTATTTTGTTATGGAACGTGTGATTTCTTTCGGGAACACGTTACTTTTCTTTGTTGACGTCTGATATGTTAAAAACAATAAAACAGACTTAAGTTTTTTTCGTTATGCATAATGCGTGAACTTTCTCAACACCAATGTTTTTTAATTTTGTAAGTACAATGTTATTTATCTATGATGACATCAAATTAAGTTATTCAAGGAATGGCAATTGGCAAAGGAACCCAAGCTGGAACTGTTTTCTTTTTCAAACGTTAAACTTTTTTTTTGGGGGTAAATTATGAGCCTTTGTTAGTTCGAGTAAAATTAAACACCATATTCTCAAAACATAATATAAAAGAGAATGATACCATCAACACTTTTTTTTTCTTTTTTAACCATCAACGTAATTAAGTTGGGTCTTCTTAAGACTCTTATTATGATTGAGGAAGCAACAGAAAAAGCGAAACAAAGGACACTAGGGTAGTACTGTCTACCATAAAGAAAATCTATAAACTAATATAATAACTTGATTACTACTACATCAAGCAACCTTGAGATCAGACCAACAAAAATCCAGCATCATCAGATGATTTGGCCTTCTCCTTTTCTAGTTCATCTTTGAGATCAGACACAATCAGCTCAAGATTCTTGACCTTTTCCTCGAGTTGTTGGATCCGAGACACATCAGCATCATATGCTTTCTTTCTCTCTAAGGAAACCTCTTCAACCTTTAACTTCAAGCTTCCTAAATCCATCAGCTCAAGATTCTTGACCCGTTCCTCAAGTTTTTGGACCCGAGACCCATCAGCATCATCCGAATTTTTTCCTCTCTAAGGGTTTTTGAAAACTGTTGATGTCTACAATCTCTTTCTTCTCTGATACATTTATGCCTTCTCCAACAACAGATTTAAGAACATTAAGGTAGACTTCAACGATGAGCTTGTCATTCTCCAAAAACCCTTTTTCCTGAAACTTGAGAACAAGACCAATGGTCTTTCGTAAAGACCAGCCCTGGGTCCCATCCTGAAACACTCTGTTCGGTTCCACTATGAAACATAAACATATAGTCTTAATAATCAATATAATCTAGTTCAGGAAAACAGAGTGCGGTAGAGGCGACTTGGACTGAGATTTCTCCGACCAAGGCGGGCAGATTAAAGGAACATGTTTCCTCTCCTATCCTCACATCGACACCATCGAGATTCTCAGTGCTAGAAGATAAAGTATCCATGGAGGAGGGAATAACAGAATTGGATGAAAAGGTTCTTGAGGAGGGTGAATTCAGGGAGGATGTGGAGGAGAATGATCGTGAAACAGAAAAAGAGGAAGAGGTAGAAAACACAGACGGTTTGGAGGAGGCAGAGGATGTTGTGTCTGCAAGCAAAGAAGAGGTAGTGTTGCGTGCCGCAACTGGACATCGTTCATCACTCACGCGAGTTTCGAAAACAAACCACAAGGTCCTCATAGACAAAAAGACGCAACGGAAACCTCAATCCAAATCTCAACTCCAAAGGACCTCCAAAAAGAAAAAGTAATGTCAGGTTTCTTCTGGAATGTGAGAGGACTCAACAAAAAATCAAAGCATTCAATCATAAACCAGTGGGTGAATATCAGTAATATGCAGTTTGGAGGTCTAATGGAAACGCGTGTTAAAGAGGGTAAAGCTCAACGTATTGCTTCGAAGGTATTTGAAGGGTGGTCTTTCATGTCAAATTATGAGCATAATCCTCTAGGTCGCATTTGGATTGTTTGGAAGGAGAGTGTGAGGATCACGCCAATCTATAAGACAGACCAAATTATTACAGTTTCAATTTTGGTTGAGGGAAAAACGGATGAATTCATTTGCTCCTTCGTTTATGCTTCTAACTTTGTCGAGGATCGGAAAAGACTATGGGCTGATTTGGTCACTCATCAAGACTCACCAATGACTCGCAATAGGCCTTGGATGATATGTGGAGATTTTAATGAAATCCTCAATGTCGATGAACACTCCAACTTTGTGGCATCTTATATGACATCGGGTATGATGGATTTCCGGGAAGTGGTTTCATATTGCTCTTTAACGGATTTGGGATATCAAGGGGCAAAATACACGTGGTGTAACAAACAAGAGGCGGGTCTCATCTGTAAAAAGCTGGACAGAGTTTTAGTTAATGAGAAATGGATGGATCTTTACACTCACTCACATTGTTTTTTCGAGCCAGGAGGATGTTCGGATCATTTGCGAGTTCGGCTTTACTTGGAAGCTCCAACTTTAGGGAAAAGAAAACCATTCAAGTTTGTTAATGCTTTAACAAGCTTGCCTCAGTTTGCTCCGGTGGTTCGTGACTATTGGGAGGATTCAGAACCTCTATTTGTCTCCACATCCGCTCTATTTCGATTGACTAAAAAACTAAAAGGGCTAAAGTCGGTGCTAAGGGATCTAGGGAGAGATAAATTGGGAAACTTGTCAAAGAGAACAAAAGAAGCACATGAGGAGTTATGTGCTATGCAAGGTAGGACACTACTCAGGCCTACAGCTCAGAACATGGAAAGAGAATCTTCTGCATATGTACGATGGGAGCATCTTGCGACATTGGAAGAAGCTTATCTTAAGCAGAAATCGAAACTTCATTGGCTCTCGGTGGGTGATAAGAACAATACATATTTCCACAATTCGATACGGGCTAGACAAATGCAGAACACCATCAGAGAAATCACAACTTCGAGTGGAGAGAGGTTAAGTAAACACGAGGATATCAAGAAAGAGGCAGCAAATTATTTCGAAGTTTTCCTCAATACAAAGCCAACAGATTATAGAGGAATGACGAGGGAGGATATTCAAAACTTGATATCATTTCGTTGCTCTGGTGACGACAAAGCTTTTCTAATACGAGAAGTCTCGGATGAGGAGATTCGGAATACTCTGTTCTCAATGCCATCTGACAAGTCACCGGGACCAGACGGTTATACAAGTGAGTTTTTCAAAGCTTCATGGACAATTGTGGGAAAGGATTTCTTGATAGCAATAAAATCTTTCTTTCAAAAGGGCTTTCTCCCAAAAGGAGTAAATTCAACAATATTGGCTTTAATTCCAAAGTCGAATGAGGTAAAGGAAATGAAAGACTACCGGCCTATTGCTTGTTGCAATGTCATATATAAGGTTATCTCCAAGATAATCGCAAATAGGTTGAAGGGATTATTGCCAAGGTTCATTGCGGGAAACCAAACGGCTTTTGTGCATAACCGCCTTCTTTTGGAAAATGTTTTACTTGCCACAGAGGTGGTTAAGGATTACCATCGAGACACGATTTCTCCACGATGTGCAATAAAAATTGACATATCTAAAGCATTTGACTCGGTTCAATGGGATTTCATTTTGAATACATTATCCGCCCTAAGTTTCCCGGTGGAATTTGTGCATTGGATACAGCTTTGTATTACCTCTCCATCCTTTTCGGTTCAGGTCAATGGAGAGCTTTCGGGTTATTTTGGTAGTGCGAGGGGGCTAAGACAAGGATGCTCCCTATCGCCTTACCTATTTGTCATATGCATGAATGTGCTTTCAAGCATGATTGACAAAGCGGCACGAGAAAGGAGAATTGGTTTTCATCCAAACTGTAAGAACATCCAACTAACCCATCTATGTTTTGCGGATGATCTAATGGTTTTTATAGATGGAACCAAGCGCTCGATTGAAGGAATAATCAAGATCTTTGATGAATTTGGTGTTTTTTCGGGATTAAAGATTAGCCCCGAAAAAACGCATATATTCATAGTGGGTATTGCAGAGAGGAAAAGGGATGACATTCTATCTCATTTTCCATTCGCAAGAGGCGTACTTCCGGTCCGCTATCTTGGTCTCCCACTACTCTCCAAGCGGATGTGTGCGGTTGACTACGGAATACTTATAGAAAGAATCAAAGAGAGATTGAGTTCTTGGACAGCACGTCACCTTTCCTATGCTGGAAGATTACAACTTCTACAATCGGTGATTCAAGGTATTATCAATTTTTGGATACAAGCATTCCGCCTACCGAACCAATGTATAAAAAAATTAGAGAGTTTGTGCTCGGCTTTCTTATGGTCTGGACCATCATTAAACACGAAAAAATCGAAGGTGGCATGGAGGGATGTATGCAAACCGAAAAGTGAAGGTGGTCTAGGGTTTAAATCGATCAAAGAAGCAAACGTGGTAAGTTGTTTGAAACTTATATGGAGCATAGCGGGGAACAATGACTCTTTATGGGCGAAGTGGGTCAAATCTATGAATCTACGAAATGGTTGTCTTTGGTCAATAAGTGTTTCAACATCTTTGGGTTCTTGGATTTGGAAGAAACTTCTCAAGTTTCGGGACTTGGCTCGAGGTTTTATAAAAACAGATGTGGGGAATGGTAAAAGAACTTGGTTTTGGGAGGATAAGTGGTCTCCTTTGGGAATAATACTCACGGAGGTTGGACCAAGAGGAGTGATCGACATGGGGATCCCCATTAATGCCACCTTGGCGGAAGTGATGAGAACACATCAACGAAAACGGCATAGAAGAGAGGCTTTCAACAAAATTGAAGATGCAATCTCGGAGGCTAAACGAAATCAAACAGAGGAGGATGACATTGTACAATGGCGGGTTGGTGAAGGGAAATACAAGACGCATTTCCACTCCAAAGCCACTTGGAACATGATCCGAAATGTAAGTCAAACGAAAGATTGGTACAAAGGTGTGTGGTTTACCCACGCAACACCAAAGTACTCTTTTTTTGTTTGGCTTGCAATGCTCGACAGATTATCCACCGGAGATCGAATAAAATGTTATACAGGAGAAAGCAACTGTGTTCTTTGCACTAACAATGAGGAAAGTCGGAACCATTTATTTTTCTTGTGCAGCTTCTCATCACGAGTTTGGAAAATCCTAGTGGGGAAGTTGTTGGGGAACCGATATACAACACATTGGAGTGAGCTTCTAAGAATTATCCAGGATGACGAGACCAACAATCTAAAGACATTCATCATTCGTTATGCATTTCAAACGGTTATCTACTACTTGTGGCGGGAGCGAAATGGAAGGCGACACGGCAACGAGCCGCTTGCAGCTAGGACACTAGCAAAATTGGTCGACAAGGAAATTAGAAACCGTCTAAGTCTACTGCGGCGTGGAGGAGACAAGCGCTATACCGAAGGTCTCATGGTATGGTTCGAATCAAGATGGCTAAGGGTGTAAACATTTCAAATTGTTGATGTATTACATTTCAAACTTTCAAAACAATTGTGGTTCTCATTGTAAAAAAGTCTTTTGAATAAATTTAACATTAATTCAAAAAAAAAAAAAAAAAAAAAAAAAAAAAATAATCAATATAATCACATGCTTATAGTAAACATGGAAGGATATGTATATAGCTTCATTACCAGCTGATTTGTCTAACTCTTTGTTGGATTGATCAAAAGCAACGTAGTAATAAGTAACTGCCTTTTTCCATCCTGTGATTCATGATTTGGAACGTAGAGGAACACTGACGATTGATCACCAATAGCAAAAAGTCCCTTTTGCCAAACGTTAAGATACCTTAATAAAGCAAAGATTAAACCTATGGAATACATCAATCTTTAAAAGAAGACGTTATTCTTGAAGACAGAAAGAGTTTAACAGATCTAAAGTTGTACCATTTGCGTCCACCACTAACGTGTACTTGAGATGCTGTGCCAGTTTCTTTTTCCAAGAAGTTATCTACCTCAAACCTAAAACTCGGCTTTTGACTCCACATACTTAATTTTATCAAAACGCTTTCTTCGATTTTTGTTACTTCGAGCAAAACAAAACACGAAACAATGTTTGATAATTCAAATGACGGATTTTTTTTAGTCTGAACCCAACACACAAAACAACACAAAGATAATTCAAATCCAAATAGAAAACAAATGTCTTCTTCAAAGCTTTGAGAGTAAACCAGTCTGAATAGGCTTTGGTGTTACAACTTCTTTGACCTCACTCTCCTTCGTTTCCAATTCGCACGGATTCGGTGGTACATCTACGGCCGGCGAGCAGTTGAAAAATCCATGTGGCTGTGTATACCCAAAAACCGAAAAACATTATTAACCAAATTTGATCTTCCTTTCTGAGATTTTTGATTGTAAACAACATACAAAGATTTGACTTACCATTAGTGTGAAACCAATATGTTCCACGGGCATAACCGGCCAATCTTCAAGTCGTGGAACATGTATGATCCCAAACACGTACCTGTGAAACGGAAAAATTCCACATCGAGATCACAAATTTGGTAAGTAGTAGTTTTAGAAACTCAATCAGATAAATGTAAAAAGAAGGATACAGACCAAAGAACGACGTCAGATTCTTCCAAGGAGCGATTCTGTTGCACCCATGTGGCTAGACCTTCGCCAGCACGTGGGTTTTGGTTTGGGAACTCTCCTCCGGGAAACTTCTCTTCAGGGGCATAACGGGTAACCCAAAGATTGTGCTTCAGGAATGCAGCTCTTCTTAGAAACTTGGCCTCGGGTCGAGCTAACGGCAAACAGTTTGAGCCCGGAACAAGTTTGTATCCCGTTAATTGCCCTGTTCTGTTTACTGTCCTTGTGTTCCTTACCTGACAACATATTACAATGAGTTGTTGATAACAACAAGAAGAAAACTTATTCATGGAATATGCATCTTGCATCAAACATAATCAATGAGTTGGTTTATTGTAACGAAATTCAGTCATGACTTTTTAAGGACATAGCTGAAACTTAGGAATAGTTAAGTGTTCTCTTCCCCCGAATTCACTCAGGGATGAGATGAGTAGATAGTACAGAGACTGGACCGAGCATTAAGTTTGCTTGTCTACCTAATGGTGGACTAAATGAAATGTGAAAGTAATGACCAAAAATACTAGTTAAATATGCAATAAACTGATGCTTTCAGATGAGAGGTAGACTAAGAATAGTGGACGAGATCATGCAAGGTACGGATTACTTACAATCCAATGCCGAGCAGTAAAAGGGTCACAGTCGCGCATCGCCTCTGCTTCATTTCTAAGTAACTTCTCTTCCGCATAAAACGCATTGTTGTGGACATTGTTCTCACCGGGCTCGTCAACTTTAACATTTACCTCAACTACCTACAGATAAAAGTACATTCAGCAAAGTCACATGACCACATGTGTATCTTAGTTTTTTCCAAGGACTATAGAGACTTATAAAATTCAAATCTTACCAAATCCATTCCTAGAAACTGAAAAAATAATCAGCCTATGAAAGCAAAGGAAAGGTACCTGATTAAAAGCTTCACCAGGTTTACAGTCAACAGACATATCCATGCGAGCGATAAAGAAATGCTGATGGACTGGTGCATACAACCCAGGAGCGATAGTAGTACCGTACTTTCGAGTTTCTCCTGGCTGCAGAGCTCCCAAACTGAGGATACCAGTAAGTTTCACTTCTGCTTCGATTTTCCCATCCTACAGTAAGTCTCCCAAACATTCAAAACATAACATGATAATGGTCTTCAAATATCTAGAAAATTGAAACAACATACACATCAGCAAACAAATGAAACTCAGGATGGACACTTCAACACTGTAAATCAATGTCCTAAAGTGAATTATCACAAGCAGAGTCCTAAGGCTTTGATAAACTCAAGATTTATTCTCATGGAGAGACATATCATTGTCTTCCCTATTAAAGTAGATGAAAAGATGACTAATATCTGCTTTACTCTAGAAATGATTAATCACGTTTTTCACTTACTTGGTAGAAGTGCCAGTAAAACCCATACTCGTAGTTAGCAACAGTACATAAAAACGAGACAGTTAGCCTCCTAGATCTTCGCACTTCAGCTAATCCTGTTCTCCAGTCCTGATGTTTCCACAAAATTCCATGGTCCTCTTCATGCAAGCATACACAGTTCTCAATTGTTTCAACTCCTCCAGTGAAATTTGTGAAATGTGCATCGAAGTACTTGATAGATCCCAGACAGTCACACCCCTGTAAAACCTGACTTGTTAAACGCAAACCGAGATCTGAGTAGATAATGAGAACACATTCACTGATTTTAAACCTTCTTAAGCGAATGTGCGTTTTTTCCAAGACCATCCTCCCCTGCATCAAAAGCATTTTTCCTGTAATGTGGCTCATTGGGATCACCATAAGGCACAACCATCTCCACAAAACTTAGCCTATGTGCAACAGGCCTTCGACCGCGACTCCCATCAACATATGCTACCGAATGTATGACCAAACCTTCCCTTGGAGTGAACCCAATACGAAAGTTCCACTGTAAAAGAAAATGTTGAGCCAATTTAGAAATAAGCTTAATCATAATCAACTGGTTTCAATTTGGCTATTAGTGAAAATCTACCTTCTGCCACTCGACAAAGTAACCTCTAACGCGAAAACTTGGACCTTCAGGCTGAATAATCTGGAGAGGCTTAACATCACTTCTATCAACACCCCCTCTACTTTCACCTGGGGTATAGTTCCTTAAAGGGTCAGGTGGGGGAAGTGGAACAAACTTACGGTCTTCAAACTCAATCACCACCATGTTTTGCATGTCTACAAGTATATAAATGCCCTCCACTGGACGAGCATAGCCATTTTCCATAGGGGAATCACTATCAGTCCGACAGTATAAAAGGGGCTTCGCAAGCCTACGACTAGGAGCATCAGCTTCACTATGATAACCCACACACCTGCACAATAATTTCAGAGGCAGGCTCAGGGAAACAGTACACCTTAATCAACACTTTCAGCAGAAGTCACGATGTTATTAACATACCAGGGATCAACCATCACTAGATCCATGTCTTCAATACCTCTCCTCTTCATTGCCTCAATGAACGGAGGATAGTCTTTGACAATGGCCTCACATTCAGCGTATTCAGCCGCATCCTAAAATCACAAGACTTTAAACTGAGAAACTCACAAACAAAAGTAGCATCTAAATTCATTTAGAGATTCATTTCCTTAAAACATACCATAGGTGGTTGAACATCAGGTATCACATGTGAGGAAACAACTTTTCCCCTGTGATGCCCACCCCGAGTGACAGCGTGAACTTCAGATAGCTCAACGATCCAGACACTTGTCTCATTAGACGTCTTGTTGTACACAATAAGTCTTGCTCTCCTTGGAGGGAGCTTCATAGGAATCACGGGTCCAGATTTGTTTCTTGGAAGAAGTGATGGCTGGAACGGAGGGAAAAAGTAAGCATCTGCAAGCGCCACAACATGTTTCTCTGGTTCCACTGAAGCAACCTCAATGAAACGCATGCTATCCCTAACCTGCCAAAGAAAAATCAAACAGTTTCAGCGAAATCAATTGACATTATCGATCAAAACAAAGCCTATTGATGAAAAAGAAAATAAAGTTTCCGCACCTCAGGGCTGGCACCAGCAGAGCGAACAGTGGCCACTGCAACAGATATTTCTGCAGCAGATAGAGGATCCAATGGGTGCTTGGTTTCCGTCCTTGGCATTACAGAAATTCCTGCATTGGCATAAGTAGTAGCACACAACAACAACCAAATTTCACAAAAAGTAAACCATCACCAACAATTCCAGTCAACAAGAACTCAAGTAATTCGCACAAATCACAATCTAAGATCAGAGACACAGAGCAGAATAATGATTCAGTCGAAATATTTCCTTTTACCTTTGTTTGCAGGTTTCTTAGCCGTATCAGGAAGCGAATCGACGGGGCGGATTACGGATTCCAAAGCAACCTTAGAGGCTCGCTGATCATCACCGTCGGACCATCCAGTAACGGCGGAGACGAGTTTCGTAGACGGAGAAGAGACACCACCGTGGTGAGTACATGCCGTCGTCTTTTTCGAAGTTGAGGCCATTGAATAGGGTTCACAAGTTCACCAAATCCACCAAAATAAGTCTCAACACAATCTAATGACATACAGCAAAACCTATCTCTATCCGTCGCTTAATCTTCCCTCTTTTCTCCACCTCTAATAGAAGAAGCTCCAGGAAGATTCCACAAACGGCAAGGAGAAGAAGAAGTCGGAAAAGCTTCGTCGGACGGTGGATTTGTTCACCAGATCTGAGTTTTTTCAGGTCTCTGTGAGGATCGGAGTGGTGGAGAAGAGGAGAGATCAGTGATTTTGATTTTGATGTGGCTTGAGAGTCCAAGCAGAAGAAGCCAAAGCTTTATTTGTGGGCTCTACTTTAACAACATATACAGTACTATTATTTATAAAGGTAAAGTCTCCAAGTAAGTAGTATTTGTTTTTTTTTTAAATAAATAAATCCAACTTGGATAACGACGTGGATGCACTATATAGTATATATAGTTCATGAGATTTTATCAAATTGCAATTACTAAATTTGTATTAAATATTTGATTTTATTTCAGTAAAGATAAAGATATAATCGGGAAATAACACACACCATAAAAGCATGGATATTATGAAAGGTTATATCTTGTATTATATTATATGTAAATAAATCATAATAAATATATTAATATTATAAAAAAGGGAAAGTAAAAAATAAAATGAACTAAAATAATATATTTTTAAGAAATAAAATTTGACGTGTTTTGCCAGGTATGGTTTTCTTTTAACGTTACCATGTTATAATAGGAAAACATATTTTAAGAAAATTAGCAATATGGATAGATAGCAAAAAAATGTAGGAATAATTGCAATAATATCATTTTTGGTGTGCACATTTGCAAAAATGCCACTTAGGAGTGTTTATTTGCAAAAATGTCATTAATTAAAGATTTTTAATGCATAAATCTTAAAATTATAAACCCTAAAATATGTTTTGACCCTTAAAATCCCTTAAACAAAATTAAACCCTAATACAACATAGTTAACCCAAACACAAATAATATAATGAAAAAATAATTTTGAAAAGTGGTATTTTTGCAAAGATTTTGAAAATGTGGCATTTTTGCAAAGATTTTGAAAATGTGGCATTTTTGCAAAGATTTTGAAAATGTGGCATTTTTGAAAAATGGCACTTGAAAAATGGCATTTCTTAAAATTTCTCAAAAATGTATACCATATATCCTACTAAAATAGGTTTGACGTGTTTCACCAAAATTCTACCATATAAAAAATTAATGTTTTTTTTTTCAACTCATCAAAGTAAATAATAATTGTGAGGTTATTTTTGGAGAAAGGAAAATAACATAAAAAATTATATAATATAATTATAATAAAGAAATTTTAGAATTAAAAATGTTTTATTTGATAATTTGAATTTAGTTAGTAGGAAATAAAATAATGAAGGTTGCCTTATCTGGTGTAGCTTTTCAAAAATGGAATTTGCTTATACATAAGTTTTGGCTGAATTTAATGATTTAGTCCCAAAAACAAATTATGAAACTTTATAAATCACAACATTAGTAATGGGACGAAAACATTCATATGTTTTTTTGGTCAAAGACATTCATATGTTATCGTTTATATATCACAAGACTCCGTGGCCGTGCAGAGGAATGAGTCGTGAACGTCTTGATGAAACTTGGAAGTTTGATGGAAGAAGACCAGAGCTTTGAAACACAGAGAGATCTCACGATCGATTTCGTAGGAAGTTTTGAGAGTATCAAGAGGAATTGAGTCTACTTGACATCTTTCATCATCATCATCATCATCCATGGTGCCGATGGCTCAATAGTCAATACTACTTTCTTTGAAACCCTAATTCCTTCTTCTTCTTTTTTTTGAAACCCTAATTCTTCTCTTCTTTTCTTTTTGGACTCCCTCTAGTTTATTATCCTATTTATATTCGTTTTCGTATAAAATGGTAAAATTAATTCTTCTGAGAATATGGAAGCCTCTTTCCCCTACCCATTGACCAAGTGTTTATTTTTTTATCAACAATCACCATATATTAAATCAAGTGTTATCGATTGGATGATATTTATTAATGTTTATTAGGGTTTGATTCTTAGAAAATGTGATTTGTCAATAATTATATATATATATTGGATTAAAGATCCGCATATATACAGATTTTGTAATTTAATCTCTTATAAAATTGTGAAAACAAAAATTAATTATATAGAATAAAAATAGATCATCCGTTAAAGTTAAATGAAATAAAAATGAAAATTTTGTTGTAAGCCCACTAAATGTAAAACATAACATTTGTTTATTAATTTTGATGTTTATGTTGATTAAAAAAAAAGGAAAAAAAAATTTATTTGATTTAGAATTAGATTTTATCACATATTTTCAAATTATTAGTTTTTCTTATTCATACTTAAATTAAATGTACTTTTCTATTTTATGTTTTTATTTTACAACCCAAATATCTATATTTCAAAATGTTACTAAATCTATTCCCATATTTTTATTTGAACTATTTTTAGTCTCTAAATTTTTTATAACCCTCAGAAAATAAATCAAACACGAACAAAACGGAAGACAAAATTAGGTCACCCCTGTGCAGTGATAAAATAAAATTGAGAATTTGAGTACAAAAATATTTGTAGAGAAATCGATCAAATATTTATCTATTTTATTGTCATATTTATTTTTTATATTATTTGATATTCAATTAAATTATTTCACATATTCTAAATAATTAGATTTTTCTAATCCTATTTAAATTAAGTTTATTTTTTTACTATTTTACAAATAAAGATAGATAAATATTTTCACTTATAACTAAATCTAATTGAAATTTTTTTTTTCACCTATTTTTCACTCATACTATTTTAAGTAGGTTTAGATTTTTATAATCCGATTTAAATTGTTTATTTTTTACTATTTTACAAATAAAAAGACAAATATATAAATATTTTGATATCTGGTTAAATCTAATTTAAAAAAAAAATATCACTTGTATATATGTATTAAAATGTGGTTAACTGACTTAATACGTATTACAATCATATTAATTATTACAAAACATTAGTGACGTGAAACTATTCAAAAACTATACAAAAGTTTACCAGTGAAAGTGTTCTTCAAACTAAATAAGAACTTAGTAATTAAGAAAAAAGAAATTTAGTGAATGATATATAACTAGAAATTAGAAAAAGATCATGCACTAAATATATATATATATATATATATATATATATATATATATATATATATATATATATATATATCATGCAACTATATAGTTGCAATATTTTATGATTTTAAATATATTAATAGATCGTGGGGTGGACCGCCACAACCCATGCAGTCTAGACCAGCCAAAAACCGCTGTCTACGACTAGTCGAATTTTGGAGGCTCACAATTTTTACAAATTTCATATTCTAAAACAAATCATAATCCGTCAATGATGACGAGAAAAATAGTCAGACTCATAATCCTTTAAGCCTTAATCAACACTTTAATGTTTGGACTGTTTGTATCTTCGGTGTGAAACACGTCATGTTTTGTTCATATTGAGTCAACTTGTCTTGTTGTCTTTGGGTTTGTTTGTTTCTTCTGTAACCATCAATTCAATGGTCTTCTTTTTTTTGAAGTTATCATTTTTGTTTTTAAAGCAAAAAACGTTTAATTCCAATAGAAGCCCTACCTAACCTGTATGTACTAATCGATAGTTTGTGTTATGTATAGTGAGATTGTAAAAAAGAGCTTCAAGCGAAGCTAAATGAATATAGAGAAAACACATCACAAGCCGTAAAACTTGAAATCTTATAATTGTAAACTCTTACCAGTCCAATGAGAAAGTCATAGTTTTTGTATGTGTGTCATACTTATCAAGTGACACCATTGATTCTCTTCTTAGGAAGGATTTACTTGGGTATGACAGTCTGATCGACATTATAGGTGGTCTTGCCTTGGGAGTGCTAATACGAAGCCTTTGGCTAACCGTCAGTGAAACCAAAGATGACTTCATTATCTCAAGGCAAAATGGTGTCGCAATCGCACATAATTTCTCAAACCATAACAAATATTGAACTTATCCATGGCCTTCTAACCAATTCCTCCGTGGTTTTGTGCAGTTAGCTCCTTCTGGACTGCACTGAGTCTCCTATTGCTCTTTGCTTATCCGAGTCCTGAGCATCCAACTCCAAGATTTGAGTACCACACAGCCTCAATGGCGTTGCATTAGGAATAGTAAGCCAAAAGAAGGCTCTATAGTAGCAAACTGTTGTATCGTATGCGACTTACTAAGACCGGTGTCGTGTTTTGTCTTAGGTAACCGGAGTCCAACAAACTTACAACCAATTCCACCACGAATCAGCCCCTCAAAACTTCT
This sequence comes from Arabis hirsuta, assembly GCA_964056655.1. Taxonomy (NCBI): domain Eukaryota; kingdom Viridiplantae; phylum Streptophyta; class Magnoliopsida; order Brassicales; family Brassicaceae; genus Arabis; species Arabis hirsuta. Next base: position 49,382,644 of record OZ053298.1, read on the forward strand.
CAGCAGAGCTCCCAATTTCATCTTTCATTGGAAGAGTTCTTGTGGGGATACCAACAATACTCTTGGTGAAATTCTGCAGTAAATCTCTCGCGGAATGGATTTTGCCCAATGTGTCTAACACACTTGGCATTCCAGTAAGATCCAGTTCCTACATTCCCAAACTCAACAATGGTCTACGACAGAGAAGAAGACAGACTTAACCAAAAACTCATCTGGGTATCTCCAGAAGTTGTATCAGTTCTTGAACCAAGACTCTATTGATGTAGACACCAGGATACGGCTCCTGCAATACATAGGCCTTGTCTGGTCCGTAGTCGATCTTGTTCCTTCAATGCTCTCTTACATTAACTTGTAGTGTAACGTTTTCAGTGTCTGATTTAATGAATTCAGTGAGTCCATTGTTATTATAACAAATAAATAGAACAACTTCAAGGTTCCATTCAAAAATCAGAGAAGTTTAAGGAAGAATTCAGTGAACTAAAATTAGATCTCACATGAAAACACATTCAAATGCAGAAAGGAAGAAGAAGAAGAAAGACGCTAATAACAAAAACCAAACAATGTCCATAATGGGTATCTTTTGTTTTCTTGGTTATAGAGGAAGATAAGAGAGCCTTCTTCGCCTATAATACACTATATTCCGGTGGTGAGACTAACTTGAATTTAAAACAGTGCAACCTGAACACAATGCATAGAATACCAGAATCTTTACCAACTGTGACTTTTCACTTGTGGCTGCAGTTGCTGAGATGAGACTGTGTCCAGTGATCACAGGAAATAGTCTGGTGTTCTTCGGGTTACGTCTGGTTCTCCTCTCCTCGGTGCGGGTTCAAACTGGACTCACAGTTTTATACTAAGTTAGTTTTTCCCTTCTACACTAATTTCACTATAGCAGACAAGACATGTGGGGTTTAGGACAAGACCTGAATGAAAGTGTGGTTCCTGCAGTCATCAACCTCAAGAATCGAAGCCATGTTCCCACAACGGTAACAATAGTTTGGTGCACTGAAGATAGTTACCACCTTTTGCTCCTATTGACAGGAATAACGTATAAAAGTGAGCAAAGAAACTTAAGCCTTGCAAAAGCTATGGAAGGAGTACAGAAGGGTTGAGTTAAATTATTACATGAGCCCAATTGTATCCATCCATAACCAGCTGATGGGCACGGGCGATCAGCTTTAAGTTGTTTGTGTGATTGAACTGTTCGGATATGTCCTATGGAAACAAAATGAAAAAAAAAAGACAAAACAATTAGACACTTGCTTTAGGGAGAGAGAACGATAGAGAGAGAGATTCAGGAAAGTTTCTGAGACTAAGACTTGTAATTACCTGACCAAATGTATATCCAGCACCACGAGGAGAGATACCCCACCCACAGCGGTCATCAGGATCAGACCATAATAAGTCACACATCGGCCCTTCATGGGGTACTTCTTGAACTCGATCAAAATTTCTTATGTTGTCAAGGGTCTCGATAAATGGAGACAATCCACCATGCAGACAAAATATTTCTGACTCAACCTGCAATGGAATAACATAATGTTTTGATGATACCAAAAGCAATGTGTAGAAAACACCATCGGTTTAGTCAGATAAATCATACATGTAATCTTCCATTCTTTGTATTTTTCAGAATACTAACGTCTTGCAATTGATGTGACACTAGCAAAAGAAATACGACAGCACAATACAAAAATAATTCTTTAGTTAAAAAGAATACCGCCAGCACAAGACTACGGACTGATCATCTAAATTAAAATGACTACAGGTAACAGGACTAGAGTGCTCATGTGAACCCCGACCGTCAATAACCAAAGTTGTGAAATATAATAGGCACTAACCAAGGCTGTCAATGGGAAATAGTCGAAGAGGTCGGTAAAGATTTTCCAAACATTTGCGTTGCCATACCTGCAAGCAAAACAAGCTTTGTTACAAAAATTGCAAAATCTACAACCAAAATAATCAAATGCATTTCTAGGTAGAGGTTAATAAGCTGCAAACTCGGATTTGTAAGATAATACAATATAAGAATAATGCTGTTATAAGTAAGTAAATATAAGCCTGAAGGATTAACAAAAATAGTTAGGACAGACTACCACACGCACCATTGTAGCATCTGGATAAATGAGGACAAGTGTAATGCTAATGATGATAAAATTTACTTGCATGCATCTACAAATTAATAATTTTTACAGAAGACTTACTTTCGCAGACATTCATCATAAAATCCATAAACCTGAGTAATCTGCCAGACGGAAGAAAAAGAAGGAGATCCTGTGTCAGATAAAAAGTAGGATGACAGAACAGTACTAACCAACAAACCAATGAGCATTTTAGAACCAAGATCCAACGATGGAAAAAGGATTGGAGAGACAATGTCGTACTGTATTTAACCTCACAAGGTGAATTTACAAATGGAACAGAATAAAACATTAGTTTACCTGACGACTTTCATGGTTTCCTCTAAGAATAGTGATTCGCTGAGGATATCGCATCTTTAAGGCAACTAACAGCTGTAAAGAGAACAAAAAAAGAAGGAGAAATAGTATCAACATACTATATATTCCAACCCCAAATACATACATTGAAGCAAAATTATACATCATGCAAACAGTATATATCATTGAACAATATAAAAAGACAAGAAATGGTTTGCCATTTAATCAGACAACTCTTAAATGAAAAAGGTAAGTCTGCATATTTCATCCTCGTACCGTAACAGTTTCAACGGAATAATAGCCACGGTCCACAGTCTCTTATAAACAGGTAATTGGTATCAGGGCACTGCAAAAAAGTAAAAAATGAATATTCGTGAGATTTGTGGAGCTATGTATACATGGGTAATAAAAAATCAGAACAAGAGCTCAAATGCATGAAAAGTGTAATTCATAGACAAGATGGATGCTGAACAAAAAAAAGATTTATAGATGTTACCATTCCTCCAATACGGAAAAGCTCTGCAAGATCATGAAACTGTCCATGAATATCACCACAGATTGTCACAGGGCTTTTCACAGGCTGCATGAAGGAAAGAGTTAATAATGACTCTTCTTGGAGACAATAAAAGGTAAAGAATGGTGTCATGGCTATTAGCACAATCTACAACATTGAAAATATAATAGCCAAGAGGCGATGAAAGATTTACCCAGCCAAATAGAAATGCAAGACCAAGGACTAACCTGAACGTTGCTTTCATCCATTAAGATCTCCTTTGCCTTCTCGCATAATGCTCTAACCTAAGGAAAAATAAAAAATCACTATCAAATACATGACTTGAAAATGTATACCTGGAGAAACCAACTTGACACATACTACAATACGGGAAATCAATCCCAAAAACAAAACCCTACAAGTATTGATCAGGTTTTGGCTGATACAAAAGGTTATTTATTGAGTTGCAAAAACTAACTTCCTTTTACTTTCGGTTTTTTTGCTCTAATTGAACGCCAGTAATGCAGCTAACTGATCATCTACATCAAATCACTAACTACGTAGCAAGAAATCTTAACGCAGTCTAGGAGAATTCCGATTCTCAGAGGAACCCACATTACCAGGCACATAAAAACACGAGCTTAGATGTGGTTAACGATAATCACTTTATGTTAAGAATCCAATGCATCCAAAAATCATCATCAAACCAAAGCCAATACTCCAACCCATAAAACTGCCGTGAAAATGAACACATACGTCAAGATCTAACATTTTCCCTGAAGATCTTCATTTGAATAAAATCGAAAAAATCTCCAAATCGAATCCGATAATCGCATACCCCCAACAACAACAAAAACCTCAAACAGAGAAAAAAAAAAAAACCCAGATCCAATCAATCATCGATACAACCCAAGTCGTCACGTCAAGGGCTAAGGAAGAAATGGCAGTCACCTGTTGCTCAGATAGAGGCTTGCACTGCATAAGCTGCGAGATCTGTTCATCAAGATCAATGGTTGCGTCCGTCGGAATAGAATTCGCTCCCATTCTCGTTACTTGGGTCTTCGTTTCCTCTCTTTGCTTTCTTCGTCCGATCCGGAAAACAGATCAGGAATCAGGACTAGGTTTTCCAAATTAGGGGAAGCCCTAACCCTAAATTGGATGGAATCTGCGTATTCTTCGCACTTTCTCTCTCTCTCTCTGTTTCTCTCTCTCGCTTTGTGTGCAGTGTAAGAAGATCGAATTTGAGATGGCGCGTGAGAAAGAGAAGCGAGTGGTTTGTATTGCTTTCGAGTTGTATTTCTTATATTACCATAATACCCCCCTTTGAATAAATTGGTACAACAATCAAATAGAATCGGTTAAAATCTTCCGACATTGAGCCGGTTTAATTGAACCGGTTTCGAGCTTATTTAATCGTTTCGATGAAGAAAAGGCCAAGGGTTTTTGCTTCAATCTTCGTTAAGGGTTTCTCTCTCTCTCTCTCTCTCTCTCGGCTCTTCGTGATGACGACGAGATCTGATTCCGGTGAATCAATTTCGGAGGCTACTTCGATTTCTATGGAAGAATTTGTAGAAAACTCGCCGAAGATCGTTTCTTTTCCGCCATTAGAGACCGACTTTGTTGAAGAGATGAGCCCAGAGAAGCAAGTAAAGTCTTCGCCTTTTGCTTCTGTTTATGAGAAAGATGGAGAATTCATTCAATCTGATTCTGTTCAAGCTTCTTTCTCCGAAACAAGTTCGTTGTTTTCCAAAGAACCCGAAGCGATGAATGTGGATTCTCCTCGAGCCCTTTCTTTACCTGAAACTGGTTCGACGTTTCTTGAAGAACCCTGCTCTGATATTTCTAAAGAAGGCGATCAATTTGGAGAAGATGATTATATGCACAAGATCGAGGAAGTTGTTGTCGCTGATGGGTCAGTTGTTTCTATCTCTGAAACTCTAGGGTTTGAACAGGAAAGCTTGAACTCCGAGAAGAAAGAACAAGATTGCGATGCTCAGAGACTTTTGGAGGCAGAGAAGAAAAGATTGTTGGCTGAAATCGAAGTTGGGTCAATTTTCAAGAAGATGGTTGATGTTGACTCTAAAGAGCATCATGAGAAGAAGGAAAGAGTGAGAGTTAAGGATAATGCTTTTGTTGGGAGATCTGTGAAGATCGAATTGGTTGATGATACTGCGTTGCTTAATGTTGTTCCTTTCAACAAGAAAGGTAAAGATCATCATCCTAAGAGACCAGGAACCTCACACGCTGATAAGGATGCACCAAGAAAGCATAAGAAAGTAGGAGAGAAACCAATTGGTGAGAGGAAAGCTAAGGGAAATGCATCAACTAAAGTTTCTGAATTTCAGAACCGTGGAGATACGAATGGGAAGCAGTTGCGGATAATGTACTCTAGGAAACAAATGGAGTCGATGAGGTTTGCTCACGTTGCGAATCAGAAGAAACTGTGGAGTGATATGTATGCTAGGCTACTACCTGAGCTGGTGTCTGAGTATGAAGGTTTAGTTTGCTTGAAGAATCAGAAGACTTCAAAGGCTTATCTGAGGGAGAGTGGCAACGGTATTCTCGGTAATCCTCTACTTACTTTGCTTTTATCTTATCTGCTTATCTGCTGCAGTTTGTGTTGTTGCCTGTTGTTGATTGAACATGCTAAGAAAAAGTTTAGGTCTAGGAATATATGACTAGTTTTAGATTAGCTTGCTCATGTATCACCTTAAGCTATATCTGATGCATATTGTGTGTGTGGTGTCTCTGACTGTCTCTCTGCCTATACTCAAATGGGTTTCTTTGCTACGGTTTTATGGTATTTTCTTTCTTAAATCCAGTCGCATTTAGTGTCAGTGAGTACTCTTTCTCAAATGTGAGTACTGTTCCCAAGTATCTCTATCTAAACCACTTCAATGTTTTTAATCCTCTCTAGCCTTTTGAAGATTTTGATGTCTGTTATTTCTGGTCTAGAGCTCTTATCTTTGTTCTTCATTTATCCATTCTCTCCTCGGCTCCAGAAAGATGTCGTTTTGATAGGGGCCTTTTGTTTTCTTTTCCACAGGTCCCATATCAGCTGTACCAAGACGAAACCGTGTGAATATCTTTGTACATTGAGCCCATGAGCTGAAGAAATCTGTCAAAGTCCTTTGTTCACCAAATTTCCCTATTCTAAGACACCTCAGTCATTCTTTCTGTATATAGATTCTTTGTACATTGAGCCTGTGAGCTGAAGAAAACCGTTTTCTTTTTCGCTTCCATGAGCTGACACCTCTGTCATTCTTTCTGTATATAGATTCTTTGGTTCAGTTTGTATAGGGGAGTAGAGAGGTTCTTTTGGTTCAGTGTGTAGCGCCATGATTCTTTGGCTAAAGTTGTACATGTTCATACATCTTCAATAAAATCAAAACCTTTGAAAGCTAATTCTTTTTCTGGCCTTAGTTCTTATCTGCTTCTACTCAAGTTCGCTTTTATACACTGAAATTCCAAATTTGACTTATTTTCTTCATGAGAAAATTTAGGCACCAAAGACGGAATGGATGACTTAACTCTTGAAGAAGAAGAAGAGTACACTGATGATAATGACGATTACAATAGCATTTTAAGACCTGCGTTTGCGGTCAATGGAGAACCTGATTTTGATTCTGGACCACCAGAAGACGGGCTTGAATACTTAAGACGAGTCAGGTTAATTATCTTTGTTTACATCTTTTGGTGAATCTTCATTTTGGCATATATGATTAAGTTATTTCCGCATTTCAGGTGGGAGGCTAAGCAAATTCCGAATGTAAGAGTAGCCAAGATAGATGGAAGCAAGTACATAAAGAAAGAGCAAAGTGTTTACATGCCACAAATCCCTGAAATCCCAAAATGCCCAGAGCACCTGTTGCCGGTAAAGGAATGGGAGGACTCGTTGCTTTCCGACTTCCTACACCTTCGCCTGGTATTTTTCCCTTTCTTCTAAGTTGCATACTATCAGTGTTTCTCTGAATGGGCAAGAAATGAAGGTAAGTGTTTATTGGTTTTCTTTACAGGCTTTATCAGAAAATGCAGACAATGGCGAGGATGAGATAATGTCGAGTCAGTCTACAGAAGATATGCTCATGGAAATATTCAATAAGCGTCTCCAGGCAGTGAGAGATGAGTCGTGTGGTGAGTTGGTCTCAGACATACAAGGAATGGACTCGGTGACGAGGGTATCAAAACTGAAGAAGCAGATTAGTTCGGTTGAGAAGGAGAGCGGTTTAGAGAACAGTGACTTCAAATGGGTAGTAGCACTATGTGCATCGGTGGACACTCCATTGGATGCTGATACTTGTGCTTCTCTTAGGGCTCTTCTGAGGAAGTGTGCGAGTCTTCGCGCATCAGAGGTTGAAGATGAACAAGTTATCATCATGGCAAATATGCTCATCACTATTGCAGGTAGATATTTTGGCCAAATGGAATAACAAAAGAAGTGACTTTATGCAAACTTTGTTTTGGATATTGTTGAAGGTTGAAATGGATTTGACATCATCTTCTTCACAGTTTCCATTGTTGAAGAAAATTTGAAGAATTAAAATATTTTTTTTAATTTTAAAATAATAAAAATTATAGGCATAAAAGAACATTCTAAGGGTCCAAAGTAAGTCGCCGACATACAATCCAGTAGGAGACAACAAAACCGACACGCAAGTTGAAAAGTGGGTATATAGAAAAAACGGCACGCAATCTGGGAGGAATTTGATAAGAAGACGAAGAAGGAAACACAAGAAAAGAAGAAAACAAAAGTCAAATAAATATCTCTCGACCTCTCTTTTCTCTATTGATTCTATCGCTCGCTCTACGCAGATACGAATATCTCTCTTTCTATTTTCACGCCTTGTGTCTCTGTCCGATCTCAAAAAGGTAAACGAAGCAATTTTTAGGGTTTTTGAATTTCTTCGATTCGTGTTTGGATTCTCTTACCGAATTTCTGGGTTTTCCGTAGATGTATCTCTTTTTTGAATTCGAGTTGGTAGCTAGGGTTGTTCTATGATGCTCTTTGCAAATTTTGATGTTGAACATTTTCCTAATGTTTGCGTGATTCTATTGGCATTTCTGTTGTTATATTCGTTTTCTTCTCCTCCTTTGATTATATGCTCTTCTCCGAAGACTGGACTTTTGTATTCGTATTCGGGAGATTCGATGGGTCTTCGTTAAAGTTCTCAGCTTGCTATTAGTTTCATAGATTTGTGCTTGCTCTAACTGGAACCTATCTTGTGATATTCCAGGAATTTGTATTCAATTAAAGAAATATTAAGTAAAGGGAGCAGCTTTTATAGGATTTGATTTTGATATAGAAGGATTGCAAGCTAGTTTTGGTTTTAGGGAGGTGATACGTTTCAATTATGAGTGCATCATGGGCTGATGTTGCTGACTCAGAGAACACGGGTTCTGGGTCGACTAGTCAGAATTCTCATCCGTCACGACCTGCTTATGTTCCTCCACATTTAAGGAACAGGCAAGCAGCTTCTGAGCCTGTTGCTCCATTGCCAGGGAATGATCGTGTTGGTTATGGTGGTCCACCTTCTGGGTCTCGATGGGCTCCTCCTGGCGCTAATGGTGCCGTTGGTGGTGGTGCTTATAGGGCTGATACAGGTCGACCTGGCTCTGGCTATGGATATGGTGGACGAGGAGGTGGTGGTTGGAACAATAGAAGTGGAGGGTGGGATCGTAGGGAACGTGAAGTAAATCCCTTTGATGATGATGAGGCTGAAACAGAACCAGCCTTTACTGAGCAGGATAATACAGTTATTAATTTTGATGCCTATGAAGATATTCCAATTGAGACCAGTGGGGATAATGTGCCTCCTCCCGTGAACACATTCGCAGAGATAGATCTTGGGGAGGCATTGAATCTAAATATCCGTAGGTGCAAGTATGTAAAGCCAACACCCGTACAGCGTCACGCGATTCCAATATTGCTTGAAGGGAGGGATTTGATGGCCTGTGCTCAGACAGGGTCTGGGAAGACAGCTGCTTTTTGCTTTCCGATAATTAGTGGAATAATGAAAGATCAGCATTTACAGAGACCACGTGGTTCACGGACAGTCTACCCTCTTGCAGTCATTCTCTCACCAACAAGGGAGTTGGCAAGTCAGGTTAGGGTTCTAATTCCTATGTTAAGATTCTATTCGCTTTGATAGAAGTCAGTTTCTCATATCTCTTTCTGTGATTTTTGGCAGATACATGATGAGGCTAAAAAATTCTCCTACCAAACTGGTGTGAAGGTTGTTGTTGCTTATGGAGGAACGCCTATTAACCAGCAGGTATAACTAATGTGTTACTTCTTGTGACGTGTGAGTTTTGTTTCATACATCTATCTCTGCTGTCTGTATTATGTTCTGTCTCTTAGACTTGTTGTTTGGGCTTTCCTTTCTAAGGTTTGTCAAACATGGTTTGGTTTTGGAATTGACATGTTTTCTACTTGAGAAGGATTTATCAATATTTGACATTTAGGAGCGTTGGTAGATTTTCATATGTTATAATCTGTTGTCAAACATCAAAGTTGTTGATCTCGCGTCTTGTTGTTTGTGCAGCTCCGGGAACTTGAGAGGGGAGTTGATATTCTTGTGGCAACTCCTGGTCGATTAAATGATTTGCTAGAGAGAGCTAGAGTCTCGATGCAGATGATTAGATTTTTAGCTCTTGATGAGGCCGACAGAATGCTGGACATGGGTTTTGAACCACAAATTAGAAAGATTGTCGAACAAATGGATATGCCCCCACGTGGAGTTAGACAGACACTATTGTTTAGTGCTACTTTTCCAAGAGAGATTCAGGTTGGTTTACTTGTTTGTATATCACTTTTTCTTGATTCACCTTTTCGTTGGTTGAAATATCATTTTTGGGAACTTTGTCACTTGCTGGTTACCGTTACTTTGCTCCAAAGTTCCTATCTAAGTTTCTTTGCCATGTGTGTTTCTGTTCCATACTCTTTCCTTGCAAATTATCTGCTAGTTACATTTTCTATATTTGGCTTCAGTCGTAACAACATTCTGCGTCCAGTTAAATTCTTGTGGTTCTCTGGCAAGAACAACGGGAAAGAGAAATGGTCTAGCATAAGCTATATGCATGGTTTTTCTGCAGAACTATATCTTTTTCTAAGAAAGATTTTCTTGTTGTAAAGCTGATTGCATGACTTTTAGTCCTGCTATGATCCTAGCTAATGGGAAAGTCCATTTGTTTTCATGAAATGATAGGCAATACCAGTTAACTCACATGATATTGATAGTTCTGTGTCAGAGCATTACAATGCTACTTCTTTAACGGATGATGGTGAACTTGTTATGGCAAGCATTAGAGTTATTAAGTTTCATGCCTCTGTTTCTTGTGTGATTAAAGATGCATTACTTGTTACAGGAATGTTTTTTTGTTCACCTAATCATTTGCAAATTTTAGAAGATTAACATATTTGTTTCTTGTGCAGAGACTCGCAGCTGATTTCCTAGCAAATTATATATTTTTGGCTGTGGGTAGAGTGGGTTCAAGTACTGATTTAATTGTCCAAAGGGTAGAGTTTGTCCTTGATTCTGACAAGAGAAGTCATCTCATGGACCTGCTTCACGCTCAGAGAGAAAATGGCGTCCAAGGCAAGGTAAATATGATACTCCTCTTTTGTTTGGAATGTATCGGCTGTTGTTTACTCAATTAATATTTCTGCATGCTTTGTCATACTTCTGATGATTGTATCCTCTTCCATAATTACAGCAAGCCCTGACCTTAGTTTTTGTGGAGACAAAGAGAGGAGCTGACTCTTTGGAAAACTGGTTGTGCATGAATGGGTTTCCAGCAACCTCCATCCACGGTGACAGAACACAGCAGGTTTGTTAATTGGTTTGAAATCTGGTGGAAAGTGTTGAGCTTGAAGATAGTTTGGTCTAGATTTACTAAGTTATGTTGTGTTGTTATATGTGCATTGAAGGAAAGAGAAGTTGCACTGAAGTCCTTCAAGAGTGGGAGAACACCAATTTTGGTTGCAACGGATGTAGCAGCACGTGGTCTTGACATCCCCCACGTGGCTCATGTTGTGAACTTTGACCTGCCAAATGACATTGATGACTACGTCCACCGTATTGGACGAACAGGACGTGCTGGCAAATCAGGACTAGCCACTGCCTTCTTCAACGATGGTAACACTTCAATGGCCAGACCGCTTACTGAGCTGATGCAAGAAGCTAACCAGGAAGTCCCTGCGTGGCTCACACGATATGCATCGCGTTCCTCTTTTGGTGGTGGTAAGAACCGACGGTCTGGTGGTCGATTTGGTGGCCGTGACTTTAGAAGGGAAGGGTCTTACAGTAGAGGAGGAGGTGGTGGTGGTAGCGATTACTATGGTGGTGGAGGAGGAGGCTATGGTGGTGGATATGGCGCTCCGAGTGGTGGATATGGCGGAGAAACTCCAAGTGCTTGGGACTAAGCTGCCAATTTTTTTTTTTTGGTTATAACTTTTGACTATTTATTTTTCTTCAAATTTCCCAAAGAGAGAGAGTATGTATTGCCCCTTACACCTATTATGAGATTTCACACTGAGGAGATGGATATATTAACTAATGTTGTTTTAGGTGTTATGAGTTCACAATTTTTGTGTTTCCAATTGCTTATTACACAGCTTAGTTTTGAAGGGATAAATCCTCTTTGCTCGGCTAACTCCAACAAACCATCTACACTCAAAGTGTTCCCTGAAAAAAGAAACATAACATTTTGTTAAGAGAAAATATTATAGAGTAAAACATATAATATATGTCAAAACAAATATTACCTGTGTAAAATAAGTAATCTTGACAACGTTTGATGTTTCTAGTCGAAATCGTGAACCATGGTTCATTTGTTGCAAAATTTATGCTATGCCGATGCTTTCCCGGGACGAGTGTAGAAAATGACTTGTAGGCACTCTCCAAGTGAATTTGATGGTCCAGCTTATCCACAAGAAGTTTATATGACAAACTACAAAACGAAATAAACAACAAGTTTATCCATACCAATTCCCTCATAATGATGTATGCATTTAACTAAATAAAAACAGAGGCAAATACCTCTCGGGACTCATGTTGAAATCTCCTACGATTATCATCGAAATGGCTTTGTATCCCTCGGCTATATTTTCCATTTTCAGCAATGTATGGACATACCACAACAACACATTTGTCAAATCTGATTGCACGGCCAAAGCAGTATTTGCCTGAACCAAACAATTTAAATGAGCAACCAACAATGATCCACACATATTAGTTAAGGCTTCCTAGGAGAAACTCACCACACATAGTAGTTGTTGCAGTGGATTACCAAATTTCAGTTGTAGACCAACTATCAACGCAACATTATCCTAGATACGATGAGATTGATACAGCGAGATATGCCAACAATAAACTCTCCAATATAGCAACAATGATCATTGGACGGATCACATGAACCTGGTAGAGTTTGCGTATAACAATAGCTACCAGGCGAGTATTGGGATGACTCCATATGAGGATCTGTATGGGAGGTCATGTCGTACACCATTATGCTGGACTCAAGTGGGGGAAAGGAGCATGTTTGGTGCAGATTTCGTTCAGGAGACGACAGAGAAGATCCGTGTCTTGAGGCTGAACATGAAAGAGGCTCATGATCGGCAGAAGAGTTACGCCGATAAGAGGAGGAAAGGGTTAGAGTTTGAGCTGGGAGATCTGGTGTATCTCAAGGCAGCGATGTTGAGGGGTCCTAACAGATCCATTTCAGAGAATAAGCTAAGTCTGAGGTTCATGGGTCCGTTCAAAGTTGTAGAACGAGTTGGACCAGTAGCTTATCGGTTGGAGTTACCTTAGAAGGCTTTTCATAAGGTCTTCCATGTTTCGATGCTGAGGAAGTTGTAGATCAACTATCAGCGCAACATTATCCTAGATATGATGAGATTGATACAGTGAGATATGCCAACAATAAACTCTCCAATATCGCAGCTGTGATTTCAAAAATGCATCAAGTACCTTAATCAATTGTTCAGAAGCAAGTGGCTTTTGGTTACTTGGGTTAACAGCATCTACCAAAGCTTGAGCAGCCGTGTTGAAGTAAAACTGGATTCCACAAAAGTAGTATGAGCGGCCAAAAAAAAGGTGGAGTTGGGTTAGGTAACATATGGAAAATGATATACTTACATTCGATTCCAAAAAAAACGAGAATCTATCCCGCTTGAAGAATGTTGCTCAGCCATCAGTCGTATCAATGGTACTTGCATTTCCGCTCAAAATCCTCATAGTGTAAAAACCATCATATCCAAGCTTGTCCAGTTCAGGTTTGAAGAAATCTTTGAAATGGTTGTTTTGTATCTGCCAGAGAGTCAAAGAGGACTTAAGTGAACAAGTAAACTCTATAAAAAAAGTGGATGTTTAAAAGAAATATGTAGACTACATACATCTTGCAAGCAAACTACATCTGCACCATAACTGACAATCTCTTCTAGCAAGCTCAGTCTACGGTATGCCCAAGGAGGACAGTAACTATACACAGGGCTATTGGCAGAGGTATCGGACAAGATACTATACGTAAGGACAGTGAATGATCCTGATTGCTCTGTATCAACTCCACCAATAGAGATCAATTCACGGTTAAATGGTGCAGGGTATGGAACAACACGACAAGTCGAAATTGTACGGACTGGTCTAGGAATCCGGACTGGTCCCGGAATCGTTTCAGCGAATACCGATATCTCTAGCACCAAAACGCAGCCTATATCTTGGTTTGTTGGAGTGTAATTCCTACCATTCCCAACCTCATCTTTTACGGTACCGTCATATACGTTGATCATCTGTTTTTTCCCCGGAACTATATTGTTCCCAGAGATCTCTTGATAACACTTTCTAGAACAGTGGTACTTGCTCGAAACAAGAGATAGAAAGTTGGCTCGAAATATGATATTAGTTGATTGGTATGCATCTTTTTTTTTTCTTTGTCACAGATTGGTATGCATAAATAAAACAAATAGAACATGGTACAAATATATCCATTTTAGCAAATTTATGTTTAAAATAGTTTCAAACAGTGAATTATAATTTTTCTCCAAATATGATTTTTAAACAATTTATAATTAAAACATATGTGGTTACAAAACAAAAATAAACAATTGATATAAATAGTGAACTAATATGGATGTCAAAACAAATCAAAATTCATAAAATTTATGTGGGTTGATCCGGTCCGATCCAATCCGACCTGAGTTAAAAAAAAAATTGACCATAATAAGGTAATGGATAAAATGGGTTGGGTTGATGGATTGAAATGGGTTATTTATACCTTTTTTTCAAAACCAAAAACACGATTTCGCATCTTTTCGTAATCACAATTACATAACTTTTTGGCCGAAAATACAATTTCACAGTTTTTTTGCCAATCACAAGATCCTACAATATTTCTGCCAAATTATGCAATTCTGCAATTTTCTCCTCAAAATTACACCATTCTGCAATTATCTCGCTACAAATATGATTTGCAAGATTTCAATTTTCCGCCAAAAAAATTGTGATATAGTGTTCAGTGAAAATCTAACTTTGGGTGAAAAAATATTAACAAACTGATGTTATTGTAAAATATTGAAATGAAGAGACAGAGAGGATCAATAGATCTACTAGTTTAGTGGTTCAATCAGGACTTTATGGCATCCTTAGCCTCTCCTGCTTTACCCTCTACGAACTCAGCCGCTTCTTTTCCTTTCTCCGTCACATATTCTGAAGCTTTCTGAGATTCCTCCACCACCGTATCTTTGGCTTCGACGGTTTTCTCAACAACGTAGTCTTTCGCTTTCTCGCCATCTTTCAACGCCTCCTTTGTCTTCTCCGTCACGAAATCCGAAGCTTTCTTTCTATTTTCATATATTCAGATTCATTATAGACCATTTGAATTCAAGACATATAGTAAAATGATGAAATATTTAAGGTTTATACGTAGACTAAAAACACAAGGGATTATTTGTTATATATGGTATATGAAACTTATCTTGAATATATAGATATAGACTTACGTGGCTTCGTTGAGGTCATCGACAATGTTGCCCTCGCTTTTAACGGCGTAGATCAACGACTTCTTGCGGTGAGCGACGACGACTAGGTCAGTTTTCCGGCCAAATTTGACGGTGTAAACGCCATTAAGCTTGGCTCCATTGTTGTGGAAAGTAGAACCAATCCCACTAAGAACAGCTCCTGATAATGACATTGCCATGAGATCTCTCTTTAAGATGTGGGAGAAAAAAAGAGAGTGTGTTTTGGGAGAAAAATAAATAAAAATGAGATGAGAAGTATCTAATCTCTCCAATAGTATCTTTTTATAGATCTTTAGACCAATTAGAATCCAAGAATACACGTGTCTTTGTAAGATATTTTTTAAGTATTGATATTATATCTTTTTAAGTATTGAACAAGAAGAGTTTTTGCTCGCCATTGTTCGGCCACGTAAAATCATTTTCATGGTTTTCCAAAAAGAAAAGAAAAACAGGTCGGCCATCAAGTTGTGGTTGGCAATAAAAGTTTAGCATTTCTATATTTTTGTTCGCAAGTTTAATATTTAAGCACAATGGTAGTAAGTTTTGGTCGTTCTCATTTTGTTAAGTGTACTCTCCTTTGTTGTAATAAAACCAAAAAATATGTCGGCAACCAAGTTAATTTGGGTTTAAAAAATCCATACCAAAAGCTGCAACAAAATGAACCACTATTGTAGTAAGCCTAAATGTAAAATTAATAGCCCAAACGAGTTCAAACGTACAAACTATATATTATATTACATAGTTAAACATATTTAATGAGTTAAATGCAGCGGATGCAAGTATAGTTATCTTTCTTGTTCTTAACCGTTTTAACACAAGGGAGGTTCACATTTGTATATCTTCTTGAAGAAATGCTTGAGTTTATTAGGAGGAAGTTTTAATATCTGTAAGAGATTATATATATAATTGCAATGCACCACATTCTGATTCTCATGCAAGTGAATCTCCAGCCAATAACCTAAAGCAGTATATATATATATACTTCATCATGAGACAATGTCATCCAATTTGAACAAAAAATAGAGCTGATTGATTACAACATAGCTTCTTCTTTTTGTGTCTAAGACCATGTCCATCGCTCAAGAGATTTAAAGAGTTTTTCATATATATAATTTAATTATTTATTTAAATTTTAAATAATAAAATAAGACATAACCAATCACATGAGTTCATTTGTGTAGTGGGTTTATAAAACCATGTGTTTGAGGTTCTCAAACCACAACTTTCAGAACCATCTCTTCTCATCTCTTCCACCTTTTTATTTTTTTATCATTTTTTTATTTTTTAGAAACTTGGTGAAAACCTGCCGCTGGACATGCTCTAAAATCTCTCTGAAACTTAAGGTTTCCATTGGTGCAAATCCAATCAACTCCATTTTTTTAGAAAAACCCCCAATGATAACAAATGGTCCGTAATGCCAAGTACTTGCTAACTTGAGCTTTTTTTTAAATGCCCATAAAAATGCTTGACATATCTCGGAACTTTTGAATCAATTAGACTACCAATGTACTAGCATAGTTGTCATAGTAAATCGATCAACTAAAATTCCCCATACATTTGCAAAATTTCCTTTAGAGCTGCACAATTCTTGGAATCAACTTTGCAGAAAAAGGTAGTCATTTATGAGAACAAAAGGTGAGTTATAGAAAGAATATGGTTAATCTACGAGAGGAAAATTGATCAAACAAAATTACAAAATTAATTTTGTATAAATGGACTAAAATAACACATTTTTACTTGTAAATTATTTGAATGCATTAAATAATGGATCTGTAACACAAAATGGTTAGAGTTGTTAACGGTAATGGAGCAATAATTTGATGATAGAATCATTGGTAAAATATGGCAGAATAGTACTACGTACAAAAAAGTGGCGGTACCACTTTCACTATTGAATTTTTTGTTTTTGTTTTTTTTTTTTTTGTGATAAAGGAGTGCTATACCTAGCTCTTACCTACTATACAAGGTCACTTATCAAAGCCAAGTTTCTTTTTAATCATTTGACAATAATTTAAACTGTGATGCTGAGCAACTAAGTAACATATCTTTATTTCAAATGGTGAAATAGAAGCTAAAACAAAACCGATCTTATTGTAAAATATATTAAACATGAAGAGACTGAGAGAAGATCGATTTATCTACTAGTTAAGTGGTTTGAACCTCAGGACTTTGTGGCATCCTTAGAGCATGTTTATTGCTAACCCTCATTGAGGTTCAATAACAATATTTTAAGATTAAATTTATTAGTTGTTTAAGTATTGACACTCAATTAGATTTTTATGATTTTGGTGTGTTTATTGGTGAACCTCTAAAGAGTTCAAAAGAAAAAAAAAATATTTTTATAAAAAAAAAATGAAAGAAAATCAAATTACTATATATAAATATATAAGATTTGATAAAAAAGAGTAATTTATTAAATTTCATAAAATTTTAAAACGTATATTACAATCCGTAAAAACAAACTGAAACATAAATTCGCATTTTGTAAAAACAAACTTAAACTAGTTTCGAGTAGTGCCAAATTTTTTCCAAATATTTTCAACCAAATCAGCTTTTAATTGTTTATTTTCCCCACGAACACGAGTTCGATTGGCCATCAGATTGTTCAGATTTGTAGATGTCTCTGTAGAATACGTGTAGTCCACTTGTGAAGTCCCGCTTTCTCCTCCTTGTGCAAATTCTGATAAATCAAATTGAGTGCATCGGTCTCGTTTGTCTTCCACTATCATATTGTGCAATATGATACATGCTTTCATTATATTCCCTATTTTTGCTTTATCCCAAGTAAGCGATGGGTTTCTGACAATTGCAAACCGAGCTTGCAAGACTCCAAAAGCACGCTCGACATCTTTTCTGACAGCTTCTTGACAAGTAGCAAATAATGATTCTTTCGGACCTCGTGGGTGAGAAATTGATTGGACGAAAGTTGCCCAGTTCGGATATATACCATCTGTGAGATAGTAAGCCATATCGTATTGGTGACCATTAACAGAGTAATGGACCGGTGGAGCTCGACCTACTAATATGTCATCAAAAATTGGTGAGCGGTGTAGAACATTGATATCGTTACAAGTACCTGGGGCTCCAAAAAATGCGTGCCAAATCCAGAGATCTTGTGAAGCCACAGCCTCTAAAATGATAGTGGGTTTTCCATGTCCACGTGAATATTGTCCTTTCCAAGATGTGGGACAATTCTTCCACTCCCAATGCATACAGTCAATGCTTCCTATCATCCCGGGAAAGCCTCGAATCTCTCCAATATCTAGTAATCGTTGGAGATCTTGTTCTGTAGGCCTTCTGAGGTATACATCTTCGAACAAATGTATAATTCCGTCGAAAAATTTTTCTAAACATTTGTTCGCAGTGGTTGCACCAAGCCGGAGGTATTCATCCATCGCATCAGCTGCAACACCATATGCCATCATCCGAATTGCGGCTGTACATTTTTGTAGGGCAGATAGGCCGGACCTTCCGGTAGCATCTTGTTGCGGTTGAAAAAATGACACCTCATTGGAGAGTCTTTGAACAATTTTCATGAACAATGGCTTGTTCATTCTGAAACGTCGGCGAAATTTATCATCGGGATAAACTGGCTGCTCACTAAAGTAATCATTCCATAATTGAATATGCCCTTCCTCGCGTCTCCTTTCTATATATATTCGTCTTTTCTTTTCTTTTTTGGCCGCTTGTTGTTGTTGTTGTTGAGTGTAATTATCTACACAATTCTCATAACATTGATCAAATGTTTGATCGCAATTTTCTTCACAAATTTGATCGACATTGTCATCAAAATTTGAAGTATGAGAAGACATGTTTGTTTGAATACAAGAGTTTGATAAAAGAGATTTTGATTAACGAGAGTTTGAATACAAGAGTTTAGGGTTTGAATACAAGAGTTTGATAGCACGAGTTGTGAAGAAAAATTAATAAACGAGAGATTGGTAATGGTAATGGTTATGAGTTTGATAAAGGAGAGATTTGTAGTGGTAATGATAAAGGAGAGATTTGTAGTGGTAGTGGTAATGGTTATGGTTATGAGTTTGCTGTGAAATGAATGAAACATAGAGATTGGTAATGAATACAAGAGTTCGAATACAAGAGATTTTAGGAAATGAAACAAACAGAGAGATACAAGCACAAGTTGGAAATAATAATGAAGCAAACAGAAATATATATAGAAGTTGTGATACAAGCACAAGTTGGAAATAAAAGCCGAACAACAAGTTGGCAAGTACAAGCATGAACAAGTTGTGCATAAAGACACAACTAGTAAAAAAGGCTTGTGACGCAAACAGACAAAGAGATCGCGTGAGAGAGAGAGAGACAGGTTGAAGGGATCGCCCTTGCTGCGACGAAGAGAAACGCCGGCGAAGAAAAACGCCGGCGAAGAGAAACGCCGGCGAAGAAGAGATCGCGACGCCCTCGGCGAAATCGCCTTTCGCATCTTTTGGAGGAGAGAAAATTGTTTACGCGTTTAATAATTTTTTTTTCCTTCGTGCCTCACTCAAAACACAAGGGTCCAGTAAAACTCCTACACGTGGCCTCTTTGAGCCTGATTAAAAGGTTCTGTATACTGAACCTTTTCAACAAAGTTCAACGAATATTAGCCCAAGTTTATTATATTTTATTGCCAAAAGCCCAATGAACCCTCTAAAGTATCTGCAATAAACTTGGTCTTAGCCTCTCCTGCTTTACCCTCTACGAACTCAGCCGCTTTGTTTCCAGCTTCTTTTCCTTTTTCCGTCACATAATCCAAGACATTCTTAGCTTCCTCCTCCGCAGTATCTTTGGCTTCAACGTTTTTCTCAACAACGTAATCTTTCGCTTTCTCGCCATCTTTCAAAGCCTCCTTTGTCTTCTCTGTCACGTAATCCGAAGCTCTCTTTCTATATTTATATATAATCAGATTCATTACCAATGATTTTAATCAAATATATATCGACAATTGTCAACATGGAATTACCTGATATCAGAGGTTTTAACCCTAAATAACACTGCAAGTGCACAGCAATCGAAGTGGTAATTATGGGATCGAATCCACAAGGACCAAGTGTTACACTACGAAAGTATAAGATTGAAATTAAGCTAAGATGACAAAATGTGGTTGTTTGCAAAATAAAATAAGAATGACAAATAAACGATGTGAACTTATGAATTAAAAACGTCAGGCTTTAGGGATATTCGCAGGAAATCAGAAATCATGAATCAGACAATTATTCAGGGAACAATTCAGTGCAGTCTCGAACTTAAACATAAATTTATAACCAATCCACTGTCGTGGTATCAATCACTTTATCTAGCAACCTAAGATTCTAAACTGTCGTTTGAACTTAGAATTCTAGACAAGCATTAACGAGCAGGTTTAATATGTTCACAAATCGCCTTAGCATCAGCTTTCGTTGGCTAAGGATAATTTACTCATCTACGTTCTTTCAGGCATTTAATCGAACACTTTTGGTGCATTAAACATCCTAACATCAGGAACTAGGTGATCAATCTAATTCAAGCAATAAGAACAACGATAGATGAAGACAAATACAAATCTCTATCTATGTCTAATTCATCGATTCATGAAATCCCTTGAAACCCTAAAACCTAACTATAGATCTACTCAGACATGGAGATGAATAAACAACAAGAAGATGAAGAAAAACTCATGATTAATAAAATAGAAATCCAATAGGGTTCAGAAATCTTCTCAATAATCGTAGAGTCAAAGATTCGTCTCCCTGGTGCTTACAAATTGCAGAAACTCAAAGTCTGATAAAAATTAAAGTGTTCCCCAAAAACCACTCCCAAAACCAGTATTTATCTCCCAAAACACGTTTTGGTACAAAACTAAAGCAAATTAGGAAAATTGATTTTTTACAACTTTTGGTCGGTTTGGGCAAGGGATCGATCGATCCCTATGTAGATCGACCGATCCTTACCCAAATCGATCGATCCTTCTCAGTTGATCGATCTAATTATTTACGGCGGCATTTTGGGCGTCGAGATCGATCGATCCAATTTACAGATCGATCGATCCTTTCCCTTTTTCATGTCCTTTGCCTCTTTTCTTCCATTCCTTGCTCCAACTTACCTTAGACTCATTCCAAACGTATTATAACCTGCAAAGACCACAAAACCAAAGAAAAGACTCGATAAAACATTGAAAACGTGGGTTAGAATGCGTTAAAAACGCAACACATCAACTCCCCCAGACTTAGTCTTTTGCTTGCTCTCAAGCAAAACAGAAAACTAAACCTGTGAAAGAGGTTTGAAAATCACGAAAACTCAGATTCTCTTTTAGACGTTTAGTGACCACTAAATTCATAATCCACATACTGCAAGTATGAATCAAATCGAACCACCATGTACTTCTCCGCAGACTTTTCCAGGCTCCCAAATTCATCTCAAGATTTTGCAGTACTTTCCACAAGCCATCATCGCTATCCTCACTAATAATCTCAGTGCTAAGAACCTTCTTCCCGTTCAATACCACGACAGATCACCAACACCACCTTTTGGTACCTTTTCTCTCCCCCAGACTTATTCGATTCTCTACCTTATCTCTAAGATTGTTTAGACTCAAAGTAGTGCATAACACTATTGTTGTTCCCTTCCAGGAGACAGGGTCGTGACTCACTAGTGTTGTTCCTTGTGAGGAGACAGGGTCGTGAGAGTGCTCGTCTTCTTTGTCCGTATCACGGGACTCAGACTGCTGCTTTTGAGCTGGGTGATCACCTCTTGAGTACTGACTCACCGGAATTTTACTTCCTCATCTTGTACTCAGGAGCTATCATTTCACCCCAATCCTAATCATATGTATACATTTTCCTAAAATTTTATTTTAGGGAATTGAGAGAGAGGAGTACTATTACTTATCACACACGGTGCATCTGTCAGGTACGAACAAGGAATCAAGCCCATTAGACACTAATCATTCCAATGAGAGTGCAATTAGCTCTGGCTTAATGGATTTTACTGGAAACAAGAGACGTCTCTAGTTAACTAGTTAGTCCTTGGATTTTCCATTAGTCGGATCTGAAATCATTCTGCAGTAATGGTCACTCAAATGAAAATAGTCAGTAAACAAAGAGAAATATTTCATCATAGTTTCCTTACAATAAAACTCTTGACTCAATAAAACATTTTGGACTGACTCAAGAAAAACATCAAAATGACTCAAGAAAAACAAAACAAAGAGAAAAGGCGTTAGTCCTAGCAAATACCCTCCCCCAGACTTACTTCACACCGACCCGGTGTGAAATAAATTAGGAGAAGGATATGACTGACGCAAAAGTACATAAAAAGAAAATGATGAAAAGATAAGAGAAAGAAAGATACTGCACTCAATGGCCCTCGGAGCTGTCGCGCTGACCATCTCCAGGTGCTCTCTGACGCTTACGTAAGTGTCCATCTCTAGTCTCATCATCCTCATCAGAAGTCCTATGTCCAGCAACAGTAGGACTAGCTCCAGTGTCATCATCTCCTCCACGAGTCTCGGTAGTGCTAGCGCGTAAACAAGAAGGTGGGCGCGGGCAGCTGAGCTTTGCAAGTGCTCCCCAAATCTTCGTCAGCATGGTCTGTTGTTTCCTCTGTGACTCGACCAACCAAGCTATACGAGCTGAATCTGTAGCATCATCAGCAAGCAAAGGAGAATCAAACTCACCGGTGTACGCGGGAAGCAGTGGCTCCATCGTCGCATGTGTCTGAGATCGCTGCTGCGCAAAAGGATCGGACACTCTATCATCCTCCAGGTGAGGATGGGAAACGGTCGCTTGCGAAGAGGCTCCTCTACGCCTAGTCACAACAGGCTCTGATGAAGGTCGAAGCAAATGTTGAGAAGCAAGGAGAAACTCCACATTCTCCACGGAAGTAATGGCGGTAAGCTCAGGAAGTGGGAGTTGACAACGATGATAAACTCCAGCGCGATCAACATATTGGTATTGGAATCCTGCCTTGAGGGCACTGATGTTCTTGAGGTACTGCTCATCAAAGTACTCAAGGTCGTTCACACAATGGGTCGAAGAGAGATCAAGCCCGTGAAACTTAAAAATCGGAGTTAAGAGACTCCCAACAAACTCCTTCTTTGATGATGCTGACCTAAGACTCCGAAATTTCTTCTGCACTAGCATTTCAGCAAATTTTACTCCCAAGTTGGTTTCAAGCTCACAAGAAGGTTTGTTCTTATAGATGTCTTCGATGAACGAAGGGAAACCATAATGAAGCAAGTACAGCTCATCATCGCGCAAAGAACCGGTCTCTTCCTTAGAAAACAAAGTGTGCCCAATAATCTTAGCTACAACTCGAATCACAGGGTTCCTAATCAAAGTCAGCTTAGCCTCTCGTGAAGAACTCACCGGCACAGCAATTAAACGCCCCAATGCACCAAGGTAATGGTTCGGAAACTTACAATCCTCCTTGTCGTCGTCAAAACCATAGAGATCACACAACTCAGGAATTGTGATCTCATAAAGGATACCCCTGCATAGGTATGAAAGAGTCGCTGCACTTGCTTTAGGTTCCTTAGGAGAAGCGAACTTGAGCTCAGTAGAAGCTAGAAATTGCCGGGCAAACTCAGGATAAAGAGGATAAGGCTTGGAAGCAAGAGTACCAAGTCCCATCCTAGACAACATATCATTCACATCTTTCTCAATTCCCATATTCTTCAACGTGTGTGGGCATATGAACTTGGTGGGAGCCAGCTCCATATGTATGAACCCATTGTAGCACATGCTATTGAATGTAGCCCATGGATCCCCATACTTCCGACTTCCATAGCTCGTCATATTGTGCAATTCCTTCGAGCTCATACAAGGGAGTGTAGGTACCTTGTCATTGATGATCAGAGTGTTATCGGGTCTAGGCCATGGAGCAGTGGTGTGCTCTCCGTCCTCGTCAACATTAGGACCCGAAGATGTGGCTATCGCCTTGTCTTTTTGCTTTTTCGAAGACTTCGCGGGTGGAGCAACAGGCTGAGGTTTGGAAGACGTTCGTGAGGGGTTCTTGCGGCTTCCATCCCTTGTCATCTCCTGCAAAAATCAAGCAAGAGTCCACTTTTATCGAAATTTCGAAATCAAGCAAAACATAGCACAAATGGTGGAACCAAGCGTGGAACATATCACAATCAAATTCACCACCAATTTAGCATAATGCTCTCCTAACCACATCAAACTTTCCTAGTAAATCCGGTGTTCTTCACGAAAATCTCAAAATTCACACAATTTTCAAATTCAACACACAAATCACATTAATAGGCGAAATCAAACACGGGGTTACATAAATTCATTCCTAGAATGGTAGTACTAGTCACGAATTCATCAACAAAACAAACCATAAACCCGAAATTTCAACCCTTGAACCATGATTTTCGAACTGAAAAAGTGGAGATAGAAGCACGTACCTTAGTAGATCGAACGAGACGTTACTAGTAGCAGATAGAGGAGGAAAAATCGAGTGAAAAGCACCCAAAAATTACCAAATTCCGTTAAGAATTGAGAGAGTTAGAGGAAAATTAGCCTCAACCCCCTTTTTTTTTTCAAGATCACGAAGAAGGAGGAGAGAAAAGATGTTTGATCTTTAAAATCAGTTCTGGAGGGTTTAAATTGTGTTATTTCGGTTCAATTCGAATGAAATAAACCGATTTAAACCGAATGAAACCGAGTTACAAACTTACCTGGGCTGGGGATCGATCGATCCGAAGGTGAGATCGATCCGAAGTCGATTGCGGAACTTACGTAGCTCGATCGCTAAAACCGATCGATCGATCCGACGCTGAGATCGATCATTCTACTCCTCAAAGCGCGTGATCGATCGATCTAGTAACTTACGGCGGTCGATCTTGGAATACGATCGATCGATCCGAAGTATAGATCGATCGATCCGAATGCTAACTCGCCCTCTTTTTTTTTTTTTTTTTTCAAAAGCCTGAAGCAATGAAACTAAAACGAGAGTTAGTAAAAATATGAAAGAAAAAAGAACAAAACTATATACACTTACCAGTGGGTTACCTCCCACTAAGCGCTTGTTTTAAGTCGCGAGCTTGACTTGGATGCCGTCTAGGCATGAGGTGGATCACTGAGAGGAACGGTGTCTCCTCCAGCGATTTCAATGTCAGCGAGGTATGGCTTTAGGCGCTGACCATTAACCACGAATTTACCTCCTGCAGCGTCCAGCAACACTACAACTCCATATGGTCTCACTTCTTTGATAGTGAAAGGACCAGACCATCTCGATCTCAACTTACTAGGAAAGAATTTCAAGCGAGAGTTAAATAGCAGAACCTGATCATTTACAGCAAAATTCCTCGAGATGATCTTCTTATCATGGTAAGCCTTTGTCCTTTCCTTGTAGATTCTCGAATTCTCATAGGCCATATGACGAATCTCATCGAGCTCATTCAATTGTACCAATCTCCTTTCAGAAGCAGACTTAAAGTCATAATTGAGCAACTTAACAGCCCAGGCTGCTTTATACTCCAACTCCACTGGAAGATGACATGACTTTCCATAGACAAGATGGAATGGTGTCGTGCCTAGAGGTGTCTTGTAGGCAGTCCTATACGCCCAAAGAGCGTCATCAAGCTTAATAGCCCAATCTTTCCTCGTAGTGCCTACAACTTTCTGCAAAATGCTCTTGATCTCCCTGTTGGAAATCTCAACCTGTCCACTCGTCTGAGGATGGTAAGGAGTGGCGACTTTATGCTTGACACCATGCTTCTTCAAAAGACCATCAAAGACCTTATTGATGAAGTGAGAACCACCATCACTGATTACCACTCTCGGTACACCAAACCGTGGGAAGATCACCGATTTGAACATCTTCACAACCACTCGAGCATCATTAGTTGGGCTAGCCAGCGCTTCAACCCACTTAGACACATAGTCTACTGCAACGAGAATGTATTGATTTCC
Source organism: Arabis hirsuta (assembly GCA_964056655.1). Lineage (NCBI taxonomy): Eukaryota > Viridiplantae > Streptophyta > Magnoliopsida > Brassicales > Brassicaceae > Arabis > Arabis hirsuta. The sequence goes on from OZ053298.1 coordinate 49,408,486, forward strand.
ATATGAGGATGGGAAAGGACCCATGAAATCAATACCCCATACATCAAACAACTCAACCTCCAAGATGAAATTCTGAGGCATCTCGTTTCTCTTGTTTATGTTGCCTTGCCTCTGACATGGATCACACTTAGAGATGAAAGCATGAGCATCTCTAAACATAGTTGGCCACCAGAAGCCAGCCTGTAAAGCCTTAGACACTGTCTTAAATGTAGCAAAGTGTCCTGCATAAGATGAACCATGACAATGAAACAGGATACCTGGAACCTCTTCCTCTGATACGCATCTTCTGAAAACCCCATCAGAACACTGCTTGTACAAATATGGCTCATCCCAGAAGTAGTGTCTGATGTCTCTCAAGAACTTCTTCTTCCTGTATCCAACAAAATTATCAGGTTCCTTTTCCGCAGCCAAGTAATTTGCAAATACACCAAACCAAGGCATCTCAGGAAGCTTGGTTTCACGAGGCGTTGTGTAGTGCCCAATGTTGCCAATGCCAATGGCGTATACATGCTCCTCAGGTAGACTATCATCCAAAGGGACATCTTCATCAACTCGAAGTCTAGACAAATGATCTGCAACACCATTCTCAACACCCTTTTTGTCCTTAATCTCCAAGTCAAACTCCTGCAGCAAAAGTATCCATCGCAGCAATCTAGGCTTGGCATCCTTCTTAGTAAGAAGATACCTCAAGGCAGCATGATCAGTGTGAACGATGACTTTAGATCCCACCAGATAAGACCTGAACTTCTCAAAAGCAAAGACGATAGCTAGAAGTTCTTTCTCAGTAGTAGCATACTTACACTGCGCATCGTCAAGAGTCCTGCTCGCATAGTAGATTACATGGAGTTTCTTTTCCTTCCTCTGCCCCAAAACAGCTCCTACTGCGTAATCACTAGCATCAGTCATCACCTCAAAAGGCAGTTTCCAGTCTGGGGGCTGGACAATCGGTGCACTGACAAGTGCTCCCTTGATTGTATGAAAGGCTTCAAGACTTTCGCTATCAAAGGTAAACTTTACATCCTTGCACAGAAGCTGAGTTAAAGGCCTGGCGATCTTGGAGAAGTCTTTGATAAACCTCCTATAAAACCCAGCATGCCCCAGAAAGCTCCTAACCCCTTTGACAGAGTCAGGTGGTTGCAGACTTGTCATCACTTCGATTTTTGCTTTGTCTACCTCAATACCTTTGTCTGAAATCTTGTGTCCCAAAACAATCCCATCTCTGACCATAAAATGACACTTCTCCCAGTTCAGCACAAGATGTTTTTCTTCGCAGCGTTGTAAAACCCTACACAGATTAGAAAGACAAATAGAAAAAAAAGATCCATAGACAGAAAAATCATCCATAAAAACTTCCATTATGTCTTCTATCATGTCAGTGAAAATCGACATCATGCATCTCTGGAACGTGGCTGGTGCATAACACAAGCCAAATGGCATTCTGCGATAAGCATAAATGCCATAAGGACAAGTGAATGTTGTCTTCTCTTGATCATCAGGATGAATGGGAATCTGAAAGAAACCAGAATAACCATCTAGAAAACAGTAGTAAGCATGGTTAGCCAATCTTTCAAGCATCTGATCAATAAAAGGTAAAGGAAAATGATCTTTACGAGTAGCAGAGTTCAATTTCCTATAATCTATGCACATTCTATGACCAGTGACAGTTCTAGTTGGGATTAACTCGTTCTTATCATTCCTAACCACGGTCACTCCACCCTTCTTTGGCACAACATGGACCGGGCTCACCCACTTGCTATCAGAGATAGCATATATTATACCAGCCTCTAGAAGTTTTAGAATCTCCTTCTTTACAACATCTTTAAGATTCGGGTTTAACCGTCTCTGATGTTCAATAGAAGTGACCGACTCGTCTTCTAGATAGATCATGTGCATGCAAAGATCAGGTGAAATGCCTGTGATATCATCCAGAGAATAGCCTAAGGCCCTGCGATACTTTCTAAGCTCACACAAAAGTAAAGCAGTCTCAGCATTGTTTAGTTCAGCATTGATGATTACAGGATATGTAGACTTAGGGCCTAGAAATGCGTACCTTAGCCCTGACGAAAGTGGTTTAAGCTCAATCTTAGGAGCTTTCAGCTCGCTCCATGGATTAGCAACTGGCGCAGGAGGAGATGCTGCCAGAGGTCTCTCTACAGCTTCATCCAAACTCATATAAGCTACCATCTTCTCCATTGACTGGCTCGAGTCCATCATCTTAGTATACCCAGTCACATCCTCACTCAGAAACCTATTCTCACTTGCAGAACTCGTCAAAGCAATCTCCAATGGATCATCCACTAGAATCTCTTTTGCAGCTTCGTCAGAGACGTCTAGCGAATCATCAACCATGAATGTCTTCCCATCCAGCATGGGCTTTTTCAGCAACTTGTCCATCTCAAACTTCATGACAATATCTCCCAGTTGGAGATCTATTCGCCCATTCCTCACATCTATCATAGCTCCAGCAGTGCATAAGAAAGGTCTACCCAAGTTGAGAGGATCCTTTGGTTCTTCGTCTAGCTCAAGGACTACGAAACCTGCAGGAATAAACACATCGCCAATCCTCACATGTAGATCTTCTAGAACTCCAACCGGCAGTTTCACAGAATGATCAGCAAATACCAAGGAGATCCTAGTAGGCTTGAACTTGGTGAATCCTAGGCGCTTGGCCACTGAATATGGCATCAGATTGACACTTGAGCCTAGATCACACAAAGAACAAGCAAAAGTCATCGACCCAATCTGCACAGACAGAACAAATCTCCCTGGATCTCCCAATTTCTTAGGCATCTTGTTATGAAGAACTGCGCTGTACTCCTTTGAGACCTTCACATAATCATCTTCTGCAGAGACCTTACTTGTCACCAAACCCTTCACATATCTCTTCATCGAAGGAATCATCTGGATTGCATCAACCAAACTGAGCTTCACTGTAAGCCCATCCAACATCTCTTTGCATTTCGCATCCTCTAAGTCCTTCCGTGACTTCTTAGGGCGAGTAGGATATGGAACCCTTGGCGTATAAACACGAGCAGGCAATGGCTCCTTCACAGTGTCCTCATTCGCAGACTCTTTCACCTCCTCAGGCTCAGTCTCATCCAGTTCAATGGCTAGCTCAGGACCTTTCCCTTGTGATGCAACAGGATTCAACACTTTACCACTCCTGGTTGTAATGGCATTCACATCCATCCTAGGATTTTTGTCTCCTTTCCCAGGAAGAACTCCCTGCGGTCTCTTGATTTCTTCAGCAGTCTAAGCCACCTGTGTGTCCAAATTCTTCACATGGGAGGAGAGGGCTTCAAACTTACCATTAAGTTCATTGTACATATTGTCCACCTTGACATTGATCTCACTGGAAGACTTCTGCTGATTCAGTAAAAGTTGCTGCATTAGAAGTTTGAGTTCATCCTGAGAGTTGGATGCAGAGCTCGCAGGAGCTTGGAAATTATTGAATGGCTGTTTCTGCTGAAATCCACCCTGAAATCTACTCTGACCCTGATTTTGCACGTACTGTTTCTGAAAACCCTGTGAAAAATTTTTCTGGAAACCCGGATTTTGCACGCCAGACTGTCCTGAAAAACCCTGAGAACCTGAAACGCCCGCGTTTTGCACGTACGTTTTTTCCTTTCCCTGAGTGACCGCCTGCTGTGGATAAACATGATCCTGTGGATTTTCAACGTTTGTGCTCCTGTAGGATAGATTCGGATGGTTTCTGTAATTCTGGTAAAAATCCCTGTTTTGCACGAAACCCTGTCCATTTACATAGCTGACTTCCTGCTGCTCATTAGTCCCTTCCTCAGTGTAGTCTTGGTATACAATCGGTTCTGCTCCATCCTCACAAAACTGGACACTCCTCTGATTCTGCTTTAGCAACTGATTGTACTTCTCATTCAGCTCCTCGAATTTCTGAGACTCGATGCTACTAACCCTCTTCGACCTGTCATACTCAGAAGGGCCATTAACAGAACTTGCAGCTAGATTCTCAATCAGCTCAGATGTTGCATGCTCTCCTCGAGTCATAAAGTTTCCATTGCTTGCAGCATTGAGTTGATTCTTGGACTCTCTGTCGACTCCATCATAAAAGATGCTAATCAGCTGCCCTTCTGAATACCCATGGTGAGGACACTCTCTGCGATACTCCTTGAACCTCTCATAAGCCTCAGAGAATGACTCTCCTGCAAACTGCTGGAACGACACAATCCTGTTCCTCAGGGAAGTTGTCTTGGACTTGGTGTAGAAATGATCCAAGAATGCAGCTCGGCATTGATCCCAAGTTGTCAAAGATCCAGGAGGTAGAGACTTGAGCCATCTCGATGCTTTGTCTGCCAGAGAAAAGGGAACAATTTGCACTTGATCCAGTCCTCAGGGACTCCATTTGCCTTGGTAGTACTGCAAATTTTCTCAAAATTCTCTATGTGATCCATGGGGATCTCAGAAGGTAACCCATGAAAAGTATAATTCTTCACCAATCCAATCAACTGAGGGTGTAGTTGATAGTCGTTCCTAACAAGAGGAGGTGGACATATCGCAGACCGGTTCTGATAGAAAGTGTGAGGGGTGTTTGCATCACCAATACCAGGCTGAACCCGTTGCATCTGTCTCAGCTGCTCTTGCATCTGTTCCTGCATCCTCTCAAATTCAGCTCTAGTAACCCCTGCGGCTACCGGTGCATTGTTTTCGTCGTCTGAATTAACCATGTTAACTTGTTTCGACCTCGCTTTAGCTCTGTTCGTTCGTTCTATTCTTCCAAGTGTCGTGTTCTCGAAGTAGAGAAGGTTGTCAGAGCCCTCACTTCTTCTTTACATACACCTGAAACACCCAAAAGAGCAAAACAGAACTTGTTAGTAACTTCTTAGACTAAACTTCAAACTGAAATTCGAAGATAACGCTATTGGTCCCCGGCAACGGCGCCAAAAACTTGATATCAGAGGTTTTAACCCTAAATAACACTCCAAGTGCACAGCAATCGAAGTGGTAATTATGGGATCGAATCCACAAGGACCAAGTGTTACACTACGAAAGTATAAGATTGAAATTAAGCTAAGATGACAAAATGTGGTTGTTTGCAAAATAAAATAAGAATGACAAATAAACGATGTGAACTTATGAATTAAAAACGTCAGGCTTTAGGGATATTCGCAGGAAATCAGAAATCATGAATCAGACAATTATTCAGGGAACAATTCAGTGCAGTCTCGAACTTAAACATAAATTTATAACCAATCCACTGTCGTGGTATCAATCACTTTATCTAGCAACCTAAGATTCTAAACTGTCGTTTGAACTTAGAATTCTAGACAAGCATTAACGAGCAGGTTTAATATGTTCACAAATCGCCTTAGCATCAGCTTTCGTTGGCTAAGGACAATTTGCTCATCTACGTTCTTTCAGGCATTTAATCGAACACTTTGGTGCATTAAACATCCTAACATCAGGAACTAGGTGATCAATCTAATTCAAGCAATAAGAACAACGATAGATGAAGACAAATACAAATCCCTATCTATGTCTAATTCATCGATTCATGAAATCCCTTGAAACCCTAAAACCTAACTATAGATCTACTCAGACATGGAGATGAATAAACAACAAGAAGATGAAGAAAAACTCATGATTAATAAAATAGAAATCCAATAGGGTTCAGAAATCTTCTCAATAATCGTAGAGTCAGAGATTCGTCTCCCTGGTGCTTACAAATTGCAGAAACTCAAAGTCTGATAAAAATTAAAGTGTTCCCCAAAAACTACTCCCAAAACCAGTATTTATCTCCCAAAACACGTTTTGGTACAAAACTAAAGCAAATTAGGAAAATTGATTTTTTACAACTTTTGGTCGGTTTGGGCAAGGGATCGATCGATCCCTATGTAGATCGATCGATCCTTACCCAAATCGATCGATCCTTCTCAGTTGATCGATCTAATTATTTACGGCGGCATTTTGGGCGTCGAGATCGATCGATCCAATTTACAGATCGATCGATCCTTTCCCTTTTTCATGTCCTTTGCCTCTTTTCTTCCATTCCTTGCTCCAACTTACCTTAGACTCATTCCAAACGTATTATAACCTGCAAAGACCACAAAACCAAAGAAAAGACTCGATAAAACATTGAAAACGTGGATTAGAATGCGTTAAAAACGCAACACATCATTACCTTACTGTATTCTCAAATATTTGAGCCTTTATGTAAATTATAAGAAAACTTTAAACTTATAATTTTGTTTATCGAGTTGGCATCCAACTTTTATATAATAAGATGACGAGTAATCTATATATATGAGAGCTTTTGTGTGAATATATACTCTATAAGATAGACTTACGAGACAAGATGTTCAAATACAAAACATAGAACTTACGTGGCTTCGTTGAGGTCATCGAGGATGTTGCCGTCCATTTTTAACGGCGTGGATCAACGACTTCTTGCGCTGAGCGACAACGATGAGTTCAGTCCTCCGGCCAACTTTGACGGTGCCAAGACGCTTGGCTTCTCCGCTGTGGAAAGAAGAACCAATCCCACTGAGAAGAGCTCCTGAAAATGACATCGCCATGACAAAAGATGTGGAAGAAAAAATGTGTGTTTGACAAAAGAAATCAAAGGAGGAGTTTTTAGAGGAACTAACTGCGATGAGAAGAATCTAATCTCCAATAGTATCGTTTTATAGACTTCCAGACCAATTACAATCAAAAACTACACGTGACATCGTAAGATATTTTCTTGCGCATTGATATTATCTTTAACTATTGAACAAAAAGAGTTTTTCTCGTTCGCTATTATTCGGGCACGTGTAATCATCTTTGTGGTTTTCCAAAAAAAAAAATAGGTCGGCCATCAAGTTGTGGTTTATGTACAAGTTCATTTTTGGCAACAAAAAATTGACATATTAGAATTTCTATTCTTTTTTTTTGGAAAATTGAATCCCTAATAAGTAATACTAAGTAAATAATTAAGAGTTTGGGACGTCGTTTTCATTTTGTAATAATAAAAGCAAAATAATACGTCGGCCAATACGTTGGGTTTGGAAAGCCTAAATCTACCAAAATGAGTCATGAAATGCTTGACATATCTTGGAACCTCTCGATAAATTTGATTACAAAATATAATAGCAGACTTGTCATAGTTAATCAATATTTAACATGTACATTCTTCACAACTCTACAACTTTCGGAATTAACCATAGGGCTATAATTTCGATTGTCATCCTAAACCTATTCATTTCTATGAAATATTTACTATTTAATAAAAACAAAAAAATCAGAATTAACTTTACATAAAATAGAGAATCTTGAGTTATAGAATGTTATTAGAAAGATTGAAGCTTAGTTAGATAAATATTATTAATTTAGGAGAATAAAATTGATATAAAAAGATTAGAGAAATTAATTTTGTGAAAGAAACTAATTTTTTTTGGTTATTACATAAATTAACCCTATATATAAACGGATCCATATATTCTAAGACGTAGGGCTAACTTTTTACTCGTACTCATTCTATAGTACTAGATATGATTGGTCACAAAAAGGGGTAAAAAAATAGAGATAAAAGATGGTGGAATAGTTGGAAGTGGTAATAGATGATGAGAAAAAAATGATGGTGGCCTCGTTTAAAAACAGTTAATTTTTCTTATGAGTTTTGTGATTGGTAACAAAATGAGTAGTATACCTCTTACCACTGCAATAAATTAAGGGTTAACAATCGGTTTCTTTCAAGTTTCAAAAAAAAAAAACAATCGTTTCTTTTCAATCATTTGAAATGTGAGAGTGAGTAATTACGTAACATATCTTTATTTCAAATGGTTAAAACAAGCTTGTTATTGTAAACTATTAAACATGCAGAAAGAGAGAGAGAAGATCGATATATCTACTAGTTTAGTGGTTGAATCAGGCCTTTGTGGCATCCTTAGCCTCTCCTGCTTTACCCTCTGCGAACTTAGACGCCTCATTTCCAGCTTCTTTTGCTTTCTCGGTCACATACTCCGAAGCTTTTTGAGCTTCCTCCACCGCCGTATCTTTGGCTTCAACGTTTTTCTCAACAACGTAGTCTTTCGCTTTCTCGCCATCTTTCAACGCCTCCTTTGTCTTGTCCGTCACGAACTCTGAAGCTTTCTTTCTGTTTTAATATATATCAGATTCATTATTCATTGATCAACGTTTTTTATAACATATATCTACACATTGAAATGGCTTCTCAAATATTTGGGGGCTATATGTAAGTAATGAAATATTGAGGCTATATGTAAATTGTAAACTAAAAAGAGAATGGGTCATTTTTATGGTATATGAAACTATATCTTGAATGATATTAAAAGAAAACCATAAAATGAGGTCAACAAACACAAAGTTCCAATAATTTTATAGAGAGCTACCAAAAATACCTCTCTTCTTTAATATATATTTCAAGATTTTTTTTACGTTTACATTTCTGCCATATACTTTTAAAAATAAGTTCCTTTTACAAAAGTAGATTCTAAGTTTCAAATGGTAACCTTCATAACCGGCTAAATTGCGTTTATCGAAATATTATCTTGGCGAGTAATACATATAAGAGTTTTTGAGTGAATATATATATATTAGGAATCTCACATCGAAAAATAGAGTTACGAGACGAGATATTAAAAGCAAAATGTAGACTTACGTGGCGTCGTTGAGGTCATCAAGGATGTTGCCGTCACCTGCGTAGATCAATGACTTCTTGCGCTGAGCGACGACAACGAGCTCAGTTTTCCGGCCAAATTTGACGGCACCAACGCCGTTAAGCTTGGCCCCTCCGGTGTGGTAAGAAGAACCAATCCCACTGAGAAGAGCTCCTGAGAAAGACATGGCCATCTTAAGAACAAAATGTGTTTTTGGGAGGAAAAGAAATCAAAGGATGATGAGTATTTAGATGGAAGAAGTGAAATGAAAAGTGTATTCTCCAATAGTATCGTTTTATAGATCTTTAGATCAATTACACGTGTCATCGTAAGATATTTTTTGTCCATTGATAATTATTGTTATGGTTTTCCAAAAAAGAAAAACAGGTCGGCCATTAAGTTGTGGTTGTTTACGTGTTACAGAATGTTGGCTACACAAGTTTTACATGTTAGCATTTCAGTTTTTATTTTTTGCAAATTTGAGAACTAATAAGTAAAAAGAGTTTTGGTGGTTCTCCTTTCGTCATGTGTACTGTACTACTTATTTTTGTTGTAATAAAAACAAAAACAAAAAATATGTCGGCCAACAAGTTTGTTTGCGTTTGCAAGCCCATATCTACCCAGAGCAGGTAATCAAATGAAGCAGTATGGTAGTAACAAGCCTAAATGTAAAATTAGTAGTTCAAATAAGTTTCGTGACCGAAATTCGTATATTTCATGTATCGAAGATAACAGCGGATTTCATCTCTTTCCAAAAAAATTGAACCAATATGGTAGTATAGCATGACAAGCCTAAATGTAATACTAGTAACCCAAATAAGTTTATAGACCGTGTCAAGGATATTCCACTATAAGAAGAATATTTGATTGATTCATTTATAGAAACCATTGTAATTATAGAATGTTTTCCTGTAAATGCTATTTAAACAATGTACAATACCTTTCTGAAATATAGAAAAACATATCTATTCTACATGGTATCAAGAGCCTCTACGATACCCTAATAATTTTTTCTTGGCTGCCGCCATCCCCTCCCCCTTTCATCTCTTCTTTCATCTATTTTCTCACCTCCTTCCTCCAAACTTTCATCATGGCTAACAACGCTGAAACTGTTGATGCCACGCAGTCACTCCTCAATGTTAACATGGTGAACATAACCAAACTTGACTCTGTCAACTACATCACATGGAGTCTCCAAGTTCATTCATTGCTCGATGGATATGAACTCGCCGATCATCTCGATGGATCTGTTCCCATGCCAGATCCGACTCTCCCCACCACTCCACCAACAATCAATCCGACGTACACGAAGTGGCGTCGCCAGGATAAGCTCATCTACAGCGGGCTCATTGGTACTCTCTCTCCATCGATCCAACCACTTGTCACACAAACCAAAACAGTTGCAGAACTATGGAAGAAATTAGCCGCAACATATGCTAATCCCAGTCGAGGACACATCCAACAGCTTCGCCTACAACTCAAACACTATTCCAAAGGAGACAAAAACGTTGATGATTACATGAGAGGTCTCACCACTCGATTCGACCAACTAGCGCTTCTCGGTAAACCACTTGAGCATGAAGATCAAATTGAGTTTATCCTTGCTGGCTTGTCTGATGAATTCAAAACCGTTGCTGATCAAGTAGAGGGTCGTGAAGCGCCTCCCTCTATCACTGAGATACATGAGAAGCTTCTCACCAAAGAGGCAAAACTTCTGGCCATGTCCTCTTCTCAGTCCACCGTTGCTCCTATCTCTACCAATGTCACCACTACTCGTCAATAACATCAAAAGTTCTCTCAAGGCAAGCAATCTTACCTCTCCAATCAGCCATGGAACACAAACTATCAACCTCAAAAACAGGACAACCGGGTCACGAAAGGTTATCAAGGAAAGTGTCAGCTATGTGGCGTATTTGGTCATAGTGCCAAACAGTGTCCTCAATACCAGCAACAACACTCGTCCACACAACAAAGTCTTCTGCCCTCTCCGATTCGCCCATGGCAGCCACGTGCTCATATGGCTCTCACTACCGGACCTCCATCCCATGCTTGGCTTGTCGACAGCGGTGCCACACACCACCTTACAAGCGATCTCAGCAATCTCGCTCTTCACCAACCATACTCCGAGGATGACTCTGTCCTCATAAGAGATGGCTCAGGTCTTCCTATCACTCATACTGGTTCACTATCCTTATTTAATTCATCTCGCCCCTTATCTTTACAAAATGTTCTCTGCATACCAAATATTACCAAAAACCTTATATCTGTCTATCGTCTTCGAAATACTAATAAAGTTTCTGTGGAATTCTTTCCGACGTATTTTCAGGTGAAAGATCTAAACTCGGGGGTCCCATTGTTTCAAGGCGCGACCAAGAATGAGCTATATGAGTGGCCGGTTTCGTCATCTACCATCACATCCTTCTTTGCCACCACACCACCAAAACTATCTCCCGTTGATTGGCACAACCGCTTAGGCCATCCCTCCTTCTCAATTCTTTAAAAAGTTCTTCAAAATTTCTCTCTACCATGTTCACAATCTGTACCCAAAACAACCTTATGTACCGATTGCTCTATTAATAAAAGCCACAAGCTTCCCTTTTCACAAAATACCATTACCTCCACTCGTCCTTCACAATACATTTACACCGATGTATGGACATCTCCGGTCATCTCAATTGACAACTACAAATACTACATCGTCTTGGTTGACCACTACACTCGCTATACATGGCTTTATCCTCTCAAGGCCAAGTCGCAAGTTCGAGATGTGTTCATACCGTTCAAAGAATTGGTGGAAAATCAGTTTCAAAACAAGATTGGTACGCTCTATTCCGATAACGGAGGTGAATTTGTTGCTCTACGACCGTTTCTCACAAAGGAAGGAATTGCTCATCTAACCTCTCCTCCTCACACACCCGAACACAACGGCATCTCCGAGCGTAAACACCGTCATGTTGTTGAAACAGGATTAACACTTCTCACACATGCTGGCATGCCAAAAACTCTCTGGACATACGCCTTTGCCATTGCAACATACCTGATAAATCGTCTGCCTTCCTCGACGATAAACATGGAGAATCCTTACCAGAAGCTGTTTGGTGTTGCTCCAAATTATGAGAAGCTTCGCACATTTGGCTGCCTCTGTTTTCCATGGTTGAGGCCTTATACAAGTCATAATCTTGAAGAGCGCTCAACTCCCTACGTCTTCGTCGGTTACTCAGTCACACAAAGTACATATCTATGTCTCCAAACAAGTACTGGGCGAATATATGTTTCCCGCCATGTCAAATTTGACGAAACCGTCTTCCCCTTCACAAAACCAGCTCCCACGCCAACATCTCCTGTGCCTTCTCCAGTGACAGTCTCACCACCATTCACCAAAGTCCCGGTCACCGTACCCCTAGCTCAATCGCCGCCACCACAAGGACCTCCTGCTTCAGATCTTCACCATCACTCGCCACCGCCGGAAAGGTCCACAGAACCTTCATCGGTGTTACCATCTTCAATTGAGGTAACTCCTCTCTCACCTAACTCAAACCCGATAAGCCCCAACCAAAATCAGCCCACTACACCAATAAGCCCAACTCAAAATCAGGCCCAACAACCAAATCCAAATACCCAACCCACAATACCTTCTTCCTCAACCTCTCAACCACCTCCTGTCATTCCTCCAAAACAGAACAATCACCCGATGCGCACACGACGAAAAAATGAAATCACCAAACCCATCAATATATTAAATCTCTCTGTAGCCCTATCCACCCATATTAAACCAGAACCACGAACCGTGAACCAGGCCCTGAGTGATCCGAATTGGAGAGGAGCGTTATCAATGGAGATTGATGCATTCGCACGAAATCAAACATTTGATCTCGTACCGCGACAACCACACATGAATATCGTTGGGTGTAAGTGGATTTTTAAAAACAAATTGTGCTCTAATGGTTCTCTGGACAGGTGCAAAGCACTCTTGGTGGCAAAAGGATACAATCAAGAATTTGGTCGCGACTACACCGATACTTTCAGCCCGGTGATCAAATCGATGATCCTAAGACTCATTCTTGATGTTGCAGTCACTCGTTCATGGCCTCTACAACAACTTGATGTCAACAATGCCTTTTTGCAAGGAATGCTCAATGAAGAAGTTTACATGGAATAGCCCCTAGGTTTCGTTGACAAAGACAATCCTACTCATGTCTGCCGACTACGAAAAGCCATTTACGGTCTGAAACAGGCTCCAAGATCCTGGTACATGGAGCTCACGAACTTCTTTCTCAGCTTTGGCTTCAACAAATCTCTCGCTGACACTTCCCTCTTTGTATTAAGACAATGTACCAAGTTTGTTTATCTACTGGTATATGTCGATGATATCCTTATTACTGGAGACAGTGATGCTGGGATCCGGAGAGTTCTTCAATTACTCGCAGATCGGTTCTCGGTTAAAGATCCAGAGGACCTACACTACTTTCTTGGTCTTGAAGCTCACAGAACGGAAAAAGGACTTCACTTGTCTCAATGCAAGTACATACTGGACTTGCTTCACCGATATGACATGATCAATGCAAAACCAGTGGCAACACCTATGGCATCCTCACCAAAACTCACGCTAACTTCAGGTACCTCACTCTCTGATCCAACATCTTATCGGAAATTAGTGGGTAGCCTGCAATATCTAGCTTTCACAAGATTGGATGTCTCCTATGCGGTCAATCGTCTCTCCCAATTTATGCATCGCCCGACAGAAGATCACTTCCACGCTGCAAAACGTGTACTGCGATACTTAGCTGGGACAACCACACATGGTATTTTCTTTGCAGCCAAAAATGAGCTCACATTACACGCCTTCTCCGATGCCGACTGGGCTGGCGATACTGATGACTTTGTTTCAACAAATGCATACATAATCTACATGGGTAGCCATCTCATCTCCTGGTCCGCAAAGAAGCAGAATGGTGTAGCGAGATCATCTACAGAGGCAGAATACAGGGCCGTTGCTAACACATCTGCCGAACTATGTTGGATTTGCAACTTACTCTCCGAACTAGGCATCCCTCTCTGCAACCCTCCAGTCGTTTACTGTGACAACGTCGGTGCCACTTTCCTTTGTGCAAATCCAGTTTTTCATTCCAGGATGAAACACATTGCTCTCGCCTATCACTTCATCCGAGAACATATTCAGAGTGGAGCACTTCGCGTATCTCACGTCAACACAAAAGACCAACTAGCCGATGCACTTACAAAACCGTTACCACGAGCCCGATTCATAACACTCCGAGCCAATATTGGCGTTGCAACTGCACCTCCATCTTGAGGGGGCTTGTCAAGGATACTCCATTATAAGAAGAATATTTGATTGATTCATTTATAGAAACCATTGTAATTACTCTCTCTAGAATGTTCTCCTGTAAATGCTATTTAGACAATGTACAATACCTTTCTGAAATATAGAAAAACATATCTATTCTACCGACCGAAATCCGTATATTTTTATGGATCAGAGATAAGAACTGATTTTTATCTCTAAGAGCATCTTTAATCCTGATACTTTAAGAGTATCATTAAACAAAAATAGTTAAAAATTAATTATTAAAAAGCTTTTAGTGTGAGTCGTATAAAAAAGAGAACGGTTTCAAATACACTATTAAATTTAATACTAAATTATGTTTAAGATACTTTTAGAATATCGCCCTTAATCATGTTCTAAAATAATTGAACCTTAGTTTGTTGGGTGTTTTAAGACCACTAGCCCAACCCTTTTTTTTTGTTAGCACAAATGAGTTAAAACTAGAAACCATCTTTGTACCAAATCTAGATAAATTTACTAGTTGTCGATAATCTTTTCTAGGTTCAAACTTTTTTTAGGAGTTTTTCTGATATGAACTCCGTTCCAAAACTCCTCGGTTTGATTTTGCTATTAGACATTAGTTATGCCGTGAGAAATGCTTTTTGATGCAACCCAAACAAGACGATTGGACCAGTAAACATGTGATCCGACCACTAATTCGGTTTGATCTAGTTCTAAAATCTAACTAGGTGATTTTTTCGCGCTAAGCGCAGGTAAATTATTTATATAATTATTATATTTTACATAATTAACAATAATTTTATTGTAGATATTATTGTTGTTATTTTAATGTTAATAATATATATTTTTTGGAAATTTAGATTTAAAATGTTATGATTCATATATTTAGATTTGTAGTCAAATTAATAATTATCATTTATAATTTGATAGATTATAGTGTATATACTATAAATAAAAGATAGGAAACGATAAATATTTTGTCTTTATGAATTGATTATTGTTTTTTCATTTTTTTTTGTCAAAGATTTACCATTGTTAAAAAAAAAAACCAAAACATGTAATAAAGAAAAGAAAATAAATCGACAATAAATATAAACTACATAAAATATAAAACATGTCGATATTTGGCCGGATAAATCCCAGGTAAGTAGTTTCGCAAAGAATGAGACCGTCTTCAGCTACCAAATCTTTGTAGAGGACTTCCACCTTTTTGCTTGAAGATTTCCCTGGACAATCTTTGAGGAATGCTCTAAACCAAACTCCTTCAAAACCTTCTTCTTCATAACAGACCTCAATTTCACTACCTTTTCCAAGTGATACACTTTGATTTTTCCTCATTAGTGTAGAAAAATCCAACCTTTGATCCTACAAAATCCATAAAACAAACACCTTTCTTCTTCGCAATCCGCAAATTCAAACCTTTAGGAAAAAGTAACCTCTTTTTTGCGTCAAGAAGAAAACGAAAAATCTTAGAATTGAAAATGAAAGAAGCCCATGAGACTTGCTTTGCTTCATCAATTTGCCAGAATTGTGACCTTGGAAAATGTGCAATAGTATTCTATTTTAAGCATTTCAAGTTAAGGTTGTTAATAACAGATTAATTATGCATTTACAAAGGTTTCCAAATTATTGATTCAAATTTTTCTACTGTAATGAAGTTGATGAGTTTTAGACCGGTCTTTAAATGTGGTCAAGTAAGATCGTTACGAAGACTCTGTTCTTATGTCAAATTTTTTTTATTCCTGTTGGTATTTCTAAAGTAATTAACTCAGATTTTCTTGCTTCAGTTATTATATGAAGTTTGTGTTGGAAAAAAAACATTTGATCCTAAACAAATTGGTCCAAACTTAAATCATATAAATATGGGCCATTAGTAAATAACCAAACTGGGCCAAAATTAAAACATAAAACACACGTGGAGAAATGGTCGTCTTCTTCGTTTAGATCTGGCGGAGATCTTATGACAAAACCTATAACGATTCCGATTTATGAACTCCATCACGCTTCCAACACAGAACCATACGATCCACTACGTTTCCAAAATCGCTAATTCTATTTTATCATCTCTGTGACGTTGGTAAAAATCTGATTTCTTGTTCGTGTTTAGCGTTTCGATTAAGAGTAGAAATGAATGTTTCGATTAAGTAGAAATGATTTTTTTTTTTTTTTTTGCTGGTGAATGTGAAATTAGTTTTGTTCTATAGCGTTTCGATTAAGAGTTCGTATAGAATTCGATTTATTTCTTAAGAATCTTAAGTATGGAAATGACAATGATTTTTATTGAGTGAGGTGCCATGTCACATTTTTCACCATGTCATATCACATTAAATTTGTAAGAATGAATTTGGTCAAGACACGTAAACTATTTTAAAAAAATGAATGAATCTCCAGCAAATTGAACCAGAAAATCTGGTATAAACTTGCGACCCAACTTAACTAGTTGGACCGGGTCGGTAACAAGTCAAGAGAACCTTCCACGCACGGAGAAGTTTTGATTTAAGAATATTATTAAAGAAAATGAAAATTTAATCCGCAGGATCAGTAAAGAAGAAAAAAAGAATCTGACGGTCAGTAATGTCTCTTATTTAGATATGATATAGGAACGTAATGATTTCATAATCTTATCGTAAAATTAAATTAAATTCCATTAACACAAAACAGATCCAACGGACAAGATTTACTTAAAATTAAGTGGCAGTGTAGATTCTGTTGCGTGTGAAGGTAAACAAACTCACCGACTTGAAGAAGAAGTTTCCTTTATTTACTCTCTCTCTCTCACTGCAATCTCTCAATTGATTCAATATTTCCTCTAGGGTTTTCATAACTTGAAGAAACCTTACAGCTCATTAGAGATCGAAGCTCGATGCCGCCGAGAAACCAGAATTGTTCTACAAGGATTGGTCTCGATTCATAGTCTTGGTTATGTCCATTGCGATCTTAAACTGGACAATCTCCTTCTTTTCCCGCGTTACGATGAAGTAACGTGGAATTGTTCATACGATTTGAAGATTTCTGATTTTGGAATGTCTAAAAGGGCCGGAGAAGGATCTGGTTATTGGAGAACTGATTGTCCTTTTGTTGGAACATCTATCTATATGTCTCCAGAGTCGGTCCACGACTGTACGGTCGAGAAAGCCCTAGATTTGTGGTCACTAGGTTGCATAGTATTGGAGATGTATATCGGAAAGCAACCATGGTCAGAGGTTGATTCTGATGATCTTGAATCTAATCTGTTGGACAACATCGCACCAGAGATTCCGAATACGGTGCCTTACGACGCAAGGAAGTTTCTAGAAACGTGTTTTGCAAGTAAACCTGAAGATAGAGGAAGTGCTTCGGAATTGTTGTTACATCCGTTCTTGACCGGAGAAGAGAGAAAGCGATTGTTGTTGAAGATGAAGATCAACCCGAAGAAGACGGATATTTCAGAGAAGCCTATGAAGTTGGAGACTATTCCGATAAAGCCCCTACAATTTAAGAAAATTGCGATTAAACCCCTGAAGTTGAAGGTGAAGATTTTACATCCGAGAACTCCAGCTTCCAATTTGGTTCCTGTTCAGTAGTGTCAAGTGTGTGTTGAATTCTTTATTTGTTACTTAGTAAAGACCAAGTTACATGTGGATCAATGGATGCAAAATTGTAAATAGTAGTTCTCAAGTGTGTATGTTTACAATATTAACTATTATTTTTTCTTTCAAGAATTTCATTGATGTATATTCTCTTGGTTTCATATTAAGTAATGTGTTACTCAATTTTTTTTGGTTTCATTTTAGTTTATGTTTTCAATTTTTAATACAAAATTTATTATATTTGAGATATTAAAATGGGTTAACTTTCTGAATTGTGTTGAATTGTGTTGTATGCGGTTCTAGAAAAAAAACTAATTTAATCCGCACTATTTTGTGATCGTAGTTACTAGTTTGGTGTACCGATTCATGGACCTTTTAAACCATTTATTTTATTTTTTTATGTTTTTCCAAAAGAGAAATTTAAATAGGTAATTTTATACATAATTAAATATAAATGATATAAATTTGTTATATATCTCTGTTTCTGTTTCCTTTCTTTAGATGAACTTCTGATCCTAGGTCAGGGGGAAAAAACAAGAATTTGACGGCCTGTAACATCTCCTAATTCAACGTGATATAGAAAAATGCAATAATTTCATTACATATAAAAAAATCTAAAACGAAAGAAAACCTTGAAAGTAAAAACGAAATAAAGCCAGCCACTTGAAAGAACCCTAATTATTCAAAATTATAACTTGTTTAATAAGTTTTTTACATATTTGATCATAGGAAACCTACCTATCGTAATCTTCAAGATCTTCTAACAAAGTTATAAGAAACATTGAGATCACCTGAGCTCGAAGCACATAAGTTTTGTTGCCGTTCCGAAGATGTTAACAAAAATAGAGTTAGTCAAGTTCTTGGATAAAGGTTCGAATGGATCAGTCCATCTCGTCAAATACATAAAAAGCGACGGCTCACCACTGCTTTTCGCTGCGGTGAAAACCGTCCAATTCGAAGACTACGACATTCTCCAAAGGGAAATTGAGATTCTCTCACTATTCAAAGGATGTAATAGAATCGTACAATGCTATGGGAATTATGAATTGGAAGAGGATTTCGACCGCAACGGTTCGAGAATTTACAAGATGGTTATGGAGTATGCAGGTTGCGGTAGTTTAGCCACTTTCATGGACAATTACAAAGATAGAAAATTGCCTGAAAGGATGATTATAGACTTCACTCGTATGATTTTACAAGGATTGGTCTCTGTTCATGATAGTAACGGTTATGTTCATTGCGATATCAAACCCGCAAATCTCCTTGTCTTCCCGTGTGGACAGTCTTACGAGTTGAAGATTGCGGATTTCGGATCTTCGACAATAGTCGGAGACATTGCTACTACATGGGAAGAATTCGATGGTCCGTATGCGGGAACGGCTGTTTACATGTCGCCAGAATCAGTCAAGAACGGTGTGGCTGAGAAAGCCCTAGATTTGTGGTCGTTAGGGTGTGTAGTGTTGGAGATGTTTACCGGTGAACCACCATGGTCGGAAGTTGACGATGACGATCTTGACGATGTTTTGTTGGGTGGAAAAGCGATTGAGATTCCAGAGAGTGTGCCGTGTTATGCAAGGGAGTTTCTAAAAAAGTGTTTCGCCAAGGATTGAGGCATCCAAATTAATAAGACATCCAAATTAATGGGGCATATTTTTTATAAAAAAATTTATTAGTATTGATAAATAAATAAATTTGTAGGTTTTTTTGTTAAAATATTACTTATTAGGCATTTTTAGTTAGAATAAGATTTGTTGGACTTTTCAGTAATATTTATAAATTTGTTAAAATTAAATATATTAGTAAATTTTTATTTTTCATGATAGTTAAAACCCTAATTAAAAATTAGAATCAAAACAGTTTTTCCTTTTGTTCCAATTTGTTCCGTCGTCTTGCAGGCTTACAACACTTTTATTTTTTTTTGTCCTCTTGCTCCTGATTACATAATTTAGTTTCATTGCTTCAGTTATTTCAATTCATCTTTTACGTAGTAAGAAGGTACGTTTCTTAGTTCGTCGTTTTTAATTGTGATAAAAGCTTGATGCCTTGAGTTCTTGACTTTGTTACGAAAATCCCTTATTTTTATGGAGCTAAAAATTCTTCGAGAATCAATACCCAAAGAAGTTCAAAAGCCTATTGAAGTGTTTGACTTTTTGAAAATAATGGAGGATTGTTATCAAACACAGAAATTGCTTATCGCATATTGTTGACCATTCCGGTGTCATTTGCCACAGGTGAAAGAAGTTTTTCGAAGTTGAAGCTGATAAAGAATTATATGCGGTCTACCATGTCACAAGAAAGGTTAAATGGGTTAGTTATGTTATCAATTGAGACAGCTATGGTTGAAAGACTTGACTATAGAAGTCTAATGGATGATTTTGCAGAAAAAAATGCAAGAAGATCTATATTTTAAAAATAAGTGTTCTTAATATCATTGTTTTTTTTAGTAGACTATGGAACTTGATTTTTTTTAATGAAAATTTAAGTTATTTTTTATACTGTTTTGTGATCTTGATAAATTATGTATACGGACATAATTTTAAATTTTGATTGGGGTAATATAAAAGGTTAGTCCGGCACTGGATAGAGGAAGCGCTTCGAAATTACTATCACATCGGTTCTTGAGTGAAGAAGACATATATGGTCTCCGGCCTCTTTTCCGCCGTTGAAGTTGAAGATAAAACGAGTAAGGTACGAAGAAATCTATAAAGCAATCGCTGAAGTTGAAGAATATTACCTTTCGTTACTTCGTTGAGGGCAATAGATCAAGGCGCATGTCGATACCAAAATGTTGATTTCATTAGCTCTCAATGTGTGTTTACGAGATTTAACTATTAGTACACTATTTTTCTTTTTAAGATTTAATCGTTGAGGCGATTTAATTTCGAACCTTTTAACAGAAAAGAGCTTTCTTATTTACTAGAAAACTCTTTGAAACAGAGCTTCTTGTTATTTACATACAAACGAAACAAAAAAAAACCCCAAAACATTAACACATTCCATAAGTTTCAACGATCTTTCCATATTTCTATCTATCTTATATAATCAGTACTAGCTCCATGCTCTTGTGTCCTCTCGGGCGTGTCTCCGATAACTATGTTCTTAGTCGTTTGCGCAATCTCAGCTATAGTCTCGCCGATTGCGCCAAGCACTCCTCCCGCTTCAACCCCTTCTTCTTCGACATATCTTTCATTCCTTCTTCCTCCTCCGGTGAACAACTCCGCCTCTCCGACATCTCTCCTCGCTTCTCCGGCCATTCCTTTTGATCCGTACCCGTAGACATCTTTCTCACTCCCTCTTCCTCCTCCGTACTCTTCTCCAAGATCTCTCCTCGCTTCTCCGGAAATTCCTTTTGTTCCGTACCCTCTTTCTTCTCCATACTCCTCTCCATAGCCTCTCCTTTGTTCTGTGTCAAACCCTGGTCGCTTCTCTTCCTCACCTCCCTCAAAACAAATCCAACGATACAGTTTCTTGAGCAACACGTAACAACATTATGATACTCAAACGAGTTAAAACAAGATCCAGCTAGCTTAGTTTTAGGTTGTGCAATACCTGATGCATTTCTTGGTCTTTGTGTTGAGCTTCCTCTTTCTTCCTCGCCGTATACCCAACCACCGTATTAGCAGCCGCCGCGGCTTTCTCCTTAGTCAAATCAACCGCCTTAGATCCCACTTCAGCCGCCTTGTGCCCTGCGTACCCGACCGCTCCTTCAACTGTACCCGCAACCGCTTTCGTCCCTTGAACCACCTTCTCAGTCGTGAAATGCGCTGCTGTCCACCCAACCGCAGCTGCTTTCTCAGCAGCCACTCCGGCGTAATGCGCTGCTCCTTTTCCTCCTTCCACTATCGTTTCTTTTGCATACTCAGCCGCTTCCTTGCTCATTTCCACCGCTTCACCGGCTTTCTGAACGGTGTAATCTTTCGCTTTTCCCGTCATTGAAACCGACTGTTCTTTCGCCACTTGTCCTTTCTGAGCTGCAATGTTTCCAGCTTCTTTACCTTTCTCCGTCACATACTGTGAAGCTCTCTGAGCTTTCTCAGCCGCAACGTCTTTCGCTTCAACAGCTTTCTGTAATGTGTAGTCTTTCGCTTCAACAGCTTTCTGTAATGTGTGGTCTTTCGCCCTCGCAGCCTGTTCAGCCGCCGTGTCCCCTGTTTCCTTTCCTTTCTCCGTCACATACTCGCTCGCCCTCCGAACTTTCTCGGCCGCTGTGCCTTTAGCTTCACCAGCTTTCTCCATAGTGTAATCTTTAGCTCTCCCAGCTTGTTCCTTTGTCTCTTGTCCTTTCTGAGCTGCCACGTGTCCAGTTTCCTTTCCCTTCTCGGTCACGTAATCGGAAGCTCTCTGAGTACCTTGCCCAACACTTTCCTTAGCTTGCCTTCCTTTCTCGGCGACGGTATCTGTGGCTCTCCGACCACCACCCCCGAGTGATTCTTGACCTTGTCTTTCTCTCATCTCACCACCTCCGGCAGCTAAAAGCTTAGCATGTTCTGCTTTCTCCCCACGAAAACCATGTGAACCACTTTCTCTCTCTTTCCCCGCAAATTCTTCTCCTAATTTGCCACGAGCTTCTTCTCCTAAGACAGGAGTAGCTCCTATCCGACCACCACCACCCGACTCCTGACCATGTCGTCCTTTCTCAGCCCCAACATGAGTAACATGGACACCACTTTCTCGTCCTTTACCACGAGCTTCTTGTCCACCATGGCTCAAACTCTCCTTAGCTTTGTTATACCGTTCTTCTGCTGCTCGTATTGTATCCATTGATTTCTGCTGAGCATTAGCTCTATAACCATGAATATCCTCTAGAGACGCCTTCTCTTGCCCCTCCTTCTTCTCCGTTCCTTCGCTGCTCGCAACGAATTTTCCGACAGAGTGAGGCATATGAGTCCTCTTCATCTTCGTCGTATCTCCTTCGTCAGAAACCAGCATGTTACTTCCCTTGTCGGAAAGCGACACGAACTGCGTCCCACCGCCACTTTCTCCTTCTTTGCTTTTGTCAGCCATGGACTCGAAATGACTCGTCATCTTCGGGACTCTGTCTTTCTCCACTTCAACTTCTCTCTCCTTCACAACATTCTCTCTTCTTGCTTGCTCTGACGCCATTGTTTAACAAGTATAAAACTTTCAAGAACGCAACTGTTTAATATTTTCAAGATTTGTCGTAATTGGATGTTTCTTTTATCTTGGACGATGATTCATATCGAGCTTTCTTGTTTATATAAATCAATCAAAAGAATTAAGAATTTGGGCGGTTCACGAAGAAAGTGTGTGACGTGTTGAGTTTACTATTGAGAACGTGTAGAGACACACGGTGACTCAGCTTGTTCGAAGAGATTACTTCAATGTTTTATTGAACCCAACTTGAAGAAGCGTATCATCTGGGTTCTCGACACGTGTCTTTTCGTACTAGTACACGTGTCTCTTTTAGGTTTCTTTTATCTCGACTTTGAGATTGGTCGGTTCTTGAAATTGGGCTTCTTTAGTTTTCTATTAGGCCCACTTATGGCCCAATTAGTTGTGTAATCTTGAAATATTATTTCAATCAAGAATTCAAGCGACCACAATGCAAATATAACTAAAAATCAAATGTTCTTGAGTAACTTATACATTTGATGAATAAATAAAAAAGGGAAGAGATTAATTTTCAAGAGAAAAGAGTAGAGTAAAAGAGTAAGTTCCAAGTATCAGGCAAACCAGGAAGACACCAATGGCTACAATCATTACCAGGATGGTTCCCACTAAAAGCAGAAGGATGTGCATCTTTACGTAGCTGAGATAAACCGGTTATGTCTAGCCAATGAACCGGTTTCTTCAATCTTCTCATTACTTTGTTTAGAACCACCCAAGCCATTGGTGTCCCTCCTGGATACTTCCTCCCATAAAATGGTTGAGTCTCACTCTTACATGACTTCATTGGCTGTCCCCAATCTTTTCCCCTACAAAAACCAGATCAATTTATCATCCGGTTTAGAAGATAACCGGACTTTTGAAGAAGCAAGATTTTATTGACACTCACTCGTAATGAGTGGGAGAAACACCATTGAAGAAGACTTTGGTCTTAGAAGGATTGACATTTGCATTAACCCATCGAGCCCAAGTGGTCATTCCTTTGTAAAAAGCAACAAGCCGGTTCATGTCTTTGTACAATCTATTCCCATCTTCCATGTAATCCCACCTGGTACACACACACATCATCATCAAATGAGTCAAATGAGTCAAAACTCAAAACCGAACCGGTTTAAGAAGAAAACTTTACGGTTGGATGTGTTCGGTATGGGTCCACCAATGCCACGTGTTGAAAATCAATACGTCCATGCCTCTCCACAAGTTGCCTTGTTTAATGGAATCTAGCTTAAGTACTCTTCCAACTTTCTCAGAATCTAAATCAACTAAGAACTGTGTTCTGTATAGCAATAACGTCACTCCGTATTCCTGCGTACGTACCATATGTACACACACACACAAAAAAATCATTATTGTTTTTATTATACTATTTTGTGACCTTATTGTATATTTTCTGAAAACGAAATAAAATTGTACCGGTTTATCTTTAAAATTGAAGGACTTTGGCCATGTGCACAAAAAATATCATGAAAATAAAATCGAATATCTTTTGCGTGGCTCATGATCATATAGATTATAACATGACATGATATTCCGGGAGATTCTCTTTTTGGGAAATTGGCCACTAATCACGTTCATCTCTTAAATGCTCTATCATTCTCTTGTCTTAATACTATTTTAAATTAAATTTATATCAAATCAAAAGAGACAAGGAAAAAATAAAACGTAAGACAACTTTACATTCTTTTTTCTAACTTTATTATCCTATTTAAAATTAGAGAAACAAACTTTTACCATACTTTCCACACAATATAAAGGGAAAACCCCACTTAATTTCTACTGTAAAATCATACCATAATAAATATCTACTTACTTAAGTGGAATATATTTTATTTTATAAAAAGTGAAATGAAAGAACAAACCTCGAAGGTGAGTGAAGCAAGACCCTTTTGACGAAGAAGAGTGTAACGAGTGTTAGGAACCCAAGAGTGAACCAAACAAGCTAGAGATTGCCACATGTTTGTACTCAATGAATCTCCAACGAACATTATCTTTTTCCCTCTCATTTTCCTCAAGAAATACAATCCATTGAATCTGAAACCAAAAAGGAAACATTTCAATTCCATTTTTATTTTTAAACATTACTTTAAAAAGGTTAAAATTTTGAACTCTCTTTTTTTGTTGGTCACGAAAATTTGAACTCTTTATTTACTTAATCAAGGACATTTTGATTTGTGCTTCGGATCCTCTTTTTTTTGGAGAGTGAAATCTATGGGATATTCGAGACATTATTGCTCCAAAGCAACTAACAAAAGTTTCAATTTTGAAATCCAAAAAGCCAAAAAAAAGTTGAAAAAACAGTAAGAGCATCCACATTGGTAATAAAATGTGGGTGTCTTTAAATATAAAATTATTAAAATTTAAATAAAAGGAAGAAAGAGAGTGTTTTTTGTTGAAATAGTGTGGTGTATTGAAATATAAAATTAATAAAATTTGAGTAAAGAGAGGAGATAGTGGGTGTTGTTGGAGAGATTGTGTCTTTAGGAAGACATAAATAGTGAAAAAGTTGATTAAAGTTAGGGTATGTTTAAATATAAAATTAATAAAAGTTGAGTAAAAATATGAAAGAGAAAATATAAAATTGAGTAAAAGAAAGAGAGAATGTGTTTTTAATATTTTTATATTGTGAGACATTGGTAAAATGTCTCCAATGTAGATGGCCTAAGAGAGAGAATGTAGTACTCACAACTCCCTCTATCAAACTTTGAAATTTACTTTAAAAAAAAAAAAAAAACTTATATATTACCTTTCTTATCAGTGTGCATAAATATCTCTGTAAATAGCATTAAACCAACAAACAAAAACCCCCCCAAACTTCCAGCTTTCCATATTTAATAATAATAAATAAATAAAACTTGATACACAATAGAACAGGAAAAAAAAACCAGATTCACTAGTAAGCAAAGAAAAAAATCCAACTCTTCACAATGTGCTTTATGACTTTTACTTAGTATAATTTACCCTTAACCGACCAACATTGATTTAATATATGGAGTTTGACGGAAAAAAAAAAAAAAAAAAAAACTTAGTCTAATTTACACAAAAACAAAAAAAAAGCTTTGTTCTTGAATCAAGTTCTCAAAACACAAAAAAAAAACCAAGAATTAAAGAATGTAAGAAGATAAGGGGAGAGAGAGAGAGATAGAGAGTAAGAGTTGAACCTGGGGAGAGAGCAAGAAGAAGGTTGCCAACGATACTTAAGATAAAGATTGTCAGGACGACCATACTTCTTGCAGTTAAACTGTGGATCTATGAATGGACATTTATAAGGATCATAAAGTGGGTACTTTGCATCATAAACCCAATTCCCTCTAAACCAATTACATCTCCCAGAAACTAACTCTCTTCTTCCTCCTGAGTCTTCTTCTACACCATTGTTGCTGCTTGTGTTAGTGTTATAAGCAGAGACTATGGAGAAACAGAGCAAGAATAAGAAGAAGAAGAAGAGAGAAGGGTTTTCTTGGGAAGAGAAACCCATTCTCTCTCACTCTTGATTTGAGATTGAGATTTTAGATCCTCTGTTCTGGTGAGAGATTGGTGTTGTGGGAAAAGAGGTGTCTTGGACTGATTTGTTATATAATAGTAGTAATACTACAAAAATCAAAAAAGAGAGATAGAGAAAAAGAAAGTGAGATTGTTCACATCACATGGGAAGTGGAAAACAAGAAACAAGATCCTTTTTTGTGTCTTTATTCGTTTTATTAATTCTGTTTTAATTTGGTACTAGGTACGTTCCAAATACTAATTTCTCATTTTTCCAAAAAAAAGAACGACTGTTTAAATATCTCTTTACTGTTTAAACAGTTTAGCGAAATTATTTTAACAATCATAAAAAAAGAGCTCCAAATTTGAGATTTTAATTGGATGCATTATATAAGTATTTTTTTTTACTGCAAATGTTTACTGTTTGATATATCATGGTTTTTATCCATTTTCAACCATGATATAAATCTTTTTTATATAGTCTTTTAGGTGTTTCTCGAGTCTTTTAGAATCTTTGTAGGTTGAAGATTGATTGGAGCTTAATGGAAGCTTTTGGAGTGTTTTTAAGTATCGAGGAAAGAAGAGCTGAAGAGATCAAGTCGGAATCGAGCAGATGAGCTCGTGTCGATCGACACGTGTTTGACGAGAAGAACAGTTCCGAACAGTCAGAAGTTTGGCACTCGTTGAAGCCCTTCCTACCGACGGATCGATCTGAGATTTTGACACAAGCTAGAGAAACGAGTTAGCTTGCATTTGAAAGAAATTTGAGGCAATTCCAACGGTGCGATCGAAAGTTATGAAGGTTTTACTGGAAGGTATGTCGGTCTGGCTAGAAGATGTCAAGCTTGAAGAATTTCCTTTTTTGCCCAAAAAGCCCAGATGTTTACAGAAAAAGCCCAATCCGATTTTTACACATTATATATAGTTTTCCCTTAGGTTTTTATGTGGATTATCTTGTTTTTCATTGAGACCTTGAGAGAGATTGCTTAGGGAGCTTTTCAGAGAGATTTCACAGATCTTCAGCATACAAACCCTCTGTATCTCTAACTCTATTTTATTTATGCAATTCTATTCATATATGAGAATGATTTCATCATCTATGTCTGAGTAGTTTGCTTGTTAGGTTGTGGGGAATTCTAGGGTTTGATGAGAAATTGTTAGGATTATAGATTTGTTAGGGTTCATCTTTTGGTTCTTCATCTAGATTGTTTTAACTCTGATTTTAGGACTAGCCAACTAAAATTAGAAACCCTAGGTTTTTTAATAGACGCGGAAGTGTTATTATCAACTGGAACTAATCTTAGATGAGCAAAATCACCTATTCGCAAAGGAATTTGGCTTAGGGATTTTGTGAACAATTGAACCTGAATGTTAATGCTTGACTTGATTCTCTAGGTTTGCAAAAGAATTTGGAATTTAGGTTTCTAGTCATAGATAGTCTCTGCAACGGAAGTTGATTGGCTTTACCTTCGTGTTTGAGTTCTAGAACGGTGCCTAATCAAACCCTGACAGTAGTTTATCCTTGATTTTGATTCATACCCGAAGAATTACCCATCGCCTAGCTTTTTGTCTCATTGATAACAAGAACTTATCCATCTTTTGCTTGTTTTGTTTTGATTCTCGCATTACATTTATATTACTTAGCTTAGCATAATTCGAATACTTAGATTGATTGTGTAATTCTTTTCCATGTGGATTCGATCCCTAAGTACTACGAGGATCTCTTAATTTGAGAGAGTAGCTCAGGGTAAAATTTGAGCATATCTGAAACAACCCGACCCGTTTTTTTTTTTTTTTTAATAGCATCAAGTTAACATTCCCATAAATGCCAACTCTCTACATGCTATAATTCTCATCACAAGCAAACAGCGAAAGCAATACAATTAACCATAAATCAACTTAACCAACTAATCAATATAATCGGTTCACAATCCAATTCCATTAAACCAAGAATCCAATTCAATCAACAATAATCAATCCAATCATCATGTAACCAGCAACCTAAACATTTACTATCAGATTCCACTGATAACCTAACACTCCACATAACCACACAATCGA
This sequence comes from Arabis hirsuta, assembly GCA_964056655.1. NCBI lineage: Eukaryota > Viridiplantae > Streptophyta > Magnoliopsida > Brassicales > Brassicaceae > Arabis > Arabis hirsuta. Next base: position 49,436,655 of record OZ053298.1, read on the forward strand.
GCCTCTAGATCAACCATCTCGTCCTCACCACAATTCCACGATCACACCTGCTTTTACCTGCATCACATGGTTATACGAGATGCGTGAGTATTATCATAAATACCCAGTGAGACGGTCCTCCCATCTACAGGCCAATTACTCAAATATAAAATGCATACAATACCAGGGTTATCACTCAACACGCATAGAACAAACAAGCATCACAAACCAGAACAGCAGCCTCAGCGTCGATCGACATACCACTAGGTGTCGATCGACAGCCTGCGTGTCGCTCGACACACCACCTAGGTGTCGCGCGACACAGATGACCCCGTATCGATCGACAGGACACCTTCTGTTCGATGGAGATCGCCTATCCTCTCACGGCCGAATCTCCATGAACCTTAATCGATCACCTGCACAATCAACCACTCAAAACACCAAATTCACACAGCAAGCAATCGCATCATACACAATCCTATATCCGAGAGCCTATGGTCACGCACTCACCTTTGCAAACGGATAGAATGAAGACTAAGGAACCCGACACAAACAGAGAGGATTATCTCGCGACTCCCTCCACCAAAACCAAGTCTGAGACCTGTTCTGGAAACTAGACACTGAGAGCTTTCCAACGATGTAAAGAACGTCTCCTTACTCCTACAGGATCGACGGCAAAACAGCCCGCAAATCTCGCTATTCGAAACTGGCAAAAAACAGAGATTCAGAACCGACACCCTGAAAACAAATGAAAACAGAGAACGGAGCTTACCTCCGAATCAGGATCCGAAACCTGATCTAAAAACTACACAGAGAGAGATTTCCAACGGTATCTGAATCGTCTCCTGATTCACACTGGTTCGACGGGAAACCTCCCTCGAAGTGGACTGATCGCAGACTCAAGACTGCAGAACCCTCACACAAACAAACGGCCATAACTCAGCGAAAACTCAACCAAAACACACGAGATTTTCGCCTACGGCAAGAGGAAAGAAAGGAGAACTTACCCTCAAATTTTCCCACCGATCCGTTCTGATCTTCCCAGCCGTCTGCCTCCTCCAAAACCGACGAAAACTTCACAACTCTCAAGAGGAAACCCTAGTTCTCAACTCTCTCTTTTCTCTGATTCTAAACAAAAGAAACGGCTAAACCTAGGAGGAAACGCCTTCTCCAAGTATATATAAGTCCCCCAAACCGGCCCAACTCAAAACAAACCGGAAATCAAACATCCTTGAATGATTTAAACCCGTGTCGATCGACAGGATCCATCCATGTCGATCGACAGGGAACTCCCTGCTCAAAACCCTTCACGAGACAACCCCGTGTCGATCGACAGGCACAGACTGTGTCGATCGACACAACCTCCACTGCCCAACTCCTTGCGAGTCAAAACACCCGTGTCGATCGACACTCAGCCCTCCTGTCGATCGACGCTCCTCCAAAATTCCATTTTTGGATCACGGGCGTTACAATATCACTGTTACACCACAAAAAAAGGCTTACATAATATTTGGAGTGTGTAAATAGTTTAGTTAACTTGGTTTACATTTGCTAAAGCAAATACTAATTAAATTTATTTGTTCAACTTTTCAAATTTATGTTAGGTTGAAACATAGGTTTCAGAAAGAAAAAAATCATCTTCCAATTAGTAGAAAATTTCAGTTTTATCTCATTCCACTCAAAATATTGTCAACCTTGATAAGATTATTCATTTTTCATATTTCTACGGGTTTTTCTTTTAATTCTCTCTTTTTTTTAATGGAATATGGTTATTAATTGAAGTCCCAATGTCTAGCAATTTGTCACTCGTAGTTGTAATTAATTATTCGGAGTATAGGTTACGTTGTGTTGTCAATAACTAAGTATCGTCTTTACCAAAAAATGCTCTTTCAAAAATATACTATACATCAAACGACTTGTTGGTGTAAATTAGACTCATAATTAGTTTACGGTGACTTTTGGGTTAAAAGAAATATTTTATTGAGTTGACACAAAAAAAAAACAAACTCTTGATGTAATATTCTGTATCGCTTGCCAGAATGCCGGCTAATAAATACACTTTTCTATAGAGATCCTATTATGAAAGGATTAAAAGGATGAGAAAATTTTCATAAAAGTAGGCTTGGTAGATAAATATAGGGTCTCACTGATAAACACTTGTAGGAGAAAAAAAAAAGATAAAAAAAAAAATTATTTACTCTTACCAGTTAAAAAAAAATTGAAAGAACCCTTTTTACTCTCAAAAAATCTTTTTACTCTCAAAAAGTCAAAAAGTGACTGAAATAGAGAAATTCCTCCCACATCAAAGTAAAATATAAATTCTTCTAAAAGTGATTTTTCTTTTCTTTTAACTTTTGTGTTCTCATTTCTTCTGCTTGAGTAATCAGATAATTTTATGAAAAATAGTTTGTGAGAGCCTTAAGCAGTAGGACCAACTTTGACTTTACACCACTCTGCACTGATAAATTTTTTACGTACTTATGTGTTTACATATGGTCCATATGTAAAAGGGTAAGCATGTATTGTCCAAGTATTTGTATTATCAAACTTTCGTTTAAGATAATTGTAATTATTATTGTTATTATCACCGGAATAATGAACAGAAAGTTCGTGCCTAACTAAAATATACTTTTTCAATCGAATTTATTTTAAATATATATTATCTCTATAGCTTTCATCATGTGGAGACAATAACAAGTATCTACACAACTTCTCATCATGTCATAATCTTTTATAGCCGCTGATTATGGAGAATTTCTTCTAGATTACGGAGATTAAATGTTAGAAATGAACATCGGTGGATCTAGATTGAATAATACTATGAGACGTGTTGAAAACTAAAAAATGGTAAATAATGCGAGAGAAATATTTATAAATCGTTATTGTTTAAATCAAGCGTTGATAATCCATTGGTTGAATCATTTTTCATAAAGTTTGAATATTTTCACACTAATTTCAATCATGTCATTCGTCACACGTAGACGTTTTTAATGAGTAAAAAAAGTCAGATTGCTATGGATTAAGAGGGATTTAGTCTGATTTCCGTCAAAAAAAATCTTACGGTTCATTAAAATGTGGCCATATAGCTAGATGAAATCATGAAATTACTATGTGTATAATAGTTTTTGGTTGTTTTAGTCTGCTAACAGTAAATCTAGAGAACTGACAATTGAAGCACTCTATATTTTCTAATGTGATACACATCATGCAAAAAAAAATTCCGCAATGAATTTTTCTAGTTATACATATGTATACTATAATCCGTACTAAAAATGTTACAATATAATTTATAGTTAAAAAATACAATAAAAGTAGGGGTAAGTGTAACTAGCGATCTTGTGAACTGGAAATAAAACAAAAAGTAAGATTTTGCTTCTTTTTTTTGGACAAAATATAAGATTTTCCTATGGCATATATACCGGGGGGGGGGGGGGGGGGGGGGAACACTTGGAATTTGGAAAACAAACCTAAATTTACGAATGAACCACTTATGTATTCTTCCAAACGAACCAATATAATCATGTGTATATTTTCGTCAATCCAATCAAACATACAATATATCATCAGACATCAGTACAAGATTCCAAGATCTAGCCAGTTGTTTTCCATGTGCTATACATCAGACTCTTTCACACTATAGCAGGTAATTTTAAGTTTTGGAAAGATCATGAACTAGACAAATAGGGTCATAACAAAAGTCTCGTGGGTATGTGAATCAAATTTTAACGAAAATACAAGAAAACAACTAAAGGAGGATATAAGTATCAGTTAGTTAATCTGAGATCCAACATCGAAGGATAAATATTTAGGTTATGTTGAACAAATTTATAATAACTTGCTGGAGATTGAATTTAAGTGTTCAATAATTGATCGAGCTAAATACAAAAATGGTCCACCCACGTTTCTCCATTTCCAATCTCTCAATGATAATTTAAACAAGTGACAGAAACATACAACTGGTGATCGATCGTCGCTTGTTTCTTTACACATGACAATTTCATTATTTTTAGTACTATGAGGTCTTAAAAAAGACAAAGCATTATCCTTCGTATATGTTTTAGAATGACCTATATATATTGATTAAAAGTCAGTACTATGCCAAAACCAAGTGTTAAGTTGATCTATTGAGGAAAGATATAGCAACCAAGTGATGGTAATTAAATAGTTTCATACATTTTCGCTCTACATATTTTGTCATCGATTAAAGCAATTTTTTATGATTATTAGTAGTTTAAAAAAAAATCATCATAGTGTAAATTTGTCGAGTTCTCTCACTGCGATTTCGATTATCTTTGGTTAGACGCTTTAGTTGCAAGAAAACTTAGATTTATATGAATCTCATCAGGGGATTATTCTTGGTTTCGGCATGTGATTTTTTCTGTTAAAAAGGAGTAATGTATATTTTGGTTCATGGTATATCTCAAAAGTATTATCATAGCCGTTGAACACAACATAAACAGTGGATATAACAGTGTGATATCCACACGATGAATAACTCTACAAGTCTCACTAATATATTAGGTTTGGGAATTCAAAGGTCATTAGAGCATGATCAATGCAAAAGTGCTTATGAGGGTACTAAGAGCATATATTTAATTATTAAATAAGAGAGAGATGAGAGAGAGATGGAAGAGAATAAATGAGGAGATGCCACGTTTTAAGCTTCGACACTTAATTAAGCGTTTTAAGCTTCGACGCTTCTCAATTTTTATTTAATTAAATGTCAGATTTTCTTAAGCATTCCGTAAGCGTCGGCCGTTGTTCATGCTCTTAGTGAGATGACACAAACCTGAACACTTCCAAGAATAATGGATTTAAGGCAAATTTGACAAGAAAGTGCCCAAATGAGCAAACTCATACATAGTGATATTTATGCATACCTATAAAAGCTCATTGTCCTTATCACCAAGCTTTATGCCCTTACCTAGCACCCGCAACATCATTCAATTCAACCTTCGACTTAAATGATTTCGTAAATACTCTTGAGAAAGAAAGAAAAATATACATTTTGTGTTTGTACCATCCCTGAAAATTAAAAATAGGGGTCCATTGAGATTCGACATTAAACTAGTTTTCATATGCGTACAAATTGTGTCAACGGAGGAAGATTCAATTTGGGCCTGAAAATATGATTGAGCCCATTTACCCATCAATAATATTATTACATTTGACTTATACTTAACAGCTAAATTCGACTTATCTACAAAACCATAAGAAATCGGTTATTACCAAGTACGAGGATGGCTTCATACTATACTCTGGTTTGCAACTCGTTGAAGACTAAATCTAAATGTTGTAGCTTTTTTTCATACTCTCAAGTGAAAAATTGTAAAACGTTTTTTTTTTTTTTAATGAATAAATTTTACATTCTCTAACAAAAAAAAAAATACATTTGATAATTAGATTATAGTATAATTATATTTAGCCCATGTGCTGAGTTCAGTTATACTTACTTGTATTGCTCTTAATTTCCGATGGTGTTTAGGTTAGTTCATTTTATATATTTTTTTGTGAAATTTATGTTAAAAACATCGCTTCTATTTGTTTTTTTGTTTGATAAACCGTAAGAGCTCCGAACTTTTGTCTCATAATTCTTTTGGTATCCGAATTCTATTTGTTTTTGAGGCATTGCTATTACTATTATGTTTTTATAATTGTGGACTTTCAAGAACACTTGCAGTACAGTTCATGGGGCGAAAACACAATACAGTACATGAACCATATCAAGAATCATTCCTACACAGGTTGGTGTGGATATACCCAGATTATCGTTTTTCGAAATCAAAATCAAAATTCTAACTCTACTGCAATTCTATGATATAAAAATACATATAATAAGTTAGATTATATAAATATTACTCCTACATGTTTGGTTAATCATCAACTAACTTATTCTAAATTAACTAATAAGCTAAAACAAAACAAAAAAATATTTAACACTAATTTCAAACAATCATCTAACTCTAAACACTAGACACGTATTTTAATAATGCCTCATAATTTATGCCATTTGTTCAGAACATGAAAATAAAAATATGATTTATCAGATAATGTTGAATAAAAAGGTTCGTATGGCATGAAGACTCTCTGATCTGTGCGACGCTGCAACATTCTCGGGACATTCTAAACTCTCCCGAAGATTTGCTTTTCCTTCTGTTGGTGGAGCTTTACACCGACGAGATCCCTTCCGACTTATCCTTCTTCTATGGCGTTTGAGGTTGAGACCCTACGGTTGCTCCTGACTCCATCATCTCTCTCCCCTCTGCCGGAATCACCACCGTGAAAGATTTCACATCAGCCAGAACTGCCTGACCCTCCAGGCCTTCCACCGAATCTAATGCTTCCCGAGTTTAAGAATCTGCCTCGCTTGCCCTCACTACTCATCTCTCAAGATCTATACGGCCCTGGACTCGTCTCGAGTTGTCTCCTCCAACACCCTTTGCCGATCTCTATCACTCTCCATCTCGTCCTTTTGATAACCGGGGAGTTTCTCACTGGTCCAAGGGCCTCCATCAACGGTTTCGATGTGTCCCGTGCTAAGAATCTCGCTTCGATATATGGAGGAGCTCTCACCAACGACTCTTCTTCCAAGCAAAATCGGTCTACCACCATCTGATTTGAGCACTCTCCGCCGCGAGAATCGGTCGGAAGCCTCCCATAGAGCTATGGCCACCATCGGTCATGGAGGACACATCTCTCACCTTCGTTTGGGCTTATGAAGCCTAAAGTGTGGGCTTGGCCCATTTTGAGAATTGGGCCTCTTAGCCCATCTGGATCATCCTTCAAACCTACTGAATCTAAGTCACGTTTTGATGTTTACTTTGTGTTTAATAAAACGTTGGCTTCATCATGGTTATCTTCTGATCCTTGTGTATTCTCATCAAAGTTTTTTGGATTCTCAAATCTTGTATATTATGAGCTTGATATCTTCTCTATCGAGAGAAGATCAAAGTTTTATGGATTCTCAAATCCTGTAATTTTCTCCCATTGTGAGAGAAACCGTCCATCTTTTCCTCTTTCTATGAGAGTAAGATTCTTTTCGGAACCAAAACCGAGCAACTCCTTAACCATTTTGTATTCTTGTGTAGCGGTCCGTACGGGGCCTGAAGATGCAACTGGTTTTGTCTTGATGAAACCTGGAGGTAGAGGTAGCCTTTCAACGTCATCACTGAAAGTGACCAAACCTATGATTTTCGGCTTAGCCGTGATCCTTATATCGACGCATCAAAAAATCATCTTTGATTCGCTGTCGTATAATTATGTTTTTTCTTATGCTTTAGTTTTTAATGTTGTTATGTATTGTGGTATGAATCGATGTAACCTAAAACAAAGTGAATCGATGTATTGTGGTATGAATAACTATGTTTAATCGATGTATTGTGGTATCAATCGATGAATTTAAGTGAATGAAAACAAAGAATTGCACACACACACAAAAAAGTTCATATATACTGTGCATATTTAATTAAACAAAAGGAAGAAATGGCATAATGCTTTTTTTTCTTTTCTATCTTTTCCCATGAGGTAGACTCAAATTATTTGAATCACATGTAAGTGTTAGTGGCATGTGCCAATCTCCCACATTTTCATTATTTCTCAAATATTATTCTTCCCCTAGTTGAAGATCGAAGTTTCTTAAAGGTTTAAAGGAAAGGAAAATAAGAAGAAAAAGAGAAGAGAAATTCGAGTTGAATGATATGATGGCATGACTGAAGTAATAGAGAAAGACAAGAGCAACATGTGTCACCAATCATTTTGTTTACCTCTTGCCCCCACATTTCATGATCGTTTATCCTTAAAGTTGAAAACAGCCATTTCTATCTATATAGAAAAGAATTCTTGATTGTGTGTTTTATTGGCACATGATATTCTATATAATTCTATAAATATAAACGAATAAAACGAAAACTAACCATTTATGTTGATGTTAGATCTCGTTACAAGATCCGATCCATAAAAAAAACTAAAACAAGCAAAGGTAAAAGTCCATAAAAGTTTATTCGAACTGACAAATATCATTCCGGTTTTGATAAGTTAAGAGGCTCATCGTTCACCTCGAGAGTTATATCAAAGTTAGCTTACTTTGGTAGTAGAATTATACATACACTAGTTTAATTAAATAAATGTGTAATCATGTCACGGATTTTATTTCATGTAATTAAAGTTTCATCAAGTCCTATTTTCGGACATTATTAAAAGGGACACGTGGAAATGTATGTGTCTCTGCAGACATTTTATTTTTGTCGTTTAAGTCTCTTTTTTTTTTTTAGATGAAACAGAAGCAGAAACATATGAGGACATTCTTTTTAAAGGTCTTTTCCTCTCATAAAGACGAAAAATTCTATGATAAGATTAGCTCTTGTAATTAGTCATAAACCAATAATGGAAAATGAATGTCAACAGTAATTAATGAGAAACAAGGGAATACCAACTAGTAATTTGTTTTTGTTACAAAAATTCAAACTCTGTTTTCGAGTTTTTAAAAAGTCATTTACCTAGGAAAAGGTATTTTCCCCTTATCCTTCTAAATTTGAGACATGGAACATGTGGAATGTTTATGTACAGCACATTCGAAAAGCTCATCAACTGTTTCCTATTATAAATGTGTGTTTGTTATTGTTATCATTTAAGAATATACTAATTAAAAAATTTGAGAAATGTTGAAAAATACCACTATATCACAGTTTCAAAATCTTTTAAAAATGCAACTTTTCTTAAATTATTACTCGTTAAATCATGTATGTTTGGATTAACTATATTGTATTAGGGTTTAGTTTTGAGGGTTTAAAAGTGTTTAGGGGTCAAAACATTTTTTAGGATTTAGAATTTTAAGATTTAGACTCTAAGAATTCATAATTAGTGTCAATTTTGCAAATAGACAACCAATAGTGGTATTTTTGCAAATGTACACATCAAAAATGATATTTTTGCAATTGTCTCTTAAAAATTTTCTACACATTAATCTTTTAGTTATATTCGTTTTTATTAGGTACTCTCTTCATTTAAAAGTGATTGATTTTCTAAAATTTTAACACATATTAAGAAGATAAATTAATGTTTAACTATAAACGTATTTTTTTGTACTAAACAATTATCCATAACTTTAAGCCACTAACAATTCAATAAAATTAATTAATATGTATTGAAATTTACAATTTATCATTATTGTTTCATAAAAACTGCATAGAAATATAAAAAATAATCTTTGTGAAACAATTTTTTTTTTTAAAACATCAATCATTTTGAAATAGAGGAAGTAAGTTTTTGTAATAAAAAGAAAATGGTATATCCTCTTTTTTTTTTAAATTCCCTCTTAATTTGACATGAATTGGTTTGCAATATTACCTTTAGATTTCAATTTGATGTTTATAAATAGATACATTGCTTTTTTTGTAAAGATAATTTTCTTAAAAGTGATAATATGGAAATTATATTATTTTTTTGATAAAAAATAGATTGTTAATGGATAGGTAAATAAGATCATATCATCTCAGCATATTCTCACATTGCTTTGATTGGTATGGCTTATCGGAGAACAGTAGCACGAAACAACATTGACATTAGCAGTATCTTACAAGAACAATATTAGCAGTATCTTACAGGAACAATATGCTCTGATTAATATGTATAAGTGATTGGCAGAGTTATGAATAATTTGATATAAAAATTAAATAAAATTATTTAATTATATATTTTATATGTATTCTAATACATTATATATATAGTTATATACTAGTCATAAGTTAAAACAACATTTTTATTTAATTATTCTTTTATTAAATTATTATTTTATTATAATACTACTATTTAACAAATAGAAAAATAAACTAATGGTAATATTAGGTTTTAGTTTTAATATAAATATATTTCTAAAATTATAGCATCATTTTTAATAATATTTTCAAATTTAAATTATATTTAACTAAGTTTTATTGTTTTATTTTGATATTATTTTAAAACAATAAAACCAATAAAATAATGATAAATATTAACTAAAATAAATAAAAGTTAATATAATTTATTATTTATCTTATATATAAAAATAGCTATTTAATATATCTTTTAATAATATTATAGGTTAATGCTAAGGAAAAACTCTATTTGAAAACATTGAGAGTAACAGCATTTGGAAAGCATTAGCAGTTACTAAACGCTCTGCTTAATATTTTGTCTACCAAGCATCTAACCTCAACATCAGGAGGCAACAAATAAAATCATGGCAATTTATAATTGATCTGTTATACTTTATTAATTTACTAGTAATACATAAGAATATATTTTCAATTATCCACACATCCAGCCGTTTTCAATATATTTTTTTTTCATTTCGATCCTTTTATCTCAGTTCTATCCTTCTAAAGAGAATCACACAATCACTTATAACATAAAAAATAGTAAAATAAAAAAGTTAAAAACCAGTACAATGAAACGCAAAAAAAAAAATGTTATTAAAAATTTATCTGTACACTTACATTCCATTATGCAACTAAGTTATAAACGCTAAATTTACCACAAGCATAGAGTAACTATAAAAAGAAAGGAGAGAGTTAACCCATATTTTGTTGAGACTACGATCAAAACTTGTGCATCAAAAAAGTTTTGACTTTTTTTCAGAAAAAAAAAATGAAAAAAAAGAAGATGATAACTTTTTTGTTTTTTTTATATTGGTTTATTTGTGTATGGGTTCAAATCTTTTTTGGAAGAAATGGATACTGTTTAAATCATAATATCTAAATATTGCCTTAAAATACCATGAAAATTAAGATTATGAGTCGATCGAACGTTCAGAACTCTAACATGTTATATATATATAAATTGTATTGTATGCAGGATAGTGGCGTTTTTAAAATTACTTACGTAGTGAATTCTTCAAATAAATTTTATTGCATGCATGATAATAATCTAAGTATATAACTTGGCTTAGGATTAACTAAAACTTCAAATCTTTCTTTCAACTATTATTTATCATTTTCAGTAGCTTGATATCTCTTATTCTTTTACTATTCTGATCTTGTGATTTTACTATCCATTTACACATAGATAATTTAATTTAAACCACATAGTCAAAATATAACAAAAAAAAAACTCTGAAACCACTGAGAACTTTGTATATTATTACCAGCAATATTCTGCCGTTCTTATAACTTGAATTATATATTTGATTTGAAAGACTCATCATCCTTTGGCCAAAGATAAAAATATTCTTTTAAAAAAAAAGATTAGACTAAAAGTATTTCCACCAATTTTAGAATTGCGAGTTGGACGGTAATGCGATCTACATATATTCTTTGCTTGCACTGACATTATAATGATCTTAATTTTGAAACCTAATGAAATAAAATATTATCGAAACATAGGATTCCCTCAATTAATCATCATAGTGGTTAAGCTAAGATAAGCGTGGATTTTAATAAAATTATTAATCGAATAATTAAGCAAAACAGATAATCTGATACGTTTTTTGTTTATATTATATATTATCAAGAATGGTGTAAGATACAGATAGATAAGAATATACCACGAAACACCAATGCATGTATTAGGTAATAATTAAGAGAAAGGAAAGCTAATCCAATAAAAAAAAAAAACAATGTAGGTTTAAATAATTTTCATATGTGTAGTTTTTTGTTTTTTTTTTCGTTTTTTCATGTAAAATATAAGCATTTACGAAGAAATGTCGTCGTCTAGTATCTTGTGGGCTTGTGGTTCCTACTACGCTTGTCTTTTTCTAGATATAAAATAATAAAATTCAATCTCTAATCCTCAAAAATGGAATACAAGAAAGTGCCAATCTCAATCTAGACACTCCAAGAGCCTTGAATAAAACCATATCAAGCATCATTTAGAAACTCTAAATTAAACTTCCATCCAATTAAAAACAATCATTTTGATCTTTGGTATCACCATCGTTTAACTTTTTAACATAAATTTTATTTATACATAAAATGAAATAAAAAAAATATATGTTAGAAGTTACTAAAAGAATTACACAACAAAACAATTACATACCATATATCATTTACGATAAAATAAATATACTATTCTTATACGGTAACAGATAAGATTTTTTTTTTTTTTAAAACATATAAGATTACAAGATAAACCCAAACAAATCTTGAATACATCTCCAAAATCGTATTTTTAAGATCCATTTAATTATAAGAGGAATGCAAATTTACTGAAAAATCTTATCAATTATTTGTCTCCTGACTTCGAAACCGGTAGAAACGTAAAACTAGTAGCAGTTACTTTTGGTAAACGATCATGAGTTGGATTCGTTTAATTTTTGTTTTTTAAATGTAATATAAATTGTATAAGTTTTCAATATTTTTTTAACAATGTTAACGTCGGGGACAAATTTATGATTTCAAAAAAAAAAAAAAAACGACAATTAATGATTTTTTATTACATGGATATTTATTTCGCATTCTTTTTATATCGAAATTTTGTTACTTGGAGGGCTTTTTCCCATTTTTCCTTTTAAATTACTGTAATCAATCAAGTGATAAAGTATGTTTGCCGACATGTAAAATTGTAAAAGATTATCTTATATGAAACCCGAATCTCGTTATCATATTTATCAAATATGATGCCCCGACAGTTATTTAATTAGAGTAAAAAAAGATGTAAAACACATCATTAGCAGCTAATTGCACTTAACTTTTTTAATTTCCAGACATTTCCTCTTTTGTCTATTTTGATTGGGTCACATTCATACATTACAGCCAGCAGGCCTGGGAACGGAGCGGGTCAGAGGAAAAAATTCAGTATTTGTGATTCGATTTGTTTTTACCGGATATCTGATTTTCCGATTTGCTTTGTTTCGGAAAATTTTGGATATCCGGATATTCATAGATATCCATTTTAAACTAGAAATAAGAATTCAAACCCTATATTTTTTTTTCAAATGAATACTTTTAGTATAATATTTCAACTAACTAATGAATAATATATGAAATTGTCTAATTTTATTCGATATAATTAAAGAAAAATAAAAAATAAAATATTAAAATGGTGAAAAATGAAACATATACGTTATAAATCTACTATATTATATATAAATAAATAATATACGGATTAGATCATATATTCGAATTTTTAAAATTAGTAATTGTGATTTGCTTCATTTTTTACGGATACTAAACTTTAGTATTTGCTTCGATTTGATTTATAGCGGATATCCGAATTTTTTGGATCGAATCAAAACGGATACCGAATCGGATCAAATCTAGCAGATAATTTGCCCAGTCCTAATAGCTCGAGCAAGTGAAGCATTGTAATATGTTTTGTATGTCTTCGGCGAAACAAACAATGTGACATGTGTTGAATAATCAGACTAATTGTGATTGGTTTGGTCTTTGCTATTAATGGAAATGGAATTTTGTCAAAATATGCATAATTGAATTAAGACAATGCAACATTATTTTAAAAAAACGTTTATTATTTCAATGTAATATTGATAAAGAAAATATCGCATTTGTCCTAATGTCCTCTGCAATTTTTCCCATTCCTCTGTATATATAACCCACCCATAGCTAATACAATTCTCAAATTTAGTATTAATTTGCATGGATATAAATATAATAGAATATATAACTTTTTTTTTAGTGAAAAATATCAAGACTATACTTTAATTTTAAACAGAAGAAGTGATGGAAATATAGTTTCTAAATGAAATTATGTGGACCATTCATAATTATCTTCTTTAAAAAAAAAAAATTATACGAGCACCAGACGTCAACGTATCTTAACAACACAATAGGACATTCACATGACATTTAAAGAAAATATTTGAGATGTTTAAATTTGTACAAACATCCTAATCATGTTTAATTGTTTATAGTCTTGGTTCGGTTAAGAGAAAAAAAAGAGCCGGTTTTGTTAAACCGAGATATATTGAGTCACTATCGTCTCACAAGTCCAACTCAATTTGGCGGGCTCGGGGATAGATTTTCGAATAATCCGTTAAAGTTAACAAAATACTCCGTTGTTGAAAGTTAAACGGCGTTAACGTGTGCTTAGCTGGCAGACACAGCCGTGAGGTTAAGAGCCAGCTGGCATGCTCACCGTCTACATCCTACGCCTTTTTTTTTCTTTTTTAGAATCTTTTTCTATTTTCCTACTATTATTTTCGTTTATATTATTGAATATCCTTTTTTCTTTTTTCTTTTGTTTTTTATATTCATAGAGCGTTCACACGTTGAAATTTGTTTATTATTAATTAGGATACAGTTTATTTGAGTTTCGAAATGAAAAATATTTGAAAGTGAGAGCCATGACCAAGAGAAAATAAAAATTAAATTGAGGCATGCATAATGCCTTTGGTGCAATGTAACTAGTGGTTCCGTATGTCTGAACGTACGGAATGATTTGTTATTTAAAATATTGTTACAAAGTAATTATGAGTATTAGTAGTAAATTTAACATTTTGATGGATTTAAATAATTAAGTAGTAATCCTTATAAAAGAAAAGAGAACTATGACAGGCTTTTCAATTGACACCCGTTAAAAAAAAAAAAAATATTGCCAGCTATGCATTAGATAATGAAGAAAAGGCTTGTAATATTAATTTTATGTTAAATATGAACAGATTATTGTCACAAAAGATTATTTTATATGCTTATAATAGTACAATAAATATGGTGGCTTAAACAAAAGTTTGGCTGGCTTGATAAATACATCTATAATGGAAAGACGATTTTGCCCTCGTTCTCGCTGTCTTTGAGTACGAGAGTTGAAAACCCTAGGTGGCATTTTATCATTATATCTCTTTTTATAAATTTAGTTTGTCATTTAAGTTGGTCAAATATTGTCATAACCAAAAGTCAGTGATTTGTTGAATTTATTTAAATTGAAGACCTTGTTGAAAAAATCAATACTCCCTCGGTATCATTTTAGATAATTTTAAAAAATGTTATATATATATATTAAAAAATCCAATAAATAATATAATTTTTATATTAAATAATTATTTTTATTTAAATAAATTACTTTAACCATTTTTATAAAATACTGCAAATAGTTATAAAAATTAAATAATATTAAATTTTTACATAAAAAAATGAAACAATCAACTAATTTGATACCAAAAATTTTCTCTAAATAATCACTTAATATGAGATTAGTATATTTAACATAAATTATTACTTGTTGGAATTTTTTTGTTCCAACTTCTAACTAACTATAGGTAAATATTTTAGCATATAAAATATGATATGACATATCATTGTGCCGATTATAATGTAGAAAATAATAGAAAATCAAAATAATTTATAACTACACATTTAAAATTTAGCAATTTAATCAAAGGATAATTACAAAAATATCACTTTTAATGTATACATTTGCAAAAATGTTATTTATGAGTGTTTATTTGCAAAAATATCACGAATTATGGATTTTTAAAGGTTAAATCTTAAAATTATAAACTCTAAAAAAATGTTTTAAACTCTAAAATCCTTTAAACCTTTAAAACTAAATTCAAATATAACATAATTAACTCAAATATATTGATATAATAAACTTTTTTTTTTAAAAAGGCATTTTTATAAAGATTTAAAAATGTGCTATTTTTGAAAAATGACATTTAAAAAATATTTTTTAAAATTTCTGTTTAATCAATTGAGCGGCAAATTTAATGCTAGAGATCTGTACAACGCCCTTAAAAGTGGGTTTGATAAATGAACATAAGGAAAAATAATTTAAAAACAAAAATGATAAAATAGTTACATGTCGTGTGCATTGAATATCCTACGAAGGTTTAGCTAGTGTTAAAATTCTAATGATAGCCTGCTTATGCTATTGAGCTATATGTATATAGACTAAGAGTATAGTTTATATACTAAATCTCGTAAGAAAATTAAATTTGATAAGAGTGACATTTTGGGAACACGAGTGAACGTGCTTGAATCTGCGTGCCTTGACATTTCGGGCAAATAATAATTAAAATCATATACTAATATCACGTCAGAAGTTTATTATAAATAATTATGCATTTTTTAATTGGCTAATACTAGAGTAGTACAGTATATAATTTTGCTTAGGCGTACTAAACGAATGCAATTTATGATAATTCGTTTTACTTATGACACTACAAGTAATTATATGGTTAAAAAAAAAAAGTTTCGAATTCTGTGTTCAAAATTCAAAGTCAACTATTTACGTCTACGTAATTTTTATAAATCACAGCCAAATTAAATTAAAATAAAACTTGATAAATGTCCTTCAACGACAAGTAGCCGTGAAGACACACGGGAGTGAAGAGAGAGAGAGAGACTCGTGATCAAGTGAATAGAAGAAGAAGAAGATCAATGTCATAATAATCTCAAGCAAATTTGTAGTCTTTAGTAGTATTAATCAAGATTACATTAATAATCGATTTTTTTAATTAAAAAAAACAAGAAATTATTTAATTTTGTTTATTTCACCTCATTCTTTGCTTCCTCCTTTTCTATTTATCACGAGATCTGTCTTTTTTCTTCTCTCTCTCTCCCTTCCTCTCTCTGGACAGGACTTGTTTCTGTCCATCGTTTTAAGCTTTCACTGGTGTTGGGTTTCTGAGTTCTGAGAAGAAGAAGAAGAAGCTTCATTAGATTTGTGTTTGGTTTTTGCAAGATCAAAAGAGTACGAGGATGTCTCATTCTAGAAGGCTTTCGTTAGAACCAGCAATAGACTCAATTACAGGTCGAGTTCGTGATTCTTTGTCTTTACAAAGACGAGATAATGATGACATCAACAAACCCGATTTCCGAGAACTCGATCTAGGTTCTCCGGTTTCTCCGTTAATGCCACGTGTCTCCTCTTCCTCTTCCTCTTCCGCTGCAGCTACTCCAACTAGCAGCTCCGGCTCCTCTGGCTCTGCTTCTGCTAAACCTTCTTCTTCTCAGATCGGTAAGAGTCACTCCGGCGAGATTTCCAGCTCCGGATCCGGAATGCCGACGAACCGGAATCTTAAACCGGGTCATAGAAGATCCTCTTCCACCGGAACTCCATTGATCTTCTCCGGTTCTAGCTTCTACTCAGCAACTACAGGAACCGGTGGCGGTAGCGGCGCGACGTCGGCGGTTTCTCCGAGTCCCGGAGTTTTACCGGCCGGCAACATCTGTCCGTCGGGTCGGATCTTGAAAACCGGAATGGTGACTCGGACTTCAAGCAGAACAGAGACTCTCTGCACAGGAACCGGAAACTACGGTCACGGTAACGTCGTACGAAGCGGCGGAGGAGGAGGAGGAGGAAGCAACGGAAAGGCGGCGGCGAATTACGCGGCGGCTGAGAATCCGGAGGATGTGAAGAGGTTAGGGAACGAAATGTATAGAAGAGGGAATTTCACCGAAGCTCTTTCGCTTTACGACAGAGCAATCTCATTGTCACCGGAAAATGCAGCTTACAGAAGCAACCGTGCGGCGGCTTTAACGGCGTTAGGACGGTTAGGAGAAGCCGTTAAAGAATGTCTTGAAGCTGTTAAGCTTGATCCTTCTTACTTAAGAGCTCACCAAAGACTTGCTTCACTCTATATTAGGTAAATCTTGTTGTGTCTTTAAAGTTTAAAGATTTGAGAATTGTGGTGATTGAAGAATGGTTTTTGATTTGTCTTTGTTGGTTTTAGATTGGGAGAAGCTGAGAATGCAAGAAGACATCTTTGTTTTTCCGGACAATGTCCGGATCAAGCTGATCTCCAACGGCTACAGACGTTGGAGAAGCATCTCCGGCGATGCTGGGAAGCTCGGAAGATCGGAGATTGGAAAACCGCGGTAAAGGAAACCGATGCAGCCATAGCAAATGGTGCTGATTCGTCTCCTCAGGTTAGAGAGCGTCGAGGTTTAGGATAAGTCAGCTTTGTTTGCATTTGCTTGTAAAGATTTAGCTAACATTTGAGGTTTTTTTCGATTCATTTTGGGCAGCTTGTAGCTTGTAAAGCCGAAGCCTTTTTGCGACTTAATCAGATAGGGGATTCGGAGTTTTGTATATCTTGCATTCCAAGAATGGATCATTATTATCATTCTCAACCGCAAGCTAAACTCTTTGGTATGGTAGCTGAAGCTTATGTGCTTTGTATCCAAGCTCAAGTTGATATGGCATTAGGAAGGTGAGCTTTCGAAACTTGGAGAAAAAGTTGTGATTCTTTGGTTCTTTCTTGTTTTATTAGTTGCTAGTTTGATTTTCTCCACTGGTGAGTGATTAGAAATGATAGGTTTGTTGCAGATTTGAGAATGCGGTTGTAAAGGCAGAGAGAGCTGTTATGCTCGATCAGACCAATCCCGAGGTTGTATCGGTTTTGAACAATGTGAAGATGGTTGTGAGGGCACGTACTCGTGGGAATGAGCTATTTAGTTCAGGGAGATACTCGGAAGCGAGTGCAGCTTATGGAGACGGTCTCAAATGCGATGATTCCAACTCGGTTTTGTACTGTAACAGAGCAGCATGTTGGTATAAACTCGGTTTGTGGGAGAAATCTGTTGAAGACTGTAACCAAGCGCTCAAAATCCACCCTAATTACATCAAGGCACTTCTACGAAGAGCTGCTTCATATGGAAAGGTAATACTAGAACTTTAAACAGTTATTAACCGAGTTTCGTAGTGTATTTGAATGACAATGTTTGTTGAATTATAGCTTGGTCGGTGGGAAGATGCCGTTATAGATTATGAGTTCTTGAGAAAGGAACTTCCGGGAGACAGCGAAGTTGCAGAGTCGCTAGAGAGAGCGAAAACTACTCTGATAAACAGAAGCCAAGAATCTAAAAGCTTAGGATTCAATAACGAAGTTGAAGCGGTTTTGACTATGGATAAGTTCAAGACCGCAGTTTCACTTCCCTGTAAGTTTAAACAGAAACTCAATTTGTCTGAAAGGTTGAGATTTTGTATCTATCTTGCTCAAGTGGAAACGTTTTTTTCAGGTGTCTCTGTGTTTTATTTCAAATCATCATCAAACCGACAATGCGAAGAAATCTCACCATTCATCAACACTTTATGCATCCGGTATCCATTAGTACATTTCTTCAAGGTAAAAACACCCTACAAAAACAATTTTATATCACAGTTTCTTACTAAACTTATATAACCTATGTCTCGCAATGTTCTAACCGAGAAAATGAAACGTTATTAAGGTGGATGTGGAGGAGACCTTGGCGTTGGCGAAAGCAGAGAGTATAAGGAAAGTTCCTACATTTAAGATATACAAGAATGGAGACAAAGTGAAGGAGATGATATGTCCAAGCCACCAGTTTCTAGAGGACACTATAAAGCATTTCCTCTTATAATTTGAAAAGCCTATCATCATTCTCTGCTTCCTTATAATTCGATCCGAAGAGCCTAT
The DNA here is from genome assembly GCA_964056655.1 of Arabis hirsuta. NCBI lineage: Eukaryota > Viridiplantae > Streptophyta > Magnoliopsida > Brassicales > Brassicaceae > Arabis > Arabis hirsuta. Next base: position 49,455,946 of record OZ053298.1, read on the forward strand.
TTAAAGACTTGAGAAAGAAATCTTATGAAAGATGGGAAAAGAGAAATTGTATTCTGTCAAATTTAACAAATTATTCATTCTTTTTTTCTTTCTCCTACATATTTTTCTGGAGTTGGACTCTGTTTGCTTTGGCTATTTTACTAAATGAGTAAATGTTCAGAAGGATTCAAGAAATCCAAGCTTCATTATCAATTTAGGCTTTGGCTTTTGTTGTTTAGTATGCAACAGATCCTGATTTCGTGCATGCTAGATTCTGTTTGGTGTGGTTGATTCAATCAGAAACAGAACATTAATCAGAGGAACAAAGAAGCAGAAGAGAGGAGAGCAATGAGTGAAGAAGACAAGTAGTGAATTACAAATTACAAATAACACAGTATCCTGAGATACAATACATTCAAACCAGAGAGATTTGGGACTAACCAAGAGTACCAAATAACATAGACAATAATGATACAGGAAACAGAGGAACTCTACGTTTCGCTATTATTTTTCACCGCGCATTCAGTTGTTCTTGAAACATGTTTGTTCATTGCCGCTGGCTACGGGTGCACACATATTAGATCACTGCATCAAGAGCAAAGAAGATCTTGTATCAGAATCGACTTATTCGATTCACCCAAGGAAAGTAATCTCTTCTACTTTACCTCTGCATCATTTCCACCTGCACCATGTTTAGCAGAACCATTCGTCTTATGGGAATCATCTGCTGCACATATAGGCAAAATATTAATCATCATACAGAGAATCATCCTATTTCAACTATCTCATGTCCATGGATATGCTTAAAATGTCTCATAATTATCGGTTTCCAAGCCAAAACAATACCACACAAAAGAAATGACAGGACTTTTGTAAGACATGAAAACATGATAGTTTAAGAGTTTGTTTAGGTCCAGAGTGATCATTACCTCCTTCTTCTGGGATGTCAGAAGTCCACAAGGTCAGATTGTCCCTAAGGAGTTGCATAATTAAGGTGCTATCTTTGTAGGATTCCTCGTTAAGAGTGTCAAGCTCAGAGATAGCTTCATCAAACGCCTGCTTAGCAAGGTGACATGCTCTGAATATAAAAAAAAACAAAACAATCTCAAATCCCCGATAAAATCGAGTCTTTTCTTTTCTTAAGTAAACAACAATCTCTAAAACCTTTCAGGCGCGTTCATGATCTCGTAGTAGAATACAGAGAAATTCAAAGCCAAACCCAGTCTGATAGGATGTGTAGGAGGAAGTTTAGTCTCAGCAGCAGTAGTAGCAATCTGAAAAGTAAACAAAAAAAACTCCAAAGTAAAGCGAAGAAAACCGAGAACATCTAGTGATCAATAACACTATAAATCACCTCATAAGCTTTCAAAGACTGATCAGCAGCCTCTTTCCTATCATTTCCTGATTTGAATTCCGCGAGATAACGGTAATAGTCACCTTTCCTGCAACAACAAAAGAACCAAACAAATCTTCACACACATAACTTCAACCTTAAAGATTTAACATCAAGTAAAGTAAGCATTATTACTAGCTTACATCTTGTTGAAGAAGACAGTTGATTCACCCTCGGAAGCCGAAGGAATCAGATGTTCATCTAACACAGACATTATATCAATGCATATGTTTGAAAGCTCTAACTCAACTTTCTCCATATACTCTTTGATTCTCTTTACATTAACCTCATTCCCTTTCACTGCTTCTTTCTGTTCAATCGACGAGAAAATCCTCCACGAAGCTCTCCTCGCACCGATCACGTTCTTGTATCCAACAGAAAGCAAGTTCCTTTCTTCCACAGTTAGATCAACGTTCAATTTCGCAACATTCTTCATCGATTCCACCATTTCTGTGATCAAAAGATCACAACTTTTTCAATACCCATTTGAAAAAAAAAATCCTAATTCGGAAAAATCCCCTCTCATACAATTACTTCCAGAGATCAAAAACCCTCAAAATTCAGTACAATTAAATAGAGAATCGAGCTAAGAACATGGCAAAAGAAAACATGGTTACGAGAAATTCACAGAGATTGAAGAAGAAGAAGAAGGAAAGATGATTCCTTTATTACCTTCATAGCGCTCAGCTTGTTCAGAAAGCTTGGCGAGGTAGACGAAAGTATCACGCTCTTTCGAAGAATCCATGATCGATTTTTTCGAGATTTTTACAAATCAAAGTATCAAAGACCAAAGCTTTTATTCGACTGTCTCTCCACGAAAGAAAGAACACACAGAGAGAGATCTTTGAGCCGAGACTAAGGGACAAAACCGTAATTTAACGCAGGTCTAACGGGGTAAATGGTCAGTGTCAGAAAGTGATTTTATGTGTTTATACTATTCGTTGTGGGATCCACTGGTTCTTTATTTGTCCAATTATATTATGACATGTCATCACTCCTATCCACAAGTCCACTCATTTTAATAGTACTTTATCTTCCCATGATAAATAAATATTTTCTCGAATAATCAACAGACAGAGAATTGGATTAAATCTTCTTCCATCCCAAATTCAAATATTAGATATATATATAAATCAGGGGAAATTGAAAATTAGGAATTAGAATGTAACTTTTCAAGGTTTAGGATTCATTGATTTGATTTAAAGTTTAGTTTCGCTATAAACTAAAATAAAGTTTGTCATATCTTTCTAATTGCTAATAAGAACTAAACCGTAGGATTTGAATGTTGACAATCTCAATAAATATACAACTATTTTACCATTTATAACGTTTTAGATTGTACCAATCACAAAAATCAATCACAAAAACAACAGCAAAAACTTTACCAAAAAACATTACATTCAACTTTATTAGTATAGTTATTTTTTACATTTATTTTTTATACTTTTGCACTATGCTCTAACAGTTTACATCTAGATAACCTATACCGTTTTAGGTTACGAATTAGATTCGTAATTTAATTTCAAAGGTTTGGAGTTTATAACAAGTTTTCGATTATTTTATACTACAATACTAGGGCAGTACCCGCGCGTCGCGCGGGAGATGATTATATATATATAGGAAGTTTTGTAAATTATAGTTTTTTATTTTTATTTGTTAAATAGAACATAGGAAAATATATTCAAACAAACCTAGACACGTAAATTATATATAAGAGAATATGGAAAGGGGAAAACCCTAGAGTTTAAACCGACTTATAATTACAGAAAATGGGATAAAGGAACCTAGGCCCAATAATAATAACGAAGATTGCTAAATCAACATTAATATTAAATTCATAGATTTTGGATTAAAGGACACTAATGATTCGTTTTAGAACATGAACAACATTAATGAAATAAATAATCACATATAATTTACGTTAATAAAATTTATTATATTGACTTGCTTAAATATACATATATAATTTAAAAGAATGAATACAAAAAAGTTGAAGAACCGGTTTAAAAAATTGTGATAAAAATTATAAATATTCTATTATAAATAGAAGATTAGTATTAGTTAACACCAAATTGTGATAAAAATAAATAAAGAATATATAAGAGAAAATAAATAACAACTTTGTCAATACTGGTCAATTGATTTAAATTGATCAATCATACTATCATCATCACAAAATCGTTTAACAATTTGGGTCGGAAAGTTGTATCTCAAACACCAGATAAGAGAAGGTAATTGATATTCGTATTCTTGAACACCAGATAAGTATCCGTATTTGATATCCATATGCTAACCGGATAAATTGTACATCCAATTTTTCTTGGGAGGAAGCCTAAATTAGAAAAACCAAAAAATAATTGACATATGTATGTAAGATAAAATTAAAGATAAAAAAAATGTTGACTGATATACTAATAAACACATACATATCTTTAAACTGACGAACAACTGAACAGAATGGATCCAATTCAATCCTTGTAGGATTCGTAGACATAATAATCCTTCTTCCTACATAAACATATTATATAAGAAATCAAGATATTAAATTAACAATTTATAACATATGTACTTAACATACTAATTGAGTTTACCTTCATAAACATCGATCATACCCCATCTAATGATGCATATAGGAGTATTGGAAGAACAACGTTTCCAAGACACATAAAACTTCAAAGCAATGGTTCCATTAAGTTCAACGGTGATTATTTCGTTCCTAATGGAATAAATATATACGTTGCATAATTAAAGTCTATTTGGTGGTTGGTATATACGAAATCATTCATGAGCTAATAAAATATATGAAATAAAACAAATAATAGGAAGGAAAACCCTATGAAGTAAATAACATAAAAAATACCTTGTGTTTCGTAAGTCAAACGATATGGTCTGGTATGAACGTTCTTCTCCGTTATTTAAATCATCTACAATCCCGTCTCCTTCATCATGGTTAGGTTCATGATTAACACCATGATGATAAATATCAAATATTTCACCTTCCACACCAGTATCTTCTATTTGGGATAGACCTACGTTAACAGTAGAACCTTCCCACGCACCAAAAGAACCAATACCTATGATTTCGCCGATGATATCTAATGAATAAATAACAATATTAAATACGAACATTAAATGGTAGGTCAAGGTGATCACATATATTTATTTACACTTAGTAGTAGTAGACAGAAGATTAATTACCAGTTAATTTATTATCACCATATGTTCCATCAAGTATTGACTCATATTCAACGAAATCATAGAAATCACGTCCACATGGGTCGAAGACTTCTTGCATCTTTGTTGATTCCAAAAAGACAATTAGCCCAGGATGGAGAAACGGAACATACCAATTACTCGCATTGTCAACACGGAAATCACATAAATTGAACCATATATCTTTTCGGATTTTCTTGCTAAACATAATGAATGCATCTCCTTTGATATTTGCATACATCTTGGTTCCCTACAAAAATATTTTGCAACATTCTTGATTTTTTCGTTAAGAAATATTTATCCTTATGAATACATTAATTTAAACAAACCTCTTCATCGCACAAGATTAAATCCATGGTTCTACCATTAAGCTGGGTTACTCGATACCAATATTGTAAAACTTTTACGTAAATGTTAGGGTTAATCGTATCATGTGTGAGAGAGGATAAACTTGAATAAAGAGGAGACCTATACATTGGAAATAATATAGATTTTGGCTGATCAAACAAATTTCATGGAAAAGATACGATTTTATAAACTAAATTTAATAAATATATATAAGATAATCAATAATAAAAATTTAACAATTTTTTTTTTAAAGGATGACTAACGACATGTTTTCGTTGATATTAACATAATACTATAAACAATATAAGAATATTTACAATTATCTTGACAAAAAGTATATATATATTTACAAATATATAATATAAGAATATTTACAATTATCTTGACAAAAAGTATATATATATTTACAAATATAATATTAGTTTGTTGGGTTGGCATAATCAAATGGGCTACTACATCGGAAGCCCATCATCTATGTTCTTCTTCTTCAAGAGTTCACGTGACATTTAGTTTCAAGAGATCTCACCAGAAACATTCCTTAAATCGTTGAACAACTCCATGGAAGCTCATAAACACCACCTAAAACCCTAAAATTCTCATTGAATAAACCACCAGGAAGTTTAGTGATGGGATCATTGACGTTAGTGATCATCAAAACCTTAACTCCCAGCTCCTCGCAACGTTTCTTGAACTCTAAGTTACCAACCCTAGGACCTGCCAAAGAGAATACGGTCACCGGAATATCTCCCTCGCCTTTCCTCTGGTTTAAACCGAGTTTCGCGATGTCGTAAGCAAGAAGATGAGCTAGTGAGCTTCCCATGCTATGTCCAGCGAGTGTTAGACTCATCTCTTCTCCTTTGTGCTTATTCATCAATCTTGATCAACATAAGATTTCAGATTTAAATCGATCAACCATGGATTGGACGATCCGAGTCAAAATCATAATAAGAAAGTGGTATGTGTATCATAACGAAATGTGTTTAATTGAATAAGTAAAGTTCATATAATTTTATAAATATAATGAATGAAAAACACCAAAAACCGAAGTAACTCATAGTAATTAGAGAACACCAAAAGAAACTATCAAAGCTACAGATTTTGAAAGACTTCTTTGTAAACAACATTCGTTGTTCGGCTTGCTGGTTTTCCATCTTTATCGGTTATAAGAATCTTCAAGCCTTTCCTCGAAGTGACTCTCGAAACCGCAACATATAATTGACCATGCGTAAACACGGGTTTTGGTAGATACAAACCAACTTTATCTAACGTTTGTCCTTGACTTTTATTAATGCTCATCGCGAAAGCCACGGTCATAGGAAACTGTCGACGTCTCATACGAAAAGGAAACTTTGCATCAGGCGGAGAGACAAACATTCGAGGGATGAGTACCTTCTCACCAATATTGTTGCCAGTAATAACAGTACCTTCAATAACATGTGCAGCCATTCTAGTTATAAGTACTCTGGTCCCATTGCATAATCCACCTTTTGGATCAATATTTCGGAGGAGCATAACCGGTGTACCAATCTTCAACCGCAACTCATGATTAGGCAAGCCAGATATACGTATACTATTTAGAAATTCAGATGAATACAACAGATCATCTTTGGCACCCTTATCAGCTGGTTCAACGCTATCAGAACTAAAATAGATTTTCTCCTCACCTATAAAAATATAGCGTAAGCCAATTATTAAAGTCATAAGAAACACACAAACGTAATTGTACTAATAAATGAGTGCATAAGGTTACCTTGTATTTGACCAAGCATGTAATCGTTAATGGTATCAACATCATGATTACGTGGACTTAATATTGCTCTTGATTGGTAATATTTTGGATCTCGCCTGGTTGAATAAGAAGTTTCATACACAGCCATAACAATTCCCTCCACTGGATTTACGCAATCGGCAATCAACAAATCCTCCGGTATATCAATCTCAGTCTCTCCATCATTAGGAACATTGATCAAACCATCACCAATATCCAATATCCATTTGGAAAAAGTTTCTAATTCTAAAGCATCTTCAACACTTAGACCGTTAGAGAGCAAACGCATATTTTTTGTTAGTTTCAGTACCTTACAATCAGACCATAAAGACGAAGAATTTAGGGAAGCTAAGACGGTCTCCACTCTACCAGCATCAAGTACCACAGGCAATATTTGTCTAAAATCGCCACCGAAAACGATAACTTTACCACCAAAAGGTCTATCACACTTGAGGATATCTCGCATAGTCCTATCCAAACTCTCGAAACAATGTTTACTCATCATGGGAGCTTCATCCCATATTATTAGCTTTGCCTCTTTTATTAGCTCAGCTTGCATTGAACCGGCAGATATATTACAGTATGTAGTTTCATTGACCGCAATAGGAATGCCAAACCTTGAGTGTGCGGTTCTACCACCTTGTAACAACAATGCAGCAATTCCACTGGAAGCAACGTTTAGAAGGACCAAACCTTTCGATCGAAGTGCAGCTCCTAGAATACTCCATAAAAAAGTTTTTCCGGTACCACCAAAACCATAGACGAAAAACATACCACCAGCATCACGATTTACTGCATCTAAAATCTCGTCGTATACACCCTTTTGTTCATCAGTAATTTGCGCTAGTAGTTCAATATGCTTAACACGTAACTTTTCGCGATCATAGCTAGTCTCTTCTTGTAACAACCGGTTCTTAATTCTACTAACCATTGAAGCATCTAATTGAGGAAGAGTCTTGTATTCTGCGAGAGAACTACCGTTGAGACGTAACAATTTATCAATTTTAGCCAACGCCAACACTCTAAGTTTTTTAGGAGGAAGCACCAAACCTACTTTATTTTACCAGTATACACAATTAAAATATAGTATATAATAATTAATTAAAACAATTAATTTAAAACAAATAAGATGTCTACTCACGTGGATTTCCAGTTTTACGTCTTCTGCTAAGTAGTATATCTTCAGATAAAATATCAGAAGTGGCATCCCATACTCGTAGAGGAAGTACCATGCTTTTGGTCACCAACATAATAGCAAAGAGTCTACGCAACTGCTTTCCCCCAGCCCACAAACTCGCCTCTTTAATTGCTTCGATATATTCTTTGTCATCATCTAATAAACCCATAGCAAAACAAGCTTCTTCGAATGTAGGATAAACAATTCCATTCACTGTCCTAATATCCTCAAACGACGTTGGACCTTTAACAATGTTAATCAAAACTCTCAAATAATACAACTCACCGGTTGACTGTGGTACAAAAGTAACACGTCCAATTGAAAATCTCGATACACGTGGTTTCCACACTCTTGGTTTTAGATGCCAAACAAACTTGGTCGGAAAGTCTGCATAAGTAAGATCTTTCGCTTGTGGATATATTTTGTTTGCTTCCATCCATGCCAATAATTTGGTTTTACCAACAGATAAACGTTGAACAATCTCATCAGCCGGATCATCTTCGTTGTATACAACAAATTGCTGATTAGGGAGATGTAATGAGAGTTTTTCTACTGGGGTTGTTCGAAACTGAGTAGGAAAAGCTAGTATACGCCACGTAGCTTCACATGCAGAAACATACCTAAAAATAACACAAGAACAAAATTTAAAGAAGCTTGAATTAATAGAACCACCTATCACAAAAACTATAATAATTCATTTGAAGAACAAAAAAACATACCTGCAGCTAAAATGCTTTTCAACTTCGTCGGCCGGCTGTCCGTTATCATTAATAGCTCCTACAGATGCCCTAATGTAATCACTACCTTTTGTAATATATTTAAACAAATATTTGACTGAGCGCGTCTGATTGCACCATTCGACATTAATATGAGCACGATAACGTAGGGATAAAGTCCGATTATATGGAACAACAAATCTGTTATCACAATCCACACCCTTTTTACTTATAACCCTTTTATCATTTCGTCGTCTGTAGTTTGGAAAACCTGCTTCATCTATTGTTGTTACATCGGAAAACGTTTTTGGAAAAAATTTCGTACACTTTCCGTTGTTCATACAAACATTGCTTGGATTCTCTAATCCACATGGACCATGAATCATCACATCTCCAACGACCTCGTATAAAAAAGGATCTAAAATCTTATCTGGGATCTCAGCACTGATCAGTTTGTCAATATGATCACCGGTTGGTAGTTTCGAACCAGGAGCCAAAAACAAAACGATATGTGCATGAGGCAAGCCACGCTTCTGAAATTCAATCGTGTATAGAGCTGCGATAAAGAAACATGAAATGAAAGTATGTCAGAATGAACATGTAAACGAAAGACACTAACACACTAAACATATAAAATTAAGATATACCTGATCTAACTTCACCAAGGGTATTGTCGTTCATAAGCTCATGAATGAGATTATCGAGTTTGATTTTAAAGATCCGACAACATATGTCAGGCCGGTCTTCAATTTTCAGATGGTGAAATTCCAAATACCTAGTAATCTCAGGCCATTTAGGATTACAAGTAATAGTGATAAAAAGATCCGGGAATCCATAATATTTGCATGTTGACATTGCATCTAAGTAATGTTGCATCATATACCGTTTACCACCAGTATAAGAAGAAGGTATAAAAACTGGTCTTCCTTGTCCAGCAAGATCATAGTCACCCATATCAACCTTATCAAAAATATTTTGATAACTATCAGACCGAAGATTTTTTTGATTAAGGGAGATATAACGAAGTCTATTAGACTCTATCATTGTGTACACATCAACCAAAAACTGTTGATATAACCTTCCGGACATCATTATAGTAGGAGATTCTCCTAACCTCGATTGGATGCGAAAAGCAAAAAATTCTCGCATGGTTATCTTCGTTCTCTTTCGACCAGATATATCGACGAAGCCAATGTCAATACCCAATCTAAAACCATCCTCGCCGTACGGGAATAAAAGTGGATACTGAAGAGGAAGATAAGCCGGGTGTAACTCACTTATCCTATGAAATGGCCCGGAGTGACTTTGGATGATAATGTCACGTGATTCATCTGCTGCATCGAAGTCACCAGGTATAAGCGCGGCTACATCATTCTCCGTGGGAAGATTATATGTTCTTCCATCAGAAGCCCTACCAGCAGATAAGCGCAACTTAAACATAGTGGAACAATCCACTTGGTCAGAAATCCTATCTTTGATATACCTAAAAGCTTTCACATGTTTATTATGAGAATCTAACATCTTCTTGAGTGAAGAGACAATAGCGGCCTTACCAATGTCTGATATCCTGTTGTAACAAAATAAGAATACAAAACGTAAATATAACATAATTATAAAACATTATAATTGATATATAGTTAACACATTTACTGATTGACTTACCGAGATACCTTTAGTCTATTGGATACTTCATTCAACGTATCGTGGATATAAAGTTGGAGAAAAGACGGGGTTTTCCCGGGTGGAGGCAAAAGACTACCAATACGATGATAATTCTCACCACTTAATTGAAACACATATGGGCCTTTACCATCGTTAATAGATTTATTAACCGTTCCTCCAAGTGATGTGAATGCGAACATCATGTTGTATGCTCTTATATATTCACGAAAATGTTTTGATCGATCATCCTGGTTGTAAAGTAGAGCAAGTAATGTCTTAGGAGGAGCTTTAAGGAGCGGAAGCTTAACCTTTCCTCTATGACAACACAAAGTGAATACGAGTCTCTTATTAAGAACTCTCTTGGCTATTCGCTCACCGAGCCACATATAAGCATTACAACATTCGCATAGGAAAGAAGGATCTCCATCATCCACATAACCTGCAAGAATATTATTAATTACATATATATATATAATTAAAGTAATCAAATACGATATCTTATATTTACGGTTAGTTGATATACCATTATTCAGCTTATTTTGTGAATTTTGAACAAACGGTTCATCACTCACAGACATTGTTTTATTTGTTTTGGAAGATCTAGAACGAACTACATGATCACTCTCATCATCGGATTCAGAGTCAGTAGCAACAAAACACATGAACTCATCCATTTCAGATGTCTGTGTTAACAAACCTGTAACAAAAGCAAAGCGAATATTAAAAGTGTTTGATCATTAGCATATTAAGAAAATTAAATATGTAGGAAAAAAACGAAAATAAAGAACAAAGCAAACACTCTCCATTATGATTATTATACAATCGGCGTCTCTTATTCCTCAAGATCTCCATGCGATTACGTCTAGCGATTTTAGAAGGTCTATCTGGAAGGCCTACTGGATGACGAAGTCTAACATCGGATGGGGCATAATGTTCTTTTTTATTTGTTATACCTAAATTCATGTCAATAAGAAATATCAATAAGAAATAAGAATATATATATATATATATATATATACACCATTTTGTCTACATGAACTACGAAACTCACCATGTTTATAAACATAAAGCCTTTCTGCGGCCAAAAGTTTTGTCTTACTATGACGTGGTTTCATCTGAATTTGAAAGTTATGATAAAATGATTAGTATACATATAGACAATTGAAAGTTTCAGAACAATATAACAATAACTGTAAGGGGAGACCTTAAACAAAGAAACTTTAGAAAATAATATAAGACGACTAAGGAATCACAAAGATTAGGCGAAGGGTATATATATACAAAATCTAGGGTTCCAATCCGAGATATTATATATATATATATATATAATTAATACGTATATATATAAGATTTCCATTTATCTAAATAGATAATAAGAACAGATTAAAAAATATCATCGTAAAATTGTGAAATAAATTAAAGAAATGTTATTAATACACAAAAAATTGCCATAGAATGTACCAATTGGAATTATTTATGATAGGAAAATCCAGTCGAATATATGCATTTTCTATGTTTAATATTATAAGATGTATTTCACATTAAAAATATAAAATTATAGTATTTTGTATTACATATCTCGAGACGTATGCATGTTATGAACATTTAATATTTAATATTATAACTAAACGTTTGGAGATGTTAGAGCATGTACATTGGAAGGTTTAATAGAGGTTCTCAAAATATAAAACTATTAAAATTTGAGTAAAAAGAAAAAAGAGTGTTTTTGTGGGGTGTATTGAAATATAAAATTAATAAAATTTGAGTAAAGAAAGGAAATAGTGGGTGTATTTAATGTAGAACTTTTGGAAAAATTCTCAAATGAGAACTTTGAGAACTTTTTGGAGAGTGTTTTTAAAAGTGAGAGAGAGTGTTTAAATATAAAATTAATAAAAATTGAGTAAAAAGATGAAAGAGAATATATAAAGTTGCGTAAAAAAAAGAAAGAGTGTGTGTTTTAATATTTTTATATTTTGAGAACTCCCTCTTAAACCTCCCCAATGTATATGCTCTTACATATTACGTACATATCTCGAGCATTTATAATTTATGTATTTAATATATAAATAAACGTTTATAATTTATGTAATATCAAATGGTGGTAAGCAGAAATAATTAACCAATAATAAACCAAAAAAATGAATGTAATTATTCATTATGTAGATGTATAACCGAATCACGAAAGTCTCATAGATAGTAGAAAATTAGGAAAATATTTTTAAAATGAAGCCAAACCAAAACATAAATACAAAATAAACGGCCATAATACCTCAATCAAACTGCTGTATTGTCTTCTTTTGTTTCATCATTAGCTTTGGTCTTGTTTGATTGAATAACATCTCTTGGTTCAACCTTGAACTTCTTGTCAGCCAATAGAAGATTCTCCGAATGATCTTTTACACTATCATCTCGAGTTCTCTTGAAAGCCAAACCATCCTTAGAGATAATAAAAGTATCCATTGACTCACCATCAAGATCAATGACTTCCGAACCCTGCGGAGATTAAATTAAATAAGAAAAATAAATATAGTATATAAAATTGTAAAATAGAATAATGATAACAAATTTTGAAAAAAGAAAAAATTATACCTTTCCACAATACTTAGATGCAAATTTTTTGATCAAATCATCACTGGTTGAAAATTTCTCAACTCTAAATGGTTTATATCGACTTTTTAAGTTTTCTTCAGCAATTCTAATCTTGAAAAGAATGCGCTTTCCTATGAGAGCTTGCAAGTCCGAAGGCAGTACATCCTCTTCAATCTGCAGAACAACAATTACAACATATATTATAAAATCACGAGTATAAAATCAACTAACCACATAAGTAAGCATAGATGTTCATATGCACCCTTAGTAAGAAGTTCTTTAGCAATCCCATCAAAGAGTAGAAACTTAGATGAAACCGACGAATGGTCAGTTACATTAAGTATGAGTCGATACCTTATAAAGAATGAAGAGCTCAGTACACAAGAAAATGTAATGTAATACAAATCATATTGATAATTTAAAATACATAACCGACCTTAGTAAGAAGTTCTTTAGCAATCCCATCAAAGAGTATAAACTTAGATGAAACCGACGAATGGTCAGTTACATTAAGTATGAGTCGATACCTTATAAAGAATGAAGAGCTCAGTACACAAGAAAATGTAATGTAATACAAATCATATTGATAATTTAAAATACATAACCGACCTTGCATCTACATCAGATACTCTACCACATTTCTCACAATCAAATGTCACAACACCGCCAGTAATAGGATAAGGTTGAACCGAACTCTTACAACCGAGGCAAATTATATAATACCAGCTCGATGTATCAATCGAATGGACATTAACTAATGTTACACAGCTAGACACCTACACACAAAAAAACAAAAACAAAAAAAAAAAAATATATATATATATATATATATATATATATATCAAAGAGTAAATTAACACACAAAAAACATTAAGTAAATAGTGAAAACTAATTACCTCGGTAGAATTAACAATATTGTATATTGTCTTCTTCTCGTTAAGGACGAAGAATTCTTGGTATAACGTAACAGCAGGCTTACTTGTAGTCGCAATCGTAAGTGAAACTCCATCCTGAGGAAGCCTATATAAAGCATGAAAACCCAAACAGAATATTAGACACAAGAATAGTAGATAACTTGTGAATACATACATGTAGTAAATTACATACATGATACTAAACCGTTTGACTTCTGGGATATCAGGGTTGAAAAGAAATTCAGTGGCATCAAAAGAGTTTTGCACAGTCCATACACCTAAAACAAACAGAAAATATTTAGATAAAATATTGTATAATACAAAATATTGACCAATAAGAGACGTATGTTTTTGATTAAAAAAATAGACCTTTGTATTGTTTGGCAGACACAAATCTCATTAGACATATGGCCTTAGAATCCACATAATTTCTACTACTATCCCAAAACAACTGAGCATATTTTCCCCATAGAGTACACGGCAATGGAGAGTCGCTGAAAAAGCAAGGAATCAAATCGGAAAAATTATTGAATATATAAAAACATGTTTTCGAATTAAACAAAATAAAAGTAAACCAAAACGTAAACTCACAGTGCATCTCTTAAGTCGACCTCCAATTTAAGCAACATCTTTCCACCAGTGTTTATTTCAGCAAGGGGTTTGACTTCGACAATCTGTCCAAGTATATCTAAATAAAACAAATAAAGAATATTAAATCATGATTAAACAATGGTATCGTATATACTAAAGTTGTGTAAATTATTAAGATAAGAATTTTAGATGGATAACATGTATATACTAACCGAACATAAAACTCTGATCGTATACACCTGATGAAATTTCCATAAAATCGGTAATATATTTTTCAGGAATAGCCATAGGGAAATCGATACACTTTGTGACTTCAGTTGTTCTAAAAAACACTATCTTGAAAGTATGGTTATTTGTCCGATAATCACCCACGTATGAAATGACTTTGAAAGTATCAATCATCACCGAATCACCTTGAAACAATTTTCCGTCAAACTGGTGGAATTCTTTTTTTTCAACAGTTGCATGAACACGTACGCCCTATACAATAACAAACAATTTATTTGTGAGGCCATAATTCTATGTAAAGAGGAGATTCATTATCGACAATTGAGAAGAAGAAAAGGTAAGAAAAATATATTGAATTTTGTTAAAAGACCAACCTGATCATCAACCAGAACCATCTCAATATGTCCTCCTTCTCGATACCTTTTTGTCCAGAGTTTTAAGATATTGACCCTTATTTGGATACCGAACAAAGATGGTTTTAGATCTTTAACTGCGACCATAGATGAGGTATGCTTTTTAACGAAAGACATATTTGTCTGCGAAGAAGGTTTTAGGTGTACAACAAAACTTAGAAGCGTTACGTATATATAGTATTTGGAATACATATCTAATCTATTATTAAAAAAAAAAAAGATATATAGAAATAGAAATTGACGAAAACATATATATTACAAAGATATGTAAACTTTACAAAAAATCTTTAAAAAAAAAGTAATAAAACAGAATAATAAAATATGATACATACTACAAAGGTATGTAAAGTTTACCAAAAAAAAAAAAATCATAGTTGTTGTATAGAAAATGGTTATATATATAAACTTATAAATAAATACATAGAATATTGCGTTATTGAGCTATAATCAAGATAAACACGAATCTAGCACCAAAAAAAAAAGATAAACGTGAATCTATAATTATTATCTAACTAAATATACATAGAGATATAGTTATATACAATGACGGTAAACAAAATATACCAAGTAGTTTTAATCTGTTCATAATAAAATAATATATATAATACAAATTTCATTGATTATAAAATACAAAGATACCATTCATCAGCATCATTTCTATAAATTTAAAATTCATCAGAATCAGTTTACAAAGTTTTGATATATATACCGATCCAAGCTCCGGTTCTAGCTCGAAGAGGAATCTCTCCTCTACTGTCGAGTGAAGAATCAATCTTGTATCTATGTATCAATCTTGGTGTGCTACATATTTTTTTGTATGTGGTAATGACTAAGAGAGAGATAGAGAGTGTGAGAGCTGGAGAGAGGATTGTTGATGAGTCATGTGTTTGTGGAGAAGGTCCTCTTTATAATGGAAAACAATCGAAACCTATGTTAATCTTGACTTTTCTTGTTTTTAGTGACTCAAGATTATTTCAAAGGAATATATTATGAGAGAAAGACACGTCAGGTTTGACAAATACGGACACGTAAGAACGGTTTTGATTATATGTACATAAAAAGCTAAGTTTATCACAAAATTCCTTTGATAAAACTAAATAGCATGATTGTAATCTTATATATATGCTTATAGAACTATTCTTATATATATGCTTTAAGAATAGTAATCTAAAAAAAAAAAAAAAAGAATTGCAAGAGATTCATAATATAAGTGAAATAAAGTTGGAAAATAAATTATTAATTGGGAAAATCCGACGACGAAGGACACTATCCAACTCCACAAAGCATCAAGAGGAAGCAAACGATGATAAATACTTGATAAATTATCAAAACAAAACCGACTCTGAATGGTTATTACAACTTAATCAGCTCTTAAGTATTAGTCTAGCTCACTTTTCTAGTTGTGGCATTTTGACTCCTTACAGTAATGGGTTTTCGCTTATCATCCGTTCAAATGTAACAGCTTTACCATTCGACTATTGGTTTGAAAGACTTACACAACTTTCGGAGATGTACAAAGGTTAAGCATTTGCCAGAAAGTATATTCAACATCCATTTGTTGCCACTGCAATGAAAAATAGACCGATTAGGTAAACGAAAATAATATTCATGGCCCAAAAGTCAAGCTCGAACATGCATCATAGTGTATAACATACACAAATTAGTTTTGACCAATTATAATTGCATCAGTGCTTACAGATTCCCAAGCTACATGACCTTAAAAACACTGAAGCTATATCACTCATAACTCATAAGAACAAAATGTTACAGAATCCCAAAAATCTCTGGTTGAATTATCAGAAATTGCTAAACCTAGAAAGTGGTAGGAGTCCCAGTGCGGAGCTAAACTTTTCTACCAGGCAAATCGGTTCAGTTAAATCCGAGTTCTCATTATCTGCCCAGAATTCGATCTAAGAAATGACGAATCTATCTATTTAACAACAAAAAATCGAGGAAAATCTGAGATCAAAGCTTGAGATGTGAGGAGAAAGAGAACCTTGACGATACGACGAAAATACTGAAGGAACATTGGGTTAGCTCGTGATGAAGAAGATGAAGAGCGAGATCTGGAAGTTGTGGGCAACATCTTCTCATATCGAAACATGAATTAAAAGAGAGAATATAATAAAACCCAGTCCCGATTCCGGAATAATGCAGAGGAATCGAAACATGAAACACGAATTGATGATGATGATGATGAAAGGAATAATTAACGGTTGTGGCTGTGTGTTTTGATAACTACATGGTATTTATAGATATAAGAATCTAGGGTTGGTATGTTGGAATATCCTCTAGATATTGGGCCATCTATTTTTAATTGATATTGGGCCATCTATTTTTAATTGATATTGGGCTATTGGGCTATTTCCGATAGCAGAGAAGTAATATAACAAACAAATTAAGGATAATATCGACATTTCAAAGCTGAAACGCAGTATGAGTGCGACACATCAGCTTTTTCACCTCACAATTATAAGTATAGATATCCCTTTTTGTATTTTTTTTAACATAGACTATTAAGGCAATATTTCAATTTTATGTCTATTCGTTTACCTTCTTAGTTACAGAAATGCATTAATAAAAGATATGATAGACAAATTAAAATAATTCTTAAAACTTTATTTGAAATGAAAGAAAGTATTCACCTTCCATGGTAACATTTTAAAACAAAAATAAATTTCCAATTTTTTTAAGAAATATATTATATAGAAACGATAGGATAACACGAGAATTTTATCATACTCATACAGAAGTGAACGGAAAGAGTCAGAGAGATTATCATCATAGTATAATACATAGCAGAAGTTTAGGGAATGGTACAAAGACGGTTTAAACTGGCTCAACCGGTGTTTTGCATACCGGCGGCTATACCCTTCATGGTGAGGATAACGGTATCTTCAAGTCCAGGTGCGTACTCGCTCTTCGGATTCAGCTTAACGAGCTCAGCAGCGGGTTTACTAGACTCCATGTAGTCCTTGGACAGGTGTGGTCGGACTTTGACGTGGAAGCTCGGGTCACGGATCTGCTTGAGCGTGTAGGCTTGGCACACGTTCAATGTCGTAATGTATGGGTCACGTAGCTGCAGCCTCTGTCTCAAGTAAGGGTCGCCTTCTAGAATGTCTTTGTGACCCGCTACCTGGAAAAGGAAAGAAGCGCACAGGTTAGTTAACGTATAGCGCGCGGTTGATCCCCACCGCTTGTGGTTCTGATCCGGGTCAACTGATCGGAAGCATAGCGAAAATGTATTGAACAAGTAGAACGGAAAAAGAAACAAAGCCGATTTGATTTTCTGTTGTACTTATAGTGGTATTGATTGGTCTATGAAGTAAGTCCTTACCTGGAGGAGGAGGCGTCTGGTTTCTAGGTAGTTAACTCGAAGCTGTTCACCAAACGGTTGAAGTTCTTCAGAGACGAGGAGGCGGTCGTACAGAGCAGCAATCCCAGGGTCTCCTTTGGCGAAAACCATTTCGACTAGATCGATTGTGACACGGAAGAAAGGCCACTGGTTGTACATCTCTTTGAGCATGTTGAGATTCTTCCCGTCCTTCTGGATCACGCGGTTGAATGCGGCACCGAAGCCTAGCCACACCGGTAAGTGAAACCTCGTCTGAGTCCACGCAAAGATCCATGGGATTGCACGTAGTGATTCAATTCCTCCGCTCGGTTTTCGCTTAGATGGTCGACTTCCTATGTTCATCCTTCCATACTCAAGCTCTGGTGTCGCCTATAAAACAATCCCCAAACTCGAATTTTTGAACTTTTTAACAACAAACTGCTAAAGAAAGAATAGCGAGTTGGTTAAGAACTTACCAGACGGAAGTACTCGACAAAACGGGGCTCCTTGAAGACAACAGAACGGTATTCTTCAGTGGCAATTACAGCCATTTCATCCATGAGTACTCGCCACTCAGGTTTAGGGGAAACTGGTGGATGCATTCCGTGCTCAAGTGTAGCAGCCGTGAAACGCTGAAGAGTCCTAAAGCATAAGTGCTCTTCTCCGAAAGACTGTTCAATAACTTCACCTTGAACTGTTACCCTCAATTGCCCATGAATGGTATCCGGAGGCTGAGACAAGATAGCAAGATGGGTCGGTCCACCTCCTCTCCCTACAGTCCCACCTCTCCCGTGAAACATTGTCAGCTTGACTCCATATTGTTTCGCAACCTTCACGAGCTCTTCTTGAGTCTTGTATAGCTGCCAAGCCGCAGATAAACGGCCAGCATCTTTGCCCGAGTCAGAATACCCGATCATGACTTCTTGCTTACCATTGATCCGGTTTCTGTACCATTCTATTGAGAAAAGACGGGCAACTGACGCGGGAGCAGATTCTAAATCAGCTAGCTTCTCAAACAACGGGACAACTCTCAGAGGATGAGTGATCCTGCATTCGCGTTGCAAGAGCTCAACAGCGAGCACATCTGATGGAGCAGTAGCCATTGAGATTATATAAGCACCAAAACTATCTGAAGGAAGCTCTGAAATGACTTTGAAAGTGTCCAATACATCCGCAATTTCTTCGGTTTTGGGAAGATCCGGTCCAAAGAGAGGGCGTTTTCCGCTTAGCTCAGATAAGAGCCACTCTTGTCTTTTATCCTCTGACCATTCTTTGTAAGATCCAATACCTAAGTGTTGCGTGATAGCGTCTAAGACATCGGTATGTCTGTCAGATTCTTGACGGATATCAAGTTTTACAAGCGCAAGCCCAAATGTCGACACTTGGCGCAAGAAATCGAGAAGGCTTCCATCAGCAATAGGTCTGTCACCGCAATCACAGAGCGACCTGTAACAAAGCTCAAGGGGCTCCAAAAACTTTGGAAAGAAACAGAAACAAACAAAGGTTAGACAATTAGAGAAATCAATCAGACAAGATTCAACAAGCAATGTTGATCAAAGGGCAGTTCAATCCATGTTTTGGTTCTCTTTCGGTTTGGGATATTTACCAAACCAAATCAACTATCCATAGGTTTATTAGTACAGCTTCGATGTCTCTAATTTCAAAAAAAAAAATTAAACTTTCAGTTCGGATTCAGTTTCAGTTCCGGATTATCTGGCTCAAACACCTTTACTCTAGTCAATCTGCAAACAGCAAGGAGACACACCTGATCCACACTTGTGAAAACCGAATCTTCGGGAATGTCTGAAACTCCGCTTGACAATAACTGACGTGCATGCTCACGTGTGTTGTACAGTTTGTCCCTCACATCACCAAGAATAGCTCGGTATGGCTCATTCGAAGGGATTTGTTTCCAAAATTCTACGTTCATCCAAAACCCGATCATACATTAAAAATATATAACAAACTGTTAAAAAAGCTTGGACACATCTAAAATTAGTGAGAAGGTAACAAACCTATATAGTGTTTTGCATCCCTTTTCGCACACCTCTGCCGTTCTGCACGAACACGAAGTTCCTCATTGCAACGCCACATGGACATCTGAGAACAAACGCACAAAACCAAAAGTAAGATCAATGTAAGTGACATTTACAACTAAGAAACTAAAAAAGTTGCGATAAAATTTAACACTTTATTACCTCAAACATAAGATCTTCTATCTGGGAGAAGTAGAGATTAGCAGCCATCATTCTTGCCAATAAGCATACATCTCTGGTAACTTCAGGAGTTACTCGCGGGTTTCCTGGATTCAGAAGTGTTCAATAATAAAAACCAATTCATGTTTTATTGGTTCAAGAGAAGAAAGAAGTAAGAATGTACCATCACGGTCTCCACCCATCCACGAAGAGAATTGAATGAGAGGCGCATTGTAAGGAACACGCTCATTGATTCCAATGTTCTTCAAAGCCGTGTCCACACGTCTCAAGAATTTCGGAACTCCTTTCCAGATTGTCTCGTGGAAGTAGCTCATACCCGCTCTCATTTCATCTTGAGGTGTAGGAGGAGTTCTTCGGATTTCATCAGTGCGAAAAGCAGCTTGAATCTGGTGCAACAAAAACAAGAGTTTTAGTAGAAATTCATGCAAAAGATAAAGCTTCATCGAGTTCTTTAGTTGTGTATACCTCTCGTTGCAGAGCTTCATCGAGTTCTTGTTTATCATCAGGAGTAATGTCCTTTGCGTACAACTGCGTCAAACAATCACGAATCCTGAAAAACATAGAGACAAAAACACACATCAACAAACTCACACACAAGAAATCGATATGTCAGGACTCGAACAAAACTTTACAAACCTTCCAAACTTTTGGAGCAAAGACCGACGAACAGATTGAGTCGGATGAGCGGTAAAAACCAAATCAACAGTCTGATTCTTGAGAGCATCAAAGACTTCTTCAGGAGTCTTGTTAAGCTGCAAAAGCCTCTTGAGAGTCTCTTCAATGTCTGATTCAGTTGTTGCAGAAGCTTCATCGGCGAAATCGCCTTTCTTAAGTTTCTTAATCCTACGCCTGTAAGCAATCTGGACTTCCTCAGCTAGATTAGCCAAGCTAAGCATGTTGGAGAATGATTTCGTTACTACAATCGAATCCCCTGGATCCAAACTCGTCAACATGTTTCCAAGCTCCTCTAACTTGTCCGTGTTACGGTTTCCATCGTAATCAGCAGCAACCTCGTAGCATTCTTGAACCTTTACACAAGACGATCAAAGACTCAAACTCAATGAGAAAGTTCCATTCATAAAACCAGAATTAGCAAAAAAACAGTCTAAAACTACGAACTTTATATTCGAATCTGCTCAATTTCACAAAAAAGGTTTGGAATTTTGGGATAATTTAAGCAGAAACAACAAACCCATTTTTGATAAACCCTAAATGTATCATAAAGTTGAGATTTTTAACACAAACCCAGTTCGTGTTGCCCTAAGTGTATCATAAAGTTGAGATTTTTAACACAAGCCCAGTTCAGATAAACAAGTAAGAAAGTGTGAGAAAGATCTTCAGAGGAAAAGGAAACATACGAATTCTCTGACTTCTTCGCCATGCAAATCCTGAAGAATATCGAGGAATCGATCTAATAACAGAGCATCGTACTCAATAAGCTTATCGTCTTCAGAAACTTTCCCAGGAGCAAGAAGCCTGAGCTGAGCATCAATGGAAGCCATCTTCTCCAAACTTCTCGCAGCCATGGTTGATGCTTTTTTCACTCACCCTTTTAAAATCCCAATCCCAAATCTAATCAGATTTGACACAATCGGCGAAAATTAAGGAGATATAATCCGAAAAAACTGGAAGTGAAACACGTCAAACAAAAAGATTCACTCTTTTTGAGTAATTACGGAAAATGAAGAAATTTAAAAAGAAAACAAAAAGGAAATAGAGTGGAAGTATCTCGTGAAAAACCCAAAAAAACAGGTAAAAGGAAAGGAAGATCGAGAAGTTTCGTTCGTTCACGAGGAAGACGATGGAAAGAGAAGAGGAGACATGTGATAAAGTTTCTTGTTTTTCTAAAAGAGAAAAAAAATCTCAGTAGCCAAAGCTAGTCCATTCGATTTCGATGTGTAGTTGTAGCTTATTTATAGCCCAAACTCTCTCTTTTTTTTTTTTTATTAATTTTTGTGGATTTTTCTTTTCGTTTACAACAAAACAAAATATTTTAACAAAAATTATGTTTAGACGATTTAATTTCATTGAAATCAATTAAATCGTCCATATAATTGATTTTATAATTTGTAAAAATTTATAAATTTAGACAATTAAAATAAAATAAAATTATGTTTTCTTTTTATTAACATAATGGGTATAAATGGTAACAGAAGAATTTTATAGAATTACAGAATTTTTAGTGATTTTTGAGAAATCTGGCGGAATAACTTTAAATTTGCGGTTTTGAAAACAAATTAATGAGATTAAATAAACTTATGAAAATATTAATTAAAATTTTATTTGTTGAAATTAAATATTTATTTCCTAAACCAAACTTATTTCATTAATATTAGATATTTTTTTAGAAAAGCCACTTTTGAAGTGTTATTTTTCAAAAATGTCACTTTTTAAAAATCATTTACTCAATATATCATTTATGTCTCGGTTAACTATGTTGTATTTATGGTTTAGTTTTGAAGGTTTAGAGCTTATTTGGAGTCAAAACATTGTTTAGGATTTAAAATTTTAAGATTTTTGGTTTAAAAATTCGTAATTAGTGGTATTTTTGCAAATAGACAACCGAAAATGATATTTTTGAAAATGGACACACCAAACTTCGTTTTTATGTTTGTTTAGCAAAATTTATAAATATTTTTATTATTTACTACTAAAATTAGTATGAACTTTTAAAATTTATTTATTTCGAATATTAGTAATTTGTTAAACAAAAAACAACTCATAGCTACATTTTTAAAAATAAATATATTAAAAGTGGTATATTTAGAATTTTCCCTCGTTATTATTTACCACTCAAATTAATAAAAACATATAAATTTTAGTTCTAATATTATTAACATATTAAACAAAAGAAAAAAATTGAAATTTAATAGCATTACAAATTTAAACTGCATTATTCTTGTATATGTACATATATTATTGAAGTTTATTTCTTTCATTTGGTTTTTTCGGTTCCCTATGTAACGAAATTTATTAATTATGTTGTGTAGAAAAAATTCTCTAATTAATACAATAAAATAAGTCAACTAAACTAGTACAATTAAAACATGATTTTTTTTTTATTTTATAATTATGCATTAGAATATAAAACAACATTTGTTGTCAATACAAAATAAGAACTAAAATTATACTCTCTTAATTCTTTGAAATGATGTTTTGGTTTTTGCACGTATATTAAAAAAATCCAATAACTTTTAACAAATTTTGTCACTTTCTAAAATAATTAAATTATATTAGAACTAATGAAATTTATTTTATAAAGAAAAATACATTAATTTGAAAGTAAAACACCAGTTTTTTAAGAACAAAAATAAAATAAACATTTAGTCTTTGGAAAGACACTAAAACATTACAATTTTTCCAACATATAAAAAATATATAATTGTTGAAACAAAAAAGTATTTTTTATTATCTAACATAATACCCACCACCCACATAAGACATAAGTGACCTTTGGAAAAAATAATAATAAGTGACCTAGTTATCCATAATAAATTACTCAGCCATAGTAAATATAAACATTTTGGCTGTGGATGAATAGAGAGTTTTTGGTTTATATTGTTCATGTTTTGAGGTTTTTCTAGTTCTAATATTCCGAAGAGCAATTGAGAAGTTTTAAATTATTTGAAAAGGAAAATTTAATACAAATGATAATTAAATACGCTTATATATGAAATTCTAGGTTTTGCTATAGTTAAAGTTTTAAGTTTGATACCAAATTAATAGAAGGTACATATATGAATTTATATATATATATATATAATAAGCTTGTGAATATCGATCTATATTTATGTCCTAGAAATATTGTAAGACACTCGGTAAAATACTTCATGAACAATGGAAATGTTTTTCCATACACAAAAAGAGCAAATAGGAAAAAGAGAAGTGACATTTGATGTAAAGCCCCGACCGTCGTCGAGCTATCGGTATGCAGGAGAAATCCTCATCCCCTCGAGAGAAATTCTTATCTAACGCTCCGACCGCCGTCGAGCTATCGGTATGCAAGGGAAATCCTCATCCTCTCGAGAGAAATCTTCATCTCTCGATAACATACATGAGAAATTCTCATCCCCTCAGGGGAAATCATCATTCCCTTAGGAGAAATCCTCATATCCTAATGGGCTCCACGCCCACTCTCGGCCCGTGGGTCCACCCCTGTCCGACGGTCGGTGCGTTAG
The DNA here is from genome assembly GCA_964056655.1 of Arabis hirsuta. Taxonomy (NCBI): domain Eukaryota; kingdom Viridiplantae; phylum Streptophyta; class Magnoliopsida; order Brassicales; family Brassicaceae; genus Arabis; species Arabis hirsuta. Next base: position 49,480,665 of record OZ053298.1, read on the forward strand.
TCCGGGAGGCTCGAAAGAATTGTTTACTAACCCTGCAAATCACCATGTGATCATTCCCCGTGTTTTGTCCTCACTCGCACGGTACTGGAAATGACTTCCTAGTAGGTCACCCATCCTTAAATTGCTCCAGCCCAAACACGCTTAACTCTGGAATTCTCTCTGGATCTGTGACAAAAAAGATAAGTGCATTTTGGTGATATAGGTAGCCAAATCAATTCTCTTAAGCCTCTCCGCATGCATCACATAGTTCCTGAAACTGGGATGTTAAACTTGACTTCTCGTAAGCTTTGTTGCAACCGCGTCTATTGTTCTTTCCGCGCTATCCATTGATTACAAGCTATGTTGCATGGAAACGTGGATGAAGGTGCGTTTCCGTTTCCGAAACGTTTCGAAAACGGAAACGCGATGAAAACGCGATGGAAACGCGTTTCCTAAATATTCTGATTTGGAAACGTTTTGGAAACGTGTTTCCAAAGTTGGAAACGCGGTCGGAAACGTGTTTCCGAAATTGGAAACACGAATTTTGGTTTTTGAAGCAAATTTAATAAATATTTTGAAAATATAGGGATTTGTTTGTTATTTTTAGTAAGTTTTAAAACCTAATTATTAAACACTAATATATTATTTTTCTCTAATCGTCACCGGAACCTAAAAACGTAGAAGAATCGAATAGATAAACAAGGTATTTTTTCTAATTACAGTAGATTTGTTATTGATTATTGAAATTGTGAAGTCGTATATAAAAACGAAGTGTTTTTTGTCCGAGTCGGATTAGATTTGTGTTGTTTCAAATATTTTAAAACTATTGACAATTTTTGTTTCATGATATATATATATATATACACGTTTCCAAAACGTTTCTGTTTCTTGTTTCTTAAAGAAAAATCGTTTCCGCGTTTCCTAACGTTTCGCTTCCATGTTTCCGTTTCCGTTTCCATGCAACATAGATTACAAGTGTTTTTTATTTTAATTTTGTTTAGTAGTAGTTTTGTTTTCTAGATAATCTTTTATTTTGGTCTTTGTTTTTTGGTAAACTTTTGTGCTATGCTTTCCGTTAAATTTTTGGGCAATGCTTTCCGGTATATTTTTAGGTTATGATTTTCGGTGAACTTTTGGACTTTGCTTTCAATATATCTATATGTAATTTTATCAGGTTTTATATAATATTATTTAGAAAAAGAAAAAGAGAAGTGACCAGTGAACTTATGACTTTTAACCCAAAAATGACAAATTATAATGAAATTGTGAATGTAGTACGTCCTCATGCGAAATTAGGACGGGACCAAACTGCATGTGTACGGTTCTGGTGACTTTAAAGTGGACCGATGAGTCACCAATTCAACTTTTCTTTTTGCTTTGTTTGGCTTCTTTTGAATAATTACTAGAACATAATTTTTTTTAATGTTTTAGTTTATCTTATGCTTTTGTACGAAAGCATCTAAGAAAATATGAAAGTTTGCAGATATTAAGGGCTATATGTGGAATATGCCAAAGGATATGCTGATTTGCTTGACATTATTATCTTTATAATGACGAAGAAAAACAATATAGTTTCTCTTTCCTTTTTATTTATTTTTTTTAAACACTGAAATTTTTGTAAGATTAATAGCTTCTAAAGAACAAAAAAATTATAATTATGGAAGATTTTTTTTTTTGAGTTACCATGATAATTAGGAGATTTCAAAATGGATTAAGAGCAAAAAATATTTATTTAACAAGAGGCGTTAGAAAATTAGATATAAGTTTAAGAAAGAAAAAAATTAGATATGGTGAAAGAAGAAAAATCCCAAGAATTGTGGAAGGAGCCAGAAATACAATTCAGCTTTTTTGACTTTGACTTAAACGTACCAAGCCTATGTATTACGGTCTTATCATATAATTTTCTAACCAGTATTATATTTTTATTTTTATTTTCTTTATTGTATTATCTAATCTAAGAATAAATAGCCAACCAAAGATTCTGACGAATGGAATCAAATAAAGAGACCTTATCGTATCAAATTATTTTATCAACGACCTTATCGTATCAAATTATTTTATCAAAAGATAAATGGAATCATGTAAACTAGATTATATTTATTTTGCCTATCATGCTACGAATTTTACTTTTAAATCACTCATCTGAGCCATCCATAAATCATTAATGAAATGAAAATAAATTAGGCATATATATATAGAAGATCTAAGTTTACAATATATATTGTCAGTATATTGTATAATCAAGTAAACATGCATCAAACGATACCATCAAAGATTATATGAGCTTTAGAAAATGTGAAAGGGCAATGCAAGTTTTGTATATAACCTTTAAATTACTTCAAGAGTCGGACGAAAGAAACATATACACCAATATCAAGTTTTTTCTCCATAATTCTTAGGTGTATATATCAAATAAATCTCATTTATTCTATATTTATCTCTAGCCACTAAAATTTTTACCAACCCACATCTGTATTTGTTCTCTCTCTCAGACTCTTTCACAATGTTGAAAACATAATTTGTACAGTATCTAAGAAGATTCGTACGACGCATATATGGTTTTGCATGTGCCTCAATCACATCTTCTAGATTAACTCAAACCACATGTTTTATGTTTTGCAAATTCGTCAGAAGTAGCATCATACTAATATTTAATCAGTGCCACTATTTTAATTAATATATATATAGCTTAGTACCTACTTTGAATAAAAGCATAACTTTATATCTGAAAATGAAATTTGAGATGGTGGTATGGGAATATATGCCAAGTGTTCTACGGATATTCTTTGGGTATTTATGTATCCAAACATAACCTACGTGCATACTAAAAACACCGTGTATAATATATATGCTAAAGTTCCATATTGTTGGCAAAAAAAGATAAAACTCTATATTACTATGTTACGACTAGACATGCTAAATAAATTTCCCTGTAACCATGATATATACACATATGCTCAGACAAAAATTAGTTACGTTATAGTACACGACTTTAATTAGCATTTAGTTACTAGGAAAACGAAAGAGAGAGTTACAATTTAGTTAGCTAATGTATAGTAGTTTACTTGTTTGATAAAAAAAATTAAATGTATAGTTGATTCAATATTCACATATCACACATGCAAAATGACAGAAACGAAAAAAGTGTAAGAAGTAAAGTGATAGTCTTTTTTAGAGATTACGATAACGATTATACCGATATCAAGCAAAACGTCCTATGACAAACCCAAAAGGTCAAAGCAAAACGTGACCCAAAACTCAATTTCGGGTGGTCCAAGTTAGTGAGAGTGAGAGAGATACGTAGAGGTCTATTCGCACGAAGCTTCCTAACGATTTTAATTAGAGATAATAAATTTCCATAAACATACACGGACTGTTCTTTTCGGAATAATGAACTTTCTTGGGCGTAAACAGCTAAACTTACTATTATAGGTACTTTTTTTATTATAAATTATTATAGGTACTTGATTCTTTTAATAAAGACAAATGTATCTATGTCTATGTGTGGGTCTATAGTTTTATATATGTTTAGCTTGTGTAATTTTAGAAATTATTTTGAGATCCTATAAGTAGGGAACACAATTAGAGTCCATTAAAAATAGACATTCTAACATCTAAATGAAAATAAAATGTATATAGAGATAAAGATGAACATGTATGTGTGTAATGCATATATACACCGCCTATATGCCTCGATGATTGATACAACAAAAAATAAAGAAACAGAGCTCAGAGGTATTTTTTTGTTTAATGGCCATCCAATCCATATATAATCTATTATATATTAGATAAATCTAAACTAAATCATACTTTATACTATATAAAAGTTGACGTTATTAGTTCATAAAGTCATTCACATAAGATTTTAATCAACCAATAGTAAAATTCCACGTAAACATTTAGAATTAAGTTAATTTTTTTTATATTGTTAATAGAAATTTTTCAATTTCCTTAAAATATATTTTTTAAAAATTCACAATATTTTCTATTTAAAAAATTATATGTATTTAAAAAATATAAAATAAAATAGTTGATAAACTTTCTTTTTTCTCAATTGTATATTTTTCCTAAAAACAAATAAAACTAAAAAAGTAAACATTGCAAAACATACATATAAAAAATAAAGAAACATATACAATTTTGGTAATACAAAAAATTACTAAATTGATGGATCCAAATGAAAAAAAGGAAAATTATATAATAGAATTAACAAAGAATAAAATGTAAACTTGAATTTATTGTATATATGTATGTGACAGAGTATGTTCTTGAATTTGTGTAATCTATTCAAGTTTTATGTATGCATATTTTGGTTTATTATATGTGTATAGCTCTCCAAAATTTAGTTTGGAAGTTTTGAATAATGTAAAAGCTACTAGATTATAATTATGTTAAATCATATTTCTTTAGTTTTTTTTTTCTTTTATGCAGAGCGTTTATGGAAATTGATTATCGGAGTACGTAATTTTATATTTTGTCACTTATATATTTTTTTTTGTTTTGAATTTTAAGATTTTAATCTCTGATTATGTTAAATTTTTATTAAATTTTTTTTTTAAAAACTATTGTTATCATGACAAGAAAAATGACGACTAGGAAATAGTGTTTGCCCACATCTAAGAAGGCTTCGTTTTTTTACTCATGTTGTTGAATATGAAATCTGTTTTGTATTTAATGTGTTACCCAAAAAAAAATATTTGATTCGAAAGAAAAAAATAATCAATTTGTTAATGTGTTAACAAGTAAGATTTTTTATTAAAAAAAATATCGTATAAATTCAATCTTTTTCATTGTCTATTATGACTATTTATGATTTTGTTAATGTGTATTTTGAAATTTGTATTTGTATGTTTATGATGAATCACGGAAATATCAATCCTTATATTCGATTTCAATTGAAAAAGTCAATTAGACATTTTATAAAAGATATTTCGACTATAAAATAGTCACAATTATTAAAAATAGACTTTTGAAATGAAATATATTGATCGAAACAAGTAAAATAAAGTTTTATGAATATAATATTTGTTTCCACGTTTCTATATATCCCTTTTTATTTATATCTCTTTTTAAAGCATTTAGTATAATTTAATTTTCTTTTTGTTACTAATAGAAAACTTCTATTTTCTTAAAATTTAATTTATTCTATTTGAAAAAAACCTATTTAAAAAGATCAATGTATTACTAAAAAGCTGAAATTGAATATATAGATAATTAAAACTAAAAGAAAATTGGAAGCATTGAATTTTACTTGACAATTAACATCTATTAGCGTCAAATTTTATTAGTAATTTTTTTTTTGAAGCTACTAGATGCCAAGGTGATCCACATATGATTTTAAAACACTACTTTTGTCTATATCAACATTTAGAATTCAAATTTTTTTTTTTGCTAATAGAAAATTTCTATCTTTTTTTAAGTTTGATTTATTCTATTTTAATAAGTTTTTTTCATTTAGTTCTTAAAAAAGTAAAATGAAATAATTGATATTAAATCTAAAAGTAAATTGAAAATATTGAATTACTTGACAATCGTAATATCAAATACCATCAAATTTTATTAGTAAATTTATATTCTTTCTATGTTATTGCCATACTATAAAGCAAGCATAATGACAAATTTAAAGGTTTGAGGTTGAAGGTGGAGAATGATTGAAAAGAGTTGAGATGTTGTTAATATGCTAAAGATGAAAATATGTGGATGAGCAAACATGTTAAATTATAAATGTTAAGAATTTTGTTGTCGCATTAAAGGTAAAATAATAGATATTCAATGGATATCACAAAAAAGGATAATGGGATGTCATTCAAAGTTCAGGAGAAAAACAAAGAGATAATAATATAATTAAAAAGCAATTGGACTACATGCTAGAGAGGTTTTGTGTGTGGTTGGATCGTCTAAATGTATTTGAGCCACTGATAATCATCAACAACTTTTCAACAAAGCTAATCCTCTATAAGCTAAAAGATAACAAAAAACAGATGTCGCCAACAACTAAATTGTGTACTTATTTTGTATATATATTTCACATGAATAAATTCTGAATTTTCGACAACACAAACACTTAAATTAAAGAGATCAATTTATAATTTTACCTACTTTATATTTGATAAACATATAAATTTCTGTTAGATCCACAAAATCACAAAAAATTTCATGATACCATATTATTCATACTAAAATAGCAAACAAATCTATAAACAACATACCCAAGCATAGTGTAATATCCGTAATCCATAATCTTACCGGATTAGTGATCGGGGTCGAGAGGTTCGAGGCTTGGGCAGGCCAAGATTTGCCTAAAGAAAAGTTAAGTCAAGATTTGTCTAAGGGAAGATGAACCGAGGTTTGTCGAGGAGATTTGGATCGATGACCCGCGGGCCGGATTTAGTTAAGTCCGTAATGATGGGCCGAGACCGGGCCGGGTCAAGTCCGACTTGCTCGATTGGGCGGGTAAGGGTTTCGCGTGGAGCATTAAGTGCGCGGCAAGATATGGAAAGATTTGGCCGCGGGTAGATATTCAGTCCGATAAATAAGGAAATATATCAGGACGGGTAAAGGAACTTAAGGGAAACGCGGTTGGCTTGGGTGAGATTCTCGGAGATTGAGTGAAATCACGTAACGGGCAGATTTTGAAAGGAATTTATGAGTGAGTATATGCCGAGCATATTCGGGGGAATATGCCTTGGGTCCGCGTGGCTATATAAAGGGGAGCTCTCTCTCATTTCTCCATTTTTTCGCAACCCTACAGAGAGAAAGCTCGTGAGAGAGAGGCGCCGCGTGTGAGTGTTTGAGTTTGTGCATGAGTTTCTGCCGAGTTCGCGTGAGAAGTGTTCGGGTTCGCGTGAGTTCTGTCGCGTTCGCGTGAGAAGTGTTTGGGTTCGCGTGAGTTCTGGGTTCGCGTGAGAAGTGTTCGGGTTCGCGTGAGTTTGTCTGGTTCGCGTGAGTCTCTGCCGGGTTCGCGTGAGTTGTCTGAGATTCGCCGAGAGCCATGTGAATCCTTGCGAGTGATCGTCGTGTTGTAGCGAGGGAAACAACTGTCCGATTCGTTAGTTGGGTAAGTCTCGTGAAACTTGTGTTTTCACTGTTTGATTACCCTTGTTTGGCCGTAACTCAGTGTTTTTGTGTTGATGGGTATGGATCGGTGTAGTTTCGTGAAGGATTGTGGCTCGCGATCGTAGAGGAATAGCGATCGGCTTGCTTGTTCGAGAGTTGCGGTAAGGATCGATTAACCCTTGTGTTTTTCATCGATCGGTTACCCTAGTGTTGGTTTTGACATGGTTTGGATCGGGTTAGTAGAGGAATTTCAGTAGCGATCGTACGCGGGTAGCGTTCGGGTGGACCGTTACCGGTTTGGGTAGATCGTGTGATTTTCATCAACCAATTCGTTTGTTAAGGTGAGTGAGTGACCCTAGCTATTGTCTAGGGTTGTTTGTATGTTGGCTCGTGAAGCCATGTTTGTTCGTTTGGTTTGGTTTGGCAGATACACTTCGGTGTATAGGTATACTTATGTATACGGTTTGAGTTTGATGACGGTGTGCACACAATTATGTCATGTTTGGTGTTTGATCAACATGGTTTGTTATGAACGAAAGTTCAAGTTTGGTTTGTGATAATGTTTGTTCGTTTGTTTCATATGATGATTCTTGATAGTAGCTGGTGAGACGGGACGACCGCTCTCACTAAGCAATTCGTTTGCTTATGCGCCCTTTTATGGTCACATGTGATAAAAGTGGCTAAAGAGTACTGGTATGCTCAAATTTGCCCTGAGCTACTCTCTCAAATTAAGAGATCGATGTAATACTTAGGGGTCGAATCCACAGGGAATCTAAACACACAATCGACTAATGAATTCAAATTTTGCTAAGTAAATAGTGGTGAATGAAATAAAAACAGCAAAGTAAACAAGTGAATGATTATCAAGAACGGTTCTAGAACTCAAACACGAATATAAAACCAATCAACTTTCGTTGCAAAGATTATCTATGACTAAATCCCTAAATTCCAAATTCCTTTGCAAATTCAGTGAATAAAGACAAGCATTAAGTTCAGATTCGATTAGTTCAGAAAATTACTAAGCCAAATTTCTTTGCGAATAGATAATTTTGCTCATATAAGATTATGTCAGGTTGTTAATAACACTTTCGCATCTATTAAAGCAACCTAGGATATCCAATTTCAGTTGATCAATCCTAAAATCAGAGTTAAATCAATCTAGATGAAGAACATAAAGATAAATCCTAACAGATTTTCAATCCTATCAATTTCTCATCAAACCCTTGAATTACCCTAAACCTAACAAGCAAACTACTCAGACATAGATGCAGTAAACATTATGAATGAATAAAATTGCATAAAAGAGATAGAGTAAGAGATACAAAAGTTCGAAATCTGAAGGTCTGGAAGTCTCGAATCTCTCCTAAAGCTCTCCGAATCTCTTCTCTCTCAAATCTCAATTAAAACTAGATAAAGATATGAAAGCCTAAGTAAAAACCATATATAATGTCTAAAATTCGGACTGGGCTTTTCTGTAAACTTATGGGCTTCGTGTGCCGAAGAAGAAATTCTTCAATCTTCACGTCAGACATGCTCGTGTCGATCGACACACAGGACCGTGTCGATCGACACAGCCTTGAAAACTTGACTTTGACTTGATCACTTCTGCTCTTCCTTCTTCGATGCTCCAAAATGCTCCAAAAGCTCTCATTAAGCTCCAATCGTCCTTTAACCTACAAAGACTCAAAAAGACTCGAAAAATACCAAAAAGACTCTATGAAAAGGACTTATATCATGGTAAAAAACGGGTAAAACCATGATATATATCAAGTACGTGAGACAAGCTGGAAAGGAATGGGTTCATGCTATTTGATTCGTTTGTTTGACTTGTTAGGTCTTGGTATGGTTGAATTCGTTTGTTAAGTTAAACATGGAATCATTTGCTAGTTGTTTAAGGAACCCACTATCATTGTTGAACCTCGTTTGAAATTAGAATTAATCGTTGGAATTTCATTGTTAGAAGGATCGTTATTTATGCATGTTGAACGCGCTTAAATTGTTAGTCTTCCACTGAATTGAGATTGAAATGAAATCGAATTTGGAATTTAAATAGAAATTGAAATTTAGTTGAATTTGGTTAAGTTAAATGAAAACGAAAATTTGACTAAGTATAAATATGATCGCATGTTCGCTAATTTCCTTACCGCGGGTAGGATTTTCGGGTTGGGGCGTTACATAGCCCGGGTTATTTTCTAGTCTTATTAAATAAAGGAGAATGCGCATGATGAAAACGCGACATGTAAGCAAAATTCTAATTCACCAGATCATGAAATATATTAATAGTTAAAATTAATTAAAAATATATAAAAACAAAAATGGAAAACGAACAAAATAATTGTCAAAATTTATAACCAAATAGTAAAGTAGAATTTTTTTTTATTATTCAAACTAATTATGAGAAAAAAAAATTCTAATAGTCTACACTAGTTAGATTAAAAAAATAATCTAATAGTATAAACTAATTATAAAATTAAATTAAGAAACACTAAACCATAAAAAACTTAGAGAGAAAAAAAAACAAGTAAGAAATATATTATCGACATAATTGATACGTAAGCAAAATTATATCTCACTAGATCCTGATATGTGTCCAATATTGTGATATATGTTAAAACTTAAAATTAAATAAGAAAAAGTAAAATTAAATATGGAAAACGAACAAACCAATTGTCAAGCAACTAACCAAATAGTAAAAAAAGGTTTTTTGCAAATAAACCCTCCAAGTGGTTAGGGTTTGCAATTTTACCCATCCCATCACTAAACCACAAGTCAATGTTGGAAATAAAAACTTTAAGGTGGTGGAGAAAGTGTTTGAGAAATTTTGGGAGAGAATAGAAATTTTTATTACTTAGAACTTTTCTTGGAACAACTTAGAACCACTTAATTACAAATGAAAGGGGAAAGAGGTATTTATAGCCTCCAAAGTACAAAATATCTAGAATATTTTAGTTCTAAATCTAGAGAATTCTACCTTTATTTTATTACAAAAATCTAGATAATTTCATAGAAATATCTAGATTTTTATTTTCTACCATTTTCTAGAACATTTTAAGGAGGTGGTGATTTAGATATTTTCTAGACAAATTTCTAGAACATGGATAAGTATTGGGTTTGGCCTAACATAAGATTATTGAATTGTTAGCCCAATATTTAAACTTGATCCAAAATCAAGTTTACCTTTCAACACCCCCTCTTAAACTTGATTTTGCAACTCCAAGCAAACTCTTCATTTTGATAAAGTCTTCGCGCTTAAGTGCTTTAGTGAAAATATCAGCTACTTGATCATTTGTCTTCACATACTCCAACTGCACTTCCTTCTTGTTAATACACTCTCTGATGTAGTGATAGCGCGTGTCAATGTGTTTACTTCGATCATGGAAGACTGGGTTCTTTGCCAAAGCAATAGCTGACTTATTGTCCACAAAGATCTTCGTTGGTTCTTCTTGTGCCAAACTCATCTCCGCTAACAGGTTCCGTAACCAAATAGCATGGCAAACACAAGAAGTGGCTGCTACGTACTCCGCTTCGCAAGTAGAAAGAGTTACAATCGGCTGCTTCTTCGACATCCATGTGAAAGCCGTATCTCCAATATAGAACACAAAACCACTTGTGCTTTTTCGATCATCTACATCGCCACCCCAGTCGCTATCGCTATATCCAACAAGCTTGTAATCGTTAGAAACAGAGTAATACAAGCCAAAGTCTATGGTACCTTTGATATAGCGAAGAATCCTCTTAGCTGCCTTGAAATGAGTTGTTGTTGGTTGCTCCATGTAACGACTAACAACTCCAACCGCATATAAGATGTCAGGTCTTGTGCATGTCAAGTAGCGTAAACTTCCAACTAAACTCTTAAAGAGTGTTGGATCCACACTTTCTCCTTCTTCGTGCTTAGACAACTTGGCTCCACATTCCATTGGTGTGCTAACTGGGTTTGAATCATCCATCTTGAACTTCTTTAGTACCTCTTTAGCATAGCCTTCTTGAGTAATGAAGATTCCATTGTCTTCTTGTTTAACTTCAATCCCAAGGTAATAAGACATTAATCCAATGTCCGTCATCTCGACCTCCTTTGTCATCTCCATCTTGAACTCCTCGAACATGCTTGGATTGCTACCGGTGAATATCAAGTCATCTACATATAAGCATGCAATCAATATATCTCCATTTTGAATTTTGATATAGAGTGCATGCTCATATGGACACTTGATGAAGTATTTCTCCTTGAAATACTTATCAATTCGAGTATTCCAAGCTCTTGGGGCTTGTTTCAAGCCATAAAGCGCCTTTTTCAATCTCAAGACTTTGTCTTCTTTTCCCTTGACTATATAGCCTTGAGGTTGTTCAATGTAAACTTCTTCTTCAAGATCTCCATTTAAGAAGGCTGATTTGACATCCATTTGATGTATTTTCCAATTGTTTTGAGCCGCCAATGAAATGATTAGTCGAACAGTTTCTAAACGAGCAACAGGAGCGAATACCTCATCATAGTCGATTCCGGCTCTTTGACTATAGCCCTTTGCCACCAATCTTGCCTTGTACCTTTCAACTTCTCCTTTAGGGTTCTTCTTTGCTTTATACACCCATTTCACACCAATCGCCTTGTGCCCATTTGGAAGTGATGTTAATTCCCAAGTATCATTCTTTTGTATTGCCTTGATCTCTTCATCCATTGCATTTCTCCATGTCTTCTCTTCCATAGCTTCTTGGAAGTTCATGGGCTCACAATCCGCAAATAGACAGAACAAGGTAAGATTGTCTTGATTTTCAGTTACCTCATAGATCTCTTCAAGACTTCTAAAACGTGGAGTCTTTTCACTCGAACTTTCATCTCCTTGAGAATTTGGTGTAGGTGAAGTTGGTGGTGTTACGGGCTTCTCTCTTGGTTGATCCACTTCATCTTCTTCAACACATGGAAAGAAATTATACTCTTCATCATTTGATCTCCAATCCCAATCTCCTTCTTCATCAAAGATCACATTTCGACTGGTGATTGTCTTCTTTGTATAAGGATTGTAGAGCTTGTAGCCTTTGGAGTTAGCATCATATCCAATGAAGATATACTTCTCGCTTTTGTCATCTAGTTTGCTCCTCTTCTCGTCCGGCACATGAACATGAGCAATGCTTCCAAAGACTCTTAGATGAGAGACACCGGGCTTCCTTCCACTCCAAGCTTCTTGTGGTGTTTTCCCCCAAACACTTCTTGTTGGAGAACGATTTGAAATATAAACCGCGCATGCAACTGCTTCTGACCAAAACTCCTTTGGTAGTTTCTTACTTTTGAGCATGTTTCTCGCCATTTCAAGAATTGTCCTATTCTTCCTTTCCGCTACTCCATTTTGTTGAGGGGATCTTGGCACCGTCAATTGTCTTCGAATGCCATTATCTTCACAATACTTCTGAAATTCTTTGGATGTGAACTCTCCTCCACGGTCAGATCTCATGGCTTTGATCACAAGGCCACTTTCCTTCTCGATATGGGCTTTAAACTTTTTAAAATTTTCAAACACTTCTGATTTCTCCTTTAAAAAGTAGACCCATGTTTTTCTTGAAAAGTCATCAATGAAGAGAAGGAAGTAGTTACTTTTACCGAGTGATCTTGGTTTGATCGGACCACACACATCTGTGTGTATGAGTTCCAGAGGCTTCCGAGCTCTTGTGCTTGACTCCTTTGGAAAACCCATTTTGAATTATTTTCCAAGTAAACATCCTTCACACACTTGATTTGGATGTTTGATGCAAGGCAAACCTCTCACCATTTGTTTCTTCGAAAGTAGCTCCAATCCTCCAAAGTTGAGATGCCCGAATCGAAGATGCCAAAGCCATGACTCCTCTTTGTAGCACATCTTGAGACATTGCGCGATGTCACTTTGAATGTTAAGGACAAACATTCGGTTTTTTGACATCGGCACTTTGGTAATGAGATTGCTTCCTTGGTCTCTTATAGAAAGATGATTATCTTTTAGTCGAATATCATAACCTTTCTCTAAGAGTTGTCCAAGGCTCAAGATGTTGGTCTTCATGCTTGGGATATAATAAACGTTGGATATAAATTGGTGATCTCCATTCTTCAATCGGATGAGAATATTTCCTTTACCTTTCACCTCCATCTTCGATTCATCTCCTAAAGCCACATTTCCTTTCACCGATTCATCAAGCTCCACGAACATGCTTCTTCGGCCGCACATGTGATTGCTTGCACCGCTATCAAGGTACCACTTTTGATTTTCTTCTCGTTCATCATTCTTGTAAGCCATCAACAACATATCTCCTTCTTGATTTATTTCTTCAACATAGTTTGCCTTCTCCTCGACTCTTTTGTTGTTAGAAGCTTTACATTCGAAAGCATAATGACCATACTTTCCACAATTGTAGCATTTAATGTTTGACTTATCGTACCTTGATTTTGGGCTTCCTCTCCCGCGACCTCTTGATGAGTTTTCTCCTCTTTGGTTGGTTTTGTCTTCATATGGCCTCCAACCTCTTCCATTTCCGTATCCACGACCACGTCCTCTGATTTGACCACCACCACGCCTTTGATAACTTTGACCGGTTTCTTCTTTAGTTTGATCAATCCGCATCTTGAGCACTTGTTCGGCGATATCTTCCTTTTTCTTCTTCTTTTCTTCATATGCTTGTAGGGATCCAAGAAGTTGCTCCATTGTCATATCCTCTAAATCTTTTGTCTCCTCTATAACGGTGGCAATATGCTCAAATTTTGGATCCAACGATCTAAGAACTTTCTCCATGATTCTTACTTCATCTAACTTCTCTCCATTTCTCTTAAGGTTATTAGTAACCATTAAGACTCTTGAGAAGTAATCGGACACGAGTTCACCTTCCTTCATTTGCAACGCTTCAAATTCTCCTCTTAGAGTTTGAAGACGTACCTTCTTAACTTGCTCCACTCCCTTGTAAGAGGTTTGAAGCTTCTCCCACGCTTCTTTGGCCGACTTTGCTCCCGCGACCTTCTCAAACGTGTCTTCATCTAATCCTTGATAGATTAGACAGAGAGCTTTCTTGTCTCTCTTCCTTGAGTCTCTCAAACTATCCTTTTGAGTTTGAGATACACTACCTTCATTCTCCGGTTCGACGTAGCCTTTCACAACTATCTCCCACACGTCATGTGCTCCTAGAATCGCCGTCATCCTTAGACTCCAATTGTCGTAGTTGCTCTTTGTGAGCATCGGGACTTGGAACGGAATGCCGTTACTTGCCATCTCTAGGATCTTGAAGCTCTGATACCACTTTGTTGGAAATAAAAACTTTAAGGTGGTGGAGAAAGTGTTTGAGAAATTTTGGGAGAGAATAGAAATTTTAAGAAGTAGAAGTTTTTATTACTTAGAACTTTTCTTGGAACAACTTAGAACCACTTAATTACAAATGAAAGGGGAAAGAGGTATTTATAGCCTCCAAAGTACAAAATATCTAGAATATTTTAGTTCTAAATCTAGAGAATTCTACCTTTATTTTATTACAAAAATCTAGATAATTTCATAGAAATATCTAGATTTTTATTTTCTACCATTTTCTAGAACATTTTAAGGAGGTGATGATTTAGATATTTTCTAGACAAATTTCTAGAACATGGATAAGTATTGGGTTTGGCCTAACATAAGATTATTGAATTGTTAGCCCAATATTTAAACTTGATCCAAAATCAAGTTTACCTTTCAACAGTCAACCCTCCAAGTAAGAGTCAATTTGCAATATAACCCTTCAGAGCTGAAATATTGAAGAGTCTTTACGCCTACAAGCCTTAGAGTTCCTAAATTTTAAGAGTAAATTTTGCCATTTGGGTTTATCATTTTAAGGACTTCGATTTGATATGTAAATTTTGTGGTTTGAGAAATTTAGAAAGGTTATATTGCGGATTGACTCTTACTTGAAGAATTGACTTGTGGTTTAATGATGTGAAAGGTAAAATCGCAAATTCTAACCACTTAGAGGGTTTATTTGCAGAAAACCCAAAAAAAAATCTAATAATCTCCAATAACTAAGGAAAAAAAGAATTATAATAGTTTAAACAAGTTATAAAAATAAAAGTACGAAAAATACAAAAACAATATAGAGAGGAAATATAAATTTCAATTAAATATGAATGATAAAACAAAAAATTAAAAGAATATAAAAATCTCAATGTTAAAGTTTATGTGCATAAACATATCAAAGAAAACAAAATATATACACATATCTACATTAAAAAAAAAAAATAGAAATATTCTACCTATATTTTTCAATGTTAAAAGAAAATTACATAAAACGAAAATTTATACATGTTATAAAATTATTATAATATATTTACTGTTAAAATTCAAAAGTGTAAGATTTGACGAGTATAGATCTCTATGAAAAATAAACCGATGACATCAATGACATTTATAATAAGATATATTTGAGTCTGCATAATTTGAATTAGAACATAAAAATTAAGATATAAATTAAATTCTAATGGTTTAAGACCCATGTTCTTTCAAAATATTTTTGTAATTTAACGAATTATTAATTAAAACTTAAATTTTAATATTAGTAAATTTTAATATGTTTATTCGCATATCACCGCATATCCTAATTTTGTGTATTTATAAACCATTTAGTTTTATTGTTTTTAAATCCAAAGTCGAGCCCAAACTGCTTTGTTTTTTTGGTTTGCCTTAAAATAAACTAAACCAAATCGAATAAACCGAGATGCATTTGAATTTTATGATTTTAAGTTATATACAATAGATACAATCATATTAAATAATTAACTATGATTTTTGTTTTTGTTTGGGGTCAGGTCTCCTTATTTGTTTATAACTAAGTATTTTTTATAACTAAAGTCCTTTTAACTAAGACCTAAAAACCAAACTAAAACCAGACTAAATTACAAATGACACTATAGGGGTGTATTCAATCAATGATTTAGAGTGAAATGTATCAAAATGATAAATTTTATGTCATTCAAACATGAATTTTAAAATCTAATCTAATGTTATTGAACTTGTGATTGTAAATTTTACTTTAAAATGAAGTGTTATTAAAAATATTTTAAATAGTAAATTTTATGAAATTTATTGTGATTTTAAAGTGTTTTTGTCGAGTTTCTTAGTTAAAAATATAAAAGACAAATATCATGGTTTTAGATCGGATTCTAAAATTCTTATACATTATTTGCAAATTAATTTTTTCAAATTTGCTTATGTGCACCACAAGAATCACTCTCACCAATTTTATTATGACATGGCTTAAAAAAAATATAACATGGAAACAATGAATCAAAACAACATCTTTTACAGAAATTTTTTTTTAACTATGTTTACATTTCTTTCTATAAATAAATAAAAATAAATTTTAAATATTATTTTATACTAATATTTACGTTTTTCATTAAGAAAATATTTAAAAAATATTTTTTTCACAATAAAATTTTAGAACATTTTTTTATATAAATATATATTTACTAAATTTATGATAAAGAATTAACAAATTTTTTAAAGAGATTTTATTATATTTTGTAATTCAAATTTATAAAAACAAATATACGTATTCTTAAAAAACATTAATTTCTAACACAAGACAATTTGAAAATAACAAAATTATTAAAGATAAATTGTACATAAATTTTTATATGCTAATATTTAAAAATATAATATTCAACTTTTATATTTTAAGGTTGACAAAAAAAAATTTATATTTTAAGAAAATTAGTTTAACATTGCCATATTTGATTTGATATTTTGTAAAAAAACATTATGAAAAATTCAATATGAAATTAAAAAATCAGACCATAGAAAATCGTTCAATGAATGAAATTGATCTATAAATCGTTTTTCTTTAACAAAATATGAAAAAGTATAAGAGACGTTAACTATAATAAAATAGAAAATAACAAAAGTTTGAAAAACAAAAAAAGAGGAAAATATTGTGTACTTGGTTTATGTTGTATGAAAAATTTATTGATTTTTCTTTGTTTACGAAAAGTTGCTCACATTAATTTTTTCATATTTTGATGTCGAATTCAATTTTTATTCAAAATTCAATGTGAAGAAAATAATTTTTTTTTAAAAAGATGATCAAATAGAGGATTCAATCTTTAATGAGAGAAATTTTAACTTTTAGTAATAGATTGTGCACTTCAATATTTTAAATTATTATATATTTTATTTGATACATTTACGTATATAAAATAATGAAATGATAAAACTAAACTTCCAAAAATTTATATTATTAACAAAAAATTTACAACAAAATATCAACAACAATGTCTTTAACAAAAATTAAAAAAAATACATATTTTCACATTTTCAAAATGTAAAATTAAAAAAAAAATTATAAATAAATTATCCACGTGTACGCGAAAGAGTCACCTAATGTTTTAATTAAAATCACAATAATTTTACTAAAACAACCAAAATCATCTAAAACTCAATTAAAATCAAATCCTTTCAAATGTTAGATTGAATATCGAAAACCGAAAAACTAAATCAATTGAATTAAAACCGAACCGTAAACCAAATTTTCCTATCGCTAGTTAAGTTTTTTTTTCTTTTTCATGTAACTTATTGTTCAAGATATTTTTGTTATGAAACATATATCGAATGACAAAAACAGAACAGGCCCGATTAATCTTGACGCCCATGTAGATTCGACCCAATCCCAGTCCAATATCTAAAGCTGATTGGGTTAAGTAGATCAGGTTTGGGTTAAGTCCAATGTATCATGTAAGATCCCTTATCGGGCCCGTATTATACCAGTGATATTCCAAGGAAAATGGTAAACATGAAAATAATTAATTATGTTGATAACTTTTTGAAAAAGTTTTTTTTTTTTTTTGGTAAAAATATCTTGAGAAAAACTTTTTGAAAAAAGTTATAAGCTTTTAACTACGAATAGTAAAAATTAGTTCAATCAACGAATCTAATAATTAAAAATTTAGTTACTTTGTAGTACACAATTTATGTTGTATATACAGTATATATGATTGAACAAAATGGAAGGTATAAACGTCATATTTCATACAAAATTACTTTTGATAAAAAAAGTCGTTAACATATTCTCATGCTGGCACGTCAACTATCTTGTATTTTACTTTAATATATATACTTCAACATCTAATTTTTTTTAAGGATTTCGCAAGTTTTATCTTGATCCTAGCTTATAAATAAGTGTAAATTTTCATTATACAGTACTGTCAATTAATGATTTCATAGATATAAAGGTTTAGTGCCCTTACATTATACAATGATTTGATTTTCTTTTTAGAAACTTTTGTATGGTGTGAATTGAATTGTCCACTAGAGTCTCATTTTATATGTTGTTAAACGTTCATTTGTAAATGATTTGTTTTCAATAATATATATTATGTGGGTTTTACATTTAGGTGATGATATTATTTTTAC
The DNA here is from genome assembly GCA_964056655.1 of Arabis hirsuta. Classification (NCBI taxonomy): domain Eukaryota; kingdom Viridiplantae; phylum Streptophyta; class Magnoliopsida; order Brassicales; family Brassicaceae; genus Arabis; species Arabis hirsuta. The sequence goes on from OZ053298.1 coordinate 49,499,081, forward strand.
ATCGACGAACTTTTTGTGTGAATTATGTGTGAAACAAGATTAGATTGTTCAGAAATTGTAAAAACAATAATTTAATGAATGATATATCATAAATAAAAAAATATATAGATTTACTTGTACTTTTTGAAATCTTCTTGCAAATCTATAGTATTTAATATTTTTTGTGAGACTTGTCAATGAATCTACTCAAATAAAGAACCTATATATTATTTGTCAATAAACTATTTGTTATTGTGGTCACGATTCATTTTTCTTACGTTAACAAATCCCTCCTCAAATGTATAGTGACAAATGCAATATTTTTATAATATGTTGGTTGAAGTACCTAGATGATTTTCGCATTATACGTGGATTAAGTTTATTTAATTTTTTTGATATAAAATAAATTTAAAAATGTTAAACATTGTTAAAAGATTTTTAATTGTGTTTAATTTTTTTAATATTGAACAAACTCTCACAATTCATTTTCCAAATAATTCATAAAGTAAAACATAATTCAGTATAGATGACTATGTATGGTTTATTTTCGCTTTGTATTTGAATTTTAACAAAAATATTAATGATTTCTCAACTAAATTTTTTAGGTCAATTTTTTTTAAAAAATTCAATACTAAATTTATATCTTTTGATTAAATATTACGTAATAATAATATTATGTAATAAAAAAATTCAAATTTTATGATAGTACGTAAATTATAAAATGTTCATGTTGAGATTTTTTCCCTTATGTTTAACTTTATATATAAAATATGAAGTTTATTATATAAAATAGAAATCATTCAAAACATTAATTTAAAAAGAATTTATTCGTTTAATAAATATATAATTCATATTTTTTTTATTTTCGAATATTCTTATGTTGAAAAAAGTTTTTTCAAAAACATGTATATATATATATATACATGGATTTTATAAATTTAGAAATATTTTATATACATGGGTTTTATAAATTTTGGGAATATATTGTCACAAAACATAATAAAATATTTTTTATAAAAAACTTGGTAAATCTTTATTATAAAAAAATTTATGTCCTCAAACTTTATTTTGACCAAAGAAAAGTTATTACCAAATTATAATTTGAAAAACGAAAATTATAATAAAATATTGTAAATTTACTTTAAAAAATAAATGTAAATTTACTAAAAGAAATATTTTGTAATAATTAATTTAATTTTAAAATAAAAAATTCCTATACAAATTTGTCATGTTATATTTTTGTTTAGCCATGTCATGTATTTCTTTTGGAGAATGATTGTAGAAATGACACATAAACAAATTCTCACAAATCAGTTTTGAAATAATGTATTCCAAAATAATGTATAAAGGATTTTTGCGGTGTCAATTGGCCAATGTAAATAGTTTGTTTTCTTTTCGTGACATTGACTCGATGAATGTGTGTAATCAATATTGCAAAAACGAACAAACTTTATAATTGTTTTCCTCTTCCACTATATATATATTTTTTTTGTAAACTTTCTCACGCACCCTTACAATCCCTAAAAGTATAATACAATAATCGAAGCACAAACTAAACACCTTATATCATGTGAAGGTGTATACTAGTACATCAAAATGGTTCAAAACTTCTTCCGAATCTAAAACCAAAGTAGATTCCGGTTAAAGTGAAGAATTGACATATAGATATGATAGGTAATCTCTTTTACGCCATCGGTAAATAGTATATCATGTTGGTAGTTGTCAATCACAAAACAATAAAATATATACCAAAAGCGGTATTATTATCTATTTTTTATTATAATTATATTCCATTATTATTTACCAATTTTTTTCTTCTTAAAACTGCTTTACTCTTTTTTTTTTTTGTGCAAAAAAAAACTGTTTTACTCATTTTGTCATCAATAGAACCTAAATAAAACTAAACTAAATAATGAATAAATGGGGGTGGGTGGGAAGGCAGAGGAATCACTATCAACGAAAAGAGAAGTAGGGAAAAGATTTGTGGGGGCAAAAGACTAATGCATAGGTGTGCCTTTGAGACTGTGACATTTTTGGCAACTCATGCGTGAAGATGTTTTTGGCCCATTGTTTCTTCGTCCACCATGATTTTATTGATATATCATCTATTTTTAGGGTTCTTTTCTTCATTTTTTCCTTGCTGGTATCAAAGTAACTTTTACAAAACAAGTGGTGCTCCACATATAGTATGATAGGCTGTCCTATTGATCCAAGACAAAATTTGAGGCACTGACTAGAACATGGTTAAATATTAATCACTTTATAATGAGATCTTTCATATTAAACCAGAGCTATTCGAGACCCTATTTAAACATTTATGTTTGTAGTGTGCTATTGGGGGAATATTTAATTTACAACACACAACATGAATATGTTATTGATGAGTTAACGAAATTAGAGAAAAGTTTATCACATATTTATTTCTATAGATGCATTTGTAAGTAACTTTGACATTCATTTTAACATAAATAAATAAAAACTCCCGTGCTTAAAAGCTAGTGGGTTTTACTACACGCATCATAGTCGTGTTTTCTTGCGCGTCTTCAAATCCGGTAGTATGCAAGTAGGAATTGTAGACAGTGAATTTTTTATTTTTTTTTATCACAAACCTATTTCTTTTATTGATCAATCACATACAAACTTATATGAGAACCAATAAAAAATAATAGTACCAATATTTATAAAGACTGATTTTTGTAAGCGAACATTCCTAGCAAGAAAGTCTGCTTGTACATTTTTTTCCCTGGGGCAATGCACTACGGCAAATTCCAGGAAAGATGTGCGTAGATCCTTAAATGAATCCAGTTCTAGTTTGAAACGAGAGCAGTCTTCTGGGTTTGATACCATGGCGGTTAACTCCTTGGAAGGGCAATAGCGCTTTTTCCTCTGTAGACTATCCATCGCCCATAAAGACTGTGCATTTCTGTGTGCAAAGATTCGGCCTGATGGCTTACAAGCTGGATTTGCCAACGTCTATGAAAGCCTTTCATAAGGTGTATCACGTTTCTTTGCTAAGAAAATGTATAAGGGACAACGATAATATGATGACTAAACAGCCTTCGGATCTGCACGAGAACTTGACCATCGAAGGCAGACCAGTGCGGATCGTGGATAGAAAAGTGAAACCGGAAGGAAGGAAAAAAGTGAATATGATCCAAGTTGTTTGGGATTACGATGGGGATGAAAATGTAACTTGGGAACCAGAGGCAAGGATGAAAGCTAAGTTTCCTAAGTGGTTTGATAAGCTTAAGGAAGACGCGTGTAAAGAGAAGAAGATTCGATGGCAAATCTCAAGCTAAGTGGGAGACAATTGTAACGCCCGTGTTCTGCGCACTGACCACCGCGAACTGATCAGATCAAAGTGATCGAGACACATCGAGTAGCTTTGGCTGAGACTATCGATCTGGAAGCTCACCGCGGCAAAGAAATTCGGGTCGGGGTGTTTCAACATTCCTCGATGCATTCCTTCGAGGCCTAAGATATATGTAGTACTGTCATTCAATTGTAAGACCCTATCTAACCAATTCGTGAGTAAACATTGATGACTTAAAAGAATATGAAAATTTTAATATTTCATTAAAACATTATAATATTATAAACATATGTCATATGTGCAAAGTGTATGTAAGCACGTAATTGTAAATACACTTAAAACTAACGACGAAACGGTACTAATAATTGTAAATTCTCAAAAACGCTAAAAACATACCGTACAAATGGTAAATAGTGGCATTGTATAAAGATTCTTCATTCTTATTAGGTGTAAGAAAAAGACGAGGCTACGTTTAAAGCAACCTCTATACAAGAACCGTACACTGTCACTAGATGACAAAAAAAAGTTCAATTCAATTCAAAAGTGATAAAGCCCTAGAAAACGTCAGAAATGGTCGATGCAATGCCCACTTAATTTCTTACAGATTTTTGGAAAGAGCTAGGTAATAGAATCTTTATACAGCAATAAAACTATGTATCTGTATACTATATACTATTATCTGTTTTTTTTTCAAAAAAATATACTATTATCTATATACCTTTACATCTACTTTTTTAAAATGTGGATTTAGATCCACAACATAAATGGAAATTTCTTTTTCAAAAAACATAAATGGAAATTTCAGGTCTTGCATCTCGTTGACCCATTTGTAGCATATTACATTGTACATATATAGGTATATATGGACCTAGTTAAGAAAGTAAGGTATACTAAAAGCAACTCTAATCTTAGCACTAAATTTGGTGTTAAAATTACACCAAATTTGGTGTTTTAGTGTTAAATTTATTTTTCATCTCCAATCACAACACCAAATTTTACACTAAAAAAATATTCTCTATTATTATATTATTAAATTTAATATTTTTAATAATTATAACTTAAATATTAAATTACAACTGATAATTAAAAATAAATAAAAATATATTACATTGTACTAATTCTCAGAATTAGTATATTCGGACCACAAGTGTTAGATCAATGCATTTCGAAGTTCAATATGAGCTTCTCGATCCTTAATTTTTTTATGTCGGGCCAAAAATTCTTGAAAGTGAGCATTATTATCAACCGCCATTTCAGCTTCGACAGGTGGGATTTCCTCTTGTTCTTCAATTATTTAAATTTTAATAATTAATCTATAAATTTTATGTAAAAATATTAAGTATAATTTAAATTTTATATTATTAGTATTGAAAAAAATAAAAGCTTTAACTAATTGATAGTTAAACAAAATTATATTAGTTATAAGTATTGAATTAATAATATTGAATTAAATATATTATTAGATGAAAAAAAATAATAATAATAATTTAAAGTTTAGTGTCGTGAACAGTGTCACACTATATTTGGTGTAACACTGTTCACGACACACTAAATTTGATGTTTTAGTGTGAATTTTGGTGTCCCATTGGAGTTCATCCTACACCAAATTTGGTGTTTTAGTGTCCCATTGGAGTTGGCCTAACCAGTTATTGTTGCTTCTTACGTAAATTTTAAAATCACTGTTTATATATATATATAGTTTTTTTTTTTGAACGTTTAATTTTTTTTTCAGCGAAATAAATGCATGCTTTGTTATGATACTTATTAAAATATGTAACTGACTTAAAATGCAAAAAAATAGAAATGCAACTCAAAATTAATTATTAGTGTCTTTTATATTTTAGCTTAAATTTTTTCTGTTTCGATGATCAAACGTCGGTTTGATCAATTATAATAAATCGCATATTCTGAGATTATAATAAATCGTATATTCTGGGATTTAAACCCCAAACTTCATTAATTAAACCAATGGGCCAAGGGAGATTCCACTGCAAATATATGTTTAAATTCAACTTCTCAACAATTAAAAGAAACATAATTTAAAGAATGTATAATAAACAAATATTACCGTTTAATCGTGCGTTTATAATAAACAAATATTACCGTTTAATCGTGCGTTCGTCTTATTTTTTGGAAGCCTTTTGATATATGTTCCTTTCACTCGCAACAATTTCTTCCAAACAACTTTTCTCACTACAAGAAAACAATGAGATTTCCGACGGAATTTCCGACGGACATCATATCCGTCGGAAATTTCCGACGGATTTCCGACGGATTTCCGACGGAATTCCGAATTTTACATTCCGTCGGAAATCCGTCGGAAATTTCCGACGGATTTCCGACGGATTTCGAAATCCGTATACGGTATACGGTATACGGTATCCGGTTACGGTATACGGTATACGGTATACGGTATCCGTATACGGATTTCGAAATCCGTCGGAAATCCGTCGGAAATTTCCGACGGATTTCCGACGGAATGTAAAATTCGGAATTCCGTCGGAAATCCGTCGGAAAATTCCTTATACGGTATACGGTATACGGTATCCGGTTACGGTATACGGTATACGGTATACGGTATCCGTATACGGATTTCCGAAATCCGTCGGAAATCCGTCGGAATATCTTTTTTTTGAATTGTGAAGATACAATTCCCGCCCATGTTTGGCGGTATAAAATTAGGGTAAATCCGTCGGAAATCCGTCGGAAATACCGACGGATTTCCGACGGATTTACCCTAATTTTATACCCAAACCAAATTTTCTTATAAGAAGAAGAAGAAGAAGAAAGGAGAAGAAGAAAGAAGAAGAAGAAAGAAGAAGATGAAGAAGAAGAAGAAGAAGAAAGAAGAAGAAGAAGAAGAAAGAAGAAGATGAAGAAGAAGAAAGAAGAAGAAGAAGAAGAAAGAAGAAGATGAAGAAGAAGAAAGAAGAAGAAGAAGAAGAAAGAAGAAGAAGATGAAGAAGAAGAAGAAAGAGAAAGAAGAAGAAGAAGAAAGAAGAAGGAGAAAGAAGAAGAAGATGAAGAAGAAGAAGAAAGAAGAAAGAAGAAGGAGAAAGAAGAAGAAGATGAAGAAGAAGACGCCGCCGGTGACGCCGCCGGTGACGCCGCCGGTGACGCCGGCGGTGACATCGCCGGAGACTTTTTTTTTTAAAAAAAAATTCAAAATCCGTCGGAAATCCGTCGGTAAACACGCCGTCGGAAATCCGTCGGAAATACCGACGGATTTCCGACGGAATTCCGACGGATACCGTATACCGTATACGGATTTCGAATCCGTCGGAAATCCGTCGGAAATACCGACGGATTTCCGACGGAATTTTTTTTTCCGACGAGATAGAAACGACGGATCAAATCCGTCGGAATTCCCTCGGAAAAGGCCCTATTCCGACGGAATTCCGACGGATTTGACCGTCGGAAATCTCACCGGGAAAAACCACACAAGCTAGCTCTTTGTTTTAACAAGACCCATTTTACATTCTTTTGATATGTCTTTCTTTTTATATAAACAAAGACACCAACATTAATGTTACCCTTTCTTTAAGAAGTAAATAAATCACGAAGCCAAATGTTCAATGTTAGTGATTTGGGAGACAAAATGTAAAACACACATAAATATGAACGTTTTACATTGTTTTTAATTTGAACAAATCATATCAACCATCATAATCCCATATTTAAAACAATACACACATATTTCATAAACAAAGAGAGTCAAATTTTTCGGTGAGACTATTCAACATATGCATAACCAAAGCACGCTCAGAAACTGGCCAGTCAAAGTTGGTTAGAAGATCCGATATGGTTTTCAACTTCTGACAGTATTCATGAATACCCAAATCGCCGATAATCAATGTGCGGAGATCATTTTCGAGCTGTAGGGCATGACCTTCCTTGTTGTCACGAAAGAGGTGCTCGATGGAGAGCCACAGTTCGCGAGCGGAGCACTTCTCCTTTAGGACTGATTCAAGAAGTGATTCAGAGATGGTGCCGTAGATCCACATCTTGACAAGTCCATCACGTTCGTTCCACTTGGCGACGTCTGCTTCCGTAGGGGTAGAGGTGTCATCGAGGTGTCCTAAAACACCGAAGCAGAGACAATGAGTCTCAAAATGCTCGCGCCATAAGTCATAGTTGAGCTTGTCCATGTTAAGCACAATAGCGTTGCCAAAAGGCTTGTCGCTGGCATAAGCTCGAATTTTAGCGATGCCAAAAGGCTTGTCGCTAGCGTTGGTAGCGGCGGCTGTAGCAATAGATGATTCAGTGATAGTCATTGTTGAGAGGGGATGATGATAACGAAGAAGAGAGAAGAAAGAGAGATGATTAGATCGAGAAAAGATCAAAAGAAAGAGAGCGGAGGTTGGATCGACTTAGCGGCTAAAATTAGGATTTTTGACTTATGCTAGAGTTTTCTCTGATACCATGTAAGATTGTGAATCTCCGTCGAGAGTTATGATTTTAACAGAAGCCTTAAATAGGCATTAGAAGAGTGCTCTACAAGTAATCTCTTTACATATTTGTCATATTAAGAAATATTCTATATTCCTATTCTAACATACAAGAATCAAATTCATGCGACCATTTCATGATAGTCTAAAATAATTGAACATTTCATGAAACTTGTAACATTTGCACCTTGTGTATATTTTGAATTTTTGACTTTAAGTATATATATTTTTAAACTATTTTTAAAATCATAAAGGTAATTCATATTAAAATAATATCTTCTGTGATGCTAATTGTGATTTTTTTTTATATATAAAAAAGTATTTCTTAAAATTTTAGTCCATTGGTTGTGATATGTAAAAATAGCTATAGAAATATCAATGCATTATTAATAATGTGGGCTCATGAACTTTAAGAATGCCACCCATATTCAAACGAATCAAACCTAAATATATAGACAACTTAGTAAACATATAAAAAAGTTACAAAAAAATAATAGCAAGAAGAAAACAATATTAATCTATTTTATCTTAAACAGTCAAATTTGACAGGTTGGGAAATAATTGTGTATAACACATCACATGCCTCTCTTTTGTTCCATTCTCGTTTCTCTTCATCTTCAGTAGATCACATGGTACTTAACTAAATTAGTTTCCTTTAGTTCTCCTTTTTTGTTTGTTTTGAACATAGTTTTCTTTAGTGATCTGATGTTAAAGTTAAGTTGAAAATGCTATTGTTTGCTATGTGCTATATTTCTTATGTTATGTTGTTTGCTATGTGCTAGATTTCTTATTTAATTTGCTATTTGTCATTGTTGTAACTGTAATAATTTCATCCTTAAAGAACAATGGATCTGAAAAATAACATGGGAGCTTGTTGACGCGGAACTGGTCAAAGGGCCTTTCATATACCAATAACTAATACTCTTCGTTGAGTCTGCATCTAGAGGAATGTTTTTTAAGTAGATTTTGCCGTGAGGAATTGGCCATCTTTGAGAACCAACAGTTTGAGAAGTATTGCTTGGGTTTGCAGTCCTCATTCTCTCAATTTTTTTAGATACTAGTGCTTGGTTGCAACCCAATGGAACCAAATAGAATGAAACTTAGCGTTCGAGTTCTACCGTTTACATAATATATTCCCATTAATAAACAAAAATGGGCTGTAAATTTTTTGAGATTTCTAGATAGGTTTTCTTAACATGACGTAAATCTCAGGTTTTCTTACTTCCAAATCATTACAACTTAGACTCTCCAAATCATAAGCAAAAAATTTGGTTATAGAAAAACAAATACTGTAAACTTTTTTGGTTAGTGGTAATTTTATTGCAACCAAAAAAAAAAAAAAGCAGATCTTACTTAATCCAATTTTGAAAGAGTTCAATCTGGTTAAACCAAATTAAAATGGAAAAATTTGTCAAATAATCACTTTTAACTTATATAATTTGCTAAATAGGCAGTTCACTGTTTATAATTGTTAAAATAGATGTTTTATTATTACACTAATAAACATCATTTCAATGCGCTATTTATGGTGGATGGTGTACACACTATTTGTGGTGAATGGTGTACACACTATTCATGGAATACACAATAAACACTATTCATAGAAGACAATGTATTGCGTGAATAATATCAACCATGAATAGTATCTACTGTGAATAACATCCACCGTGAACCGTATGTACACCATGAACATTGTGTATACCATGAATACTATAAATGCGTGAACAATGTATGTGTCGTGAACAGTAATACAATATACACCATGAACGGTGTGTACACCATGAACAGTGTACATACGTGAACAGTGTGTGCATCGTGAATAGTATACACTATGTACAGTATGAACACCATGAACAGTGTACATAAGTGAACAATATATGTGTCGTGAACAATATTTACCATGAATAGTATATATGCGTGAATAGTATCGTCGCATGAATAATGTCCAGTGAACATTATGTACACCATGAACAGTATGTACGCCATATGTACACCGTGAACAGTTGTATAGTGTTCGTTGCGTGAACAATGTCAACAGTGAATAGTATCAACCGGTGAACAATATGTACACTATGAACCGTGAACAATGTACACATTTACACTAAAAATAGTGAAAAATATCTATTTTACTAATTATAAATAGTGTAATAATAAAAATGTTATTTTACTAATTATAAATAATGAACTATTTATTCTTCAAATAATTAAAGGTGTCTACTTTCCTAATTCACCTAATTAAAATTTGCTATAATTTATTATTGGTTTAGGTAACATCATGGTTAATATGCAATTTTTTTTATCATATTATATTATTATCCTTTTACGGAAAAAGGATACATGTATGGAACATGATTAAAGATACCATAACATAGTCACATAGATATGTCTAATTAATTTAAGTAGGAAAAATCAAGTGGTTAGTGAGTCATAACCTATTACCTAGTCTTCATGAACCAATCATGGACATAATGCTTACTTTACTTTACATCTCGCTCAATTATTTTTTCATTATATATATATATATATATATATATATATATATTGGATCTAAATGATAACTGCAGAATTTTTGCTGAATTATTATTAAATTGCTGAATTTGCTGAATTACTGTTGATTTCTTGCAAAATTTGCTGAATAATATCAAACTTAAATGGTAACAACAGAATTTGCTGAATTTTAAAAAAAAAGTAATTGATTTTGAAAAAGTAATTAATTTTAAAAAAGTAATTAATTTTTTTTTCAAACTTAAATGGTTAATTATTATTGACCAATCACAAAAAATTATAAAATATTAGTGTTCATTAAATATTTAATAAAGTTAAAAAATACCTAGTATTGTCAAAGCATCTTACATTTTGAAAAAACCTCCAAAATATTTTATATTTTAAAATATCTTATATTTTGAAATATATATCTTGTAATTAGGGCTGGGTCGGATCCAGATCCAAAAATAATGATTAAAAAAAAAAAACCAATTAGTAAAAATTATTTACAAAAATTTTGAATGATATTTTGAAAAACAAATATCTTACTATAAAAGGAATTAAAATCATAAACATTTTGCAATTGCCCCTTATATATTTTGCAATTGCCCCTTAAATAAATTAATAGATTGATAAAAAAAAATTACATACATAATTTATGATATAATATTTTGCTATTGATTGAATTATTTTTTAGTAAACCTAATTTTTAAAATTTTGCTATTGATTGAATTGTCAAGCAAATTTAGTAAGATTTAATCACACTACATATATATCTAGGAGACAATTGCAAAAATACCACTTTTGGTATGTAAATTTGCATAAACGTCAATATGGGTTGTCCATTTGCAAAAATATCACTAATTTTAAACCTTCTGTGTGTAAATGGTAATCGCATAATTTCTGCTGAATTGCAGAATTTGTTAAATTTCTGCTGAATTGCAGAATTTGTTAAATTTCTGCTGAATTGCAGAATTTGCTGAATTAGAGAATTTGCTGAATAATGTCAAACTTAAATGGTAACTGCAGAATTTGATGAATTTGTTGAATCGGCTGAATTTGAAGAATTTATGTTACCATTTAGTGCTATTATATTGCATATCAGAATAAAATGGAAGGACTAATGTCTAAATCTATCGTTCAATTAGGCTTTAATTAGATTTGGAAAACATTATTTGTGCAATGTATTTCGGAGAAAAAAACAAGAGCCTAATTACAATATATTTAACCATTTCATGACAAATTGACAATGATTTTGACCGGTAATACAATATTGAAATTTTTTTGGGGCAATTATAAAAATATCACTTTTTGTGTGCACATTTGCAAGAATGCTATTTAGGGGTGTTCATTTGCAAAAATGCCACTAATTATAGATTTATAAAGCCTATATCTTAAAATTCTAAACTCTAAAAAATATTTTGATCCTTAAACCCCTCTAAACCCTCAAAACTAAACCCTAATAGAATATAGTTAACCCAAACATAAATAATATAAAAAATAATAATTTTTAAAAAATTGCATTTTTACAAAAATTTCAAAAATATGGCATTTTTGTAAAGTAACATTTGAAAAATAATATTTTTTAAAATTTCTCATTTTTTTTTTCCGGGTTGTCGAACTACAGCTGCTCTTCTTTTTTTCTATAAAGATGAATGTTTGGTAATTTTTTACACTTATACTAATAAACTAAGATACCAAATATATCTCTAGTGAATATTTGTAACTGAGAAATCATGTAAAAAATTTCTTTAAAAAATTGTATAAAATAATTGACTCGAGCTTTTATCTAAGACTATCTCTATTGAGAGGTTTTTACCATTAAAATAAGAAAAATAATAGAAAATAAGGAGGAAAAAAAATATGATTTTCAAATGAAAACTTTGAGAAACTCCATAAGAACCGCATGAGACATTTGTCATTCAATAATTAGTTTAATTTATTTTTTAAATATTAAATTTAACTATACAACTAATTTCTTTTAAAATATATTTTTTTTGTTTTGTTTGAGAAGCTCCATGAAAGTTTTAATGGATGGAGATGGTCTAATAGTTTGTAGTTTGTATTACTGTTACCGTTGTGTCATAAACTCAAGATCATATCGTCAATAATGTGTATGTATGAATTTAACCCGAAAAATTAAACAATAATAACTAGAGTTCAAGAACCCATTTTAATTGAATGGAAACAAAACAAGTGAACCCTACAGCGGATTTTGAATAAACAACATCATTCTCTAAAGATTGCAAATATGGGTCCAAGGAAAAAAATATGAAATTGCGATAGCAAGGACATCAACAATTCAACATCGTAAAATACGATTACCTTTTTTTCTTCTTGATATATAGCAATACGATATATAAACTAAACAAGATATATATATCAAACTATTGTTGGTTCGCGGAATTTAGTTCACTTGTCCGGAAAATTAGATGGACTAGCTAGGCATGTTAACATAGTGGTTCTGATTTGCTGACAAGTCTACCCATATATTATAACACGATTTCATATACAAACAAGACCCTTTTCCACATTCTTTAATATGCAAACATGACATGCGATTTTTTATATATTATATAAATATTTGAACACACGCATTTCTTCAACCAATAGAAAAAAGTGAATCTTTTTAACTATTAGACCACCATAAATTGATTAATTATCGTAATTATCTGTTATTAGGTACTGTTTTGGAAAGTAGAACATATAAATGGGAGATGATCAAAGAAAGAGAGAGAGGAAGCAAGAAAACAAAGTTTGAAACGGGTCCATAACATGTCCTCTCTAACGTCAACATCATCCTCCATTAATACTATTACTTTCACGCTCTCATCAAACTCACTCCACATTTCATCTCTCTTATTGCCTAATTCATCAGATCCATAAAACACAAAATGCTCCCTTAACCTTCTTCACCAACATCTCTCTCTCTCTCTCTCTCTACACTAAACAAGATCATAGATCATGTCATCTCCAAGAGATAGAGGAAAAAGCTCGATGGAGTCATCAGGATCAGAGCCACCAGTGACACCAAGCCGTTACGAGTCACAAAAGAGACGTGACTGGAACACTTTCGGGCAATACTTGAGGAACCAGAGACCACCCGTGCCGATGTCTCACTGCAGCTGCAACCACGTGCTTGATTTCCTCAGGTACTTAGACCAGTTCGGTAAGACAAAGGTACACGTGCCTGGATGTATGTTCTATGGCCAGCCTGAGCCACCAGCTCCTTGCACGTGCCCTCTAAGACAAGCTTGGGGAAGTCTTGACGCTTTGATCGGACGGCTTAGAGCGGCTTATGAGGAGAACGGTGGATCTCCGGAGACAAACCCTTTCGCTAGTGGAGCGATAAGGGTTTATCTGAGGGAAGTGAGAGAGTGTCAGGCTAAGGCAAGAGGGATTCCTTACAAGAAGAAGAAGAAGAAGAAGCCAACGACGGAGATGAGTGGTGGAAGAGACGACTCTTCGTCTTCCTCCTCTTCTTCCTTCAGCTTCTCTTAAGTTTCTCCATCTTCGTGAAAGACTTTGTGGTAATATGTTCCTCCAATACCTTTTTTTTTTTTTTTTAATTATTGAATATGTGTGCCTTTGCATTCATTTACATATATAAACATGCATATAGGCATATATATACATATGGATTTTTGTTTCTTGATCTTTTTACTAGAAACTTAAGAAACTTTGGTTTTACTAACTAGCTAGTAACATAAACCCTATATATATAGTTATATCATGTGGACTATGTATCAAAACCCTAATTGGAGAATAATTACGCTTTTGATTTCTTTTGATGTTGGGCGATTAACGGAACTGTTTGTGACTAACTTAGGTTTTGAATGGAAGTATTTTTTTTTTTTTAATAGTCAATTTTACCTAGATTTTAGTTTTGGAATGGTAAATACAGAAAAAGGTTATTAGTTTCTAAGAATTCAATTCTATTTTTAAAATTTGAATGGATGAATCATTAAAAATTTGGTGTTTTTATTTTTAAGAAACTAGATTCATTCAAAACCTTAGTTTGAAAATGCATTACATTTTCTTAATCTATGTACGTATGTGGAAACTTTTGTCCAAGTTATCCTTGAGAACAACTCAGTCAAGATTTGAAAAAAAACCCATCTGATTCTCAAAAGATGTATTCTTTCTTCACTAACCACGCACATATATATATATATATATGGGATACATGTGTGTTTACAAAGAGAGAGAGATCTAAATGTACAAGCATTTTTTACCAATGTCGTTTATATAAACAGTGGTTCAAGGAAGTAATGATTGGCTCTTAGAATACCTCTCTTTAAAGATATTTTGTAGATTTTGTTCCCCATTGATGATCATGGGAGAAATTGATTGAACCCTCCTCCATTTTTATAACCTAAAGAAATCGATTAATAATTGACATTCCATGATTGTTCTCAAAGGTTAATAAGGTTATCTCAGAATAGAAATTAACACACACATAATACTTTGATGTTTTTAATTCATGCTTTTAATTATTGCATTGCGGGTCTTAGTAGAATGATCTGAATAGGAACAATTCAACCAAATCTTTTAACATTTTCAATCATATTAATTGTTATTAGAATCTCTGTTTTTAGAGCTTAGATTGTGACATATTAATTAGAGCTTTTATAAAGGCCGTTTAGAGCAGTAATTATGCATTGGCATCTTCTGAGATTATATAATTAGATTTCGTGGGACAGTAAGTTCCCCTTTGAATCCACCTATACAATTTATTTTTCCTTGATCTCAAATAATTTTAATCTTAGGTTAATATATATATATATATATATATATATCCTTTGATCGAATCATCTTTATGAGTCTTCCTTTAGGATCTTTGTCACCACTAACTTTGGAAAAGCTCGAAAGTTTGTCTTGTTCTCCGCAAAGATTTACAGATTTTGTTTGATAATACAATATATATATATATATATATAAAACATATGTCACACGAAACTTAAGTTAAAGAATAGGAGTTTGGGTTTATATTAAGCATGCATGCATCTCGCATAGTTATGGTATAAACTTGGATTTGTATTAATATCTCTGCATCTAACTAAGGCATATTATATGTGTTTAGTAAATTAATGTTCATACATCACAGATTGGCAGGATAAAAAAATCTCAGAGAGGGGATCAAATGCAAAAGAGACCTCAAATCTATCTACCGATGATCAAGAAGTCAAAAGTAAAACCGTATCTCCAACATATCTTTCGGCCCATTTTAGCCGATCTTCATCCACTCCTCCATTTTCGTAGCTATCGATCGGTCATATTTATATTCATCTATTTTCTTATTAAGATGTTTTTAATAAGTGTATAAATTTTATATGTTTAAGAGAGATTTGTTTTGTACTTCTATGTCGACTTCTTATGTCAGCGTACTTCTATGTCTAATATAAGTCCAACATATTGGGATTTAAATGATAGTACAATGGTGCCATGGTGGAATCGCAGAGTGAGGCCATTAAAATTTGTTTTTTTTTTGGCATATTATAAATTGATGGATTGACGTAATAATTTTTTTTTTTATAATTAGCTTAAAAGCAACCTGTGAGAAGATAGTGTTTGTTTTATTAAGGTGTTATAAATAGTGAGTTGATCATTGCGTTAATATTGGATATTCCTGATCGGAACATATTAGTTAGTCTATATTATCTACGTTTTATTATAGATATTATTAAAAAAAAAACATATTAGAAAACAAATTATTTTCTATAGTTATTAACACCATATTTTATATATTATATATGGTTCATCTCTCTAATTAACAAACTAATGTAATATGAATCAAATTGAAATTTTGTATTAAAAACATTAACAAATTCAGAATGTCATTACATATAGGAATAGTAATCTAAAAAGTGTGAAAGAAAAGTATGAACATCAATGATGTCCAAAAAAAAAACTGAATATCAATTTTTGTGTCATGTACCACAATGACCTATCACGTATAGGATGTTTAAGAAAATAAAAATAGGCAGGCTTGAAATTTAGAAAATTCATTTGAAAAAAATCCCTCGAAGAGAATATTTCACATGAACACGAATTACGTATATAGTTTTTATCTTTCTTTTATTTTATTTCAGTAGTAGATAAAGATGGAGGGAGTTAAAAGCTGTGTAACAGACAACTAAATACATTATACATGCAGTGATAGTTTGTTTCCAATGAACTTAAGAGTAAAACTTTCAGAATCTTGTATTTTTTTTTTTGTCGTCAGAATCTTGTATTTAAATAACAAGAGCAATGTTCCACAGACATTATAATTTTTGTATATTCCCGATTTTCAGATGATAAAACTGCATTTTTTATATAGGATTGTAATTTGTTATGTGTCCCCCTTACACAATAAAAGGCAAAGACATTTGAAGCCTCCGTTGTTTTTTCTTTTTTGCATTAACATTATAAATTTATAATGATTAGAATATTATTTTGAAGAATATCTCACATCGTAAGTAAGATAAAATCTTAAATAATATATAGGAGGTATGAGCCAATATATACTTATTGTTAATTTGTTTGAGCCTTAAAAATTCATGAAAATTAACATGATATAAAAATTCGAATACACGTTATCCTAACCGAACCAGAATCGATATGATCCATTAATCGTCCTATCGATCTAATTCAAAACCAGTCCGACTTGAAATTAATACAACCGACCTAAACATCATCTTGAAAAGGCAAAGACGTGTGAAGATAATTTCACATCATAAATAAAGTTAAGAGTTTGAACTATATATAAGGAATATGGTTTAATTAACTCAAAATTAATCGATCTTGAGTTGGAGTTGGAAGTTTAGAGAACTCATTAAACTATAACATGAAAACGTGAACGCAAACAAATAACAGGAAACAAAAGAGAAGCATAATTTAACAATTCTGTGGGTTTATAACCTTCATGAGCCTATTTTTTTTTTTTTTTGTCAAGCTCATGAGCCTAGCTAGTACAAGAAACTTAAAAGAAGTCCAAGGATTTTCTTTAACAGCGTAACCCAATATGATAGGCCCATAACCTCTCTCCATCAGTTTATACTTTATACATATATCGTTTCTAGTCACGTTAAGTTCTCAAAATTGTTCGTATAATATTTGAACTTGAAGTTACTTTAAACCAGAGGAAACCAAAACTCAAAACAAACTATACAAAATTTACCAAGTGTAGATAGCTCTATTGGTTGCATATTGGAAAAGAAAACCGATTGTTATTCGATATGTAAAAAAAAGTTCATGTTGAATATTCCAAAAGCATAAACTAATTTCAAAACCATAAACAAAAACTAAATATTTTTGTCATTTAAAATGTCTATAGTAGTTTTAAAAAATCATGGTGAAATTCAAACCGTAATTTTAACTTACAAGGCTACAAATCTGATCATCTATGATCTATCCATTCGAACAAGCCATTTTTGGTCTAACCAAAAAATTTCAAACCAAACAAAATTAAAAGACGTGACCACAAACACTCCTTACGCAATACCGTTGAAACGAATGTGAAGATCAGACGAAAGCAATAAATGGTAAAGTTCCAATAAACTCAAGAATGTTATAAAAAGAATGGTATAATTTATCATTTCGATAAATATTAATAAGAACAAAAATATTATACCCGATAAAGAATAAGATATTGATGAAAATAAGATTGAAAGAGAATGAATGATTTGCTATTTCTTCTTGTTGAAGTTATGAATTGTGTGTACTTACAAATGAAGGAAATGCATCATTTATATAGAAGATGAAAAGCATAAGTTAGTGTTTGGGAGTAGGTAAATGGGCTCCATATAGTGGAATGCATATAGTGAAATGCATTATTATAACACTCCCCCTTGGAGACCAGTTTTACTATGTTTCTTGACTCGTGTCTTTTGTTGCCTCGTTAAAAACCTTTCTAGGAAAAACCCATTGGGAAAAACCTTAGAAGGGCAAAAAGAGTGCAACTAGCATGCTCCCCCTCGAGTGATCAAATTTATAGATTTCGCTGATGGCGCATTCCAATGTCATATATATGCTTCTTGAACACCGAGGTAGGTAGTGATTTCGTGAAGAGATCTACAGCATTGTCGCATGATCGGACATATCTTACTTCAATGTCTTTATTCTTCTCAAGCTCTTGGGTGTATGAGAAGAACTTTGGAGGGATATATTTGGTTCTATCACTTTTAATATATCCTTCCTTTGTTTGGGCGACGCATGCGGCATTATCTTCATATAATATTGTCGGCTCCATATTTACAAGTAATCCACTGCATGATCGAATGTGTTGATATATTGACCTTAGCCATACACATTCTCTACTTGCTTCATGGAGTGCGATAAGCTCAGCATGATTTGAGGAAGTAGCTACAAGCGTTTGCTTCTGGGAACGCCAGGATATAGCGGTGCCTCCGACCGTGAAAACGTATCCTGTTTGTGATCTCGCTTTGTGCGGATCTGACAAATATCCTGCATCTGCAAAACCAACCATTTGGCTATTTGGATTTTTAGGGTAAAACAATCCTAAATCAATCGTCCTTTGAAGATATCGGAAAATATGTTTAATCCCATTCCAATGTCTTCGTGTAGGGGATGAGCTAAATCTTGCCAAAAGATTAACAGCAAATGATATATCAGGCCGAGTACAATTCGCAAGATATATGAGGGCTCCGATTGCACTTAGGTACGGTACTTCAGGACCAAGTATCTCTTCATTTTCTTCATGTGGTCGAAATGGATCATTTTCGACATTTAGTGATCTAACGACCATGGGGGTACTCAATGGATTTGCCTTATCCATATTAAATCATTTTAGCACTCTTTTGGTATATGTAGATTGATGTACAAATATACCCTTTTGAGAATGCTCAATTTGTAAACCAAGGCAGTACTTTGTCTGTCCGAGATCTTTCATTTCAAATTCCCCTTTTAAATATTCTGAGGCTTTCTGTATTTCTTCCTGAGTTCCAATTATATTTAGATCATCAACATAGACCGCAATAATCACAAATCCTGATGTTGTTTTCTTGATGAAAACACATGGGCATATTGGATTGTTCACGTATCCTTCTTTTGTTAAATGCTCACTGAGACGATTATACCACATACGTCCAGATTGCTTTAGTCCATATAATGATCTTTGCAATTTGATTGCACATAATTCTTTGGGTTTGGAACTTAATGCTTCTGGCATTTTAAACCCATCAGGGATTCTCATATAGATATCCGTATCTAATGATCCATACAGATAAGCAGTAACAACATCCATGAGACGCATCTCTAGATTTTCGCAAGCGGCTAGACTCATCAGGAATCTAAACGTTATTGCATCCATGACAGGAGAATAGGTTTCCTCATAATCTATCCCAGGTCTTTGAGAAAAACCTTGAGCCACAAGACGAGCTTTATATCTCGTAATCTCATTATCCTCATTTCGTTTCCGAACGAAAACCCATTTATGTCCAACCGGTCTTACATCTACAGGTGTAAGTACAATCGGCCCGAATACACTTCGTTTGTTTAACGAATTAAGTTCGGTTTGAATGGCTTCTTTCCATTTTCTCCAGTCATCCCTCTTTTTACATTCATATACGGACTGAGGTTCTGGATCTTCGTTTTCTTCATTTATCTCTTTTGACACAAGATATGAGAAAACGTCATCCATAATAACCATCTCATTTCGATTCCAAACTTTTCCATTATGAATATAGTTGATAGAGGTCTCATGGTTTTCTTTAGGTTCATGATGTTCCACATCTTCATTCGTTTCTTGATGTGATTCTTCCAAAGTATTTTCAGCTACTCTGGGAACATCAACCTTTTCAATTTCCCTTTTCTTCCTAGGGTTTTTATCTTTAGAACCAACAGGTCTTCCACGCTTCAGGCGTGTCCTAGACTCTCGTGTATCATCTGCTCTTCCAGATTCTGTAGGAATCTCAATTCGAGCAGGAACATTTGCAGCTGGAATGTGCGACTTAGTTACTGTCTTAGTATCTGCAAAAGCATCTGGTAACTGATTCGCTATACTCTGCAAATGCATAATTCGTCGAACTTCCAGTTCAGACTGTTTCGTAGGAGGATCGAGATGTAATAAAGATGGCACACTCCACCTTATATCTTTTCCTACTTGTTTGTTTCCTCCCCCTAGAACTGGGAATTCTTTTTCATCAAAATGGCAGTCGGCAAACCGTGCCGTAAAGACATCACCAGTTTGAGGTTCTAAGTATCTTATAATAGATGGTGAATCATAGCCAACATATATCCCTAACCTTCTTTGTGGTCCCATCTTTGTACGTTGTGGGGGTGCTACAGGCACATACACCGCACAACCAAAAACCCTTAGATGAGAAATATTTGGTTCATGACCAAATACTAGTTGTAATGGGGAATACTTATGATATGCACTTGGTCTTACTCGGATAAGTGCTGCAGCATGTAAAATTGCATGCCCCCATACACTAGGTGGGAGTTTTGATCTCATGATCAACGGTCTTGCAATTAATTGCAGACGTTTAATTAATGATTCAGCCAAACCATTTTGTGTATGAACATGGGCTACAGGATGTTCAACTTCTATTCCCGTTACCATACAATAATCATTGAAGGCTTGGGATGTGAATTCACCAGCGTTGTCTAGTCTAACTCTTTTAATTGGATAGTCAGAAAACTGAGCCTTTAGTTTGATTATCTGAGTTAGAAATCTCGCAAATGCCATATTTCGAGATGATAATAGACAAACATGTGACCATCTGCTGGATGCATCAATTAACACCATAAAATAGTGGAATGGTCCACATGATGGATGTATTGGTCCACATATATCGCCTTGAATCCGTTCAAGAAATTTTGGTGATTCTTTATCAACCTTTGTTGGAGATGGCCTTATGATCAATTTTCCAAGAGAACATGCAACACATGTCTTTCCATTCCCCTGATATACCTCCTGGGTTTTCAGTGGGTGACCATGTGAATTCTCTATGATCTTTCGCATAATTGAAATGCCTGGATGACCAAGGCGATCATGCCATAATGTGAAATCTTCTGGATTTCTTTTAACCACTAGATGTGATTCGATTGCATTTATATGAGTATAATGCAGTCCTGAAAGAAGTTTTGGAAATTTTTCCAATATAAGCCTTTTTCCAGATTTATCGGAAGTTACATACATATACTTTTTTCCATTTTCAGTCGCAGACTGAGTATCATATCCTTGAAGGTATATGTCTTTGAAACTCAACAAATTCCTTTTAGAATTCGGAGAAAATAAGGCATTTCTTATGGAAAACTTTGTTCCATTTGGCAACATAAAGTTGGCTTTACCAGTTCCTTCAATCAAGTCTGCAGGACCTGATATTGTATTCACAACGATTTTCGTTGGTTTTAAATCAGTGAAATATTTTCTATGTCTCAGAATAGTGTGCGTTGTTCCACTATCTGGTATACATATTTCTCTAATATTTCCTTTAGATATCATTCCGTTTGTTTTGCTTTCCATTTCCTGTGATCAAGATAGACACCAATAAAAGAAGAATAAATTTTATTCATTAAAAGAAAAATACACAATGATTATATATTAAATTGTTGTTAAAAAAAAAACAACATTATTTTTTCAAACAACGGAAAAGCATAATATTATACATGGCATAAACGGAGACTATACAGTAGTCTCATTACAAGCATCTTGATTATCCGCAAGGTCTGTCATTTCGGCATCATCATCAAAGTCCGAAGCGTTAAGGTATGTATCACCTTCAGGGTGTTCCATAAGATTAACTTCCTTTCCTTTGCCTTTAACTGACTCTTGGTACAATTTGCAAAGGTGCAAAGGAGTACGACACACTTTGGACCAATGGCCTTTACATCCGCATCTGTAACAAACACCTTCACGCTTCTGGGTGAAATTGTCTTTCTTTTCTTTCCCTTTGAGATTTTGTTCAGACCCATTTAAATGACCGTCCTTTTGGATTATAATTTCTCCCACGGCCACGATTAAATCGACCACCACGACCCCGGTTGGTTTGATTTCCTCTCCCCGGATACCTCACATCCGTTTGTCCACGATTTTTTCCATCCATTGCGTTCACTTCAGGGACAGCAATTGTTCCTACAGGTCGAGCGTTATGGTTTTTGATGAGAAACTCATTATTCTTCTCAGCCAACATTAGAGCCACAATCAACTCAGAAAACCTCTTGTATTTACAGTTCCTGTATTGTTCAGCAAGAACAAAATGTTCCTTATGGAATGTTAGGTAAGTTTTCTCGAGCATTTCCTCTTCGCTCACATTCTTACCACAATATTCCAATCGGGACACAATTCTTAACATGGCGGAATTATAATTATCCACCTTGTCAAAATCAAGGAACCTTAAATTTGCCCACTCATCAAGAGCATGTGGGAGAGTTATTGCCCTTTGGTTGTCAAACCTTTCTTTAAGAGCTTTCCACAGCTCTACAGGGTCTTTTGTATTCGCATAATCATGCGTTAGATTTTCATCTAGATGTTTTCTCAGAAAAATTACCGCCCTTGCCTTTGCAGGGGCAGTCGATTCTTTTTCTTCTTTAATAGTATCTAATAGAGACTGAGAATCCAGATAAAGTTCAGCATCAGTGGACCATGCTATGTAATTTTCACCAGTGACTCTGAGAGCTGGGATCTTAAGCTTTTCGATGTTTGTCATTTGTTTCTAAAAAAGTAAAATCGAAAATATTATTATTAGAAATATAACATGATTTTAGAAACCATATACATTAATTAAAATCGCAATTACAAAGAACATTAAAGCATAAACAAGTAAACCGATATTCATGATAAAATCTTCGCGAGTAAATTCTCCGGCGAAGAGACCATAAATCACGGTAAGAAATACACCGATAATAAAAATCAAAAACAAACGAAACATTTTTCTTACAAAATGAGAACTAAAAATATTTTTTGTGAAATTGTTTGGAAGAAGATGAAATGTTTGAGTGATTTTGAAAGAGTGAAATATGAGTGTATTTATAGATGAAAAATACTGTTCATAGCCGTTATATAGCCGTTTTAAAGTGAAAAAATTTTAAAAATTATTTTGAAATATTTTCTTTGTGACCGTTAAAATCGGATGAGAAAGAAAAATTATTCTGAAAATATTTGATAATCAATCAGATAAATTTACCAGTTCAAATATTAATTTTAGAAAAAAACTGGTTGAATATTATATATACTAGACATAAAATTAACATAGAAGTAATAACAAGGTTATGGTGAAAAAGTCATCCAAGAGAGAATACTAAATAAATAATTAAAGCAATAGATAAATTTTCAGGGTGGTTGAACCGATCATAAATAATTAAAACAGTAAATAAATAAATTATGGTGTGTAAAACAACCATAAGAATAAATAAATAATCAGGCGGTAAACCGACCATAAATAATTAAAGCAGTAAATAAATAAATTATGGTGTGTAGAATAACCATAATAATAAATAAATAATCAGGCGGTAAACCGACCATAAATAATTAAAGCAGTAAATAAATAAATTATGGTGTGTAGAACAACCATAATAATAAATAAATAATCAGGCGGTAAACCGACCATAAATAATTAAAGCAGTAAATAAATAAATTATGGTGTGTGAAACAACCACATAGAATTATTATGGAGGCGGTAGTCCGCACACCAAATGGTACAATAAGTATGCGTATGAAAATTGAGCTTTTTAGAGT
The DNA here is from genome assembly GCA_964056655.1 of Arabis hirsuta. NCBI lineage: Eukaryota > Viridiplantae > Streptophyta > Magnoliopsida > Brassicales > Brassicaceae > Arabis > Arabis hirsuta. The sequence goes on from OZ053298.1 coordinate 49,522,989, forward strand.
GATCGTGCTGATAACGTGTTATAAAAAGAATGGTATAATTTATCATTTCGATAAATATTAATAAGAACAAAAATATTATACCCGATAAAGAATAAGATATTGATGAAAATAAGATTGAAAGAGAATGAATGATTTGCTATTTCTTCTTGTTGAAGTTATGAATTGTGTGTACTTACAAATGAAGGAAATGCATCATTTATATAGAAGATGAAAAGCATAAGTTAGTGTTTGGGAGTAGGTAAATGGGCTCCATATAGTGGAATGCATATAGTGAAATGCATTATTATAACAAAGAATATGTTTTGTTGCATTCAAAAACTCGAACTTAAAAATGGCACGTGGAATTTCTGGAAATTTCTGTGTTACAAAACGTCCACGTCATCAATAAGATTGATCAAGATTTGTAAAGAGAGAGAGAGAAAAAAAAGCAAAAAACGACATGCAAGGTAACGTCGTGAGAATGAGACAGCACGATGTACTTTGAAGGAAAAAGAGTTAATACGGAATACAAACAAAGCTACTTCCACTTCACGTCACCACTTATCTACTTCCACGTCACTCTTTTTTTTTCCACCACTTCTTTTATTTTTTTAAATTCCCTCAATAAATTTAAAACCTGGGCCAGTGTAACGTCCGTGTTCTACAGTTTGGCCGACGCAGACAAAAAATCGAGATGCGATGGGCAGTTTTGGCTGAGAGAATTGAATTTGGTGAAGTAAACTGAGCTGGGCAGTTGAATCCGACCTGGACTAATTTTTCGGAGTCGCGATCTGATTTCATACAAGGCGGTTACCGTGGTCGGATTCGAACAGGACGGTTACTGCGGTCTGTTTCGGACAAGGTAGTTGTGGTAGACTGCGGATCGAGCTGGAAATGTGCTAAGGCCTTTTGGTGGGAACGGTTACTGAACCAAAGACGCGCTGGTTTAATGAAAACACGTGGAAACAGTTATTTGTGGGCCTTAGACGCAGAATTATGCGGGAACGGTTATCTGGCGGTTTCTGAGGAGGTTTATCAAGGCAAACTTACCCATTGCCTTAGTTTTTACGCGGAGAACGAAAGGAAAAAACTTATAAAGATTTTCAGAGAGTTTTATCGAGAGAAAAGAAAGAATACTCGAGAATTCGTGAAACACTCGAGCGTGGATAACTTAGACCGTGTCTAGGTGTGATGGCGATAAGGGAAAACTGGAGTATCAAGGTGTTAGACCGACGCATGGTAGCTTGATTGTCTCGGTAATTCAAGTGGAACAAATGTTGGAGAAGCGTATCTGGCCGTGATCAGTACTGTGGAAGTTGGGCCAGACGCGAACCTTAAAGATATCCCGGTGGTAAAGGACTTTGAGGATGTGTTCAAAGCGTTGAGTGGTTTACCACCAGCTCGTTCTGATCCGTTTACGATCGAGCTCGTGTCTAGAATAGCTCCTATATCTAAGGCTCCCTATCGAATGGCTCCGGCAAAGATAGCCGAGCTAAAGAAACAGCTAAGTGACTTGATGGACAAGAGTTTCTTGAGACCAAGCAGTTCACCGTGGGGCGCACCGCTACTGTTTGTCAAGAAGAAAGACGGTAGTTTCATATTAGGTATCGACTACCGCGGGCTGAATAAAGTGACTGTAAAGAACAAGTACCCTCTTTCAAGGATTGACGAGTTGTTGGATCAACTCAGAGGTGCTACTTGGTTATCTAAGATTGATTTGGCGTCGGGTTATCATCAGATGCCGATAGATGAACCGAATGCTCGGAAGACTGCTTTCCAGATAAGGTATGGGCTGTACAAGTTTGTGGTAATGCCCTTCGGATTGACGAATGCGCCAGCGGTATTTATGAAGTTGATGAACAACATGTTCAGAGATTGCTTGGATGAATTCGTGATCATCTTCATAGATGACATCCTGGTTTACTCGAAGAATCAGGATGAGCATGAAGCTCATTTACAAACCGTGATGAATCGGCTAAAGGAACATCATTTGTTCGCAAAGCTTAGCAATGTATCTTCTGGAAACAGGAAATTGGATTTCTAGGCCATGCGGTCTCGGACAAGGGAATGTCCGTGGATCCAAAAAAGATTAAGACAATCGCAGATTGGCCGCGGCCTAGGAATGCCTCAGAGATAAGGAGTTTTCTGGGTTTGGCTAGTTACTACCGCAAGCATGGCGTAACCTATGAGGTGACTAACGGAAAAGGATGTTCAGTTTGTTTGGTCAACAGACTGTGAGAAGAGTTTCTCTAAGCTGAACGAAATGCTTACGAGTACTCCGGTGTTGGCGCTGTCTAAGGCCGATATGCCTTATGTGGTCTACACTGATGCATCACGTGTGGGACTTGGATGCATTCTGATGCAAGAGGGAAAAGTGATCGCTTATGCTTCACGACAGTTAAGGAAACATGAAGGAAACTATCCGACTCATGACCTCGAGATGGGTGCGGTAATTTTTGCGCTTAAAATTTGGAGATCTTATCTTTACGGTGCAAATGTCTGAGTATTTACGGATCATAAGAGTTTGAATTGAATCAAAGGCAAAGAAGATGGATGGAAATGGTTGCCGACTATGACATGGATATAGCTTACCATCCGGGTAAGGCTAACTTGGTGGCTAATGCCTTAAGTCGTAAGAGGGTTGTGGTGGATTCTGAGAAAAACATGGAAGGGCTGGTTCACATGGTTAGGACTTTGCGGTTAAATGCTTTGAGTGATGAAAGGGAACCGTTGGGACTCGGAGCTGCGAATCATGCTGACTTGCTGACAAAGGTTCGGTTGGCTCAAGAGTCGGATAAGAATCTGAAAAAAGCAGTAGAGAACGACCAGGCCGAGTATAAGACTTCAAAGAACGGGATGATCGTGGTGAATGAGCGAGTGTGCGTTTTGAATGACAAGGAACTACGGGATGAAATTATCAAAGAAGCATATCAGTCCAAACTTTCAATTCACCCCGGATCTACTAAGATTTACCAAGACTTGCAGCGGTACTATAATTGGGTCAGAATGAAGCGAGACGTAGCTAAGTGGATAACTGCGTGTCCAATCTGCCAGATGGTTAAGGTGGAACATCAAGTTCTGAGTGGACTGTTGCAGAGTCTACCGATTCCAGAATGGAAGTGGGATATGATCACAATGGATTTCGTGACTGGGTTACCATGTGTGGATGACAAAGATGTGGTCTGGGTGATCGTGGATAGGTTGACTAAGTCTACACACTTTGCGCCGATCAACAAGATGGATAATGCGACAGTGTTGGCTATGCTTTACGTTAAGGAAATTATGAAGTTACATAGATTGTCGGTGAGTATTGTGTCCGACTGAGACTCGAAATTTAACTCAACCTTTTGGAAAGCGATGCAAAAATCGATGGGGACTAAGATCCATATGAATTCTGCTTACCATCCGCAAACTGATGGGCAGTCAGAGAGAACAATCTGAACACTCGAGGACTTGTTGCGAGCGTGTATTATGGATTAGGGTGGGGAATGGCAGTTGTATCTGTACTTGGCAAAATTATCTTACAATAATAGTTATCACGCTAGTATTAGAATGTCACCTTTGTATGGGTGGTCGTGTAAGACTCCGGCGTGTTGGACTCAAGTGGTGGAGTGGAGCATCTTTGGCCGAGACTTTGTGGAGGAAACCGCGGAAAAGATAAGGTTCCTAAAGCTTAAGATGAAAGAAGCTCAAGATAGGCAGAAAAGTTATGCGGTAAACGTCGCAAAGTGTTGGAATTTGAAGTTGGTGACATGGTTTATCTCAAAACAGTCACGTATAAGGGTAAAGAGTGGGCAATGAAGAATGCTAAGTTGAGCCCAAAGTACATGGGACCATATAGGATTATAAAACGATTCGTTCCGGTGGCTTACGAGTTGGATTTGCCACCAAAGATGAAAACCTTTCATAAGGTGTATTGCATTTCCATGCTAAGGAAATGTATAAGTGATATATCATGGTTTTTACCCACTTTTGACCATGATATAGGTTCGTTTTTATCAAGTCTTTTTGGTGTTTTCGAGTCTTTTTGAGTCTTTGTAGATTAAAGGACGATTGAAGCTTAATGGAAGCTTTTGGAGCATTTTGGAGCATCGAGAAAAGAAGAGCCGAAGTGATCAAGTCGGAGTTGAGTTTTATTACCCATGTCGATCGACACGGACCTGTGTGTCGATCGACATGAGTACTTCTGACTTGAAGATTGAAAAATTTCTTTTTTGGCCCACGAAGCCCATAAGCTTACAAGAAGCCCAATCCGAATTTTTAGATTTTATATGTAGTTTTTCCTTAGATTTTTAGGGATCATCTTGTTTTTAATTGAGACTGGGGAGAGGAGAGCTTTTAAGAGATTTCAGACTTCAGACTTTCAGATTTCGAACCCTTCTGTATCTCTAACTCTATCTTTTATGCAAATTTATCCATTCATAATGTTTACTGCATCTATGTCTGAGTAGTTTGCTTGTTAGGTTTAGGGTAATTCAAAGATTTGATGAGAAATTGATAGGATTGAACCCTATTAGGATTTATCTTTATGTTCTTCATCTAGATTGATTTAACTCTGATTTTAGGATTGATCAACTGAAATTGGATATCTTAGGTTGCTTTAATAGATGCGAAAGTATTATTAACAACCGGACATAATCTTAGATGAGCAAAATTATCTATTCGCAAAGAAATTTGGCTTAGTAATTTTGTGAACAATTGAACCTGAATTTAATGCTTGATTTTATTCACTAAGTTTGCAAAGAAATTTGAAATTTAGGGATTTAGTCATAGATAATCTCTGCAACGGAAGTTGATTGGTTTTATATTCGTGTTTGAGTTCTAGAACTGTGCTTAACAAATCCTAACCGTTTTTATCCCTATGTCGATCGACACGGACATCTGTGTCGATCGACACGACCGTATTTCAAGTCATTCCTGCGAATTACCCTTGGCCTAACTTTTTGTCTAATTGATTTCAAGAACTTTATCATCACTCACTGTTTACTTTGCTGTTTATTTTACATTATTACATTGTTGCTTAGCCTGATTTGAATTCATAATTGATTGTGTGAATTGATTTTCTGTGGATTCGATCCCTAAGTACTACTACGATATCTTAATTTGAGAGAGTAGCTCAGGGTAAATTTGAGCATATCAATAAGGGACAGTGACAACGTGATGACTAAACCACCTTCGGATCTGCGTGCGAACTTAACTATCGAAGACAGGCCAGTCTAGATCTTGAATAGGAAATTGAAGCCGGAGGGAAGAAAGAAAGTGAAAATGATCCAAGTCATTTGGGATTGTGATATGGATGAAGAGATAACTTGTGAACCAGAGGAAAGGATGAAAGCCGATTTCCCTAAGTGGTTTGATAAGTTTAAGGAAGATGCGGGTAAGGGAAAGAAGATTCGGGGACGAATCTCAAGCTAGTGGGGTGAATTGTAATGTCTGTATTCTACGGTTTGGTCGATGCGGACAAGAGATCGAGACGCGATAAGCAGTTTTGGCCGAGCGAATTGAATTCGGTGAAGTAAACTGAGCTGGGCGGATTTTTTGGAGTCGCGATCTGATTTCATACAAGGCGGTTACCGTGGTCGGATTCGAACAGGACGGTTACTGCGGTCTGTTTCGGACAAGGTAGTTGTGGTAGACTGCGGATCGAGCTGGAAATGTGCTAAGGCCTTTTGGTGGGAACGGTTACTAAGCCAAAGACGCGCTGGTTTAATGAAAACACGTGGAAACGGTTATTTGTGGGCCTTAGACGCAGAATTGTGCGGGAACGGTTATCTGGCGGTTTCTGAGGTGGTTTATCAAGGTAAACTTACCCATTGCCTTAGTTTTTACGCAGAGAAAGAAGAAAAAATTCAGAGAGTTTTATCGAGAGAAAAGAGAGAATACTCGAGAGAATTCTCGAAAGACTCGAGCGTGGGTAACTTAGATCGTGTCTAGGTGTGACGACGATTGTGTCTGGGAATCTGGATGATTGGCAGGACTTTGTGTTCGAGAGATCATGGCGACAAGTGGTGTCAGAACTGGAACGGTTCAAGGCAAATCGAATCTGAGTAACTAAGTTAAGTGCGTGACCGTGGGCCTAAGTCTAGGGTCGTTTCTTGCATAGATTCATCTAGTCTTGTCTATTAGGGTGATTTCCGACTATTTGTTTATCTGTTTCTTGCTTGATCGTGACGATTGATCCCTTTCACCGAGAGTCTAGATCAGGCAATACGCTTAGGGGCAGCGATGCTCGCTAAGACTTGTCGGGTTGCGGGAAGACTGCTCCGTGACTTGGGATAATCAGGCCTACAAGTGACTGATGCGATGAGCATGATTGACTGATGATATTGACTGTTTGATTGCGATATCTATTCTGTGGCAAAGTGGGACGGGATGACCGCTCTCAATAAGCAATTTTGTTGCTTATGCCTCATTTGTGGATGCAGGTAAAGAGATTTCCCGTGAAGGGAATCCGAATGTTTGAGCCGCGATGACTAAGGCTGGAAAGGGGAGGATGGTGGATTGAATCGGGTAGACAGGTCTTTTACGATGTAGTAGCTTATGTAGCAAACTAATTATTATAATTGAACTTCACGATTTAATCTAAGTATTGATGTTTATGATTAAAAAATCTTGTCTAGATCGAAAATACATGAAAAATGACTATATAAAAAAAAATGTTGAAAAACCTATAAGATTAATCTGAAATGGCCAAATCTGACCGAAACGAACCAATCCAGAACCTCAATGCGGTAAGGAAATTTGGATAAGGGCGTTTAACCCAGGCCACCAAAGTTTCCACTAATTGGTCAATTTTTTCCGGTCACAAGATAAACGAATTTAATACTTATTTTGTTTTTTTCCTTTTTTCTATCGTTTGCATTTACTAACTTTTAGAACGAAACATATCAGTTTGAGAAAAGTCGCACTAAAAAGACAAAGAAGAAGATTAGATCTAAGATTTTTTTTTTTTTGTGGCTAAAATCTAAGAAAATTTAGAGGTGATTAACATATGAAAAATTGAATGAGATTTAAAGATTTAAAGGGCAGTGAAATCTTTTTGGACCCTACGTGTTGATAAAATAAAAAAATAATACTCAAGGGTCATGTTTTGAGTTCTCTTTTCCAATCTGTAGTTTAGATTTCTCCCATTATAAAAGGGTTTTGAGTTATTTCAATATTAGTTTTTTACTATTATTCAAAATTTAAAACTAGTGATAGTATTTTTAAAACAAAACCTTTAAAATATGGTATTTTTTAGAATCAACTATTTTCTTTTCACTTAGTTCTAACGTAATAGAGAATGTTATGATCCGTGGAGTTACCGAACAAACGATTAAAAACTGAAATTACTAGAACGTTTTTCCACGTGCAATCACAATAAGTTTAAAGGTTTTTAAACTGAAATTTACTATAACGTTTTTCCACTTAGCTCAATAAGTTTACATTATTTTTTCTTTTCTGTAAAGTATTAAACTTTGGAAAATCAATATTGATACACTTAACTTGTTCAAAAAAAAAAAATATTGATACACTTAATGTTGAAATTTGTGGGTGTTATGAGCTCTGATGTGAAGTACTTTCGATGTCCAAAGTCTAAAAGAAAAGGCGAGAAAGCCGAAAAAAAAAAAGGCGAGAAAAAGAAAACATTTAGCTTACCAACTGATAATAATTACTGTATAATCCCTTATCCATATTCATCTTTTTGGCAAAACTTTGAATTATAGTGTAATAGTACAACCTCATCATTCTTCAAAGCGTGATCTCTTTCGAAGGATGAATGGTAATATACACTAATTTATTTTTTTTAAACATGTTGAGGATGTACTATTACACTAATTTGTCCGATTATCCAATTATGTTGAAACCAAACTAATTCTCAAAAACATGTAAAAATAATCGGATATATTTTCTATGTAATGTGTTTATTGTTTAAAATGGCTAATCATAATTGCACGTAATAAAACCAATTTGAATTCTAGTTCAAATTCACATAACAATTTTTTTACGATACCACCATAAATTAGTTAGCTAATGAATAATTGTTGTTTAACTAGATTTATATTTCTGCTGATTTTTTTACACCTATATGGCTATATCTCTGCTTATTTTATTAATTAATAATAGTGTCGAAATATCAGATATGTGTTGAGGCTTAATTAAACCACGTTGAGATTATATTTTTGTCGAATTATATTGAAAAAACAAATTCTCCAAACAAATAACAAAAATCATGCATAACAATTAATTTTGCACAATGATTGGAATATTTTTACACGCGTGTCTTCGTATGTGGTTTATTCGTCTTAAAAGTCAAAAATGTTCGATGGATTATTTTACCATCCATTGTTCCACGTTTTCAATTTCATGATTTCGTGCGTGCTAATTAAAAGTTAATTTTACGTATGCAATACATATAATTACTTATTATTACTGATAATCCTACGTGTTTAATTTAACAAGGATGAATTCTGATAAAGTTAATTACCTTTTGTTATCAAGAAAAAAGTAAATATATAACATAGTATATATAGTTTATATTATTTCTCCGACGAACAAGTGTCACTTGATAAAATCTTTCGCACAAAACCCTAATCACACACCTATGTAATCTCTGATCCATGGCTATCTAGACCGTCTTTTTATGGATATGTGCATTGTAACATGATCTCGATATAAAAGTTTTTTCATAGAAGAATATTTTTAATGTTTATACAATTAAAATGGAATCCAAATAGTCTAAAACGGTTTTGCTAGGATATATATATCTTTTTTTTCGTAAGAAACCCATTTTCCTATGTCTTTTTTTTTGTTTTGGTTAAAAATTTCCAATGTAAAATTGCTACATGTTTTTACGGAGTCAACGTCCATTAACTCGGGATCATGTTAAAGTATGCAGGTTCATTGAATTATTACATTTTCTAAGATAAAATAGTATTACATTCACTTTGTAGTACATATACACACAATGTCACAATTAAATTCAGCCAATTTATAAGTATGGTGAGAAGAATAAATTAATATATATGGTATATGTCAGTGGATATATATCCATGCTTATATAATTAATAAATGTTGACGCATGTGTAATCACATGTATATGTATGTGTGTATGTGTTTTTGTGACCGGCAAGATGAGTAGGCAAGAGATAATGCGTGCCCTACAAATCTTAATTTTCTCACTTTGTAAAGCAAAAAGAAAAAAAAATTTAGTTGCAAGCCACTTACGATCACTATTGCTTTCGTGATTATGCTCATTGAGTTATCCATTAAACTTTAAATAATTTAAATGACGTTAACAATTTTTTGAAAATATAAGCTTATATTTCCGTTAGCAATTATCAAAACCAAATTTTGTCCTTTTGTAACAGTGACTAAGAAATTAGTTAGGACTGATCCGAAATCCTATCAAAAGGACAAAAGTCTATTCATACAAAACTCTATAAACGAAATCATGTCACCGTTTTGTTTTTGCATCTCTATTTTCTTCCTCAAACAGAAATTAGCTTAATTAATTCGAATTTCGCTTATTAGGAATTTTGGCAAAATCACACTCCGACGAAAAGATATATGAATTTCGGCCAATAAACCTTGGTTTTACTTTTGTGCATAACCACGTTTTCACCATGTGGGTTGGAAACTACAACAGATTGCCTACTAGATCAAGGTTAGTCGCTTGAGGAATGCAGGTCCCAAAGGAATGTTGTCTTTACTCCACCTTTGAGGAAACCAGAGACCATATCCTTCTGACTTGTGCTTACAGTTTAGAGGTTTGGAGACTAGTACTAACGTCACTAAACCCTCCTCCGAATATGTTCACAAACTGGGCTGAATTGATGTCTTAGATTAAAGAAAACTCTACAGTGGCTCCTTCGACACTTAGGAAGCTTGTTGTTCATGCCACTATCTTCCATCTGTGCAAACAACGAAACAATGTTCTACACAACAATATCTTCGTGCCAGCAGCTGTCATCTTCAAGGTTATTGAACGAGAGGTTCTCAACTCTATTTCTGCAAGAAGACATAGATGACTAAGATAATCACCATGATTTCCCAAAACCGTTTAGTATATTATTTTGTTTTTTATTACTTTTCTGGCAAAGTAGTATAGATTATGTGGATGATTGGTTGATCTTTAGGTCCATCCTACAACTTTATTTTTTCAAAAATCATCATATCCTTACCAATTAGGTTGTAGCTTTATTTTTTAAAACTACATATTTTTTTATTATTCTTACCAATCATGAGGTAATTTTCTTTTTCAAAATTACAACCTAAAAAAAAAACTTTTTTTTCTTGCTGTAATTTTTTTTTTTGCTGTAACTAGTAAAAAACGTAAAGCCCTATATTTTGAGCTTTAAAAGTTGTGATTATAAAAAACACATACATATTAGATCAACTCAACATGTAAATAGAATTATCGACATTAAGAAAATGGAAAATCAAGAGATAAGCAAGAGAAATACCTAATTGAAAGAACTCATGAAATTTTAAACTTTGTTTTAATTTTAAGATTGTTGGATTTTTTTAATGATGTTACTTATTATGAATGATTCATAAGTTTATTATTTATTATGTTGAAAGCAGCATAAAATTTCTAAATTATAACAATTTTTATGTACATAAATTAATTTAATTAAAACTACAGTACATATCTTATAGTTACCAATCGTGTTTTTATTTTAATATAGTTATAGCTACAGCTTTATGTACAGCTACAACCAAAATATTTACAGCAAAAATTCTACAGCAATTAATCTACAGCTACAGCCGAACCAATCACCCACTATAGATTTGCTTATAAAATTTAATGTTCATTTCTAATAATATTTACTTTTTAACAAACAAAAAAAGTCATTACCCAAGTTATGCTATAACAAAAATTGTTGTTTCTGATCTTATTTCACCTTCATCTTCTATTAAAATTACATCTTTAAACAAAATCTAATACTAGGATTTTTTTCATGATATGTTTGGACGAATTATAATTTTTCGAATAGTTGGGTAGAGTTTTAATTTCCCTTTTTCGTCTTCAGCACATATCTATCAGGAAACAAAATAAGAGGTGTAGAGGCAAAGGAGTTTGATATTCTTCTTAAATAAGATGCATGCACCTTATAAGGGACAAAGGTGGATTGTTCTTTAGACAAAAATATGCAATATATTATCTTTACCCAAAAACAGAAAAATATGCAATTCAAGTGGGAAGAGAGAGATCGCGAGAGGTTGATTTTGACTCTTATATTTTGATTATATATATGTATTGTGATGCTTTGAAACAATTGTCAAGTTACGGCGCCAATTCCATCCATAATAATATTATCTTACAACCAAAAGTTGTCGCACCATTTCCACGATGTACATCTCCGGCTGCACTGAATATGCTAAATAATACTTTTATACAGTGATCATTTTCTATTTTTTTTTAATATAAAAATTATCATTCTCTATTAAAAGTCCGACTCTATATATCAAACAGCATATATTTTGAAATACACTTAATTTAAAATAGTATAAAAACCTCACAGCGATTATAGATTGCTTTACGCCTCTAGCTACCATAATGATCAAAACGAAACACGGTTTTTTTTTTCTCATATATAATATTATGAAGGAACATGTTCTAGAAATGAATGCAACTAATTTTCTTTTTCAAAAAAAAAAAAAACATGTTCTAGAAATAATGTACATTCACAAACTATCTAGAAATATTAACTTTTTACTTTTAATTTTAGTTAAAATTCCCCATTCATAGTTTATAGATCCGTACGTAATTTAAGAGTTTATTTGAAAAAATTCATAAAATGATATCCATATTCTGATGAATAAGCTCCGGTAAACAACCAGTGGCGGAGCCAAAATTTGTTTTTACCGGAGTCAATATTAATATAATTATATAAATTTGTTTTATTTAAAAAAATTATTACTATAAAATCTAAACAATTTAGGCATTACTATTTTTTAATAAATAAAATAGACCCAACAATGTCATTAACCTCATAATTATAGTTGTTTTTTGATAAAATATATGTAGTTTTTTAAACTACTTTTTGAATAAAATATACAAGTGATCACCCCCCTCCGTATACAAGTTTTTAAAATTACTTAACAATTTGAATAAAATATACAAAGTTCATTTCGTAGTTTAACATGGAAAGAGGTACAGTCTATGCTTATAAATGAAAAAAAAAATAACAAAAAGAGAGTGCAAAGACAAGATTTAAACTTTGGTCAAGGGGGTCAACTTTAGTATTTCAAACTAAATCAACTACCAAATACCAAATAATTAAGCCCACAAATGAAATTTTATGAAATTTGTAGGGGTCAACCCCCCTCCGTATCAAATAGCTCCGCCCCTGTAACCAACCCAAAATTGTGTATATGACTCACAAAAATGTATACTCTCAATAGATGCAATGGCAGTGATATATACGTCTAAATACACACAACAGGCATATACAGTACACTATTTTGGATTGGACTAAATTGTTTAGATAAAAAAAATTTAATGAAGAGCAAAGAGTATATATATATTTTCCTTCGATATTTTTATATATTTAGTTATATATAATTTAATGAAGTTTTGTTTGAAGTTTAATATTTAGTTATATTATTGATATGTTAACCTGCATGCATGAAACCAAAACAAAATAGTTAGATTGCCATTGAAATAACTCTGGATTTTACTTATAATTCAAACATTGTAACTTTTACCTATAATTCAAACACTGTAACTTTTCTCAGTAGATTATCTAATTACAAAAGTAAGATGATCACAGTTAGTTTTAGTTTACCATTGGATGGTGGCACAGTTGGATCTACCATTAGAAGATTTGGTTGTGTTGATAGATGACGGTTGTGTTCAATATAAAATATTTTGAAATACTCAAGAGATCTTTTAAATGGTTAAATATGCAAATACTCACTATCTTTTATAATACAATATGTTCAGACCCAAAAAAGATAATATAGTGAATGTAAATGGCAATAGAGGAATCTCGCGGAATTGTAGAATTTGGTAGAATTTTGATAAATTTTTGCGGAACCTAACAGAATAACTTTTAACTTAAATGGTAATTGCAAAATATGGCAGACTCAGAATTTTTAAAAATAAATAAAAAAATTAAAAGTTATGAAGATAAACATTCAAATTGTGTGTATAAGTTAAATATTTATATTTATAAATATATTAAATTTTTTATTTTATTTTAATGAAGTATCTTCTAAACCCAACTTATTTTTTATATTTGTTTAACAAAATTAATAAGTATTTTTTATTATTAACTACTAAAATTAGTAAATTTTTAAAAATTTATTCATTTATAATATTAGTAATTTATTAAATAAAGAACATAAAAATTAAACGTGTTATAAACTTATATAGACGTGTTAAAAATTAGTCAAAACTTATACTAGTTTTATGTCTATAGAATGAAGGTGTTATAAACTTATATAGACAAACGTAAAATATATTCATGATTCTTTTTGTGTTTTTGTTTTTGTTTTGGTTTTTTTTTTCATTTGGCTACTATTATACATTGATTTTCACAGTTGTATCTATAAGTCTCTGATAATTCTTTTATTTTTACTATCATTTTTAATGTCCAATTCATGATAGGACACAATTCCACAACAATAATCTTAAATTCTAACTGGTGTAAATTAATAACAATATTCCACCATTCCACCTGATTCCATAAACTTTCTTACACCAGTTATTTAAGGCATCTCTATTGTTTTAAGCATTACCAGTTCTCGTTTGTAACAGATTTATCATTTTCCGTTCATTTGTATTTTGCTATCGATAAATTTTACCAGATCGATCGATTTTAAAATAAATCATGTGTTCATTTTATTGACAGTTTCGATTGCAAGTTTGGGAAGAGTTTTGAGTTTGATTGATAGTTGGCCTTAAAACAACAAGATTCTGGAGAAGTTGTATCATTATAACTTACAGTAAGTAACCAAAAGAGTAAATGAATGTGGAATTATTATTTTTTTTTTTAAATTTAAAATCCCAATTGAAGAACCAAAAAAAAAAAAAAAATTGCATTATCTATTTTAAGATCCGTTTGCCCATAATAACCCACAACAAAAAGACATGTATCTAAAGAAAAAAAAAAATCAAGAAACAAAAAAATAGAAAGTAAAGAGCAGAAGAATGTCAGCATCACGTGGCTCTCTCTCCTCCCAACACAATCTTCTTCTTCCTTCTTCCTCCCTAAATCTCCTCTCTCAATTTTTGCTTCCTCCTCCTCCTCCTCCTCCCATGGCTTCCTCCACCACCACCACTCTCTCCGATCTCCCTGACGTCATCTTATCCAACATTTTCGCTCTCGTCTCCGATTCTCGAGCTCGCAACTCACTCTCCCTCGTCTCCCACAAATTCCTCGCTCTCGAAAGATCAACTCGTTCTCTCCTCACTCTCCGTGGCAACGCTCGTGATCTCCACGCCATTCCTCGTTGTTTCCGATCGATTTCTCACGTCGATCTCTCTTTCCTCTCTCCATGGGGTCACTCTCTTCTCGCTACTCTCCCAATCGATCACCAATCCCTACTCGCTCGCCATCTCCAGCTCTGTTTCCCTTCCGTCGAGACTCTCACCGTTTACTCTCGATCTCCGACTTCTCTCGATCTCCTTCTTCCTCAATGGCCGAGGATTCGTCACATCAAGCTCGTTCGATGGCACCAACGCGAGTCTCAGATCTCTTTAGGCGGCGATTTCGTACCTATCTTCGAACACTGTGGTTACCTCGAGTCTCTTGATCTCTCTGCTTTCTATCACTGGACGGAAGATTTACCTCCGGTTCTACTCCGTTATGCTGACGTGGCGGCGAGGCTTAATCGATTGGATCTACTCACGGCGTCTTTCACTGAGGGATACAAATCGAGCGAGATCGTCGATATCACTAAACTTTGCCCTAATTTGAAGGATTTTCGTGTAGCTTGTACGTTTGATCCCAGATACTTTGAATTCGTCGGAGACGAGACTCTCTCCGCCGTAGCTACCAGTTGCCCTAAGCTTACGGTTCTACACATGGTGGATACGGCGTCGCTGGCGAACCCTAGGGCGATTCCAGGTAACGATTCCGGCGATTCAGCGGTCACGACGGGGACGTTGATCGAGGTTTTCTCAGGTTTGCCGCATCTAGAGGAGCTTGTGCTTGATGTAGGGAAGAACGTGAAGCATAGTGGTGTGGCTTTAGAGGCATTGAATAGGAAATGTAAGAAGCTAAGAGCATTGAAGCTAGGACAGTTCCAAGGTGTTTGCTCCGCCACTGAATGGCGGCTCGACGGTGTGGCTTTATGCGGAGGATTACAGTCGTTGTCGATAAAAAACTCCGGCGATTTGAGTGATATGGGTTTGGTGGCTATAGGGAGAGGATGTTGTAAGCTGAGTAAGTTTGAGATTCACGGTTGTGAGAATGTAACAGTGAAGGGGTTAAGAACTATGGTTACTTTACTGAGAAAGACTTTGATTGATGTGAGTATATCTTGCTGCAAGAATCTAGATGCATCAGCTTCGATAAAGGCGATTGAGCCGATTTGTGATCGGATCAAGAAACTGCATATAGATTGTGTGTGGTCTGGTTCAGGGGAGGAAGAAGAAAGGGTTGAAACAAGCGAGACGAATTACGAGGATGATGGTGAGGAGAGGAGCCAGAAGAGGTGCAAGTATTCGGAGGAGGAGGAAGAATTACACTGTTTGTCGTTTCCAAGCAGTGATGGGAATGGTTTCTGTTCTGAAGACAGAGTATGGGAGAAACTTGAGTATCTGTCTTTATGGATCAGTGTTGGAGAATTTCTGACACCATTACCTATGACTGGTTTAGATGATTGTCCGAATTTGGAAGAGATTAGGATCAAGATAGAAGGAGATTGTCGAGGTAAACGCAGGCCAGCCGAGCCAGAGCTCGGGTTAAGCTGTCTCGCTCTCTATCCAAAGCTCTCGAAGATGCAATTAGATTGCGGAGACACAATCGGTTTCGCATTGACCGCACCACCAATGCAGATGGATTTGAGCTTGTGGGAAAGATTCTTCTTGACTGGAATCGGAAACTTGAGCTTGAGCGAACTCGATTATTGGCCCCCACAAGACAGAGATGTTAACCAGAGGAGTCTTTCGCTACCCGGTGCAGGTCTGTTACAAGAGTGCTTAACTCTAAGGAAGCTTTTCATACATGGAACAGCTCATGAACATTTCATGAATTTTCTGTTGAGAATCCCAAACTTAAGAGATGTGCAGCTTAGAGAAGACTATTATCCAGCGCCGGAGAACGATATGAGCACGGAGATGAGAGTTGGTTCGTGTAGTCGATTCGAGGACCAATTGAACAGCCGAAACATCATTGACTGAAAACTAAACAGTGAGTTAGTTACTCTTCACACTCTATATATATATAAATGTAAACTAACTTCAAAAACTAGTATTTTTGTTTATTTGCAAATGTGTCGATTTATATATGTTTGTAAAAGGAAAGAGTAAAGACAATAATGTATAATTTGCAATGATCAATATGATTCAGAAAAGGACATTTTTATTCAGAACTCAATAAAGATGCCGGAGAACAGACTGAGTTTATAACACAGATGCAAAAATTACATCTAATGACTCAAGACTTTTATATAGAGAAAGAACAAAACAATTTTCAAAGCGAATACTCGCATATCGCTAGCTCGGCCAGTATCTCTTTACAGCTCGGTCTTTGCTCTGGTTCCGACCAACAAGCTACAACAAGGCAAAGATTTCATAAGCATCTGTTTACTGCATAAAAAACAGTTAGGGTTCTAAGAGAAACAACAGTTAGTTTTTGAGGAGTAACTAACCTGCAATAAGCTTGCTTAACGGTCCATCAGGTATTTCTAGCCGAGCTCCCTCGTTTGAAACAGTTTGAATGATCTGAAAACAAGAAATTGTAGGAACCGGGTTTAGATTCGATGTTTTGTTTAGTTACCAAGTGTTGTTCTTGTCAACGAACATACTCTATCTTTTGGTACTCCTTCCCAGGGCTTGGTTAGAGTGCAGAGCTCCCACATTATGACACCAAAGCTAAAGATATCGTATTTTTGAGACAGGGTTCATTGCGGATAACTTCAGGAGCCATCCACTCAGGAGTTCCTGCAGGTTCAGTGTCCTTCACCGTCATGTCTTTCATAATTCTTGAGAGACCAAAATCACAGATCTTGACTTTCCCTTGGTCGCTCAACAAGCAGTTCGCACTCTTTAGATCGCGGTGGACTATCCCCATCCGATGTATGCACATCAAACCCCTTTGAAAACATAGAAATACAAATGATTACAACTCATGACTCTGTTTCAAGTTGTTGATCTGGTGAAAATCTGAATGGGGAAGTATTCAATATAGAAATAAAATACCTGCAAATGTCGCGCAGCATCTGTAGTTTCCTTTTCCAGCTTAAGTCCTTCTTTTCTCCAGGCGAATAGAGCTTATGATACAAGGACCCGTTTTCCATTAACTCTGTGACTAGTGATAACTGAGGAGGCTTTGTGCATGCTCCAAGAAACAGAATAACTACAAATAGACGAGATATGTCTCTGTTACTTAAAAAAACATTATCTAACAAAGTAATGCAGAAGAATCGTTGGACAAGTAATCGAAGCAAAAAAAAATCAATGATGAATACCATTGGGATGTCGAAGACGGCTGCACAGAAGAGAAAACAGGAAGAGAGGTCAGAAAGACAAGTTGAGACGTAATTCGCTGCAAACTCAATAGACAAATAAAGGATCAAAGAACATGTACCTAAGAATGGATATCTCATTGCAGAAATCTTTTATGTTCTCAACTATAAGGTCTTGCTCAAGAAAAACCTTGATCGCAACATCCGTTCCACTCCAGCTGCCTCGGTAGACTTTCCCAAAACATCCTGGATGGTAAAATACCAACAAAAAGAGTTAATTTGGTTTTAAAGACAACAGTAAACAATTTACTACCTTACCATATCCAAGTTTTCTTGGTGGGTATAAATGGCTATTACAATGGATATATGGAATTATAAAAACACTCCACATGACTTGATAATAAAAAAATCTCTTACCACGTCCGATAAGAGTCCCAACTTCAACCTCGGAGATATCTATGTTCCATTCTTTATATGGTAACAAAGGCTTATTCTGGAACGTAGGAGATCCCAACACATCATTCAAAATGTCGTTTATGTTTTGATGTGAAGATTCATCTGGAGAGTGAGGAGATGAATCACGTTCTCTCGAGAAGCGACTCTGCTTCGAGGATGTACTCACTCGTATTGCCCTGAAACAGATAATCAAGTTTACTTTTTAAGCAAAAGATATCGACAAAATTACAATATTATTAGCGATAACAAGATCCAACACTATTGCTACAAACTTGTAATACTATATATGGAAGGCTATATTATATATGATGCAAACGGATGCTAGTTAGTGATATTATGTGGTGGTCAAGATTCAAGAAAAATGATAATGCAAGATCTTTGCCTACGTTTTATATTTTCCATAAAAGATTGTACAGCCAATTCTATTTACAACTAAAGTGAATGAATTTTAATGATTGTAACCTAATTCGGCAATAGAATGATGACTTTGAACACATCGAATGTTGTTGTTTTAGGTTATTAAACAAACACTTGCCTTGCGATTGCATCGCTGTTCTCAGGAGTTGCACTAGGGCTTCTCCTCATTCTCCTAGTTTCCAGATTTCCTGCTCCACTACCACTGCACATCAAAACTGAAGACATCAGCATTTTTTACACAATACAACCATTATTTTCCGGCCAAAGCGTTAGGAAAACACTAAGCCAGACACTGATGACTAACGATAAGCTGGATATGCTTTTGAACCAAACTCAATGATTGCACATAGAATAACGAAAAGCCAAATACTCTCAAAACGTAACTCATTTACAGCTCTTGAATTGTAGTCGACTAGACAAGATTATAGATTAGGACACAGATCGGAGAAATAGCATGGACTAAATGGTTACCATATTTCACATTATATTTAGTAAAGATCTTTGACAGAATTTAAGGGAACTTGACGATACTGAGAGAAGTAGCATGCACTTTATATACTTAACACTTTAGTATTAACCAAGGTTTATCAAAACCACATCACTGTTGAAAGCATAAATATTAGGAAATAATTTTACGACAGAATGGAGAATGCATGTGCATTCAGTTAAACTTTAGAATGCATCATTTAACCATACAGGGGACTGTTCGGCTCCAATGGTGAATGACAAGCGCTATTCCATGGTGTTGAGGTATGAGCCATATAAATTGCCTCGGTTGACATGGGTATAAGCTCACCAGGTGATCGCATAAGGTCGACCAGCATTTCCTCAGTATTGAGCACAACCACAACAGAGAGATGGTCATGTGAGTCGACTCTTGCAGTTAGATCACTAGGAAAACCCTGATTAAGACAATTAACCAAAATAACAAGTTCTCAACACCAATCAAATACGTGAAATTATGATACATGAAGCTACTAAATCACAATTCTTTACAGTACTTACCACCACAAGCTTACTTTCAAAATCAACCGTATCAGCTAGAACTTTAAACAAGATGGCTCGAGAACAGCAAGAACCACGTTCGATATTCCCTAGTTTTTGAATACCATGACTTTCTGATGATTGTGTAGTTTTTGCTGTTGTTCGGGGTTGTACATCTACCACCTTTCCATAAGAATGAAAATTTTCAATAAAGATTATCTGATAACCTAAAAGCTTACAACAAGATTTGATGAAATGGGATTTGTTTCCTTATTTAGAGCCAAGTATTCATTGCATGCAACAACCATATAAAGTAACAAAATGATATGCACTATAGCCAACGAGCAAACGAGATGATAAACAATACTCTTATATTCTTACCAATCTAGCAATTTTCTTAATGACCTGTTTCGGTTTTGACTCCATACTTTTGACAAGTGTCTTATTCAACTGCATTAGCCTAAGAAGCTTTTTATCTCCCTTGAAATCTATATGAATAACATCTGCCTTAAGACCTTCGTCACCCAGCACACGAAGTTCACTCGATGTAGGAATGCTTTTAAAAAGCGTCAATCTCTTATCCTGTTAAAAAATAAGCAATGTCAAAAAATAAGAAATATTATCCGTGACAAGCAGCAGTTCAGGTAACCAAGTTAATACAAACCTAACTGAGAAATTATTGGGCATAGATAATATCATTCTAAAGATAGCTTACCGGGATCACCGAGTAAAAACCATTTGTGATCCGGCCAGAGAACGAGTCAGTACTCCAAAGAATGTTCGATGATGACATCCCATCTTCACCTTGTAATCCCACAGAAACAGAACTGAATTTCTCCAAAACTTCTAAAGTACTCAAAGTTGGACTTGGAGGTTCATGTTCCGATGACCCAGCATCTCTCGTCTCTTCCGTTTCCATCTCCCTGAGGTCTAAAATCACATAAACAACTCATTAACCAATACGAATCCCTCAAGAAAAGACGAAAACCCCTAGGTACTAAACATATCTGAGAATCGAACTCTCTATACCTCTACTTTGCTCCTGGTGGTCAGCTACCCTGCAAATGCCAAAACAAAACAGAACGATTAAGTAAAAACAAACCTAATGATCAAACCAAATTGAAAAAAAGACTGATTCTTTCAATGCTTCCACTTTTGATATCTTAACATAATTCCAGTAACATTCATTTTCCTTATCAATAAGCTTTAAACCTTTTGATGAAAGAACATAAAGCCACTCTTATGTAATTCAGCCTCAAACTTACGATATGACCGACTCTTCTTTTACGGATCCTTTGTTACAAGAACAACATTTAGCTCCCATTATAGTCTTCTCTGACAAAATTCCAAAATCCTGCATATGAAAACAATAACTCAATCCTAAAGCAAAAACCCCCCCACCAACTTAAAACCAGTAAATTTCGAACAACACGATCAATTCAAACACCAAAATTCCAAACCAAATTGACCCAAAATTAGGGTTTATGAGAGACACTCACCACAAGCGAGTTCGATGAAAAACCTTCCAATTCAACAACGAAACAGTTTGCGATGCAGAGAGAGGAAGACGAAGAAGAATTGAAGATTCCATGATCAAGCACAGAAAAGCAGACAGAGATACGAACTTAGAGATGATGAAAGTATATGCAACACAAAGTTCATGCGATGAAATTAGATTTTTGGGGTTTTTGATTTCAATGGCGGAAGAAAGAAGATAACACAGTCATATGATTCAACTGATGATCCCTTTGCTTTTCGGCACGTGACTCATCGTTTCACACGTGTCTCCAGGTTTTTATATAAAAGATATACATTACTTAAATTTTTATTTAGGTTATTTTTTTCTTTCTTTATATATAAAACCAAAACCAATGATTGGATTTCTTAGAAAGAAATACTGAAGAATGGAAAAATATTTTCAAACAAATTGACTTCACTTATAATTAAAATAAGGAAAAAAATAAACATTATAAGAAAACTTGCAAACAGTGTATGTGTGTATACCTTGATTAATCTAAATTATTCGGAGATCTTAGTCTTGAAAATTGTAAGACTATTTTAGATGGAGACTAAGATCCATAAATGGTTATACTCATACAAGTATTATAAAAATCTTCAGAAAATTAGAATGGATGTAGTTGTCAAATCTGATACATATATATATTCATGGATGAAAAATGGTTAAAAACGTCGAACATGACATTTCTTCATCATTAAGATTGGAAAAAACTCTGTTAAGAATAAAAGTTGATGCATAAAATATATGATAATATAATGTCGATAGACAGAAAAGAAGAAGAAAATATAAAATCAGTTTGTTTATATATCTGTGATTGATGAAAAAGAAGAAAACATAAATGAATAAAAGTTTAAACAAGAATAGAACATAAAAATGAAGAATTTTTGTTAAAAATGTATTAGAAACTCAAAGACAATTAAACTTTTAAGCAAATATTGCAACTAGAATAATTGATACAAGATCATCATATTGCAATATCGAAGTTATTTTCATACCTAACACGTCAAAAACAATAGAATTTTTGATAGCGCCGTTTTTGTGGCAGTGCCGCTTTATAAACTTAATAGAATGTTATGATTTTGCATAAGATGTTTCAGTTTATATACAACTAAGAATAAAAGTGATTATTAGGACATATTTTTTTTTATCTTAATATTGACAAATTCAATCAATGTAGTTACATTACTTGTTAAAATGATATTGGTTTCCTTCAAAAAAAAAAATGATATTGGTTTTTTTTATTTTCTTAAAATTACATATTTAGCAAATAAAAATTTATTTGGGATATATTACACATATTTTTAGCTTTTTTTTGACATATTCAATTAATGTAGTTATAATTACTTATTAAACAAATATGGATATTTTAAATTTTTATTTGAAATAATTAAAAAAAAAATAACATATTTAGATAGGAGAAAACATAAACAAGTATAAATATGGTAAGTGACAATTAGATATTACATATCTCAAATTAATACAACAAAAAAATTAGGCCCATTAATTCTTATGGGCCTTAAGAATTCCCAAAACTCTTAGTAACTAAGTATTTTTTTTTTTTAAGTGATTCTTATACATTTAGGCCTTTGTTTTGTTTCATCAAACAGTGACTTCTCATGTACTTTGGTTTGGTGGTTTTTGAGGAGGAAACATATTATTACATGTTTTTGTTTGCATTTTACAATTTGAGTTGTATCCACTGATTGTGATTTTTTCTAAGAATACAAACTCTAGAATTTACCCGTAAGAAAAAAGTACTTACAGGATCTGAATCAAGCCCTGAGCCAGATCCTGGCTAAGTACTCATCCCAAGAAATAGCTAAGGAAAAATCTCTACCCTTGAATCCTTTTATAGTTTAACATTCATGTTTCTACTATTCAGATGTTATGTGACGCTCTCCCGATGATGTTGAGAACAGAGAAAGCGAGAGCATCGTGTTGATATCATCTGTTGGTTTTTGCATGCAATTTCCAAACTCAGGTAACTGATTTCCATCTCCGGACATTAATTTTAATCGTTTGACTGATGATACTTCTCTCCCCTCCTCATCTCGGACTCTTTTATCATTGGTCGTTCTCCTAATCTGCAAAAGATTTCACTAAAGGTTACAATATCCTCCATTGATTCTACCAAACTGATCCTTAATAACTCTTAAACCGAAAAGAAGGTAGTTACCTCTAGTAGAGGAAGAGTCTTGCTCTCTTTGCTGTATCGGTTATGCCATTCATTTCCGCTATACCAGCTCGTAGGTCGCATTAGAAAATTACCTCCAAGATTTGTAAAGACCGCATCTTGGTTGGATACCCTACTGAAAAGAATGCGGTTTTAAACTTCTTGATCGCAATCCGCAAAAGGGACTAACAAATCTAAAACTTTACCTCGAAGGAACAGTTTTAGAGTTGTAGACATGTCTTAAATCACCATAAGGGATATGGATCATATCCAACAAATAGTTGTTGTGTCCACCCATCATAGCTCCAATCTCTGCACAAAGTTCATATTCATCAACAGAAATCAAACCTGATGGTTAGAACAATGACTTCAGACATAACTTACCATGGCGAGATGATGGCTCGAGCTTCTTACACCGATACATCTATAAATCAGAAACATCAAAACATTGAAAATACAACTAAGATAATCTTAGAGAAACATATATACAAGAGATTATATAGTGAACCTGTAAGTGACTCTTGACATGTGCAATACTTAATCCTTTCAAATTCATCATCTGAAGAACTGATTTCGGTGTCGCTCCTATAAATTCATACAAGAGTTATAATCACTACAAATCAGAGAGATCGAGAGAGAGAAAGGGAGAGAGTGATTCGTACTGTCTGGACCGCCTAGTCGTTGGACTGCACGGACAAAAGAGAGATGAAGATCATGCGTCCATCGAAGCCGAGGCATGTTGGATCGAACATATTGTCTCACGTTATTAGTACTCGTTACTTGTTGGTCTTCATCTTCAATTGATGACTCTTCTTCATTGTTCTTCTCTTCTCTGTTCAAGTCTAGCCACGTGGAGCATTTCTCCGGCGAAAATGTCCCGGTCATGTCTCTCCGGCGAGAGTGGTCTTTAGCTAGCTCTCAAGATCAATTACTCAAAAGAAAACCCATGAAGGCTAATCTCTCAAGTTATATGAAGCTACGAGGTGTTAGAGCTTAGCTTCAATAATGCATGTTATGATCAACATATATATACTATATATGCACCATTATGTAGTCTTCTTGATCTTTGTCATAAACTATAATATTTCTAGAGATATGTATATATAATCTTACCAATATGTCATGCATGTTTACGTGTGTGTGTATGTGTTTCTTTTGGAAAAGTGTGTTGGAATCTTCCGTTTGGTGAAATCGTATTAGTTAATTAGGTTTTGCTACATTTTTGTTAACGGACCAGAAAAATATCCGTTTGTTCTTTTAATGACAAAGACATATAAACTTATCACCTTTATTATTTCTTGAAAACAATAAATAAATTCCCTCTTCTACTATTTGGTGAATGTTATGTCGAATATGGAATTCAAAACTATATATATAATTTTTATAATTCTTCTGTTTACAGAAGTATTCCTTCCATAGAAAATATGATATAAGCTAGGCTAGCTGTTTAAATTGGTTAACTTGATCACAAATTACGCATTTTGGTTGATATAATCAAAGTCTATATATATATATACAATTGGGAATCGAATATTTTGTGTCATTAGAATTGTAGTTTTGTGAATGATTAAAAATTCTACCCGACCAAACCACTCTTGTCTTTATAAACTCTTTTCTCTTTGATAATCTCTAGTTAAGTTGACCTTTGCCGGAGACTACGCTTTACTCTTTTGTCATATTATACCAATTTTTTCAAAATCACTTTCAAAAGTAAAATATAATAAAATTGGTACGTCTAAATAATTGATAATTTACCAAGATGGTTTTCGATCCCAACGCCTGGAAACAAAACTTATAAAGTAAAGAGAAGGAAGTTTTGTCAAATAGTTAAGGATGTGATTCCCAAAGATTCTCGGGTTCACGTTTGTACAAAAACAGAAGTTGTCTTTATCTTTTTGGTTTTATTGTTGGTGACCCCTTTCAATGGGCATTGGGTTACACACCTGCTTATACTTGATTTCTCTTCGAGATTAGGGCTTGCTCTACTTGTGATTTACTATGTTTTTATAGGGCTTACCATGCATTAATTACCAAGCATCCATATATAATTCTCGAGAGGTAAAAAAAATTGTCAACAATATTTCAAGAGAGGTAAATTAAGGCATATATATTCTCATGTGTGTGTGTGTTCCATTGTCATTTTGATGATTCAAAAGCAACACAATAGTACTTTTGTCTTTAGTATATAATTTGTGTAAAACTAATTCCACAATAACGTCAGAAAGTAATTCAAGAAAACAAATTAGTAGTACGAACACTTTTTTTTATGAAATTAATTGACTAAGTTTTATGTGAAGTCTAATTTTTCTTTTTTTTGCCAAATTTTATGTGAAGTTAAGAACTCCAAACCCTACACCAACTTAATTACAAACCGTCCCGATGCAAGATCCCGACAGTCTATGTAACACATGTATCTATACAAATATTTTGAAACATACTCCCTCCGTTTCAAAATATAAGTTGTTTTGGAGGTTTTTTTTGTTTCAAAATATAAGTTGTTTTGACAATCCTAGGTACTTTTTAATTTTATTGAATATTGTGTGACCACTAGTATTTTGCAGTCTTTTGTGTGATTGGTCAAATTATTGTTATTAAATATATTAAATGATACTTTTAGTAGAAAAATAGTTTCTTAATATCCGCACTTTTATCTAAAACAACTTACATTTTAAAACAGAGAGAATATATGTAAACGCGATATAGGATCAAATTTCAACGTGATAGGATCAGATTTCAACGTTCTCGATCTTCAAATATAGGGTTGTAGAGAGAGAGAGAGAGGAGAGAAGAGAGGACAAATATTCGAAGTAATTAATTAAGAGTGAAGAGAGCATTGATGTGAGAGAAGGAATCGTAGAGACTCATGTGGGCACTAAGAAAGATGAGGAAACTATGTTTTGTCTTAACCTATTTACGTACCGACACTCCATTCACAATTCCTCAATTTCCCATGCTTTCTTCTATTTCATCCGTTTTAAAATAATTGTCATTCTGGAGTTTTTCACACAAATTAAAAATATATATTAAAAGTATGTTTTACCCCTAATTAATATAATGTTTTATTTGAAATAAGTAATTAATAAGATTAAAAATAGGGATAAAAATGTAAAAATTAGCCATAAATGTGCATTGAAATTGATATGAAACAAAAAATTAAAGCTAAAATGACAACTATTTTGAAACAGAGAGAGTATGGAATATTTCAAATTGCCTTTACAATTCTTGAATTTCTTTAATCGACATTAAATAATTTGGTTGAGAGAATCTTTTGTCGATGGTTTTCCAAGAAAATTCTTTTTCTATATTTCAAAGAACAATTGATGTTTTTATATTGTAAAGAAATTTATTAATTTATATGTACATGCAAGAAGCTAAAAAATTATGCATGTTGCGCTAAAGAATCGCCGCAAAATAAGGCACCGTCTTCGAATTCTTCCTCATCACATGCCTACGTTCGTATTCTATCTTTTACACAAGACCAGGATTAGCTTCAATTTTTCTTTTCTCAATTTTACAAATTGTTTTAAAATACTCAAGAAAAACTTAGAATTTCTGTTATCAGTGTAAATACAGTAACAAGGAATTCACAGCTCAATGAACATATATAAACGTTTAAGATCAAGAACCCTCCTCTAACTAAAAGTAATAGCTAGCTATTGTTACAACAAATTCAACTATTTTTTTGTTTGTTTGTCTATGATAAATAGACTTATAAAGTTTAATCAAGAAGTCGTTTCTTTCAATCAAGATTCCTCTAAGATGCTTTTCTCTTATTCTTCTGGTCGTTGGGTCTAGCGTAGGGACCATTCTACTGTTTATTGTTGAGTATCGTCTTCTCATCCTCAGCAATTCATCATCATTGTAACCGATAGTTATTTATCTCCTACATGAGAACCCTAAAACCCCCCAAGGGATTAAATGAAATGAGAGTGATGAACCCGTGGAAGCAAGGTCGATAATGAGCACAAACACATAATGGATGGGCTTGGACTTGGAAAATATATGTTACTAATGTGTATATTCGTTATGATGCCAATGTTATGTAAAATTTTCTTGACCTGAGTAGAGAGTTTGAGGTCTTACTCAGAAATTATGCCATTAGAGGTCTACTAGCGAAGAAGACAAAGACATTATAAATCTTTTTTGCAATACTATGAAACCGGAGACAATTTATCACAAACTATAGTATGTACAATCCCGTTTGCGAAAAGACCCCCCAGATTTTATAGATTTATTTCCGAAAGCAATAGTGATTAAAAATAAATAATAGAAATCCGATTCCCAAATTATGTGAGAGAACTATAAAGATAGAAAAATAGATACCAGTAAAATCAAGTTCTTCTAATGACAGGACCTCTGTATGGTACTCGTCGTATCACAAAGTCATCGGGCGGTTGAAATTCCTCAAGCCAAGTCACGTCCGAGATTACTTCCCCATCCACTTCAATTTCACCTGTTCCGGGATCAGAAGGAAGAGTTGTCAACGGGACAATGCAAAACAATCAAAATCATATCAAAGATTCCGGAAACCTGGTAACGCTAAGCAAGTTTAAGGACAGTGGCTACATTGATTATCAGTACGGGCATTCAATCCAGGTTTCGGTTCTCGTTCGGGTTTTTGGTTTTAGAAAAATATCAACCCTAACCGAAGTAATTCCGAAGATGGTATTCGATTTGGATTGAACACCCCTAACTATTAGCAATTTTAGCAGACAATCGTGTTTCAGGAGCTTAGTGATTTACCGGGTAAGTCTTCTCTTCTGGATCTCCGGAAGTAAGTGCAATGCCGATCATGATCTGAAGAGTATGGTGGAGCTAAGATATCAATAATAGCACAATGGGTGATGGCTTTGAAACAATGAATGTTGCCACCGCTCGTCGGATATAATGTGGTTACTGGGCTTGGAGCTGTCATCTCAGTATCTTTGACCAGTTTAGCGGGTCTTGCTGCTTATGAATGAAGAATTTACAATTAGACAAGAAAAGCGATTGGTTAAAAACTGAGAGCTAGAGAAGGACGAGGGTTATACCTTGTGATGGATCTTCTGGTTCAGCAAGGTCAGGCTCTAGCCAATCATATGACTTCACATGCATTGAACCATAAACGAGCTTGCTTAGCACGGTCATGCCCGGGTGGTTATGAAGCGGTATCATAGAGGAAGGTGGCATACAGAAAATTCCTATCTGTTTTGACAACAGAGACAAAACGAAATAAGTGAGAGACATCATTGGTGGCAGTATAAGGAAGGTTAAACCCCGACTAGAGACAGACTCAGAATTGACTCGAACTGTGTTTACGCATACTTTCTAGATCATTTGTCATAGGCTTTTTTGCAGACTTCAGGCTCATAGCTTGAATGATTGAATCCTGAAATCTCTTAAGGACCATGTTTGGATGCCCCACTATTCCCCTAATTTTGAATATGCGGAAAAAGAGAATATTAAATGTCAACTTAATAGTCTCTATAGAGCGTTTTAACCTTTTATCTCTATTGAAAGTTCGCTTTATCCATAATACTCCAAACAGAATCATTCCTAGAGAAATAAAATGGGACACTATGCTTTATCTAAGTCATCCTCAATTAGATTACAAACGTTTACCCTTTTAATAAGGTTTCTAAACTCCAAATTTGACTATCTCGTAGTAGTCAAGCTTTAACAACATGGAAGACTATTAATGCTTAAACCTAGGTTGTTCAGTTAAAAAGGGACTCTTACGCTAAGTTCTGTCTAATTCATCCTAAATTAGATCGCAAAAGATGCACCCTTTCCTTAAATAGTTTCAAACCCCACTTTCAGACTATCTTGACTATCAACAATAGATTCTTCAAATCAGTATGCTTACAGAGAAACTGTCACACTCATGCAAATGAAGATACTTTATTGCAGGGGGAGACTGGCTTCCATTGCGTTCATTGAGAGGACCAGACCTAGTCCGTGCCAATTGAGCTTCCTGCTCGATTCCAACATCAGATGGCTTGATTTTCTCTGAAACAAAATAACGACAAATAAGGCTCTAAGTGCAACAGGGGACCACTGAATTCAAGACAACTAAACGTAGAATGAGATATACAAATTACTTCCACCAACACCTTAACTAATACAACCATATAAGGTAATTGCAGAATGATTAGATAAACTTTTTCACATGCTGCGGGTCATAAAATTAATAGAAATGTCATTGTCACAAAACACCCTAAAAGAATAGCAATGATCAGACAGACACAAATAACCGATGCGAGAAACTTGAAATCGAGAGAAATGTAAAAACCAAGTAAGAAAACAATATGTTTTCATAATCATACCCAAGACATTACGAACTTTCTCCAGAGCCTCGTCTGATATTGGTCCGTCTGAAGAGAATGATGACTTGCAAGTATTGTAAAGCCTCTGAGCAAAGTAAGGCATGATCTGAATCCAATTCCAAATTCTCTGAGTCTCACAAGTTATATGTCCCCTTTTCTTTTAATAAAAAAAAAGGGAACAAAACTTGTCAATGATCACAGAAGAAAAGAGCTGCTCCTAGTTTTCTAAACACAACTGATGATACTGATACTAAAACTTCATGGTAGATAATCATTTCCTTCTTCCACAACACACAAGCATTTTTGCCTGAATTAAGGAAAAAAAACAAAACAATACAGAAATGTGAAAAATAATTTCAACACATTCTTGCTTAATAAATATGGGAAACATAAACGTTAAATCATGGAATAACAATGTATGTGTCATCGAGCCTGAATTAGGGAAACCTAATCGCACATAAAGCTCACAATCTCTACATATAGATTTCAGAAAATCAGAACGCTCAACATTTTCGCTTTTGAAAACTGGGTTTAATCGAATTGAACTATTACATGAGCAATTTTTTTAGCATTTATAATCCAATTAGCTTCAGGAATCTCACAAAAGGAGACATGTAATCTGATTTCAATACAGAATTCGACCTCAAATCGGAGATTCGTTTTCTCGGCAAAAAAAAGCGATGCATCAACGAAGCAAACAAAAATCGAGCCAAATTACATATATCCAAAAAACAGTAGAAGGAAAGAAAAACTCAGAAGAAAACCTGAAGTGAGTCGAGTCGCGTAAGATCCGGGAGAAATAGAATCAATCTGTAGAAGGTGAAGACGAAGAAGAAGAGGCGAGAGAGAGAGAGTAATTATTTTTTTGCTTTTAGCTTTAATTGAGTGAAAATTACAAGAGGACCCCATTTTTGTTGCTATATGACCGAGATATTTCTCTCGAGTGGGACCTATTTGTGTCAATTTACTAAAACACCCCTTGAAAACTGAAAGGGCAAAAAACAACCCCACACCAACTAATTTACCAACAACCAACTTGGTCATTTATTCTAGGTACAAATACAAAATATATGAATACGTATTAGTATTAGTATTAGTATTAGTATTAGTATGTGTAGTGTTAATAATATTGCCCTTGTATTATTACCATTTGAATTTTAAATTTAAGTGAATGTTGTTGAAAGAAATAAATGAGGTGAATGTGTTTATAATCCAATAGTTGTTATAAACCAATGGATGTACATTATAGATCCATGTTCTAGAACATTATAGAATTACTTGTTCTCCAATTTGTACTTTTTTCCAAGTTTTGTATATCTAAATATACTGTGTAGTTCTCATGGAATAATACACAACACAATTCTCTTTTTTCTCTAAGATGATAATGTATATTTATATGTACGATGATAATAATATATAATAAAAAATAAGTTGATAATGATATTTATAAAAGTCCCAGAAGAATTCAATATAAGGAAATTTCATAAATAATTTGCTATAATAGCAATGTATGTGATGATTTTAATACCACTAGAACTCCTTGAAAGATTAATATATGAGGAAAGAATTTAAGAATATACTTTGGAAAGATAGATTTATCTTTAGATATCTCAAGCTAAACATCTAGCGCAAAAGATGTTATCTCAATAAATCCTTAGAGGATTTTACAGAAAATGTTCATATATGTTTGGTCTTGAAATACCATACATAAAATGCAATGAAATTTTGTATGATAAAAGGAAAGATGGTATGGACCAGAAGTCCAATCATCTGAGATATCATATGACAATTATATGAGTTTTGAGACTATGTTTATAGTAATTTCGAAAGATCGGAATTCATCTCCCGAAGTAGATGTTTCCGAGGAGAAAATATATAATGATGAGCGTGGATGTATTTTTTTCTCTTATCATAGTTTTTATCCCATAGGGTTTTTCTGTGAAAAGATTTTTAACGAGACATCAAAGAACACGCAAATGATAGACACTCAAAGAGAAATATTATCATTACAATGATATGTGAAAGTCTATCAATCTCCCAAATGTATATCATACATTGATGATATCGAGAGAAACAAAGAGAATAATTAAGATAAATCATCTGAAAGACTCATGAGTTGCAGAAGAAAGGCGATGTACATGTTCTACATATTCGTTCAAGTGAAGCTTTGGCAGACTTGTCCAGATAGTACTTTCAAGATGCAAGTTCAACATTTGGGTAAGTCGTCATAAAGATATCAAGTTATGCACTCATCAGGGGAGAAATAGCGCATTGCACTCTTTTTCCCTTAGCCATGGTTTTGTCCCAATTGGGTTTTTCTGGTAAATTTTTTAATGATGCAACATCTTATGCACATTAGAAATATTTTTATAATAATAGCATCCAAAGGAAAGTGTTATAAACCTATTAGATAGATGTCCATTATAGGTCCATGTTATAGAACATTCTAGAATTACTTATTCTCCAAGTTGTAATTCTTCCCCAAATTTTGTATTCCTATATATACTATGTAATTCTCATGAAATAATACACAACACAATTCTCTCTTTTCTTTCTCTTATTCATAACAATAGTTTCAAATTAATACTACATCTATATATGTTATGTTACAATTTTATAAAAATAATAAATTACTATACATTTTTTTGTACTAATATCGTTATTGTGTAAATATCCTAAACTATGAGATTTGAGTCTATGTTTTTTAGCTAGTAAATCCTCGAAAATCCTTGAACATTAAAATCTCAATACTTGAAACATTTTCAATAATCATAAATTTGAAAGAATATTTTAAAACTATTAATTCAATAACATTAAATTTTGAGTGACATTTACAAATCATATATTCAATTACACTGAATTTTTTAAAAAAAAAAATTTAAAAATCATATTTTAGCAACCTAAGATTTATCATTTTAACTCCAATCACTCCGAATGCTCACTTCAATACACAAATAAGTGAGAAGTTATAGCTAAAAATACAAAAAATTATGACGAAGTTAAATCAATTGAAATTCCGATTGTGTTTGTGTGTGAATTCTTTGGATAAAAAATTACGTTGGGAATGTTCTGTTATATGACCAAAAGAGAGGTTGTGTTATGTAATTTCTGAAAACATTTTATAGGAGAAAATAAATAATTTTAGAAAGAAAAAAAACATTTTAGCGTGAAGCTCACGCACGGCATTTGTGTTTCTATTTTATCCCCATTTATTCTCCCATTTTCTTATTTATCTATTCACCTAAATTTGGAGTATCAACAAAGAAACCCTAGATTTTGTCAAAGACGCAGTTGCAGAACAAGAAGAAGAAGAAGAAAAAAGCTCGAGACGATAACCATGGCAGGAGTTGGACCGATGACTCAGGATTGGGAACCAGTGGTGATCCGTAAGAAAGCCCCGAACGCAGCCGCTAAGCGCGATGAGAAATCTGTCAACGCCGCTCGTCGCTCCGGCGCCGATATCGAAACCGTCAGAAAATGTTTGTTCATCTTCTTCTCATCGATCTCCTTCTTCGTTTTTCTCTGTTTTTGGGCTGATTCACTGTCGTAGATTTGGTTATTTTAGCTTGGTATGGGTTTTCAAGTGCGATTTTGTTCTCGATTGAGCTTTTGAGTAGAAATTACTAGCGATATCTGTTTAGTGATCGATTTAGGGTTTATGTTCGTTATCAATTGAAATTTCCGTTGGAACTGTAATTGTTCTTGTGATGTGGCTCTTGTTCTGTATCGGATTGATGAATTTTGTTCGTATATGCTTGATTTTGCATATACCTTCTTGAATTTCCGTTGTTTTCATTTCATGTGTGATTTTTAGTTACGGCTTCAATCTAACAAGATTTGTATTGCGTCCTTTGTGTGTGTGTGTGTGTGTGTGGGTTGGGTTTAGTCAATGCTGGAACCAACAAGGCGGCCTCAAGCGGCACATCTCTGAACACGAAAAGGCTTGATGATGACACTGAGAATCTTACTCGTAAGTCTATCTAATCATTTGCTTTACTAATATGGTGAATTGATTTCCCTAGTAGCTAGAAAATGGTAGTCTCAGGTTCTGTATGCTGGAGAAATCTGTTCATTTCTTGATTCAGAGTGTCGCACGCAATGCAATAGTTGAGGTCTAGTAATGTTTGTGTAATGACGAATTGGAATCCTAGAGTCTTTGATGGTTTTAGCGAGAGGAACATATTTATTCATTGATGTGTCTGCCTAAGCTCCATTTAACGGTTTCTCTACCATTGTGATTCCAGATGAACGTGTGCCTACTGAGCTAAAGAAAGCCATTATGCAAGCCCGAACAGAGAAGAAGCTTACTCAGTCCCAACTTGCTCAAGTATGTTATCCGTCTCTCTATATATCCCTTATTCTTGTAGTCTGTTGTATGTAACTCTGTACATGATCGAAACAACTATTTTGTTTCTTTTTTTAGATCATCAATGAGAAACCACAAGTGATCCAAGAGTATGAGTCTGGCAAAGCAATCCCGAACCAGCAAATCCTTTCTAAGCTGGAGAGAGCACTTGGAGCTAAACTTCGTGGTAAGAAGTGAACAAGTCCCGAAGATAACAAAAACTTAATCGCAGTTTCGCTTTTCCTAATGTTGGCGTAACAACAATCAATGCTTTGATCCAATGTCGTAACTCTGCGAAGAAAAATCTTTTTCTGATGTAAGAAAGCAAAAAAAAAACATTTGAATGTTTGGTTTGATGAATCACTGTCTCATAAACTTATATCAATATAAGTAAACTCAGGGTTTTTTCATCACACAATAGAAACTGCTTTATTGTTGATTTTACATGAACTTAAAGAACATAGAGAAATTCAGTTTTAGAATTCAGGTTCAGGTTCTTCTTCAACCGGAGCAATGACCCATTCGCCATCTTCGTTCTTGATCATTCCTTTGTTCTTCTCCACCCACCAAATTCCTGGCACTAAACACTCATCTTTCAAGAACTCGCATGATTTGTTCACTAATGCAATACTTCTCTTCACCATCAGTTTAAACTCTCCTTTCTTCCCATTCCACCCAGCTACGACATGGAGCATTGCCTGCACAAACATGAAAAACCATAAGTTTCTACTCTGTACGGTAGTCGAAATCGAATGATCATCTCATAGATTCTTACCTGAAGATTGTGCCAGTCCCCTGGATTTCTTGAATCCTTTAGGTATGGTGACTTCTTTGTATCGATCACAAAGTTGATTCCGATATCCACATACCCCAAAAGTCCTCCTGGATATCGAGTTAAGAGATCAATCTTGTTCCTTACATGGAGTATCTTCAAGTTCTTATGACTCGTCACTTCATCCTTGAACTCCCTGTTACCCACCTGTGGACAACCAAACACAATAGCAGTGATCGGAACATCACCATTGGAACCGTTCTCAGCTATGTCATACGCAGCAATAACAGCCTCTGTAGCTCCCAAGCTATGACCAGTCAACACGATGCTCGGTTTCTCGTCCTTATACTTCAATAGAAGCTCCTTGATCTTAGCTAACAACTGTGACCTTAGACTCAACTTTGTGAATTTCGAATCCGGGTGATCAGAAGTATAGATTGTGAGCCACCCAAGCATCACCTTACACCCCTCTTCGTCTTCACTGTCACTACCATAAGTAGTATCAGCTCCAACAACAGCAGAACCGTTCTGGTCCGGTCCCTTCAGCAACGGCTCAGCTGAAGTAGGCCTAGCTCCCAAAACATTGATCCACTCATAGTTCCTACTCGTCCCTCTCAAAGCCACATAGATCTCACGGCGTCCTAAAGCCTTAGTCCGTTCATCAGACGTTACAGCAATGTAACCAAACCAGTTAGACTCACGGTCCCAAGAATCTCTTGACTGTGAGTGGAGAAGCAAACCTTCGGGGAGAGCAACACGAGCCGTGGCATAGAGGAAGCTTGTGACCTCGTAGTCAGAAGCAGATTCGAGCATGACCTTGTCGAAGAATGAAGATTTGCCGTAGCGGCTGGCTCCACAGTACTTGGAGTTCTCGTCGTTGACGAAAGCATCGTAAGTGGCTTGACAAAAGTCGCCGCAACGGAGAATGAGTTGGCGAAGTGATTGGTCTAATGGGTCTAAGAGAGTGTCCCAATTCTTTGAGCCTAAGAGCTCTTCCCATGATGTTGTTGTAGCAGCCATTGAAGAGAAAATGGTGTGTGTAAGTGACTTTTGGCTCTTGAGTATAAAATATAACTTTATTTGAGTGGTTGTGATGATAATGGTGTGTGTGTGACCCACTTATATTCAAAGTGATAAAGGTTATTATTGGTATGGGAATATCATTGGCATATAGTATCACAAACTTCCATATCATTATCAACCATACAAACAAAGATAGTAAAAATCAAACCCAATTAATAGTGAAAAGAAAATTCAACCATATCAACAGAGACACACACAATAGAGTTGGTTTGTTTGGTTTTTCTA
Organism: Arabis hirsuta; assembly: GCA_964056655.1. Classification (NCBI taxonomy): domain Eukaryota; kingdom Viridiplantae; phylum Streptophyta; class Magnoliopsida; order Brassicales; family Brassicaceae; genus Arabis; species Arabis hirsuta. The sequence goes on from OZ053298.1 coordinate 49,558,869, forward strand.
ATCAAACTCGACGACGGGCTTGTCTTCATCGTCGGGAGTAGCCATGACCCAATCACCATTCTCAGTCTTGAGCATGCCTTTGTTTTTCTCGACCCACCAACACTCGGGAACCAAACATTCCTCTTTCAATAGTGCACATGATTTGTTCACCAATGCTATGTTCCGGTTTACTTTCAACTCGAACTTCCCATTCTTCCCGTTCCATCCCGCGACGACATGTAACATAGCCTACATATCCACCCCAAACCATAACCATTAATTTAAACTAATGTCGTTTTTACTTACATTTGAATCTACATCGTTAGGAACGTCAATGATTGTATTTGCATTTATATGTGAACACATTTCAACAAAAAATTCCGCATTTTCCAAATAGAAAACACAATATACAAAAATAGAAATGACTTGCCTGAAGGTTATGCCAATCACCAGGGTGATGAGTTTCTTTAAGAAAAGGTGTAACTCTCGTATCGATTTTGAGTTTGGTTCCAATGTTGACATACCCCATTATCTTAGCTGGATAACGAGTGATGAGATCAATTTCGTTTTTCACATGCAATATCCTCACATTGTTATGTTCATTGATTCTGTCAGAGAATTTCTTGTTGCCCACTCTCGGAGAACCAAACACAATAGCCGTCACAGGAGGCACGTCGCTATAGCCGCTTGTAATGTTTTCCGCCAAATCATACGCTGCTAGAGTCGCGATTGTCGCACCTAGGCTGTGTCCGGTGAGCACTATGCTAGGTTTCTCGTCCTTGTATGTCTCTAGCAATTCTTTTATCTGTCGTACCAAATAACCATTTACGTAAATCATACAATCGAAATCAAATTAAAATCCTATCTCATTTTTCATGTGAGACTTAACGTTACTTGAGTTATTTGTGGATCATTTTTTGTTCTTTTGAAACTTATTAAAGTGGATCATATATGCATGGTTGTGAATTTTTCAATCTATATATTACATGCTTATTTTGTGACCTCAAAGTGAAATTCTCTATAACTCGATAAATATTTGATAACTTTAATTTGATCAATTAATAATCAAAAAATTTTGTTTTATTACCTTCGTGAGAAGCTGCGAACGTGCACTCATCTTGGTAAAAGGTGAGTTTGGATTAGCCGTGGTATAAATAGTGAACCATCCAAGCATAACCTCAGGACCATCCTCACCATCCATCAACAGTTCCTTAACCGAAGTCAACTTCGCACCCATCACATTAATCCACTCGTAATTCCTAGTCGTCCCACGAAACACGACGTAGATCTCTCTCCTTCCAATCTCAGCCGTTCGTTCATCAGACGTGACTGCGATATAACCGATCCAATTAGTCTCCCGGTCCCAAGACTCGCGAGACATGGAGCTTAGAAAGAAGGCTTCGTGGTCGCTTACACGAGCCGTAGCGTAAAGGAACGAAACGACCTCGTAGTGTCTCGCATCATCGAGCATGACTTTGTCGAAAAACGATGGTTTGCCATAACGACTAGCTCCACAATATTTGGAGTTTTGGTCGTTGATGAAAGTATCATAAGTGGCTTGACAGAAATCGCCGGTTCGAAGGATGAGTCGACGAAGTGAATGGTCAAGTGGTTCCAATAGGTTTTGCCAATTGTCTTGGCCAAGAAGCTCTTCCCATGTTGGCTCGACCATGCTTTGATGATTTGGTTTCTTGTTTATTTTGTGTGTGAAATTAACGCATTGAGGTTTATTTATTTTTATGTAATCGTGAGAGCCACTTTTTAATTTATTTTGGATAATGTAACATTTGAATTGATCTTGTATACATATATATGCTTTAGAATATGCTATAGTGTTCACTATTAAACTGGTCAACACCAATTATTAAATTTAAGTTTAAATCCATGTAATTTAAAATTGATATTCATGTTTGGGAAGTAATATAAATATTAAATATATAGGTTTTACCTTTTGATTTTGAAATGTGATTTACTTGGTTGCTATGATCACCTCTATTTCAGAGGTGTTCATCATTAACTTGATCCTTGTTCTTATCATCACAGCTTATTGTATCCGACTTATCATCACTACTGATTGTTGTAATCATATGCAAAGTACATTTGAGTCACTGAATATTTTCTTATCTAATTAGAGGGTGTTATTGGTTGTGGAAGTTTAATTCAACTAGATTTAAATCAGATAAGATTTTATTAGATTTTAAAAGATTTGATTCATTTAAAATGATTCATAATTGATTTTGCAATCTAAAGTTAAAGATTTATCCAAACTTCCAAAATCATTGGTAGTGTATTGACAAAATGTACATAATATCATTTGGTTTTTAGAATAGATTTGAATCTACTAACAAATAAGTATCTAAAAAATATAGTAAAACAGACGAAAATTTTGAGAAAATGGATTCCTTTTATTATTTTCAAAAAGAAAAAAGAGAGATGGAAAGATAGAGAAATTGATAGAGAGTCATACAGTTTTTAGAATAACTACTGTGTAATTTTTTTTTTGTCGGCAACTACTGTGTAATTAACTCAATGGATGATGACATTGGTTAGTGTTGCTCTACTCTCAAAATGTAATTAATTAACTCGGTGGTGGTCGGAGAGACTAACGATGATGATGATGATGGATAACAAAAGAAAATCTGAAAATAAGATAATAAAAAGAAGATGTATGTGTATCTATATAAGTTGGAATATATGCACGATGAGCTACTTGGATTTTGAAATCTGGTGGGTAAAAGGTTAGATTTGGATTGCTATCATTTACATGTAAAAATTAATTTGAAATCCACTTAAACTCTCTTAAGTAAAAGAAATTGTGAAAATCATTTAAAATTGAATAACACAAGACTTTAGTTGGTCATTTTGAATCTTTAATTGAATAACAATGGATTTTAAATTCTTTAAGTGAAAAGATTGTAAATATAAGAACCAATAACACTAGATTTGAAACTTTTTTAATGAAGAAAATGTAAATACAAAAGCCAATAACACTAGCACTACAAAAAAAGACTATATTACATCAATTAAATAGCATCACAAAACTAAATGATGATATTTCGAATCATTTATTAACAAATGATATTTAATATGTAGTTTTAGCATCAACAATAATAAAAGATGTTATTGTTGAGTAGTTTGTATCAATTCACCAAAGTTGATACAAAATTTAATTAGTTTGCATCAGTTTAACATAACTGATATAAAATATGAAATTATATCAATTAAATAATTGATGTATTCATTTGATTTTTGTTAACATCATTCAAAAAATGATACAAACTTTACATCACTAACAACCGATGTCAATACCATTTTAAATAATTGAATCAAAATTATAAACTGAAAGTAAATAAAATCGATTGCAACAAGTGAGGCTAATTACAAATTTTTTTTTTATAATTTTATAAAACTATAACATTTGACCCCAAAAAAAACTATAAAAAATGTTGCTTCTTTCACTAAATGATTTTAGTATTATAAGTGCAAGTACGTGCTTAAAGTTTAGCTAAATAAAATTAATAAATTGATCAAAAAACGCTTTAGTTAATAAAATACGATTATATACTTTTATTTCAAGCAATTAACCTCCATTACTGAGAAAATGCAAATAATTAATCATTGTTAATCATGGTTACTAACAAACTAATTAATAAAAAGGAAATTTTTTTTATATTTTCAAACTAATTAGAATAAAAAAAATTTCTAATAGTCAAAACTAACTAGATATAAAAAAAATCTAATAATTCAAACTAATTATAAAAATAAATTAAGAAATAAAATATCAAGAATAACACCCGTTAAAAAACAAAAACTGAAGAGAAAAAAAAAATTTAATTAAGAAAAATAAAATGTGAATGATAAAAAAAAAGAAATGATATATACTGGAAAACAAAATTTTTATTCACGAGATCATAACATGTGCAATTGTTAATTTAGATTGTGACATATGTCAATACTAAAAAAATTTTTAAAAAAAAGTAAAGAATATATTCTAAACAAGAATTATGAACTAATTAAAAAAAACCGTTCTACTAAAATATGTAAGCTTTCTAAATTTTTATTCTTTCCATTATACATTATCTAAATACTTAAAGACAAAAAGAAATGTTATATTTATATGTATGATTTTGCTAATACAATATAGGCGTAATTTAGAATCTAATTACATTTGTCAAATTATAGGCGTTATAAATTTTAAAATCAAAACTATTTACCGTAATGCGTTTTTATATCAGCATGACTCATAAACAAAATTATAACTCACGAGATCGCGACATGTATATAATATTAATCAGATGAAGAATGTGTTAAAATTTAAAATTAATTAAGAAAAACAAATTTGAAATAAAAAGTAATTGTCAAGTTACTAATCAAATAATAAAAATAAAAATTTCTAGGATTATCAATAATAATTAAGAAATAAAGTTTAAGATGAAATATAGACATGACATAAGTCCTATAATAAACAAATAATACATATAGAAGAAAAATCTCAATTAAAAAAAAAAAAGATGAATGATAAAAAAAAAAAGTATATGAATTGGAAAAACAAAAGTTAGAAAGGCTATAAAAACCTCAATTTAAAAGTTTAAAAATATGCACAACCATGTAAAAATAAAATAAAAATAAAATCTATAAGAATACTTATTTGATCAATAGAGTTACAGAATATCACAAAAAAATGAATTTTTTTGACCTATGACGCTATTGGTACTCTTCGAGTGTATATATTGAAAATAATAATATTATATTTACTATTAAGTTAGTATTGTATAAAGTTTGGCGAGTATAAATCTCTATGATAAATACCACGATGACATTAATAAAATACAATTATCAATCATGTACTTATTTGATAGTTCACGAAATTATTTATTGTTTTTATGAGGTTACTAACATAAAATTTAATATTTTTCTGATTTTTATTTTCTATCACATAAATTATCACATCAATTGAAAAATCGATACAATTATTTAACATCAATTTTATAACCGAAGCAAATTTTGTCATCATTTATTTTAATTGATACATATTTTACATCATTTTTTGCAATTGACACATTTTGTGGAAATATTTGCATCAATTGCTTATATAATGATACAAAATATTTGCATCAACATTTTCAGAATCACGTAACAATGTTTTTTTGTAGTGTAAATTTTAACATAGTATTTTAAATCAACAATTCAATAAGAATAGATTGTGTTTGGATTTAAAATTTATTAAAATTCATCATTGAATAACAGCCACTTACTCTATTAATTTAAATTTTTTGACTTACTCTATTAATATCTAATTACCGAGCATTATCAGTACACTTGCAATATCTAATTACCGAGTATTATTAGCCCATCATTCCTTCTAAAGCAAGTGATACACTCTGTTTATTGCAATAACCGGCTTTGCTTGAGATTTGTCATGGAGGAGCTAAGGGGTGTGAGGTAAATAGAAATCCCAACATTCTGTAATTGTTTTTTTCCTTGACCCTTAGCATTACTACAGTAAAATGTTTGAATTACACACATTTTCTTTGACCCTTAGCACTACTACAATATTGTTTCTGTAATCAGTAGCTTCTTCTTTTTTCAAAATATAATATGAATTATCAGGATCAAGTGCATTCGGCAACCTTGTCATTGATGAGTAGCAGCAGTTTTCTGATGGCAAAGGCATCGGGAAATGTTTTCTCCCACTCCAACAGATGCATATACACGCTGGATAAGACATGGTGCGCGTGGGGAAGAGCAATGGTTTCGGCTGATGGGACAAGGTACAGAACCACATCCATCACCCAACAATCAATCTTACGGCATGTGTCGTTGTGGACGTCACATGCTAGGTGTGAAAACAATGACAAAAGAACGCCTTGGAACGAGTTGGTAGTAGGTTTTTGTGACGAGATCGGTCTTTTAACCGAATTTATCTAGATGGAGAATCATCTCTTGAACACTAAATTGTTTCTGAACACACGAAAGATACTCTTCATACACCGAATTTGCATATTCTTGATATGCCTCTGTTTTCAAAATCAAACACAACTGTTTCTAAATCCATTGTTCGAAATCCTATTTCGGAATCGATCCATCAAACACATAAAATCCTAGTCGATATTGATTCCAAATTTTTCATAATCAAACTAAAAGCTAAATCGATTTGATAATCAAAATCAAGAGCTCAAAGTTGTGATAATCAAAATCCGGAGCTCGATTTCGAATCGAAGCTAAATTGATTCGATAATCAAAATCAGGAGCGATAATCAATTTCGAATTACGAACAAAATTTGTGAATTGGAAATCCTTACTTCCACGATTATTCAGCTTCTCTCCGTCTCGATTTGTCATCTTCGTCGCTTTCTCTCTTCCGATCACTTCTCTTTCTCTCTTCTTCGCTTCTCTTCTCTTTTTTTTTTTCTTTGTTTTTCTATTTTTTTTTCTTTTGGACGGGATTCAAATTCTCAGCGCTAATGATGTAGTGGAGTGGAAAGTGGAAACTAATGGGCCAGTTGAACAAAAAAAAATAGAAAACTAATGGGCCAGTTGAAAAAGAAAAAAGGAAACTAATGGGCCAATTCTTAACTAATTAGAGCCCAAAAAGCCCAAAGTTTAATCTATCTCGACCTAGCTTGAGAGAGCTATGGCTCTGATCGATGTAGCGCTTACCGTAGCTTGAGAGAGCTATGGCTCTGATCGATGTGGCGATTTCTTGTCTCAATTCGATCCGTGAAGTAAGTTTCTGGAATTATCTTTTTTCGTTTAGTCTGATTTCGTTTTCGGTTTTGATCTGATGCATCTAAATGTTGGCTTTAAGAATCATTAGGATTATGCTCTTCTGTGATTTCTCCTGGGAAAATGCTAAAGATTTATGATGGGAAAATGAGAGTAAATGGAAATAAAATCTCAAGTTTGTTTTTTGCAGATTGAAGATGATGTTAAAGATGCCATAGTGTATATTGATGCTGGGTGCACAGAAAGTTTCCAATTTGCAGGAGCATTCCCTTTGTTCTTGGAACTAGGTGCTCGTGCTGTCTGCAGCCTTGAAAATATGACTTCCCTCGATGCGGTAAGCTCGTTACGGTGTTATTTTGGTTTCAAAATGCTGGTTAAGGAAGAAAGGAACACCATTTAGTGTTGATCATTGAGGATCTAGACAGAGAATGTGAATAGCTTAGGCATCACTTGGAATGGGGGACAAGCCCTCAATGTTGGCATTCGAGTTTGAATAGTGTATCACTTAAGATTGTCTTTATGAAGTTATGTTTCTCTTTTTCTTGTAATTGTTCTGATATATGGCGTAGGATGTGACTATTGATGCCTTTTTTCTCTAGGTGGCTGATTGGAATTCAAAGTTTGATTGTGCAAATAGAATTGTGATTATGACATCTCGGCTTCTCAATGATGCTCATCGATATATGCTACGGTGTCTAAGCACACATGAAGGCGTTCACCGCTGCACAGTGTTCACCTCTATTTCAGAGGTGCTCATCATAAACTTTGTCCTTGGTCGTATCATCACAAGTTATTGTATTCGACTAATCATCACTATTGATTTTTATAATCATATGCAAAGTACATTTGAGTCACTGAATTTTTTCCTATCTAATTACTCTATTAATTTGATTTTTTTTACGGACAGGGATCTCACTCAGCGTGCCCTGATTCACCTTTAGGTGCAGACGCGTATCGAGAGTATGAAACCTTACTTGTTCAGGATTACAATGAACATACCAAGAAAAGTGACAAAATATCTAAAGACAAAAGGGTTTCTAAGTTCTCTTCTGCACTTGAATCCCTTACTATGGAGCCTATTGAAAATGTAGATAATTCATCAGGTGATGCAGAAGGTTTGGTAGTATCGGTGCACCACTTTCCCTTGATTATTTGCCCTTTTACTCCTAGAGCGTTTGTCTTACCTTCCCAAGGATCAGTCGCCGAAGCGTCCTTATCCCGTCAACACGAGGATTCTCTTAGTTTTGGGCTGCCTCCCATAAGTACTGGATCTATGTCTGATACTGATGATGTTCCTCCTGGTGCCACTCTTACCGCACATTTTCTTTACCAACTGGCTCTCAAGGTAAGTTAACAGTGCAGAAATCCTTTTGCACTTATTCATGATGTAGATGAAGTATGTGAGCTTACAACACTACAAAATATCTGTTTTGCTTGTTTATCAAAATATTAATTTCTTCTGTTCCTTTTCTGAAGGTTTTGACCATATGTCATTGTTTTGAAAATGTCATTGTAGATGGAGTTGAAGTTGGAAATATTTTCACTTGGTGATCTATCAAAGAATGTTGGGAAGATTCTGACAGACATGTCAAGTCTTTATGATGTAGGGCGTCGCAAGCGATCTGCTGGCTTGTTACTTGTTGACCGTACACTTGATCTTATCACTCCCTGCTGTCACGGGGATTCACTTTTCGATCGTATCTTTTCATCTTTGCCTCGGGCAGAAAGATTTTCTTCACATGCACAATTTAAGCAAGGGCTTCCAAGCATCGATCGTCCTTCTCTTGATGTTCAAGTGCCGCTAGGGGAACTGTTAAATGAAATACCAAGCAAGATTCGGGATTCTGGTCTTCCTGATGGAGTTGAAGCGTTTCTACGTGGATGGGATTCATATACTTCTGATCCGCAAAGCGCAGGTTCACTAAATGAAGGTGACAAGAAACCTACCGCCAACTGGACTGAACTACTAAATGGTTCTCTTGTCGCCACTGAATGTTTTAGAGGAACGCCTTACTTAGAGGCCATGACTGATAGGAGAACAAAGGATGGAAGTGTACTGGTGAGGAAATGGCTTCAAGAGGCTCTGCGACGTGAAAATATCTCTATTAATGTGAGATCCCGGCCTGGTTATGCCACAAAACCAGAGCTCCAGGCCATGATCAGGGCATTGTCCCAAAGCCAGTCGTCTTTATTGAAAAACAAAGGGATTATTCAGTTAGCGGCAGCTGCAGCTGCTGCACTTGATGAATCCCAAAGTGCCAAATGGGATGCTTTTAGCAGTGCGGAGATGATGTTAAACGTAAGTGCTGGTGATACGAGTCAGGGTTTGGCTGCTCAAATTACTGACCTGATCAACAAAAGCGTTGTGGCAGAACTTCAAGCGAAGAAGAATGAGAAACCAGATTCTCCCTCATCACGAGGGCTTCTATCTTTCCGAGACGCCCTGCTTCTTACGATTGTCGGTTACATTCTTGCTGGCGAGAACTTTCCTACATCTGGTTCAGGTGGGCCTTTCTCTTGGCAGGAAGAGCATTTTCTAAAAGAAACCATTGTTGATGCCGTTCTCGAGAATCCATCAGCAGGAAATCTCAAGTTTCTTAATGGGTTGACTGAAGAGCTTGAGGGCAGACTAAATCGCCTCAAGTCCGAGGAAACGAAAGAAACGCCTTCTGATGATCAATTAGACATTGATGCTCTTGATGATGATCCATGGGGGAAATGGGGTGAGGACGAGGAAGAAGAAGATAATGACAATAGTAAAGCAGATGAGTCCTATGACGATATGCAGCTTAAACTGGACTTGCGTGATAGAGTAGACAGCTTATTTAGGTTTCTTCACAAGTTATCCAGTCCAAGAACAAGGAATCTACCATTAAGAGAAGGCTCATTGGCTTCAGAGAGCAGCTTTACCGGCGATCCTTCTGGAAACAAAGGGCTACTCTACAGGCTTATCACAAAAGTGTTGAGCAAAGACGAGATACCCGGTTTAGAATACCATTCCTCAACTGTAGGGAGGCTTTTCAAAAGCGGATTTGGACGGTTTGGTCTTGGTCAGGTTAGTTATAATCCTTTTTCTCTCCCTATTACTTCCTTTTTCCCTCATCTCTCCTCGAGAGACACATTGATGTTTCGCAACACTACTGCAGACAAAACCAAGTCTCGCAGACCAGAGTGTCATTCTTGTCTTTGTCATTGGAGGAATCAATGGTCGAGAGGTTAGTTTCTTCACCACAAAAAATCGCGTTCATCGGTTTTGAGCCTATCTTTGTAATGACTGTCTATGTCTCTGTTTACACCATTCTCAAGGTTTTGGAAGCTCAAGAGGCTGTGACGGAGAGCGGTAGACCGGACATTGGCCTGGTTTTTGGAGGCACGACTCTTCTAACTCCCGACGACATGTTCGAGTTATTGTTGGGACAGTTCAGCCATTTTTGATCTCTTTCACAAAAACCTCACTCTCACTGTCTCTGTTGTTATATGTACTACATAACCCATGAATATGATCAAATGTTTAATTAACAAAACTATGGTTCGAACCCATGAATATGATCAAATGTTTAATTAACAAAACTATGGTTCCATTTTCGAAAGAAAACAAAAGTATCGGGGTATTAACAGTGAATAAGCGTTTTATTATCCTCAAAATATTTACATTTTTGGCCCCTCAGGTTTTATATTGTTTAGAGAAGAAGCTTAATCCTCTTAAACCCCCAAAATCACACACACTCACACGAAAAACCTCGAAGTGAGAAAGAACAATGGCTGCAATGAAGCTTCTTCTCTCTCAAGCTCGCCGTCAAGGTCTTACCAAACCCTTTTCGTCTCCATTTCAACAAATCCCTAGGCTCTTCTCTTCTTCTTCATCCTCCGATTCGAATCCATCTCCTGATTCCGCGCTGCTCGATGAAATCCGCAAAAAACTCGAGCCAGTATCGTACGCCGCAAAACCGAAATCTGAACTCGCCGTTGGTGGTGATTCTACGCCGATTCAGACCGAATCGGAGACGACTCCGAGAACCCCTGAATCGGCGAATCAGGAAGATCGTTCGACCTTGACTCGAGAAGAAATCCGATATATGAAATACACACCTTCGATCAATCCGGTTTCTTATGCTAACCGTGTGGCTCCGTTACCGGAGGATCTCGTCCCCGGTGAGGGAGAAGGAGAGAGAACTCCGGAGGAGATGGAGATTGAGAGGAAGAGGATTGAAGCAGAGAATCGTGCTAGAAGAAGGTTTTTAAGAGCTAATCCTGTGGAAGAAGATACTTCTTCACTTCCTTTACCAACATTGCTTAAACCAGATTTGAAGCATGGAAAGAAACCTATTTTCGATCTCATGGAGGCCATTAGAGAGATAAAGGTCAGTATTTACAACTGAGCCGCCATTGTAATGGAATGGAAGCTACACTATTCAGGGTTCCATGATTTGCTTGTGTGTATGATGTTAAAGGATTCAACTTTTGCTTGTTTCCTAGCTAGGGGGGCTTCAGATGAGTATTAGAAAGGAAGTTAAAGTAATTGAGATTGGAGGAATTTTTCGTTTTCGATATTGTGTTCCATTTTACAATGTGAACATAGAAACCTCTTAGAAGCTGTGTTAGATGCTGAGGTTATTGCTTCTCACCCAATTGTGCGTTATTTTGGAGGGTGCTAAACTCTGGCTTGTTTCTTACCTAGGGCAGTTCAAATGAGTGATAGATCAGAGCAAGTTTTGTTTTAAGTGTAGTAGACGTTGCTCTGTTGACTATCATGTGGGCAGGCTTCAAGATAAACTTGGACTCATCCATTTGTGCATCTCTCATTTTTTGTTCTTATGCTGTTTTCATCAATGGTTCAGACCAATGCCAAGGCGAAATTTGATGAAACTCTTGAGGCACATGTGAGGTTGGGTATTGAAAAAGGCCGATCTGAGCTGGTATTCTTTTCTCTGCAAATCTTTGTTTGTGTTTCGCTATCATATTCTCAATTAAAAAAATGATCATTCTTATACTTCTTTCTAAATCATTTTCCCTTTATACTGCAGATAGTACGTGGTACTTTGGCTCTACCACACTCTGTTAAAAAGGTACAAGATATGCCTCTCTAATCCCTGATGGTAATTGATATTTATCACTTGTTTATGTAATAAGAAGAAATGATTTTCCTTTGTTCAGGATGTGAAAGTGGCTTTCTTTGCTGAGGGGGCTGATGCAGAGGATGCAAAAGCTGCAGGAGCTGATGTTGTTGGTGGTATTGAGCTTATAGAAGAAATCTTGAGTAATGAACCAATGCCTTTTACTTGACCCTCTTTCAACAATTGCACAAGCTTACCTTTGGCTCTGTCATGAATTATCTCATTTCCGGTCCTGGAGGCAATATTTGATTTTTGTCTAATTGTGTTCCAATGGTAAATTAATTATTCTCACTTACTCTTTTTCTGCAGAAAGTGGCAAGATTGACTTTGACAGATGTCTTGCAACTCCGAAAATGATGCCTCGTGTTTACAAGGTTCTTGGCTTTGAGCTTTTATCCGAATCTGTTTAAAAAATGATGAAGGTGATATCTTCTCGCTTAAAATGCAAATCGTTTGTGCTTCTTTGCAGATATCAAGGATTCTTAACAATCATGGTTTGATGCCAAACCCCAAAGTAAGTTGGATTATTCACTCAACATCTTACTCTAATGTATCAGTCAGTATGCCCTTTCAATTAACTTAAACCAATATTAATCTGTTGTAGCAAGGTAGTGTGACCAAGGATGTTACGAAAGCAGTCAAAGACGCAAAAGCTGGACACACCAAATTCAGAATGGATAAAACTTCTATACTTCATGTGCCACTTGGAAAGGTTACATCCCTTCCCAAAGACTTAGACTATATCTGAATTTCATGAGGTTTGTTCTTAACAAGAACACTTTCTTAACCAGATGAGCTTTCCCGAGGATGCTTTGCGAGAGAATGTTGGTGCATTTATGAATGCTCTTTTGCTTGCTAAGCCTGCCGGATTGAAAAAGAGTAATAAGTCATACAGAGCTTATAACTTTGTATAGAGATCTTTGTTTGGTTGATTTGAGTGCTTATGCTTTACTTTTTCTGCAGCTTCGAAATATGCTGGTTATGTGAATGCATTCCACTTATGCAGTACCGTAAGCTTTTCAATCAAAATCCAATGTCTCGTTTCAGAAACATTTCCGAATTCCATTGAACGTAAAGTAAACCGCTTTTTAATGGTTTCTGTGCAGATGGGAAAGGGTTATCTGGTATCGATACAGTCCTTATCTAGAGCAGCTGATCACTATACCAAAGTGCAGCTCAAGTGAGCAGTAGACTCCAAAAGATAAAGCATTTCGCAGTATTTTCATTTTCCCCGGGAAAGTTCTTTAACTGTTTCCAAATGCTGAATCTTTGAAACTTTATATGATTTGTTGTTTACTAGGTTTAGTCTTTTATTAGCTCAATGGATCGAATTTGCTTGTCTTATGTTTCCTTTGTTTTTGTTGTTTGAGAGCTTTAAAACAAAGCGGCTCCCAACAATAGTCATTAAGTATTAAGTATTATTACATCAAATAACAGATCTAATTACAAACTCAAATATATATATATCATAGTATTTTGTCTTTTCTTCATAGAATACAAAACTATACTTAGACATTTGTGATTTGGCTGATTAAAAAAAAAGTCAGAGAAAAATGCAAAAGTGGAAGACAAAAACATCGATAAAACAAATCTAACAGTTTTTATGAGAGTTTTTATTTTTCTATTTTTGGTATTAAGCTTTTATGAGAGTTACTAAACGAGATATGATCAATAATACATTTATTTACACATATATATATAGTCATACCTTACCATATCAAACAACAAAACATTTCTTTTGAGAGAGAAGAATCACTACATATACATATGATGTCTTCATCATCATCACATTTTGCTATCTTTTGCATCATCATCCTCGTTTCCTTTTTTAATCTCCATCAATGTATGTTGTATATATACACACATATAAATAGTATAATCATCACCATAAATACAACTATTTTTAATAAAAAAAAACTTGGTTTTGTTGTAGGTAGTTTAATGGAGGAGGAGGAGGAGGCAAACCTAGATTTAAGACCATCAACGTGCGTTAAAGAACGTTGCAGCATTAGCCTTTTTCGCAATTGTTATTGTTGCAGAGGAAAGTATAAGATTTGTTCAAAGAAATTACGAGTTTGTATTTCCCAGTGTAAGAAATTGAACCCACCACTACCTTCTCCATAGATCCATTGAAAAAACAAAAACTTTATTACCAAATAAAGCGTTTTTAATTATACAATTGTTGACTTGTAACCAATATCTATTTTTATATGTTACTCTTATATGTCTTTACATTAAAAACAAAAGAGATTAATAAAAAATCGATAATCTCTAGTATTAAGTCATGATCATCATATCTGATGATTGAAGCATCATCATCATCTTGATACGATTATCCTCTTTAATTCTTGCTTTCTCTTTGATTTGTTCAACTTCCATCTGAATCTTCTCACTCCCCATCTCTTCTTTCTTCATCGTCACTAATCTCTCTCCATTGATCTCACCAATTAACACTTTCCTTCTCAAATCTGGATTGTTACTATCTCCCATGTTGAACAAAATCGATCGATACTTTGCTTTTTGAGGTCCCATGAAACAACCTAATCTCTTAAACATCGCAGATTCAACCGAAACAGCCACAATCGAAGGATCGCAAGAAACGACTCGTTTCTTCATCTCCACGTCAACAACTTCATTAGCGACTTTAGACAAGGATGTTTGTAGAATCTCACGGACTTTGTCTCGCTTGGAATCTCCTGTCTTCTTCACCGGATTCTGATCTTTATCGAGTACTCGGCTCTGTTTTGAACCGGTTGCGTAAAGATACATGAGCCAAAGATCCCAAAGAAGCTTTGACTCGGATCGGATTTTAGGGTTTTTGTGATCGATGAAAACGCAAAAACTCTTTCCAATGGAGGTTGTGTAGATTACGTCACAAGCAAGTGACTTAGGAGCTTCTTTTAAACGATTCATTGCGTCGATGCATCTCGAGACCTCTGAAGATTTAGCCGCTCGAGTTGCTGCTTCGAACAGTTCCAAGAACTCTTGCTTCTGCATCGTTCTCGTTCTTGGATCTCTCTTTTCTCTCGGCTTAACTAGGGTTTTGAAACAACGAAGAGGAGAGAAATTGTTAGAGAATGTTCAGATATGTGTTTATATAAAGAGAGAGAGCAAAGAGTAATAACACTTATAAGTTCCAATTCCAGGTAGGTTTTGTTATGTTTTGGATACGCGTTTATTTACTTGTGATCCAAGTCTGCTCGAAACTTTCCTTTTTTTTGTTTCTGTTTGTTAATAGATTTTCCATTTTTTACATATTTACTTTAATAGTGGGCTTATCTAATGAGATAATGGATCAGTAAAATCCTACATACAACATCTGAAGATACTGATAACTGATAAAAGCCATGCAAATTTTATTTGGTTTAAATTTCAAAAAAAAAAAAAACTATTTGGTTTTTTTTAATTAAAAAAAATTGTAACCAATCAAAATATCTGAGATATATATTTTAAAATTCCTTGTCTTTATAATGTATTATGTAGACAAGAATTTTTGTTTTAAAAGTTTCACCTATAATATTCTGAAATATCATATTTGTAATTTTTTATTCCAAAAATACCATCACTCCCACTAGTAACACAAATTATCATTGTAAAATGTTTGTTTACCCTACATAAACTATAAACAAAAATGTGACAAAAAAAATTATATATAAACAAAATTCAAATATTATGTTTGAATTTTTTTATCTAGGGTTTTGATTTCTTTCATTATAAAGAGTTTTTGAATGATTTTGGTATTGAATTTGTGTTGTTATTGAAATTTAAATTAGGGATGCTATATTTTAGCGACCCCAATAGATAAAGCTTTTTGCAGTGTTTTCATTTTCCCAGGAAAGTTCTTTAACTGTTTCCAAATGTTGAATCTTTGAAACTTTATATGATTTGTTGTTTCCTAGGTTTAGTCTTTTATTAGCTCTATGGAACGAATTTGCTCGTCTTATGTTTCCTAAATTTACACTTTTTATGCTTATTCATGCTAAGATCTTTTTTTTTTTCTAAATCTTGATACAGTTAAAAAATTTCTTTCTAGAAAAACTCAACGTTGTTGTTTGACACGAATCACAATGTGGAGGTAATTACGCAGCCAGCTGAAATGAATTGGCGATACTACATCTTATTTTCTCTGACATTTGTGTATGGTACAGAGATAGTTTCTTTAGCTAAATGTTTTTGGCCGCAAGAAACATTTTCTCCATGTAGGTTTGGAATTTAGATCCCTCTGCCTATATGCTATTCCATAATTTTTCATTTGCTTGTAGTATTAGATTGTTTTTTTAACAGCAATCGACTAGGCCGATACACAACACAAAGTATCGCCATATTATATTTTAAATTTCTTGTTTTGTGTAGGTTTTATCTTGATTGATACTTTTGAGAAATATATGCGGATATTAGAATTTTGTGAAAAGTGGCTACTAGGTTTGTGGATTTTTTTTAGAGGCTTAATAAGCAAACATCATACAACAGAGAAAAGGAGGAATATGTAGTTTCATTTTTTTGTTCAAAGTAGTTATGTCATGTTTAGCAAGTTGCATCTACTGTTAATACTCCTACAAGAAGATCTATTGAAGAAGATGCTTTGTGATTTGATTCTTACCATCAGCCAAACACCTCCACCGAAGCCAGCGGGATAGAGGTAGGAGTCATAGAGAGGAATAGCAGTGGCTGCTCTCGCTTAAATTCACAAAAAACATGATAGTACTCCTACAAGAAAATCTAGCAGCTCCAATCCAATAGATGATTTGCCTCTTGGTACAATTTCTAATGTAAAGCGAGCTATGTAATGGTCTAAGGGTAAACATTCATGGGTAGAAGGCACAATAGTTTGATGTATGATGCAAAGTTGTATAAAATTTACATCTGCAGAAAAAATCGTCCCAAGTAATGATCATATGCATTATGTTGTTGGTCATTGGTCATACATCTTTATTTGTAGTGCAAGTCGAAACATATAATGACTCATTAGTTAATGTTGCTAACCCCCTCCAAATGAAATAATATAATTCAAGGCAAGGCAAGATGAATTTAAAACTTCTCTTATGATTAAAATTTGTTAATGTCTAATTAAGTTTGTTGAACGTTTGCTTAAATTTTAGAATTTTGTTTTAGTATTCCTTGCATAGTGAAACAAACACATACATTGTTGAAAATAGAGCATGACAAAATAAATTGTTCTTATGTATTTAATGGGTTCGAAAATAAATTAAATTTGGGTTACTTTTCAGCTCATTAAAAACCCTTAAGTTCTTTTCTGTTTAGAAGATGAAAATCAAATTTTTGTTTAATTTTTTACACATTTTTTTTTATAAAAAAAACAAAAATTTCATGAATTTTACTTTTTTCATGCGCAACGCGCGGATTTGTTTCCTGGTACAAATAATCAAGATCTGAAAACGTTTCTAAGAAACAAGATAATACACAAATCTTTCTCCCAGTAGTCTTACAAACATCAAACAGGGAAAAAAAGCAAACACTCTGTTTTTTTTTTGTCTTGCAACAATACAACACCTCAAGACTCCATCAACAATACATATAAATTTTTTCCCCTAACTGCATAGCTAGATGAGAGTAAACTATGCTAATGTGACATTCTGATCTCTCTGTCAGTCACTTAGTGTTATCTTTGTTGTCTTCGTTACGAACAGAATCAAAAACAAAATTCAATTAACAGATTCTTCAAATCGTCTAAGGAACACACAAAATAACAACGAGAATGAAGCAAAAAACAGAATGTGTTTTCTTCGATTTTAGAATCTCTTGAAGAAGTTACCAAGAACACACACTCACACTTACAATAGACTTGAGTCGCACAAAATCACATTGTTTATACGCTTTCATATAGAGATTATGTATAAACAACACATGGATAGAAGTAGATAGAGACACAACACATGAAAGCCGCTCAACATAAACCTGAGAGATTCGAGGAGCTAATGTATTCACGAGATTACCACCAACAAGACAAGTTCCTTCAATATTGGTTCAAACAAAAGTCTTTGAATAAAGAAGAACCTAGTCGTATTCTTTACTAGCTTTCTTCTAAGTCTTCACTCTTTTATCATACCCCTTGTTTAGATTCTGATTGTTCACGTGTCTCTGTCTTGTCTTGTCCCCAAAATCCTTAAACCCTTCACTTAAAACTCCCTCAAAAGCTTAAACCTCGTCGATCATGATCTAAGTCTCAAAAGATTCTACTTAACGTCACATCTTTCTTTTGCTTTGGAGAAAAAGAACAATTTTTTTAATGAATTCGCACCAAGAACACACACACTCACACTCTCTCTCTTACATCAATCTATGACGATGAAGAAAGCTTTATCGTCTCTTCTTCTCCTTCTTCTGATAACACCATTCTTTCTCTGTGCTCACACAAAGCTTCAAGATTCTTCAAATCGCAAACTTTGTTTATTGCAATGACCGGCTTTGCTTGAGATTTGTCATGGAGGAGCTAAGGGGTGTGAGGTAAATAGAAATCCCAGCATTCTGTAATTGTTTTTTTCCTTGACCCTTAGCACTACTACAATATAATGTTTGAATTACACACATTTACATTGACCCTTAGCACTACTACAATATTGTTTTTGTAACCAGTAGTTTTTGCTTTTCTTTTTTTTCAAAATACAATACGAATTATCAGGATCAAGTGCATTCGGCATCCTTGTCTTTGATGAGTATCAGCAGTTTCCTGATGACAAAGGCATCGGGAAATGTTTTCTCCCTCTCCAACAGATGCATATACACGTTGGATAAGACTTGGTGCGCGTGGGGAAGAGGAATGGTTTCGGCTGATGGGACAAGGTACAAAACCACATCCATCATCCAATCAATCTTACGGCATGTGTCGTTGTGGACGTCACACGCTAGGTGTGAAAACAGTGACCAAAGAACGCCTTGGGAGAGCCTACATAGTATTCCGCGAAGATTCACATGTAAGGAAAGCCATGACACCATGGAGGCATCGCCTCTATGTAGAGCCCAATTGAAAGATTCCTCGTACTTTTCTTCCGACAACAACTTTGTTAGCTCCCGGTATTGGTCCACAGTTGCTTGAACCTGAAAAGACATACGGTTATATGACACCAAAGGGATTCTGCTAAGAACTAGAAACGATTATGTCTTAATACCGAAGGATTTGCTCCAGCTTCTAGTTGACGTCGTTTTAAATCTTCATTCTATTTCATTGTTTTTTGTATTCCTGCTAAGGTTTGAGAAGATGCATCAAGAGTCAATATATCCTGCTGTTGAATGGCTCCAGTGGCTACATTTATGTTAAGTCGTGGATTATCAGAAGGATTACCTTGTTTTTTTCTTTGTCCTTCTTCATTCTGTTTTTCTTCGCTTGTTTTTCCCGCTTGGCTAGTCTCAGCTGCTTTCTTAGAAATGTCAGAATTCTTAACCAGTTGCTTGTAGGCTTCTAGGACTAGATCAGCCGCTCGACCTAGTTTACCCATATGAAGAATCATCTCGTTCATGATATTTTTCATAAGGTACATGTTTGAATTTTCTTTGAAGCTCATAAAATGATGTATTCCCTTACAAAAAGGTGAAGTTTAATTTTCAACCACATAAGCCAATATGTAACCTTATATGACTAAGCAAGGGCAAGCATGGGTCTCTTCCATCATTGAATAAGCAAGGGCAAGCATGGGTCTCTTCCATCATCTCTTCCCTTATTCTCGTCGAAAAAGCAAACTTAAAAGCTTATGTATACATGAAATGAGCCAATGATCACATATTCTTAATGTTGATCTTCAAGGTAAAAAATTAGTAATTTTCCTTCATAATGATTGATCTGTTTCTTCTGATTAAACAAGATTTTACATTAGCAGCGAGAGATAATGTTGCTGCAAGAATAAAATGATGGGAAGACTCCACTGTGCAGGAAATGCGCATAAACTGAATAGTTTTAATTTAAGTTAGACTAAAATGTTTTTGATAACTCGAACATCAATCTATACATATATGCTCACTAAACCTAACGTGAGTAATTTAGTGGGGAATAATGGACAATCAAAATGATTTACGCCAACTTACCAAGCAAGAGGCAGATATTTGTTAGATGCCAGATATATGAATTTTCTCCAAACCGCATAAATATCGAAACTCGGTAAAAGATTGATCACCCTTGTGAAATTTAAATTTGAACTGCTGGCAAAGTAAAAGAATGGAAGAATCTCATTCTTATAACTTTAACAAAAAAAATTAAATGATTTTCATTCAATGTACACACTAAAATGGTGGCAAGAAAACTATTATTTGATTTAGTTAAATATTTTTATTTTGTTTAAATATAAATATCTTTTAATGTATTTTATTATAGATATTACTTTATAAGAGCTATAAAAAAAGTCAGTTGTTCTATTATAAATGTATACATAATTTTGGAAATATAAAAGAGAGAGTTTTCCTCTTATATATATACAAAGAATGGTTTCCATCAATATCAATCCAAAGAGCTAGGCCAACTCAACTTGATTTTGCTTATGTTTTGTTTATTTTTACTTATATTTTGCTTATTTGTTTTTTTTTAAGTTAAACTCTACGTATGGTTGAAGCCATATTGTATGAGATTTTCTACAATGCTTTTAGGCTATGTCATGACTCATGCATTGGCATTTCTACTCTACCTTTTTGAACTATGCTGGGGAACTTATATCTGAATATCTGAGTTATTATATTTTTATACCAAACCTATAATCGAATGAAGATGAAACTAATCTTTTATTGATTATTATGTATTATGGAATTGAAATTACAGTATGAAAACACTATCGAAATTAATTGTATAGACCAAAAGACAGTAACAATCAAGAATTTAGGAGGAAAAATGATGTTTGAAACAAGAAATGATCTTTAAATTAAGCAGAGTTTCAGTATTTCAATAACAATTGTTCATTACACATAATAATATGACAATGTTTTGCGACTCATAAATCACACCATTTGGATCATTTATTTCTTTGTTGCCAAAAACATGACTTGTATCTTACACTTTGGTGAAGCTCTTGGATGCATCATAAGATTCTTCATATCCATGTTGACTTGAAAGTTATTACCGTCGTTTACAGCGCAAATTTTCACCAGCTCGAGACACGGTAACTTCTCCAAGAAATGCTTTGTTTGGTTCAGCTCTCTTGTGCTTCCTTTGTAGCCCAATATCCCCACCACTTTCACTCGAGAAGACGATAGGCAAGACGTTATGTTCTCCTCGGATTCATTGCAAACACATGCATCTCCACAGTTTTTTGTTACGTAGTGATTGAGACCCTGAAACATAAAGGAGACAAAGATTTAAATCTAAGGTTAAAGACATATCGATATCTATGGCGTTTATGATGTGTTTGTGCGATACCATGAAGATGAGAGTTTCTAGATTTGGAGAGTTCTTGATCAGAAGTGGCAGCATTTGCCATCCTCTTTTCTTGTCACTCTCGATAGATAGACGATCAAGGCTACCGAACAATGGCATTTCTTGACACGAGAAATAAAGCAGCTTCAACACATATCAAAAATCTGTTAGTCTTCACTCGGAAAATGTTATAAGAAAAGAAAGAGAAATTAGGAGACTGACCTCGAGAGCATCGCTAGATAAGTAAAGGACTCTTAACATTTCTGATTCCAGTGATGAGATTTATCATATCAGTTGGAATGCAATAGTCATATCCATCTCTTGCTCCCTGCATTCTTGTTTCGTCAACCCGAAATCTGAGTGTAGCTTCAACGAGGGAATCCAGCTTAACAGTTGGATACTAATTCAAAACACAATCAGATTGATAAAAGTAGACAAGATTAGGAGCATCCAGTGAAATGCTTGACAAATTCTGATCAAACCGGATACTAAGTCTCTTAAGCGACGAAGAAGACACAGAACACATCCAATGTACCCATCGCTGCTCGAGAACAACCAAATCTTCAAGAACGGGGCAACGAGATAGAAGATTTTCAAAGACACCGTCAAAATCAACCGAGTCAATCCATAAAGTCTTAAGCATAGGAAGAGAAACATCATGAGAAAGCTTGATTGTATAACCACCTCCTAATCTCAGCTTAACCAGTGTCTTGCTCTTGAAGATCAAACAAGGCAATGGTTGAGATTTACCTCTGAAAGTAACGAACAGATCAAGATCCGAAACACCACGGTCAAGCACATTGCATATCCAACTACGAACACGGTTTAGATCAACCCCATCTCAAACACCGATACGGGTCTTTAAAGTGAGATTCTTTACAGGAGAATCGCCTTGCAAATCGAGCAATTTGTCAACGAAAGCAATGAAATTGAGCGGAATTTGACTCCGGTTTCGCTTAGTCTTACGCACAGATTGACCATCATCGATGTCAAGATTTGAAATAGAAACAAACACATTTCTCCACCTCTTAGAGAGTACTGACGTTGAAGCAGCATGTTTTGTGGAGAGAGAAGATAAGATGCGCCAAAAAACATTATCTGGTAGACAGCTAATTGCATCCATTAAACAGAGTGATTGGATTCAGAAACAGTAACTACAGAGTTAACTAGTTCCCAAGGTCCATTCTTTTACATTCAAGCAGAGTCTAACTACAAACTTTCCATGAATTTTCTTCAATTCCCAGAGAAATAGAAGACGAAACAGAGCATTAAAAAAAACTTACTTTTCAGAGTGATAGATGCTACAGAGTCGCTAAATTCAAGAAAGCTCTGGACTTTCAATTCCAAAACTCATCTCAATTTTGTCGTGAGACCAAAATTGAAACATCGAAAGCTAACTTCAAGAGACTGAGGCTACAACACATCTCCATTTCTCCTTAGGGGAAGAGTAAAGTAGAAAGAGTGATGAAGAAAGTATTCAATTTGGGAAATAAGTCACGTGAGAGTAGCGTGTGTGGTGGCCTATGGATTATAGAACAGTTAAGGGTAAAATTGTCATTTAACTCTTTAGTCGCAATGTTGAAGCGTGTAGAGATACATTACTCCACTAGCTGACACGTGCCACGGTCGACTAACCACGCTTTCGCCGGTGGCCGTTAGATTCATCTCAGATTCCAAATAACCTCCTCTGGTTCATATCCTGCCACGTCAGCATTCGTCCCTCGTACGCCTCAAAATAAATATTAAATTATTATTAATTCAAATAAATACGAATGAAATTGAAATTATACCTTTGAGGAGATTTTTCCCCTTTCGTCGTAGTGATCGGAATCGGAGCTTTTTGAGGTTCCTTCAATGGCGCAGCTACTTTCTCCTGTTTGTACGGATCTTTTGAAGTTTCAGAACTCGTCTCGTAGCTCCAGATCAGGTGCGTCGCGATTCCCGGCGAAGTCAAGCGGTGCTTCGTCTTGGTGCTTACCTGCTTACGCCGGAAAGAGACGAAACGGCGCAATCGGAAGGTTGAGAGTCGCGACTGAGGATGCTGCTTCTCTTTCCACCGGCGATGTCGCCGATGATTACTACGCCGTTCTCGGACTGGTAACTTCCGCCGATTTCGGAACCAAATCTAATCCCAATCCGATTTGATTATCGCATTAGGGATTTCGAAGTGATGATTTAGTTCGATTTTGAAATTTGTCATGACTGAATCGCAGCTAGATTCATCTTTGTTGAAATTGTGAATCCCTAAGTTGTATACAATCATTAGGATCCAGAGATTGTGACTGCTACATATATACATCTTTGTTGAAATTGTGAACCTAAGTTCATTAGGATCCAGAGATTGTGACTTATATCTATCTATCTCCTTGTGTGTGTTATGTTCAATAGCTTCCAGATGCAACACAAGAGGAGATTAAGAAAGCATACTATAACTGTATGAAATCTTGCCATCCAGATTTGAGTGGCAATGACCCTGAAACTACAAATTTCTGCATGTTCATAAACGATATCTATTCAGTGAGTTTTTACTTGACTTTGAATACATTTTGTAAGGTTTTATTAAGGTTCCATGTGGCTTTTTTTGGTTTACCGATTTTATCGTTGTATTGTAGATTCTCAGTGATCCTGTACAGCGTATGGTTTACGACGAAATTCATGGGTATGCAGTGACTGCTATCAATCCTTTTCTCGATGATTCCAGTCCAAAGGATAATGTTTTCGTTGATGAGTTTGCTTGTATAGGTATGTATGTCCTGAAATTCGGTCGATGCTATTCATTTGAGGCCGAGTGCGAATTTTGGTAGCGATAATTTGGAAGCGCAACGCTGATGATATGGAAAGTGACTACAACTTCGTTTGTTGTTTAACAGGCTGCAAAAATTGTGCCAATGTGGCTCCAGATATATTTAAAATTGAGGAAGACTTTGGAAGAGCAAGAGCCTGTAACCAGCGTGGAAACCCAGATTTAGTTCAGCAAGCAGTTGAAACATGGTAGGCTTGTATTCTGTAGATGCTGCAAGTGATTATGGGGTTTACTTCAGAAAGTTTCAGGTAGGCGATTTCAGGGAACTTATTCTCTCCTTTGTTTTTGTCAGCCCGGTTGATTGTATCTATCAGATTTCCGCTGCACAGTTGTCATTGCTTGAAGATGAAATGCGACGGGTTGAAAGAGTGAATGTAAGACCAGCATTTCTCTTGTCAAATCAGTGCAAAGAATTCTTGATTGTATATGTTACTAAACTCCTGCATTGATCTCTTGGCATTGTCATATTGATGGATCAGGTTGCTCTGATGCTTTCTGGAATGGGGTCAGGAGCCATTGATGTTTTCAGAATGGTAAGAAATACAGAAGCCATTTTTCCAACTCTTTAGTCTTGTTCTTCCCAGTTTCTAATTAACTATCCCATGTTTTCTTAGCCTATTGTTCTTTATCTTTCATCTAAACATTTTCCCTGATAAATCTTCGAATACGTAACAGGCTAGATCTCGGTGGGAAAAGAGGCAAGCAAAAGTTTTGGTAAGAACTATCGTCACCCTTCGAAATCCTTGCAACATTCCGAGTCTCTTCCATTCAGTACCAATCTCTTAGATGCACATAACATAATCACCTCGTGCTCACCTATCTTTCAGAATCAAGCTAGAAGTAGAATGATGAAGCGGAAAAGCACAGACGAAACACCTTCCTATTGGGATAACCTCTGGGGCCAACAGAATGATTACAAGAAAAGCGGTAAGATTAACAGTTTAAAACTCTTCCTCTGGATCATAATAATAACAATCTTTGTCATCAAGGAAGCTAAAGACTTAATTTCAATGTCTGTAACAGAGGAAGAAGTACAAGAACGAGCACAGCGAGCCGCCGCTGCAGCCAGGAGATGGAGGGAATACTCACGGAGAGGCGTGGATAAGAGACCCACCTTCAAACTCCCGGACTCTGCCTCCAGAGGAGAAAACTGAAACCAAACTAGACAAGATTCACTTGTAATTATATTATAGGTACGTACATGTTGTTGTCCCTTTCTAGACTTTATCATTTTATTGTATAGCTTACTTATCGTTTCTTACAACGATTTAAGAAAAGGTAAATGTGTAAAACGTTGTTAGTTTAAAATACTAAATGATTATCAATTATTATGTATATAAAATTCTAACTCCTAGATAAGCTAGTGATAGTAGTAAGATTTAACATTGGGATAGAATTTCGAGATTATACACAACAATTTGTTTGAATATTGGTGTGATAGTTACGTTGCAAAATACCATAAGACAATGTTGAGCATTATTGGATTATGATTGCCCCACCATTTCAAAGAACATCATTATATATTGTCTCTTCTCCGACAAGGACGCTTTGGTTCTTGGTCAATGGTTTATGTAAAGAGATTTTCTCTCATCAAAACCAAACAAAAAAGTGGAATATTTTTTGTGAACTGTCTTTGTTAATTCACACGAATTTGAAACTAGAAATGATCAAAACTTAGCAGATACAGAAAGGATCACACAATTAGAATACAAGCTTTTGTGTTTAATTTATCATCGAATAGTCGAAGCAACTGCATGAGCCCAAAGTTTAAGATGATCTTTCAAGTCAACTTCGTTCGTCGCCGGCGCCGGAACTCTCCACTTTATCTCCGCCATGATTTGTGTCTTCCCTTTTCTTCCTCCACAATGATCCCAAACTTCCGACAAATACGGTCTAGCTACTGCTCTGTTTCCATTTCTCTTGTCCTCTTCTTCCTCTGTTACTTTCATTACACCATCATCTTTCTTCACTAATCTCTGTAATCCAGGAAGAATCGAAACTAGATCTGAGTCTTTATGGTCTTCCTCGGAGAAAACAAAACCCAAATCCATAAACCCTTTAAGCTCTTCATACTCCAAATCAGACATACTCTTTCCTCTTCTTCTTCTTCTTACATTGCTCTGTTTCTTTTTCCTCTGTTCTTCTTTCTCAGAGAGTACTCTCTCTCTTTGCGCACTCGAGACGTCTCTCACTTCTTTACCGGAGAGAATCGTCTGAAGCTTCATCGGCGTTGATTTAACCGTTAAAACCGATCTAGGAGACAACAGATCATCTGTTGAAGAACCAAACAAACTTGTCTTTGAACTCGTAGTTGTCATCATCGTCTCATCACTCATAGCTCTCTCTACAAAATAACTCACCGGAAAATTCTTCGTAGCTTCTTCTTCTTCTTCCTCTGATTCTCCACGCTTTTTAGAATCTTTTTCATTGAGATTCAAAGGGTCTTTGCGTTTCTTTAAGATTGATCTCTCTGACCAGTTTTGCTCGAACAGTTTCAACAACTCCTCTCCAGCCATTTTTGCTTTTTTTCTTTTCTTACTTTTTGGTGTTTGGAGAAGAAGATGATGAATGAAGAAAATGGGAGGATTAGGTATTTAAACCTTGTAATTAGCTATGTGTATAATTACCTTAATACCCTTAGCTTTAGAATATTACGTGTGGACCCGTTTGTTCATCAACACACTAATCACACTACTAACAGTGCGTTTTTAAATTCAAATGGGTAAAGTCAGACTCATTTCACAGCACTATACATTTGTTAATTAATTAAATCGTATTTTCCGTTATACAATTCAAATTGGTCATAAAAATATAATACATTTTTCATTTTGATGCGTACACTTTAAAGTCTATGATGTATACAAATTTTATTAAATATTTCATTTTGTAGACTTTATGTCTTTATATAGACACATAATTCAGTTTTGCCTCTTGGAAGGTTCGAATACTTTTAAGATGCGTGTGACGCGGCAGGGAGCGTGACAAGAATAAATGTGTATAAACAAACAAAAAGCACATTAGCAACTCGTTATAATATTTGACAATTATTTTTCATATTTAACATGAGGTAAGACTTTTCCATCTTATACCTAAAAATGATTAACCTCTCCACCTTCTAAGTTTAAATATCAACCCCGAAACCAAACAAAATATAGAGTTGTTGATTAGTCATATAGATATCATTTGATTCGAAAAATAGATATCATGAAAAAGAACCACGATCTATATTATGTTCCGTAGATCGTAACTATATGCTTCACACCCGGAAATTAACTTCAAATATTAAAAAAAAATTCAAATATTACATACCCAATCCATAAAGAGAAAACTGAAAAACGTTATTCTTTTTTAAAAATGAAATATTTTATGCAATACGTACGCAAACTAAGTGAAGAGAGTGTTCTTTGAAATGTGCGGCCATGTTTGAGAGCGAGACGAATGTTCGATTTTAGGGAGGTTACCTTATTATTCGAGATGGTAAAAAAAAAAAAAAAAAAGAAGATAAAGTTGATTATATGATTCATTAATATTTTTACCAAAAGTATTGAATATTATTGAGATTAAATCACCATAGTATTTTATAATGTAAGCGCCACAAACTATTGTACCACCCTCGGAGCATGATCCAAGCCTATTAAAGCTTAAAAATAAATTATAGCTTCGATTTGTTATACATACATTCTAAATGCAATTGTAATAAATCTAATGTTAGAGCAAAAACCATTCAAACAAAAATAAGTTACTAATAACCAAATCTAAAAAGGGAAATTGGCAAAAATAGCCAAAAAATAAATTATAATTGATTATCTAACAAAAATTACTGTTCATAGTGTGTGTATATATATATATATGGATGAAAATGTTCTTTTTGATAGGATAGAATCTATACTACTTAGTTTTTACATAGTATAGAATATAATAACTTTTCCAACATTAATAACCATTTTTAAGTTTAAATTTATTTATAAAGTTTAATGTTTAATTTTTGAGAATTTTTGAGAAATACTATTTTTGAAATGTCACTTTTCAAAAATGTCACTTTTTAGAAATATTTGCAAAAATGTCATTTTTTCACAATCATTTATATTTGGGTTAACTATGTTGTATTAGAGTTTAGTTTTGAGGGTTTAGGTCTTGTTTGGGGTCAAAACCTTTTTTAGGATTTAAAATTTGAAGATTTAAGGTTTAAATTTTTTTAGTTAGTAGCATTTTTGCATATGGACAACCGATAGTGATATTTTTGAAAATAGATACACCAAAAGTGATATTTTTGTAATTACTCCTTAATTTTCGTGGACTAGAATTTAATGTTTTAGGTTTAAATTCTAATAATTTGAATTTCACGGTTAGTTATATAGAAACAATGTTAAAATAAAAATAATTAATATTTGTGTTAGTCTACATAGAATAGACTGACAAATAGTCTACACAGAAACCATAAAATAGATTGTCAAATATGTTAAGGGTAATTTTGTAATTTTGCAATCTCCATTGGTTATCTACTATATTATATTTATTACATGGTTAGTTTAAATTAATAATTCAAATTTGGCTAATATGTTAATTAACCCATTTAAAAAACGAAACCTTAATTAGCTATAAACCTTACTAAAAACTCAAAAAACACCTACGGAAACAAAAACAAAAAACATAATATATACTCTTTCACATCAACATATATCGAAAACTTACCAAAAAAAGGGTTCAGAGCTGAAAACCCTAATTTCCCAATAACTTTCCTTGTTCTTGAGGCAAACGAGCACAAAACATAGTTTTTGTTGTAATCTAAGGGCATCTCCAATGACCTAAGAGTCAATAATAAAAATTATTATCTCTAAATAATTAAATTTTTAATGCAAACAGAAAAATTTGACTACTCACAAAAAGACAAATATCAAGAGCCTCTCATGAGAGGTTTTCTAATGAAAACCGATTTTCACTCTCTCTCTCTTAAGTATCAAAAGTCTCTCATGAAAGGTTCTCTAATGAGAACTGATTTTCACTCTCTCTTATTTTTTTCTTTCTTTATTTTAATACTAAGAAATTCAATGAGAGACTTACATTAGGGAAGCTCTAAGACTACCTCTATTAAGGGGTTCTTTTTAACATTGCATATTTATTATTATTCTATTACAAATTTATGTTACATCGACGATTGTACAACGGACAAGTTTTCCATCTTGATACCAGACGATTCTACCTTGCCCCACGCTGAAGATCTCATGTAAACTAGTCTCCATTAATCTGTATAAATGATAATAAATCGTCTTCTCGTGTAGAAGTCTTAATGAACCCTTACTTAACCACTAGGCCAAGGGAGCTTCTACCATCAAGAAGTTCTCAAAAGGGATTTTTAATCATTTAAATCTACAAAATAATAGTTAAATATTAGAGAGATTCTTAAAAGAAAAAAAAGAGTATTTAAAGTTTTTCATTTAAGAACTCTTCTTTCCTGTTTTGAGAACTCTTTTTCATATTTTATTTATATTTTTATTTTATATAATTTTTTTTAGAACCCTTCGAATGCTCTAAAAGACCAGAGCTGCAAGTGATCACCTTGTCGAAGACTATTAGCTTTGACCACATGGTTCCACTTATACCCCAACGCATACAATGGACTCTTCACCTTCTTCCCCTTCTTCGTCTTCTCCACATCATATTTTCTGAACTTCAACTCCCACACTTCTAAACTCGGATCGGTCACTTTCACATTTAACTTCCTTTCATATTCCCTTTTATTCGTTCTTCTAGCGTTTCCTTTTCATCCAATGTCAGAAAACTGTGTCTCAAGAGTTTACTCAAGGGAATAGATAAACGTGATTCGCCTTTATCAATATCGGTATTAGTCAAAGTCTTGTTGAATAAACTTGTTGTAAACAAAATAAATTATTATAGTGTATGTGAGCCCAAAATTGTGAACCCTAAAATATTAGGTTAATTGGTGAATGAATCTAAAGAGGATTTCTTTCCTTTTCCGTTGCCAAACTATTTAACTTGATCATTTATATGCCTTCTTTGCAATTGATTTTTTCATTGGTTAAATTATTTTTATTATATATATGAGATGATATTTTTTAAAAGAAATATAGTTTTTTAATATTCTCATTTTTAATCAAAACAACTTACATTTTAAAACGGAGAGAGTAGTTTTTTATTTTTTTTGTTTAATTCTGAGTTTACGTAAGAAGAAACCCATGCAAAGAAGGCATAAATCAGTAGGTGTTCACTTTAACGACAAAACAAGAATGGTTTCCAATTTATCTTATTTATACACGTACTATATTCTTTCAATATACATTCTTTCAATAAGTTTTGGAACATTCGAAAATAGAAACCTGCGCGGCATTCTCTCTCTCTACAATTATTTATATTTGCTATAGCTTTTAACTGAATAGGCTAGTAGTTGGTTGTGGTCCTTTTGGTGTTATAGAATGGAATAAAAAGGAATTAAATGAATAGAACAAATAAAAACTAAAAGAATAATAAAAACGACACGTAGGTTAGCTAGCTCGGTTTAGTTGGTTTAAAAAGACGTCGTTTCATTGATTTAGTAAAACGATGTCGTTTTTATTTAGAGAAAACTTGAAATCGAATCCTTAATTCGATATAGTCTCAAATGAAAACACATTATTTTATCAAATTAAAATTCAATTTCAATATTACAAGAGAGATTTCACTCCACTAAAAATTAAAACACTCATTGTATTCTCTGAGCACATTTTAACAAAAGAGATATTGGTCATATATTTAAATTTAATAATGTAGTCAAATATATAATTAATGATATATAATTAATTTTAGTCAAATTTTCAGGTTTTTTAAGTATTGAATATATAATCTGGTCATTACCCTTTTCTATGTAATGGTTGGCCACTTGATGATCATGCATGCAACCATGACTGTACAGTAGAGGGTTACAGTCATGGACGTTGTGATGGAAATCCTGAAAGGTGTTGTTGTCACTAATGATAATAACCTATTATCTTTATAAGTAATTGTCTAATTGAGTTTGAATTATGTATTTCTAGAGTGGGAACATTAATAATAAAAAAAGAACTTTCTTAATTGTTGCTTTTAAATTTCTTGATAATAGAATAAAATATAAATTATTATTTTATCGGTTTTATAACTTGATCTTAAATGTCTGTGTGTTTTTTTTTTTTGGGTATGAATGTTTGTGTTTATAAATGACTAATTATTAGTCAATACTCCTAATAATTATTACTTGTTATAACAACTAAATTTTGGGCCTATCATCTCATTTAGTTTAAAACAAGTATTTGGTAATGTATGATCTCCTCAACCCTGTTAAATTCCTTACACTGCTATGCCATGTCTTGTGGACAATGTACCTGTATTATTTGAAAAAATTTCAACATAAAATACTTATCCATTCGAATGACCATATATATATTAGCCCTCTGATCACATATTAACAAAAAAAGATATTGGTCATATATTTAATTTTAGTTTGTTGTTTCCAAAGATATATAAGATTTCTATTAGAATGTTCATTATAACTAGAGTTTTACCACAAAGGCTTCACCCAACAAACAAACAAAAACAGAAAGAAAAAAAAACTAAATGATAATGAAAAAACTAAAACAGAAATAAATGAAAAACCAACTCAATCTTAGAGGGACGATTCTGTGCGTATGGCTTTCTGGTCCTCCAAAAAATAATTGAGTGTCCCCATCATCTGTATGCAAGCTCTTGATCTTGTAATGGGTACCTTCTGCTACCGTATCTAATTTTGGACTGACTCGAAGTTGTTGTTGTCGCGGACAATCTTTAGGCTGCGAATGTAGCTCGCCTTTCCAAATCCCTCTTCCGGGTAAAGTCCAGAGCCCATTTGGATATCTGTGTGTCGATCAAAACGGTGTGAGTCCACTATTTTCATCCCCACCCCTCCCAATGCACCGAGATTGCGTGATCAACTAGAGTCGTAAAAATTTCGGTGGGCCAGTATCCGACCAATGAGTTATCGGACCTTAAGCTCAGCCACCAATTTCCGCTCTTTCGATCCTGTAATTTATTTTGTATTTATTAGTTAAAGAAACACAAAATAATACATACAAAATAAATTGAGCATATAGAAATTACCAACCTTCCATACGGTAACTGTCATCTCGTATTGGCTTCCTCCCACACTAGATATAGGGGTAATAGCGCCACCTAAGACAATCTTGTTACTAGTTTGAATAAAACCAGGTTTTTCAAGGTCATAGCCTCCGGTTGTTATGTAGGCGTCTCTCTGAAAAATATTTATGATATATTGCTATTAAAATGTAAAAATTAATTTTATTTAGCTCAATATAGTTTTAAATTTTCATCTAACTTGAGTAATTATATTCTTATATATAATTTCTTACAATAGTTTTCATCTAACTTAAGTAATTATATTCTTAATATGAGAGGATATTAAGTAAGTTCAACAAACCAATGATGTTAGGGGTAATAAGGGTAATGTGACTGGTTTGACATGTTTTCTGGTCTAGTTCGATTTCAACTCTACTTATTAGGTTTCATCTGGGCTTCTGACTAAGGGTCATGTCCTACCATATACGGTCCAATCCATTTTCAACTTTGTGTACCTAGAACTTGTTGTTTATTTAAACTATAGACTTATAAACTTGTACATGCATTTTAGCAGAGAAAAGTTTTTCCAAAAACAAACCAATGATCATTTTGATTCGTTAATTTTAGAAAATTTGCTTTTATTGAATTTGTAAAAAGTATATCAAATAACTAAAATTAAGTAGTTTCATTTTATCTATTTTGTAGTTTCAATCAAGAGGTTATACATTATAATTTATAAAATTAATTTGATGAAAACATAAATTTTTTTTTGATTGACAAAAGACATAATTATTACATCTAAGCTTTTAGAATAAACTCCAATTGTATAGTTTGTTTTCTTATATATGGTATAAAAATCCGATATATTTGAGTATAACAGTACTAAACTATTAATAATATTGTATTTAGTTCCTACAGACGTTTCATTCACTAAGCTAGTCTAGCAACCATCAGGTATATGATATCACACATATGTATGACAGTTATAATGTTCTCCACTATCAATCAAAATGGATAATGTTTTTTCATAGATATTTATTTTTTTAAATGATGATGAAATAAAAATAAAACGTACCGTCCAAAAAACGAATAGTCTTGGCTTCGTGTCGTTATATAACCCCGGACATATCTAAATGGTTAATTAAACAGATTATACTGTATTAGTCACATATGATTTAGTTATAAGATTAATTAAAAACGTAATAAAAATACAATGTAATATGTTATAGATATACCTCCCATCCAACCTCAATAGTGTTGAGATTATTTTTGTCGTATTCTCCCGTGACAATCCAGATTTGAGAAATGCTTAATTCGTTTTTTGTGTCGTCTATCTTCGGACCCCATACATTAAGTATTGCTTTTGTTCCGTATAATTTCTGTGGAAACTGCGTAGATGCTTCCGCATACTATCATGCAAATTTACTGTGATTAGTAAAGTTTAGTTTCTAAAACATAAAAAGATAGTGTATATGTTTAAATACCTCGTGTCGGGGAGTAGAAGTACCGATGTTGGGGTTCGTCCGATTATGCAAAGTCGCTCCCTTCTGTCGAATGGGCACCGTTCCGACGGGACAGTTGGCAGTTGCAAGAGACGCTTCCGATGTATCCCATACGATTTTCTTTTGCATCTCTGTAGGAATTTCTGATGGCATTTCCTGTATTTTGTTTACACAAATTTTTTTTATTATATATGTAGTTTTCTTAAAAATATTATTAACATTTGATTTAAAGGTAAAATGATTATCAAACAAAAACATAAATAAGTAACTAAAATTAATTTTATAGATAACAAATTAAACAATACCTGGAGTTTGTGATATGTTAAAAGAGTGTTGTTAAACGCTGGCTGCTTGTACTTGTCGACACATTCGACAACATCTCCATCGGAACTCTGGTAAAGATAAACAATAGTATTAGCACCATCTAAAATCAATAAAATTAGCAACATGTTAATAGTGTCTTAAAAATAGATATTAATTAAAGAAACTTTTAAAAGCCAATAATAAACAAAACCAATCAAGTGTGGAAAATTAAAAACATAATTTTCCATTTTTCTTAAGACGGAAATTTATTACAGAAACGTTTAGGCCAGTTAATGGAAAGCTAAATTTGAAAGTAAATTTGGTTTAACATTTTTTGTAAAAAAAATAAAATTAATCATGTTTAAAAAAAAAAAATATTGTAAAAGAAAAAGGGAAACCGAAATTATAGAAATATGAACGCCCAGTACTCCACAGGGAATGTCCATATATTTTACCTCTTCTATCTTTTTCTTGTATAATAGATTTATTTACATAATTTCTTATAGGTTACGATATATTACAACAAATATATATGACTTTTAAAAAACCGTAAATTGAATGACATTGACTTGAATGTAGTACTCATCTGAATGAGCATACGAAAGAAGAAGAAAGATCGCTAGTAGCCGTAGGATCACCATGATCTGATCTTAAACCGGTGAAGCTCGTGTGTGAGAGACTAAGGCAAGCTCGTGTGTCTCCGGTGAAGAAGAAAATGATGATGATGATGATCTCTCTCACTCTCTCAGTACTCTCTCTCTCTCTCTCTCCCTATACAGCAAATATTCAATTTGGTTCTTGCTTGTAAAATTTACCTGTTAAATAGAGGGATTGTGTTACTGTCAAGCACGAATTTTGTGAACTTTCCTTTGATGGGTTTTACTTGTTTTGTTGTAATTTTGATTTAAAAAGCAACCTTTTTTGGTTTTGTCTCATTGCTCAAAAAATTAAAGAAGCTTGTGATCTTCTCTCTTGTTCAAGGAATTTTCCAGTTTTGTAAGTTAATTTTTTCATAGGATAATATTGTATTAATACCATTATACTAAATTATGTGGGACTTTAATATAAAAAATGAACTATCAAACTGAAATTTTTTTTTTAAAGAGAAAATAAAGTGAAAACAAATATTAGTTCATCCTAAAATGTGGTGGTTTGGTTTAAACAACTAAAAGAAGTTTTCAACATTTATGTTAGCAAAGATAATTTAGTCTCTTGATATATTTTTTTACTTATGTTTTCCTTATATTTTGCTTAAAAAAGCTAACACCCTAATATATTAAAACCTAGTCTCTTGATTTAAGTTATGAAAGAGATACAATAATCTTGTTTAAAGATTACCAGTTTTAGTTATCCAAATTCTAAAATATGTTATTTTCAAAGTTTTCCTCTCCAGACAAACCTTTTTGTAAATAGTGTCATATAATATAGTAAATGTATATACCTATATTGTCAATGTGTTGGCAATGAGATGGGATTTTACCGCTTCTTCGATGAAGGTGTTGGGAAAACCAATTATCTCCACAATATTGTAGATAACAACAATAGTCTCAAGCCAGTCGAAGATTTTGAGAGAAAACCAACCAATCCTGATTCTTTTTCTTGTGCTCATCACATTCGCTCATTGTGTCACTAGTCAGGTTCTGATATTTTAAATTCAATTTGGTTCTTGCTTGCGAAATTTACCTGTTAAATAGAGGGATTGTGTTACTGTCAAGCACAAATTTTGTGAACTTTCCTTTGATGGGTTTTACTTGTTTTGTTGTAATTTTGATTTAAAAAGCAACCTTTTTTGGTTTTGTCTCATTGCTCAAAGATGGTATCTGCGTTTGCAAAAAATTAAAGCTTGTGATCTTCTCTCTTGTTCAAAGAATTTTCCAGCTTTGTAAAGTAATTTTTTCATAGGATAATATAATGTTTCTTTACAAAAGAAACGACGAAAAGAATATAACCAACGGTTCATCTTCATTGTTTCAATTACAATTATCTTACGAGTTTTTCATATATATATTTTTAGAAGAAACCTATGCAAATTAAGCAAGAAGACATAAAAAACAAGAATGGTTTCCCAAAGCGGTAAACGATCCTATTTATCATATTTATACACGATCTATTAATAGATAGTATAAACATTCTTTCATGAATAATTGATAACGTACATCAGTTCAATTATAAATAATGTGTTACATAAAAAATGAATTGAAATCATTTGAAACAACATTTTTATTAGAAATTGGTTACAGTTGTTTTAAAAAAAAAACATTCTTTCATGAAGTTTTGGAACATTCCAAAATAAGAACCTACGGACTCCCTCTCTCTCTCTCTTGCTAGTGGAGCATTTAACTGAATAGGGTAGTTATTGGTTGTGGAATGGAATAAAAACAAGAGTTAAATGAATAGAACAAATCAAAATAAGAAGAATAAAATTGGTTTTTTTTTAAAATGAAGAAGAAGAAGAAAATTGTCTGTTCTCAAAAACGCAAACGCTAATCCTTTTGAACACGGACACATAATGTCGTTAGTTCGTGTCGTAAGGTGTTAGATTAAGTTTCACGACAAACGCAAGGTTCATGTTTTATTGCTATCGTTGAGTTTGGAACCGCAAGTGATAAGACGCATAGCTAGTGAAATTGTATGATTTGGATTTGAGTTTTGATTTTTTTGGGGAAGAAGAAAATTCATGGGGTAAATACAAGAAAAGTGAAAATATGGGGGTTCGGATTTTAAACTTTGAGTTATGATGGTTCAATCATTGTATTGACGAATGTGGTAAAAAAAATAATTATTGGACCATTGCATTGATCCCACTCAGTTATCAACTTTTTTACTTAATCAATCCAACTCTATTAAATGATTAATCTTTGTCGATAGTATAAAATTCTTATGTATGGAAAAATTCGGCCAAATGTCATATCAGTTAAGGGATTTTTGAAATAAACTTAGTTCTTTCATTACTTCTCATTTCTTCTTGAACTTTTTTCCCCTTTTTCTATAAAAATATTCCTTTCCGTTTCATTATATATGATGTTTTAGAGATCTTTTTTGTTTTATTTTATATGATGTTTTTTAAGTTTCTATGCAAAATTGTTTTTAACTGTTAAAATTATGCATAATACTTTTTTTATTAGATGACTTGTTTTAGAATTGATGAAAAAACATGTTTTATATTAAAAAATTACAAAATTAAATGATTTTTTAATCTATGTGCCAATCTATAAAACATGATATATATAATGAAACGAAGGGAGTATACTATAGAAGTATTTATATTAGACATTTATTTTCTTGAAAACATAATACTTAGATGTCATAAATAATCTATTATATAATTAGGGATTTTTCTCTCCGTCTAGAGTGTCCACATAGGCAAAAATATTTTTAAAAACATTTAAGTTTTAAAATAGTCATTTACTACACACTAATTCATATGTATTGTTTTTATAATTATTAAAAAAAATTAAATTAGAAAACATGAAAGACTAAATAAAATGAATAAAAATGAAAATTAATAAATACAAGACTATACATGATTTTATTAGTAATCATAATATGAATTTGTTTTACCAAAATTATATATTACACATAAATAAAACCAAAATGTGTTTATGAATTTTATATTTTAAACAATTAGTAAAATCAACTGACGTAATAAAATGTTAAGAAAATAACAATATTTAGATTTTTTTTAAAAGTTGTATATTCCATGAAATATGAAACGTCTTTTCTTACTAAAATGTTTGTACTTAACAAAAAAAAACTTACATTTAACCACACATTAGGAAGACCAACATTTAAGAAATAGTATCTTAAAATCTCAACTATTTTTCTGCGATGAACAAAAACCAAAATATATATAAGCTTATGAGACCAAGATAAATGACAAAAAAATGTATATCAAAAGGATCTACGGGTTTCTTCAACTCTGGCTACCAAAAACCTAAATCAAATTTGAAGAAGAAAACCTACACCTCTTTACTGATGAAAAGATAAGCTTTTCCATTCCGCGATTAAAAAGAATGTAAACAACAAGCAAACAAGATGTTGTTCAGTATCTTCCATATGTCACAATACTAAAGAAATTGTGAAGTGCAAAGTATAAGAGAATAACAAAGAGACATTGTGAAGACATATATGATGTAAATGGTAACCGCTGAATTTTGGCTGAATTACTATTTAATTGCTGCATTTGCTGAATTTTTAGTGATTTCTTGCAGAATTTGCTGAATAAAATCAAACTTAATGGTAACTGCGGAATTTGCTGAATCTGCTGAATTTTTTTTAAAAATAATTAATTAAATAAAGAGAAATTTCAAAAAATACCACTTTTAAAAAATGTCATATTTTCAAAAATTTTGTAAAACTGTCATTTAAAAAAAAAACAAATATCATTATATCATTTATGTTTGGGTTAACTATGTTGTATTAGAGTTTAGTTTCGAAGGTTTACATGGTTTTAGGGGTTAAAACATTTTTTAGGGGCTATAATTTTAAGATTTAGGCTTTAAAAAATTCATAATTAGTGTCATTTTTGCAAATAGACATCCCTAAGTAACATCCTTGCAAATGTACACACCAAAAATGACATTTTACAATTGCCCTTAAATAAATTAATAGATTGATTAAACAAATTTATATACATAATTTATGATATAATACTTTGCTATTGAAATTGAATTATTTTTTAATAATCCTAAATTTTAAAATATTACAATATTATTTTAGAATTGTCAAGCAAATTTAGTAAGATTTAATCACACTACATATATATTTAGAAGACAATTGCAAAAATACCACTTTTGGTTATATTTGCAAAAATGCCACTATGGATTGTCCATTTGTAAAAATGTCACTATGGATTGTCCATTTGCAAAAATGTCATTAATTATAATTTTTTAAAATCTAAATCTTAAAATTCTAAATCCTATGAGTGTAAATGGTAACCGCATAATTATTGCTGAATTGCAGAATTTTCTGAATTTATGTTGAATTGTAGAATTTTCTGAACTTATGTTGAATTGCAGAATTTGCTGAATTGTAGAATTTGCTGAATTGCGGAATTTGGTGAATAATATGTCAAACTTAAATGGTAACTGCGGAATTTGCGGAATTTACTGAATTTGCTGAATATGGTTACCACTTAGACCCATAGAAACCAACTATGATTGATAAACCATACTATAAAGATAAATTAGATAATCAGTGATAAATCTTATCTTCAAATTCGTAATCGATTATCTAGATAATATAATTTATCTAATGACCAAATATATGTACTTAACAAAGTTTTAAACAAATAAAATTTAAATGGTAACTTTGATATTTTTATGCAACCTTAAAACTAATTCAAAACATTCATTTATTTTATTTCAAATCAAATAGGTCGCCAATTAAGAAAAATATTAACTTCAAATCACGAACTTGATTTAGTATACCATATGAACTAATTTCTTTAACAAAAATCTTAACTTTAATTCGATCCGTGATATGATTAGATACGTCTAAGTAACTTAATACTTGACTTTGATCTACAACATGAACTAAGTTTTTCAAACAACTTGAAGACTAGCATTATAGAGTCAGTTATTGCTAGCTATTCTTAAATTTAGTTCGACCCGTGATATGATACGTAAACTTAATACTTACTTAAATTTGATATACAGCATGAACTTGAACTAATTTTTTCTAACAAAATAACGAACAAAACATTAACTGTAAATATATAATCTAGTGAGGCTTCGGAAACACAAAACTATGGGATCGTCTTTATCTCTTTTCGTGGGGAAAAAGAAAACGAAGGAGATAATCTTACCGGAGGAACTGTTGATCGAGATTCTGATGAGATCGCCGGTGAAATCTCTGATGAGATTCAAGTGCGTCTCAAAGCTATGGCTTTCTCTTATCTTCTCTCGACACTTGACCAACCTTTTCCTTAAATCCTGCTCATCACGTCTTCGTTCATTCGCGTATTTTGTGGACGATAAGGACAACTATGTGTTGCTCGCAGCATCGGCTCGTGATCACTCGGACACATTTGTCTCCGTAATCGACCAAGTTCTGACCTTACTTGGAATGCGAGGCAACTTCGTAATTGTTGTTCGTGGCTTGACCTGTTTCACATTTGAGAACAGAGTGCAGATTTGTAACATCAACACGAGGTAGGTTGTGGAATTGCCCATAATGAGACCTGAAGCCATAGGGAAACATACATGAGATGCACTATTTTGTGCACGATCCGGTTCATGATGAATACAAAGTGCTTAGCGTGGTATTCGACATCTCAAAGAAGTCTTCAGAACATCATGTGTTGGTACTTGGAGCTGGAGCTTCATGGAGAAAGATTCAATGCCACATTCCTCATGATCCTAACCAGCTAGAGGTGACCTTTAATGGTGTTTTGTATTATAAAGCTTCGAGTGTTGGTAGTGGCCATGTACTTATGAGTTTTGACTTGAGCTCTGAGGAGTTCAAGTTGATCGAATTACCCAAGCATACCGCGGAGGTTTCTTGGACCAGCAGTAAGGTTGTGTTGTGTAAGGCAGCTGACACGCTGAATCAACATGGAACCTTGGAGTGTTTGATTAATAATCCACCTGAACTACACTTTTTCATTTATGATTTGGAGAGAAATGAGATTTCACAAAGGATCGAAATAAGAACATTAGACTTTTTCAGGACAATGGGAGCAACTGGAAGAAGTCAACTTTTTGGTAGCGTTAAGATCAATTGGTCGTTCTTAGGTTTTTGGGATGATAGTGAGAGCATCATGCATGTATTTGGAAATCTAAATCTTCCAAGTTTTTGTTTTTTTACAAATAATCACAAAAGAAATCAACTTCTTCAGTAGAATCTCTTTAATGTAAGATGCAAGAGAGAGATACAAAAAGTGCTTAATTATCTTTTAACAACAATAATCTGAAATTCATCTAACAATGTGAAACCTATCTTTCCCTTCAAAACCATAGAAACCTGAGAAAGTTGCTTCTTGATGAGTTTCCGTTTCGCCAGCCACGGATCATATTGAAGGCTGTCAGATTACTATAAAAACGACTAGAACCGAGTTGAAACAATAGAA
This sequence comes from Arabis hirsuta, assembly GCA_964056655.1. Classification (NCBI taxonomy): domain Eukaryota; kingdom Viridiplantae; phylum Streptophyta; class Magnoliopsida; order Brassicales; family Brassicaceae; genus Arabis; species Arabis hirsuta. Next base: position 49,599,796 of record OZ053298.1, read on the forward strand.
AAAAAGCTTACTTTAGTATTGAAAACTTTCAGGATGACATATCATCACTCGGTGAGGCCGAAGATAAATGCTTGTATCTACTTGCTCATAGTTGAAGATAAGTAGAAGTTCCAAAACACAGAACCCATAGACATGAAAGCTACACGAGCTTGAAGCGGCACTACCCTGTAAATTTCACCATTTATCAGACCTCTAACTTAAAATGCCAATTCAGAACTACACACTCACTGATCATATTATATAGAAAGACCCTTAATTGAAGGAGAAAGAGAGAGAGAGCTATACCAAAAGTTAAGTATGCTAACGGGAACCCAAAAGCGAAATCCTGCAGTAATCACAAGAAGGATAAAAATATGAACAATGAATGATTTGCAAAGGGAAAAGTCTAACTCTTTTTAGTCGGTATCTTACCATATAGAAGTGTTGGAAGAGCATCTTTCTGATACTTGTTTCCAAGCTCAGAGAGCTTTCCCAACCATAAGTTGTTCCAAGCAAATATAACAGCGATCACAGATGGACCGAGGATTACTTGGTTAAGCAGAACCTAACAAAGAGATGGATAAATTCAATGAAAACATATTCTAAGTAGAATTAACATATCATACGTCTAGAGATAACAGTACCTTAAGCACTAGATTCGTCGCGGTTGGTTTAGGCAAAGAATGGTCAAGGTATTGATACCACGCATAAGAACCAGGTCCGTACAACAGAAACCCGTAAGAACTCATCCGCAACGCACGAATCCAGTCATGTTCTGAGAAAATGTTCCACAATTCTCCCTAAAGTTGAAAGATCCAATCACAAGCCAAGCCAAATGTAAAGTCACTCATTTTGCAAGAACAACTCAAATCAAACCAAAGTTCATGTCACTAATCAAAACATTTTTGGTTATGCAAAGATCACTAAATCAAACATTCACTAAAATTTTCAAATCTATTTCTTCAGACGAACCTCGTCTGGTTTATCAGAAGATGATTGATTCAGTGCGGTTCTCTTTTTCCACCGGCCAGATAACTGAGCAATCGTGTCGCCGGTGAAAGTGAGTGCGCCGGCAGTCACAGCTTGCTTCAGTGGAAACCGATAACCGGCGTTTCTACTCACGTCGACGGAATCCGACGATCCAGAGTTCCGTTTCTTACTTCTATCGCCGGAAGACTTCTTCTTCCTCCGATGATCGAAGCCATTCCAACCCCAGAAATTGTTAGCGCCGCCGCAACCACCCAATGCGTCCATTAGAATTGATTCCTTTTTCTTCGTAACCCAAAAATCTTTATGGCGCAATGAGTCCTGACCATTTATTTTTCGGTTTGGTTCGGTTTGGTTCGATTTGGAATTTTTGGATCTTGAGATTGGAATTTAAGTTTGAAACATTCAGATTCGGTTTGATTTCAGAAAAAGAAAATAAATTTTTATGTAACGGTGTTATCACGTGAAACCGGTGAAAGAGAAGACTATACATACATAAACCGCAATAACAATAATCGCAATTTAAGATCCACACAATCGTGATTTTAAAACGCCTGTTTATAAAAATCGCGTTATCTAGGTTTTTCCTTTTCTTATCAATTTGGTTTCATCATCATTGTTGGGTAAACGATTAAAACGGAAAACAAAACACTCCGGTGTCTCTTTACCGGCCCTATCGTCTTCTTCCGGGAAGAAGAAGAAGAAGAAACGTTCCTTCGATCGTCGAGGAAATTTTTTGGATCCGATTCTCTTTTTGTTAACGGTACTGGTAAACTCCTTGTGCATCTACTATTTTCGAATTTGGAATTGGAATATTGAAATTGTTATTAGGGATTTGATTGATTTGGAACCTCTGATTTTAGATTTGGATCGCAGTAGCTCCGACATAGTCTCTACTGTGTCTTCTTGTGACTTTGGGATCTTGAAAAGAGAAGCTGCTATGTTGTTTGAGGGGATTACAAAGCAACCACCTTCGCTTCTTGATCTTTGCGTTAGGACAGCGATTGATAATGTACGATACATTGGATATGTTGGTGGTGTTGATTTTCAGCTACTCGAGCAGATTCTGCAACATTGTACATTAGAACAGCTTAAGCATATAGAGGATGCTACTCATGTAAGAAGATTCTCACCATATCAACTATACAATCTTTTGTATGTTTTTGATGTGTTTGGTAACTTTAAGTTATGCTTTTTCTTTGTTAGGATTCAGATCTTAGTCCTGTCACTGATCATTTTTGGAAGAGATTCTATGAGAAACAGTATGGTTTAATGAACTTGAATGCTGTCATGGAGAAGATGAAGCGGAATAAAGTAGATTTCAAATGGCGAGAGTTATACGAGGTTGGTTTGCTTTCTTAAGTATTCATGTAAACAAGCGTTGAAAATACTTAAGATATATGTATGTGGTTGCACGCAGGCAAAGTTAATAGCCGTGCAAGAAGCTGAGGAGGAAGCTGTTGATCGACTGAAGCAACGTTACAAGAAGGAAGATGCAAGTAAGATTTTTGCAAATCTAATCTTTTTATTTTATTTTTGACCATTAGATCAATCATGAGAAGCATGTTCTTAGACAAAATTTTGTTTGTCTTTCATTCCCTTGTAATCGTTCTCAAATGTTTTTTCAGGGAAACTAAGTCGACAAACTAAGCTCTGTTCGAAAGCTCCTCCAAGCAAAAAACCATTCTGGGGTAACACTTCTATACGATTATTTTGCATCTTGTCAAATCTTGCGAAGATAATTATGCAAATGCTCATTCATGAATTGGCTTTGTCCTTCTGGCTTTCGTACTCAGATGGTTTTATGGAACAATTTATTTGCAGGTAATAGTGTATCAGGTTACAATCTTTCGAATGTCAAGAGCAACATCATGAAGAAGGCAAAACTAGATCTTTATAAGAGGTAAACGATCATTCACCTTAAAATGTACAATCACCAGGCTTATCAATGTAAATATGTTCATTTTACCCTCTTAAGCAGTATATTTAGGTATTAACCCTAAGTTATGGTAGGAAGAGGTCTCGTGGATGCTTATAAAGTCTCACTATCGACAATCTATTAATTTACATTTTCTTATGGTATTGATTACAGTCAAGAAGTGAAAAATCTCACTGCAATTAAAAGGAACACGATTCAGAAGAGTTTCAGGTAACAAAATTTGTCTCTAATCTATCGATCCACGCTCTTTATCCTCCAACTGATTGATCCGTTATTCTGTCTTGTCTAGTATATCTGCTCCAAAGAGGACCGGCTTATCTGCGAGTGTGCCTTCAACTTCAAGGAGCAACTATCTGGGTGAAGAAGTGAAAAATCTTACAGCAATTAAAGGGAACACGATTCAAAAGAGTTTCAGGTAACAAAATCTGACTCTGGGTATCTCTGTGACTCTATCTATCGATCCACCTCTAAACCATTGATCGGTAGTCTAACTCCGTTGACTAAATTCTGTCTTGTCTAGTATTTCTGCTCCAAAGAAGACCAGCCTGTCCAAGAACACGCCTTCAACTTCAAGAAGCAACTCTTGTGGGGAAAGAAATCTACCTCCAAAGAGGATCAACGGTCTTCTTGGGACTGCTCCTTCAACTTCGAGAAATGCACCCACCAAACGAAAACATGCAATGTAACTTGTATAGCTTTTTTTACAGATGATATTTCTTCAAGTGTATCATTTACATGGCTGCTTCAAGTTTCAAGAACTCCGAGTTTTGAAACATTGTTGCTTTGATTATATCCTCTTTTGTAACAATAAATCTTCAAAGCTTCTGCAGTGATTTAACAAAGTTGTTTGCTTTCTACTTGTTGGTTAAATCTCACAACAAATGTCTCTGTAGAAGTAGAAGCATTCGACATTGAAATTAAAGTCAACTAATTGTCTTTGGGAAAGAATCTTCAACATGAATAACAGTTACACCTCAAATAAAATAAAAGAACTCTAATTCGATAGAAGCAATTAATGAATAACATGAAGCAGCCTTTCTATAACTGTGTTTTAGTAAAACATGATTCCCCTTGGTGGAAAGTGGAAGGAACTAAATTCAGATTTGACGAATTGCTTCCAACTGATGAGGAAATCGCTTCGACGGATTTAAAGAACTTAAGGTGAGTAAAGACTACGATGAATGTAATCATCTCTTGACTGAACTTAAGGTGAGGAGTTGAATCTTTCGAGATTAGTTTAGTTTGCTGTGTGTGATTTTTTAATGTTTTTTCTTGTGTGTTTTCAGGTTCTTCTACCCCAAAAATCAAGAGAAGCCACTAAAAGTTTACACTAGGAGGAAGCGTGGAGAAGGAGAAGGTTGACTAGAACATCTTTATTGAGGAGTTAAATTTTTCGTGATTTGGTTTACATTGCCGTGTGTGATCATTTAGGTAGTTTTTCTTGTGTGTGTTTTCAGGACACAAGTTCAAGTGAAGCCAATACAAGTTTACATAAGGAAGAGGAAGCGTGGAGAAGCTAACAAGGACTAAAAGATGAGGCTTAGTATACCAAAGTTGTACATTGATCTTTTCCATTCATGCTTGTGTTTGTGATTACTACGATATGAGTTTGCAGAGACCAACGGCTTGCAATTGAGTATAGCTAAAGGTGGTGGTGGTGCTAATTCTTCTTGGCATATAGGGAGAAACAAGTCGTGAATAATTTCAGTCTTTATCTCTTTTCTTGCTTCCTTAGCTTCTTTGTCATAAACAGATTTCCATAAGTCCAAAATGTTAAGACTTTAACGCTTCTCTCGCAAACCCCATTCGCGTTGGCGCACCTCAACTTCTCCTTTACGTTGTTCAGCTCTACTTCAATACTAAAAGTAAACTCTCGGCACAGTCTTGCTTCTTCTGCTCTAACGTGGACGACAAGGCGATTCCGGTTTGCAAATCCAACGACTAAATTCTCCAAAGTCGTTAGAGGAAGTGAGAGAATGTGCTGTTCATGAGAAAATTGGTCATGATGCGATGAGTCTTTTGTGTTGGATGAAATGAGTCCCAAAACACATACTTGTCTGCGTTGCTACATGTGAATGGGTTATTCCTTTGGCAACTATATCCCATCTCGAACATCCCCGTTGCGCAGCAAGCTCGAACCCAAAAGAGGAAGGTTTCTTGATGATTTGCATAAACGGTTCATAGGGATTTGAGAAAACGAGGACGGAACCAGGAAGCTCTTTGCTCAGCTTCTCAACAAGCTTCTCAAGCTTTCCGTTGAACTGGACCGCAATGTCGTTGAAGCGCCCAACGCACTCACCTCCCGTGCCAATGTTGGTGGCTCTCTCCAAAGGCATGCATCCCATTGGAGGCAGTCCACCTAGTGAGATCTTCCTAGCACCAAGTTCGTGCAACTTCTTCACAAAGTCTTTGGCGATTCCAGCTAGGAAATCTTGGTAAAGACCGATCGAGTACTGAGAAGAACGGCCGCCCGGAAAGGCGAAGTAGTTCTCGAGGAAATCGTTTGTTCCGATGCTTATGAGGTAGAGAGAGTCATTTATTGTCTCTGTGGCTCGGTCTTTACCTTGGTATGCTTTAAGTTTTGTTTGGTATTCTTTGTAGTATTCGAGTTGTTTCCATAGAGGTAGTACTGACTGCAACGACCATCAATGCAATATAATTACTAAATGTACACAGGAAAATATCCAAATGTAACCCTTCTTATCAAATATTAATTAAATCGTGATTATTGTTTTATATTTTTATTTTAGAAAAACTAATATTTACAGACGGATTTACTCAAAAAAAAAAAAAAGAGTAGATATACCTGTTTGTTTTAGGTTTTATTTTACTTTTTAATAAAAAAAAGTATACGAACAAAGACATTGAAGGAAGAGAATAAATAAAAAGATTTGTTATAAATAAAAAGATATAATTGTTGTTCCCGGGATTTTACCGGCAAACGTTATGGCTAGTGACATAGTTATCGTTAGGAAGAGAAGTGTGAAGAGACTTTTGAGGTATCCCATAGTGTTATTGGGTCTTGTGGTTTAGATTGTGATAGTGTGATTCCATGAGCTGTCTCTCTTTATAAGAAAACATGAGACTTTGAAATGTGGTTTCATTGAATAAAGAGAGGTTTGTTGTGTGTTTCAATTAATACTGAGAAATTCTGGTGAGACATTATTATTTTCAGCAACACGAAAGCAACTTGTCCTCCACGGCACTACCAAGATTCCGGTCCCTGTTTACATCTCTGTATAACACAAAGCAGAAATGTAACACACTAGGAATGTTATCACACAGCGAGAACATCGATTGAGCCACAAGTAGCGAGAGCTCAACTCCTAGTTTGAACATCAAAATCCTTCCTGATCAATTCCCATTGGACCGATTCGCAATGGTGCTCATCATAAACACCATTATTGGGTTTGATATGTTTTGAGTAGACATAATGAATATAGCATGAAGCAACCTTTCTGAAACAGGATTCTGGTTAGCTATTACACAACTCCATAACTCAAAACAAAACTCTAACATAGTAGGAATGTCATCACAGAGACAGAACATGGATTCAGCTACATAGACAGAGAGATCAACTCCGAGTTTCACAAGCTCTTCTTTCATGGCTTCCTTACAAGAGCCTCCTCTCCTACAAAAACTAAAGCAAGTCAAAATATTCTCTGAGCAAAAAAGCTATAAGCAAACTCAGAAAACTGACCCTGTAGCGTATGGATAAAATCTGCACTTGGGACAGTTCGAAGAATCGACGGCGAACAAGGTAGTTAGCTAGATTCTTTGTAGAACACGGTTTCTTGTTACTGAATGAGCTAATGGTAATTGTGTGACTCTCAATTGCTTCTTTAAAAAAGAGTAAACATATTTTGCCCTTGCAAAACTTTGTGGCAATGTGAGAAATCTGATCATTTAAAGAGACCAATAAGTCTTTCAACACTTACCACCCAAAAAAAAAAACTTGAAGTTGCAACAATACAAAGCCTAAAGAGTCGAACAAGAAAAGACATGATCAACTTGTCCCTAATGTGTTTCTAAGTAAGATGAAAAGAAGAGAGTAAACATATTTTGCCATTGCAAAACTTTCTGGCAATGAGACAAACTATGTTTAATGTGAGAAATCTGATGATTTAGTGTTATGCTTTCCGGCTTGATTCCGCGGTATGTCCAGTCTCTGAGTCAATTGTTATTGTAGATTTTGCAGATTCATCTGTTTCTTGCTCCTCTCAACTCGCTCAGCATCGGTCATTACTTTGAGCATTTGTTCTAAATTATCCGCAATCTTATTCAGGCCAGTTAAAATCTGCTTCAACAATCCAAGACTCTCCGTTTCTAAAATAAAAGCCAAAAGCACCACCACAAGGTTTAAGATTCAACACGGCACAGTGAGAAAAAGAAACAGAGAACAAAACAGAGTATTAATTATATCTTTTAATCACCTGAGATCTGCTCCTCATAGTTTGGAGCATTCTCCATTACTAACACAATTAAAAAGAAATTTAATAAAATTGGAAACCAATCACACAAAACAAAATTACATATTCGCTTTCACTTACCTTCTTCCTTGCTATTGTAGTCTTGTGTATTATTCTTCATTATCTTATCAAACTGAAACAGAGCAATTAAACAAGATAGAGAGAGATTATAATCTTGATTTTGTGATCAGTTTACAACAAAAACTAAATTGATCCCTCCCTGAATACCTCAAGTGTCTCACAACGGAAGCAAAACACCTTACAAGAATAAAACCCTAATTAGGTTTTTTTTTTTTTTGGGTCAAAAAAACCCTAATTAGGTTATTTATTTGCAATTAACCTTAATCGTCTCTGTAATCAAACTTGGGCTGCTTGTTTAAAGCCCAAACGAATGCTTTCTTTCTTTTTATATCGGTTTAGTCCATATTTCAATCACACAAAAGGGTCTCTCTCACTTTTTAAAATTTCCCAAGTTCCCATGAATTTTACACAATTTGTTATTAACATTGAAATTGCTCGGTTTTATTCTTTCTTTAACTGTAACCAGTAGTAGTTTACGAGCTTGATTGTTTTTTTTTCCAAAATAGTGATGCAACAACATATATCTCTTTTAGCTTTGCTAATTCCGTGACTCTCATTAGCTTATTTTAAAGACACCAATAGCTTGAGAAGTTCCTAACCACTAATTCCTCTTTTAAAAGAACCGATTACCACAAATGAAAGAAATCTAGTTTGATCTCACGATCCAAGCTAACCTTTTACGCAAAAACAACATCCATAAACATGATTAAACATGATCTCACTCTGTTTTTTTTATCTTGCAACAATACAACACCTCAAGACTCCAACAACAATAGACATAAAACCTGTTCCTAATAATAGACACTTTTTTTTTTCCACAGCGTACTTCATTCCTTGATTAACGTGTCTGTAAACCAATATGGAATACACGTGCCAACATAAGAGAAAACTATGTTTCGAATACGAGCGGTCCGGGCCAGTCTGTCAGCCTTCTCATTTCGTTTCCTGGGGCAATACTGTAAAGGAAAGTCAGGGAAACACGCTCGAAGTGCTTCGTAGTCCTCCAACTCAATTCTGAAACGCGGCCATTGCTCCGGTTCCAGTATCATTGCAGCTAACTCTTGGGAATCTGTAGCGAATTGCGCGCAGTATCGTCTCTTTCGGCGCAGACTCTATAGGGCCTATATTAAACTAAGAAGCTCTGTGTGCAGGGGGGGAGCTCCCTCTATGCACCCCTCTTAGTCCTAGAAGATCAATCTCCCCATCCTGCAATTGCAGTGTCCAGCCCATACCACTCGTGGCGTCGCCCTCCTTCCAGGATCCATCAATGAAACATGTGAAGACGGCCACTGGCAACACCGGAACATGAAGTACCCGTGCTCCACTGACCATAGATGTCCCCTTCTCGTTTGTTAAAAACCAGGCCGCAGCCTCCTTTCTGGCAAGGTCCAAGATATCTAGAGGTGACCGATCGAGGTTCCTGAACACTTTATCGTTACGTGCTTTTCATATATACCAGATAATCCACGGGTAACATCTCGTATATTCCTCAAACTCTTGTCTATTAGGTAGGGCTGGGCATATAGGTATTCGGGTCGGGTACAGGTTCGGATCCTATCGGGTACAGGTTCTGTCATGTATAAAATTTTTATACCTATACAGGTACCTACAAATTTTCGGATCAGGTACAGGTTCGAGTTTTTCGGGTACAGGTTCGGATACAGGTTCGGGTCTAGTCACAAATAATTATACCAAAAAGATATGGTACAGGTTCGGGTACATGTTCTTTTACGTTCAATTGTACTTAAAACTATTTTTTTCTCTAAAATCTACAAAAAAATAACCTATAAAATAAAAATATTTGAATAAAACACAATACAAAACATTTAAAATACCAAATCTAAAATTTAAACTAGTTAAAAATGTGACAAAAAGTACCTAGTCCTGGGTATACGGGTATTCGGATCGGGTACAGGTTCGGGTCCTATCGGGTACAGGTTCTGTCGGGTCTAAAAAATTTATACCCATACAGGTAGCTATAAATTTTCGGGTCGGGTACAGGTTGAGGTTTTTCAAGTCGGGTATAGGTTCGAGTATTCGGATACAGGTTTTTTTGCCTAGCCCTACTATTAGGTATCCGGGAGAGGAGAAAATCAAAGTTGCACCAAAAGTTATGGGACTGGAAATCCAAAATGTTATAGATAATTAAATAATAGACACCTCTATCGGCCGTTGTTGGGATAATCGTTCATTATAGATATATATTGTTGATATAAAACCAAAAAGGCAAAAACAAATTGTGCATGTATATCTGTTGATAATTAAAAATAAAAATAAAAACAATTAGCAAGTGATTATCAACAAGGTAAACAACCAACGTTTTGATATTTATGTCTTATATATATTACATACATGAACCTAGGTTTGTTTGTAAAGAGGCTTCGGAAACACAAAACCTTGTGTAGTGAACAAAAAACTATGGGATCTTCTTTATCTCTTGCCGTAAAGAAGAAGAAAACGAATGAGATGATCTTACCGGAGGAACTAGTGGTCAAGATTCTGATGAGATTGCCGGCGAAATCTCTGTTGAGATTCAAGTGTGTCTCAAAACTCTGGTTTTCCCTTATCTCCTCTAGATACTTGACCAATCTTTTCCTTAAATCTTGCTCATCACGTCAACGTTCGTTCGCGTATTTTGTTGACAAGGAAAATTATGCGTTGCTCGCATCATCGGCTCGTGATCACTCCGACACATCTGTCTCTGTAATGGACCAAGTTCTGACCTTCCCTGGACTGCAAGGAACCTTCGAAAGCGCTTCTCGTGGCTTGGCCTGTTTCACATTTGAGAACAGAGTACGAATTTGTAACATCCACACAAGGCAGGTTGTGGAATTACCCGTTATGAGATCTGAAGCCATTGGGAGGAAATATGAGAGGTACTATTTTGGACACGATCCGGTTCATGATGAATACAAAGTGCTTAGCGTGGTATTCGACATCTCAAAGAAGTCTCTAGAACATCAAGTGTTGGTACTTGGAGCTGGAGCTTCATGGAGAAAGATTCAATGCCACATTCCTTATGCTCCTTTCTGGCGAATGATGATCATTAACGGTGTTTTGTATTATGAAGCTTGGAGTGGTCCTGCATTTAGTAGTAGCAATGTTATACTTATGAGTTTTAACTTGAATTCGGAAGAGTTCAAAATGATCGAGATACCAAATACCGCGAAGTTTTCTTGGTCAAGTCTCATGAACTACAAAGGGAAAATAGCTATTTTTAGATACTCGAGTCGTATCATTGATGGTATTGTGGATGTTTGGGTTGTTGAAGATGCTGAGAAGAGTCAATGGTCGAACAAAAAGACTTTTGTTTTGCCTCTTGCTCAGATGAATTTCGTCCGAGGAGATCGGATCAGGATTGATGGCACTAGGCATAGTGGTAAGGTTTGGTTGACAAAGGTAGGTGAAAGGCTGAATCTACCTACACTCTTACACTGTTTCATTTATGATTTGGAGAGGAATGAGATAGCACAAAGGATCGAAATGAAAACATTGAACATGCCAAGGATATTGGGAGCAAATAGTGTTAAGACCTATTGGTCGTTCTTAGATTTTTGGGATGATAGTGAGAGCATCATGTATTTAGAAATCTAGATCTTCCAAGTTTTTTTTTTTTTTTTTACAACTAATCACAAAAGAAATCAACTTCTAGAATCATAGCTACAAGAATACTCAAAAACATAAACTCTGTTTTCTATCTTGCAACAATACAACACCTCAAGAAACCATCAACAATAGACAAACTTGTTCCTAATGTGTTTTTTTAAAACTGCATAGCTATAATGTGACAATATGATCTCTCTGTCAATCACTTAGTGTTATCTTTGTTGTCTTCATTCCCCGGTATGTCCAACTTCTGTGTCTCTTGTTGATTCTGATTCTGCAGGTTCTCTGTTTCTTCTTCATTGTCACCTCTCACTTGCTCCTGATCAACTGGTTGTTTCTCTTCGGATTTCGCAGCATCGGTCATTAGTTTGAGCATCTTATTCACCGAAGTTAAAATCTGCTTCAAAACTCCAAGACTCTCCGTCTCTAAAAGAATCCAAACACCAATCACAAAACACCACAAGATTTGAGATTCAATAAGGCACAGTGAGAAACAGAGGAGAAACAGAGTATTATTTCTAATTACCGGAAGAAGAAACTGGTTGCAGAGAAGAGGCTTGAAGATGTTTTGACTTTAGCATCTGTGTACTCACAAACTTATCCATCGAAGTTAAAATCTGCTTCAAAACTCCAACACTCTCCGTTTCTAAAAGAATCCAAAAGACAATAACAAAACCCCCACAAGGTTTGAGATATTCAACAAGGCACAGTGAGAAACCGAGGAAAAACCAGAGAATTATTTCTAATTACCGGAAGCAGAAACTGGTTGCTGAGTAGAGGCTTGAAGATGTTGTGTTTTTTGTTTCTTTTGAGCATTTTCTTCACTTGAGATCTGCTCCTTACGTTTTGGAGCACTTGGACCAGTCTTCACTACTAACACAAGCAAAAACAAACAGATTCTTCTAAGGAACACACAATAATAACAAGAGAAGAATCAAACAAAAACTCAAAAACAGAATGTGTTTTTATTCGTTTTTTACACTCTTAGAGGACATTACAATTCTCTATACGCAATAGTTTGGCTCAAGCAAGATCCCTTTCTACATCAGTCCCAAAACAAGAACAAAAAGAAGAGATCACTTTAAGTTGTGTTAGAAGAAAGAAAAAAATAGGGTTTATTTAGGGTTTCATTAGTTTCTATTTTGCTTACCTGCTGCACACTTATCTAGTATCATCTGTTCATGCGCGCGCTTCAGATTGTACATGTTGAAGAACTTTGGATGCCTTTCTTGCAGATCATCCCAAACTACAAAACAAAAATTAGATTTTATTTTTGTTGTCAGAACCATTATGAAAGTTTGAACCAATACATGTGTTTGTTTGTTATCTGTTACCTAATGTGGTGATAAAAGGTGGTACTTGAAATTTTTCAAATAGATGTTTGATAGTTCCTTCCTTGCTCATCGAGTCAACTATGCATTTATGAATTCTTCTATAAGCCTGAAACAACATAGCAACGAAAGAACAATAGAGAGATTATATAATGTTTGATTTGAGTTCTTTTTCATGATTCTTAAGACATTCTTGGAAAAATCTTAACAAATCTATGACATCTATGACATCTTCCATGTTGTAACAACCATCAGGATATATAGCATCGAAGTTTGCATTCAGATCTACATAACCAATAACAGTAAACAATAAACAAGAGAAAAAAAAATCATACAAAAAAACTTTGTTTCTTAAAGAACTTACAAGCTACTTGTCTGGCTTGAGCAGCTTCTTCACTAGCCTTCTTCTTCTCTCTTTCTATCTGTTCATAGACCTTTCGGAGATCTGTGAGGAACGAGCTAGAGAAATGTGGCTTCACGTCTCCCGAACGAAACAAACCTACAAAGATAAAGAAAGGATTCCAACTTTAAAGACCCATTCGGTAAAACAGAGTTTGACTTACAATTCAAAACAAACAAAAAAACAGAGTTTTGCGTAAAGGAAGCTTACATTTGATAGTGTATCTAGGGTCGATTTCGAAGTTCTCCGCTAGATGTTTCTGAATTTCATGAATGCTCTTTTTCTCTCCATCGAATTCCTTGATTTTCTTTGTAATCTGAAACAGAGGAAAGAAAGAAGAGGGATTTTGTGATGAATATGAAAACAGAACAGAGAGACTATATCTTATCTTGGCTTTTTGATGGAGACTTACGTAATCTGCCAATTCTTCCATGCTTTTACAACCACCAGGAAGATTCAAAGCTAAATAAACAATAAACAAGAGAGAAAAATCATACAAAAACCTCAAAACCAAATTGTGTGTTTATTTCTTTCTAAAAAAACAACTTACAATCTGTGGCTTGAACAGGAGCTTTCTTCTCCGTTTCTATCTGTTCATGGATCGTTTTAAGATCTGCAATGAACGAGCTAGAGCCGTCTTGATTCGGTCCTCTTAAACGAAATAAACCTACAAAGATAAAGAAAGACTATTTTTTCCAAGGTTTTTGCCTTAAGATCCATTCGGTAAAACAGAGTTTGGGCTAAAGGAAACTTACATAGTCTAGTGTATCTAGGATCGATTTTGAACTTTTCGAATAGATGTTCCACAGTTTCTTTCTTGCTCTTGTTCTCTCTTTTGTATTCGTTGACTTTCTTTACGTGTAGAAACAGAGCAAAGTAGGAATAGAGAGTTTTGTGATGAATCTGAAAACAGATCAGAGAGATTATACTTGGTTTTTGATGGAGACTTACGTAATCTTCAAATTATTCGATGCTCTTACAACCACCAGGAAGATTTGAATCTTTCGGACTCATTTTTCTGAATCTTTTTCTCGATTAAGAGAAATATCTTTCTCTGAGTTCGACCTGTTCTTCTAGGCTTGAAGAAAGATTCGATCTTGAAGCTTTGTGTGAGCACAACAATGGCGTTTTTTCGAGAAGAGAGAGAGAGAGATTTTGATAAAAACGGTTTTAACGGAATCGAGAGAGAGAGCGCGAAATTGTTTTTCGCTTTTGTTATTATTTGTTGATCTTGCTCAATATTAAAGGATCTTTGCCTAAACTGAAGATCCAGCCAAACATCTTCAAATTGCATTTGAAGTTGAGACATGACCTAATTTATCCGATTCGAGTCATGTGTCACCATTCTCTCTCTCACTGGTGTGTAACACCTACAACATTCAATATCATAAAATGAGAGGTTCAAGTGTGTGTTCTTTTAAGGTTGATTCTGAGTTGGTCGTGGTTCCGAGTTGGATTATCAAAACAAATATGCAAGAAATAAAGCTTCAAACTTTCATCTTTATCAGCCTTTTAAGAACTTCAAAGCTCTGATTTCAACTATGGGTGGTTAGCTGAGTTTCTTTTAAAATTTCAAGCTCCATCTTTTTCGATACACTTAAAGAAACGTGTAAGGAGGTGATTACGTTATTGTACTACCTAATTAGCTAGATTCTTTGTAGAAAACAGTTTCTTGTTACTGAATGAGCTAATGATAATTGTGTGACTATCAATTGCTTCTTTAAAGAGAGTAAACATATTTTGCCTTTGCAAAACTTTGTGGCAATGTGAGAAATCTGATCATTTAAAGAGACCAATAAGTCTTTCAACACTTACCACCCAAAAAAAAAAAATTGAAGTTGCAACAATACAAAGCCTAAAGAGTCGAACAAGAAAAGACATGATCAACTTGTCCCTAATGTGTTTCTAAGTAAGATGAAAAGAAGAGAGTAAACATATTTTGCCATTGCAAAAACTTTCTGGCAATGAGACAAACTATGTTTAATGTGAGAAATCTGATCATTTAGTGTTATGCTTTCCGGCTTGATTCTGCGGTATGTCCAATCTCTGAGTCACTGTTATTGTAGATTTTGCTGATTCTTCTGTTTTTTGCTCCCTCTCAACTCGCTCAGCATCGGTCTTTACTTTGAGCATTTGTTATAAATTATCCGCAATCTTATTCAGGCCAGTTAAAATCTGCTTCAACAATCCAAGACTCTCCGTTTCTAAAATAAAAGCCAAAAGCACCACCACAAGGTTTAAGATTCAACAAGGCACAGTGAGAAAAAGAAACAAAGAACAAAACAGAGTATTAATTATATCTTTTAATCACCTGAGATCTGCTCCTCATAGTTTGGAGCATTCTCCATTGCTAACACAATTAAAAAGAAATTTTGTAAAATTGGAAACCATCCAAATTAACTGTGTAGTCCTTAAGTATTTTCTTTCACCTTTTTGGGACGAATTTAGTTGTAAACAAAAAATTAGTCAGTGCAAAAACCATCACGCACTAGGGTTGTTTGTTTTCTCTCGTAACACATTTCCATGACATCGTTCGGGAACAAGATGAAGTCGATGATCAAAAATGTTTTATCCCATTGAATCAAAAATGTTTTATTGAAGTCTCCAAAGAGCTGTTTGTCCACCATCAATCAGTTTGGGAGAAACACATTGTGAATACAAAAAGAGAAATTTTAATCAAATCAAGACTCGAGACTTTCTTTGCTTTTGGCTTTATTTCTTATATTCTTTTGTGGTGTATGGTACATGTGACCTAAAAGGATTTTTGTCTAAACTGAAGATCCAGCCAAACGTCTTCTTGATGCATTCGAAGTTGAGACTTGACCCAATTTATCCGACTCCTTCAAATCATCTGTCGCCATTCTCTCTCTCACTGGAGTGTAATGCCTCAGCCACACGCCCGTGTACACCTGCAACATTCGATCAACTTTCTCTGCTGGATAATTTTTGGAAAAAGAGAGACCAACTAACCTGTTGTGGTCTCATGATTTTGGTGTCAGGATCATCCAACGACTCTTTCCAATGCGACAAGTATCCAGCCATGCGAGGGATAGCGAATAAGACAGTGAAGAACTCTGGTGGAAATCCCATTGCCCTGTTTTCGATGGTCCCGCAGCTTTTAGATTAAGTTGTTGAGAGGATGCGATGAACACTGAACATGAGCTAAATTTTTTACCTGTATATTAGTCCAGAGTAGAAATCAACATTTGGATATAGCTTTCTCTTAACAAAGTAATCATCCGAGAGAGCTGCCTTCTCGAGAGTAACAGCTACCTGCAGACCATCAGAATTACATCTGTTAATAAATTCACTTCAAAGGAGAAAAAAACAAGTCACCAAACCGGAAAGGTGTGCATCAATTTTTAGTATAAGCTTGAACTATGCAGATAAGAGTACCTCGATTAGAGGATCCCTTCCGACAATGGAGAATACTTCATCTGCTAGGTTTTTTATGACTTTAGCTCGTGGGTCATAGTTTTTGTACACACGGTGTCCAAAACCAGACATCTTCCTTTTCCTAAAATGTCAGATAGAAATGAATCTTGATGGAAAGTTTCATCATAATTCCTGAAAATTAACACATATAGTTTCAATCACTGAATTTACCTGTTCTTCACACCCTCGATGAACTCGGGAATATTTTCAACACTCCCAATCTCTGATAACATCTTAAGCACAGCCTAATGGACTCAAAGACAAAAACAAAATCAGAGACCATGGAACATGCAAGTACATATATGAAGATAGGAGCATAAATAGCACACCTCATTTGCACCACCATGAAGTGGACCATAAAGCGCTCCCACAGCTCCAGCAACAGCAGTATACACATCAACACCACTACAAGAAGACATCTAATCAATAAATCTTTTATCAAGATTTCTAAGATTAAACCCAAAGAAACAAACCTCGAGGCAAGATGCCGAGCAGCAGCAGTGGAGCAGTTCATTTCATGCTCCGCATGCAGTATGAAGAGGATGTCCAACACCCGAGCCAACCGAGGATTGGGTTTGTAGGATCTATTTCCCCTGTGAGAAAGAGAGAACAAACGTGTTAGTGGCACTCTCCAGGTTGTGTACAATCTAACTAAATCAAGAAGAAATATATAGTGAGGACATTACAGTGAATCAAGCATATATAGGAAATTCTCCGCATAAGAAAGGTTTCCTGAAGGAAGAACGGGAGGCCTCCCTGCCATCCTTAGATAAGCTGCTGCTGCAATAGTTGGTGCCTGCAAACACATTTAATTTCATAGACAGATTGTAAATCTCCTTTCAGACCTAACTCATAGTCCACATATGTTTTTGCATGACTAAAATGAATGACAGAAAACAGTCAACAAAAGACGCACATACCTTTCCAATAATGCGAATAATTTGTTTATCTCTAACTTGTTTTGAATTGTAAATATCTTGGCCCTGCACCCAATAGATGATCAGTTAACATGTTTATGCGGAAATTTTCAAAAGAATATAATTCTTTACAATAATGTGTGTAAAAAGGCTTGACATGTTGTTAGAGATTAACTTACCCTAAGAGCAGGATTTGCATCAGGATGAAAGATGGAAAGCGCACTCATTGCACTCACAAGAACTCCCATTGGGTGTGCATCGTGAGGCATAGACTGTATAATATCCTGCACGAAAGTTATTAAGTAACTCGAGTTAGATATGAGAATACTTACTTCTTCAGCATCAGCATCAGCACTATAAATGCACACAACATTCAGAAAAATCAAAGAACTCTGAAGTCCTGTTTTATTTGAGGACCAGACAATCAAAGAACTCTAAAGTCCTGTTTTAATGTCTCGAAATTGAAGATCCATCTAGTAAGGATCGACTAGAGACTCACTAATACTCCTTGTGGTACAGCTGAATGCTGAGAAACTGCAAACTCCCAATCAGATAGCTGAGTTTCAGAGGGAAGATTCCCATACACTGTCATAAACCAGTCAAAAAAGCAAAACTTTCATCAATATCCAACAAAACGACAAATCACAATCCCTAGTATGATTTCAAACAAATCCAGCAACAAGCTGCAACATGATCCAACAATACTTACTTAGTAGATATGCAACCTCCAGAAAAGTGCTACTCTCAGCCATTTCCTCTATTGGATATCCACGATAACGCAAAATCCCTTCGTCACCATCGATGTAAGAAATCGAAGACCGAACCGGAGCCGTGTTCAAGTAACCAGGATCGTATAATTTAATCCCCTTGTCTTCCTTCCCCGTCGCAATCTACACTCCAAATCTCACTATAAGCTCTATAATCATTAAAAAAAAAACAACAATACAGAATTTCCCAGTTCAAATTAGAGATACCTTCTTGAGATCAACGGCTTTGACGGTACCATCGTCTGAGACCGGAATCTGATATTTCTTTCCGGTGCGTTCGTCGACGATTGTTAGTGTTCCTTTCAACGATCCATGCGGTGAGGTACTGATATCCGCCGATGTAGACCACCGCTCGATCGCCGGAGATCCCTCGACGGGATTCACTGCCGCTAAATGAGACGAGAGTATAGCTAATCGAGCTCTAACTCTCTCTGAAATCTCCATTTCCAACGACAATCAGAAGTTTCAAAGAATTGAGAAGAAGAGAAAAGTGAAGAAACTATGAGTAAAACCATTGTAGAGTCTTCTTTATATAACACGTGTTTCTATCCTCTAGAGCAGGAGTATTAATTAGTGTCCACGTGTAACAAATCCAACGGCTAGTT
The DNA here is from genome assembly GCA_964056655.1 of Arabis hirsuta. Classification (NCBI taxonomy): domain Eukaryota; kingdom Viridiplantae; phylum Streptophyta; class Magnoliopsida; order Brassicales; family Brassicaceae; genus Arabis; species Arabis hirsuta. The sequence continues at coordinate 49,618,312 of OZ053298.1, forward strand.
TGATATCGACGATGGAAATTCTGACCCAGTAATTATCTTCTACGTTATCTGTCAGAATTATGTGGGACCCACATATCCAATTTTCCATCTTTTTTAACCTATCGTACGCAAGGTGATTGGAAAGTAATTTATACTCGCTCTGTGAGTGTGACACGTGCTCCTTAGGTCCATCCGCGTGGACTTCAGACGCGCTGTTTGCGAGTAGAAATCGATTGCTTCTCCTCGATTTGCTAAATATCAATATGATCTCAAATGAGTCATTAGCTAATGAGGTGAAACTTTAATTATGTTTTTTAAATTTATTTAATAAACGAATTAAGTGATTTAATTTAAATAAATTTACAAATTATGCAAGTCAAATCAAATGAAGTGTGAGCAACAAATTATTTTTTAATGATTTAAAATAATATATTAATATGCTGTAAATATATATTAAATTTAACAATTATAATATATATTTTTGTTTTCTTCTAACTAAAGTAAAAATAAAAATATCATTAAACAAATATTAAAATCATTTTCATTCTAAACATTTCCAGTTTTTACTATGCATTCGATTTTGGTTATTTAATTTTATAGCCGATAAGAATGGTAATATATTTTTATTCATTTGTTAATTATCTATGTTAATTATTATTGTCTTAGCATATGTAGCATTAGATTGATTTTAATTTAGCATTCAATAACAATATTATTTGGATTTTTCAAAAATATTTATAATATTTAAAGATAAATTTTTATTTTGTAATAATTTAATTTTTAATTATTTTATTTTTATATTTATTTTTTATAAGCTTACGAACTAGTTTATTTAGATCATGATCTAGATAATCTGAATTCAAACTTATGTTTTTAATTTTGTATAATAAATGAACTCGGCCGTAAAATACTTTAGCCAAGCGAACTAGTTTAGTTTTACACTCTAAATGTGATTGCAAAGCAATGATTAATGGGCCGAATTTTGATGTGGGCTTCTGGATATGCATCTTCTGGCCCATTGAACTTTTTTTTGTTGACACTTGCGCTGTGTTCTTAGCTTCTTCACTCATTATCAACATTTTCTCTGAACTATGATTAATTTACAATGCAAAAAGTTCTAGATTGAAAGTATATATTTTCGCAGTTAAGATGTATATAATGGTCAACCATAACTAAAATTATATTAAATTATAGCTATCAAAGACATGGGAAATACGTTTATGATTCATTCTTTTATTTTATGTTATTTTATTGCGTTATCAACCTTATAAGTTTAGATCTAATAACGTTTTTAAAAATATTTGAGGATATGAATTGAAAGTGATAGGTCTAATAAATGAGTTGTTTACAGGGACTTGTATAGTTTCATTGTTACCTAAAAATGGAATTCTAAGTTCCCCCACGTGAGGCTCTGAATATGAGAGTGATAGATATTTCTTTCACTCAATTTCGTTTTCAACTAATTAAAAAAAAAAAAAAATTCTTACTATAATACCAAGTTACTAACACAAAAGATTTCAAAATTCATATGACCTATATTATTTAAAAGATCAATTAAAACACAAGATCTTTCATGCTTAACTTTCACACGTCTAGAAAATGAATTCTTAAACATTTACAATAGCACGATTTACATCAATATTTTCAGTTTTTCAGCAAGCTAGGCCACAGCAATTGATTAAAAAACAGCAAGAAAGTACGTGAAAAATAGATTTTACTAAAATATAGTATAAACAAAGTTTTTTTCACATGAATGGAATTTAACATGAAAAGGTAACAAAAAGAGAAATGTGTGAGAGATGCAAAGGAAAGGCCATTCTTGCAGGAAAAAAGCATGAGAAAGAGTAGTTGGATTTAGACAGATGATTGACAAATTATTATTATTTTTTTCCTAGTTTTCTCTTATTTATGGTGCTTTCGTTTATTATCATGTTTAATTATATTAACCTATCATTAGTCACATCACATCCGCAAGATGTGTTCGATAAAAACAAAAAAAAAAGATTATATAAGTATATAACCAAGATTTGTTTACTCAATCATCTTTTTTTCCTTTTACAGATACGAAACGATCATATGAGCGTGTCCTCACGTTAAAGTACTATGCCGGTATGACGCATACTGAAAAAGAGTGAAAGGGTATATTTTGTGTTCTACAGAAATGGAAGCCAACTTCATTGAATATTTTTGTTTAGTTGAGTCATGGGCAATGGCATTTTTTGTTTTTTTTTGGTTTTAATGTTAAATTGTATACCAAAATACTGAAATTACAATGGTGTTTCTATTTCACAATGCTAGTATAGTCGAACTAACAAATATGTGCTTAAAATGTTGGTATATATACACACGAATATGTGATGTAATCAAAGACTTTAGTTTTACAAAAACAAATTCACTTCTCCAAAATTATCGAAAAGTTAAAAAAAGTTTCTTTCATTATATACATGTAAGTATTTTGGAATACTTGTTATAACTTAATAAAGAAAAAAAACCGTTTATATATATCAATATTTTGTAACTCTTCAATTTAATTGTATGGTCAGATTGTATCAGGCTTGTGTCGTTTTATCAGATCACTGCACACTCTTTGTCCTCCAATCTGCTCTTATTTTTGTTAATCACACTTTGATCCATATTAATATTTTACCCAATAAAAAACAAAAACGTCGTTTCAATTTGGTATTTTTCCTTTTGTATACACACAGCTATGTAGTTGTTCAGTACCCATTTTTATACCTAAACCCTCCAAATTTTATTACAAATCATATAAAATTAACATTAAAATTAACGTCCATTACTTTAATAAGAAACTAAAATACACATCAAAATCGATTTTACTAATTTATTTTCCCTTGAAATCATCGTTCTACACGTCTACGTTGGAAACAAACACAAAATCTTCTCTCTTTTTTAGGGATAAATATTTAATTTTTTTCCATCTCTCTCTTAGAGAAGCAATCGATTACGTAAACCAAGAAACAGAGCAAACTGAAACAGAGCATTGAAGAAACAAGATCTGTAACACCGAGAAGATACACCTTGAGATTTCTTCTTCGATGGATGCAAAATCGTTCCAGATCCAACACCACCTGTAACATTCTTCCCACAGACATCAACTCCAGTCTTAACAACACTAAACTCATCCTCTGGATTCAGACACAATCCTCTGTTCTCACTCAAATCCAAATTCTTACCTAACCTTCTCAAAAAACTCGAATCAAACGGAACTACACCGATCAGTAAGTTCCTACTCAGATTCAGATGAAAAACATGAGGTAAAGAATCAAACCCAGATGGGATTTCACCGGTTAATCTGTTGTTAGCTAGAGACAACGAGCTAAGATTCATCAGTTTGGTATAGCTCGCCGGAATCACACCGGAATATCCTGAATTCTCGAGTCGTAGCTCTTGAAGCTTAGGAAGAAACCCTAATTCACCAGGAAGAGCAACGAACATTGGATTATTATCCATTATAAAGTACTGTAAACTCTGAAGCTTCGAGATTCCTTTAGGAAAAGCTCCTTTGAGTTTGTTGTTACTTAACGCCATGAATGATAAAGATCGAAGCTTTTCAACACCTTCTGGTATTACTCCAAACAGAGAATTCGAGCTCAAGTCGAGTTTTTGAAGCAAACCCAGTTGAGAAATCGTTGGAGGGATCGTACCCATTAACGAATTATAGCTCAAATCCAAACCGACGAGACTGTTTAAATTCCCTAGTTGCAGAGGGATTTTACCAGTGAGTTTGTTGTAGCTTAGATCAAGATGTAAAAGGGTTTTCAATGAGAAAATCGCTTGTGGGATTTCTCCGGTTAATCGGTTTTGAGAGAGAGTGAGGATTTGTAATGATTTGAGTGAAGAAATGAGAGGAGGGATACGACCTGAGAGAGAAGGGTTTGATCTTAAGCTAAGTTGTTGAAGAGAGGAGTTAGAGATGAGTTTAATGGGGAAGATGATTGTAGTTGGCAAGTGAGTGAAGCAATTGAAGAAGAAGACTGATTGAAGAAAAGGGAGAGTGAAGATTAAGTGAGGGAATAAAGCAGAGGATTTACAAGAAGGGTTTGGAGCAGAGCCGAAATCGAGTCTAGAGACGTGAGGTAAGTGATCAGGACCGGTTTTACACTCAATACCAGGCCAAGATGAGCCAGGTGCACAAGGATTTGGGTGTGAGTTACGCCATTGTTGATCAGAAGAGATTGATTCCATGATTGTGAAGAGAGTCTCTGACTCAGAATGAGGCATTGAGACAGGAACAGAGACTCTGTTTCCTTGACAGAGAAAGAATGGTGTTATTAGAAGAAGGAGAAGAGACGATAAAGCGTTCTTCATCGTCATAGATTTGGTGTAAGAGAGAGAGAGAGAGAAAGAGAGTGAGTGTGAGTTCTTGGTGATGTTATTATACTGAGAATTCATAAAAAGTTGTTCTTTCTCTCCAAAGCAAAAGAAAGATGTGACATTAATCAGAATCTTTAATTTGAGAAGAAAGAGGACTTTAGATGATGATCGAAGGTTTAAGCTTTTGAAGGAGTTTTTAAGTGAAGGGTTTAAGGATTTTTGGGGACAAGACAAGACAGAGACACGTGAACAATCAGAATCTAAACAAGGTATGATAAAAGAGTGAAGACTTAGAAGAAAGCTAGTAAAGAATACGAATAGGTTTTTGGGTGTGTGAGAGAGAGAGAGAGAGAGAGAGAGAGAGAGAGAGAGAGATGCAATTATAAATGGAAGTGATTGAGAGTGACACGTGTGGGGTCGTGAGAGACAAAGAGGTAGGGACTCAAAGACATGGAATTGGGAAGAAAGAGAAGACACAAATTAAAAAGAGTACTTGATCGTTTTTATTTTGTGAGGCCATACACACATGTTTCTTCTTCTTTATTCAAACACTTTTGTTTTAACCAAAATTGAAGGAACTTGTCTCGCTGGTGGGTAATCTCGTGAATACATTAGCTCCTTGAATCTCTCAGGTTTTATGTGGAGCGGCTTTCATGTGTTGTGTCTCTCTCTACTTCTAGCCATGTGATGTTTATACATAGTCTTTAGATTATGTAGTCTCTAAATGAAAATGTATAAACAATATGATTTTGTGTGACTCAAGTCTATTGTAAATTGTATTTTTGGGTTCTTTTTGTTGATTTATTTATATCGGTGATCCATATTAAGTCTAACTAATTTGATGGATGAACAAACCCTTTCGCTCTAGTGGTCCATCATTTTAAAGGACTCAAACCGAAATGGTTCACGTACATTTCGGTTGTTCGACACTAAAATCAAACACACGCTCTGCGAGTTTACGTCTTAATCCTTGGTTAACCTCACGGCACCATAAATGTGTTTGGTGTACTTCATATATCAAAGTAAGATAAAATTAAAGTAATAAACTTGATATTTATTTAAATATGCGTATTCAGTAATTTGTCTAGGTTTAGTTGATAAATCGTTGTATTCGTTACAAAACTATAGATCTAAAATATAATGAAATTTTATTTCGATTTGATTTTGAATAAAATATCATGATAAACATAATTAGTTTTTGAAGCATGGTATTATATTTAAGGTGGAAGTTTATCAACTTAACATGGTATTAGATCTTAAAACGGACGTCATTCCATACCAAAATCGATTCGTCCGATATGCATACATTAGTTTTGAAGAAATTAGTTTATAATTCGTAGTAAAAAATATTTGATCTAAGAGGATTATTTGATGGTTGGTTAAAAAAGACAACACACCACATGACAATCACAATGCGTGGTTGGTCCAAACTGTTTCAAATATTACCCACAATAGTTCTTGACTGTTCACTCAATAGTTTGAATTTATATATCAAGTAATTTCATTTCAGCTTTCCTTTTTATATATTTTGCTTTTAAGAAAAAAACTAATAAGGAAAAGCTCTGGAAAAGTGGTCGGCATAGTATGTCTCTCTATTTACTGTCTTCAATTATTCATATCTTTTTCTTCTTCAATATTTCTCTCAAGTTTTATCATCCATAATTCCATAGTTTGAATTGTGTACCAGACAACATCATATTTACTTGTAGCTTATATACAAAACACTGAATAAAACCAAATAGTATTGGATTGTGACGGTGGTCAATCTATATCTAGCGGCTACGTTAGAGTAGTGAAATTTATTTTTGTGAGTGCATGGGTTCCAAATTTACTAGCTACTGACATCCAATTATATATCTTTTTAAAACACATATAAACTTCTTCTTTTTGTTTTTTATAAACACACATATAAACTTTCTTTGGCAATTTTGTTAAATCGTAGAATTTAGGAACTATGTTTACTCTTTTTCTGTTATGAAAAGTTATACTCATTTATTGAGAAATAATTATTTATTATAATAGAAATTAATTAAAGGAAGTTGTAAAATATTTGGTCTAGTATCCAGTTTATTCTTTTGTTGTCCATTTGATAGAGAACAAAATTTCAGCAATTGTAAGGCAAAAATTGATACAAAGAAAAAAAAGAGAAATTTACTTACGTATGAGAAAATGTAAATTAGTGAGAAGAACAAAAAAAGTCAAAATTTCTAAACGTTAACTTATTGTACGACACTTGGCAATAATGTAGCCAGATGTTTTTGCAAATACGTACATATATGTATGATGTATGTGGTGTAGTGTCTATTACATGTAGTGAAGGATCTAATCTTAGCCTAGACTGATTGGTAGGGTAAAATCAGAACCAACTATTTACCGTACGTACCTAATGCATGAATCCCACATTCATGGCCTACACGAATTGATCCAACGGTCATAAAAGTTAGTGACTCAATAACCAACCAAAATCCTATTAAACTTCTTAATATGAGGACAATATGTTTTTTTTTTTCGGTTTGGAATTTTTTTTGTTGTTGTTTTTTTTGGCTCACATCATTAATCTAACCACTTTTTCCAAATGTCTTCTTCCCTTAAACTTGTCAAATTTGTTAAGAACAATAAAATAAAAAGAGGTTTACTAAAACATTTTTGGAAAATTGTTTTTTTTTTACTAAAATGATGCTCATTTTTGAATATTATTCAAACAGTTTTTTGTATCTGTTTTATCCTTATTTGTTTTGAAGACAAAAAAACATATTTACGAAACTGTCATTAATGAGGCAATAAAGATTTTCCCGCCACAAACGAATAAGTCTACCGTTCATATGATGGTAGATTTATTTTACGATCGGTAAATTTATTAAATTGTTGATAGACTTAATTCAAGTTCGTAGACTTAATCGACGAACGGTAGAATTAATATTTAAATGGTAGACTTATTGTGTAGACTTATTTTTATATAGTGGTAGAGATATTTGGAGTAGTAGACTTACCGCCAATAGTGGTAGATTTGTTTTTGAGTGATAGACTTAGTAGTCGAATGGTAGATTTATCTCGGTAGACTTATTATTGAGTAGTAGATTTATTTGTATGTGATGATAGACTAACTACTCTTGGTAGATTTAAATTCCTTGAAGGTAGACTTAAATTCCTGGTTGGTAGACTTAATTTTGTGATCGGTAAACTTATTGATGGTTCGCTATCGTAGACTTATTTATAGTAGTGGTAGATTTATAATATGTGGTAAACTTATTTATAGTAGTAGTAGAGTTAATTTTGTGATCGGTAGACTTATTGATAGTTCGCGCAATCGTAGACTTAGTTATAGTAGTGGTAGATTTATAATAGAGAAAACGGTCATTTTAATACCGAACTATCCGTTTTGAGCCAAAATAAGTATCAACTTTCTAATGAGTCAAAAAAATACCAAACTTTGGTTGACTCGGCCAAATTAGGTATACAATTAGTTAACTTTAACAGCCTTTAAAAAACCGTTAACTACCGCTTACTTTATTCGTTAAGTTTCAAAACGGCGTCGTTTTGAAATTAGAAGAAAAAAAACCTCATAAGGTCATTTTAATACCAAACTTTTCATTTTGAGCCAAAAAAATACTAACTTCTTATTGAGCCATAAAATACAAAAACTTATGTTGACTCAGCTAAATTAGGTATAAAATTAGTAAACTTATAACCAGAGTCCAGGTCCAGAGAAATGGAGAGACGAGATCCTCAGAAGCTTGATCGGCTTCGCACTTAGAGCAGACAACGACATCAAGGCACCAAAAAGATTCGACCAACATTTCAAGAAAGAAGAAACAAAGAACGAGCAGATGAAAGAAGACTCATCGTCAAAACTCCAACTAAGTAACATCATCACTTTGTTTGGGGTCGTTAGTTTCCTTTTACTTTACGGCTAAGTACTCATGGGTCGTTAGACGTAATCCCGAGGTTTTGGCAACCTTGGACGGGCCTAACAGTTGAATTTTCTATTATTTTTCCAAAAAAAAAAAGAGGAAAAAGATAGCAGTTGCTCAGGATATCACTCATATGCACCTCGGTCCTAAGGAGCAGGTTCGCCCTTCCAGGTCTCCGGATTCAGGTTACGGTTTTCAGGGATCTCGTGTTTTAACATATCTTTGGACTCAGGCTATGGCTTTCAGGGATCTCGGCTCTCCATGTCTCCAGACTTTGGCTTTGGCTAAAGTTGACTAATTTTATACCTAATTTGGTTGAGTCAACATAAGTTTGTTTATTTTATGGCTCATTAAGAAGTTGGTATTTTTTTTGGCTCAAAATGGAAAGTTTGATATTAAAATAACCTTACGAGGGTTTTTTTTTCTAATTTCAAAACGACGCCGTTTGAAACTTAACGGATAAAGTAAACGGTAGTTAACGGTTTTAACGGATGTTAAAGTTGACTAATTCTATGCCCAATTTAGTCGAGTCAACCAAAGTTTGGTATTTTTTGACTCATTAGAAAAGTGGTACTTATTTTGGCTCAAAACAGATAGTTCGGTATTAAAATGACCGTTTTTCCGATTTATAATATGTGGTAGATTTATTTGTAGTAGTTGTAAAGTTATTCAATCTTTTCAGTTCTTTACTAAAACAACATTCAGTTGGTACACTTGTTGACATTGGTAGACTTGTTGCGTTTTCGATGAATTTGGTAGACTTGGTTGGTTTTATGTTATGATGATAGACTTGTTTATTTCTATTGAACGACGATAGACTTGTTTTGATTGGATGGTAGATTTGTTTGGCTAAATTGAATGATGATACACTTTGTGTTATGATGATAGACTTGTTTCGTTTTCGATGTGTATGGTAGACTTCTTTGGCTATATTGAATGACGATAGACTTGTATTCTTTTATACACTAATGATGATAGACTTGTGTTCTTATATATGATAATGGTAGACTTGTTCGGTGATGGTGCACAAGATTTTTGCAAGAAGCATTGAGTGGATTGAGGCTTTGTATTCTACTCTTCATAAGAACCAACACAAAAATCTTAAACTCGCCGGAATTTGACTCGCCGAAAATTTCGCTCGCCGTTTTTGCTTGTCCAAGCTCTAAACCTGTAGAAGCAATTGAACCGTCACCATCCTTAAACAAAAATTGATGTAACTAAGAAGATTAGAGAACCGTATGTATTATGAAACCCAAGTCGTCGAAATCTTACCGGAAACAGTTGTCCTCGTCGAAATCGTCATCACTGCGCCGAGAAAGAAGCCGAAGAAGATGAAGTTTTTTTTGGTGAAAAATGAAAATAGAATCGTGAAAGAGATAACTCTAAACCTAAATATATATTTATTTATTATTTATTTTTAATTTATAGTAGCAGTTTTGTAATAAAAACAGTTTACTAAAATTTATTTGTTTTTTAAATCTTTTGTTAGATTTTTTTAATTTAAAATTTGTTTTAGTAATTAAACAAATTTCTAAAATTGTTTTAGTAATTAACTATAAAATAAATATCTAAAAATATATTTTGCAGTTGGTTTTATATAATCCAAGTAATGGTTTTTGGAATTCCCAGACCTTTCGTCAGTGCTTTACGATTTGACACCACTTCCAATTCTATCTCCTTTTGCTTTCTCCACATTTTCATGTATATTATAAATAAATTCATGGTTACAGTATGCACATGGATGAGAATTCCTCGGATCATCTCATATGCTATGTTTATCCATAAAATAAGGTTTATGATTCTGTGATTCATTCAGTAGCAGTTGGTCATTGATAAACAAACAACAAATTTTGTCTAATTCTCTGCAAAATTTATAGAGGAATCTTATGAAAATCTGCAGGTATCTTCTTGAAGAGTTATATTTATAATCTGAAACAGCTCATGTAGACAAGGTGAAAACAATAGTGTTATTATAGCTTTATCTATAGACTGTGTATTAAAACAGCTCTAAATTTGTACAAACTCAAAATAAAGAGAAGGGAAAAAAACTGAATCTACATGAGAATAACTGTTGCAAGAACACTGTAATCTCTCTCTCCCTGTCTTTATTTGTTGTCTTTGTTTGAATTTTTGAATCAAATCTAAAGGTTTTAAAAGAAGCAGACACCTTCAAGAAACCATGTTTAAGTACAGAGAATTCTGTGAGGGGTCAATTTAGCTATACTCTTTTTCTTGTGTAATCACAAGATTTTCATCTAAAACAAGAATGATCCATTACCATTCTTACAACATAAGACAAAAGAGACAAAAGTTACTGAATATAAGAGCTTTAAAGGAAGAGGAAACATCTTTATCAAAAAGAAGAAAACCGATTCATTCCGGGTACTGTACCTTTTAAATTATCATCATGGGCTCCTTTTCTGGAACAAGATGAAAAAAAAACTGCAGAAGATAAGAAAAACCAAAAAAAAAAACTTATATCATTATGTTTTTGAAACACTTATGGTCTTGAGTCTTTAGCAAGAGCATTTGAGTTGAAGAAGCTTTTTGCTTTGTTAATTGAACATCCTGAGAAAATTGTTTGCATATGCCATTGGCTTCACGTCCGGGTGAGGCTGTGAAATCGCAAGATCAGATAATCAGAAAGAGTTTTTTCGATACAAATTCATAAGAACAATAAGAGCTATACAACACTCACCACTGCTGAGAATGTAACAATGTTTGGCTTCATCTCGGGAGCTTCAAAGCGAATGAAGGCTCCCTTGTTACCCATCTGCAACAATATTGATTGTTACATGTTAAGTAAGAATACGAGTATATATGGTGATGTTTCAAAATCAAAGAGAGGAAGTAGTTCTTTGAGTTACCTGATCACAGTAATTTGGTGCAGAGAAGACAGTTATGAGTTTACCATCATGATCAACCTCGTAACCTTCGTCTTTAACTTCATGTGATCGGACCACCAAATCTGCCAGATTCATATAAGTTAGTCTATAGCCATCTAAACAATCAATTGGTGAACCCTGGATGTAACAAGACACTACACTAACCTAGATTGTTGTCTTCCAAAAATCTTTTTGTTACATCTCCACCAAACGATAGACCAACTCCTCGCTTGCTTGGGCCTCTTCCAGGGAGAGGTTGAGGATCACTCCACAACAGTTCACACATCAATCCTGAATGAACCATTAACAAAATTAGATGTTTTAACAGAAACAATCTTACAAAAGATGTGTAAGGTGAAGCATACCTTCTTCGGGAGGCTCACAGAATCGGTCAATGGCTCTGATGTCTGAGAGTTTCACGCCGTCGACACTGAAGAGACCTCCATGCACCACGAATATCTTGTTGTTGATAACATGAGCCAACGGTAGGTAACAGAAAACTTCAGCAAAGAGATCCACGAATTTTTCACTCAGCTTGGACCGAACCTCACCCTCAAAACCATATATCTTGTTCATGCTCTTGCTTTCATGATTTCCTCTGGCTAAATAGATGGCTGCAAATTTAAAAGTAGATCATATTAGCCTTGTCAACAATAGCAAAAGCGATGTAAACTTGAACGTCGAAGAAGTATTACAGCAAGTAAAACAACTTACATGACGGACACATGCACTTGAAAGCAAATAATGTAAGGATGATCTCAACAGAGAACGAGCCTCTGTCCACAAAGTCGCCATTGAAAAGATACGGATTCTCCTCGGAAGGGAGACCGTTAAGCTCAAAGATATTTAGGAGATCATAGAACTGCAAAAATAAAGCAACGTGTCAAAGATACCCAATACAACACATGACAGCCCTTGCTAGTGCAAAACGGAGCAGAAGGTTTATTGCAATAACATGTATTAACAAGAGAACTGAAGATCGTGGAGCCTTTCCAATTCATTTGAGGGAAAAAAATTATGCGAGTGGGTGAAACCAAAGCATACCTGACCATGAACATCACCACAGACGGTGAAATGCTTCCCATTAGGTACACTAATATCCACAAGTGAAGGCAGTGCTTGCAAGATTTGTCTTGTCTGTAAGACAATCTGGTATGCGTACCTACAAATATTATGCAGGCAAAGTATGAACAAATGATCATTGTGTTAATTAGATTCAACACTACACCAAATGATACGCACCTTTTATGTAATGTTTTTTGGTTCTTGAAATCTTCCATCATATTTTTCACAAAATCCAAGGTAACTTCCTCTCCCTCGATCCTAGCACCAGAATATTGTGGCTCAACCTCTTCAATAAAATTCAAAAGAAGAATCAGCAATTCAGTAAAATGATAGTGTTAAAACCTTTATAGCAATGAAATCGGTAATAGTTAAAATGTATCAGAAGTATGCCATTTTAAGACCGGAAAAAGAAAAGAGAAGTTTGTAAATCTATGAACTGGTTTTGACATCATTATCAATAGACATTTCAATTCTCAACTGAGATTCCAAGAGAGGAAATGTATCCAGTCTTTGATATGCATGAAAAACCATCCACATTGATCCTAGGATGAGGATTTAACGAGAGAAAAGACACGACTACCACTGAACTTAACCGGAGAAGTTAACAAGACACAACTACCACATTGATCCTATGAACTTTTTCACTCCTGATCAGATGGTTTTGACATCATTATCATTAGACATTTCAATTCTCAACTGAGAGGAAACGTAGCCCTTGTTGATATGCATGAAAAACGATCCAGTACATTGATCCCTAGGATGAGGATTTAACCAGAGAAAAGACACTACTACCACTGAAGCTACCCCACCAAAATGTCCCTAATACCACCGAAACCAACACCATGAGTATCTCAGTTGTGGCAAATCCCCGGACCGCCACCACCATTACTGCTGCAACAACTGCTGCTAAAGCCGTTTTGGTGGGCATGGACGATGATCTGGGTTTGTTCCCTATTATGTGACAATAGGTAGAAGATTGATTACTAGTCTAACGCTACACTCAACCATTTTTCAACTACTGAATCAAAGGCATGGCAAAACAAGAGAAGAAAGAACCAGGTGTGACAGAAAAAGTTGCAAGCTACGAGACAACAGCAATCAAGCAAATAGATGGAGGATACCTATGGTGTGGAAGTCAATGGACTCCGCAACTGAGCGCCTTTCAGATACAGGTACAGAGATTGCTTCTTCAAATTTGAGTTTCATCACAGCTTTCTCACATTCTTTTAGCTTTCTTGCAGCATCGGGGTCATTAGGAGAAATCCTTTTTACCTGAAATGTAAATAGCAGACCGTGTCAGCAATACCTTTACACACTAATCTCTCTTAACAGCTACAGAATGTCAACCAACAAAATGGACTTGCGCAGATTACTACTGTCAAGCTTCCACGACCTTATCACTTGATCAGATCAAAAGAATCAAGTCATGAATTTTGCGGTATGAGTTTACGCTACACCTCTAACAACATTACATGATTAGTATTTTGACATTTCTCAACAGGAAGTGGCTCCTCACTCATAAATAGGACAAAAACTATCTGATCACCAGGCATAGATGACAAAAACTAGTTATAGAGGAAAGAAACAGAGGCATAAATGGGACAATGCTCGTGCTATAAACAATAACCTGTTGGAAATCCTTCAATGCATCCTTAAATTTTCCCATGGCAAGATGCGCAGCACCACGCCTGTAATAGCCCTGTAATTCAGTATATATAATTAGCAAATAAGGCTGAATATAGTTGAGAAGGAAGAACAAGCACAAATCCTGTTTACAGAATGATACCTTAGAGTATCTTGGATCAATCTCAATGGCCTTTGATGCATCCAGTATTGCACTGCCATATTCCTCCAGTTTTGTGTGAGCAAATGCACGGTTTGCCCAATACACAGCGTTATTGCCGTTGAGTTCAATAGCTTGTGTATACAGATCAATAGCATGAGAGAATTTGTGACCTGTAAATAACCAACAGAATTTAGAAAGCTCTTCTTTAATTCAAATTAAACAGATTCCACAAGATTTCGTTGACGTTCTAACATAAGCACACACCTTTAAAAGCTTCGTTGGCCTGATTTTTCAACTCCTCGGCTCGTGAAACATCAGACTTCTCATTCTTAGTCTCCATGTTTTCAGAATAAACTTATCTCTTACTCGATTTCAGTGTCTTACTAATCCGGTGAAGCCAAAACTGAAAGGACAAGAACGATGGAAAGTTAAGTTTTTATCTCATCACGCTTCAGCAACTTGTCTAATGCACAAGAACCATAATCACAATCGGCTAGCCGATACGATGAGCATTTGCGCAAAATCGATAAATTCTACTTAAAACAGGGAGCTAGTTTAAGAGCTTTAAAGATTGAAATCATACTCAAATCTAAATAAAGTTCCATTTTTTCATAAGACAGCCACTGAATTTAGTCATGTAACGAGATTCATAGAAAAAGAGAGCTCAATCATCCAAAAAGCATACTCAACCTAAATAAAGTTCCAATTTTTTCATAAGATAGCCACTGAGTTTAGTCATTGTAACGAGATTCAAAGCAAAAAGAGAATTCAATTCACACAAGAATCATTCGTACACATCAATTTAGTTGAAAACACACATTAAAAACTAAATCCAGATAAGAACACAATGGATAACAGGTAAGAAGCAAAATAAAGTTGTGAACTTTCATATTCTGCATCGTTTGCAACAACGAATTGGACATTATCAACGAATAATTAATGGTCTTAAGAAGTCAAAAACATCACTTACAAACAAATCAAGTGAAAGATCTGTTAATAAAACCCAGATAAGATAAAAGCAAAACAGAACAGAAGGAAGCCAAAGGTGTTTTGTCGGAAAATCGAAGAAACCCAATTCTCAAAAGATAAGAATTATACCTGAAAAAGTAGGCTTCAGAGGAAGAGGAAGAGGAAGAAGTTGAAGAGTGAGACGGGTTTAAGAGAAAGCTTGAAGTAAACCAGAAGAAAACCCTAGATTGGTCAAAAGAGAGTTATGCGCTTGAATCTATGAGAAGAAGAGTTTTTTTTTTTGCAAATTAGTATTAAACTTTTTGTCCACTAATTTTTTACCAAGTAAATAAATGGACAAAGAGATATGTCGAATCTCCAAAAAAAAGGAAACCATTGATTATACAATTGGTTAAAGGTCCATAACAAAAATTTAATTACTTTTAACTTTGTTTGTTAAAGATGTAATTATTATTTTACATAAAATTAATTTAAGATCTATAGACTAAAGATTATGAAATTATGAGTTGAAAACTATGCAATTAACTAATTATTAATCAAAGTGATATTATTTCAATAAATTTTTTAAAAAAAGATAGAATTAAGAAAATTGGTTTGGGCCAAGGGAAACATGTTATAGCCCAAAGACATGTTTTGTAAGTACTTTATTTTGCATAAATAAACTCATATTCTATACAAAAAATAGAAATTGGTTTGTGGTAAAAGATCAATAAAAATAGTCGTTACTTTTTTATAGACAATAATATAGACAATATAAACTCGTAAAATCAACAAAACTAAAAAATCTATATATGAAATTTTGCACTATAGAATTAACGAGCTAGACAGTCTTGAAAAAAAAAGGAATATCAAAACATCAATTTTAATAAATTAAATATGTGTTCTTATTAGTTAACTTGGTTTAACCTCAGTTGTTTTTAGTTTGTTAAAGAATGTTGTATCTTCATTTTTATTTGAATCGTCTTCTTGTGTTAGTTATTGGCTGCTTCTCCCATAGAAACTCAGAAGAACACAAATTTGTCACAATTAAATCATTCAAACATATATCTCTTTTTTGCATTGAAGTTTCCTCTATACAATCTCTACACACATATACAAACACATTTCAAATCAAGAAACCAAAGAGTAATGTTTCTTGATTCTTAGAATCCTCCATCTCAGTGCTTCTTCGTTTCTCTTTCAGCCTAAAATTAAACAAAAAGAACACAAATTGTAAAGCTATAATCCAAAATATATGTATTGTATTTACATAAAAGATCAACAAAATATATATACACTATACCGCTTTAATCGCTTTCTCAACCGAATCCCATCCAAACCGGTCAACATAATCTTGAACCGATTTTCTAGCATCAAGACTCATCATTTGTAAAACTCTTTTCTGTTCATCTGTATAATTAGTTCCTCCTACAACATTCATTCCAATTTTAACGTATGTTCTCACATAATTTGAGTATATGTAAGCTGCACCACTGAACATTGGTAACACCAACCACATACAAAACAAAAGTTTTAAGTATGGCCAAAATGGTAACCTGCAAAATGCAAAAAGAAAAGAACAATCTTTTTTAGTCTTTAAAACATAAGTTTATATATCTGAATTTGTAACATAATTTAATGGAAGTAGTATTACCAGACAAGGATTCTCCAAACAGATAGCTCGAAGATTGTCATAAAAGAGTAAATAATCCAATATGTTAGCCATTGCTGATCATCTAACATTGTTGGACTCTCTATTGCTCGTAACGATGCATACCTAATCATTCATCCTTGTACTTGATTAATTTACATTATTACATAAACCAAATATTTAAAATTTGATTTCACTTACAAAGGATAGAGAAGCATAACTCCAGGTCTGCATGCACCAAAAAAATAAAGATGTTAAAAGTTTTGAAAATTCTTGAGTTATGAGACAAATTTTGGATTCAAAACTTACCCAATTAGAGCATCAAAACGCTTTGCAAGTACAATAATGACGCCCATTTTTGAGTTTTCCTTCTTATTGGATAGAAACTATCTTCTTGTTTATATCTCTTTGAACAAACGTCTTAAGCACTATGTCTATGGATATATACACAAAATCTTGAATTTTTCTGAAGCAAGAATCTTTGTGTGATTTAACGTCACAAGACAGGTAAAGAATCTCCAACCCGTTGATACGTTTCATGAACCTATTACTTCTATGTACTTAAAAAGAAAATAATTACGGGGAAAATTCATATGAAGGGAAATCCAAAGTCTTGGGTTTAGTATAACTCTCTACGAATTATATTTTGGAATATTCTTTTTTTATAAACACGATTCTTTTCTTTTTTCACAAGAGTTACGTTAGTCATTAAGAACTTATGCATTAATTAATTAATGAAATTGGACGTATTACACAATTTGATTATGATCTTTGGTTTACGAATTTGTAAAATTTGGGTAATTCACTTGTCCTTTAGTCTGGAGTCTTTATATAATCTATCTTTCTTACCCATTTACAAAAAAAAATAAAAAATTTCATGAGATTAAAGTTCATTAGTAATCAATTTTTTTATAAGGATTTAATGGTTTTGTCTTAAAAGTAATCTTTATATAATGTATCTTTCTTACACAGATTTATACTTACTTTTTTTTCATTAGTCTTCTACTTGATAAAGATTTTATACTTACTTTTTTCATTAGTCTTTTACTTGATAAAGATTTTTTTGTCACTGAGCTAGTAAATAAAAAGAGAACCCAATATGAAATTACATTGTTTCACGCTAACTCTCCACGACAGAGAATATTTCAAATCTGGTAATATTATTTCAAATTTCAAAACCTATTAAGAAAATATACCATGAAAGTCAATCAAAGCCCTACCAACTCCCAAATTCATTCTTGAAATGATTTTTCAATTTTCACAATGTAAAGCTTAATTTGACATGAAATGTCTATGTAGATGTTGTTGCTCATGAAAATAAAATTAATATAGAAATAAGTAATAAGTACAAGGAAAATGATGGAGTATGGGCAAAAACTCAAAAGAGTTTCTTTTCGTAACTAAAATTAATTAAATGCAAATCTATGAAAGGGTTTATGGATAACGACTACACATTTGATTAGTAATCCTCCGTGGGCTCTCTGCTCTCTTTTTTCTTGATTAGTTTCATCTTCCCTAATTATATTGTCGCCTATATAATTTAGTTTCTTGCTTAAATTATATATATGTGATGTATTTTGATAAAAATACATAATATCTTTAATATTCATAATGATGTTGGACTAACCTAATGTCTAATAATAAGACTCGAACATAAGAGTTTAGAAATCCCTTCTATGGTAGAGTTCGAAACCTTCCAAAGCGATTTTAATAACCTTTTTTTTATCATTCGTAAATGTTTTTAATGGCAAAAAACCCAAATTTTGATGGTTTCTAGAGATTAGTTTGGATTTCGGCATGGGATTCCTCCGATTGAACAAAAAGAGAAAAAAAATTAGAAAAACGAAAAACAAATTAAACTATATTCTTTTTATACTGCCAAGCTTTTTTTAATACAAATAATTTCTTATAACAAAAAGTTCCATATGAGACTCATAATCTCTTTAGATAGAAGATCATACATGTTAAATTAGTCTTCATGTCATAACCAATATAAATAACTATTTTTTTTCTCTGTGCTTTGCGTTTGCATACATGATTAGGGACGATTTATCATTTTCAATATGTAACATCGTATTTTAACAACATAAAAAACGATTAAACCCGTGATTTATTGGCTTTATATAGCTTGGTAGCTGATTATAAGTTGTTATAACACTTATATAACACCATTATAAAAGTCACAAGGAAACCATGCATATTCTTATCATTTCATCATATCATGTCACTTGAATATATACATGATAAAAATAAAAATAAAAAAATTCCAGGTTAATATTAACGATATATATAGGAGTAGGGCAATAAAAAGAAAAGAAGCTAAAAAAGTATTACCAAAAAAGGAAAATTTCTAAAAGGTGATTCTGATAAGAAACAGAGCCCATACCTCTCTTTTTCTCCCTAAACATGAAAGAAAAATTGGATGGTCCTCCTTCATTGCTCTCTTTCTCCACCCAATCCAAACCCAACTCTCTCAATTCTTCTTCTTTATTTTTCCTATTTTCATATTCTCTACTTCTTCAATTTCAAATTAAAAATCTAAAAATATACACATTGAGAATTACAAGAATTAGGTTTGATTTAGTTTTTTTGGCTAAAATGTTAAGAAGACTAATGGTCCATTTTCTTTCTTTCTTCTTTTTTTTCTTCTATAACATTTTCAGTTTGAACAAAAAAAAACTACCAAACCTTCTGTTTTCTGCAAGTGGGTTTTTAAATACTTTCAAAGAAATATTCCACTAAAAGAAATTGTAAACCAAAACAAGAAATCAAAAACAAAATAAAGTAGGAAGCTAGCAGTTAAGTGGTACTGAGTTAATAAGAATAGTATCTTTAGTAGTCAAGAACAAATTTAAAATCTCTCAGATTTCATCCCCACTCTTCTCACTTCTCCTTTCTCTTCTTTCTTATATCATAATCTTGCAAAAAAAAATAAAAAAAATAACCAGGTATGGTTATCGATGATTAACCCTATACAAATATAATCCAAGTTTTTTTGCAATCAAAAGTTTCTTCCTTCTTAATCAATCCAATCCTTGAATCTTGGAGCTACCAACTTTAGGGTTAACAAAAGTTTCTCTCTCTCTTTAGTGTTTGATTTGTGTGTTGGTTTATATAAAAACTCTTGATTAGGGTTTATAGAAATGGAGGGTGGTGCGAGTAATGAAGTAGCAGAGAGCAGCAAGAAGATAGGGAGAGGTAAGATAGAGATAAAGAGAATAGAGAACACTACGAATCGTCAAGTCACTTTCTGCAAAAGACGCAATGGTTTGCTCAAGAAAGCTTATGAACTCTCTGTCTTGTGTGATGCTGAGGTGGCTCTTGTCATCTTCTCCACTCGTGGTCGTCTCTACGAATACGCCAATAACAGGTACTAGATCTTGAATTTTTTAAAGAATAAAGTTTCGATTTTCTTGGTGGGTTTTTCAATTTTTATGATTTATGTATGTGTATACCAAAATTAGGGTTTTTGCTTAATCTCGAACCCTACTTTTGTTTTTGGGAAAGTTCTGATTATTATCTCTCTCTTTGTGAAAAGCTGTCTCTGATCATTACTTACCATCTACCATAACTTGTTTCAGTCACTTTTTTTTGTTTTGCAAATCCTTAAAAAGAGCATCTATGTGTATCTATGTATGTCAGTGTCTACATATAAGACAGTCGTTCGATCAAATCTTGATGACCCATCAAGTTTGTTTCTGCAGATTGATCATTAGGTTTCCATGAGAGAGATTAAAAAAAGTAGGGTTCTTGAATTGTATTTTTATATGGCTAGCTACTATATAGCTAAGTAGATTCCTTAAAAATTGATTCACTAGGGGAAGACTAGTGAGTGGGTGTTTTGTCTTCTCTAATCTTTCGGTGATTTGGTTTTGTTAAATCAATATTTATATTTTTTTTGGGGACAAATTAAGCTTGTTGTTGAGTCACTAAATCATCCATCAATCAGTATATAAATATCAAGAAAAAAGAAATTAACAGAAATTTTTTACTTTTGGTTATTATTTTCCTCACTCCAAGTTTGGGACTTGTCATTTCCATTTCTCTATAAGTTTCCAGCTATTAACAGCTCATGTTCATTTCAATATTTTGATTCTTTGTTTGTTTTGTGATATGATAATTAATGTTTTAGTACTATTGCATAGTTTTTTGGTTAATTGATTCGTAGTTGCAATGTGAATTTCACAACGAGTAACGAGTTTTTTTTCTTTCTATAACGACTATACTCTTGAATACTTGTGTATGTGACATGACTTGAAAGTATTTGTAATTAAATACTCAACTAATTTGATTAACAAAAGAGGAATGCATTAGGTATGTAGAAAAATGTAATTTCTAGGTTTCTATTTTCAAATGTGTAGCTAATATTTATACTCACTTCTTTTTCAAACATCCACTCATGCTTAAATTGCGTTTTGACATTTCTCAACTACAACTTTTTACCATACAACATAATGTGAATTAAATGAATATGAAAAACCTAATATATGTATTTGAGAAATGTAGCTTTACTTCTTCAATTTTACTTAGGATTTATGGATTTTACGTTCTTGGTACAAAAATTCTCTCAAATTGTATTCATATACACATTAGTTCAGATCCAAAATTTATGCTTCATATACACATTAGTTCAGATCCAAAATTATTCAAATTGTATTCTAAAAAGCATGAATTTTGTAGAGGATACTCTTTTTTGTAGTGTTTTTAAACCCCGATTAGTCAGTACTAGTAGCCTAAAACATCGGTACAAAATTCATTTCTATAAAAATACTCCATTTCCCATCTCTTCCCTTGCAAAGGGTAATAAAAATAAATCAAATTTCAGATAGCACTACTTTAGTGCCAGATGACTAATACCTAACGTGGTTAATGAATCCGGTCTTAATATATCAACCGATCCATAAATGCAAACTTTGGTCAAATCAATCACCAAATAGATTAATCATACGTAAAACAATTTTTTTATTTTCCCACTCCAAATGACAACTTTTTTTTTTCTTTCTCTAATTTGTTCTTCAAGCTATAGGCCTACATTTTTTTGGAATTAAATTAGGGTATTCTTTAACTTTATATAATAAAAAAAAACTTTGTGAAATATCACCGTTTTTTCAATATATAGACAATAACGAAAATATGCCAAAACAAAAAGGTGAACCAATCATATGGTACGTAGTAGACTGGTCCAACTCCAATCACTTTCTTTTATCGTTGAATGTAAGGTTTTGGCCGGACAAAACTCTTCTACCTTAATACAGTTACCTTATTTTTTTTAAATATATGTGATTAATTTGTTTTAATATCCAAAGGTAAAAATATCAAACTACTTCATTTTATTTCTTCTGGTTTATGTTAATGTTTATATCCAATAGTTATAGTTTTGTGGGATTTTTTCTCTCTCCCTTTTCTATGTGGTCTAACCATGTAATTTGATTTTAACCGGGTGTAGAATTATGATTAGGCTGATGATTATAGTTTTAAATATTTTCCTTTGTGTGAATGTTGATGAAAAAGTGTGAGAGGAACAATCGAAAGATACAAGAAAGCTTGCTCCGACGCCGTTAATCCTCCTTCCGTCACCGAAGCTAATACTCAGGTAATTAAGTGTCATTAACTAATCTTTTTTCTTCTTTAATTTACCTTTAATCCCAATTTCATTTCCTGACTTTACTTAATCCCTTGTTTAAACGATGAAGTACTATCAACAAGAGTCATCGAAGCTTCGGAGACAGATTCGAGACATTCAGAACTTAAACAGACACATTCTTGGTGAATCTCTTGGCTCCTTAAACCTCAAGGAACTCAAGAACCTTGAAGGTAGGCTTGAGAAAGGCATCAGTCGCGTCCGCTCCAAGAAGGTTAATTACTAAATCTTCCATCAATCTCTTATGCTTCAATATATCGTGAAATCACGACTCGATCTAATTCTTGCTCTTTACGTTTGGATGTTTTCTTCAGCACGAGATGTTAGTTGCAGAGATAGAGTACATGCAAAAAAGGGTAAACAAAAAAAAACCTATCTTCTTCCACAAGTAACCTAACCCTAGTTTTTTTTTTAACAAAACTTCTCTTTCAAATCATCATGGCTTTTGTTTTTCATGTAGGAAATCGAGCTGCAAAACGATAACATGTATCTCCGATCCAAGGTTTTATGCATATACTTTTGCATTTTGATATCTTCTTCTTCTCTCAATACGCGATTTCTTGATGTGCAAGATTCTATATATCTCTGCAGATTACTGAAAGGGGAGGATTACAGCAGCAAGAATCGAGTGTGATACATCAAGGGACGGTTTATGAATCGGGAGTATCTTCTTCTCATCAGTCGGAGCAGTATAACCGGAATTATATTCCGGTTAACCTTCTTGAACCAAATCAGAATTCCTCCAACCAAGATCAACTACCTCTCCAACTTGTTTAACTAAAAGTCTAACATAAGCTTCTTTCTTCTTATGAGATCGATCTTATGCATATACGTTACACTTACGGTTTAAAAACTTAAAATGCAGATGGTAACGATTTGAGAGGGACCTCATGATTTACATATATTTTGATTGGTATATGCATGTCAACGTTTCAGCTAATAAATTTTAAGACAGAGAGATTTGAAACCAAAAGAAAAAAACAGGATCTTGTCATAAATATTATAATCTCTTTAAGTAATTCTTGTTGCTTTCCAAGATAATTGCCTTAAGAAATCAAAAGTTTGTTACATCTAGCTACTTAAGAATTTTCTAAATTATTCTAAGTATGGATTCGTGGAGTATGAGCCGGGAAGGCTAAAGGCGAAACCTTTTTCCTTTCCCGTTCTCATACCGCAGAGGACAGTCTTTTTCCCCCCCTCTGATATCAGCTGATGATTTTCTACTTTCTAATGAAACTAATGTAGAAATTTACACCAGAGAGATAAGAGATCGTACCTCGGGGTTACTAAACTCTAGACAGCGAGTAAAGCTCATGGTTACCATAAATTGTAGTCCTCTAGTTATATACCACTCTGCATTATATGAGACTGTGTTAGTGCAATGAGACTTAGAAGGTCTCTTAGTGCAGATACATAGCAAAGGGAACTGCGATTGATACTGAAGATTCTCAACCATATGGAGTAAGATTCTGCGATAAAAGAAACTTACATCTGAAAAAAGCGAAAGCGAAGCGAGCAAGAAGGAAGCTTGATTTGAGAACTTGATTAAGTTCTCTGCACCAAGAGATACCTCTCGTAGTGTCTTGAAACCAAGATTTCATATTATAGAGGAGAAAAAAGTAGTTTAAAAGACCAAACTTTAACTGCAACAAAGCAACCAGATAAGCTACATGTCCTATCAAGTTAACTAAAGTGAAAACTCTCATAGCTAAATGTTGTTTTGTTGCTACATGTGTTCTGGCTTCTGTCTTAATCTTTGGATACTGTCTCCCATGAAAATCTTAGCTCTCTCAATGAATGATATGTGATATGGGTGATTAAATCAGATTACTTTCTATCAAAAAGGATTAAAAAACCATTTAGTAAGCTCTCTTCCCACAATTTCACATGCTAGAGACACAAGAATGTACCAATGCATCAAGTTTAGCAAGAAAACAAAAGAGTGGAACCATACAAGAAAAGTAATTGCAGAGTTAGAAATAAAGCAAATCTACTTTAATCTAATTACAACCTAAAAGAAATGTTCATCCTCTGTTCCATATATTTTAATCATACATAAAAGGATAAACGTTAACCTGAAGAACATGAAAATAAAAACGGCACAAAGTCTGATTTACGAAAGTAAAAACGGAGCGCATTCTGAGTGCTAAAATAAATAAACGGGACGGTGTTTCGAATTTCGCCGTCAAACCCTTGGATTACGTAATCACTAATCTCCTTGGATTGATTTACTGCAGATGCGATAATTTGGTGATTATATGCATAATGTGGATTTCTGATTTGGTAAGAATATGTATATTTATCATCTTGATTAATACATTGTTAGAGATATTAAAGATTTCTGTGACTAATGATTTTCTCTGTGTTTCCATATACTACATATCAAATTGCATATGAACCGAGTAAGTATCAGTTCTTGTAATCAAAATCTTGAAAGGCATCTCTTTTACAAGGCTGATCAATGATAATGCCATGGAGAATGATTTCAAGCAACCATGTTTGGTGGCTTAGTAATGCAGAGACCATTATTATCAGTTTTGATATGGATTGTGTTAAGAATTGAGATTTATTAGTGAGTTAATTAGCATTAGTTATAAGACCAAATAACAAGGTTTAAAGAAAGAGTCTTGAGTATAGAGATGTTCCCAAACCTCCAAAATTTGCTGTCTCCCTATAACCATGACACTAACTCAATACCATTAATGCAATTTTTCTGACATTAAATAAGAGAGAAGTCATTAAAGATATTAGTCATTGGTGGGTAGAACTTGGGGTTTGAAACTTGAATGCATGGAGACCATCTTGCAATATTTACTCCACGAGTTTATTACAGTAACACAACAACACACCATTTCTCTCATCGACTGTCCCTTCTTTAATGCTACTATATCTTAATGCTTTGGTCTCTCTCTCTCTCTCTCTCATGGACTTGATGACACATCACTTAGTATGAAATCCTCATGAACAATTTAATGGAGCATGGTCTCTAGACATGTCAATCCATTTTTAGACTTGGAATGAAGTATGTTAGATCTCTCTTTTGATATTAATGTTTATAATCTATTAGAGAATTCAATGTTTCTGTATTCTTTTCAGTTTTATTTGCATGGGATGCATTTCTTTTGGACACTCTTGATGAACAGTGATTGAAGAAACAAGAGAACTACTAAATCTTATTTAAGATCAAGAAAATTTCGAAACAGAGACATTAAAAATAGAAAGGAGTATCCATCATAAATATTACTAGAGATGCTATAGGAGGACACTTAAAACTCTACTGAGCACACACAAACAGAGCATAGGATAATTAATTTAGATTGTTTTTAATTATAAACCAAACAAACTACTGATGAGAAAATGAAACTCTTGTCCTTTTCAGATTCTTGGCTTTAGGTGACCTTCATTAGCAAGCTTGAAGGTATGTGCCTGTTTTGTAGCTGCCTTGGTTGAAGAAAGTCCAGCCATAAAGTGCTCTCTGACTTGAGGAGTTGTGAAAGGGAACCTATTGTTGACCATTGAGTTTAACCAAGACGCTGTTCCTTCACGGTAGAGAGATCCAATGGCATCTGTACGGGTGTTTGAAAGTGCTTGAAGGAGGTTCATGTGAGGATCAAACCCTGGAATGGTACTGGAAGCACTGACAGTTCCAGTACCAAAAGCTCCTCCAACAGTTCCCCACCATCCAAGCAAACCCCATATCAATGTAGGGTGGTTTCTCCAGTAACTTCACAAAGATAAACAAAAACTCATGAAGTGTGAAATTAACCATTATTATGTCTATGTGTTAAAAGAGAAGAATGTTTTTGTCACTTACTTGCATGTTCCAGTGAATGGTGGGAAAGGAGCAGGAACAAAAGGAGTTCCAGGAGTACCTGGATCAATTGGTGGGCTTCCTCCAATGATGGGTGTACCTGGATCAACAATTGGTGTTGGTGGAGTCACAACAATGGGAGTACTTGGTGGAGGATGTGAAGGCGTGGAAGGGTGTGATGGAGTTGGAGTGTGTGAAGGTGGAGTTCCACAGTTACAAGGAGGTGTGTGTGATGGAGTTTTAGGAGTTGGAGTGTATGAAGGAGTTTTAGGAGATGGAGTGTGTGAAGGAGTTTTAGGAGTTGGAGTCTTAGGAGATGGAGTTTTAGGAGTTGGAGTGTGAGGTGGTGGAGTTGAAGGGTCGTAAGGTGGACTTCCACAGTTAGAAGGAGGAGTGTATGATGGTGTTGAAGGATCTGGAGTGTGAGATGGAGGAGTTCCTGCATGTCAAACAAAAGAGTCAAGTTCTTGAAGCTAAAATCAATCAAATGCATAGAGAAAAGTTACAATGTGTGTGTTTTGGTTCTTACCAGAGGGAGGAGAGTAGTATGTTTTCTCATCCTCAAAACGTATGGAAGCAACAGAAGCAAAGAGTTGCTGTGAGAGTAAAGCAGCAAACAGAGCCCAAATGGTTAAACTCATCATCCCTCTCATTTCTGAAAAATCTCACTGAAAATATCAGAGAGAAAGTACAAAGTCTCTTGGAAATGGTGTGTAGAATGAAACTAGAAACTAGGGTTTTATAAATAGAGGGAAGTTTTGAAAATGTTTTTGGAAGTAAATACAAACAGGTGGAGGAGTGTGTAGTTAGTTGATATGTTGCAGGTGCATTTACACTATCACATTTAATACCCCCATGGTTATTGTAATAACACTTGGAATTCTCTAACAATAAAAAAATAGTAAGAAGAAAGAGTTAAATTAATCTTACATGCATAGGCATGGACGCGTATATGCAAAGCTGTCTCCCAATATGAAATGATTTATTTCTCGATCCGTATTACATTTGCTTATGCTTATTACAAAGACATATATATTTGTATGTTAAATGCAGAAGCTAGCTCTGATATCATGTGAAGCTAATTATAATCCAAGTATAAGTTACCACTCTTGAGTGCTTAAAATGTAGATTCAAATCAAGAATCTAGCTAGACCAAAGTAGACCCCTTTTGTTTTTGTGCTTCTCTAAATTTAGCTTTAAGGAGATTATTAAATTTAGTGGTCACTTGACGTTAAAAGAGAAGTCAATCTACATTTATTACACCTAATTAAGGTTAAGGTTACTTCTCTCTTCTCTATTTCGTTTTTTTATGGACAGCTAAACCCACGTTTAGATATAAATCATTGGTTTCTTATAGATGGTGTTTTTCAATTAGCATAATAATGGGTTTATTTATTTTTAGGTATTTTTAATTTGGTTTTTCACCTCAAGATTTAGTTTGCATTCAAGTGACATTTAAGTTTTGTGTAACAACAAGAGTGGTAAATAATAGATACAGCAAGGCCATTAGTAAAGCACGTGGAGATGCAGAGGAAGAAGAGGACCTACAAGGCTACAAAGATGAAATAAGAGGAGATGTAAATATATAAAAATTCATTAGAGAAAAAAGAGAGAGATAAATAAATGTAACAGTGTGGTAGGTTTTGGTGGGTCTGAAAATTATTACCATTTGATGTTACACAAAATAATGCAAACTCTTTTCACTTCTCTTACTGGATCTTCTCTGGATTTGCTCCTCTGGCTTCCCCATTTTCTTTTACTATATTGACGTTTTTCTTCAACGCTCGAATTTTTATTTTTCTATTTTTTTCAGCAAATAAACTCTACTCAACCACTTTTCTAATCTCTTATATTTTTAAAAAAAATTGATTTGTTAAACAGTGATTTTTTTTGTGTGTAAATTATCAATAATTTTTGTCAAAAATGTTTTGGTTACATGTTTTATTTTCCAGATTTATTGAATCTACCTGCTAACTCGCAAACTAAATGACGTTGGTCCGAGCAAGATTTTAGCCTTTTAGGCTTTGGAAACACTATTGTAGCTTCCGACCGATTGGTTAGGGCCATATCAATATGGGTTACAAACTTACAATCATTTTTGTTAATACGAATGTATGATTCATGTTCATTACCTATGAGACACTAGACACCACGTGACTATTCTAATATCCCATGTTACGGTATGACAATTAATTTGCAGCTTTGAAGAGAAAATAAATTATCATTTTCATTTTCCAATACCAATTATGAAACCATATATGCATGTTAGTTGGTTTATCAATTCAAATACGTTGACACTAAATGATGTACCTTTGGCTTCGTCCACAATAGACATTATGATAAATAGAGAATATTTTCATATATCTCTCTTATTATCTTATTGTATTAGGCTAAGGAAACTTGTAATGTGTATATAATGGTCGACCGATAGATTCAAAGAAACAATACGAAATATCATACCCAGTACTATGATACAGGGCCAGCTCTAGGAGTGTGCAAAAAGTGCACTTGCTCAGAATCTTCTCAAACTTTGGACTGGGTCTGCTATGATATCATGTAAAATCGATTCAAATATCAAGTATTATCTCATACTATTAGTTTAATATATATACACTAATGGTTAGAAGTAGTTAGGTAGTTTCCACTAATGGTTAGAACGGTACAAACTAAATTATTCCAAAACTAGGGTAACACATATGGATAAATTGTCTTTTTAGCGTTCAAAGCGATCCGACCAACCAAACGTACCAAAAGCGATCCGACCATTTAAAGAATCAAAGTCTTAACTACCAAATATACACACATTTCTATACAATACAAATATATGTGTACTTATCTATATATATGCTAATATACAAAAATTCTAATTATATTTTTCAAGTAAAACGTTGTTAACTATTGATCTGTAATATATATAGGGTTCAATAACCGATCATATATACAACAATACCGTTGATGATGATTGCTGACCATCATAACGTTGTATAATTGTTGTTGTCGATGTCGATGTCAATGTCAACCATCATCATCATTTTTTGCAGCTGCTACTCTTCTCAATAATCCACGTGTAGTTTACTAGACTAAGTATATTTTAAGATATTCGCATAATTTGATTTGTTAAACTTAATTTTTTTTTTTTTCTATTAGAAGATATTTTGTTCTGCAAGTTAAATAACAAAACCGACGACGTAAAGTGGCATCATATATGCTTAATGCCGCGACAATATTATTAAACTCTCTAAATTTCTTTTGATATTTTTTTTAGAACGAATCTATTAAAAGCGACTTCTTAACCAATTATTCGTTATTACTTATTCCAAATTATCCTTTCTGTTTCGATCAGAATCATGTAAGTTTATATTAGGTGCATGAACAATATCATGAATGATAAAAGTGTCCAAATTTCAAGAATCAATACTTGTAATACAACACAGGTTATCAAGATGTAAATAAATGTAACGTTCGAGAGTGATACGTGAATATAAATTCGTACATATAAATTCCCAAAAGTATACAGAAAGAAGTATCTATTGTGCGATTATCTGAACGTATATATATTATATATATAGACCTTAATTAAGATTAGTTTAATCACTCTCTAAATAACGCAGTTTGCAACGTAACTTCGACATAACAGAAGCAGCCGGCCATAACAGATCTTTAGGGATTCGCGTATAATTTTTACTTCCCAAAATATAATATTTTTCTAATCAAAATTTCGTCTGCAAGTGTGTTTAGTTGTTTACATATAGTTTATACTTAATACTATTATGATGAACAGAAAACATATAAAATTACGAAATTATTTAAGAGGGAGATTATGGGGATCGGATTCATATGTTATATGCATTCATTTACAATCTTGGTTATAGCAGATTCCAACTTCCAAGCACATGCACTTGTTATTCCTTAATCCAAAAGTCAACTTGTTATTCATTTACAATCTTGGTTATATAGAAAATTATTTTATACATTTGAATAATTATTTTATTCTTGGAGTATATTTCTATCAAAAATCGGTTGTTGATAATACATAATAGCATATCTACAAACGTAAAATGTTCTGTTTTCCGAGATACAATCATACTTCTTTTTTTTTTCTACATCAATCATATAAGAGACACTATATTAGTTATACCAATAAAACCTAGCTATTTTTTTTTTGGTAGGAGAGGGGGAGACAAAGTCCCCCCCCCCATTTATTCATAAACTAAAAAATTACAACCGCACATTACGGGGTCTCGTAAAACCACTCGTATCGTCCATCATAATCGAGACAAGACAATCCGGACAAGAATCCAAGTAGTGAAACCCTAAAGGTAAAGAAAGTGCATAGTTCGCCAGTCCATCCGCCAGATGATTGGCCTCCCTATACACATGCGAAATACGGACTGTCCAGTCCTTCACCAACAAGCCATAGCACAACCGTACTAGGAAGGACAGCGGATGAGTATCACCAATCCCTGTCGTAAGATAACCACCCACAATTTGCGAGTCCACTTCTAACTCGACTCGCCTAGCTCGACGCTCCCATGCCACGTATAAACCATAGTATACACCCCATAGTTCCGCCGTTGGAGCAGAACATATCCCTATATTCAGGGCAAAACCACCGCACCACATACCATTTTCATCTCGGAGAACACCCCCCGCCGAAGCCCAGCCTGGATTTCCTCGAGACGCCCCATCCGTACTCAACTTCAACCAACCCGTGTTCGGAGGGCTCCAAGCAATTTGCTTCTCCATAGAAAACCCCTCCTTCGGACCACCACCTGCCATCACGTGAGCAAGATGTACCTCTTTTGCTTTATCCTTAATAAAACGTGTCCGATCCCTACATTTGAATCTCTCTCCAAAAACGTTCCAACACCTCCACTTCCAACCCCACCAAACTCCCATACCGAAAGTCACAGCCCAAGGAGTTTCCTCCTGCAAGTTTGTATCTCCCAAATTACCAAACATCCATTCCAACAAAGTTTGCTTAAAGAACAACTCTTTCTTCCGTGGTTGCACAATACGTTCCCAAATCCCGGCCATAGCGGGGCAATCTCTCAAGACATGTAAAATGGTTTCCTCCCCACTTTTACATACTTGACACAAGCTAGAATCAGCCAAATGTCTCCGTCTCCTCTCCACATTTGTCATAATAACCTGGTTTGCGACCAACCAAAGGAAAACGCGCACCCTTTCTGGAACCCTACTTCTCCATATAACGTTAAAAAATCTCTCCATATCTTGCCTTGGTTTCTCGTCGCGGGTAGAGATAGAGAAAGCCGTCTTCACCGTAAATCGACCATCTTGACTTGCTCCCCACGAAATCCTATCTCTTGCGCCGGTAACAGAATCTACAACCATCGCCGCAAGCTGTAAACGAACATGGTTTGAAACAAATGGCTCAATTCGTGCCATAACCCAGCCCGTACCGTCTCTCCATACATCTCGAACCGTCAAATCAATTAACTCCCCTGGAACCGTATGCTCCACAGACTCCAACAGTGGCCGATTCCCCAACCAAGCATCTTTCCAGAACCGTATATTTTTACCATCACCAACAACCCAACTCAAACCCGGAATCACCACATCTCGCAAACCTGTAACAACACTCCTCCATGTAGAGGACCAGTTACTCTCCACCCCTGTCCACGACGTGTCATAGGCATCTCCAATCTTATATTTACTACGTAAGACCTTTGCCCAAAGGCTAGTGCAATCGTGAATTATCCTCCACCCAACTTTTGCTACCAAAGCTTTATTCATGGCTTCCGTGGGCCTAATACCAAGACCACCTTCTCCCTTAGGTAAACAAATACGTTCCCAAGAGATAAGGTGCTGCTTCTTCTTCTCCAAAGTACTCCCCCAAATAAAGTCCCTCGCCAATTTGTCCAACTTCATCAACGTGGACTTCGGTAACATAATAGTACTCATTGAGTGAACCGGAATCGATGTAATAACCGATTTAGTCAATGTAATCCTGCCCGCTAAACTCAATGATCTCCCTTTCCAACCCGCCAATCTTGATGCCACTCGCTCCACTACCTCCCCAAAGGTGTCTTTATTTAACCTTTTTTGCAATATGGGCATCCCCAAATACTTCCCCAAGTCACATGTTACTTGGATCCCACTCTCGGCACTTATTTGCATAGCCAACTCCTCATCCACGTTTTTAGAGAAGAAGATTTTAGATTTCTCGAGACTTACTCTTTGACCCGAAGACACACAAAACTGCTCTAGAATTCTCCGAATCACCCTGACTTGACTGACCGAAGCCTCAGAGAACAAAATGAGATCATCCGCAAAGCAAATATGGGATAGCTTTGGACCTCCTCTCGACAAACTTATTGGTTTCCACTCTTTCTTCTCAATTGATCTCTCAATCATGTGACACAAACGCTCCAAACAAAGCACGAATAAGTAAGGAGACAACGGATCCCCTTGTCGGAGTCCACGTGAAGGTTGAAATGCCTCTGTCTTCTCCCCGTTCCATAACAAGTTCATAGAGCAGCCCGTTACACATTTCATGATCCACCCAATCCAGCTCTCCGGGAGCCCCGCAGCGTGAAGTGTGTCTTCCAAAAAGTCCCACCTTACACGATCATATGCTTTTTCCAAATCCAATTTAAGAAGCATCCACCCTTTCTTTCCTTGCTTCCGTCTCATCGAATGCACAGCTTCTTGAACAATCACAATATTGTCCGTACTTAGTCTTCCCGGTATAAAGCTAGACTGAGCCGGACCAATTAACAATGACACCACTCTCTTCAACCTCATCACCATAGCCTTTGTAATTGTTTTGAAGAGAACATTACATAGACTTATCGGCCTGAACTGCTTTATTGTTTCTGGTTTTGAAACTTTGGCGATTAACACTACTAGCGCATCATTCAACTCCTTCGGTAACACTCCTGACCCGAAAAACTCAAGCACACAACGCACCACTGATTCCCCCACAATATCCCAGCATTCCTGGTAGAACACAGGCTGAAAACCGTCAGGCCCCGGTGCCTTATATTTCCCCATTTTCCGAACTGCTTCTTCAATCTCTAGACCCGTAAAAGGTTTATTTAAACTCGCCAAAACCTGCTGCGATAACTGAGCAAAGCCTTCCCGTGGCAGCCTCGACACTATTTGATCAACATCATGCAACGAATAAAGCTTCTTATAGTAATCAATAGCTAAGTTTTCCAGCTCCTTTGTCTCCGAAATCCAGCAGCCATCATCCGACTTTAACAACTCAATTCGATTTCTTCTCCTCCTAATAATGGTAGAGGTGTGGAAAAACTTAGTATTCCGATCCCCAAGCACTATAAGTTTCTCCCTGGACTTCTGGAACCATATCATCTCCTCTTGTTCCAAAATAATATCAAACTCCTTAAGCAACTCTCCTTCCTTCCTTATAAGATCATCCGATTGATTCACTTCAATCTGATTTTGAATCAATTTGATCTCATCCATTAACTTCTCCTTCTTCTTCATGACATCACCAAACACCTCCCTATTCCAACACTTCAACTTCCCTTGTAACCTCTTCAACGCATCCTGAGTAGAGAGCTCGTTCCTCCATGACGCTGCCAACATGCTTTTAAAACTCTCATGTTGTAACCACGCGGCTTCAAATCTAAAAGGTCTACGTCTCGGATCCCCTCTCACTTCTGGACATAATTGTATATACAGCGGAGCATGATCGGATGATAGAAAAGGCAAATGCGTGACCGTGGCCTCTTGCCACATCAGTCTCGAATTCGCACAACAGAGCACCCGATCAAGTCGCTTTGCGATGAAAGTACTTTCCATTCTTCCACGTTTCCAAGTAAACCTGTTACCTTTGAAACCCATATCAATCAAAGATAAATCATTAATCCACTCTCCAAACACTAAAGAATCCTGGGATAAATTACCACTCCCACCCGTTCTTTCATCCAACCGTACGATAGTGTTGAAATCACCCCCAACCATAATCGGCCCTACAACGTTCTGTACCACTGCCCACAGCTCATCCCATAAACCACTTCTTCGACTAACTGTAGGCGCAGCATACACAACAATTAGATTGATAGTCTCAACATCGGTCTTCACCTTTGCATACACAAACTGACTAGTCGACACCACTATATCAACCTCTCCAATTTCCGA
Organism: Arabis hirsuta; assembly: GCA_964056655.1. Lineage (NCBI taxonomy): Eukaryota > Viridiplantae > Streptophyta > Magnoliopsida > Brassicales > Brassicaceae > Arabis > Arabis hirsuta. The sequence goes on from OZ053298.1 coordinate 49,652,454, forward strand.
TCTCCAAAGAAACCAAATACCCCCACTTTGACCGATTGCATCAACTCGAAAAGAGTGATCAAAACCAAGAGACTGACAAATACGTTTCGCACTGTCTCCACTCGAATGTGTCTCGAATAGAGCTAAAACATCAGACTTAAATCTCTTAAGAATATAACGAATGGACCTCCGAAAATTGGGTTTGTTAGCCCCCCGGCAATTCCATAAAAGACAATTCATCTTCAATTGATAGTAAACAAACTGAACTACCGGGGAAGACTGCTATGCGCCATTGATGTCCACCCCTTCCTTCGGTGAACTATCAAGCGAAATCAGTGTCCCATTCGTCGGGGTCGAGTCCATCTCCTTCATCGATCTCTCAACCATTCCAGTCCCACTCACCAAACCCGAATACCCCGCTCTGCTTTCCACTTCTCCATTAGTATCAAACCGTCCTCCTGCTCGTCCAACACCATCTCTCTCGACTCTGAGCCTCTTCCCCGATGCAGACATGAGAGTCTCTTCTCGTGTTGGGCCAAAGACAAGACCCCTCATGGGCCTATTAACCTTTGTTCTTTGCTTAAGTCCATTAATCCTCAAATCCTGCTGTAACCCTCCCTTCCGATCCCGTGGGCCTTCCTTAGATGGGCCTTTACCTTTACCTACAGATCCACTCGATCCCCTTCCTCTTCCTTGGGCTCCACTCTTCCCCTCTGATCCCTTGTTCGACTGGAAAATATTCTCCTTATCCCCCTCCATGTTTTTAGGAACCTCCATAATCATAGGGATATTATTTTCCATATCCAAACCATCGAATTTATTCGAGAGCACAATATCGGCAATTTCCTCTCTTTGCGTGATTTCCTTAAGATTTCTCCCGACGTTTTCTCTCGACCCTCCGGCAACAAAACTCACCGTCGCCTGCGGTGGCTCCCATCGTTCAAATGGCCTTCTAACCATTGTAAAACCATCCGCATCCGAGTTCAAGGCATTAACTCCTCCTTTCTCAGCCGGAGTCCCAACTTCCCTCAGTTTCTCTACGTTCCTCCGAGGACATGAATTCACTGAATGACCTAACATACCACAACTAGGACAAATGTTGGACAGGCCCTCATAAGACACATAATATCTCTCACCATTAATCAGAATCGTGCCTTTCAATGGTTTCTTCAAATTCACCTCCACGCAAATGCGGGCAAAACGACCTCTTTCAAAATTCAATGTAGTTAAGTCCACCTTAACTGGATTACCCAAACCTTTAGCAATATTCATCAATATACGCTTGTGATAGAAGTTTACTGGAATGTTCGACAACCGGACCCAAACCGGGGTCGTAGCGATCTCATCCACAAGCGGATCAAACTCCGGCGTCCACGCTTGGACCGTGAGATAGCTTCCAAAAGCCCTCCAAGGACCTCCCGTAAGCGCCTCCATATACTCCTCCTCCAACTCAAACCTCACCATGAAAAACTGCCTTGGTAAATCTAACACGTACATAGCCCCCTTAGGTTTCCACATCTCCCTCAACCTCTTCGATAACACTGCTATGGACACGTTCCTCCCCAAAACCTTGACGATCATACATTGCTTCCACAATCCATTCATCACCGCAAGTACCTCTGGCTCGATCGTGACAACCGGCTCTCCGTCCTCCCCTTCCGGAAAAGCTAGCCTCACTCTCTCATCAACAAAAGCATCCTCTAGTAACTCCTCCGGGTTTGGCCTTCCCCCCGTAATACTACCCGACACCTTCTTCGCCCACGACGTCCCGAGATCCGGCGGATCCCCTGGGGGCCTGTCCCGAACACCCGCATCAACCATCATCGCATCGTGTGCCACTGAGGTCGCCGCATTACCAATCCCCACAATCGCCTCCACAATCGCCTCAACCATCATCGCAAGCTATTATCGTATAAAACCTAGCTATTGTTTCAGTGAGTTTGATCATTCATTCACTCACCAATCAAAAAGAGGATAAAATCTATGTCAATCAAGCGAACCGGACGGATAAAATCTAACCGGTTTGGTGCGTTCGATAACAGAACCGGTACAGAAAATATCCTCAGAACAATTTAATTCAAAATTCGCCAAGCAAGAGATAAAAACAAAACAACTAACTATTGTTTAGATTCTTTTATTTATATATATTTCGGATTTTTATAATTCTTAATTTTCTTAGAAGAACATGAACCAAACCAATTTTGATGGGGGTATTTATTTTATTATGTTAATGATTTCTATAATAGGAAATGTGAGTTATATCCATATTTTATTTTATAATCACTACATTTGTATGCATCTGCATAACATGTTAAGTATCACCGTCTGCTACATAAAAAAAATTAAAAAGATATTGTAGCCTAAGCTCCCAAGGAACTGTATCTTGAAGATCAATCATGTGTCGGACCAAAAAGAAAAATTTTATAGAAAAAAAAAAGAGAATAATCTCACTTTGGTTTTGACCTTAACATTCACAAAAATCTCCACTTATAAATACTCAGCTCATAATCAAGAGATTTCTACAAAACTTGATTATTAACAATAATTGAGTAAGTAAACACACAAAATGGCTCTAGAACCAAACTTTCTTATTTCATGGGTTTTGTTATGCATAGCTGCAACAATCTCAAGCACACTTTTCTTCTTCCGCAAGAAACCTCACCGATTCGCAACAAAGAAGCTCCAAAAGAAGAAGAAGAAGCTTCCTCCTGGAGAGATGGGGCTTCCATGGATTGGTGAAACAATGGAGTTCTACAAAGCTCAAAAAAGAAACAGATTGTTCGAAGATTTCGTAAATCCAAGGATCATCAAACATGGGAACATCTTCAAGACAAAAATCATGGGATCACCAACCATAGTAGTCAATGGAGCTGAAGCCAATAGGTTAATATTGTCTAATGAGTTTAATTTAGTGAAGAGCTCATGGCCTTCGTCTTCTGTTCAGCTAATGGGCATGAATTGCATCATGGCTAAACAAGGCGAGAAGCATCGAGTTCTTAGAGGGATTATAGCTAATAGCCTTGGCTATAATGGGTTAGAGTCTTTAGTACCTAAGCTTTGTGATGCTGTTAGGTTACACCTTGATACCGAATGGCGAGGCAAGGAAGAGATTAGCCTCTACCGTTCAACAAAAGCTCTCACTTTTAGTGTAGTCTTTGAGTGTTTGTATGGGATCAAAGTGGAGCTTGGGATGTTAGAGATCTTTGAGAGGGTTTTAGATGGAGTTTTCGCTTTGCCGGTTGAGTTTCCTTGTTCTAGGTTTGGTAGAGCGAAGAAGGCGAGGCTAGAGATAGAGACATTGTTGGTTGGGAAGGTTAGGGAGAAGAGAAGAGAAATGGAAGAAGAAGTTGAGAGGCCAAACACAACGCTTTTCTCGACGCTAGTAGAAGCGTTGATCAAAGGCGAAATCACCGAAGAAGAAGTTGTAGATAATATAGTTTTGTTAGTGTTTGCAGCTCATGACACAACATCTTATGCCATGGCCATGACTTTCAAGATGTTAGCTCAGCACCCAACTTGCCGCGACACTGTCCTTCAAGGTAAACAAACAAAACAATGATGAATCTCAAAATATAAAATCATACACTAAACCCTCTTGATTTATCTCAGAACATGTTCAAATAAAAGCAAACAAAGGTGAAGGAGAACATCTTACAGTGGAAGATGTGAAGAGGATGAAGTATAGTTGGCAAGTTGTCCGTGAAACAATGCGATTATCACCTCCAATCTTTGGTTCCTTCAGAAAAGCAGTTGCCGATATCGACTATGGAGGATACACAATCCCCAAAGGCTGGAAGGTGAGACACATAACTTCTCTAGCTCCTTCAGTTCCTAATCAACACTCTGTTTCTTTAACGAAATATTAATGATCCTTCGGTTTATTTGTTGAATGCAGATACTTTGGACCACTTATGGAACTCATTATAATCCTGAAATATTTCAAGATCCAATGAGTTTTGATCCTTCAAGGTTTGATAAGCCAATACAAGCATATACATATCTTCCATTTGGAGGAGGTCCAAGACTTTGTGCAGGTCATCAACTAGCAAAAATGAGCATTCTCGTTTTCTTGCATTTCGTTGTGACTCGCTACGATTGGTCCTTAGTCTATCCCGATGAGACAATCAGCATGGATCCTCTTCCCTTTCCGTCCCTCGGAATGCCAATCAGAATTACTCCCAAGGTGTCATAGAATAAGAGCCATGAGACTGATATAGCCTGTATGTATGCAATATTCAGAATCCACCACAAGTTCTAGACTTGGATTAATTGAAACGAATGAGAGACCAAATGCTTTCATAACATTCCATGTAACCTGCAAAAGTACTACGTGTATAAATTGATTTTGCAAAGTGACAATCCTTCTTACAATTCTAGACGCAAGATATAGAAACAGAGCTATAAGGTTACAATTTATTCTAGCATATAACTGATCAAATTTATTGATATGATCATAGTGAAAAGAAGCAGGAGGTTTGTTCTCTAATGTGTCTCTCTCTTATGCCTGTTCCTAAAGTTTGGTGTCTTTGAACACACTCACGTCCTGTTTTCGCAACGAACCAACCAGTCAAAACAACGATTCGAACATCTTCTTTTTTGGTCACCATCCATTCCTTCTATTCTCTTTCAACTACTCTTCAAACTTTCCATCATAGTATTTACTTTTTTCTCTACTTTATCTTCCTTTCTTGGTTTTAGTCTGTGTTTGGTTTTGCAATCGTTGTTTGAACTATGACATGCAACTAAAACATGAAGCAATCTTCTAGATAGCTTGAGTCCGTGAACGGAGTGCTCTTTTAAACCAGCAAAAGATCCACACCAGAGCAGCTCAAGTAGAACGAAAGAGAGAGGAAGCATACCAGAGGAAGAATGGAAAAGGTAGGTGAAGATGAGGAGAAGACCATTAATGAAGCAAGCAACTCAGTTGAGGAGATGATGAGTGATAAGGAAGATGAAAGGATCAGAGGTACAATCGCTGATGTGGTTGATCCAGTAGATTACACAGAAGAAGGCTCCACGGAACAATCTAACTCGCAGATGGTGGTCACCTTTGAAGATCATGATGTCAATGAATATGAAATGGAGGACGAGAAGGTTCTCGAGTTTTTCAGACGTAATAGCGGTTTGAGACCTGACGTCGCTGAGAGAAACAATTTCCCATCTATGAACAAGTCTGAAGGGATGGTACTTCAGTTCCAAGAAGACACTCCTGCAGAAACACAACAAACAGATGCAATGTTCCATAGCTTGAATGATAGCAACGAGATCGCAGATCTAGGTGCAGTGAATCAGAATTCACCAGAACTACAAAAAGGAACCAAGTCATCATCAGCTTCAGATGAGGAGACCGAGGATTCATCCACTAACTCAGACCTTGATTCCAACCTTTCCAGGTATTATTTTGATGGGTCCTTACCGGTTTCAGCTCATGTCGAAGAATCTGAAACCACCCATCAAGATGAATACCCTGTACCTAAAGATGAAATCAAGGTTTGCAACTCAACCCAGAGCAAGAAATTGACACCTCATTCTCCATAAACAGTTGCAGCTTTAGCATTCCTCATTCGTTTATTAAGACACTATCGTTTCATTTTTCAGATGCCTCTACTGTGCCACGAGCAACCCGCGCTGCAACCAATTTCTTGGAGGAATTGTTGCGGACTCCTTGAGCTTCTCCGGGCTGCTGGTCCATAAAGTTCATGTACGAGGTGAATCAACGTCCAACGAAGGGATCTTAGCAGAGAGCTATGTATTAGTAGAACATAGACATGTGAAATGTTGTTCTAGTAACCATCACAAATGGTTTCTAGTAGTAAGTTGCTCCTGTTCTTCATTTTCTTGAGTTTACAAACAATGCGTAGTGAAGCCTGTCAATCAATCTATTAGCAACAACCTTCTCTTTGTAATTCAGTAAACAGAGATATTGCAAAAAAACAACTAAATGTGATGATGAACCGATATCAAATGCATTCATAGCCTAAAAAAGCCAAAGATTTCATCAATCACCTCAAACAGACAAGAGATATCCAACCATAAACATCACAAACTCGAAACTGAAGCCAGACAAAATCTTGTGCACCTATAAGACCGTAGAACTTTTATGGTTTTTAAGCTAATCCTCCGCTCCATATTACCGAAGAGTCACGTTTGTTTCGAATAGCATACAAACAATGTCGCTGCCACCAAACCAACAACTCCAATTGAACTAACAGCAACCCACTGGCCACTGTAATTCTCTTTCCAAGGGACTCTTTTGGTCATTATTTGTGGCTCTGACTCCATTACAAGGCTCCATGATCCTCTCATTCAACAAAACTAACCTTTTCTTCAACCTTCTTCAACAACTCGTACTTCTTCAACACCATCTTCATTCTCCCTTTTATGTGATTCACTCAAAGCTTCCTTCTCAGACTTGCAATTCTCCAGCATCTTTCACCAATTCCCAGTTTCAAGTCAGTGACTTTCCACTCCGATTCGACTTTTCTGATTACCTTTCTCTCTCATCTCTTCCTCTACTCTTAACTTTCTTGCTCTTCTCCTCCATTTCTCTCACTTCCAAAACCCCAATTTCCCTTTCCAAATCCCTAACTCTTCTCGATCTCAATCTCCATCTCTTCCAGTCTTGATCACATTGTCCGCCATTGATACTGATTCTAGAGCAAACCCAAGAGGATTTTAGAATTCTGAATCAATTTCTCGGCAAGAAGACATCTACAAAAGGAGTCGAAGAAAGAAAAAAAATGACAACTTTATGTGCCTTACTGCAAATTTTCCATGAAAAGATGAAAAAGACGAGATTTTGATTTATCAGGAGGAATCGAAAATCAGAAATCTTTAGTGTTTCACGGGCCTAGGCCCAATTTTACTAAGCCCAATCTTCTAGTCATGTAGGATATTGTGTGTGATTGTAATAATATATATGTATCAATGATTTTTGGAAGTTAGTAAACTTTTGTTGGCTAAGTTAATGTATGGTAAGATTCAGTTGTATTATGTGTTTTTTTATTTTAGTTGTATTCTAATTTTTATAGTTATATTAAATTAATACCATAGTTGTATCAAATGAAAAAAAATATGCCAGACAATAGAGAAATATGTCAAAAAGAAATAGGACGTCAATTGTCTTTATTTTGGTAAAATATTTATAAGTTGTAAATTATACGTTTTCATTTTTTTTCCTTTGACAGTAAATTACCTTAACATTAATGATTTACAGGTTACTTAAATATCAATGATTAAGGTCTTAATTATAACTTTAGATTATATATATAGTTGCATCAATATTTAATTACAACATCTTCAATTACGTTCTGATTTGCTTCATTTGCTTTCAACAACGTAATTCTTTCTTTTTTTATATATATATATATATATATATATATTCAAAATTGTGGTTATGAACATCTTTTTCGTCTTCCTTGTATCTAAAATCGGAAATTCAAGTTTGTATTGTAATTTAGCTGACTATAGGGTTGGTAAGAAATTAATACCTGCCCGCTATATGGAATAAATAAAGGGAAAACGGTCAAAAAAAATTGAACTATTTGGATTAAACTGAAACAACGCGGAACTACTTACTAAACGTTTTTAATCTCCATTTTTTATTGACCTGTTCTTTTTAATTCTTAAGTTTAGTTGACTAAGCCAAATTAGTCATGTCGTTAAGTTGCCTAACAGACTAGTAAGACGGGGTTAACGGCTGTTTCATCCCTCTGTTAAATACAAACGTCGCCGTTGTTGTCTTCCTTCTCCATAACAAATATCCCCAAATCGTCGACTTTAGAACCCTAATCCCCAAATCCTCTAAAAGATGATTGATTTCTTCTTTGTCAAAGAAAGATGAGGCGAAAAAAGCTTGCCCCTCGTCGACCCAACAGAAGCGACTAAAATGTTGGAGCTGTTGGTGATGATAATGGTTGCTCGGGTGTTGGAGATGCTCCTGTTGGTGAGAATGCTCGACTTGCTAATGGCGAGGGTTTTGGAGTTCCTGACGTTGGCGAGGAAGTGAGAGTAAATGATGGACAAGAGGCTCTAAGTGGAGATGATTGCGAGGTGGTTGGTGACGACGATGCTGATGAGATTGTTGATGGTGATGTTGATGAGGCTGAAGATGATTTAGTTGTCGAGGAAGAAGGTGGTGAAGATTTCTTTGAAGACGGTAATAGGAATGAAGAGGCTCAGGCTGCGAGTGGTTCAAACAGTGGTGATGATCGTGCCTGGAATGATGACGTTATTCCAGATCCTCTAGTATTAGAAAACGAAGAAGAAGATGAGCGTAGACAGCAAAACGCATAATATGATGAACTGCTAGCGTTGGGGAAAACTTTTGCTTGTGCAGATGATGTCAAGCTTGCTATTCTTTTGTACTCTCTGAAAACAAGGTATGACATTAAGCTAGGTAAGTCATCAGCTCTGAAAGTTACTGCAAATTGTTCTGATACTCAGAGAAATTGTCTGTGGCGAGTTTATTGCTCGTATGAGAGGAGGAAACGGAAGTTGGAGATAAAAACCTATGTCAATGAGCATATATGTGTTCGATCAGGCTACTAAGAAATGTTGAAGATTTCGTCAATTGCAACTTTGTTTTCAGAAAGGTTGAGACTGAATCCAAACATGACGAAACAAGAGATGGCTTCGGAGATAAAGAGAGAATATGGGATGATTGTTACTAATGAACAATGTGGAAAGGCGAAGTCAAAGCTTGTGAAGGAAAGAAAAGCTAGTCGTGAAGAACATTTTGGAAAAGTATGGAATTATCTAGCAGAGATTTTTCTGAAAAATCCAATGTCTACCATGGAGATTGAAAATATTCTAGGCCCAACCATTGGAAGTAAACAAAGGTTTTACCGTTTATATGTTTGCTTCAAAGCACAAAAAGAGGCTTGGAAACAGACTTGTAGGCCTATTATAGGAGTAGATGGTGTTTTCCTTAAATGGGATATAAAGGGACATCTTCTAGCCGTTGTCAGAAGGGATGAAGATAATAGGATAGTGCCTATAGCATGGGTTGTAGTGAGATAGAGAATAATACTAATTAGAACTGGTTCATTACACATCTCAGTCGTGATTTGGAACTAGATGAAGGAAAAGACATTGCGATCATATCAGATAAACATAAGGTTAATATCACATCATATTTTGCTTGTGGAGCCACAAAAGTAGGCCACTTATGCTATTTGTTTTCTTTTGCAGAGTATATTGAAAGCTGTCAACAATATTCTTCCACAAGCTGAACATCGAATGTGTTGTAAGCACATTCTGGATAACTGGAAGAGAGACAGCCGTGATGTACAATTGCAGAGATTATTTTGGAAGATTGCACGCAGTTACACGAGAGGAGATTATAATGAAAACATGGAAGCATTAAAAAAGTACAATCTAGGTGTGTTTGATTATCTACAAAAGACTAACCCTCCAGCATGGTCTAGAGCTTTTTATATGATAGGCTCCTTTTGCAATGATAACTTGAACAACCTGTGTGAGTCTTTTAATAGAACCATTAAGGAAGCAAGGAGAAAACCCTTACTAGATATGTTAGAGGAAATTAGGAGACAGTGTATGGAGCGTACTGCAAAAAGGTCTATTATTGCTAATAGATTGAAGTCAAGGTTCACAAAAAGAGCACAAAATGAGATAGAAAAAATGAAAAAAAATGCATGGGATGTGTAAGATACATGGTCACAGGAAATGTGAATGAGATAGATGAGAAAAGTTGTAGTTATTATGTGGACATGGGAGAGCAAACATGTGGTTGCAGGAAGTGGCATATGACTGAAATACCTTGTATTCATGCAACATGTGTTCACAGCCAAGAAGCAGAAGGTTGATGACTATGTGTCTGAGTTTTACACGACACAAATGTGGCGACAAACATATAAGACTAGTATTAGGTCTGTTGAAGGTTCAAAGAATTGGCCAGATACGAATAGGTTAGGGGTCTTGCCACTACATGGAGATTAGAGAATCCAGATAGACCACCTAATTATGAAAGACGTAAAGGAGTTAATGAAACAGCTTCTTCCTCAAGTAAAACCAAGTTGTCACGGGCAAAACGAATCATGAAATGTTCGAATTGCGATGAAGAAGGACACAATAAGGCAAGTTGTGAAAAACCAAGTGTAGGCCAACGGGAAGACCAAGGAAAGATCAGATTTGTTTTTTGTTTAGCTATAAAAAGATCATATGGGTTTTGTCTGTCTTTGTATTTGTATTTATTTTATTTTGAATGTTCATACATATTTTTACAATTTTTTTCACTTAGGAAGAACCTCACAAGGAGTTTCACAAGGCCAAGGATCACAAGGCCAAGCATCACATTCGTTTGTGTGATGAACCTATATCTTTGTTTTTTAAGTATATTTCTTTGTTTGAGATATAGGCTTATGGACCAAGCATCACATTTGTTTGTGTGATGAACCTATGTCTCTGTTTTTAAGTATGTTTCTTTGTTTCTATTTTTTATGGAACCAAACTTGTTTTTGCTTCGGATTATGGTACCAAACTTGTAAGACAAAGTTATCATCTATATTGGTGTTTCTCTAATTGCTTAAATCATAAACAGATGTAACAAAGAAGAAGAGGGAAAACATCATATATAGTATTCTCATTTGCCTTATCAACCAGAAGGTAAACAATTACAATGACCATAAAGCAAATGCACACAAAACATATTTTGTTCATGACTTTGCACTGTCGGATTACACACGTTTATTCCAACTGTGTTCATGACTTTGCACTGTCGGATTACACACGTTTATTCCTAAACCCTCGCAATTAGCAAGTCGAGCATTCTCGCCAACAGGAGCATCTCCAACACCCGAGCAACCATTATCATCATTACAGCTCTAACGTTTTGGTCGCTTCTGTTGGGTCGGCTTCTGATGGGTCGACGAGGGGCAAACTTTTTTCGCCTCATCAGATTTTGGAGGATTTGGGGATTAGGGTTCTAAAGTCGACGATTTGGCGATTTTTGTTATGGAGAAAGAAGACAACGACGACGCCGTTTGTATTTAACGGAGAGATGAAACAGCCGTTAATTCCGTATAACTAATCTATTAGACAACTTAACGACGTAACTAATTTAGCTTAGTCAACGAAACTTGGGATTAAAAAGAACAGGTCAACAAAAAATGGAGACTAAACGTTTAGTACATAGTTGAGGGTTGTTTCGATTTAATCCAAATAGTTAAAAAAAAATTTGACCGTTTTCCAATAAATAAATCTTATTGTTCAATTTAGTTGTATTGTAGGTGAGAAAATACGTAATAGTAAATCCTAAAACTGAACCAATTAATTCTTTTTCTAACTTTTTTGTACCGTCTGATTTTACTAATTGTGTGTAAATGCTAGTTCTAGTTACAAGCGACTCAATAGCTAGATTGTCTTTGTATGTACAAGGAATATTACACATGCATGAACTCAATTGTTGGACCACTTAGGAACTCAAATCCAATAGATTCATGTTCATCATATTCATAAGCTTAAAATAAATATCGACCGACGTTATAAATCTTTTGTTATATACAAAGCATGTGAAATGAGCTCACTCAAAATTAAAAATGGGCCACGTAACATTGACTTTTTCTCAATATCATTAATGCCAAATCTCAAATGAAAGTGCTACCTCGTGATCCAATTTAATATTATATGGCCTCCAACTATATAAATTAAGTTATACTATAACTATAAAAGTACCTACATTAATAGTATTTTTTTTGTTAATATATGTGTATATATCGCAATCAACACTTCTCATAATTATATAACTACGAAACGGGTTAGTTAAACTAATCAGAACTAAAGAAAAATGTTGAGATCTCTTTCCTCATTATATCAAAAGCTAAAAACCCATATTAAGAAAATGAAAAGAAAAAAAAAGAAAAAAAGATTTTTGTTTTTGTTTTTGTTTTTGTTTTTGTTTTTGTTTTTGTAATGAAAAGTAAAGAAGAGAAATCTTGGTGTTATTATTATCATCTTCAACCTCCGAACTTCATATCTTGTTTATCTAAGCGTTGAAGAAATGAAGTAAGGACTTTAATGGTTTTGATCTGACATTGTAGAGACAAAATGTAACCAGCTGTTTCTTCGAAGAGCGCGTCCACACCAAGTGTTGTTCCTCCTGGAATAATCCTCTGCAACGCAGAGATCTTCTCTTTGACTTCTTCTTCTTCTCCGTCTTCGTCTTCTTCTTCATGACCCGAGACACACGCGCTTGCTTTAGTCTCTGACAATCTCTGTTTGGTTCTGCGTTTGAAACCGGCGGCGCGTGATTTCACGGCGGCTGAACACGACGGCGAACGAGTGCGTCTAGTGTTGTCGGAAGTTGCTAGAGCTTTCTCCATTGTGAGAGAGAGAAGAATGATGAGAGTTTGAGAGGAATAATGAAGAAGTAAGGAAAGTGCATGTGTGTATATATATATAAATTAATGGTGATGGATTTAGTGGAGAAAATGGTGACTGTTAAAATTTGGCCGGTTAAACCGGATTTTACTTGGTTTTGGTGACAATACGAGTATCAGTTGTGTGTTTAGGCTTTAGAGACAGTACTATATCGGTTTGTTTGGTTTGTTGTGCTTTTTGTACTTAATTTTAATGAAATGTTTGTTTTTGTTTTTTTTCGGTTCCGAATTTGGTTTGAATTTTGTCTTAAGAAGAAATGATGTATATAGAATTGAAATTCGAATTAAAATGTCTATAATTAGTAATGAAAAATGGTTAATGGGTGGTATTTGTCATCAAAGCTGGGTCCAGTTGTAAATTTTTATTATATTTTATTTATATCCTCGTGTTTCGGATTGTGGAGATTATTATTTTGTTTCTTTACTTTGGGTTCCACATATTTGGATCTTGAAGAAGAAACGTTCACGCGCCGTATCGACTGGTTTAGACTCTCGTGGATCACATCACTCACTTAAGTGGATCATGCTCACATCTAGATTGGGCTCTCTTTTCTTTTTTTAATAAATGAGATTTGATATTATTTTCTTCAACAAGTATTGATTTAGTAATTACTCAGAAATAGTATTGTGTAGAGTATGTGTTGCTACAACAAACTTACAAGCCAGTTAAGTTAAGGTAAAGTGCCATGTTTATTCTAGCATATTAAACTTCAAAGGTTTTGGGATCTATTGATTTAGTAATTAATATATCAAGACAAAAAACAACGATTGACACTATACATTATAAATATATATATATATATATATATATATGGAATGATTAAACTTAGTTTTTACGTATTGCAAATTCTGCAAAAACAACTTAAATTAGACGACGACAAATCCTAGTAAGTTGTAGTAAACTACGAAATAGTACGGACGAAACATTAAAACAACCCACGCGCGAGTACTAGCGCGTGGAGAATGATCCGGTGCGACAGGTGCACAGGAACAAAGGTAGAGAGAAATGGGACCCAGAGAAAGCCAAAGAAAGAGGAACATGTGCACTCACATGAATATCTCCATCTCCAAAGCCCCATTCCCATGTGCTCCTATACACTATACATACAAAGATACATGAATGAATATACAGACTGTATAAAATGTGTATGTAACGGTGTATGTATAGATTAGATAAAATAGAAAGTGTAAGTAAGAAGAAGATAGTGAAGTAGAGTTCGTACAAATCTTTACTACTTGCACACAAAAGATCCATCCACATGATATCTATCGGGGCATGGTGGTCACGTGTCTCTCTTGTGGGTCCCCACACAAACCCCATATGATCTCCTTCATTTCTTCTTTTGTCAACTCCTTTAAAGAATAAGATCCGATAACATCAACTGATCAACATATGATATATATATAATATTTTGGATGGGTTTATAACAAAGAGCCAAAACAAAAAACAAGAAGTAAGCTAATGTTACTGAATTCATCGAATCTAGTGGTATGCTAGTTAAATATATGCAACTTACATGTAATTATACGTTTAATTGTTATACTAAATGTTACCAACTGTTGATTACGGATTTTAAAATTAGTAAAATAAAGTAGAGAGCTATGCTTTTGTGGGTTAAGAACAAAAGTAACATGATAGAACAGTTTTTAACTTCTAAAAGGGTTTTGAGAATTGTGTGTTAACGATAAAACTTATCGTTTTGTATGTAAAAATCGTTATAATAAATTTTAGTATAAGTTTGTGGTTAACGAAAATAAGAAACAAAATAACACATTTTTATGGTATTGGTCATCCGTAGATGATTTTAGTGGCAAGAAAATTCGGATTTTTATTGACATATCGAATAAATAATTTGGTTTTCGATATGGACTTTTCCGGTTAATAAAAAAACACATATATAAAAAAAAAAAACTTCTAGTGACTTTTATATTTATTTATAGGAATGATCAACTTCTTGATAGGATTGTGTTTAGATGTTTTAAAAAAGGATGTGAAGAGAAAAATTAATAAAAAGAGGAGGAGGAGGAAGAAGAGTAGATGATGTTTCCAAGGAGGGGACGAAGAAGGGTTTGGTTTCTCGGGATTGAGATTTACAAACAATCGGGTGCCTTTCGCATTTCACCATCTACCAAACTGACACTTACCCAATTCTAGTATCCATTTATTTATGTGTTTCAATTTACATTAATTATGTTACAAAAATAACACCCTCGAACAATTTATTTCTTTAGCTTTTTTAGCCAGCTTTCACATTCGTCTCGGAATAATCAATTCCATGTCCTCTTCTATCTTGTTATTATTACTATTACCTTTCTTTTTCTTCTTCTCTGGTTTTTAATCACAAGTAAGTAATTATAAGATGATTAATATCAATGCCATTTTTCTTTTCTTTTTATCAATGCCATTTTTGTTGCAACAAGGAAACAAAACAGGGTTTTTGTGATGGGTTTTGGTTAAGACAAGATATGTTTGGAAAGGATATTAAGAATGGTTTAGCTACAAATACAATCAAAAAGAAATTATATTATCTAAAAGGCTGGAATATGGGCCAAACAGGTGGGCCCATCATGATGGGTGATCTCTGGGACAATGTTTACACAGCTTGTGGTCCCACCTCAACCCTTCTTTGTCTCCTTTCTTAGCCCCATTTGGTTGCACTGACATTACACATAAATTTAACTCTACATGTTATATATTCCTTATGGATGTGTCAACAAAATTACATTAGAAATTTGTAATAACATAGTAAGAAGAAAGAATCTGCAAGAGATCACAAATCTTATATTCTGTAGACCCACAAATTTTTTAAATATGATTGGAAGAACGGTTAATGAATTAGTTATGGCTATAGGCAATCCTAAACAATCACAATCCTAACTTTTCGACGATTTAAGCTCCTTTATTATCACTTGTTACTACTAATCCTGATTTTGAAAAATGAGTTATAAGAAGAGACTAAGCAAACACAAGTGTTTATAAAATGTATATACACGAATTGTTTGGTTAAATATTTGTTCAAGTGACGATGCAGCTTTCTGTTTTTCTACTGACATTGGAAGAACAAAGTGGTGCCTGTGATATGGGCTCCCACTACCACATGCGTTTGGATGTCTCATGAAACCATCCATCATCATCATCATCATCATCATCAATTCATCATCATGTGCATCCACACTGATCCATCCTCTGTAGCCAGTGATTCTTTTAAAACGTGAGAAAAACAGAACCTTTCCTTGCCCGTTCTATATGCCAGAATATAACATCCATTTATCTATCTGTCGGAAACTGAAAATAAAAACAAATGATGGATCAATATTGATACAAAAAAACACTTTTTTTCTTTCTTTCATAATGTATAGTTTTGTATCAAAGACAAATTTCTTTTTATGACAAGAGGTTGAATGAAACATACGATGTGTTGTGTGATCAAAGCCCCGCTTAGGTGGGAAGACTAGTACATCTTTGACATACCGTACCGAACAGCTCCAACTTTCCGGTGAGCAGAACCACCAGGAGCTGCAGCTGCGGCCGCAGCTGCAACTCCTATTCCGGCGGTTGCTTGTAAAAGATTTGTGTCGATAATGATCCGGTCACTGATGTTTTCGGCTTTGTTGATTCCGGTTCGAGCCATGATAAACGGGTTGTTGTCTATATTGATGGCTACGTCTGGTGCGTATCTATTATTACACTGAGATATTTGTCTTGCCTGCTTCTCAGACTCCATAGTTGTTCTTCTCTCTTGTTGCTTTCCCATGGTGACTGTAGCTGCAGACTGTTGTGGAAAGGGGAGATTAGTGCTCCGGATGAATGATCTCGGGTCATATGCATCTCTACTGATTCTGCCTTTGTCGAAAGGTGCGACTGGACCCATAAATGTGCTTGGTTTGGCGGCTGCGTGTTAGAGAGATATTTTACGGTTTATAGTGTTCGGTTTGGAAACATTGCTGTTGGAGTCAGGATGAGTGGTTAAAAGTACCTGAGAGGTTTCTTTGAGGTGGTTGTAATGTTCCTTGATGATTAAAAGGAATGTTTTGCGTAGTTTCGGGGTTTGATGTGTTTGTGTTATTTGTAAATTTCGGTTGTCCTCCTCGAACAACTGCGGTTGAGTGTATGACTGTTGATCTGAAAGCATACAGAGACAGAGTCAGAAGGATATAACCAAAATCAGATAACAAACATTACAGAAGAGAGTAGGAGGATTTACCTGGGAAGAGAGGCATGTTTCCTTTCTAGAGGTGCCACAGGGCCGGTTTTCCCACTGTTTTCCTCAAGATGCGCAAACTGTCTCCTAAATTGATCAACAGCACTGCACAGTATACATAAACGTCAGAGATTGGGTGCGACACAATGATCACTAAGGAATGCAATCAACAAATATTACGACCTTGGGTAGAGAAAACTGGCTTTGTCAGCACCGTTCATGTAATCTTTAAGCAGCTGAGGATGGTACTCAAGAATCTCCCGCGAAATTAGCTCTCTGATATCATCTTTCGTGACCTTTCTTCTCTCGAATTCAAATTCCATCTTCGTGATGGGCTGACATGAAGGCTCCCTTTCCACTTTTGCCAATCCCTTGAAATATGGATCGGCAAGTGCCTGATGCAAGTATTACGACAAGAGCAGTTTATGCATGATACGCACTTATTAAAGAGAAACAAAAAAAACAGGATCTGAAACCTGAGGATTTTAGATGATTAGTCAATGTTAGAAGTTGAAACGAACCTCTTCAGCAGTTGGTCTATCTTTTGGATCAAAAGCAAGAAGCCTCTCCAACAACTTCAAAGACAAAGGATCTGCGTTTGGAAATTTCTGAGCAAACGGAATTGGTGGCTTTTTTCTCATGCTTGTTAAGTACCTCCTTGCCTTCTCATTCCTTACCTATATAATATCGTAAAAGTTGAGTACTCGTCATTAATCCTTACTTAAGATTAGCAGAAACTCGAATGCACTCTGTTTAACAAGAAGATCAGTACCCGGGAAATGGTGTCCAGGGAAGGTGTCCCCAGCAGATCAGTCATAAGATCCAGCTGGTGAACCACATTCTTTCCAGGGAAAAGTGGTTTTCCCATCAATACCTCCGCAAAAATGCAGCCTATACTCCATATGTCTATTGCGGGTGTATACTACAAAAGCCAAATCCCGTAAAAAGTTATCTCGCAGTATACACCGATTAAAAGATGTTATATAGAGAACGAATGAGACACCTTAGAGTAAAAAGATCCACAAAGCTCTGGAGCTCTATACCATCTTGTAGCTACATAGTCCTGTAAATTAAATAGAAAATAAAGTTGAAGAATATCAGGTCCTGCAACGTATTGATTATTATTTATATCAACTTCAGTTTAAGAGACAAAAAGACTCTTAGAGAGCCATCTTGTGCAACGTACTGTCCAGAAGATTGTTGTGGGAGTGTCATTGAATGCAACCCTTGCCAATCCAAAATCACAAATCTTAAGTTTACAGTTTGCATTTGCCAATATGTTCTTTGGTTTCAGGTCTCGGTGGTAGACGTTAGCTGCAACAACCACGGTACATAAGATATTATAACACAAAATAAATATCTTTGAATACTGCAATGTCGTATAAAGAGAGACCAAAAAAAATAGACTACCTGTGTGAATGTACTTCAGTGCACGCAATAACTGATACAGGAAAAACTGGTAATGCTCTCTTGTCAAATCATCATTGGCTTTGATAACTTGATGAAGATCCGATTCCATGAGCTCAAACACAACATAAATATCTTTAAATTCTCTTCGTGAAGGAGGAAGCATAATGTGCTTAATTTCAACTATATCTGGATGCCTCAGGAGCCTCAGCAGTTTTATCTCGCGGAGAATCCTCGCAGCATCGGATATATGCTCAAAAATATCATGTATTTTTTTTATCGCCACTTTCTCACCCGTAAGGGTGTCTATGGCTGAGCAAACTACTCCATAACTTCCTTTTCCAATTACTTCTTGAATTTTAAATCTGCTGGCATCGCCATAGTCAGAGAAGAACTCCATCTCCAGATTATTCTGTTTCAAAAACAGCAATTTTAAGTCAGAAAACATTCTAACGCAAAACTGTAGTTTCAGAAACTAGGATGCATATACCAAAACTGTTACAAATAGCAATTTTAAGTCAGAAAACATTCTAACGTACGACACTTCAAAAACCTTCTGAACTACACCAATCAGATCAGTTTGTGAGCATGCAATTGAAGCTACTAATAAGGTTGCATAGTGAAAAGGGACAAACAAGGAAAAGTGAAACAAAATCAGTGATACAAGGTTTCACTATCACTCGACGAAGATTATAACTAAGCTCATTATTCTCTCAATCAACCAACTCTCTAATCATAGTCATGAGAAAGACAATAGAAACATCTACAATTGATAAAATCCCAACAGCAACAGCTACTAAACACTAAGGGAAATCAAAAACCAAAAGTTGAATGAAAATTGATTCATCTACCTACAAAGATAACAAGAATGAAGCAACACAGACAACCGACACAAGGAAATAACCAGACATAACAACATAAAGCAACAGGGTAAATAGAAAGCAAGTATGAGAATTTGTCTTTAAAGAAGAACACTGCCTTGTTGATAAGAACAAAATCAATCTGATGCAGATAGAGATAATCAGAGAAGATAGAAGCGGTATTTACTAATGCCTAAAAGAGAGGCCTAATGAAGGATCCCCTAATGAATCATCAAGGAGGTAAATGAGATATATAATCTCTATACAACACAATCTTGTCTTGAATTATGGCGTTGTTGTTTTTTGACACTCGTAACGTTCATTGTACCATAAAACAGAAATCAGATTTGCACACAAAAACGGCAAAGATTTAAAAACAACAACAACAAACAAACAAGATTAACCGAAACACATCACATAAATAATCTCACAAGATTAGTAATTGAATCGAAATCAATTGAAAGAGGTTCCTTTCTTCACCTTTTTACGATGATCTTGCTGCATCATGCTAATTCGTGACCTATCGAACAAACTCAACGGGTAAAAATTGAAGAAAAACACACAAAAACCCAGAACCCTAGAGAAAAACCCCAACTTTCCGGGAAAATCAGGATTCGATCTGAATTTGGAAACGAAAATTGAGGATGAAATCGAAAATCAGATCAACCACATTGGCCCCATCGACCACTACTCCAAATCGCGAGACTAGAATCCAACCTGATTCTGCTCCGGCAAAATTTCACCGACAGAGACAGAATCGCAGGCCAATTTCTCATTCACCAATAGAAAAATCCCTCTCTCTCTCTCTCTCTCTCTCTCTGTTCTTCTTCTTCGCCAGAATCGAAAGGAGAACAGTTTAACATAAATCGAGCAATCGGTGAAAGGTGAGTTCGAACAGCATTTGCTTTAATCACACGTTTTCGTCGGCAGGAATATGAGATCTGATCACCGACACACACAAGGATAGAGAAGAGGAAGGAGAAGAGTGAAAATGAAAGAGAGAGAGAGAGATAAGGAAGGAATCTTAATAGGGGATTTATATATATAGGGGTTAAAGGGTTTGCGTTTGGTGAGCTGATTTAGCCACTGTGATCTAATTAGTAACAAAAAAAGAAAGTAATCACTTGATTATTAAAGAAATTAATAGGATTATTGATCTAATCACATTATTAGTGTATGTATGATCTATATTTGATCTCTTCTTATTGGCATTCATTCATTCATTCAAGTCTTTGTTTATCCAGACTTTTGAATAATTTGTGACTTATCTGAAAGAAAATTAAAAGTTTTCTAACAGAAAGTTCTTTTGAATCTTTTTACTATTTTTAGCTGCTATATTCTTTTCCAAAACTTATTTATCTATCAAATTTAACACGAAATATTCATTCTTTTTCTAAACCCTTTTCTTGAGTTTCTATTAATTCAATCTATCGTGTTTTTCCATTAATATTGTAGTATACAAAATGGTCATTAATAAAAAAAAAGATAACTATTTTTTCAAGAACTATGTTTACTGAAATAGTCATGAAAACTATGGTTGACCAATAAAAGCAAATGACAGTTTAAAAAAAACATATGGTATCAATTTTAAAATGATTTCTTATACTAAACAAGTAAATACTTTGTTAACTAGTATTATATAATCAAATATAACATTAAAATGTGGATCAAACCATAACATATAAACAGATTTTTCTTTTTGTAACATCTTTAATACTAGATACTAGGATTTAACCCGTGGTACACCACGGGTCTATGTTTTTTTCGAAATTTTTATATCTATTTTATTTTAACGTTTGTATTGTTAGAATATCACTGTGGTTACTTTATTTTAACGTTTGTATTGTTTGTATTTTATCTTTGTTTTAATTGGTTTGAATCTCTGACTTTAGTATAGACTACGATTCATTTTTGTATACATCATTTTCTTATATGAGAGTATAAATGCTATGACGTAGTTCTACAGAATAGCGGATTATTCAGAATAGCGAATATATAAAAGACAATGGGATAATTTTTGTTTGATAAGTTAAACGCACATCATAGTAATACAAATATACCACACCCAAACAAAATACCAACAACTGATAACTTAACAGATTTAAAAAAAAAGACATTAAACCACATAACAAACTTCATAAACATCAAAAAAATTTCTCATTTTCGATAATCTAATAGGTAATAAGCTTTTAAGATCCGTGATTTAGGAGTTTATTGTCGATTTAATTTGTTTCCATAGAGGAACTTTTCGATTTAGGAAGAGAGAAGAAGCTTTTAAGACCCGTGATTTAGGAGTTTATTGTCGATTTAATTTGTTTACATAGAGGGATTTTTCGATTTAGGAAGAGAGAAGAAGCTTTTAAGACCCATGATTTAGGAAGAATAATGAATATTTTTGATCATCTAATAGGTAATAAGTTTTTAAGACTCGTGTATCATAAATTATTGTCGATTTAATTTGTTTCCATCACTTTTCGATTTTTGATTGGAAAATATCATAGATTAGGAGTGTTTGGAATTTGATTGGCAATATCCTAGATTAGAAGTGTTTGGAAACAAACTTAAAAGGCTACAAAAATAATGATATAGACCCGTGATTTAGGAGTTTATTGTCGATTTAATTTGTTTCCATAGAAGGACTTTTCAATTTAGGAAGAGAGAAGAATATTTTAAGACCCGTGATTTAGGAGTTTATTGTCGATTTAATTTGTTTCCATAGAGAGACTTTTCGATTTAGGAAGAGAGAAAAAGCTTTTAAATCCATGATTTAGGAAGAAAAATGAATATTTTCGATCATCTAATAGATAATAAGCTTTTAAGACCCGTGATTTAGGAGGAATGAACAATATTTTAGATTTAGAATATGGAAGAAGTTTGTTTCCACATAACAAACTTCATAATTATCAAAATCCTTTCCCATTTTCGATCATCTAATAGGTAATAAGCTTTTAAGACCTGTGATTTAAGAGTATATTGTCGATTTAATTTGTTTCCATAGAGGGACTTTTCGATTTAGGAAGAGAGAAGAAACTTTTAAGACCCATGATTTAGGAAGAAGGATGAATATTTTCGATCATCTAATAGGTAATCAGCTTTTAAGACCCGTGATTTAGGAGGAAGGAAAAATATTTTAGATTTAGGATAAGGAAGAAGCTTTTAAGACTCGTGTATCATACATTATTGTCGATTTAATTTGTTTCCATAAAGTGACTTTCGATTTTTGATTGGCAAATATCCTAGATTAGGAGTGTTTGGAAACAAATTTAAAAAGTTAGATTAGGAGTGTTTGGAAACAAACTTAAAATGCTGCAAAAATAATATATAGATCATTTTACATTGTATGTTGTTCGAATATTTAAACCATGTTAAATAAAACTCTCACCATTTATACATTGATTCAGTAAATGAATCAATATATTTTCAATCTGGATTCTGATCCAATCCAGCTTGGAATCAAATCTCCTTATATGGTTAAAGATTTTTTCTTAAAAAGGTCAATATATATGCAAATTGAATCCGAATCAAACTTTTTATTTAAAATGTTGTATATTTATCAGAAACGAAACAAAATTGTACTGATTGATACATAACAATTAGACAAATAACAAACTTTACAACAATTCTAATTAGATAAATAGCCATGTAATAAAAAAAATAAAGTGACTAACCAATCAAAGAGATGAAAAGTCGAAACTACCCACGTCACCTGCAAACATATAAAGCATGTAATATATGTTGCTCATGATGTCATCTCCACCAAGTTATAGGTTTACGCAGGCGAGGGAGATACAGTATATAGTAGCCTAACCACAGAAAGTTAATTAATTTGAAATACATGACATTATTTTGTGGCTCTAAAAATGGTTTGAGTAATTAGTAAAAGCTGTTGACACCATATATTCTAGAGTAAATCACTGAATAACAATCAAAGAAAAATTAATTAGGAGAATGACAATTTACTGTTTGGGTTTAGGTATTTGGCAAAAGGGTACCTATAAAAATGAGTTGAGCATTTTTTCTGTTCTCGTGCGAGTGAGGAAATAAATAGAAAAAGAAGTTGAAATCGATGAAATTTTTTGCATTAAATGCAATTTCTAATGCTTTTCTCATTAATACAAAAAATTGATAGCATCATTTCATACTCTTTCATTTTATCCTTCCTCTTGGATTTTCTGTCTATCATTTCATTTTCTTCTCATCTATTTCTTTTTATTTTTCTTCCTTTTTCGATAATCAACATAAAATCAGATCCGAGTGAAGTAACACCAACAAATTTATTATATGAAACAAAATTACCACATATCCGAGTCATGTCCAACAACGCAAACCCACCACCACTCCGAATCACCACCAAAACCAACACGACGCCGAACCGAGTTGACTCAATGATCCATGCAATCTGCGAATAAGGTCTAGGTTGGTATTCTTACATATAAATTTGACACGTTATGTATTGTAATTTACTAAAAAATGATTTTGTCAATTTACAAATTCACTTTATATGTTAATTGTGCATGTCAATGTTTCTGAATAACGAGATATATTTAATTTTAGTGCACTAAATAAATAGAAAACTTACTTACAAATGATGTTTTATAATTTAGTTACCCGGTTATGTAAAAAATTAGAAATATATTTTAATGTTTATATGCTACACTAAATAGTATAGCATGTTACGCAGACACATAACTTGTTACTTTAACTATATATACATGTATATTTTTGCATAGATGGTTACTATAGTGTACATATTTAATTACCTCGTTATATAAAAAGTTAGCGGTATAATTTTATATTTATATGATACATTAAACATTTTAACAGACTATAAAAACACATAACGTGCTATTTAACTATATAGACATGTATATATCTGCATACTTCGTTACTCGTTACTACACCGTACATATTTTTTATCAATAATATAAAATAAATATTTTTATATAAGAACGGATATGCGTGTGAGCAGAATGCAAATGATAAAAAATAAAAACTACATAAATATTCTGGAAAGAGAATGAAATAAACATTAGTGTGATGTAATTAATGCTTTGTGAGTATTACGTTATGCCTACTGCTAATATAACTCATTTAATACATGTGTCAGAAGGAAAAAACAGAGCTGAGCGCGTGAGGACTATAGCGGAAGAATCGGTGGCAAAATATTCTTTTTTATGTAACAACGAAATGAGTTTTGCCATTTTTTTAATTTGACCATTTTTTATTGTTATTTTCCAAATTGACTCTATATTTTATCTTACTTATGTAAGGGTATAAACGTCAGAAATACACATTATACATGACTGCACAGTATTGTTGGTCATGGAGTTAATTATAATTTTTTTTTACGTTATTGATGCTAATATCCCTTACTTATATTACTATTATTAATAGACCAAAAAATCGAAAAACTAAAAAACTTGATTTGAAACCAAACTACAACGAAGATCAAATATCTTCTTTTGTTTTATATTGTTAAAGCTTTGTAATTCAATTTTTGGTCAAAACTGATTTATATATTATCACTATCAGTACATATTTATATAATATTTGTAAATTTGGATTTGCAAGGTAATACTGAAAAAATGTCATGTTCAAAACTAACAACAACACTTTTATCGAATTAAAAAGGAGGTGGTCAAGATAAGAGAAGAATAGTGACAAGAGTATGTAATATAGAAGGAATATTAGGGGCAAATGTAGATAAGAAGAGAAACAAAATTCTTAGAAGCAGAGACCCAATGGGCCATGCTACACGCACAAACATGAGTTTGCCAGTTTGGTGTCCGAACGTGTCCCCTTCACTTTCTCTGCTGATATTTAACGCCACGTCACTAATGACACGTGTCGAATTGTATTTTACAAAGAGATTCACTTGTTGACAAAAATGTGAAAACTCATCAGCTAATAATTAGCTTTTGTTTTAGTGGGGTTATTGATTTTTATATTTTAATAGATTTGAAAATTTTTTAAGATTTGAAAATATTTATAAATATGAGGATTTTATTTTGGATTTAGTTTTTTATATTTTTTACATGGAAATTTTTTCAAATCCACTTTAAAATCAAATCCAAATTAAATCTATAAATAAATCCGTAGATTAAATAACACGCGATTTGAATTAGTATTTATAAATCACTAGATTCTTACCCGCACGATGTGCGGGCATATTTTATGTATATGTTGTAAACTATTTATAGTTTTCATATTGTGTCGTATATGTTCAAACTTTAGATATTGTATGTTTTTAACTTGTTGGTAGAAATCAATTAGTTTAAAATGATATTATGATTTTTGTTTTTCGTTTGTAAGCAGAATTAGGGGTGTAAAAATGGGTAACCTGACCCAACCGGACCCAAACCCACATGGATTCGGAACTTTAGTGGTCGGATTTAACCCGACCCGTTTATTATATGGGTTGAATTTATATACCCAAATCCAATAATATGAAATCTGATGGCTAAATAAGTTAAATGAGTACCCACATACAAGTTTAATATTATAGAAACTAACTAAAAAAAAGGAACACCATTTCATATATAAATCCAACAAAGTTTTCAAGTTTCAAATAACAAACTAAATTAAAATGTTTTTGTATCTTACGATAGATAAAAACTATAAAACCAATAAAACCAGTAAAACCAATAAACTATTGATTAATTTTAACAAACACTTTCATCGTTGTTAGATTCATTTGCTTCCTCACCATCATCATCACTTTCATTGTCTACAAATAATAAAAAAAAGTATATCAACTATCTGGATAATGTTAATAGATAGTATTAAAACTAATAAATTTAAATGATAAATTTATCTTTCTCATCAGTTGTAAAACCAAATAACCAAGATCGCATACAAAGTAAAGTTTAGACATGTTTAGGAAAAAGCCGACTCCGGTATTTGTTTAGAACACGCGAACCAGTACTAAAAGATTATTTCAAAGACACGGTTATAAGAATGTTGAACCAATACTCTAATATATATATTTGTTTTTTATTTTTATGATAAATGTGTGGGTTACCCACGACCAAAATGAGTTTACCCGCTAAACCCATAACCCTATTAGGGTAACCCATCAAAACCTATTTATTTATATAGGTAAAAAAATCCAACCCAAACCAGCTAAAATTATGGCCGGGTTTGGATAACCCATGGGTATTGATCCCTATAGGGTATGTTGGACTAATTCCCGCGGATACAGATTCGGGTACAGATTCCTACAAATGAACTCCTAAGTCTCAACTGCATTCTTCTTTTTGTCACATTTTTAAGTAGTTTGAATTTTGGATTTGGTATTTTTGGATATTTATCTTCAAGGATCGGATTAAGAAGATTCTTATATTTTAAATGAATCGGATTGAAAACTTCTATGGGGTGTTATTCAATCAATGATTTAAAATCAACTCCATGAATTTTTTAGTCTTTAAAGTTTTAAGTTTGTGGAAGCCCCCTTGGCCCAATGATTCGGTTAAGGGTTCATTAATGCTTCTACACCAGGAGATCTGAGGTTCGAACCCCAGAAGATGTGATTTATTAAATATTGATGCAGATTAATGGAGGCAGGTTTGCAGGAGATCTTCAGCATGAGGCAATATATAATCGTTTGGCGTGGATCAACGTGGAAGACTTGTCCATTGTAGAATAGTCGATGTAACAGTTCTCATAATTTGTAATCGAATAATAATAAATCCAGACGACAAAAAAAAGTTTTAAGTTTTGATGTACTCCGTGTATGGATTCTAAAATTTATGTACCAATATTTATTCATTAAACTCAATCCATAAGTTATTTGAAATCCATTAAAAAAAAAAGTTTTTTCAAATCATTTGATTGAATAAGAGAAGTTTCTGCTTAGATTTTAAACTCTTTAATACCCATCATCGAATAACACCCACTAAATTTTTAGTTTTATAGTAATTAAATTTTTGATCCATATACAAAATTATAAAATAGTTAAGTATTTTAATCAAATAAAATTTTGAAATTTTATAATATAATTTTTTTGTAATATTGTAACTTTTTGATCAATTCAAAATATTTGTAATATTTCAATTTTTAATCAAAGCAAAATTTTACAAATCTTTAAATTTATAATATTCTAACTTTTCAACCGAATTGAAATATTTTAAAATCTTTATATTATTTAGTCTAATCATTTGGTTTAATAGAGATATTAAAAAAATTCAAGTTCAATAATTTTATATGCAATGTCAGTATAGTAAGAAGTACAAATTGAACTTATTACTTATGTTAGACAATTAATTGGAGGTAGAATTGATTTTTTGTCTCAATCTAAAATTTTGATTCCAATTCATTACTCGATTTAATGGATGATATACTCGGATGAAGAGCCAATAGCTCAATTTCTTATTTTGTAAAAATTTCGAATTTTTAATTTTTCTATTATGGAATATTCATCATAACCAATCAATTTATTTGGAAACATTATGATTTATTTTGGTAAATTGTAAATAAAGAAATAAATAATTCTGATAATTGAAAGTTGGAGTTATTATTACATTCCACAATTGACCTATCCGTTATGATGAATATTTACAAATGCATCAGTTTTGTTATAAAAAAATAAATAATTACGACAATGGAAAGTTGGAGTTATTATTATATTCCACAATTGATTATTTTATTCAATATATTCAACCAAACGAATATGTATTACTATAGTTAGATGGATTGAGCTTTAAATAATATCTAGATTGCCTATATATACAAAAATAAAGGATTTGATAAATATTTTAAATTTTTAAAATAAATGTTTATTTTAATTAAATGGATAACCGGCAAAAATATAATAAATTTACGTAATCATCAATGTTGGATGATTTTAGAAACAAAACAATAACTATAAGATTTGATAAAGATTACAGATTACCTGTCTTTAAAAAAAAAGGATTTCGTATTTGAAAAAGTTCCTTTATAACAAAAATCTGTTTGGTCTTTATAATCATCGGGCCTAACAAATACAGAAACATGTTTTTCGGATCCATCAAATTTTGAATAATTACACAAATATCATTAATGAAAAACGGGTCAGAGGATCCGCGTATTTTGCAGTCTAATACAATTTCGGAAATATAATGAAAAATTGCATTAACTAATTTCCAAAAAAATTTAAAATATTTAATAATTAAATAATTTCCGAAATTTAATGTGATCAAAGATTGTCATTAAGTACTTTCCAAATCTTCGGTTTTGTTACCTTTTTTTGGGCTAACTATATATATAAAACATTTAAATGTCGTATTGATTAATTTTTTTTGAAATTACTTAAATTGCCATTAATGAAAAATGTCACTTTCATCTTTGTTAATAACGACATTTATTATTTATCTTTGATCAAACACCTCTGGTTTTATTCATTCATACCAAGTATGAGCTGACTCCGACAGAGATCCCATGCAATAACCTTCCAAGATCGAGCATCCAAAAACCCTTTGTTCAAAATAATTCAGAACACAAAAAATAATAAGAAATTTAAAAGAATTCATATCATTTGATCAACATAAACAATAGCAAATTATCAACAACCAACCAAAGATGTTAATTTCCCACAGACTAATGCTCCAAGAATTAGTCTCACCGTTAATATTGATCCAAATAGTGAATACTAAAAAACAAAAAGATAATTATTGAAAATTTGGCTAAACCGAAAACAAATTCCATCGAACCGTAATAAACCGAAAGAGAAACTTGCATCAGCAACCGATAGATTCAAGTCTTTCATGATACTTGACTGTGTAGAAGCTGTATATCCGACCTGTGGAAATTAAATTAAACTAATTAAACATGCATGAATCCAAAAATTAAAAGAAATTAAGAATTTATAAATAAATAAAATCAAATTTAGAAACCCACAATGCATCCAAAGGCAAGAGCACCAGAAGAACCGACAATGAAGGCAAGAACAAATGCAATCCTTTGGTACGCTTCTTCCACAAGCGGGTTTTCCCCTTTCTTGAATCTTCCTCCGATGTTCCCATAAGTCAGCCTAGGCTCAACAAACTTGAACTTTCCTCGATTTCCAGCAAAAACCAACGGTTTAGGCAAACCAGTGAAACTCGAGTTTGATTCAAGAACCACAAACTGTGTTATGTAAGGATACAGTTCTTTCCACCGAATAGTGAGCATATTGACTTCATTGCTGAACAACACAGCATCAAAGACCCTTCTTGGAGATTCACGGCGTTTCCAGCCATGAAGACTGCAGAGCGTTTTCATGGAGGCGTTCTCATGGTAGTAATGAGGAAGAATTTGAAACGGCTTTGGTGGCGACTCCCAAAGCGGTCTCAAGAAATACGTAAGCTTCTGACCGTGCAAATAGACTCCGAAGATGAACATCGGCACAATAGTGAAGCAAAAGATATACGTCTTGAAATCGAGTCCCCGTAGCACACATCTAACCCTTGAGAATGCCTTTGCTGCTCGAGAACCATCCTGCAAACAACAACCAATCCCCAATAAAAAAAAACTCAGAAACTTCAACAATTATGTCAAAGATCACAAATTTGATTCCAATTCGAGATAACAACAACACAATCATTCTAACGCTACAGAGAATCAAACCCTAAAACAAATTATGTCAATTTTCTTCCACAATCCCA
This sequence comes from Arabis hirsuta, assembly GCA_964056655.1. Lineage (NCBI taxonomy): Eukaryota > Viridiplantae > Streptophyta > Magnoliopsida > Brassicales > Brassicaceae > Arabis > Arabis hirsuta. The sequence goes on from OZ053298.1 coordinate 49,681,919, forward strand.
AAAACTAATTATCAATAAACAAAACCTAAATTGTTCATGAAATTTGGGAGACAAAGAGACATTCGGATCGAATTCTCCATACAATTCAGACAACAAAACACAATCGAGGTATCATCCAATCGTCTTCTCAATTATTAAGAACAACAAAAGTCAAAACCTAAGAGACATAACACATAATCAAAATCGGAGAATCAAAAACCATATTACTACCAATTCTCATCCAATTTCAAAAGGGTATAAAAAAAAAATCTCGATTTCCTTAATGCAAAAACACGACGACGAAAAAAAACCCAAATCCGATTCATCACGAAATCGATAAGAAAATCAGACCAAAAGTTACGGAAATCAAAACTCACCTGACCACAAACATCTTCGTAGAAACTAATTGGAATCAGACCGCACACAGTTCAAGCAATACTCACATGGAAATTAAGGATTTTCGTTTGAATAATTGCTTGAATAATCACATGGAGAGAGATCGAGAGAGACAGAGATTGTGAGAGAGAGAGTGTTCTTCACACGAAGAAGAAGAAGATCCATGGAAGAAGCGACCCAGATTTATTTTTAATATTACAATTTTGCCATTAATGAATTCGGGTCATCTGATCCGGGTCGCGGAGATCCGCGCCTTCCCAGTCGGATCCAGTCTGAAAAATGTCCGAAATTGAGTCTAAAATTACTGAAATTGCCATTGCATAATTCTAAAATTATCCATTTCAATTGAATTTTTATAGTTTTAAACCAATGACAATTTCAGTAATATTTGAATGGATTTTGGACATTGTACTTAAATGACTTCTCTTTTAATAGTATAGAGATATAACCAATAACATTGAATTTGAACATGAATTTTAAAACCATAAAACTAATAACACTAGATTTTGTGTGGATTTCCAAATCCATTAAAATACAAAAACCAATAACCCTATTATTATTTTACGTTCTCCTCTGTGGTAAATCCAAAGTCAAACCAGCTCAGATTAATGTAATTATTAATTTATTTTATAAAAAACAGTGTTTTAAAATATGGTCCAGGCGTCCGCCTATACGGCGTCCAAGCGTTGTACAATGGCTTGTCGTACCATATTTATGCTATACGTATTTTTAAATAAAAAAATGTATGTGTATACGATTACTAAATGACTGAATATACAATTTTGACACGTATATTTCCCAAAATTTTCAAATAAAACTATGTTTTTGACATTTTTCCAACAATATAATTGATATAGTTATATTTTTTGTTACTTAAAACAATTTTTTAACTACGTCATTTTATTTTTTGAATTAAAACTATTACGTTAATGTTAATTATTTAAGTTTTTATGTAGAATTTATGATTATATTTTTCTGCGATCTATTAAAATATAATATATTTATATATATATATATAAAATATCTACCGTATATATCCCGCTTAAACGTCTGCGTATACGTCTATACATTATACGGTAGCGCGTTTTAGAACAGTAATAAAAATAAAAGTCATCATTTGATTAGCTAATAATTAATCCACGTGATGTATAGATCGAATCTATAAATTATACTATTACGCGACTGAACATTTAAAAATAATAGAGTTAGATGTTACGTAAACACAAAATTATGTCGATGAAATCGGTTGAAAAAGAAATGTTAAAAATATATAGGCTATAAAGTCAATGCTAACGTTTGATTTTTACTTCATACTCCAACTTAACTTTTCAAATTAATGAAGGTTTTGAGTCTCCTTCCAATAGAGTCATTAGACATAGCTTTTTCAACTACAATATTGTGATAACTGGGATATGTGATATAAAAGATTCGGAACCACAAAGTTTTGTAATACTTATGGTTGAAATAGCTTTTATATCATTTTGTGATAACTGGAATTTTTACTTATCTTTTACTTATATTTTGCTTAAACTTTCCTTTAACAAACTAAAATTCTAAATTTTTAAAGCGTATTTTTAAGTTATGAAGTAGATTCTTGGGATGGCTCTTTTCATTAGCACGCATTCAACTATATCTCCTCTAGCTTCCACAAGCATCGCATTCGATGGTAGAAAAATTCTGATATTAAAAAATGAAATATTCCATGTAACTAGAACTCCACAAATATATAAAATTATTTATATAAATAAAAAAATATATTAACACATATCAATTCTAATCAATTAGCTAACATGTTTCTAAATTTATTGATTTTTAAATGGTTGTTATCTTTAGCAGAGTTCGGATGGAAATGTTGTTGAATGTAACATCTCCACAAGTATAAGCAGCCAGCATTTGACAATAGTCTTTTAAAATACCACAAACTCCAGGTTTTGTATAATCTGTTAGCTATAAAAATTTAGTTACTTATACATGTTTTCGTTTAATAATCATTATATTAAATGTTAATAATATCTTTTTTAAAAACCTATATATAATAATAAAAAAATTTGTTTAAACAGAATAAAGTAATTACCATCGAGACGCAAAAGAAAAGCGATTGACGGTTTGACATACCTCGGAAACGTATATTGCTATTGCCAACTGTCCCGGAAAAATGCCGATTCGACAGAACAAATCCACTTTGGATAATCGGACAAACCCCAACACCGGTGATAATATTACTTGTACTCCCCAACACGAGGTATTTAAGCATATACAATCATTTTATATAGTTACAATAATTAATATAAAATGACAACAAAAATTTGATAAAAGAGGCTTTAATAAAAAGAATCGTTACATTAACCAAAAAATAATGGTGTGAAAAATTAATTAGTGATTTTAAGAATTTTATTGTTGTTAGAACGCTAACTTTGTCAATTATTTCCTAACTCTCGAAAGAAAACCTTACTCTAATACAAATTGTGAATTAAAAACATAATAATTCACCAATGAATCGATGTGAAAGATAAAGATTATTAATTAATTTTCTCACCCTTTTTTGGTTAATGTAGCGATTCTTTTTATTAAAAAATATGCTGTAATTTTTATTAATGATAAGACTATTTGTTTTCACATATAACATTGTATATGTCCAACAATTTACTCCAAATGCTTAATCTTTAAACCTATATAATTATTTAATACAAACACAAATAATCAATATGCTAGAATTATTACATATTTTATCATATTAAATCTACGCAACGCGTACACAATCTCTAGTTAATTATATATACAATGCAGAGTTCAAAAAGGAAAAGACTATATGTGTCACAGAAACGATTAGGCCCTACATAAATTTGGTTCAATAACATATTTTGTAAATAAAAATTTACATGCATACAAGCAATTTTACTTTTAGTTGTATTCAACTCTCTTGCAAAAAAAAAAATTGTTTTTTCAGGTTTAGTGGAATATTTATTTACTAAATTCACAAAAATAGAAAGTTTGTATATTAAATGCGAGTGCCAAAGCACTTATAGTACAGTGGTAATAACCACTCTCTTGGCACCTAAAAATAGGGGTTCGACCCCTTTTCCTGTATGGCTAGTGAATCGGTCTGCGGCCCACATAGACGACAAAAAAAAAAATATATTCAATGCGAGTATAGAATGTTTATTATTATATTAATCGATTGACTATGTTTTTTTTACTTCTAATATACTAAATTCAGAACATTTTGTGAAAAATAATCAGTAAGCTTTGAAAAGATTTATATAACGGATGCACACAAACAAACAAAAAAAGATGAGAATTTAAAATATCAAAACCTGGCTATAGTGACACAATGAGCGAATGTGATGAGCACAAGAAAAAGAATCACGATTGGTTGGTTTTCTCTCAAAATCTTCGACCGGCTTGAGACTATTGTTGTTATCTACAAACTCCATATTGTGGAGATAATTGGTTTTCCCAACACCTTCATCGAAGAAGCGGTAAAATCCCATCTCATTGCCAACGCATTGGCAATATAGGTATATATTTACTATATTATATGACACTATTTACAAAAAGGTTTATCTGGAGAGGAAAACTTTGAAACTAACATATTTTGGAATTTGGATAACTAAAACTGATAATCTTTAAACAAGTTTATTGTATCTCTTTCATAACTTAAATCAAGAGACTAGGTTTTAATATTTTAGGGTTTTAGCTTTTTTAAGCAAAATATAAGGAAAACATAAGTAAAAAAAATATATCAAGAGACTAAATTATCTTAGCTAACATACATGGTTGAAAACTTCTTTTAGTTGTTTAAAACCACCACATTTTAGAATGAACTAATATTTGTTTTCACTTTGTTTTATCTTTAAAAGAAAATATGAACTAATATTTGTTTTCACTTTATTTTCTCTTTAAAATAAAATATTTCCGTTTGATAGTTCATTTTTTATATTAAAGTCCCACGTAATTTAGTATAATGGTATTAATACAATATTATAGTTCCTTAAAACTAAAACCATTTCGTTCGCTAATAGCTTTACCACTTTCATAAAATGTTGTTCAAAGTAAAATAAAAAGTTGATACATTTATCTACTTTACCAACAAGCCCAGCTGCAGCTAATTGGCCAAGAACAAGAAGAAGAACAAGAATATAGGAGTCACCGTCTGAATTTCCTATGATAACCGAATCGTATACAAAAGGCAAATGGCGGACAAGAGAAGCACTATTATAACCGTATGACAGGACTCACACCGTTTTGATCGACACATACCTAAATGAGCTCTAGACTTTACCCGGAAGAGAGATTTGGAAAGGCGAGCTACATTCGAGTCGCAACGTAAAGATTGTCGGCGACAACAACAACTTCGAGTCGATCCACAAGTTAAAAACAAGAGCAGAAGATACCTATTATAAGATCAAGACTAATTTGTATACATATGAAGGGGACAATCACTTCTTTTATGGAGGATCAGGGTTTAGCCATACGCATAGAATCGTCCCTCTAAGATTGAGTTGGCTTTTTATTTATTTTTGTTTTAGGTTTTTCATTGTCATTTAGGTTTTTTTGATTTTTCTCTTGTTGGGTGAAACCTTTGTGGAAAAACTCTGATTAAACATTATAATAGAAGTCTTATATAGCTTTGCAAACTGAACGCTATAATTAAATATATGACCAATATCTTTTTTGTTAAAATGTGATCAGAGGCCTAATATATGGTCATTCGAATGGATGAGTGTTTTAGGTTATAGTGGAGTGAAATCTCTATTGTGATGTTGAAATTTTCTCAAATGATACTGGACAAGTACATTGTCCACAAGACTATTGAAGAATTAAGAAATTATTCTTTTATCGTCACGCTTATTCGTCTATAAATATATTACAATATACTTTGAATGTTTTATAATGGCCCAAATAATCAAGAAGTGTTTTTATAGCAATTTGAAAGGTTATTTTCAAAACATAAGATTTTGAGTGACGATATAAATTTACATAATTAATTTTGCGAAGTTATCACAATAGAGATCAAAGAGCTTTCTTAACTACAAAAATAAGATTTTTCAAAAAGAAAAACTACAAAATTAGTACCGCATAGTTCTTAAGTCTAAAACATTATTGTTGTTTCAATAGAAATATGAAACAAAAATTTAGAGAGTTTTGGTTTTGATCTTCTCTTAGAACCGCATAGTTCTTAATTCTAAAGATCGCATTTTGATTTATGATATAATTACTTTTATTTTAAAATTAACTGAAAACTAAAAACAATGACAATATGTTTGAGAAATAAAACAAACAGTAAAAAAAAATAAAAAAAATAATACTTCCTCTATCCCATAATATAAGATTTTCTAGCAAAACAAAAAATAATGTTTAAACATCTTATATTATAGGACGGAGAGAATACTTTTTTTGGAAAATAAAACAAACACCTAACAGCCAAAGTATGACGACGTTCAAAGTCATTTCCTATGGCATAGTAGTGTAAGTTCAAGAAAAGGAATCAAACAGGTCTGAGGGGATCACACATTACCAAAGACTTGTTTCATACTAAATGAGATTATAGGCTTAATTAGACCCAAAATCTAGTTGTTATTAGGAGTATTGACTAATAATTAGTCATTTCATTAGGTTATAAACACAGACATTCAAGATCAAGTTATAAAACCGGTAGCATAATAATTTATTCTTTTTTATCAAGATATTAAAAAGCAACAATTAATAAAGTTATGACTAATATTATTCTTTTTTTATTATTAATGTTCCCATTCTAGAAACACATAATTCAAACTCAATTAGTCAATTACTTAAAAAAATACTACCCCGTTTCAATTTAGTTGTCATTGTGGAGTTTTTCACACAAATTAAAAAATAATTAAATTTTTTGTTTTACCCCTAATTAATGTATTATTTTATTTGATATGTGTAGTTAATAAGTTTAAAAGTTGGGATAAAAATGAAAAAATTGGTAATAATTATGCATTAAAATTGTAAAATGATAAGTAATATGAAACAAAAAAATAAATATAGAATGACAACTAATATGAAACAAAGTAATAGGTTATTATCATTAGTGAGAACAACACCTTTTAGGATTTCCAACACAGAGTCCATAACTGTAACCATCTATCGTATAGTCCTGGTTGCATGCATGATCATCAAGTGGCCAACCATTACATAGAAAAGGGCAATGACCAGATTTTGCTGGTTCGATCACTGCACATATATACAACAACATATTAATATTACAATTATACATATTCATGTTCTAATAATCAGGTTTTCTTCACAAAGCTTATAAAAAGATAAATATGTATGTATATATATATGTACACACATGTATATATAGATACACATACATATAATTGCTATTGAAATGATCAAATACATTGGAAAAAAACATTTTGTAAGAAATGTCGTACCTGACACAGCCGAAACATCGTAACAAGAAAACGAAAGTTAAACAGATAAGTATGTGAATTTGACTATATATACAGTCAATACTTAAAAAAAAACTAAAATTTGACTAAAATTAATTATATATTTGACTACATTATTAAAGTTAAATAGATGATAATATATGTGAACATGTCAGAAGTAATTTTAACAGCAAACGTTAAAATAAGGTAACAAGTCTTGTGGTTGAACAAAAAAAAAAAGGTTGAACCAAAAAGAAAGTAACAACTTGGTCAACCGTTCGTCCCTGCTCTGAGGAACTTCTGCTCCGTCGTTGATGCTTGGTGGCTCTGGGATCTCTCCTGGTCGTTCCGGGGATGCTCCGGTTGGGTTCTTCCCGGATTCTTTCGACGGAGTCTGGATCTGGTAGATTAGAGTTTCTTGTTGGTTTTGAGGTTCAGAGGGCTTGGCCTTGGCCCATTAGTTCCAAAGAAATGGGTCGGAGCTAGGTTTGTTCTGAGATTTTAGGTAGACCCATTTTTATTTTGTATAATAATAAAACAAAACGCACAAAAAAATAAATTAATTCAATTTTCAAAAGAAAAAATAAAAATAAATTGTGTTGAACTTAACCGTACGTCTGTTATTCACGAATATCACCAAAGGTTAGTTTTTTTCTTTTTGGTATGTAGCAAGAACTGAAAAAAAAAAACAAAAACAAAAAACTGGCAGAGTAAATTGCATTTTTTATTCTTTTGTTTTGTGCATATCTTTAAACAATTAGTTACTGAATGAAAATTTGTTAGCAAAAATGTGCATCTCTTATCTAAACCAATCTTAATTCGTCTCCAAAAATTTGCATTCCTTGGTTCAATACAATTTTATTCTCTCGTTCCCTTTTACTGTAGGATAATGCTAAGCCTTTTGTCATGTTCTTTTTTTGTAAACTAAATTGCAGAGCCGTCTCTATTTTTACACATAAATTTCTTTCTTACGGATGCTGCTCATTTAGAGAAACGAGTTAGATTTATGCTTTTTCTGTTTTTAAATAATTTATTTTTTAAAGTTTTCAAACATATTAGAAAAATATTAAATTATAATAATAAATACATTATTTTTTTATGTTAAATAATTTTCTATAACTTTTAAATTAATAAAATCAATTAATATGTTTTAAAATTCACAATTCATCATCGTTACTTAATAAAAATTGCATAAAAAATATAAACCATCAATTTTTTAAAAATAATTTTTTCCATAACATCAAATATTTAAAAACGCAGAAAAGATATTAAAATATTGTTGTTTAACTATATTGGCATTGCTGTATTGTCAGAACCATTGTAGCAAGATAACAAAATTGCTAATTTTATCACCAGAGAAAGAGTTGTAGAGGTCTTTGTGATTTCCATTATGAATAAATTTTGGTTTCCGTTATGGTGAGAAAAAAATATGTTCTATAATTTTCTAATTCTTCGTGAAGAATTGTATTTATAGATTTTTTTTTCTTTTCTCAATAACTTATATATTAAACTATTCCGGTTATATTTATAGAAACTCTTTTTATAGGAAAGATTCAATTTTGTACCCTGAATTTTGTTTTATACTAATAATATTCTTTTATTTTGAGTAAAAAATATATTACCATAGATGGAGTTGACCAGAATCTCGTCTTTCAAATGGCCTTCCAAGTTGATTTTGAAATATATTTTTTTAAAATTTTTTTTTACTCATCTAAATTTATGAATTATTACAAATTAATTTTGAAGGTTTATTAATTTTTTATATATCAAGAAAGTATTTGTTCAATCTTCTTTGCTTTCACCGATAATAATCTTACCATAAATGAGTTTTTGAATAAAATTTAATATAATATGAGTGATTTTTCAAAAAAAATTTAGGTGTCTTTACCAAAATCACTCTCATAATTTTAATATAAAATGACATCCTTTAAAATATGACATGGCATTCTCTCTAATTTAACCCATTAATCTCTAATTAAAATTATCTCAATCTCAATAATTAAAATTAGCTCAAGTTCAAAAGAAAGATGAGAATAATGGCTCTATTGATAAAATTAAGAAGTGATTATCTAAAAATAATCTCACGGAATAGAAGATTATTTTTACATGATTTCTTTCGATTATTTGATTAGAGATTTCAGTTATTGTTATTTTTAAAAATAATTTTTTTTTGGATTTTAATGGATCTTACTATATTTCCAAAAAAGTCTGTTCAACCAAAAATATCAATTAAATAAATCGATTACATTTCGTTTCGGTCCAAATGTAAATTTATGTATCAGCATCAATTCCAAAGTTAAAAGTATGATAATCTTTAGTAAAATCTACACAAGATTAATCTGACGTTTACAAGATTATGGAAATCGTTATCTCCACAAATTTGCCTATCCGAAATTAAGAATATCTCAGAAATAAAATGTATGAGCAACTATAAATTTAAAAGTATAGAATTTGGCTGCTCTGAAATTTAGGTATCATCAATTCTAATTTTCAAATATGAAAGTCTTTGATAATTGAAAATATTGAAAGTTTTCAATAAAAAAATTAACATTTTTCGATATTTAATTAATAATGAACTTATTATGGTCCGAAATTTATGTATCATCAACTCCAAATTTAAAAATATGAAAAATCTTTAGTAAAATCTACATAAGAACAATCTTGTGGAAATATTCCAATTAAATAAGAATTATCATATTATGATTAATTGACTGACGTTAACAACATCCAAAATTTAGTACTATTATTTATAGTTAGAAAACTAGGGAAACCGTTAAGAGTATCTCCACAAAATCGTTAATGTAGTAAAGTCTCGGAAATATTTCTATGGAAATGTATTAAAATACATTGTATATTTTGTGGAGATAATCTTAACAATTTCAATTATTTATCCTCACAGACGTGATTTGTGAGAAGATACTTATGTGTCATCTCTACAATCACTCTCAGCAAAACAATTATGACATGACTAACAAAATTGTGGCATGACAATTTTGAATCAATAACAAAATCTTGTACAACTAAATTTATATTTGTTATCATAAATAAATCAAAAGAGTTTTTAATCCATATATTATCAGATTTTCGTTTTTATTCTAAAGTTGTATACAAATTTGGTTTATCATCTAAAAATAGTTTAGAAATTGATTATTGTAAAAATAAAATTAGAGAACATTTTTATAGAATATATATATTTTTTTGAAAATAATAATAAAGACTTACCAAATTTTTAAAAAAGACTTTGATATGTTTGTGAAAAAAACTTCCCAATATAAAAAAATGAGTTATTCTTTTGAAATTTTTTTACACAAGACAAATTGAAAGTAATAAAAATACATTTTTATTCGAAAGCAACAATTTTTTTTTATCTGCGTTTTATTTATAAAATTTATGATTATATATTTTAATATTTTAAAATATTAAATAATTTATTTGTATTCTAAATACTACTTAAGGTATTCTGACAAACCAAATTTAACATTTTTTTTAATTCTAATGTATTACATTTTGATCTGACACATTTATATATATAAAATAATTAAATGATAAAACTCTGGAAGCCTCTATGGCCCAATGGTTTAACCAATCGTCCGTTAGTGCTTCTACACTCGGAGATCTGGGGTTCGATTCCTAGATAATACGATTTATTAACAAACATGCAGATTAATGGAGGCAAACTTCCAGGAGATCTCCAGTGTTGCACAATTAAAACCGTTCGCCGTGATTTCACGTTCTGAAGGTAGGAGGTGTCCATTATGAACATGGAGCATGAAGTGTCGTCTGTCGTGGATCTAATAGGGTCGGAATGAATTGTCCGTGGAAAAATCGTCTTTGTAACAGTTCTTCATAGTTTATAATAAATATAATAATAAATTTAGACGTTTTTTAAAAAATGGTAAAACTAAACTTCTGAAATTTATATTATTAATAAAAATGATATTATTGACTAAAAAATTAACAAAAAAATCAACAACAATGTCTATAATAAAATCAAACAACTACATATTTCATATTTTTAAAAATTAAAATTAAAAACAAAATTACATAAATAATTTACTTGTGTATACGCAAAAGAATCACCTAGTAAGTCATGTAAAAGCATAGTGTATGACCATAAATACTATTATATTCATGTAAATATATTCACAAATCAAATGTCATCATAGCTTATTGATATTTTCTGTATTTTCCAGAGATTCGGATTTTATTTTTGTTTGGTTTTAAACAATTTGTAAAATGTCAACAAGCTGGTTTGTGTTCGTGTCAACGGTTTGGCACTTGGCCTGACGCCGAAAAAATCGATTTTCAAAAAATAAAATAAAAATTAAGACACTAATTAAGTAAGTAAATTACTCTTAATTATTACTCCTTCACAAGTAGCCTTTTTGTTTTGTCTCTCTCACTGCTTCTCTCTGAGAAAAAAAAAAAAACAAAAAAATAATTCGGTTTTCTTTAATTTCTTCTCTGACTGGTTTGTGTAATTTCCCGGCAACGGAAGAAGAAGGAGGAAGAGTGTAAGCAAGAAATTCCTCTTCTTCTACGGAACATAGCTCTCTGTTTCTCTCCTCTTTTGCTTCTCCGATTCTATCTTCCTTTCATCCTCTACTCTTCCTTTTTATTTTTTTTTATTTTTTTTGTTTCTTCATGGTTTCCTCCATCGCAGGTACTTCTCCTTCTTCGCTTAAATTCTTCAATCGGTTGCTTGCTTTTTCTTATGAAATTTGTTATTCCCTTCGTTTGATTGTTATGTAGTTGATGATGATTGTTCAAATAGTAGATGATGATTTGTAGTGAGAAAATCAGTTGCTACTCTTTTGTTTCGATGATTTCTTCAAATCGATGTTTCAGAGGTTATTAATTTTGGGATGTTGCGAATTTTTAAGCTTTGAATTTGCGTTTATTGCTCTCTGAGCATCAAAAGTTTCTCAAGTAAAATTTTAGTGATTCATCGAGTTGACCAACTTAGAGGTTTCATGGTTTTGCTTTGATTCTTTTAGAACTGTCTATGTCTATGTCTGGAAGAGGAAACACCAGTTTCTTGTTATGTCATGTGTGTTCGAGAGCTAATGATCTCAAAAAGTAGTAGCTGTTGTGCTTTATTATGCAAGATTAGAAATCAAATTGCATGATTTGTTTCTTGTTTTGTTTGTAGTTGCAGAAGCCAAAAAGATGGAGCTACAACCCAAGGAAACACTATCTCCTGGTATAGAAAGAACACTTTCTTGTTTTCTTTTTTTATGTTTTGATGGAAATCACCATTTTTGTTTCTTTGTTCAAATTTTTTGATATGTTGAATGTAGACATGCCATCTTTGACGAGTAGATCATCTGAAACTTTTAACGGAGGCGGTGGATATCGTTCTGCAAGTGATCTGAGCATGTTCTCAAGCTCATTGCCCACGCTTTTTCATGAAAAGCGTATGTCATACCGTCTTTTAGTAATCAGTTTATCTCTTGAAGACAGTGCTAATATCTTATTGTTTTGACAAACTTGCAGTGAATATGACTGATTCAGATAGCTGGCTCTCTCTTGATGATAGCTCACCCAATCCGAACAAACTTGGCATAGGAAACTCAGAGAAGGATTCTTTGGAAGACGTCGAACCCGATTCTTTAGAAATCTTGCTGCCTGAAGATGAAAATGAGCTCCTTCCTGGCCTCATCGATGAGCTTAATTTTAACGGTTTGCCTGATGAACTTGAAGATCTCGAAGAGTGTGATGTTTTTTGCACAGGAGGGGGTATGGAATTGGATGTTGAATCCCAGGATAGTCATGGTGTTGATGCGTCAGGGATGCAGATATCTGATCGCGGTGCTGCGAATGCATTTGTTCCTCGTAAACGCCCCAATATGTCTGGCAGAGTTTCGGTTGAACATCCAAACGGTGAACATCCTTCAAGGACATTATTTGTGAGGAATATCAATAGCAGTGTCGAGGATTCTGAGTTAAGCGCCCTTTTTGAGGTAATGCACACTTGTTTGCCTCTGTTTTTTCTCGGCAAATTATTACTAGCCTTAACTCATTTGGAACCAGAAAGCTAAATGTATCCATCGGCTTGAGGCCCACTTTGCATCTATAACTTGGTAATATCGAGGCTTGCTTGCTATTGCTGACGTGATTTGTATTTGTCACCAGCCGTTTGGGGAGATCAGAAGTTTGTACACTGCATGCAAAAGTAGGGGTTTTGTAATGATATCCTACTACGATATACGAGCTGCTCATGCCGCAATGGGTGCACTACAGAACACACTCTTGAGGAAAAGGACACTGGACATTCATTTTTCCATTCCTAAAGTATGGATTACAAAAAACATTCTTGATTTGAAGTTTCCGTTTTCTTTAGCACTTTTCTAATCATCAGTTTACTGCTACATGATAGGAAAATCCGTCAGAGAAGGATATGAATCAAGGAACTCTTGTGATTTTTAATGTGGACACAACAGTATCGAATGACGAACTCCTTCAGCTGTTCGCTGCCTATGGTGAAATAAGAGAGGTAATTTATGTTTGTATATTGCAATGGTTTATCTTTATGTCTAATATATTGTTCTCTTTGGTGTGTTTTCATGTATCAAATAATATTAATTCTTGACTGCTTCGGAAAATGCAGATTAGAGAAACCCCAAACAGGAGATTCCACAGGTTCATTGAGTACTATGATGTTAGAGATGCAGAGACAGCTCTAAAAGCAATGAATAGAACTGAGATAGGTGGAAAATGTATAAAGCTTGAACTTAGCCGTCCTGGAGGGGCCCGCCGAGTGTGAGTCGCCTGCACTTTTGGTATTTCCAAGAATTGAGTTATCTTGCATACACAGTACTGAACTTGAACTATTTGTATGCAGCTCGGTCCCGTCAACAAGTCAAGATTTGGACAGAAACGAAGTTACAAATTTCTTCAATCAATTAGGCTCACAGGTTGCCAATTCTCCACCAGGTAATTTGTATTGATCATTTTGTTCTCCATTTGTTAACATGCCTTGTCCGGAATTCATCGAATCTACTTAACAGGTAACTGGCCAATTGGCAGTCAAGTGAAGGGCTCTCCTTCGCATTCCTTTCCGAGGCCACATGGTCTAGGAATCGTCAGGCCGTTTAACTCAGATAATATGCCTGGATTGGCTTCAATTCTCCCTACTCATCACTCTAGCTTTCATGGATTTTCATCAGTCAGTAATGACCAAGGGATATTGAATCATCCAAACCAAGCTATTTTGAATAAGGGACTGATGCAGAACGTTGCCTATGGGCAACCTCATTCGTTGCCAGAGCATTTAGCAGGTGGAATCTCCAACTCCATGAGGTTTATTGCTCCACACTCTTCGGGATTCGGGACTTCATCTGATAACCGCTATCGTTGGGGAAGCCCTCCTCAGCATATGAACTATCCTGGTTACAATGGAGCTTCGTCGTCAACATCATCTAGTGAACGTCCTTTCGCTGTCAGGAGTGGTTTTCCATTTGCTGAGAGGCAAGGTTCATTGCTTGGAAAATACCAGCATCATGTGGGCTCTGCTCCCTCAAGCATTCATTTTAATACCCAAATTAATCGGTACCCGGGATCACCAGAGACATCATCCTTGATACCCGTTGGATTTGGCGATATGGGAATCAACAAAAACTATATCAATGCTCATGGAAAGTCAACCCCTGGTGTTAGTATTCCAGGGAGCCATAACGAACGGGATTTTAGCGGCTTTGGGATGTCCTCAAAGCCTACGGTACCTTCTGGTGAGAGTAGAGGATTCCAATCCCTAAGGCCTGAACCTTTTCCGGAGCAGAGTAAGATCCCACAGCTCGAGACTCACAATCGAAATCAGCTCATAGATGGTGGGAGATATCATATTGACTTGGATAGAATTGCTAATGGAGAGGATGTCCGGACTACATTAATCATTAAAAACATCCCAAACAAGTAAGCACGTTGTTGATGTCAGTTTAAAATCTTTTGGCTATGTTTTAACTCTCAAATGTTTTTTGTTTTCTAAGGTATACTTACAAAATGCTGGTGGCTGAAATTGACGAAAAGCACAAGGGAGACTACGACTTTCTGTGCTTACCTATCGACTTTAAGGTACTAAACTATAAGAGAGTGAATCAATGATGCTTTAATATGAGTCGAGAAGTTACTGACATTTAGGTTACTTCTGGATATAGAATAAGTGCAACATGGGTCACGCTTTTGTCAACATGGTCTCTCCATTGCACATTGTTCCCTTCCAACAGGTTTTTACCTTTTCTCTTCGCTATTGTTTTCGGAAACTGATATGTCAGTAGAGACTAGCAATGTGTTTCTGCTTGTTTCTGCAGACCTTCAATGGTAAAATATGGGAGAAATTCAACAGTGGGAAAGTTGCTTCATTGGCATATGCAGAGATCCAAGGAAAGTCTGCTCTTGCTTCATACATGCAGAATCCAAGTCCTATCAAGGAAGAAAAGCATTTGTTTCAAGAAGTCTCCCACCATGATGAACGTCAAGACTCCGATGATCAGGTAGGTTATTAGATACAAACTCTTTTCTTCCTTTTGTTTTGATAGATGGATTCAAAAACTTGATTGCCTTATGTCCACCAATTTCATCTTGTATTTTGGATCATACAGGAGCAACTATTTTCAAGCATTTGGAACTTAACCGCGCCTGATCCAGATTGGTCTTACACAATGGATCTTATCGAGAATCACAGAGAAACGTCAACTCCAAGAACATAGCAGAAGAGTCCTCTTATATCCCCCACTAAAACAAGTAGCTGAGAACTTTAACCCACCGTGAAAGGTAAACTAAGTGTACAGTTCTATATGGCGTGGTTACAGAAGAAGCAGATGTACAGTATCAAGGCTTGTTTTTCCTCGGAACAAAGTAACCGGTTTTTAGGGATTACTTCACACGAAAAACTGATCTTAAAACATCCCTTTTAGTACATTACGTTATATACTTTATTCGGGAACTTCTTATCAGTAATGTGTATATATATATCATCCTTTTGCGTGTATATCCTCCTGTTCATGTGAAAGACATGATCAGTGTTTAGTTGTTTCATTACAACATATTCGTTATAAGTCACTGTCTCATTTAGTTACCACTACAAATACCGTTACATGTCTCTCTCTATGTAGACATCTCTCCATAGCTTCAATGGCGGATCAGACTCTCCTTCAACCTTTCCTAGCCAAACCCACCACTAAAGGATCAGACTCAGCATCGGAATCGGATTCAGGTATTCTTCTGCGGCTTTTCTCTGTATTTCTCGTCGGATTAATCTCCTTATGGGCAAGCCACGAGGCATCAAAAGGCTTCTCCATAACAATTATCAATGAAGCTGAACATTCTCCTTCCGGGAAAAGATTCTCCCTTTTCTTCGAATCTGATGATACCGCGGTGCGGGTCTTGCTCGATACTAGCTTCGTTGTCGAGAGATATCTCTACGAGGGTGTTCCTCATCGTCTGCGGAAGCCTGTAAACCAAGTGACCGTCCGATTCAGTGATGGAGTCGAGAGGTTCTCGGTAACTTCGGGTGCAAGACATGGAGAGTATGTGATCAAATTAAGCTCATCTTTAATGGAAAGAAGTGACTTTAGTAACGCCGTGAAATCTGCATTGCGACGTTCTATGGTTAGGATATGGCTATGGGGAAATGAGTCAGGAGCTTCGCCGGAGCTTGTGGCCGGAATGGTGGAGTATTTGGCCGAACCAGGTCTAAAACGACGTAGTTTTGATGAATCTGGTGGGTATTGGGAGGATAAGGAGTCTGTGTCTATGGCTAAGTGGTTAGGTTACGGTGAAGGACAAAGAGAAGGTTTCATCAGACGGTTGAACCATGGGATGAGACTTAGGTGGGATGATCGGACGGTGGATCTAGCTTCGTATGGTGCGTGTGATTCACGTAAGGTTGTGTTGCGTGAGGTCAAAGATTGACGATGATGGATTTGATAATTGAGAGAGAGAACATGATTGGGAAAATATGGCTCCACGTCATTATTCAATGTGTATAAAAATATTTAAAGGAATATAAATTCTTTATTTCCTTGGGAAAATGTTTTTTTCTCCAAACTTTGCAAACTAATGTTCATAACAGAATCTCCAAAATAAAGTTTAGAAAAGCTTAAAATTCCAACAAGAGTAATCATAATCTTCTTCTTCGTCTTGAGGTCAGTCATCTTCATTATCTACAAGGTTTTAGCACCAACCAAAGTTTGGAATTCTTGGGTTAAGAATCATAGAACCGTTGTGCGTCCCGCAACCGATTTTCGTGTTCGAACCCGGTGAGATGCTTGGTGAACTTGGCATAGGTAGAGCAACCAAATTCGCACAGTGAGCAAGACCAGAGAGGTTTTGCCGTCTCCTCAAATGTCTGGTTCTTTGTCTCCGCGGAAGTTTTCTCCTCAAGTGTCTGGTTCTTTCTCTCCACAGGAGACTCTTTCAGCAAGTTCTTCCATAGCCACTTTTCCTCAGAAGAATTGTCACAACTTGGATACGCGCGGATAATAGTGTATGTTAAGCAGCCTTCAATATCTTGAAGATGTTTATGAAACGACAACTCAGCATTGGATATCAGCATCATATAGCCCGGAGGTGGATGATCAATTCTCCACGAATTCAAAGCATGAAACATCTGTTTTGTGCCCAAGTCGTGGTGTACCATAAAGACACCAGTGGAAGAGATGGCTATTTTGTGTCGACGAGAGATGTTTTTCATGTTGCCCATGGCATAGATGGTGACAGGACCAGGACCAAAGGACTTGTTTAACGCAAATTCTATACTCAGGCGGACACAACTAGGATCATAACCATGGGGAACAGGACAGCCATCAATGTCCCACCACACCACCGTCGAGCCACGCGGATGTGCATGTTCCAAACCATTGAGATGTTGGTCGAAAGAACTGAGTTTAGAGCAACCAAAATAGCATAGTGTGCAAAACCAAGGAGGTTCACTCGTTTCATCCCACTTTTCGTCAAGTACATGGCTGTTTCTCTCCACATGAATTTCTTTAACTAGTAAGTTTTCCCATAACCATTCTTGAGAAGAATTGTGACATGGGTACGCGCCAATAAACGAGTATCCACGATTTTCCCAAAAGTAACATATAAGATTATGAAACCGCACACCACAGGTAATGAGTATCAACCGAGCCGGAGGTGGATGATAACGTGCCCACTCATGAAAAGCTTTAAAAATGTCATTTAAGCCTAATTCGATGTGTCTAACAAGAATGCCAGAGGCAGAGATGGCTTCCTTGTGGTCAATTTGTCGTCTTGTATTACCCATGGCATAGATAGTGATAGGACCAGGACCAAATGTCTTGTTCAATGCTGATTCTATACTCGTACGGACACAACGAGGGTCATAACCACAGGGAACTGGACACTTGTCCAAGTCCCCCACACCACCGTTGTGACACCTGACTCAATTACTTAGCCGAGACGGCAAGTCATGAAAACAACTTATCAATTCTAACGGATATTTTTATAAAATCCAATACTTTATTCCATAACTCAAGTCTTAAACCATTCCACATTAACCATAATTCCAACTTAATAAAACTTTGATGTGAAAACTAATGTAAAAAAAAAATACTAAGTAAATTATTTTAAAAATCCAAACATAAATCCCGTTAAAACCAGCACTCGAACAACATCCACCTTGAGCTACTATTTTGTAAAATCGGTATCACCTGAGAGCAGAGAAGAAAGAGGGATAACTAATTCAGAGAAAAAATTACTCAGTGAGGTTGTTACCCACAACAACTCTAATACTTGAAAAAAATAAGCAATCAAACACATTAAACCAGAAATAGAACATGCATCACCCAACTTATTACTAACAACATAACATTCATACCTAGTATTTCTACACCATAATCTCTTTTACTTATACATTATCTCATACTTAAATATTTCACTTTTTACATTTTTTACATTTTTTTTTAAAATTAACAGCGGAGCCAACCTTTTTTCGCGTTTTGGGTCTGTCCTAGCCCTCTAAAGCCTAGTGGACTACAACAAGCTTACATACGCGATCGTTCGTAGTCCAACATGCAAAGTTCTGCAACGGGGTTACGTACACGATCGTTCGCAGAACTATCCTATACTCTAATAATCTCAAACAATACTTTTTTAATTTTTAACTTCTTTTAATTACCAAACAATTTCCACACGTCAAACAATCCTTACTAACAATCAACAAGCATCAAACATTCCTAGACTTAACATATATAACCAACAACATCACATTCCATCCCTAAACTAAAATGTAAGAATATTAGCTAGTATTAAGGTAATCTAGCAACACCCTCACCTTAGCTTTTTGGATGACCAAATACAGAGGAGTGAATCTAGAAGGATGTGAATTTGCGTTCTGGGTGGTTGGCGTCTGGAAAAGCGATTCAAGTAAAAAATAGTGTTTCTGGATTTTGATAGAATAAATGTTTCTTGACCAGAAAGAAACATTAATAACTCACCGGATTTAGATCGGATTGGAAAACCGGAACTTGATTTGAAATCTTTGTAACGTCACCTTTCCAACGATACCAAAACCGTGTTCTAATTCGTTCTATAACAGCGTACACCTTCCTCCAAAGTTAGCCCTGTGAAACCGGAGAACAGATTTTGGTCAGACATCATGGGTAAACTTAAATCGCAGATTGCGGATTCATTTTACCTCAGAACCGAAATCTGTAAACAGCCACTGAATCTACGAAGAATCCTCTATCAAACGGTATTAGATCGTCGCCTAACTCCTCACGGTTCACCGGCAAATCACCCCGCAAGTGCTCTGGTCGGATATGAGAATAAGAATTCCATATTTCGACCAAAAAAAAAGAATAAGAATTCCAGATTCAGAAAACAGTAATTTTTCCTGATATTCAAATACGATTTGCGAGCAGACCATACCTCGTAATTCGAATTCGAAAGAAACTACAGAAACTAGAATCCGTGATCTTTCCAGAGGTACTAAGATCACTATCTAGGTCCTTTTGTGTTGCTGGGAATCCGGCCTTTAAACTACCTACTCAGAACTGATATGAATTCGTCTTAGATCGTGGTTTTAATTCGTGACTCTTTATATGAAGTCAAAGAGATAATAGGTTAGAGTTTCATTTAGCACTTGGGCCACACGAAACGAACTTTTAGGGTTTGAAGATTTTATGAGATTGTGCCACGACAGCCGTCGTGATAGGCTGTGGTGGTGATGATGTTGGTCTTACACGATAATCAGAATCAACAATTCGCCACAGCATTGGCGGCGGTGGTCTTACAGGAAAATCAGAATCACCTATAAATCCTCCTCTTCCTCCACCAGCTCCAACAATTCGCCGCGTATCTTCAACTCCGTTATGACCCATCGGTGGAAAGTCACCATGCAAGTCAAAACACATAGGGCGAATTCCACCGAGGAAGATTGGGTAGTTATTGGAGTCCAACTAAATACTTGTTTTATTTAAGGGTTATTATTATTTTCGAAATAGACAAAGGCCCAGTCCAACTTGATTTTTTCAAAAGAGTACTCTGTTTTATTTAAGGGTTATTATTATTTCTGTGAAATTTTTATCAACTCTGGTCAATTAATTCTGTTGTTGTGTTATTCTGCTTCAGAATCTTGTGTTCTGTTTGGTTTTAGGACTATATATTCAAATTTCAGTCTTGTATGTCAAGAATAATGAGTCGGTTTTATATCACCACACTGACCGAAGATAGTACTTGAGGCCGGCTCTGCATTTATAACTTGGCAGGCAATAATACCGAGGCTTGCTCGCTCTTGCTCTTGCCGTTTGGGGAGATCAGAAGTAAGGTTAACTTGTTCATGGTTTTACCTCCACGTCTATTTTTATATTTACTTGATGTATCAAATCATCCGCTAATTAAGTCTTTGACTTGTAAATGCAGTTTAGAGAATCCCCGAACAAGCAATTCCACTGGTTCATCGAGTAGTATGATGTGAGAGATGCAGAAAGTCAGAGACAGCCCTGAAAGCATTTGATAGAAGTGAGATAGATGGAAAATTTAGAAAGCTCAAAAGTAGCTTTACAAATAGATAGATGTGCTCGGTTCGATATCATGACATTGTCCATTCTTCTTACGTTCAAGTTCATTGTGTGTTTTACCAATATGTTGTTGAATTGCCCTTGCTTCTGTTTCCTCTTCTGTGAAAATAAAATGATCAAGATCACAACAAGCAAAAAAGATTATCAAAAATATTATAGGCAAAGACTCATTATGCTAAATCATTTTTGATTTTTTTTTGGTAAAAAAAATTGTAAATTTCAAAACATATTAATAAATGAGTTTTGTCGAATGAGAAATTAAAAATTTAGCTTTTACAAATTGTAGATACATATTTGTTTGAGTTTTGAGATGATACTTTTACATATCTGAAAAAAAATCAGTATTGAAAATAATGACAACATAAATGAAATTTCAGGGGAAAAAAAGTTTTTAATTGTATTTCTTCTGTTTCAGTTTAGATATAATTCAAAAATTGATTTATTTTTTCGTGTTATAGTAATTATGATTTATGAAGGGCGTTATATAATGGGTTTCAGCCCATTTTAAAATTTAATTACAACGATTTTTTTTTCATACAAATTTTTTCTTTGTAAGAAATTGAAAATATTCGCTTATATTGGATTGGATTTCTGTATGTACGTTCACAATTGACCAAGTCATCGGTTCAAAATAAAGTATTTATAACACAGAATCTATTTTATAGTCATTGTTTTCTAGTCATTGTTTTTATAACACAGATGCATTTTTGGCTGAATAGGTTGGTTCATGCCGTTTAACAAGTGCTACGGTTTTTATAAAAAAAAAAAAAAAAGTGCTACGGTCTCCTATTGAAAGAATAATAAAGTTTGACTTATGGATATGAAAATCAAGCAACTAAAAAAAGAAAGGAAAAAAATTACGAAAGCAAAAAAAAAAAAAAACCTGGATGCAAATACCTTTCCGAAAACTAATACTATAATTAAATCATATTTAAAAATAAAATATATTAATAAGAATAAAAAAAAAAAATACTTAGCACTTGGATTGTGGAAAATAAAATAAAAAAGAGTAAAGGAATCAAAATTATCAACCGAACACAAGGGCTTTTGGAAGGAAAAAAAACCTTTTAAACCCTTTTTTGTGTGTATCAGATTCCGTTGCAAAAGACATTCCGACTCAACACAGCGTCAATGTCTGAGAACGCAACCAACAACATCATCATCATGGAGAACAAGATCTGTAAAGAATCAATCGTGTCTGAATTACAGAAGAAGAAAGTTCATCTCTTTTACTGCTTAGAGTGCGAAGAACTTGCTCGCAACATCGCCTCTGAATCTGATCACATCACTCTTCAATCCATCAACTGGAGGTCCCAAAATTCCCTCCTTTTCTGGGTTCTTCTCTGTTTGAGTTCATGGTTGTTTCTATGAATTTAGGTTTTAGCCAAAAAAATCATATCTTTACTGTGATATTTGGACAAAAACTCTCCCTTTTTGTTGTTCTGCTTCGGAATCTTGTGTTTTGCTTGTGTGTCTGTTTGATTTGATAATTTGATAAGTGTATTTGGTGATTCATAGATTGGATTGAGTATTTGTGTATTGATTTGGTTTATAAATGCTTTTTAGGAGCTTTGCTGATGGATTTCCCAATCTGTTTATCAACAATGCTCATGAGATCCGAGGAGAGCATGTTGCTTTCCTTGCTTCGTTCAGTTCACCTGCGGTTATCTTTGAGCAGATCTCTGTCATTTACTTGCTCCCTCGTTTGTTTGTCGCGTCTTTCACTTTGGTTTTACCTTTCTTCCCTACTGGTTCTTTTGAGAGAATGGAAGAGGAAGGAGATGTTGCTACAGCTTTTACCATGGCTAGGATTGTGTCTAATATCCCTATCTCTCGTGGTGGTCCGACTAGTGTTGTCATCTATGACATTCACGCTCTACAGGTTTATTCCCGAGATTCGATAACTAGTAGTTTCCTCTGACATGCAAGTGTTGTTCCTTTTGGTTTTGCAATATCTCAATCTGTTGTTGTGTTTGCAGGAGAGGTTTTACTTTGCTGATCAGGTTCTTCCTTTGTTTGAGACTGGAATCCCGTTGTTGACGAAACGTCTTCAACTGCTTCCTGAAACTGAGAAAGTTAGTTAATGAAATCATTGTTAGTTATATTCTATTTTTACAGGCAAAACGAAAAAAATGTTACTGATATCATCAACCATTCGTGGTTTTCAATGACTGTTCTTTGTGTTATTGCTCCGTAGGCTAAAGTTTGATTCCTTTTGTTTGCAGGTCATAGTTGCATTTCCAGATGATGGAGCCTGGAAGCGTTTCCACAAGCTGTTGGACCAGTATCCCACGGTTTGTAGCGATCTAAACCGAGTTTTAATCTTCACTATAACAACGTTATGAGCCTGATTATACTCTCAATGTTGGTATCATAGGTGGTGTGCACAAAGGTTCGTGAAGGCGATAAGAGAATAGTCAGGCTGAAGGAAGGAAACCCCGCTGGTTGTCACGTTGTTATTGTCGATGATCTTGTGCAGTCTGGGGGTACACTTATCGAATGCCAGGTATGGAGATCCTCATGAACTACACAATCTCTCTGCATTTTGCATCTACCTTTAGCAATCTTCAATGAGTTCTTAATTAAAAGTGTGAATTTAGTTAGACATTGTCAAGAAAATGGTGGTTTTCACTCGGTCTTAACCGTTTCACCTTTTTTGTGTCACACAGAAAGTATTGGCAGCTCATGGAGCCGCGAAGGTGAGTGCTTATGTAACTCACGGTGTCTTCCCAAAGAGCTCGTGGGAGCGGTTCACCCACAAGAACAATGGTAAGTACCTATCGAAAGCAATCGACTTTGTTAATTGTTTTATACATCTTGTTGAATCTTAAAGCTGAAGTCTCTATTCTTGTTGTTGCTTTGTCTTCAAACTAGGATTAGAAGAAGCCTTTGCGTACTTCTGGATCACGGATTCTTGTCCACAGACGGTTAAAGCCATAGGAAACAAAGCTCCTTTCGAAGTTTTGAGCCTTGCGGGATCCATTGCTGATGCTCTGCAGATTTGAAGTAGTAGAGATCAAAGCATTGGTCTTTGCTAGTCTTGGTGGTTTTGCTTTGGTGTTGTACTCTTAAGAGATGATCAGTTTGTGACAATAAATCATATCTGGACAGATTGTCGAACCTCGTACTACTCTGTTGTTGTTGAATTACGCATTCTCCTCTATTGTACTCCTTAATGGGCATAGCCGCACAATCAGTGGAGCAGTCATGAGACCCATACTTCCCCACAAGACATTTATCATAATTCTTAATCCTGTTTGATTTTTTTTTTTATCGGGTAATTATGTAAGGTAACTAGTTATGATATTAGCTCTGTAATAGGCTCTTTTGATATAAAATCTTAACACTAAAACCAAAAAAATATATAATAATAATAATAAAAAAAATTCTTTTTGTAAGAATCATTATACCTGACACGGCTGAAACGGTAAAGTTGGAGTTGGACAATGAAATTGTTAGTATTATTACCAACAGAAAAATGATTGAGGTTTTTTTTATATCCATTATCATTTGCTTAGTTTTGTTTCTGTTGAGAAGAAAATATGTTTTATAATTTTTTTGATGAAGAGATCCATTTATATGATGTTTTTGTTTTTGTGAGAAAAGTTTTTATTTAATTTCTACCTGATATTTTGTTTTTTTGGTCATAGATGAATCCTCCATGTTTTATTGATATATTAGTTGTGGGGAAAAAATCTTTGACATGTTTATATATATATATCTATATTTGCATGTATTGCATGTACTGCATGATTATTTTTGTTATTTTAGTGTAAATACATACACTATGTAAAGTCAAGTATTTTATTATTTATATATTGGATTGTATGGCATGATTAAATATATCAAAAAGTGTTTTTACATATAATATATAACTTTTGACTAAACACATATGCCGTCTTGTTATTTGGCATTCACAAGTATCAATCACAAGAATTCATTTATGTGGAACACTATAATCCGTGATTTATAATAAAACATACAAATTTGTACTAATTTCCAAAATAAGCATTATAATTTATAAACCAGCATTGGGATACTTTCACATATAGTAGATTTCATATATAAAAAAGGTTTTATTCTCATTAAATTTCACTGTAATTGAGGACCAACAATAGGAAATTCATATTTTTGAAACATGATACTAAAAAAAACGTAATTTTTTTGTTATTTTCTAATTCATCGCTCAAAATCTCCAAGTACTAGCAACGAGATCGATTTCTATGGTAAGATGCAACAACAATCTCCTTTGTTTGCAGACTTTTTAATAACACATTCTCCTCCAATGTACCCCATCTTCTTAAACGCCGGCTCAAATACACAATCAACGAGGCATTCATAACTGTCGTACTTTCCCACAACACATTTATCATGCAAGCATTCTCCATATTTCTTTGCATTACTCACTGCATATAAACAACCCATGTTATTAAGATTATAGTATAAATTCTATATACCATTTCCAAATAATAGACACATACATGTAAATGGCTATTATCCTTTCTATCTTAGAGAAATGTAAAGTGTTCATCAACTAATGTTCTCAAATTTTGTTGGAATTTAATAAATGAATAAAGAAATCTCTTTGTAAGAATCATCATACCTAACATGGCCGAAACGTTGAAGTTGTACAGTGAAATTGTTTGTGTTATTACCAAAAAAGAAATGATTGAAGTTTTTTTTATGTCCATTGTAATTTGCTTAGTTTTATTGTATATGATTATAATGTTCTTGTTTTTGATGAATAACTCTACTTATATGATTTATTATTTTACGAACACGATTTCAATTTAATTACTACCCGATTTTATGTTTTTATTTGGTCATAGATAAATCCTCCATGTTTTAATGATAATCTTGTTTTAGGGGAAAAAAATCTTTGACATATAGTTATATATATATAGTTGTATATTTGCATATATGGCATGATTATTTGTTCTTTCTAGTGTGTGTATACATGCACTATATAAGTCAATGGTTGTTTTTTAATAAAGTCAGTGCTTTCCTTATAGATTTGCTTAGTTTTATTTTTAGTGTGTATACATGAAACGTTTAAACCTCGAACTTTGTTCTTGTTTTTTTTTTTTTCTTGAAACTTACTTTGTTCTTGTTGATTGATCTTTTCGCGATGAACTGTTATTTAATCACTAAGTTTAGCAAAGAAAACATTAAACACGTGTGTCGTCTTGTTATTTGGTATCCACAATTACAAAGATCAATCAAAAGAACGAATGAATGTGGAACAATATATAATCCGTGATTTATAAGAAAATGCAAAATTGTACAAAACTCCAAAATAAGAATTATAAAAGTAGATTTAGTAGACTTTCATATAGCAATTTGCATCTACATAGCAATCTTCGATGAATTCTTAATTAAAAGTGTGAATTTAAAACTGAGAGGCTTTGTTTCAAACTAGTTCAAACATTTCTCGCTGAATTGTGTTAATATTCCAAGTTCAAACAAGTTTTGATACAATATTTTTTTTTAAACCTCGAAATTCGGACCTAGGTCCTAATCTTCGTGGGCATGGAGTCAGCCTTTAGTCTACTTCCTTTGAAAATACTTCTCTTGGACTTGAGCTAGGGACCTTTTCTCCATGTTATGAGAAAGAAACCACTAAACCAAGAGCCACTTAGTATCTTTGTTAGTTATTAATTTGCAGATAATGTTCTATGAAATTTGTTTAGAATTTAGTTTGAAATTGTCAAGAAAATGGCGGTTTCACTTAGTCTTAACCGTTTCACTTTTTTTTGTTTCACGCAGAAAGTATTGGCAGCTCATGGAGCTGCGAAGGTGAGTGCTTATGTAACTCATGGTGATACGATCCCAATCGATGGACCGGAACTTTGATGCGGAGCCGAGGGTTACGGTAGGGTTACGCGGATTACGGTAAGATATAGTAGGGTTACGTGGTTTACGGGGTACGCTAGTTACGGGTTACGCGGGTTACGGGTTACGCGGGTTACACGGGTTACGAAGTACGCGGGTTACGGGTTACGCGGGTTACGTGGATGAAAAGGGATGGAAAGATGATGATGAACGATCGATGATGGAAGATGATATAATCACACAAGTGATGAGAGACTTGAGTGAAGGATAGACTGTCTTCTTCCTCGGATACCCACCGTGAGAAAACAGGATCTTCTCTAGAATCGTTTCTAAGAGAAAGGGTTGTCGGATTCCACCAACGGTAGTGAACACAAGTAGAAAAGAGAGAGTTTGATTTTACTTAATACTTGGTTGAATATTATTGAGGGTGGAGAGCACATATATATAGCCTAAGGAAGGTTACATGCAACTTTCCTAGAAAATAACAAAAGCCTTAAATTATTTGACTCATTAAAAGGAAAACATGCAAAAGACTTTGGAAATATAACTTTGACTCAAAACTCTTATCAAAAACGTGATGGGCTTGAAATGGGCTTGAACTTGGTGAAAAGAAGTCTTGAGTCCATTAAGAAAAAACCACGTAAGATCCAAGAGAAAGGCTAAGTGAAAGATGTAAGCGACCAAGTCTTGCCTCGTTAAAAACCATGTTCGGAAAACTCATTGGGACAAAAACATGGGAAAAAGAGTACAAGACAAGGCGTTTGTCACTTAGACATTCCCTTGATCTTTGTTCTCCTCGGCTTGCATAAGTATCACGATCCGGTTTGCCTCGGCCGATCCTCCATCTTGTGCCTCCTTGAGCATTCGTTGAATGGAATGCATGAGCTCCCTTGCCTTAGACCTCGTGACGGATCCTTGTATTTGCTCCATCGCGCTTGACTTGTCCCAAACCTCGCGGTTGCCGATCCGGATCACATCACATGGTGTCTTCCCAAAGAGCTCGTGGGAGCGTTTCACCCACAAGAACAATGGTAAGTACCTGTTAAAAGCAATCAACATTGTTAATTGTTTTATACATCTTTGTTGAACAATGATAAATGTGTTGTGGGAAATTACGACAGTTATGAATGCCTCGTTAATTGTGTATTTGAGCCGGCGTTTAAGATGGGGTACATTGGAGGAGAATGCGTTATTAAAAAATCTCCAAACAAAGGAGATTGTTGTTGCGTCTTACCATATAAATCGATCTTGTTGCTAGTACTTGGAGATTTTGAGCCATTTTTTACGTTTTCTTAGTATCATGTTTCAAAAATATGAATTTCCTATTGTTGGTCCTCAATAATAGTGAATTTCAATGAGAATAAAACGTATTTTTTTTTATTAAATCTACTATATGAAAGTCTCCCAATACTGGTTTTTTTTTTTTTTGAACAAAATCCCAATACTGGTTTATAATGCTTATTTTGGAGTTGAGTACAATTTTGAATGTTTTCCTATAAATCACGAAGTATAGTGTTCCACGTAAATGGGTTCTTGTGATTGATACTGAATACAAAATAATAAGACGGCACATGTGTTTAGTTAAAAATTACATATTATGTGAAAAAACACTTTTATATATTTAATCATGCCATACATAAAATATAATATATATATATATATATATTTGTATATTTTCATCTATGATTATTTGTTATTTTTAGTGTGAATATAAGGATATACACTATACAAAGTCAAAAATATAGATAATCAAAAATCGATCATCTGATTAACACTTGACACATGTTATAATTTAGTGAGTTATAATTTTGCATATGTATCGCACTCTCATCGCGTGCATCATCCTTTATATAATAAGATTTGCATATATGGCATGATTATTTGCTCTTTCTAGTATACATGCACGTTATAAGTCAATGATTTTTGTATTGATTTGCTTAGTTTTATTTATAGTGAGTATACATGAAACGTTTAAACCTCGTCCTATGTTCTTGTTGATTGATCTTTTCGCGATGAACTGTTATTTAGTCGTTAAGTTTAGCAAACAAAAAGACATTAAACACGTGTGTCGTCTTGTTATTTGGTATTCCAATCACAAAGATCAATAAAAAAACCCATTAAGTTCCATAGAAATAAAAGTTCAAGGTTCTTAAATTTTGGAACACTATATAATCCGTGATTTATAAAAAACAAAACTCCAAAATAAGAATTGCTTATAGAGTACATTTGGGAGACTTTCATAGTAGTAAATTTTATGATAACAATAGGTTTTATTTTCATTGAATTCCACTATAATTGAGGGCCAACAATAAGAAGTTCATATTTTGAAACATAATACTAAATAACAAAACAGAATTCATCGGTCGTAGTCTTCAATTACTAGAAAGAAGGATCGATTTCTATGGTAAGATGCAACAACAATCTCTTCTGGTTCCAGATATTCTAACACATTCTCCTGCAATGTACCCCTTCTTCTCAAACTCCCGTCCACTTACACAATCAGTGAGACATTCATAACTGTCGTACTTATGTAGCACACATTTATTCGGTATGCATTCTCCATATTTATTTGCCTTACTCTCTGCATATAAAAAACTCAAGTTATTAAGATTATATAATTCTATGTACTATTTTCGAATAACATACATGTAAATGGGTATTACCGATTCTATATTAAAGAAATGTAAAGTTTTCAATTATTATGTTCAAAGATAATTCAAAAATAACAAAATAATAAAAGAAATCTCTTTGTAAGAATCACCATACCTGACACGGCCGAAACGTTAAGATTGAAAGATGAAATAGCTAATGTTATTACCAAGAAAAAAATGATTGAGGTTTTCTTGATATCCATTGTAATTTGTTTAGTTTTATTTTGAGAAGAGAAGATGTTTTATAATGTTATATTGTTGTGATGAAGAGCTCTATTTATATGGTAGTTTTGTCGATAATTTTTTTTAATTTAGTTACCACCCGAATTTTATTTTTATTTTGGTCATAGATGAATCTTCCATCTATTACAAATAATGTTTTTTGGGGGAAAAAATCTTTTGTCACATAATTATGTATATCTGCATGTATGGCATGATTAGTTGTCATTTTTAATGGAGATACACAATATAAAATCAAAGATTTTTTTTATATTGATATATTTTGCATGTATGGCAAGATTAGTTGTCATTTTTAATGTGGATACATGAAAATACACCGTATAAAGTCAAAGATTTTTTCTTATTAAATAAATGGTGGGAGGTGATTATCTCCCATCCCCTTACCAAAAAAAAAAAAAGTCAAAAGATTTATATATTTTTACATTGGCATGTATGGCTCAAAAAACAAAATTAGATCTTGCTAATTTTATGTAATTTGCTCAAAAAGATTATGTAATTCTTACTAATATTTTCAAATATCTCCATATATCTTGTTAATAATAATAAATAAATAATAAGAATAAGCGTACCAAAAAAAAGTTTCTGTAGTGACAAAGTTTCGAATCCGGCCAACAGTTGTGGGCTTCCTTAGTCACATCGCTGATCCGGGTTGTACATATTCTCTCTTTTATATTTAGTGTGTTAGATCTATATTTCCGTTTTATCGGATCGGCTTTCCGGTAAATCCGGTATATTTTCCGGTGGTGTCCGGTGTATATAATTTTATATATTTTCATGAATTTTCATCAATAAAATTGTATAGTAGCAAATCTAATGATATTACTAATGATGAAATATTTTATTTATTCCAACAAGAAAAGTGTTCAGTTCTCTTGTTTTAATATACTGTTTTAGACAACAAATAAAAACTTTATACATGTGAGCAAACTTATATATTGTAATTTTTTAAAAATTTAGTAAGCTTACTAATAAGTTCATAATACTTGTTCACCTACCTACTGTTATCTTTTGATATATCAACAATTTACAATTATAATGAAACTTAAAAGCGAAAATCGAAATTAAAAAAAGTCTACTAAAATGAAAATTCTTTAAGGTTATGAGTTTATGAAATAAGAATATTATTTATGGATTTTCTATTAAGAAAATAAATGAAAGTGTTAATGTGGCGTATAAATATTGAATATTTTAAATCCTATGTCCATATACCATTGTATTTTACATATGAGCAAGCTTATACATTGTAATATTATAAAATTTAGTAAGATTACTAATAAGT
Source organism: Arabis hirsuta (assembly GCA_964056655.1). NCBI lineage: Eukaryota > Viridiplantae > Streptophyta > Magnoliopsida > Brassicales > Brassicaceae > Arabis > Arabis hirsuta. The sequence continues at coordinate 49,712,742 of OZ053298.1, forward strand.
TCATAATACTTGTTCACCTACTTACTGTTATCTTTTGACATATCAACAATTTACAATTGTAATGAAACTTAAAAGCGAAAATCGAAATTAAAAAAATCCACTAAAATGAAAATTCTCTAAAGTTATGAGTTTATAAAATAAGAATAATAAGAATATTAAAGTTATAAGAATAATAAGAATATTATTTATGGATTTCTTATTAAGAAAATAAATGAAAATGTTAATGTGGCATATAAATATTGAATGTTTTAAATCCTATGTTCATATACCATTGTATTTTACTTTATTTTAATTAAAAAAAGAACAAAAGTTTTGGTAATTGGTCAATTATAGTTTTTTTTTTTTGATTAAGATCTTGAAATTAAAAAAAAGTTCTAATCTATAGTATCTAAAATTGAAAAAGGAAATCAAATCCACAAAAACAGAAATTACTTATGAGTTTATGAAAGAAAGAAATTATGTATGAATTTCTTATTAACAACAAAGAGAAAATTAACTTAATTCTAAAATCTTACATGAAACAACACTATTGGTTGATTTATATTAGTTTACATGACAGTCAAATATACACTGTCATTGCACTACAAGTATAATCAATTTTCTCAGAGTACTCTTGTTTAGATCAATCAAAATAATCAATAACATAATAGTCATCTTATATCATTCACTCCTAACAATTTAATTGTAGATATTTTGTAAGAACATATTCTTCGTTCTTTAGTCGATGTCCTCCACTATCAAGCTTGTAGACCAATAAATTTGAATTTTAATAGCATAATCGTGTTGTAGATAACACTCTCTATATATCATAGCATCTTCATATCTCTTGAGAATGAACTTATTTTTGTAAGTATGTTTTCCAAGTATCAAGACGTGCTTCAAAGCATTAAAGCTGAAACAATTCATAAATTCATATTCGATCCACCTGGCTTGGATTAAAGCAAGACCAACGTGCGATCCAATAACAAAGTATAGGTCCAATACCTAGACGACGAAGAATCAAAACTTATCCATGTAAAAATCCAGCATAGTCTCTAACAAATAAGTATTATAATCGATAACTTCACCAAAATTTCAAATCTCCAAAACCTAATAATTTCATCTATGTTCAATTAAGATCAAAATCTATGCAAGTTCAAAAGCTGCTAGGTTCTACTAAGATCAAAGCTTTGGCAGATTCTCATATTTATAGAGTATTATACATTTCTTTTTATCATTCTTTTCACATTTATAAGTTTTTGGCAATTGTAATAAATTTTACCAAATTATATATGTTCCTTTATTTCATATATATATATATATGTTTTGCAATATTTACTTTTTTAATTTGTTTTTACAAAAAAATGTATAATTGAAAAAATAGAAAACTTATTAACTATTTCATTTCGTTTTTCATTTCCCAAAATGCATATAATATCTTAAAATTAAATGGAAAAGATTATAATTTTTTTTTCCTAAACGAATTTAAAGAAAATGAAAATATTTTATTAACAATAAAATTAAAATTAACTTAATTCTAAATGTTAAAAATAAAAAGTACAAAACGAATTTATAAAAAATGATTTTTTAGTTTTATAATTAAAACTATTAGTACCTTCAAACTAAGAAAATTTTCTAATATATAGTATATAAAAATTAAATAAGAAAATCAAAAGTAACAAATTCAAAAAAAAAAAAAATTACTTGAAGTTATAAAATCATGAAATAAAAAAATTATGTCTTAATTTTTTATTAACAACAAAAAGAAAAATTAACTTAATTCTAAATGTTTACATGAAATTTTATTATTAGTTTATTAAAATTCTAGGTAGACGGTTTTGGAGTTTATAGTATCAATTTTTATATAGTATAGATAGACGTCAAAAATAATAAGAATAAATCAATAAACATGTGTGGTCTTGTTGTTCATCATCTTGGCGATCATTCCCACACGGGTGTGTGTAATCTCTCAGAAAAAAGGATAAGTGTAATCTCCCGAAAAAGGATAAGTTTTTTCCCACATAAATGTCCCACCTTTAAAACCCGATCGACAAAAATTTGGCGGGTAAAAATGTCTCCGACGATCCTGTCTTATTCCGGTGTGACGGTGCCGGCGATTCCGTCAACGGCTTCCTTCTCCTGCAAGTCTTATCTCCGATTAATTGACACACAATGTAGCACGATGCGAGAACTCAAACAAATCCACGCGAATCTCATCAAAACCGGTTTAATCTCCGATACGATCGCCGCGAGTCGCGTCCTCGCTTTCTCCTCCTCGTCGGACATGGATTACGCTTATTTGGTATTTACAAGGATCAATCACAAGAACCCATTTGTGTGGAACACTATAATCCGAGGTTTCTCAAGGAGCTGGTTTCCAGAGATGGCGATTTCGATTTTCATTGATATGTTGTGTTCTTCGTCTTTGAATCCGCAGAGATTGACTTATCCTTCGGTGTTCAAGGCTTATGCTAGTCTTGAGCTAGCTCGTGATGGGAAGCAATTGCACGGGAGGGTTATTAAAGAGGGGCTTGAAGACGACTCTTTTATACGGAACACGATTTTGCATATGTACGTGACTTGTGGGTGTTTTGTTGAAGCTTGGAGAGTTTTTGTGAGGATGACGGATTTTGATGTTGTTGCTTGGAATTCGATGATCATGGGTCTTTCTAGATTTGGGTTGATTGATGAAGCACAGAAACTGTTTGATGAAATGCCGCAGAGGAGTGAGGTTTCGTGGAATTTGATGATTAGTGGTTTTGTGAGGAATGGTAGATTTAAGGATGCGTTGGAGATGTTTCGACAGATGCAGGAAGGAAATGTGAAACCTGTTGGATTTACAATGGTGAGTCTGTTGAATGCGTGTGCGTACCTTGGAGCAAGCGAACAAGGGAGATGGATACATGAATATATAGTGAAGAATAGATTTGGATTGAATAGTATTACAGCACTTATAGATATGTACTGCAAGTGCGGGTGCATCAAGGAAGGTTTAACGGTATTTGAGAGTGCTCCTAAGAAGCAGTTATCGTGTTGGAACTCGATGATTCTTGGTCTAGCTAATAATGGATATGAGGAAAGAGCCATGGATTTGTTCTCGGATTTGGAGAGTTCTGGTTTGGAGCCAGATTCGGTCAGCTTCATCGGTGTTTTAACAGCCTGTGCTCACTCAGGAAAAGTACATAAAGCTGGTGACTTTTTTAGATTGATGAGAGAAAAGTATTTGATTGAACCATCAATAAAACACTACACTTGCATGGTTAATGTGCTGGGTGGAGTGGGGCTCTTAGAAGAAGCAGAAGCAATTATAAAGAACATGCCGGTGGAAGAAGACGCTATTATATGGAGTTCTTTGCTTTCTGCTTGCTGGAAAAATGGTAATGTTGAGATAGCTGAACGCGCAGCAAAATGTTTGAAGAAGCTGGATCCAGATGAAACTTGTGGTTATGTGCTCATGGCTAATGCTTATTCATCTTATGGCTTGTACGAAGAGGCGGTTGAGCAGAGGCTTTTGATGAAGGAAAGACAAATGGAGAAGGAAACTGGGTGCAGTTCGATTGAAGTGGATTTTGAAGTTCATGAGTTTGTGTCTTCCGGGAAAAGACATCCTAAATCCCCTGAGATATACAGTTTACTAGGTGTTTTAAAATGGGATGTCTCTGCACTAAAATCAGAAGTTGGCTACTGCTCACTTATTTAACAGAGAAATAAGCGGTCTTAAAGTTCTGAGGATGTAGCCAAAGACTATCATTTACGTATTATACTGATTTATCAGATTGTGAATTAGTCAAAGTACATATATAAATGATTTATTCTTTAAAAAGCACACCCTGATGTGATAGCCATATTCTGCAGGTTTCTTCTAGGCCCTCTCTATCAGCTTTCTGTTGCTCTGTTTCATGCTATCTGAGCAGCAACGTAAGCCATGTATGAGAATCCAAGACCCCACAAGAAGCTTCCTTGGTTTGGAGTTGCCGTTCTTGTTACTGAAGAAGTCTGTGGAAATGGACCAGTGCTGAAATTGAATTATCTGATTATCTACTGTGTTTCTCTTTGATAAGGTTAAGGAAAAATGAAAAGAAATGGATCTTGTGCTCACCTGTTAGATTGGAACTTACACGTCGGAGTGCCTGCAACCAAAGTTCAAAGATATAAGAGAAAGATGAACAATCACAAATCGAAGATGCTAGTGAAAAAATCAGTTCTAACGTGTAGACACTGTCACAGTGGAACTCTAATGGTTTTGATCAGAGGTGGGTTTTAATTTTTCAAATGTGAAGTGTTTGGAATTACTTGGGTCCTGAATTGTAAGCTTAGCAGCGCCATTGAAAACACAATTTCCTGGTATAGGATTCCTCTGGTAATAGTCATTGAAGGCATAAGAAGCTTGGGTTCTGTAATAGTTGAGGTCTTGACAATGGCGGCCCGTGTTCATCGGTGAGCAATCAGCACCATTGTAACAAGCCCAATGGAGTTCCCATCTTACTCTCCTCCAGGTAGCTTTGGGATTCTGCACGCACCAGAGTGAGTATGTAGGTATGATGCTTGTGTTCTGCTGTGTAGGAAGTCTACTAGTCACTTGTGCTGTTGCTGCTACTGAAATAAGCGTAAGGAGGATCATTAACATCTTCGCCTTCATTTTTTGAGAAAATCTTGCTTTTTGGTATAGAAAAAAAAGAAATGGAGAAAGTTGTGATGAAAATATTTGATGAAGTTGCTGGCTATTGTCAATCTTGAACATTTGCATGTATATATATATCATTGGTTGCAGACGTAGTTAAGGCCTATGCATGTGATATTTATGATAGGCAAGCTCCTATGTCTTACTTTATTTCTAATTAAGGCCATGACATGCTTTGCAGTTTACACTGACCATATATAGCTTGTCCAAAAGGGAAGCGTCCATGAGGGAATCTTTCAAAGAAAACTTGATAGAGAATGTTGATTCGGATATGCACGAATTATGGATCCAAATCCAGAGCAATCGTTTGTGATTCCCTCCACATGTGCTTGAAGGTTAGTTTTATCACTCGTTTTGTTTATGGGTTTGTGGTTTATCTACTAAATTTTCCTTAAGGTGGAAGTAGCAACGTTTCACATATTTTCCTCTTTTCATTGCTTGGTTTAAGTACATTGGCAGATAAGCTTTAGCTTCACCAAACATGTTATTCAACCTAAACAAGTATTGATCTTCAATTCAAGGTAGTTAGATAATGAAATAGGGGAATAAGCGTCGATGTTCATGGCGATAGGCGTACAAAAGTTAATTTTAGTATTGATCTGTGATTCCAAGGTAATTTAGGTAATAAAGCTAAGGTACTTTGATATGATGAAACATGTAGATCAGAGAGTAGTATTAAGGTTTCGACATAGCACGCTGCGCAGGCCCCCAAGAGTAAATATCAGAACCCAAGTTTCCGTTAGTGAGCAGGTTTTGAGGCAATCCATGAATGTCGTCTAAAGGACGAGATCTTCCATTCTGGTAGTACTGATGGTTCTGCATTGAAGCAGCTTCATCGTCATCCATAGGAAGACGATCAAAAACAGCATTCATGAAAGAACCAGCCATGAGAACAACAGGACCAGACGCGATTAGCCCACCAACCACTCCTCCACCAACGACCTGTCCTTGAGGCCCTGCTAAGTAAATGGTCAAACCAGTGATCCCAAGTGGGGCTGGTGGAGGCAAGATTGATCCAAGCAATGAGAGGATCTCGAAACGTCCGTGTAATGTCACAATAGCTCCTGATGAAGCTGGTTGCCTTAAAGTCACATTGGTAACACAACCATTAGCACTTAGTATGGAAAGACCTCTCTGCTTCCTTCTTGCGAAATCCGCTAAAGTCTCGCAAATGTCACAACCTGAGCTTATCTCAACGGCATGGGCTCTGAGGGAATTTGGACTGTCGTGAGTCACAATGATTGGTGGTTTAGGTTTGTTCTTGGAGCCAGCTGGTCTACCTCGTGGCCTCTTAGCCATCTCTCCTTCGATTGATGAAACCGGTTGGACCGCTTTGGGTAATGCTTTCAGGTTATTGTTGTTGTTGTTATTGCCTCTCTCTGTTGCTTCATGGTTGTTTCGCATTGGTACTGGCTTAGATCCTACAGAGGTTGGAGTTAGAGCTGTTCCTCCAGCCATTGTTATAAAATGTTATATATTTTCAAAACTGAAAGATTCAGAAATTTTGTGAGGAGTTTATGGGTTTAAGTAAGGTGATTTTGGTGAATTATTATATGGTAGAGACACCAAAAGAATGATTGTGAAGAGTAGGAGATGATTAAGTTGTCACCAAAATTGTGATTAATAATTAACAAATTATTTTGCTAAATCAAGTTTTTGGCAGCCTACTTCTCAACAGATGATTCATGACAATTGTCTTCTTATTCATAATAATGTATAAAAAAAATCTTGTAGCTATATTACATCCAAATCATATGATTTTGAAACAAAATCTTAATATTAAATACTGCTTGAGAAGAGAAGTTAGAGAAGCAATACAAAAATTAGTCATTTCTCTGATTACAAAATTGGAAGAAAATATGAGATTCTACTAATTTGGGCCCGTGACAGACAAAAAGGCCCGATAAGGCCCAAATGTTTTACACACGTGTATATGTTTACACTCGTGTCTTTTTGTTCTTCTTTCTCCCTTACTCGTCTCTGTAACTGAGACACAAATCCTTCACCTTTGTTGCGTTTTCTTCAATTCTCGCAAGATATAAAGAGGTAATTCCTTCAATTTCAGCTTTCTAATTGTTAATTTCACTGAAATCTGCAACTTTGTGAATACCCATTTCCTCGATTTTCTGGTTTCTGTTTAAAGTTTGGGCTTTTATTGAGTATTTTTGAGCTGTGAACAGATAATTCCAATGGAGGAACAGAGAGAGAAAGAAAGTGAGTTTGTTGGTGATGAGCCCATGGTGGAAGCTATTAAGGGACTAGCTTTATCTTCTAAAATTGAAACCCTAGATGGTGAGGTTGCCAAAACGGTAGAGTTTTTACTTGAGAAGACAGTTAGCTCTGATGATGTTGTGGTGAAGCCAGTAGATGAGAGAGTCAGTGAGACTGTTAAATTACTTGAGGTTGAAACGAATGATGAGACAGCTAAGAGTCAATATGGTGAAAGTGCAGGAAACGAACTTGAAAATTCGATGAAAAGAGGAGCAAACATGAAACCTATCCCAAGTGATCTCATCATGGAGATATTCTCGAGATTGCCAGTGAAGTCAGTTGGTAGGTTTCGTAGCTTGTCGAAGCTTTGGTGTTCTATACTTAGCAGTCCGGATTTCATCAAGACCAGGTCTTGTGCTCGTCCACGGCTCTTATTTGCGGTTGAACGAAAAGGTGTGTGGAGCTTCTTCTCGTCTCCTCAGTCACCGTCGTCGTCTCTTGTAGTTGATGCCGATTTTCATACCACATTCTCTGAAGACGTAAGCCGATTCACTTGTAGTTATGCTTTTGGCTTGTTCTATTTCCGTGATCTGTGGAATCCAAGTGTTGGTACATTCTATGTGGTGTGTAACCCTGTCACGGGTCAGTATGTGACTTTGCCTGACTTGAGCATGTACAGAAACTCGAGAGGCTTTTTAGGGTTTGATCCGATTCGAAAGCAGTTCAAGGTATTGGCTGAAGGTAATCCGTATTGTAGAGATCGGGAACCTCATGAAATTCTGACATTGGGAACTGGAGAACTCAGTTGGAGGAAGAAGAAGATCGATTGTCCCAAATACGATCATTCTTTGTGTGAAGGGATATGCATTGATGGGGTTTTGTACTACTTAGTAGTCAACATTCGTGATTTGCCCAATGCTCTTGTTTGCTTCGATTTGAGGTCTGAGACATTCTTCAAGCTTGTTGTTGCAGAATGCTTTAATGATCGAAAGACGACAAAATTGATCAACTATAAAGGCAAGTTAGGTGGGATTGAGTGCAACTATGGTGAAACGGGTGGAAAGTATACTCTTGAGCTGCGTCTTTGCGTGCTAGAGGATGTCGAGAGACATGAATGGTCGACGCATGTGTACACTGTACCGGAGAACAAACTGATTGATGATGATCCTTCCAATGTTTCCGTCGCTGGAGTGATTGCTGCTACAGGTGAGATTGTTCTCGCTATGGACTACACTTGCAAGCCGTACTACGTTTTCTACTTCAACCCCGAAAGAAACACTCTCGGAAGTGTCGAAATCCAAGGCTTTGGAGCTGATTTTGAAGCACTAGAGTATCGTGGTAGAGTTTCTGCTTTTGTAGATCATGTAGAGCACATTGATGTTGAAGATTTTAAGCATTCTCGAGTCAAGCATCAGTGCACCACCTGTGAAGCACATTTAGAGCATATGGACAATAATCATTCAAAGCAAGTCGACTCAAACATGTTTGCTAATCAAGTCAAGCATCACTGCTCCAACTGTGAAGAACAAGACAAGAGATAGAGATAGAGAGACAGTGAGCTTTGACTTAACGATCGATTCATAAAAACCTAAAATCGTTTTTTTTTTTTTTGTATTAAGAATCTAATTATCTCCAAGAAGAGAAGAAAATAGGAGTATATGTTTTCATAAATTCACACGTGCGCATAGGTATACACACGTGTCTGTTTGTCCCCGAGACTCTCTTAAGGTCAATTCAATTTCTATCTTCGAATCGGTTGCGAAATTTTCCCGAGAAAATCTGGAGATTTTGATTCTTCGTCTTCGTATTTCGATTGATTCGAGTAATGTTCCTTCTTCGTTTCCCTCTCTTAACTTGTTTTTGATTCTGAGAGATTTTCTTCTGTTTTTGATTCAGAAACGAGATGATTGGAATATGAATCAAAGCCTGTGATTAAGCGAATATGAATACGAATCACAACGGAAATTCTTCAGGTTATCATAATCTCTGGACGAATGGTCTGATTTGTGGTTTCGAATTTTGTCCAAGTCGTCGTAAGATAAACAAATACAACACAATTGTTCATCAATCTGGAAATCGAGTAGATTCACCAGAGAATTTCCCCCAAATGTATGATTCTTGCTTACTAACTTACGAATTTTGCTTAATGAGCTTTTCTTGAAGAGTCTTAAACCAATAGTGAACAGTGTTGTGTGTAATAGCAAGAAACAAGAATGTAAATCTGGAGAAGAAGAAGACTCGAGGAGTTTTTGGCGACTAATTGGATGGGATAGGATCTCTGAGCTTGTTAAGACTGTGGAAGTTGATAGTGATTGGGCATTGCAAAACATAGCTATAGATGAAGATGAAGCGACGGTTGCTGAGCTTGCTGCTCCTTACTGGGAACGACCACTTGCTGGTCCAACATGGTGGTGTCATGTAGACGCTAGTCATCGAGGTATTGTCTCGTGGTTGCGTGATGCTAAGTGGTTACATCCGGCTATAAGTGTTGCTCTGAGGGATGAAAGCAAACTGATAAGTGAACGAATGAAACATATTTTCTATGAGGTAAAAAATCTGAGTATGTTTACTTTTTGTAATGTGGATTTTTTGCTCCTGGTTCTTTAGTTGTATGTATGTTTGAATAGGTTCCTGTTAGAGTTGCTGGTGGATTGTTGTTTGAGTTGTTGGGACAATCAGCTGGTGATCCTTTTATCGAAGAAGATGACATACCCATCGTCTTAAGATCATGGCATGCGCAGAATTTTGTAGTGACTGCATTGCACGTTAAAGGCTTTGCCTCGAACATTAGTGTGTTAGGTATTACAGAAGTCCAGGTCTGTTCTTCTCATCTGAATCATTTTGTCTTCTGGAGGTTCTTTCAGGTCTTTTTCTTTTTAAGCTGATGCACTTTTTCTTACTAGGAAATGCTTATTGCTGGTGGAGCTTGCATTCCGAGAACCGTTCATGAACTAATAGCACATCTTGCATGCCGCCTTGCACGCTGGGATGATAGGTATTTGCCTTCTCATGCAAGTTTAAAAGGTGACATGGAACATATATCCTCTAGTGTTTCCGCGTAATGAGAGGAAAGATGCAAGCTGCATATATCTCTTTAGGAAGATATATGAACCTTTTTCATCCTGTGGATTTAATGCTATGATCGTTGATAGTTTGTATCCATATCTTTAATGTAGGCTATTCCGGAAGTATATATTTGGTGCGGCCGATGAAGTTGAGTTGATGTTTATGAACAAGTACTTTAACTGAACCTATTCTTTATCTTACGTCCATTGCTTAACCACTCCTCCTTAAGCCTGATGGAGCGTGGAAATTTTGTTTTTTTCTTGAAATCAGGAGAATGTACGAGGATCTAAATCTATTCACCATTATCTTGAATCAAGAAATCAGAAGGCTTTCGACACAGGTAAAGCTTTCTTTCTTGTTATTTACCATGAACGAGATCACGTAATCTGGTTTACGCTTACTTACGCTTTTCATTTCTTCATATAAGTTCTGATAATACTCTTACAACAACAACTACAACCGTTTCAAAAGAACTTGTTTCTCGACTTGCTCTGTTATGTTCATCATTTCTCTTTGCTACCTTTGTATCAGGTTATACGGGCGAAATGGTCGCTTCACGCTCGAGAAGAGATTGTGTTCGAGCTGCTTCAGCAACTAAAAGGGAATACAACAAAAGACTTGCTGGAAGGAATTAAAAAAAGCACTCGCGATATGATTAATGAACAAGAAGCTGTCCGTGGTCGCTTATTCACTATCCAAGACGTCATGCAAAACACAGTTCGAGCATGGTTACAGGTAGAGTAATATGCTAACACAAGTACAGACCTCTCTAAGTCTTCTTAAATTTTGGTATCTGAACATTTTCGGTTTGATTAGGACCGAAGCCTCACGGTTACACACAACCTCGGAATCTTTGGAGGAGTCGGTATGTTGCTTACAATAGTGACTGGTCTATTTGGAATCAACGTAGATGGCATACCAGGAGCTCAAAATTCTCCACAAGCATTTGCACTTTTCTCAGCCGTTCTCTTCCTCTCGGGTTTGGTGCTAGTGGTCGCGGCTTTGCTCTACCTTGGACTCAAGGAACCAGAGACGGAAAAGAATGTGGAGGTTAGAAAACTAGAGCTTGACGAAATGGTGAAGAAGTTTCAACGAGAAGCTGAATCTCATGCTCAGGTCTGTAAAAAGGATCCTCATAACATAGAACTTGCGGCTAGTAGTAGTGGTAGAATGATAGTCCAAGATCCGAATGGTTACGTTCTCATCGAATGAAAACCAAAGCGGCAAAGAAAGATCGAGTCTTTGAAACACCCGACCAAATCAATCGGGTTTATGTTTGTAAATTGTAACCGTTCAAACATTATTTTAAATCTTTAGAAAATCATGAAAGACATTTTTGGTGGTTATTATTTTTTATGTTTTGAAAGTTGTAATATTACAAGCAACAGATCAACCTGAATGTTTCTCTTTAAGAAATAGTACAGTCATCGATTAGTAATTACAAACTAGATTTTTGATTTGCGTGGATTAGAATATTTTGAAACCAAAATCATAATTTTTTTATAATATATATGAAGAATCAGAAACATGGTATATCTCCTATATATATATATTTTTTTTTTATTTTACAAAAATTAATATGCATGATACTTAAATTGAATGTAAACGTTTTTAATGTAAATCAAATATTTTTGAGATTATGGGTTCTATCAAACTTATTTGATCTGATAAAAATAAAAATATCATGTTAGTATGTAAATCTTCTTAAAAAAAATCCAAGAAATAATAAAAAGTGAAAAATGATGATTTTCGAAATTCAAACATTAATGTTTAATTTGTAAAGTTGTACATTTATAACAAAAACGAAATTTTAATTAGAATAATATGGATACAATTAAATGATATAAACAAAAAATAATTGGATAACCAACTACAAATGTGAAGAGAAATGAAAGAGTCAAACTTTATTGATAATAATCTTTTCCTTAATATCTTTCCATGATGATTTATCTATGGCTTATATAGCCTTATAAGAACAATCTGGATTTCATGAGAACAATCTAGAATCGGAAAAAGCAGTCAATCCTTATCTCTTAAACACCAGCTGTCAAGGGTGAGTCACAGGATAGAGATTGGAGAGGTTCAAACTTGTTTTCGCAACGGATACTACTCTGCTTCGTACAAGCCATCCTCTGGTTTTGGTTTCTTGTCGTTTTCCTCAAAGGTAAGTTGGGCTTGGTTTTGTCTTGTTGGGCCTCGTTGGTCTTTGTTTCATCTTGGCCCAAGTAGACATTGCTCACACTTCCCCGCAAACTTGGAGTGGGAGAAGCGGACACACCGAGTTTGGACCGAAGATCGAGAAAGGGCCGCCGCGGCAGTGGTTTGGTGAAAATATCGGCGAGCTGATGCGTGGCTGGAATGTGATGTGTCTCAATGTAGCCGAGGGCGACTCGTTCTCTTATGTAGTGGAAGTCTTTGTCGAAGTGTTTGGAGCGACTGTGAAGAGCTGGGTTTGCCGAAAGATAAACCGCAGAGAGGTTGTCACAGCAAATATGAGTTGGCTCGTGTTGTTGGATGCCAAGATCTTTCAACAGAGCTGATAACCAAGTGATTTCGCGGGCAGTGGCAGTCAATGCCCTGTACTCAGCTTCAGTTGAAGAGTGTGATACCGTGGATTGTCGCTTTGCCGACCAAGAAATCAGGTTTGTCCCCAGCAACACACAGAACCCAGTGGTGGAGCGTCTTGTCTCCTTGCACCCTGCATAATCACTGTCGCAGAATGCAGAGAGACTGAGCTTGTCATTCTTCAGAATCGGAAGACCCATGTTGAGTGTGCCTTTGATGTATCGAAGAATTCGCTTAAACAGACCAAAATCTGAGATGGTGGGAGAGTGCATTCGTTGACAGATGAAGTTAACCGCATATTGTATATCTGGTCTTGTAATGGTTAGGTACTGGAGCTTTCCGGCGAGGCTACGAAAGTATGTAGGCTCTTCAAATGGTTGGGAGTTAAGATTCTCCAGTTGTTGAGGCAGAGGAGTTGGCATTGGATTGCAATCCGTCATTCCAGCTTGGTGCAATATGTCTGAGGCATAAGCAGTTTGATGAAGGAAGAGTCCATTGGTGTGAGACTCTATCTCAATTCCCAGGAAGTATTTTGGTTGGCCAAGATCTTTCATAGAAAACCGCTTGTTGAGAGTAAGGAGAAGCTGTTCAAGGAGAGGTTTGTCACTACCGGTGAGGAGAATGTCATCGACATAGAGCAACAGAAGAAGTGTCTTCCCATTCGCATGATACACAAACAGTGATGGATCGGATGTGCTACAAGCAAAGCCGAAATCAAGAAGGTAATTGCTGAAGGTATCAAACCATGCTCTTGGGGCTTGCTTCAGGCCATAGAGAGCTTTGGTGAGCCGACAAATGTGGTGAGGCTTCTCTGGATCAACAAAGCCAGCCGGCTGGTACATAAATACCGGTTCTTTGAGTTCCCCATGTAGAAACGCATTGGAAACATCCAATTGCTTGAGAGACCAGCCTTTTTCAGTTGCAACATCAAGGACGAGGCGGATTGTAGCGGTACGGACAACAAGGCTGAAGGTTTCCAGGTAATCCACCCCTTCCTCTTGATCAAATCCTTTTGCAACAAGACGAGCTTTGAGCTTGTCTAGATCACCATCTGGTTTGAGCTTTGTCCTGAACACCCACTTACTGTCCAGGATATTCATGTCAGGAGTTGCAGGAACAAGAGACCAAGTGTTGAGCATGTGAATCCTTTCCATTTCTTCCATAACCGCTTCATTCCATCCAGGATGTTTCATGGCTGAAACTATAGACTTTGGCTCATTAGTAGTGAATTTAGAGGCAATGAGAGCGTACCGAGGATTTGGTTTGAGGATTCCATCTTTTAGCCTTGTAGTCATGGAATGAGAGTTGGTTGTAGAGGCTGTTGTTGTGTTCATTGATTCCTCTTCTTGGTTAGGTTCCTCTGGAAGATTCATTTCCTCAAGGTCGTGATCAGAACTGCTAGGAGGGTCCTGTGAGTTGGCTGGTTCAGGAGCTGTGGCCGTAGCTGGGTCTGATATTAGAGATTCCATGGCAGCAGCTGTTGCTCTTGAAAGCAGTTGTGGAGCAGGAGAAGATGGGACTGCTACTGGTGATTCAGAGCACTGCCAAGCTTGAAGGATAGGTGTTTGATATGTCGGAATCAGAGACTTATACTTCTCATGGAAGGGGAATTTGTCTTCATCAAAGATGACATGTCTGGATATATAAACTTTTCCTGTTGGAAGGTAGAGACACCGGTAGCCCTTGTATTGATTGTGATATCCGAGGAAGACACATTGAAGGGATTTGGGATCAAACTTATGTTGGACTAGAGGCCGCAGACATGGATAGCAAGCTGATCCAAACACTCTAAGGAATGAATACTCTGGTTTCTGGTGGAGGAGAGCTTCAGAAGGACTGATGTGATTAAGTGTGGCCACAGGCAAGAGATTGATGATGTAGTTAGCCGTGAAGAAGGCTTCAACCCAGAACTTCAAAGGTGTATGGCTGTGGAATAGAGAGTCCAAGCTCAACTAGGTGCATGTGTTTTCTTTCTGTCGTCCCGTTTTGTTGTGGAGTATAAGGGCATGAAATGCGGTGATGTATTCCTTGTTCACTGAAGTGTAGTCTCAATTTGTTGCTTGTAAATTCTCCTCCCCCATCACTCTGAAACTCTTTTATCTTTGTATTGAATTGGTTTTCCATCAACTTTTGAAAATCAATAAAGATCGAAGCAAATTCAGACTTGGCTCGAAGTGGATAAAACCATGAAAAGCGAGAGAAGTCATCAACAAAAACCGCATAATACTTGAACCCTTGGTTTGATACAACAGGTGCAGGACCCCAAAGGTCACAATGAACACGATCTAGGGGTTTTAAACCACGAGAATTGGAATCAAAAAACTGTAATCTACTACTCTTCCCCATTTGGCAAGGCTCACAAATAGGGGTTGTTCTGCTCTTATTCACTTGAATGCTCTTGATGGATTGAAGTTGTTGGAGAATCTTGGGGTTTGAGTGTCCAAGTCGATGATGCCACATTTCTTCACTTGCTGCACATTGACGGTTAGAATATAGAGCCACAAACTCCTAATTCTTCAACACATATAAGCCATCACTTCGTGGACCCTTGGCCACGACTTTCTGAGTGTTTAAATCAATAACGCAGACTTTGTGAGCATCAAAATAAACACCACAAGGGTAATCATCACATAGTTTAGACACAGACAGTAGGGATTTCTGTATTGCTGGGCATACTAACACTTCATTGAGAGGAAGCATACCTTTGGAAGAGGAGATAGTAGTGGAACCAATATGGGTGATTGGAAGATAGGTGCCATCCTCAACTAGAACCGTATCATTGCCTTCATACGCATCTGCAGACTGTAAGGTTGTTGTCGTGGAGGTAACATGGGCAGAAGCACCGGAGTCGGGGTACCAGTCCTTTCCAGTTTCATCTGAGACACGTAGTGAAGCAAAAGCCTGAGCTGGGGGTTCCTCTTGGTAGTTCTTGTCAAAGCGATTGTAGCATTTGATAGCAGAGTGACCAATGCGTCCACAAATTTGGCAGATTCGTCTCTGTCCTGATGATTGTGTAGAAGATTGGTGCTGAGAGAAGCCTCTTCCCCGAGTTGTGTAGCCACCCCTACCACCATTTTGCCTGAAACGTCCTCTCCCTCGCTGATTGGGAACATATTGAGGTGGACCAGAGCCGGATCTTTCTGTATTGAAGGCTAGGTGAGGTGTGACCGATGTTGTATCTTCATATGACTGCAACTTGCTGTCAAAGCCTTGAACTTCAGAGACAACATCATTGAAGGTTGGAGAGGGAAGTTTACCCAGGGAGCTTTGAATGACGGTAGAGATAGGGTCATACTCTCTCCCTAAGCCATTGAGGAAGCCAAAGATTTTCATGGACTCATCAATTGGCTTACCAATGGAACTCAAGGAGTCACAAATGGTCTTGAACTCACAGCAGTAGGTTGAGAGCGACTTGTCCTTTTTGGAGAGGAGTTGAAGGCTTCGGCGCAGAGCAAACTCTCGGGCTACACTACTCTTGTTGAAATTTTCAGCAAGAGCAACCCAGATCTGGCGAGATGTTTCAAGGTTATGGACGTGACCAAGAACCTCTTCAGAGAGCGTTCCAAACAGCCATGAACGAACGAGTTGGTCTGTGCAGAACCATGCTTCAAATTGTGGATTAGCAACGGTACTGGTGACTTCACCATTAACAATGAAACTTGTTTGAGGAGGAGCATTGACGGCTCCATTGACGAAACCAATGAGTTTCTAACTGGACAGGAGAGATTCAAACTGAGTCTTCCATAAGAGGTAATTGCTGTCGTTGAGCTTGAGCGTGACAGAACTAGAAACATGAACGTTGTCGGGAAAGGGATAAGAAGTCGCCATGGATGGACCTGTTAAGGTTTCTATGGCTCTGATACCATGAAGAGAAATGAAAGACTCAAACTTTATTGATAATAATCTTTTCCTTAATAAAATGATGTCCAAATGGACATAAATACAATTTTTTTAAAGTCATTGACATCAGTAAATGATTCATCGTTAAAATATTATATTATATAACGTTTAAAATATTATATTTTAGGTGGATTTAAATTACTAACATATGTATTTGTGAATTCATGTTAAAAATTAATGTAAATATGTAAAAAATTTCAATATGACATATAAGATTTCCAGAATACGTTGCTGTTTTTTTGTTATGTATCTCTCTATTTCTTGACAGATTTTGTTAATTTCAGTATATGTTTTTTGGAATGTTTGAATCGCAGATAGGAAATGTCTCAAGTACTACTATCCAGCAAGCCATAACCAACATTTCTGATCAATTGGGCAGAGATGCGTACGAATCACTCTTTCTTCTTTATCAGCTATGATTGGAATGAAGCCCAAATAGTGGCTGATATCACAAATCTCACAAATAGTGGCTTTATTGGCAATTGGAGCTGCAACTGGAGTTGCTGCGTTGGGGACTCACAATACCCTTGAATGGCGTCGGAAACACTCCCTTACATGGAAGGAATTAGAGATTATCTGCAAGCAAGGCAATTAATTGCTTTTTTATTGTAATCATGTATGAGTTTTGAATCTTATTGATGATTCTCTCAACCTTGTAAACGTTTGATCATTGGGGAATAAAGCAGCTTGTGCTTATTCTCTGTTTGAATGTTTACATTATTACTCGTAACACTTATTAACTCCCATTTGGTTTTTTTATAACACTTTTGCGTGGAGATTGTCCTTTTGACCTGAGTTTCTGGTAATTTTAAGTTTATGTAATGATCTTGTGTTTCTTTATTATGGTGTTTATATGTTATTGTGTGTGTAGGTTCAAGTTTGTGATGAAGGCCAAGTTTGGTATTGGAAGATGAGGATTTTGCTGTGAGGTATGTGAATTCCAAACTCCCATGTCTTTTTATTTATCTTAGATTTTTTATTATACTTAAGCTATACACTTTCCTATTTGTTTTGCAAGGCCAAATTAGTACAAATCAAAGAGAAGAAATTGTAGAAACTTAGGATTCAGAGAGAAGAAATTGTACAAACTTAGGATTGCTTATGTTGCATTTGTTTTGGATCTATTTGGTGCATTTCTATCCAAAATTTTTAGCAATGTGCAGTTGTAGTTAACAAAGACATTTGTAGATAACATTTTTTGGAAATTTGTAGGTTTTGACACGTGTATACAATTTCTTACACTTGTATATACGTGTCAAAATCTGGTTAACCGACTTGACACGTATATACAAGTGTAAGATATTTATTTTTAATTAGATTTAATTATATGTCAAAAAAATTATCTATTTATTTTTATTTGTAAAATAGTGAAAAGTAAACCTAATTAAATAAGATTAGGAAAATCTTAACCTAATTTAATTAGGCTTAGAAAAATTTAACTTTTTAGAAATTAAATAGAAATAAATTTATCATGATCGTGACACGTGTCAAGTCGGATGACCAGATTATGACACGTGTATACAAATATAAATTTTCTTTTCAATTAGATTTAGCTATATATCAAAATATTTATCTATTTATCTTTATTTATAAAATAGTGAAAAATAAACCTAATTTAAGTAGGATTAAAAAAATCTAAACGTAATTTAAATAGGATTAGAAAAAATTAAATTATTTAGAAATTTATGAAACAATTTAATTGAATATCAAATAATATAATAAATAAGTATGAGAATAAAAAATAGATATATATTTGACAGATTTCTCATAAGTAATTTTGTATAAATATTTTCAATTTTATTTTATTTCTTCGTGGAGGTGCCCTAATTTTTTCTTTCGTTTTTTCGTGTTTGATTTGTTTTACGGGAGTTATAAAATATTAAGAGAGTAAAAATTGTTCAAATTCAAATATGGAAATAAATTTATCAACATTTTGAGAAATAGAAATTTGAGTAGTAAAATAGGGAAAAAAAATTACATCTAATTTAATTTTAATATGAATAAAAAAAACTAATGATTTGAAAATATGTGATAAAATTTAATTTTAAATCAAATAACAAAAACATCAAAATTAATAAATAAATGTTATGTTTCTCAATTAGTGGATTTACAACAACGTTTTTCACTTTTAATTTATTTACTTTAACAGGTAATTTAATTTTGTTTTGTACAATAAAATATTTTATTTTTCACAAGTTTATAAAAATTATCAAATAACAAAACCCTCATATGTGTTATTATAAAAAGTAGTAACATCAAGACTTGGACGAAACAACAAAATAGCGAAAAATTACTAGAGACACTAACGTGGTGGTAAGCAAAATATTTGGCATCCGCAATTCGATCTGTCTAAAAATTTTGGGAATCCGAGAGCTTGGCATGTGCTCTAGATAGTGAAATCCAGATCGGTACCCAAATGTCTTCGGACTAGAAGACGGACGTCGAAGTCTAACCAAATTTTCAACGAAAGAAGATATAACACAAATGTCTGGAGAGCGGCAACAGAGTTTGTCGGTCTCTGGATAATATTTGTACAATATCTTTCGACTGTCGTAGAAGAAAAGATTGCCTTGCTTAGAAACCGCAACTGGCCTGAACCACACCTTCCATGCTCCAAGAGGAAGAAGAAGAAGAAGATGCGAAAGACTTATTGAGTAAATCATACTCCATCTTTCTTCTTGCGCATCGATGCACCATATCTGGAATGTAAAATCAAACCTAGTATCCTTTGTGGCTATGGCTAGACGATCTTCAAGGTTCACTACTTGGTCTCCCCACGTGCACAATGGCGGAGGTGGGACATTACAGAACTCTTCAGTGTGAAGATCCAGAGCTAGCAGACAAACATTATAATCCAATTCTAACCATTAGATTGAACCATTCACACAAGCAGACTTCCTTCTCGCTTCCACTCTGTAAGGAGGTGGGGGTTTTTTCTGATCGTCGATCAACGATGAGTATATGCTATATGGGCCGTTCCTAATCCGTTATTGGCCCATATATGTCACTCAAGAAGGCAAATTATTTCTACATTTTAATACCCAAATGATGGGTATTTGCCTAACAACAAGATAAGAGGAGCATTGATTTCAGAAAATTTTATTCTCTTTATGTATTTGATAGGTATGCAGAGTTTAGAGCATTTCTTTTTATAACTTTAACTGGCCACGTGATAGTAACGTAAAGAATCTAATTCGACATTTTTATAATGATTATGAGAAAGTGAGAATCACAAAAACAATAAGACAAATACAACACAACATTTAACAGAAATGCAAAGAAAAGCGAGTAGTTTTTATAGCCGTTGGGCTAAATGATTGTATTGATTATTCACTTTTGTACTCTTATTTGTCCTGGTTGTATAAGTGGAAAATCTAAAAATAATGAAGTTAGCCACTAATACGAACATTTCCAATTAGGCTGGTACAGATATCCGTTATCTATCTTTTACTCGTTACCTGGTTCGTACCCATCCAGAAAAATAGGGTAGCTGTAATTCTCGAGTCGGGTAAAGGGTACCATAATTTTGATATCCGCGGATAAGGGTCGGATAAAGGGTATCATTATTTTCACTATCTGTCTCGTAACCCGTTCTCGTATTGGATTTGCTACTCGTCCCGTAAATACCCGCATTCTATATTACTAATATTTGATAAACTTAGTTATAAAATAAATCGTATAATATATAGTATAGTATAAATACTTGCAATGTCAATCTTTTGTGTTTTTGAATTATCATCGATAATTTTGGAGATGATGGATTACAAATTTTAAGTATCAAAGTTTGTAATATTATATTTTATGGACTATATATGTTGTCTATTATGAGATTTTTTTTTTTTTTTCATAATAACACCTCCATTTTTTTGTATACAAGTTGCAAAGTTTAATTATAGATAAATTATGTTCCAATTGGACGGATAAAGGTAATTGACTGGGTATCCGGCGGGTCAACAAATTTTTACCGGGTACCCGTTAAATAGGGAACCCGTTTTTTACGGGTTGGATAAGGATATTGTTTGTCAAATACTTGTTAGGGTCGGATCGGGTAACGGATACTCCAAATTTTCAGGGTATCCGTCTTATGCCAAACCCTATTTCCAATAGTTAGATACTCTATGGGTATCTAACCAATATAATACTAATATTTTTAATACATTTTAAGAAATTTTGTTTAGTTCTTAACGTTCAATGGTGAGATACTAAATGAGTTTTTCACTAATATAATAAATAATAAATTTTAAAATATTTCATTAATTTTTGAGAATTTTAATATTTGTCAAAGAATTTAAATGTATATATATATATAAAATAATTAGTCATATTTTGAACTATAATAGTAAATATAATAAATTGCCAATTTTAATAAGCTTAATACAAATATTACTAATATATTGTAAAACATATAACAAAAATAATGCAAAATACCTCAAATCTGTATAAGATAAAAAAAAATCAAGTGAATTTATATATTTGATTGTGACACAATCTTGAAGTCATAATTGACAACCAATTGGATGAGAGAAGTCATAATTGACAACCAATTGGATGAGAGAGACTCTTTGACCTTGTTCAAACTGTGCAATTTGATAATGACTAGGTTTTGAAAAACATTTTCATTGATGAGGATGAATCCAAAATTGTATGTTTATAATTTATCACAATCGGTAGTTTTAGAAGGAAAAAAACTAAATAGAAATTGACCACATTTTGCACATATTGACAGATTTGATTTAGGTTAAATAGTGTTTGTTTTTCGTTGACCACATTTTGCACATATTGACAGATTTGATTTAGGTTAAATAGTGTTTGTTTTTCTTTGATGATCTTAATTTTTCTTTTCATCAACTACGATTGAAAGGAAGCTAAATTATTGCTGATATAACAAATCATCCAAAGATTTCCACAGTTCTAATGAATTTTGTCCATGCTAACGGCATCATGAGTACTGATATAAGTTCTTTGATATCTTGGTGTTTTAACAATTCAAACATTTAGTATGCGTTGTTAACATGATTTTTTTTTGTGTCAGGCAAGTTGTTCAATATATGCTTCTGATACTATTTGCAACATCCTTAATTGGGTACATCACGTTTGCCGCCTGTCATTGTTTTGAAGGTTAGGACATGTTTTGATTTTAATTATACATGTTTTTGTAATGTTTTTTTACTAATTCTCTTTCATTCATGTCATAGGCCATATTCAAGAACTTCTTAGAATAGAATCGTCCTCTTTAATTGCCTTATAACGGTTGCAACAAATTTCTAAATTCGTCGGTGCTTCCATTTGAAAGTCGGTCTGATTATACACGTCTACTCCTACAAGACTTCATTTTGAAGACGGTTGTTCGCAATCCGCATCCAGTTGTTTATCTCAAAAGAGGTAACAGTAGAAATTATAATAGACTTGACATTCTTTAATCTGTAGAGTTTGTTGATTTTTTTTTTGTTAAAACAAGAAAGGATTTTATTTTACAAGACATAAACAGAAACAAGAGAAGAAACATAAACAGAAACAAGACCATCGGAACAAAAAGATCATCCCAAGATTTTTTTTTATTATTAGCCAAATGGTATAGTGATGCTAAATAGGAAGAAGTTAACTACCAAGATGAATAGAGATGCCTATATATCGATGAGTTGCTACTAATTATTTGCCTAACAACAAGATAAAAGGAGCATTGATTTCACAATTTTTTATTCTCTTTATGTATTTGATATGGTATGCAGAGTTTTAGAGCATTGACCACGTGATAGTAACGTGACAAAGCATCTAATTCAACATTTTATAATGTTTATGAGAAAGTGAGAATCACAACATTTTATAGATATGCAAAGAAAAAGCGAGTGGTATTTATAGACGTTTTTTTTTTTTTTTTTGTCGTGGTATTTATAGGCGTTAGGCTAAATTATTGTATTGATTATTCAATTTCGTACTCGTATTTGTCTTGGTTCATTCAATACTTGGAAAAGCTAAAAATAATAAATTTTTATAGAAGAATTCTTTTAAGTTAAGCCACCAATATTGAACTTAGTTTTGTCTCTTTATGCTCTGTTTCTGCTAACATCATCAATCCATAGATTTTACAAAGACGTCTCTCTCTCTCTCTCTCTCTCTCTCTCTCTCTCACGTCACATCTCTAACCACAGAAACTTGACACATGTCTTTGACTGACAAAAGTTCCGTACAGACAAGACAGTAATACTTCTGATTTTGTGAAAGAAAAATTAATATAAAAACTAAAAGACAAAACAAAACAAATTGCCTCCTAAGATTGCATCAGTCATGGACTCTACAAGCACCAAACTTGAGCGATCATGAATCAATTAGTTGCTAAGTAGAAACAGAGCATTTTCAAGACTTGAAGAAGCTGATACTATTAACCAGGGTCTTATGGTTTTTGTGTCTCATCTATTTCTTATTCACAAGTCTTCTCAGGCTTTGTAATGCTAATCTCTACGCCGCTAGGACCTGGAGATTCGTCTTTGGTCTCAACGATCTCCATGCTCGCGGATTTGCTCCTTCTTTTCTTCCTCTCCTGCCAAAACATGAAAGATTTTGTTTATGATTTACTATGAAACATATAATACAACTTGTTGCACCTTTTGAACATCATCACTACCTCGCGAAATGGGTGTTCATCGGATTCAAGCATTCGCGCAACCTGACTCATTCTAGGACGTTTCTCTGCTTCAGGATCGACACATCTAAGTGAAACCAATAGTGCACGTTTCAGAGCAGTTTTACTCGGTCTAGGTTCAAGTCTTGGATCCACAACTTCTTCAGCTCTTCTTGTTCCAACCATCATCTTTAGCCATTCAACAAGATTCACCTGCCAATATAACAAAACCCGAATCAAGATTCCAAGAAACGAACATATTCATAACTTTTTTTTGATACGATGACCAAATTAATTAAGCCTCACCTCATTAGCAGGACGTCCATAATCAACCGGATCTCGTCCAGTTACAGCTTCAAGAAGCAAAACACCAAAGCTATATATATCGCTCTTTTCGTTTAACAAACCTGTATTAGCATATTCCGGTGCTACATATCTGAAACAATAACCAAAACACAGACACAACAATGATTTTCTTTGTAAGGACAACAATAATTAACCATAATGGCCTCAAGAGGGTAAAAAGATTTGGACTTTACCCAAAGGTTCCCATTACTCTGGTTGTGATGTGACTCTCACCCGAGTCCAAGAGCTTGGCTAATCCAAAGTCAGAGAGTTTTGCATTAAAATCATCATCAATCAATATATTGCTTGCCTTTATATCTCTGTGGACCACTTTTGGTTCTATTGCTTCATGTAAATAAGCAAGCCTGTAAAGTTGTACAAAAATTGCAGAACCATTTTAATATATCCAAGCATTCAACATATCAAACAAAAGCTAAACTGTTTCAAAACCACTTACGCTTGTGCGGTACCAATAATGATCTTCATTCGTGCCTCCCAAGTGAGAGTGCCATGTTGCCTCATAGCTCCATGTAGCCATTGTTCTAAGTTACCGCTATTCACATACTCATAAACAAGCATCCTGCATTAATCAGTTTATTTAGATACTGTAAATCATTCTTCCCCGCGGTAAAAGTATAGGAGTAATCGAATGGACTAGTGAAACTCACCGATGAACTCCCTCTATGCAATATCCTAAAAGCCTAACAAGATTCTTGTGTCGTACATGACCAATAGCCTCAACTTCTACCCGAAATTCCTTCTCAGCTTGCCCTCTAGAGATCAAACATTAGATATTAAGGAAACGAAACACAGGATTCACAAACACATTAGATCTTCCAGTTGAAGACTTACAGATTGTTCAGAAGTTTTTTTACAGCAACCTCGGTACCATTGACGAGTTTACCTCTATAAACTACTCCATAGCCACCCTCTCCAAGCACATTCTCCGCAGCAAAACGGTTGGTAGCTAGCTGAAGATCCCTAAGAGTAAACCAGTGTCCCCAACCAAGATGAGATATTTCTGGTAAACCAACCAAAGGAGATGCTGTTACAAGTCCCCCATACTGTCTCCCAGCACTTCCAAAGCCACCACCTTCGTCACCGGAATGAGAACTACAAGCTCTCTCATGGTGATTCACAGAGCTACATTGACTCAAAGTATCATTATCACTAGACTTGGTTCTTCCCAAATGAGACATCATCGTCTTTCCAGAAACTCTATCAGTGGATTTATCATTATTCATTGCTATATATAAACTTTCAGGGTGAGAATTGTGATTCTGAAACCCGCCCCTGTCGACTCTGATATCTTTCGACACATTTGGTATTTGGTTGAATGGAAACTTGCTTGAAGATCTTCTTGATTTCCGGCGGAATGTGATCCATAGAGACAAGATGCAGAGAATCATAACTATGAATACTCCAACTACCAAACAAACCCAAACCCACAATTTCAATCCTTTCAAACCAAAAAATGATATCTTTTTCGACATTTCAGCGTTTAAAGAACTCTCAGGCTGCATCTCTGGTTCTGTATCTCCTTTCACAAAACCTTCTTTTTGCTTCACCTACAACTTCACTACTAAGCAACAAGAGAGTGTCTTGCAGTTAAACACTTGCACACACCATAAAAGGACTCATTTTCAAACTTCTCATTTGACATTTAGCCATAACCAACACAGAAACATAAACATGAATCTGACAAAGCGATGATTTTTTGTCAAATTTGTGAAAAAAACAAAAAAACTCACACTTTCATTGGTATTTCAGTAATTTTGCGGCATATCAACAAACAAGTTATGGGCATTACGTGTCCCCACAAAAAGATGAGAGTTAAGAAAACAAGAGAATCTCGGCTTTTAAAACCATCGAAAAAGCATCACTTAAGTTTGAAGCAAGAGACGATTTTATAGAGAATCAATCACAAGACTCTATCGAAAGAAAACATTCAAAGAGAAAGAAAAAAAAACGCTTTTTTCCTCATGAAGAATAAATTTACCTTAGAATGTGGTGTGAGACTAAGCTTTGCCCTTTTGATTAGAACAGAAGAAACAATGGAGAAAAGGCTCCATTTTTTATCATGAATTTGAAGCAAACTTGAAAGAGAATGAAATAAACAACAGAAAGCAACTGGTATAGTTATATACCAATGATGAATTTGGATATAAAGTTGGTAGATTTAGCTTTGAGCCCACCAAGAAGGAACTCGATTTAGGGTTATGGTTATTCCACTAAAGAATCAGAGGAAAATCCAAAAAAATCATAATATAACAGAGGAAGTGAATGTTATGTATAAACTCAGTAATGGAAAAAAGAAAAGTTTGGTGAAAAAAGTTGGTGGGTATGTACTGAAGCTGGAAAATATAAAGCTCTGTTTGCAATGGAGGAAACAAGACAGAGAGAAAGAAGAGAGAGAGAGTAGTGAGCAGTGAATGAATGTAAAGCAAAGACAGTGGATTTGTCAACTGTGACATTTATAGCTGTTTGAAAAATACAAAAGGATATTTTTACTATTTCAAAAAAAAAATTAACACATACATAAATAAATGAAGTGGATAGAAGAAATTCCAAATACAGGTTTTGGAATTATTTAGGTTTCAAAAATATTATTCTCACTCTTCAATTTTCTTGCTTTCACATGTCAAGTTTGGATTCTATCTATGAAATTTCAATTCATTTGGTCTACTTTAATAAATTTTCAGAAAAATAAGTCAATTTATTTAATTATGAGACAACACTTACATTATGTTTCTGGGATCGAGATAATTTATTTATGTATTTTGATGAATGTTACAAGTCAAATATTTTGATGAATGTTATAAGTAAGAAACCAATGAGCCTTCTTTCTTGGAGATAATGAATTCATCAGAGAGAGATTAAAAGCCTTTGATGGAGGCTTTATTTAAAGCATAACTTTTAGATAAAGTATTATCTTTTTTTTAAATAAATCTATCTTCATTTTAATATTTTTTTAAATGGTTTTGGTTTAATATGGTAAGTCACTAATAATTATTTAAAAAGTTGCACTTGCATTTTGGTCGTCGTCTCATTGGTTGATAGTGGCTGGGGTTACGGGCAAAGGTCAGGTTTTTGCAGAGGAAGAATGGACAAATGTTGTTTGTTGCCGCCATGTGATCACGTGCGCCTCACGTGTCTTACACCTCCTTTGAGTTAGATTCGTCCTCACTATTATTCTCCCAACTTATGTGAATCATAATTTTATTTGAATTATTCTGAGATTTATTTATATGAGAGAACAAATGTGATGGAGAGTCAGAAAAAGAATGATTACTCTTTGATCAATTAACAATACATTATATTATGTTTCTCCATGTGTGCAGTGTAATTTATGCAATTATTGGCCCCCATTTGTCAAAATGTTTTATCAAAAAAAACATCTAATGATATGTAATCACCATATGGGTTGATGCAAGTTTGTTGATGCAAGTTGACAAGTGTCATTTAGAATCTGATAAAAAAAAAATCAAAATACTTCAAAGTTATATGGAGAATGAAGTATTCTAGTTTGATGGAAAACGAAAGAAATTCAATATCATTAAACCTATTATTGAATTTAGCTTTAAACGTACTTAGCTGAAATCTATTGCTATAATATAAGAAACTAGAGACAGAAAATTTCGATGTGATCATAAAAGTCTTGAGTAAAACAAGGGTGATCCCTAAACATGAAACTTTGATATAATTATAGTTTCAATACAATGATAAAGCGTAGAAAACACATTTTGTTTTTTTTTATAAGTTTCAAGTATTGATAAAACATCGTTTTTAGTTCCATTATTCTTCTATGTGTGATCCTTGCAATCATCTCTTACAACTAAAACTAAAAAGGTTACAATTGCAAGAGTTTGGAATCGTCTCTTAAAAGTCTTTTAGCTTGTATTGTATTGTGTATTGATATTGATTGTGGCACACACAAAAAAAAGTACACTTGGGTTAAGAGTTTAGTTAATGTATACGTTCACTACAAATATGTAAAAGTGAAATGATAAAACAAAAATGACTTCATGGCCCAATGGATAAGGCGCTGGTCTACGAAACCAGAGATTCTGGGTTCGATCCCCAGTGAAGTCGATTTTCATTCTTTTTTTTTTCTCTCAAATAAAAAATTTGAAAATTTTCCTGACCTCTCAAACAAAAAATTGAAATTTGGAATCTCAAAAATATCAGAATTCTGCAGTGGAAGAAGTGTTAAGCTCTTTCTTCTCAGATCATGGCGTCGAGTTTCTTCTCCGCTTCTCTTCGCCCAATTTCGAACCATTCTTCTTCTTCTTCTTCTCCTTCCTCTCGATCCTGAAAGAAGAGCTTAAGAGCTCAGAAATTGAGACTAGTATTGAAGATTGAAACTTTATTTCTCATATATCATTTTGGGTTACAATGTAGTGTTATTTATATTAGAACCCCAAAACCCTAATAACCTTGACACTAGTCATTCATCCATAAGCTGATGCAATTGCCGGAATAGTGCCAAATTGTACGAACTCCTTCAACGGTAACATCTTAGCTGGAGAAGCTCCTTTGTCTTTTGTGAAACAGAGTGTTGGAGAAGAGGTCGAAGGAAGCTTCGTGTGTTGCTTCGTCATGGGCTTTGTGGGCTCAATTGTGTTTTGACCAAAACGTTGCGTTTTGATTAGAGTAGAAGCCTCTGGTTGTGTAAGTGTCTTTGCCACACTTAATCTTTGACTGGCTTCTGTCCTGTTTCCCTTAATAGCCCCCCTCAAACTTGGTGTGGGTGGTGGATGCACACCGAGTTTGAATCTTAAGAATGTGAAGGCAGTATGTGGCAAAGACTTAGTGAATATATCTGCAAGTTGAAGAGTTGCAGGAATATGTTTCACAATCAACGATCCTAGAGCAACTCTCTCTCGGACAAAGTGAAAATCGGCTTCAAAGTGCTTGGATCTTGGATGTAGAACTGGATTAGCTGTGAGTTGAACGGAGGAAAGATTATCACAATAAAGAACAGCTGGAGATGGTTGAGGAATCCCAATATCTCGTAGAAGAGAAGTTAACCAAATGAGTTCACAAGTTGTATCCGTGAGAGCCCTATACTCGGCTTCTGTGGAGCTTCTAGCCACGGACTGTTGTTTCTTTGCGGACCAGGAGATAATATTATTTCCCAGAAAAGTACAGAAACCTCCAGTTGATCTTCTTGTAAGTGGACACCCAGCCCAATCACTGTCACTATAGGCTGCAAGAATAAAATTTGTGTCTTTTGAGAAGGAGATGCCATAATCAGTAGTACCTCTTACATAACGAAGGATCCTTTTGAGCATGTTGAAGTCAGATAAGGTTGGAGCATGCATTTTTTGACACACATAATTCACCGCAAATTGGAGATCAGGCCTTGTCATAGTGAGATATTGAAGTTTTCCAGCTAGGCTCCGAAAATACTTGCAGTCTGAAAACGGCACATCTTGATCTGGAATCTTATTCAATTGTAGAGGTAAAGGTGTAGAGATGGGAACACACTCAGTCATACCTGCTACTGCCAACAGATCTTCAGCATATCTTTGTTGAGATAAGAATAACCCCTTCTCATGAAAAGTAGCTTGAATGCCAAGAAAATAGTGTAATCTGCCCATGTCTTTCATTCGGAAATGTTCCTTTAAGGCATCAAGAAGGTGTTCAATCAGAGCATTACTACTGCCAGTGAGCACCATATCGTCCACATAAAGTAAAAGGATCATAACATCAGTCTTGCTAATGTAGACAAAGAGAGAAGGATCATGCTTACTGCAGACAAATCCATATTCCAATAAGTAGTTACTAAACTTATCAAACCAAGCCCTTGGTGCTTGTTTGAGACCATAAATAGCTTTGTGAAGTTTGCAGACGTAATCCGGCTTGGTTTTATCCACAAATCCAGTAGGCTGTTTCATATACACTGTTTCTTGTAAGTCTCCATGAAGAAAAGCATTTTTGACATCAAGTTGCTTGATATCCCAGTTCATAATTGTAGCAGTGTGCAAGACTAGCCTTACCGTTGCTGTTCTAACGACAGGACTGTAAGTCTCCAAGTAATCAATTCCCTCTTCTTGATTGAACCCCTTTGCAACAAGGCGAGCTTTTAATCTATCCAGAGCACCATCAGAGTTCAGTTTAGGAGTGAAAACCCACCTGTTATTCAAGACATGCATATCCGGTGTATATGGTACCAAGGACCATGTGTCAGTCTCAATACATGTACTCATTTCTTCTTCCATAGCGGCTGTCCAACCAGGATCTTTTAGTGCAGCAGCTATGGTCTTAGGTTCAGGATATGCAACTTTACGAGTAAAAAGAATATATCGCGGGTTTGGTTTAGAAATTCCAACTTTAGACCGTGTTACCATAGGATGTTGAGACTGAGGTCCAGAAATGTTAGGTAAGTGAGGAGAAACAGGGGAACTGTTGCCTATAGAGCAAGGCTCAATGCTTGTCGTACACCCAGTTCCACATGTTGGCTCAACAGCAGACACAACACCCTGCATATGTGATTCTGATGAGGAAGTAACTCGGTCAATAGGAACATCATCGCTGCGATCAGCCTGAAGAGGAGCAAAGGGATTGGGAGTTAACGGAATAAGACTAGAAGTAGGAACTGATGTATCTGAAGGAGTCATAGACTGTGTTCTGAAACTGTTATGCCAAGCAGCTAGAAGAGGCGAAGTTGCAGGTGAGTGTAGAGACTGATAGAAAGTCGCAAAAGGGTAAACCATTTCATCAAAAAGAACATGCCGACTAATGTATACCCTTCCTGTTGGTGGATATAAGCATCTGTACCCCTTATATTTGTCATTATAGCCTAAGAAGACACATTTAAGACTTCTCGGGTCAAACTTGTTATGAGTATAATCTCGGAGGGTAGGAAAACAAGCACATCCAAAAATCCTCAGAGAAGTATAATCTGGAGCCTTGCCATATAGTTGTTGATATGGACTAAATTTTGTCTTCAAGACAGTAGTTGGCAGCAAATTGATGAGGAAATTTGCTGTACTTAAAGCTTCAACCCAATATTGCTGCGGCATTTTACTTTCAAACATCATTGAAAGACCAAGTTCCACAACATGCCTATGTTTTCTCTCTGCCAATCCATTTTGTTGGGGAGTATAAGGGCAAGAGAGAAACTGTTGAACTCCACATTGTTCAAGATGATGAAGAAACGTGTTACTAAGGAATTCACCACCTCCATCACACTGAAATGATCCAATTTTGCAACTAAATTGATTCTCAACAAGGGTCTGAAACTTGATAAATGTTGCAAAGAAATCTGACTTGAGTTTAAGGGGATACAACCAACTGAAATGGGACCAAGCATCTATGAAGATGACATAGAAACGAAAACCTTGGCCAGATAAAACAGGAGCAGGCCCCCAAAGATCACAGTGGATTCGTTCAAGAAGTCTAGATGCAACAAAACTTGAAGCTGAAAAAGGTAATCTACTACTTTTCCCTAGACTACATGCTTCACATATAGCCTTAGTACTCTTGCTTACTAAGATAGATTTATTTGTGGAAAGCTGATGGAGAACTTGAGAATTGGGATGACCCAAACGTCTGTGCCAGACATCTTCACTCGCAATTTGCTGCCTAGTAGAGAAGAACACTTGCACACTTGGATCCTCTAATGCATAAAGACCATCATGTTTTCTTCCCAACGTAAGCATTTTCTTTGTTACCTTGTCCTTAACAATAACCCCATCACAATCAAATTCAAAAGAACAAGGGTAATCCGTAGTAAGCTTAGAAACTGACAGCATAGACTTAGCAATATCGGGACACACTAACACATCAAGCAAAGGTAGAGTACCTGATGTAGAAGGAAGCAGTGTTGATCCAGTATGTGTAATCGGTAAGAAACTTCCATCTCCTACCATAACTGAGTCAGGACCCGTATAAGGTTGAGATTGCATCAGGTGTTGAGTCGAGTTGGTGACATGAGAAGTAGCACCAGTATCAGGAAACCACTCTTGACCCGACAAATCGGTAACATCAGAGATTCTCATTGCAGCAAGAGCAGCTGGTACATTATCAGAGTGATATCCTCTGTCAAAACGGTGCCAACAGTTAAGAGCATCATGACCAAGTCTCCCACAGATCTGACAAGTTGGTCTACTATTGGAGTCAACAGAGGAGCCATATGAAGAAGGACCAGAAGATGGAGAGATTTGTTGATGAAATCCTCTGCCTCTGGTAGAATAAGTACCACGACCTCTGTTTCCTCGAAAATAGTTCAATCCTCTACCTCTATTAGTGTTGTATCTAGAGGGCTGAGTAGGGTGAGTGATAGTGTAGGCTAAGTGAGGAGTAACTTCAGACTTTGCTGCATAACTGTTGAGCCTATCATCAAAGCCTATAAGCCTAGAGACAACACTCTCATACGTCGGACCAGGCAAATCATCCATAGTACTTTCTAAGACAGTGATGATCGGTTCATAATCTCGTCCTAATCCATGAATAGCAGCAAAGATACGAGCTTTTTCACTTACTGGATGTCCAATGGATGTAAGCTGGTCGCAAATGTTCTTCACTTCACGTAGATACTCAGCCATAGATTTCTCTTGCTTGGAAACAGTTTGGAGACGTCGTTGCAGATCAAAGAGACGTGAAGAAGAGACACGGTTGAAATGAGAGGCGAGAGAAGTCCAGACTTCATAAGAGGAAGGACAACCAACCACCAGACTAAGAACATCTTCAGAAAGAGAACCAAGGAGCCAAGCTTTGACAACCTGATCAGATCTGTACCAGGCTTGGAAGTCAGGGTTTGCAACGTCTGTGGTAGATCCATCAGCACGTGGAACAGAGAGAGTAGCAGGTGGCTTAGCAAGAGACCCATCTACAAAGCCGAGAAGAGTTTGGCTCGAGAGAAAAGACTCAAATTGTGTCTTCCACAGAATATAATTCTTTTCTGTGAGCTTGACAGTGACACAATTTGAGATATTTAGAGAAGGATAAGAATAGAGGTCCATGGTTACGTCCATGGCTCTGATACCATGAAAGAAGAGCTTAAGAGCTCAGAAATTGAGACTAGTATTGAAGATTGAAACTTTATTTCTCATATATCATTTTGGGTTACAATGTAGTGTTATTTATATTAGAACCCCAAAACCCTAATAACCTTGACACTAGTCATTCATCCATAAGCTGATGCAATTGCCGGAATAGTGCCAAATTGTACGAACTCCTTCAACGGTAACATCTTAGCTGGAGAAGCTCCTTTGTCTTTTGTGAAACAGAGTGTTGGAGAAGAGGTCGAAGGAAGCTTCGTGTGTTGCTTCGTCATGGGCTTTGTGGGCTCAATTGTGTTTTGACCAAAACGTTGCGTTTTGATTAGAGTAGAAGCCTCTGGTTGTGTAAGTGTCTTTGCCACACTTAATCTTTGACTGGCTTCTGTCCTGTTTCCCTTAATAGATCCAAACAGAGACATCATCGCCTTCTCCAACTCGTTCGTTCTGACCGGAGCCAAAACGGCGTCACTGAAAACAACAACGATCCTTCTTCCTCCGGTACTACATCATCCGATTTCCTCTCTTCGATTCTCGTTTTTGTCCATGTCGAATTTGGGAATCGCGAAACAAATTTGTGTCGAATTGGGGAAATTTTCATCTATTGAGTTCTGATTATCGTTCGTTTTCTTCTTCTTCTTCATCAGCACGCACTCAATTAGATCTCCTCGATCAGCTAGCTCCCACAAGCGACGGTACATGGTTTGTGTTTTTTCGAATTTTTGTATTAGATTTGTAGAATCCAATCACTTAGGGTTTGTTTATCTCAATCATTAGGGTACATGAGTGATGGTGGTAGTGGTGGCTCGAGTGGAATCACAATCCGTGACCAATTAGCTGGGCTTGTTGGTGGTGACAGAGACGATGATGATTTCACCATTCCTTTAGGGAAAAACCTTAAGAAAGTGAGTCCTAAATTCTTAACCATTTCTCAGAAAAGGAACATTAAGAGACAATCTTACCTTAATGAAGTCTCTCAGAGGAATGATTCTGTTTTCTTCGCTACGATCGGTGCCTTTGTAATCCTTCCTCCTTTGTTCATCTTAGGGTTTGCAATCCTAACTGGCTATGTTCAACTCTTCCCATAAGTATATATAACAGCTTGTAATCACAAATGAGAAATATCCAATAATGAACATAGGTTGCATAACTTTTTCTTTTGAAATCTTGTGTTCTATATGTGTTACTCTCTCTCTGTGTACAGTTATGTTTATGTGTATGTATAATCTACAAGAAGTTATATATCAGCACATTTTGTTGGTGCAAAGCCTAGCCTAGACCTCTTTGTATCATAGAGTATATGGAAATTCTGTTGTTGGTAGTTTCCGATGATTGAGAAAGCGGATTTAGGAGTTCCTAGAATTGCCAAGCATACCAAATCCTCGCTTAACCAAATGAAGGAATTCTCTGCGGGGAAATTCCAAACTGCGCCGTCTGCAAAAGTTATCCCGAGCTCAGGTAGCTGGATGTTGTTCTTCTTTATGCCAGACACGTTGAAGCAAGGATCGAGGATCGGGAACTCTCTAAACACCGGGTACTTATCTTTCACTTTCTCTGCAAACTTGTTTTTGATGATCTCATATGCAGGTTCTGCGAAATAGCTTAAGGTTGTACCCGAATCAATAATGGTTCCACCACTACCATCTGATGATATGTTCCATGTTTCTTCAGGTATGTCTAGAGATTCGCCGCCGACTAGAATGGATTTGATCTGTATATAGTAAAATGTCTCTGTAGAATTCTCCTTCCCGTCCACAAAAGAAGTGAAATTTAGATTTGGATGGTTCAACAGTTTCTTGTCTTCTCCAAATATCAATTTGCTGCTTACATTGGTGTCGCTGTTTCTATCGACAAGGCAATAGGAAAAGGAATGTCCGTAGAGAGACTGAAGCTGAGAAGAAAACGAAAGAGGTCCTCTTCCTAACCCAAGCAGACCTGAAGCACCATTGAAGAGACCTCGGTTCCAATGGCCACACCCAAACATCATATTTTCCACCTTGTACTCTGAGTTTCCTCCCTCAGTGGTCGTGAGATTAACGGTGAAGGTCTCAATCGCGAAATCTCCTGTCGTGTTCGATCTGTCTCCATACCAATAGAAATAAGGGCACGGTTGGTCATCCGATTCGCACTGTACTGGAGGTTCTGGTGATGAGATGAGGCTGCATCTAGGGTCATTGCATGTTATATTCTTGAATGAAGCCGAATTTTTCGGGTCATAAAACGCACCGTTTTGTTGGAAACAATCGTAACAGGGAAGGCATTGGAGCCAGTTTAGGTCACTCCCTGTGTCAAGAATCAACGAGAAGTGTTTTGGTGGTGTGCCCACAAGCACATCCATGAAGTATTCACCAGAACCAAGCGTCATACCGGACTCAAGCGTTGCCACCAGCTGCCCCGATGAAGCCTCTGGAGTACTAATCGAGGTAACCTTCTTCTTCGCCTTCTCGTATGTCTGGTTTTTCGTTTTCTTGACTCGTGCGTGAAGCGTCTGAATCCTTGTGAGGTCTTGGATTTTGAGATCAAAAGCTGAGTGTGTTGTTCTCTTTGTCTCTTGTTTAATCTCCCGGCGCTTTAGCTGAAGCTTCACCGATTCTCCGGTATGATCTTTGGCAGGATCATTTTCTGTGGAGGAGAAACCGCAATCATTGCTTGTGGGAGAAGAAACCGAACTGAAACGCATCGGATCTTGGACATTAAACCCGTAAAGAGATGAAGAGTTATGCTCATGTTTCTCGGAAAGAGTTCTACAGTCGCCGGAAAATGATGAAACAGTTAAGAAAATCAGGCCAAGGATAATATTGAGCGTGGTCGACATTAAGCCGCCGAGATCACCGGAGATTACTGTCACCGTCTCAGAGATCTCCGGTGACGATCGAGCTCCAAAGAAGACGGCAAAACTAAGTGGAAATTGATGCGAATAGAATGATACAAGAAAGAGACTTATGAGGTTTTTGAGTTATAGACTCTTCAAGGACAAAAGAAGAGCTAACATAAAAAGAGTAAAGGAAGTAAGATTTGGTGGAAGTCAGTGGAATCGAAAATAAATTTGAATTTTTAAAAGAAGAGCAATTCGATATCTGAGAATAAACAATTGCAGAAAATAATTCTAAACATTAAAAGAATATTTTGTTGGTGGTCTTCAGTGGTGACCGGTTCAAATAAACGGAATTCTTAAATCTTTTCTTTTTCATATTTCGTACGTTTTCGTTGAATTGTGAAATTCTCTGTTCACGAATATCAAACATTTTTTATTTATTTTGGCAATACATCAAAAGGAAAATTCAAAAAAGATTTTTTTTGTTTTTGTTTTGAAAGATGTTTATACAAAAAAATTTACACTTATATAATAAAAATCAAATTTTCATCAAAATATTATGATAGAAAAATTATATCGCAATTGTTATTGATTACATATCAACATTCATCACAATATTATGATATTTATCAAATGATATCACTTATGCATCATATGTAGTAAATCGATATTAATAAGAAATTATTCAACAAAAACCAGTCCATAAATATTTTAACATTGTCATTTACTAGTTTACATAACGCATTTTAAAATGCAGAGATTCTAAAATACAATTGATTTTGATAACTCTTTTGAACGTTTTTAAATGCCGTAGAAAAATCATATTTAGTTCAAGTTTTATAGCTTTTAGATTTGACTCGATTATATGGTAAAGACTTTACGTAATAGCCAGATAATTAGATCAAAGCATATCCGTAATGCGACTCTTTTTAATCAGAGAAAATATATAACTGACATCACATTTCTATAAAGATCAAATAGATTATTATATGTTGTGGTTTTGGATCTGGGCGATTACGGATTTCGGCCAAAACCTAATAAATTAAAAAAAAAAAAAACAAATAGACTATTATACTTTAATTGACTGTAGAAGAGTCATTGTAAGTGCGTTTGACCGTGACTAACCAAACGTAAACAGTAGTTCAAATTCTTTAATTAAATCAAGATTAAGTGAAGAAACAAGAACCTATGATGGAAATGCACCAAATCTTTGGAAAACTTTAACGTATAAAGATTGAGGGAAACAAGAACCTAATATGTTATATACCTTTTACTTGGATGCATGTAATATGTACAATACTATTTTTGCATAAGAATCTGATAAAGGAGATTTATGGTTACAAACTTAGTAAATACAGCAAAAGATACGAATTTGACTTTGAGAGTTGTATAGTGTGTAAGTGTAACGTATTCCTAACCAGACTGTGATGAGCAAACAGATTAATTACATTCAATTAATTAGTTACAATCCAAACCAAACATTCACTTCTACGTGTGCACGTAATTCCAATAATCATTCCACTGTACTTTTCGTATTAAAAAAACAAACGCTCTATGTGTTTGATAATTAATATTTCATTAATGTCAAAAACATTTTTAATGGGGATATAGCCGATTTGTTTGACTCTAAAACTTTAAGTCAAATTGTTTTTATTTTTTTTCAAATGCAAAAGCATCATGAACCGGTAAGATAACTAGTGGGACGAGCCGATCAAAACAAGAAAAATACATGGATTAACTTTAACGAAGAAACTAAAGACATATATAGAGCATGCCATGAGAGTTTATATAGAAGTGTGAGAATCCCTGAAAATTTTAGGAGAAGTAGAGAACCTATTTTTATAAGATATCACATTAAAAACGAATAAGGTTTCCAATAATTTGTGTAACTTAGCTCTCGTCTCATGGTATCATGGGTTCGATATCGTCCTCTTCCTTGTGAGGTTAATAGGGCCACTAGACATACACACACACAAAAATCTTCGATAATATTTACTAGTTTCCATAATTTCTATCTTTTTGTTTTTGTCAATTTTACCAATCGGATTCGCATCCATAGAATATGATTACAAATTTGCTAGAAAAATAAATAGTTGACTATATAACAGTTAACAAAAGACAATTTCCCATCTCTACTTAAATCACAAATGTTTTTTTCTTTTAAATGATGGTTTTAAGATGACCTCTATACTTTAATCTTGACCTTGGAACCTAATTGTCTACAGCTACCAAAACGTATTAAAAATAAAATTGAATGGAGCTAATATGATGGTTACGAATAATGAGGTGCAACCACCAAAGCTACATTATTGTTACTATTATAATTATAATTACAGGATATCTCTTCTACATGTGCTGCTGTTTCATTTATTACCTCACTACCTACTTTTCTCATCCCTCTCTATAACCAAAATTTAATCTCTCTTCTTGGACCGACCACTTTCACACTATTTCCATCCATATTTTGTTGTTGCCTCTCCACAATTCCCTTATTTGTGTGCTTGTAAATTATCCAATGGTTTTCACTAAACATTATTACCTTGTTACTAGTATAATTCAACCAAATTTGAATGTTGAACGTAGAATTGTGGGAAAAAATAGTGTTTTAGTTACCAATATAAATGTATATTTGAATTATATACAGACTGCTTTTAGGTAGATATCTGTTAATGAGCACACTGAGCATGCATGCATTATATCATACACCTACCAAACTTCTAATTCAATAAATACTTCCTACTCTGAGCCTTTTGTTGTTGTTCTTTAATCAAATTTATATTGAATTAAACAAACAAAACTCAGTTATATTTTGATAAATCAAATAACGACGGTAACTTTTTTTTTTTTATAAATCGTGGAAATTCCGAGCTTTTGGCTCATAATCTCTTCGATACCCAGAAACAGTCTTTGGATATAACTTAAACTTTACGTTAAACAACATTTGATTTTATACCACCGAATTCGAACAACTTAGTACACTGAAATGAACCCAATTTATATACAAGAATTTGTACATATATATAGCTCACAATAAGTATATTAAATAGTAGATACTCTAGATAATGTATATATATTGAATGAAATCCCTAGGTAACATCGCCGTCTAGCTAAACAAGTTTGTTGGGTATGGCAACACATAATTTCTCACCATCAATATTTTGCATTATTTTGACCACTCTTGTCTCCATCGCCGGAGCAAAAGTCCCGGCGATTATAGTCTTCGGCGACTCTTCCGTAGACTCCGGCAATAACAACTTCATACCAACCATGGCCAGGGCCAATTTCGAACCTTACGGTCGTGATTTCCCCGGCGGTCGCCCCACCGGCCGATTTTGCAACGGCCGTCTCTCCTCCGATTTCACTTCCGAAGCTTATGGCCTTAAACGGACCGTACCGGCCTATCTCGATCCGGCCTATAATATATCGGATTTCGCTACCGGCGTTTGCTTCGCCTCAGCCGGTACTGGCTATGACAATTCAACCGCCGATGTGCTTGTAAGTCCTCCTTCCATTTCAACAAAATGACCTAATTCCGATTGGTTTCTTGTGTTACAAGTAACGGTGATAAATTGTCGTGTTTTATTTTTTAGGGGGTGATTCCGTTATGGAAAGAAGTCGAGTACTTCAAAGAATACCAACACAAACTTGCCGCCTATCTCGGCCACCGGAAAGCCGACAATATCATCAGAGGATCTCTGTACTTAGTCAGCATAGGAACCAACGATTTCCTTGAGAACTACTACACATTACCAGACAGGAGATCACAATTCAGCATCAGTCAATACCAAGACTTCCTGATCGGCATCGCCGAGGTCTTTTTAAAGGATCTTTACAAACTCGGAGCTCGGAAAATGTCTTTTACGGGAATCTCTCCAATGGGATGTCTACCACTTGAGAGAGTGACGAATCTTAACGACCCTTTTAGCTGTTCTCGAAGTTACAATGACTTGGCGATTGATTTCAATGGGAGATTGAGGAGATTAGTGAGCAAACTGAATAAAGAGCTTGTTGGAATGAGGATTTACTTTGCTAATCCTTATGATATCATTTGGGATATTGTTACCAAACCTGATCTTTACGGTCTAGAGGTGTCTAGTTCTGCGTGTTGCGGCACGGGATTGTTCGAGATGGGATTTTTTTGTGGTCAGGACAATCCGTTAACTTGTAGTGATGCAAATAAGTACGTTTTCTGGGACGCTTTTCATCCGACTGAGAAGACTAATCAGATTGTGTCTAATTACTTCTTCAAGCATCTCAAGAATCTGTTTCATTGATCCCAAATTCTTATGTAATTTCTTTATGAGTATATTTAGTCAATTCAATTTCGAAGATTATAGATTTGAATAAAAGTTGAGAAAAAAGAAGATGGAAAAAGCAGTGAAATGACTGGTTTCTTGAGCTACAAGAATCAGACAAAAGTTTGTCTCTGGGGTATTATTTTATATTGTTTTTGTGATTTCGTTTTAGATGTAATTTCAATATTCTTGTAAGAATCCCGAATTTGTTAGATTGTAAACTTTGATTGTTTTTTTTTTAGGGGAAACTTTAATATAATAATGCAAGTTTTTTTTTTTGTATGTTTCACATGCTTCCATTGAACTTGTGATTCAACCTGCAAACTATATATTTCGTAAATGTATATATAGTAATGTCATATATTACTAT
Organism: Arabis hirsuta; assembly: GCA_964056655.1. Classification (NCBI taxonomy): domain Eukaryota; kingdom Viridiplantae; phylum Streptophyta; class Magnoliopsida; order Brassicales; family Brassicaceae; genus Arabis; species Arabis hirsuta. The sequence continues at coordinate 49,752,593 of OZ053298.1, forward strand.
TATAGTATTATTACAAAACTTATAAAAGAGAAACAATGATTTATTTTATCCTAATTTACAAAAAGGCCCAAAAAAAAACAAAGACAGAAAGGAACATTATTATTAGGGTTTAGTGTTGTTGCCATCTATAACAGATCTAAGTTCATCCCAACTCGCTGAGTCTCCGATGAAATCTCCACCATTGATGTTCCAAAAAGTCAGGAAGTTGTTATCATTACATGTATATGTCGGTTGATTGAAATTAACCGTATTTTGGTTCCAATAAGGATATTGCGTTTGCGGTTGAGGCTGTTGCGGCTCGTAGAGCTTGTGATACAAGGAATCTACGACGCTGTGGCTGGTGTGATCGGAATCTAAGCTGCTTGTTTTAGAACACGAGTCGGTTAAGGTGATAACCGGTTTTCGGTTTGGTGGCACAATGGTAAGGTTTCTTTGAAGTGTGACTCGTTTGAAGATTCTACATAGTGTCCATACTTCCTGTGGAAAACAAGAGAGATCTATTCAATTTATGTTTCCAACTGTAACATCTGAAAGCAATTTATGTTGCGTGATGCATTTTTATATATTATGATTATTTAAAATTTTATCAAGAAAATTTAAAAAAAACAAAAAACATTACTGTCTAGTGTCATTGACTAAAATTCGAATTCCACCAAAGAAATTGGATTTCAAATTATTTTTCTTGGATTATTTATATCATTTTTTGGATGAACACATTTTGGCCTTTGTAAATGTCATAAAACGGATGTAAGAAAAAACCAATTAAAATTTAGTCTACAGTCTTCAAAAAGTTGGGCCTATTTTGAGGGGAAAAATAGTGATATTTCTCAATAGCATGTGTGGAAATGTGTATTCGTGCTGACTTTTTAAATCATTTAATTAACACCACAAATCTAAGAAAATTGTCTCACTAAAAATGGACAAGATGGTTTAGCCTGATGCATACCTTTCTTGCTTAAATAAACCGGTTTATATTTCACAAAAACAATTTGGATTAATAACAGAAAAAGGAAAAATGTTCAAAGAAACACTCACAGCTTGAGCTGGCGAGTCGGTTTTTGTGGTAGAGGGGAGGCGGAATTCATGCATCATCCAATCGGTTTTGGTGCCTTTACCGGCTGAACCAAGATAGTAAACCAGAGATTTCTTGAGTCCAACACACTCAAGATTGGAGTAAACTGGTTTATCAATTCCGGTGGCTTTCCAAAAACCTGAACCAGTGACCCGGTTTGGTCTGACGCTATTCTTGTATTTCCTGCCTCTCATGCTAAAGAAGTACCATTCCTTTTCCCCGACGCTGCTAACTCCTAATAAAATCCACAATTCCTTTTACTTAATATGAAAGTAATATTGTATCATTACAACAAAAATGGATGCAATTGTATCATATACAATTTTTATTAAAAAAACCAACATTTTTATGCAATTGTATCATATACAATTAAAAAATGGATGCAATTTTATCATATACAATTTTTATGCAATTGTATCATATACACTATTAAAAAAACAAAAATAGATGCAATTGTAACATATACAATTTTTATTATCATATAAAACCAAAATTGACGGCCGTTTTTTTTTTTTAACTTTATATAGTCTCGCATTTACTAAGTTTTAGTTGACTATCAAGAATTTCAATTCAGATTTTGACTTTTAAATATGGTAAATTATGTTTTGACTAATACGCGAGGGTGTTCAATCCAAATTTATCTAGGTTTGGTTTGGTTTGATACTATTTAAATTTGATTATTAACCAAAGTTTATTTAGAAGAAGCTAAAAAAATAGTTATAATCCAGTACCTATGTTTTGGATATTTAGATATCGAATTTGAAACCAAATCGATTTTCTTTAGCTCGATCATTTGTTTTTGTCTTTGTATCGTTTTGATTCATAATACTATATCGAAATTAACATCTCTAATTTCTGAATAATCAGTGAGAGAGAAACAACAACTCTAACTATATGATCATAATATAGGATATGTTAGTATATATTTATAGAAAGGACGATCCAATAAGAAAGACTTACTAGGAAGATCCCAAGGATCGAACTTATAAATATCGATCTGTTTAATAAGTTCGATTCTGATGGGTTTGTTCTCAACTTTTCTTCGAAGATAAAACCCTAGAAGCTCTTCGTCCGTTGGATGAAATCTGAATCCAGGAAGTGTTGCGTCATCTTCTTCTTCATGATCCTTACCTTCACCACTCATCTTTACTACATCGATCACTTTAATTCAAACCAATCAAGTATCTCTCTATAAAAAGTTCTCGATACATATTTATAGGTAAATGTTTATTCATTTTATTATTATTTGTCTGCCATTTATTTGGTACTGGGTCAATTACGAATGACTTTGACTATTATTATGCACACAACATCTTAAATTAAATCCCATAGTAGTTTAATGTTATCATTAAAGACTTTAACCAAATATAAAATACTATCTCCGTTTGAAAGTTTTTTTTATTTCAAAATATATTTGTTTTGACAATTCTACGTAATTTTTAACTGTATTGAATATTGCATAACTACTAGTATTTTTAGCTTTTTTTTAGAATTGGTCAAATTATTTTTTTATTATATTTTTTAAAGAAAAATCATTTTTTAAATTCTACATTTTTATAGCCAAAACAATTTACATTTGAAATGGAGAAAATATCTTTTATGGGTATGATCGTAAATCTATTCATTCATACATAGTTTTATGGTCTTTGTTGTTTTATAACAAAATATTTATATTTAAAATGGAATAATTTTCTATAAGTTATTGGGGCTTTGACGAATGTGTTCTTCTATAACCATCAAATCCAACTAAACCCAAACTAATTTAACTTAGTGTTTGAAACATTCGAATATTATATTTCTAAACCTAAAGTTCATGGCTTTTTTTTTTTGGTCAAAATGTTCATGGCTTTTAAAGAACTAAATTTTGCTTTTTGTATGTATTTTAAGATATTTCTCAAAAACATACAAGATTTTGAAGAATTTACATTTTAATTTAATATCAAATTAAACAAAACATAAGCGGCATATATATAGTTTTATAATTTAGCTACATATCGGTGGCCTATTTAATATTATGCAGAAAAGTCCAGGGAAATGGAAAACAACTAAATCTTTGATGGCGACTAATTCATAATGATGTCAATATTATCGAAATTATTCAAACATGCATGTCGTTATCCGTAGTTGTTACGTATTTATACAGTGATTATATCAAATTATTATTATATTTTTTTTTTGAACCTTATATATCAAATTATTGATACTCCGTAAATTCAATTACATACGTATAGGTGAATTCACGTGGTTTGACCATATTATAGTTTTCAAATTAAAAAGATGTAAATATTTGTTTTGGTTAAAATAATATTCTCATACAAACCAAAAAATAACTTTTAAATATGCCCTCCTTTTCAGACTGAGATATTAATTAATATATATAGCCGGGCGAGCCAAACACAATCGTCGATGGTAGACCAAATCTATAAAATAATAACCATTAATGTATTCCAAAGTGTTAGTTACACTTAGTTAGAGGAAATCTGATGTTGTACTACTTTTTGGAAATGATCCAACGTATTTAGAGCAATTCCAATCTTATCACTAAATTTAGTGTTGAAATCATACCAAATTTAGTGTTTTAGTATTGAATTTTATTTTTTATCTTCAATTACAACATCAAATTTTACACTAAAAAAATATTCTCTATTATTATATTATTAAATTTAATATTTTTAATAATTATAAAAAATATTAATTATACATAATTCATTAATTATAACTTAAATATAAAATTACAACTGATAATTAAAAATAAATAAAAATATATGACATTGTACTAATTCTCAAAATTAGTATATTCGGACCACAAATGTTCGATCAATGCATTTCAAAGTTCAATATGAACTTCTCGATACTTAATTTTTTTGTGTCGGACCAAAAATTCTTGACAATTTTATATTATTAATATTGAAAAAAATAATAACTTTAACTAATTGATAATTAAACAAAATTATATTAGTTACAAGTATTAACTAATTAATAATATTAAATTAAATATATTATTAGATGAAAAATAAAAACAAAAAATAATATTTTAAAATTTAGTGTCGTGAACAGTGTCACACTATTTTTGGTGTCACACTATTTTTGGTGTAACACTGTTCACAACACACTAAATTTGGTGTTTTAGTATGAATTTTGGTGTCCCATTGGAGTTCTTCCTACATCAAATTTGGTGTTTTAATGTCCCATTAGAGTTCGCCTTAATAACTATTTTGTGGACCGATATATACAATTTTCTGTAGAATTTTTTAAAACGATAAACATAGAATATTACATATTGAACAGAAGAAGTGTAATATTACATATCAAACATAATGGGATAGAACCAACATGATTAAAACTCATTTTTAAAAATCAAAACAGTTTTTTATGAATTTGTTAAAACAAATTTTTGTGAAGTTGTTAAAAAAAAAAGTTATTAGTATTGTCACCATAGCATAATTATTTGTTAGCAAATATATATGTATTTCATACTTTTCGCCACACCCATATTTTCTTATGTAAACATTGAGTCGAAATCCAAACTAGTCTCTATTGGAATTTGTGGACCGATAAATACTTTTGTCACAATGACTAACTATGACTAATATCGCGATGGAAAAAAAGACGAATTAATCTTCCTCTCCTCATGTTTTTAATTACTATTCATTTATTTTTCTGACGACACCATTTTTTACTTGTTTCTAAAAAAACTATTACAGTTGCCAACCGGAGCCTTTGGTAGATCAGAAATTGGTAACACGTATTAAAGCATGCATGAGGTAAAGATGACGCCTACCATGACTCATTAGCCACTCCACTTAACAAGGTCTTACGATAAAGTAAAATAGTTGGAATGATTAGTAAAATAGACCATGAAGAAAATGTAGTCGACTCGGCTAAGTTATTTCATATCAAAGGTAATATACGTTTACTTAGCAAAAACAAGAATGTTATAAGTTCAAGATTTGATTATTAACTAAACTAATCTTTTATAAAATACTAGCCTTTTGCCTATTGATTTATTACAACCAACAATAAACTATAGATGTCGATCTATAAGGATAACTTATAGTTTTCAAAGATTCCATCCACAAATCAGAAGGACTTTAAAATTACGAATAGTAGGGATTGATTTGTATTGTGGTGATGTGTCTCTTTCTAGTATAATAGGTTAGAAATCCGCAAATGAATTATCGAACAAAAACAAGGGACGATAACTTAGCCAAATGGGAAAAGTGACCCATTTGATATACAAAACATTCAAAGTCCAGATTTTGACTGTTGAATAGTATCATAAAATCCATTATTATAACAAATAATAAAAGTTGCTTACAACAATATTAGTACGAATCCAATCTTCTTGAGAACATACAAATTTTGAAAAAAAAGAAATAAAGGTTTTCAAAGAAAGGAAGAGCGTCAAAGGAACATAATATCCAAATTTTTCAACTCTCAATTCTCGAAACCTTTTTTGAATTTCTTCAACATGAAAAAAAAAGAAGATAAAACTTTGAATAACCATCGATCAGTATCAGGTTTCTATTATGGTATGTTCATACTTAGACAAAGAAAAAATAAACTATCAAAAATTGGAAAGTCGGCAACTAAATAAGAAACGTCGGTGATTTTGTATTTCCAGTGCGACGAAGTGAATAGCCCCCGCCACGTAGCTTTCAGTCTAGTACTTACTAAATTGGTAGAGTTTTGTCTCTTTTGTAATAATATTGGGCCTATTTGTATAATTAAGATTGGGTTTCTTTGGGCTTTATCACAAACCCATTACTGTAAACGTTAGTGGCTTTATCAGCTTTGTTTAATGTTCTATCATCTATGCAAGAAAATTGACTATTTAAACAAATGGAATTTGATTACATACATTGTAACACATAGACAAATGTTCAATATGCATTCGCTAAAGTATGATTCGGATGTCTAAATCTAAATCGATATTCGGTAATCTATCATTCCTATATATTGTTAATTAATCCACAACTAAAGTTAAGTGATTTCAAAAATAGATTGTAGGGTGATCATATACTATAATTCTTTCCATTCACAAAATATTCTATTATTTGATTACAGAGCAGATGCAATGCAGGTAAACAAAAGCATTCGTGCGGATAAATTTTAAACACATTTAGAGTCAATTGCATTTGAAATGAAGCATTTGAGCGGGCCTACCACTCCAATAATTTGATACAAATAATTGAAAAAATCGTATATATGATCATGGTTTTTTTTTTATGTTTTCGTCACTCAAAATCTTAACATTTAATAAAATACAGATGAAATTTGATTATTGTCTTATAAAAAAATTGAGTCAATTAGTAAGCCTTTTTCTTGAAAAAAAAAAAAATTGAGTTAGCACTCAATATTTGTTGAGTTGTCATGTTGTTGTTATTATTATTATTTTTTTTTTGTCATAAACACAATTCACAAATTACTGATTATACGATTACACAATCAGATAACTTGTAGGATAATAAAATGCTGATTGTAGAGAAAACTGTTTTCTTTACGTAAGTGTTCCTAGCCAGTAGGTCCGCTTTCTTGTTCATTCCCCGAGGATAATACATCAGAATAAAATCTGGGAATGTCCCACGTAAAGCCTTCAACTCATCTAGTTCGGTTTAGAAACGCGGTCAATTGACCGGGTCTGCCACCATAGCAACCACCTCCTGGGAGTCCGTGACAAACAGTCCACAGTACCGGTTCTCATGCTTTTAGCACTCCATGGCCCACAACAGACTATGCATCTCCGTATGTAGTGGTGATTGACTGTTGCACATCCCTCTTGCTCCTAGAAGATCCGTCTCCCCATCTTGTAGTTGCAGAACCCAGCCCAAGCCACTCGTGGGTTCTCCTTCCTTCCAAGATCCATCGACATGACATGTGAACACCGCTGTGGCCATATGCGAGGAGGGAAGCTCCTGCTCTGGCGGTGTAACGCCCGTGAACCAAAAAGTGAATTTTTGGTGGTGTCGATCGACACAGGTGTGGTGTATCGATCGACATGTGTGTTTTGGACTTAGGAGAAGTCGGGTTTGGGGTGTTATGTCGATCGACACGGGTGGTGTATATCGATCGACACGGGTTAAATCAGACCGTCATGTCCGTTTTAATTGTCCGGTTTGGCGGGCCGGTTTAGGAAACCCTAGGGTTCGGGTATTTAAAGGATCAGACGGGTTTGTCTTCCTTTTTGGCCATTTTCAGAAGAAAAGCTGAGAGAGAGAGAAGAGAGAATCAGGAATCTTAGGGCTGGAGTGATTGTTGGGAGATTCCTGGGGGAGGATTGATCGTGAGTGGAGATAGAACGAGAAAGAGGTTGTTGATGTGCTGATTTCGGGTCTGTGTGGACGGAATCAGAGGCTGTCTTGGTGTTCTTCGCTCAATCTTCGCGTTCTTCATCCTTTTTCAATCCCAATCAAGGTGAGTGCGTGACCGTAGGCTCGTATAAGTATAGGGGACCAATGGAATACGATTGCTTGGTGGTTTTCGTGTGTTTGTGTGTGGATCTGTACAGGAGACTCGACGGATCGCATCAGATTCGAATCGTGTGAGGATTGACTCAATTCTGGGTTCTGCGACGTGCCTGTGTCCTTCGACACCTAGTGGTTGTGTCGATCGACACGGGTCACTGATCATCAACACCTAGTGGTTGTGTCGATCAACACAGTGAGTCCTGTCGATCGACACGGTGTATTCTGGACTGGTTTTGTTTGTTTGGTTGTGTATGCTTGTTCTATGATCATCCTGGTATTATGTCGGTTGTTTATACTTGTATTTAAATAGCCTGTAGATGGGATGACCGCGTCGCTGAGTATTTGTGATAATACTCACGCAACTCTTTTTGCCATGTGTTGCAGGTAAAGAGAAATTGTGATCGTGGAATCGTGGCGAGGAAGAAGAGATGATTTAGGGTCTCACTTGGATTGTATTTCTATGGATACAGAGTAGACCTAGCAGTGCACTATTTGGATGGTGATGCGCATCTCTGGTGGAGAGGCATTGAGGCTAGGCGGGTGCAGGCCGAGATGTTCTGGAAGGATTTCTTGGCTGAGTTTAATGCCAAGTATTTCCCGCAGGAGGCGGTGGACAGGATGGAGTCGAGGTTTCTGAACCTGACTCAGGGGGATCGGACCGTGAGGGAGTTCGATTTGGAGTTCAGTAGACTCCTAGTGCATGCTGGTAGAGGCATGGAGGGCGAGCAGGCCCAGGTGAGGAGGTTCCTCGGGGGACTTCGAGCTGAGTTGAGGACTCGCTGCAGGGCGAGTAGGTTTCCTTCCAGGGCGGAGCTGGTTGAGACTGCGGCTGCGATTGAGGAGGATCTCAAGAAGCAGGTTGTGGTGGTTAGTCCACCGGTGCAGCAGCAGCAGCCGAGGAAATCTCAGCAGCAGAGTGGTTCGAGCAGGGGCGGTAAGCAAGTTCGGGGACAAAAGAGGAAGTGGGAGAGTACTTCCGGGGCCAGTCCGGGTGGACAGGGTGGTTCAGGATGCTACGGGTGTGGTAGCATGGGCCACAAGGTGGCAGACTGTCCGACGAGGAGAGAGACTCGGGCAGCACAGGTGTGCTTTCACTGCAGGGAGCCCGGGCACATTAAGCCAAAGTGTCCGAAGTTGCAGCAGATGGCTGCGGCGACAGTGCAGTCGTTGGCGGTGCAGCCTTTGGCTTAGATTGCAGCGACGCCGCGGGTTTTCACGTCAGCTGAGGCGGGCGGTTCTAGCGCCAGACCGATCACATGTACTAATTCAGACTTGCCTTTTAAATTCTTGTGGTAATTTATTTTAGTATGTTTGGATTGTGTGTCTGCGTTAGAGTGTCGGGTCATAAAGCACATGGGATTGTGCAGGGACCTTAGTTGTGGGCGGATGTGAGTCCCACGTGTTGTTTGATTCGGGAGCTACGAATAGCTTCATCACACCGGAGTGTGCGGAGGGCAGCGGGATCCGGAGCGATTCTGGTGAGCAGCCGGGAGTAGTTAAGGTTGCTGGTGGGAGGACGTTAGCTACTTTCGGGTGGGCTCGAGGTGTAGGCATTCTGGTGGCAGGAGAGTTGATGCCAGCAGACCTGGTTTTTAGTCCGGTGGAACTGTACGATGTCATCCTGGGGATGGATTGGCTGGATCGATACAGGGTCCATCTGGATTGTCATCGAGGACGTGTAGTGTTTGAGCGGGAGGCTGGGAGGTTGGCGTTTCAGGGGGTGAGACCGACTTCCGGAAGTCTTATGATTTCAGCGATACAGGTCGAGCAGTTGATTGAGAAAGGCTGTGAGGCGTATCTGGCGACGATAGTGATACCAGAGACTGTTGGAGAGGTTGCAGTTGGGGATATCCAGGTCGTTCGGAATTTTCAGGATATGTTCCAATCGTTGTTGGGTTTGCCACCGTCGCGGTCGGATCCATTTACGATTGAGTTGGAACCCGGAACAGCTCCGATATCCAAGGCACCTTACCGTATGGCTCCAGCAGAGATGGCAGAGCTGAAGAAGCAGCTGGATGATCTGTTGGGGAAGGGTTTCATCCGGCCTAGTGTTTCACCGTGGGGAGCACCGATGTTGTTTGTGAAGAAGAAGGATGGGAGTTTCCGTTTGTGTATCGACTACCGGGGGCTTAACCGAGTAACTGTGAAGAACAGGTATCCTCTGCCGCGCATTGATGAGTTGTTGGATCAGTTGCGAGGGGCTACTTGGTTCTCCAAGATAGACTTGGCGTCGGGCTACCATCAGATTCCGATCGATGAGGCGGACGTCAGGAAGACGGCCTTTCGAACGAGGTACGAACACTATGAGTTTGTAGTGATGCCGTTTGGGTTGACGAATGCCCCAGCAGCGTTCATGCGGTTGATGAACAGGGTGTTCCAGGAGTATCTGGACGTGTTCGTGATCATCTTCATAGATGATATCCTGGTATACTCGAGGAGTCCGGAAGAGCACGAGGTGCATTTGAGGTTGGTGTTGGAGAAGCTGCGGGAGCAGAAGCTGTACGCGAAGCTGAGTAAGTGCAGTTTCTGGCAGCGAGAGATGAGCTTTCTTGGCCACGTTATGTCTGCAGAGGGGGTGTCTGTGGATCCGGCTAAGATAGAGGCTATCAGAGGTTGGCCTAGACCGAGGAACGCCACCGAGGTCAGGAGTTTTCTTGGGTTGGTAGGTTATTACCGGAGGTTCGTCAAGGGATACGCGAGTATGGCGCAGTCGATGACGAAGCTAACAGGGAAGGATGTCCTTTTTGTTTGGTCTTCAGCTTGTGAGGAGGGTTTCGGGAAGCTGAAGGAGATGCTGACCAGTACACCTGTTTTGGCGTTACCTGAGCCGGGTGAGCCTTATGTGGTGTATACAGACGCTTCGGGAGTTGGTCTAGGTTGTGTGCTGATGCAGCAGGGGAAGGTTATTGCGTATGCTTCAAGGCAGTTGAGGAAGCACGAATGCAATTACCCTACCCACGACTTGGAGTTGGCTGCAGTTATCTTTGCACTTAAGATCTGGAGGTCTTATCTGTATGGCGGGAAGGTGCAGATATTCACAGACCATAAGAGTCTGAAGTATTTCTTCACTCAGCCGGAGTTGAACCAGAGATAGACGCTGGATGGAGTTAGTTGCAGACTATGACCTGGAGATTGGGTACCATCCGGGTAAGGCTAATCTGGTTGCAGATGCGTTGAGTCGGAAGAGGACAGCTTCAAATCAGGAGTGAGATATGGAGGCTCTGGTGAGCGAGATCAGCACGTTGAGGCTGTGTGTGATCTCACAGGAGCCGTTGGGGTTAGAGGCAGCTAACCAGGCAGACCTGTTGAGCAGGATTCGGGTTGCACAGGAGAAGGATCAGGGTATGATTGAGGCTTCTAAGGCGGCCGGTTCAGAGTATGTGGTCTCAGCTAGTGGGATGATACTGGTGAGCGGGCGGGTTTGTGTACCCAAGGATGAGGATCTGCGGCGGGAGATCCTGAGGGAGGCTCATTCGAGTATGTTATCGATTCATCCGGGAGCGACCAAGATGTATCGGGACTTAAAACGGTATTATCACTGGGTCGGGATTAAGAGGGATGTAGCTAGCTGGGTTGTAGCGTGCAACGTGTGTCAGCTGGTGAAGGCTGAGCATCAGGTTCCGAGCGGATTATTGCAGAGTTTGCCTATTCCGGAGTGGAAGTGGGATATGGTCACGATGGATTTTGTGACGGGATTGCCAGTGTCGCAGACCTATGATGCGATATGGGTTATTGTGGATCGTCTGACCAAGTCAGGACATTTTCTGGCCATCAAGAAGACCGACGGAGCGGTGGTGTTGGCTAGGAAGTATGTGCGTGAGATAGTGAGGCTGCACGGGGTGCCAGCAAGTATTGTGTCAGACAGGGATCCGAGATTCACTTCAGAGTTCTGGAGGGCATTCCAGGCAGAGATGGGCACTAAGGTGCATATGAGTACCGCGTATCATCCTCAGACGGATAGGCAGTCTGAGAGGACGATTCAGACATTGGAGGATTTGTTGAGGATGTGTGTACTGGATTATGGTGGTCATTGGACGGATCATCTGAACCTGGTAGAGTTTGCGTACAACAACAGCTATCAGGCGAGTATTGGGATGGCTCCATATGAGGCTCTGTATGGGAGGCCATGTAGGACACCATTATGTTGGACTCAAGTGGGGGAGAGGAGCATGTTTGGTGCAGACTTTGTTCAGGAGAAGATCCGTGTCTTGAGGCTGAACATGAGAGAGGCTCAGGATCGGCAGAAGGGTTACGCCGATAGGAGACGGAAAGAGCTGGAGTTTGAGCTCGGAGATATGGTGTATCTCAAGGCAGCTATGTTGAGGGGTCCGAACAGATCCATTTCAGAGAATAAGCTGAGTCCGAGGTTTATGGGTCCGTTCAAAGTGGTGGAGCGGGTCGGACCGGTAGCTTATAGATTAGAGTTACCTCAGAGTATGAAGGCTTTTCACCAGGTCTTCCATGTTTCGATGCTACGGAAGTGTCTGCATGAGTCTGAGGAGGTGTTTGCGAGGATTCCGGAGGATCTTCAGCCCAACATGACGTTGGCGGCGAGGCCTGTGAGGATTCTCGAGAGGAGGATCAAGGTGCTGCGCCGGAAGAGTATACTGTTGGTGAGAGTCGTGTGGGACTGTGACGGTATTGAGGAGGAGACTTGGGAACCATACGCGTTGATGAAGACGAAATTCTCGAAGTGGTTCGAGAAGCAAGCGGTGGCTTGAGCTCTTTTTCTGGTTTCAGAGTCTGTATTAGCATGGTGCTATGATTGTGATATTTGTATTTCGTGGTGGATGTAACGAGTATACAATTTGAGATTTAATAAGATTAGTTTGCCTTATTAAATGTGTTATAAGATGTGAATTCTTATGGTATGACTGGTGATGTCATGGGTTTGTGATGACTGGTAGGTCATGTGGAGGTCTAGCGATAGAGTTTAATGTGAGTTAGAGTTTGTTTATCGGCTAGGGAGACTAGAAATGGAAGTTCTATGTGAGTTAGGGCTGTCCATGTTCTAGTAGGATTATTTGGGGATAAGGTTCTATGTGAGTTAGGACTTGTGATTCCCCAGATGGCGCTGGGAAGTAGGGGTTTTACGTGAGTTAGAACCTGCCTATTTCCTAGGGGGAGTCTGGAGTAGAAGTCTTATGTGAGTTAGGACTGTCTTTCCAGGGACTCTGTGAAAGACCCTGGTGATTGGGTTGTTTCGGATGACCACGAAAGGTGATTCTGGTCGACAGGTGCTTATGATGCACGTTTCAGAGTATTGCTCCAGGGAACGGGTGGGTTCCTGTATACTGAGGGATAGTGGATCTCTCCAGAGGACGGGTGGGTTCTCTGCATATACTCGAGAATTAGTGGTTCTCTCTAGGGGACGGGTGGGTTCCCTATATATATACATGGAGGGATAGTGGGTCTCTCCAGGGGACGGGTGGGTCTCCTGCACACTGTCGCTCAAGGGGTGACGATCGTACGAGCATATGTGTGGTGTATATGTTTATGAGTTATGAGTATGAGTTAGGAGCGGTAGCGTCTGAGCGTGGTCGTGTGTATGAGATTGGATGAGCTTCGGGGATCGGGAGTGGATCTCAGGTGGTGCTGACCGGGTGGGGTCAGGATTTGCAGCCGTGGTGAGACGGTGCAATGTGGCTAGTGTGAGCCTAGTAGAGCTTGGGGATCAGGTGTGATCACGAGTGGTGCTGGCTGAGGGCCAGGGATGTGTTGTGGACGTCGAGTCTGGGTTATTACAGGAGTCTGAATTCGGTTCGGACAATCCTGGTAGCATATGTTACGCCGATGGTCGTACATGTTCTTGTTTGATTGTTGTACGATCATTTGGTCCAATGCGGGGTCAATGGTTGGTCGGACATGTTCTTGTTTGGTTGTTGGACGGTCAATCGGGCAGCCCTAATCCGGACCATGGGGCGTGCATCGTTGGTGTTCCGGGTGAATCTGGTCGAATTTTAGGCGAGAGTGTTAGCCTTAGCAGGACGGGTTGTGGGATTCGAGTGTGATCTCGAACGATACTGGCCAGTTGCGGGTCAGTTGGTTGAGACCGTAGTGTGGCGGTGTCGCGTGATTCGAGGTCGAATCCGTGTTAGTGGGGGAGAGTTGTAATGCCCGTGAACCAAAAAGTGGATTTTTTGTGGTGTCGATCGACACAGGTGTGGTGTATCGATCGACATGTGTGTTTTGGACTTAGGAGAAGTCGGGTTTGGGGCGTTATGTCGATCAACACGGGTGGTGTATATCGATCCACACGGGTTAAATCAGACCGTCAGGTCCGTTTTAATTGTCCGGTTTGGCGGGCCGATTTAGGGAACCCTAGGGTTCGGGTATTTAAAGGATCAGACGGGTTTGTCTTCCTTTTTGGCCGTTTTCAGAAGAAAAGCTGAGAGAGAGAAGAGAGAATCAGGAATCTTAGGGCTGGAGTGATTGTTGGGAGATTCCTGGGGGAGGATTGATCGTGAGTGGAGATAGAACGAGAAAGAGGTTGTTGCTGTGCTGATTTCAGGTCTGTGTGGACGGAATCAGAGGTTGTCTTGGTGTTTTTCGCTCGTTCTTCGCGTTCTTCATCCTTTTTCAATCCCAATCAAGGTGATTGCGTGACCGTAGGCTCGTATAAGTATAGGGGACCAATGGAATACGATTGCTTGGTGGTTTTCGTGTGTTTGTGTGTGGATCTGTGCGGGAGACTCGACGGATCGCATCAGATTCGAGTCGTGTAAGGATTGACTCGATTCTGGGTTCTGCGACGTCGTGTCGATCGACACAGAGGTGGTGTGTCTATCGACACGGGGCCTGTGTCCTTCGACACCTAGTGGTTGTGTCAATCGACACAGTGGATCCTGTCGATCGACACGGGTCACTGATCATCGACACCTAGTGGTTGTGTCGATCGACACCGTGAGTCTTGTCGATCGACACGGTGTATTCTGGACTGGTTTTGTTTGCTTGGTTGTGTATTCTTGTTCTGTGATCATCCTGGCATTGTGTCGATTGTTTATACTTGTATTTAAATAGCCTGTAGACGGGATGACCGCGTCGCTGAGTATTTGTGATAACACTCACGCAACTCTTTTTGCCATGTGTTGCAGGTAAAGAGAAATTGTGATCGTGGAATCGTGGCGAGGAAGAAGAGATGATTTAGGGTCTCACTTGGATTGTATTTCTATGGAATTGTTAGGTTGTTAGTCATTGGATATTGTTTATTCATATTGGTTGATTGGTTGAACTGGGTTGATATTTAATAAAGTATGGGATTTGTTAAATTGGAATGTGTCGTTGATGTTTTATTGTTCCGCATTGCTTGGTTGATGACCAATTGAGGATTATTATCTGTGATGATAATAATCTAGAGGAAATTTTTTTAAAATTTTGGGTCGGTTCGTTTCAGGCGGACCTTGAACTATCATCTCATTGGCCTTAAACCATTCCTCTGCCTCTTTGCTGGCGATATCGATGATCCCCTGGGGGTCCCTATCGATATTCCTAAACACTTTGACATTCTGAGCTTTCCAAATATACAAAATAATCTACGGAAAGCATCTCGTGAAGACCTCCGATCCTGGCTGAGACGGGATACGTGACATTAGAAAATCCATGTTTCCCCAGAGGTTCTCCCTCGGGAAAACTGCACGATTATGCGGAATATTTGATAAAGCCCAACATTGTCGAGCGGAAAGGCAGGTGAATAGATATGGTTAATTGATTCCTCATCTCCGCGCATCGTGCGCACCTTCACTCATATTGTAGGTATCTAAACGCCAATCTTTCATTGACCACCATTGCTCCCGAGAGAGACTACTATAACAAATGTCGAATCTTTGGCGTAGTCTTCATTTTCCACACTTTTTCTTTAAGAGGCTTAAGTGAGGGTTGTTGTAACGTGAATCTTTACTCAGTGTCCAGGTTCTATCGAGCAACTTCATACCTAGAACGTACTGTGTACAGTCCATTATTTGTAAAGTACCAACAGTATCCGTCGTTTGATCCCACCGGTGATGGCCGGAGAGAAAATATGAACGGGATGTCCTCCAGGGCAATACACCGTCGCATGGTATCCAAATTCCACATCTTTGTTGCCTCATCAATCACGTCAGAGACCATTAAATACGGATTTGGAGTCGGCTGAATGCTTTTTCGGCCTGTGGATAGACATCCGGGATCCACCTGTCCGTGCAAGCCCATGTCTGGGCCCCACTGCCTATCGTACGTCACATTCTTTTCTCTACTAGTGATTTCGCGCTACATAAACTACGCCACCCATACGAGGGTCTGAACGTTTCTTAGCTTCAAACGGGTGGGAATATCGAAAGTACTTTCCTTTTAGAACACGCGAAACAAGGGGGTTCGAGAATTAGTGTAGTCGCCACTGTTTGGCTAGTAAGGCCAGATTAAACTCTTCGAAAGACTAGAAACCAATACCTCCTCCATTCTTGGGAAGGCTCACCTTCTTCCATGTAATCTAGTGCATGTCTTTGGAATTACTCTTATGTCTCCACCAAAACTTAGCAATCGCACTCGAAAGTGACTTATGGATTCGTTTTGGGAGAAAAAAACTTGACATCACGTATGTCGGGATAGCTTGGGCTACCGATTTAATAATCACCTCCTTCCCTCCTTTGGAGAGGAATTTAGCTGACCAGCCATTAATGAGTTGATTAAGCATGTCCTGAACGTATGCAAAAATCTGTGCTTTTGAGCCTTGAAGTTGTTCAGGAATACCTAGGTACTTTCAGCGCCCCCTATCTGTAGAGATGTTCAGCCTCAGAGTAATATATGTTCGCAGCGCCTCATGTACCTCCTTCCCAAACGTGATCGTTGATTTCTCAAAATTAATTTGTTGATCTGAGGCATTAACATAGATCTGTAATACCTTCAGAATACCCTCGCACTACTCTCCTGTCGCGTTACAGAAAAATAAGCTATCATACAAAAGGTGTGAAATGGGAAGGGATGTGGAGGTTACCTTAATACTCGTTAGACTCCCACTTGCCTTAGCTGCTCTTAGGTTGGCAATAAACACCTACGTGCATAGAATAAATAGATAAGGAGATAGAGGATCGCCTTGTCGTAATCCTCTCGATGGAGTGATCCCTCCTTTGGGTTCTTCTTTCAAAAGAACTCGATAGGATAATGAGTTAATACACACCAGAATCCACGAGATCCACTTTTCTGCAAACCCCATTTTAATAGCTTTACTCATATATGTTTTAATAGCCATACATTCTCGCTTTCAGGTGGCCTGTGTAGTTAAGGCATGAAATACTTCCTATGCCAACAAGATGTTATCCGTGATTTGTCTCCCTGCCACAAAGGTTGATTGGGTCTCAGAAACTAGCCGAGGTAAGAATCTTTTAATTCTCTGGCAAAGCACTTTGGAGATAATCTTATAACTCACGTTGCACAAGTTAATCGGCCGAAAGTCTTTCATCATGGGAGGTCTTTCTGGTTTAGGGATCAAACATATGTTGACCTCATTACTCTTGGGGTCTAAGATACTCGTTTCCATAAATTATTGCACCACCTCCACCACCTTTGGACCGATTATGTGCTAAAATTTTTGATAGAACAACGCCATCATCCCATCCGGTCATGGTGCTTTTTCTGGATGAATAGAAAAATAGCCGCCTTGACCTCTGCCATTGAAACATCCCGTGTAAGGGAGGATTCATCTCAGAAGATACCATGGTCCTGACATGGAGTAGAGACGCTTCCAGATCAGAGATTGTAGATGAGGAAAAAATATTCAAAAAATAGTTTATTGTCGTTTGTTCGATTTAATCCTACTTTTCCGTCCACACCCCTTTTTTAGTAAGTATCCCGACAATCTTATTACGCGCTCGTCTGTGCATTGTGGTTACCTGGAAGAATTTGGTATTTTGGTCTCCAACTTAATGCCAAGTAACCCGACTCTTCTGCTGCCAAAATACTTCTTCATCCACAAGAGCCGCCTGCAGCTGGTCTTGTAATCCAGCAATTTCTTCGGCAGAAGATTGATCACAACTCTGTGCCGCTTCAAGTCTAGCCTTGAGATCTTCAATCTCTTTAGTAGACATAAGTTGGTCTTGTTTCCACCAATGGGATATGGAGGCACGACAATTGGCAATACGCTCTTCCAATTGAGAATGTGTTCTGTTTTTCTCTGCTAACCAGCCTTCGCGTAAAATTTCTTCAAAATTCGGTTTGGCCAACCACCGTTTGTTAAAACGGAATTTCTTAGTCCCAACCATATCCTTCGTGGTGATATGAGTAAGGACGGGTCTATGGTCCGATCCCATGAATCGGAGATATTCTATCTAGGTGTGGAAAAAAAGCTCATACCAGTCTTCATTGCCCATAGAACGATCTAAGCGGCAACGAATTACATTGCCCCCCATTCGCCCAACCCATGAGAGGCAATTTCCCAAAAAAAGAAAATCTACCATGCCCCAGCTTTGTCTCATAAGTCTAAACTTCATAAATGAATTCTCGGGTGATCTACGGCCCCCTTTCTTCTCATGGTGATCTGTAATGTCATTAAAATCTCCAGTCATAAATGAAGGAACCGTGTAGTACCAATTCGGATAAGTCGTTCCCACACTATCCCTCTTTTTGATATAACAGGGTCTCCGTAAACAAAAGAGACAAACACTTTATTACCGTGTATGGTAGCCATTACATCGATAATATTACTATTCAAAAAAAGAACTTAAACTTGAAATTCGGACTTAGCCAGAAGAGCTAAGCCTCCACTACGACCACATGGGTCAATGGTAAAAAGAAAATCATATCCTAGTTGCACTTGCATATCCTGAAGAAAATTATGATCGCGTTTTGTTTCCATCAGAAAGAGTATCCATGGGAAAATCTTCTTACATAACTCTCGCAATCGATGAACTGTCAAGAAGCTACCTGCTCTCTAACAGTTCCAACTTAAGATCATTTTAGGCGCCCGCTGGTGGCTTTCCTTTAACCACCGGATCTTGACTTTCCTTTGAATTTTACCCTTTGTCAAGTCCCGTCTTCGAGGAAGACGGATTGTAAGCACCATTCAAACTTGTATATCCAACTTCTGGATCCGTACAAGCCAAGGACGCATGCTTGTGGATACGACTGCCCCGAATCGGGTTGTTTGCGATCTTTTTCTTCACCCCCAGGGCTTTACGAATCCTTTGTGTAATCTTCCTGGGCACATTAAACTTCCATCTAGGCCCACCTCGTGTCCCTTCTTTTTTACCTAGCTGGGGATCCATCACAAACTCCTTTAAAGGAGAGTTTATTTCACTAGGATCCAAAGGCACTTTCTGGCCCAGCTTCAGTAACTTCTGGGCTTTAGGCAAACTCGGCCCAGCAATCTTTTTCTCCTTGTCCAGACTTGACCCAGCATTCTTTTCTCCCCCTACCCTAATCGGACGAACAGTTATCGGTTTTCCCAGCCCCTGCGTCGTCGTCGGTTCTGGTTCTACTTTTTCTGAACACCGAGTTACCTCCGTCGCCTCTCGCCTGTCCTTTTGAGCATCTGCCGGTTCACTAAATGTGCCTCCGCCTTAGTTTTCTAATACCTGGGGGCTCTCTCTTCCCCGAGGTTGACCTCCAGTGACCGGTTCGCTGACTGGTTGGTCCTCTTTGTTCCAGCGGGCTCCTTAGCATCTCTTTCTCTACCGAAATCTTTACGGACCCATTCCTTTGTCTGAGGTCGCGACAAAATTTGCTCAAACTCTGGCTCTCGAGCCGCCCCGAACTCAGGGAGGAGGTTACGACGGACCAGTCTCCGCTTTGACGTCGAGGCTACATCTAGCGGGATTCCAGCCGCGCCTTGTCCATACTCCACCTTTGGTCTGTTCACAGGAAGACCCTCCTCTCTAGGCTCTCGTCGTCTTCTTCTCTCCTCGTCCTCGGATCGCCGCAGGTAAGGTTCTCGATTGTTTGGCTGCACGATGACCCATTTCAGGCACTATTTGGCATCATGGGACATTCGACAACATATTTTGCAATAGTGTTGCTACTTCAGATAATCAAAAGTTATCCAGAAGACCTCTCCAGTATCGGACCAAGATTCCAAGCGAAAAATCAACAGCGGATCACAGTTAAGCATCACTCAAACCCTTGGAAAGGGTTCCACCACTTCCCACTGCATGATTTCTCCCAATTCCTCTTCACTCCTCTTGACAATGTTATCTCGTTTTTATATGTCAGAAAGATCCAAAATACAAACCCATAACGGGATGGAGACTAGAAAATCCATTCGTACCATTGGAACCCAACGCTCGATCACATTCATTCAGCCATCAAAATGGTACAGCCGATTATCAAGCACCGCCTGCAAATATGCCTCTTCCTGGAACCTGAAATGAAACCTTCCTCTTCCCATCTCAACCCCCTGCACTTGATCTCCACATCTCCAAACCGATGGTGAAAAGGTCATCAGTGCCTTCACTCGGTTTTCCTACGCCTCCAGATTCACAACGCTCTCGAGGGAGCAACGATGAAACGTCTGTATTTTTGAAAAAGGATGACTGTTATGAGTTTCAGTCGGCTCCGGTCATGGTGTCATGCCGGAAATCTTTTCACTGTTCCTCGGCTACAACATGAGACTGCGTTTATCGCTATAAGCAAGCCTGTTTTCAGGCTTTCGGTTTGGACCAGGGCGTTCTCGCATCGGAGGGTCATAACTAATAGGATCCGATTAGATCTCCCTTCCAAGGCTTTTGGAGAAAGAGGCAGGGATATGGAAAGCTGGGAAAATTACCGGCGAAGTATCTGTCGAGCGGATTTTCGTCAATCACATAACGTTACCTACGGATCGATTTTGATTGCAATGAGAAAATCCTATCAATTGGCATTAATGTTTCACATAAATCGGAAAGATTTGCAGCGCTGGGAGACAATAGTATATAGATCAAGGAGATGTCAATGTCCTCCTCACGCTCACAACACATATATCATAGCAACAACACTCACGAATAGAACTCAATCCTTCACGATTATCGCATTATCTATGGCTTTTTTCAGCAAGTTGATGGCTCCAAATCAAGTGAAGAGAAGATTCAAGCCATTACAACTCCCACCGGTGCATACAATTCAGATTATGAAGCGGTTCGAAAGAACTTTGGTGGGACGAGTCATGTTGTTGTTATATATGTTCCGTTTGTTTGGTAATCACAATTTGGAACAATATTAACCTTGAACTCCATATGAAATTAATTTTTCATAATCAATTTGCTATAGAATAATTAAGATATACATGTGTACGAATACAAATTATCATGAAGTGTAATTAATGCGATGATGTTAGAAATAAAATTCAAGAAGCGGTGTGGGATGTGGTCCTTTACCCGTAGGACACGATGGACCACGAATAATTGTTATTACGACAACATAACTAACTGCATATCTAAATCGATTACGAGAGAAGCACTAGATCTTTTTCCAAATTACAAACATACAAAAAAAAATCAAAATTATATTTTTATGGTTTGAATGAAATTTTATCAAAGAACATTTTCTTTTATCTAACCTTTTTTTCAATGTAATTTGATAAAACGGCTAGTTTGCTATGAAAAGTAACCAAAATAAATAGTTTATGTATGAATATGTACAATCCGAATCTTATAACCAAAATTTTGTATACATCGACTGTTTTTTTTTTCCCACCACGTAATAAATTGTGATGTAAGCAAATACTATAATTTCATCGTGACATTTTCAGCCTCAAATTCAACAAAACCATTGAACTCAGATAATAAATCATCCTTTAAAAGGAAACGTATCTTTATTTGGCGCATTGCGAAGAATAAAACATCAAATTAAAAAGAAATCTATAAGGAGCTGTGATTTGACAAAAACACCCTCAAATCATTGTTTTCAGAGTTCATTTTTTCAGATAAGGTACAGATCAGAAAATCACCTCTAAAAATCGAGCAATAGATCTCATCTCTCCACTGAGGTCCCACAGATTCCAACACAATGTCCCAGAACTCTCCACGTGGCGTTTATCCTGAAAGGTTACAGTACTGTTGTCCTTAGGGAATCATTATCTCCTTCGCTGTAATATCTCTCTCTCACTCTCTTCTTTATGCTCCTGTCTCTTTCTGTCTCTACCAAAACAAGTAAAGAACCTTTCTCTCTCTCCTCTCCTTCTTCTTCTCTGTTTCTTTCATATTTTATAAAAGCTTTTAGCAATTTCTGCTCTTTGTGTTTATCTCTCCTTAAAAAAAAAAAATTGTGGTCGTGGAACTTGGACTTGCACAAATCTTCTTCTGCTTCTTCAACTTCTAATTCCTCTAGAAACTTTCTAAATCTGGTCAGTACTCTCTTATATATACTGTCTTTTTAAAAAAAAAAAAACATGTTGCTATATTTGGAATATATTTTTATAATTCTTCCTAGATTGTTGGAATATTAAAAAAAAATGTTTCACAGAAGAATGAACGAAGGAACGACCTCTTCTTTTTTTTGTCATCTAGAATATTTTATTAAACACAGAGGAATACATGATGGGATACATGATAGGATATAAGTTCTCTGCAACTTAGCCAGAGACATATCAGGACACTAGAAACTAAACGAACGAACGAACTCATGGACTTGCTTTTAATTTAATAATTTCCTACACTTTTTATAATGATTAGTGTAATTAAACTATTTGGAATTATAAAATACTACTTTTTTATATGCTCTTCCGTATCTCTTAATCATATAAGTTTTTTCTTTAATCATATAAGTTATCATTAGTTCTGTTCACTTGTATAAAAAGATTCTTTTAAATGTCTCCAGAGATCTGACATGGAACATCAAGGTTGGAATTTTGAGGAGAATTATAATTTGTCCACTAATAGAAGATCTATAAGGTACATAATAACGCTTAAACTAATATATGTCTTATTAAATTTGCAATTTAAAAAAAAAACAATATAATATAGTTTCTGAGTTTGTGTATGTAGGCCAGAAGATGAACTAGTGGAGCTGTTATGGCGAAATGGGCAAGTGGTTTTGCAGAGCCAAACTCATAGAGAGCAAAACCAAACTCAAACTCAGAAACAAGACCATCATCAAGAAACCCTAAGATCCAACACTTTTCTTAAAGATCAAGAAACCGTTTCTTGGATCCAATACCCTCCAGATGAAAACCCATTCGAAACCGACGATTTCTCCTCTCATTTCTTCTCAACCGTCGATCCCCTCGAGAGACCGAGCTCAGAGACGGTTAAGCCTAAATCCGGTCCTGATCCTCCACAAATCATGCCACCTCCTAAGTTTAGGTCAACGGATTCATCATCATCAGGAATCAGGGAGCTAGAGAAGGAACAGTACTCGGTAAAGACCGTTGGACCGAGTCACTGCGTGAGCAACCAATCGAAGAACGACCTCACTGTGGAAGGAAAAGATGTCTCATTGAGTCATGATCAAAGCAAAACTATCGAAGAAAAGGTTTACCAGAACGCAACTTCCTCATCAGGTGGCTCCTCTGGTTGTAGCTTTGGCAAGAACATGAAAGAAATGACTAATGAAAGAAACATCACGACAGACCGTAAGAGAAAACATATAATGGACACTGATGAATCTATGTCTCATTCAGATGTATGCTTATATTAACTCATGATGATAAGTTCTTGAAAACGTTTTTTTTGTGTGTCCATTGTTCAAAGTTCTTGATTATTCATAATTTCAGGCTAATGGTAACAAATCGAATCAACGATCAGGATCAACGCGAAGAAGTCGAGCAGCAGAAGTTCATAATCTCTCCGAAAGGGTACTTCATCGGTTCGTCAATATAATTAATTATATATATATATATAATATAGTTTTAACGTTAGTAGATTGTGTGTATTCAGACAAAGAAAATAGATACAAAAACTCTGTTTTGTAACAGATACAAAAACTCTGTTTTGTTGTTATGTTATAAATAGAGGAGAAGAGATAGGATTAATGAGAGAATGAAGGCTTTGCAAGAACTAATACCTCATTGCAGTAAAGTAAGTTACAAAATCGAATTATTATTGATTATTAATTAAAAAAATTGGTGTTAAATTTGATTTTTTTTTTTTTTTTTGTGGTTTTGCAGACTGATAAAGCTTCCATTTTGGATGAAGCTATAGATTACTTGAAGTCACTTCAGTTACAGCTACAAGTTATGTGGATGGGAAGTGGAATGGCTGCAACGGCTCCGATGATGTTCAACGGAGTACAGCCTCCACCGATTATCCGTCCGGTACAGTTGCCACGATTTCCGGTTATGGATCGGTCTGTGATTCAGAACAATCTTGGTTTACTTTGTCAGAACCCGGTACAAAACCAGGTCTTCACTGACCGGTTTGCTAGATACATCGGCGGATTCCCACAGATGCATCCGACGTCTCAGGTTAGACTAATACGCCGTCGTTTAGTAAAGTACTAATGCATTTGATTGATATCTTTCAGTATCATGTTCCATTTCCCGTTCACTTTTTAGATAATGATCTATTTTAAATCGTTAATTTTATTTAAATGAATACATAAGAAAAAAATTGGATAGGTCATTTCGATTTTTTTGAGAATTTTCTTTTGACGTAGTGAAAATGATTTAAAGTTATATAAACGTTTCAAAGTTATTCGAGTCGAGACATCCATTCCAAAATTGTTTTTCTTACATAAATTCATTAAAAAAAAATTAGAAAATGATTGTAGCTATCCAAATTTCCGAATCCATTCTATTTTCCATATTTCCCAATCTTGTTTCTTTATAACTATAGTTTGAATGTATTTTTCAATACCTCAATTTTGTATGTTTTGAGATCTCGTATTTCCCGCTATTTTCCAATCTTGATGCCTGAACATTACCATTTTTGGGCTTGAAATAAACAACACACTGTTGTAATACGTATTAAACGACGTAGTTGGGATCTTGTTAGCTATATATATATATATTTTAAATTGTTAGCTATATTTACACGAACCATTTCGGTAAGTACTAAACGACGTAGTTTTGTATCAGCCGATGGAGATGATGAGATTTGGTTCCCCGGCGGGACAACAAAGTCAACAGCCGACGAAGACCACCGACGGTTCTCGTTAGGACCATTAAGCTGATGTGGCCTTTTTCTATTTTTGGTTTGTTTGTGGTTGTTCGGGCAAAGTGTCTTCTTTATTTATATAATCTTTTTAACATACTTAAAACGTTCAAGATGTATTATTATAGCGCACAACGTACAACTTCATTACGTTATTTTCTGTATATGTGAGTTTAAGTATGTTAAATATTAATATGTCAAAATGACATGAGATTTTTGTAATCGTATTGGACCATATATATATGTGGCCATGCGCTTTTATTCTAGCTTTTATTCTATGTAAAATTTTGGATTAAATCCAGTGTTGATGGTTTAGACAGTTGAACCTCTTTGCACAAATGAAAACATGCTAGAGATTTCGAATTCGAACATCCCACTAAAAAATTAAACCAATTATTGTCTTCGATATTGGAAAATTAGGACTAAGCTCAAATTTTATGGAGATAGATGGTAAACAGTAACTATGCATTTGTCACGAGCCTTATACTTTTACAGTGTTTTTGTGTGTTCTTAGGAAACGGAAAACAAACTTAATGGAATTCTAAATATGTTTTCCTTAATTTCCAAAAAAAAAACTGCATTTGTCAAAGTAGTTGAATTTTTTTTTTCAAATTTTGAATTACCTCTATATCATATCTGTAGAATAATCTTCTTGATAACCCACATACATTTCGTTTTTGATCAAATAGGATTAAAGAAATCATATTTAGAATTCCATTAAGTTTGTTTTCCGTTTCCTAAGAACACACAAAAACACTGTAAAAGTATAAGGCTCTAAACACCCGGCGTAATGGATTGATTAAACGTATCAAGCGGATCAATCATAACAAATTTATCTGTTCTATACTATGGATTGCTTAATATTCATTTCTCCATTCACAGTCTAAGAAATACACATGCACAGCTATTATTGTTATAGAGATCAGGCCGGAGTTTGATAAATCATTAAACTTTTATGATGTCATAATATTCGATTAAAAAATTGTAACCTATGCTTTTTTAGCTTTTGGCTGATTGTTTAATTATATAGAGATGGAAAAAGGCAAGGCACATGTGAAGGAGCAGATTTCAGTGAAAGTCATCTGTCATTTGTCAAACATCAGACATTTTAAATTTATAGACATGTGCTCCACTGTTTTTTTTTATTTTTAGCAATAATTGAGTAAAATATCTTAGATATTTTTGTGGATTGTTTCTAATTTAATTATTTATAAATTTACAATAGTCGACCCAAGTGAAAATAAAACAATCGACGTAGAAAAATCACATAATCAAAGTGAAATCTCAAAGCTTAGATTCATAAATTCAAACAGGGATAAAAATATCAGTACCCTATATCAACCATGTTAAGTCACCTTTAAAACATTACTTAACTTGTTTGCCCTCTAAAAACTTATTTTATCCGATTTCATTGATTATAGTCGCTAAAACAACTATTTTTTCTTTTTTCATATGAAGATTTTGATTTATAACATTTATCGAAAGATATTACACAAGTGGAGTGAAGCCCAAAAGAGGAGAACGAAACCCAAAAAAAGAAAACGTAGTCCAAAATAGAGAAACAAATCTCATACAAAAAATACTTACATACACGAAATTAAGCTAGAATTGAGCATTTAAGAGGATTAATATTTTACCTTCGAAATAGTATTTTCTGCTAATCCTTAACACATCAACATAACTAAGACGTATTTAAGCCAATTTATCTCTAATTTTTTTATTGTTGTGTGATAAATAAATGAGCTGGTAGATTTTTTTTTTTTTACATTTGAGGAAGATTGAATGTCTCTATAATACATACCTCAAATATACCATGTCCATTGATGTTTTGTACATAAGCCATGCAAGGTATAGATATTGACTTTGGAAGTGAATTTTTCTTAGGTTAGTTAGTTTCGTATATGACTTTCGTTTATGGAAACCATTCAATATGGCTCATCTGGTTGATAATTACGAAACATTCATTGATAGGTATTTCTCTGGTTCATATTAAACGATGTTCGAGAGCAAAAAAGTCCATTTAACGAATATGGCAACTGTTTGAATGTATTTGGTATTATAATGTTTGAAGTTTTGAACAAATGATAAAACAAGAAACGTGGCCAAATTAAATATTGTCAAGATTTCGCCTCCAATCTTCTAACCAATTTTCTAACCAAACTCACAGCTACACCTATACGCATGATATTATATATCATTTAGAAACGTCTGGAAACTTTCCTCACTAGTTTTCATATTAAATTTAACAGTACAATTTTTTTATTGTTTGTCAGATTCAGACAAAAACAGACGTGTCTCTCAGTCTTGATTCTCATGGACAACGAATGGTTAGATGGCACGTGCTCGCTAGTGGACCACTTTGATTGATAAGCTGGGTAACTTATCGAGCGTGCATAAAAGAACACGCAATATTATATGGGGTAAAATTCAGAGCTAAATTCATCTTTTTTCCTTTTAATTATTACTATGGTTCATCTTTTGAACCTCGTCCAATTATCACAAATGGGTGGAATTTTCACCGGAAATATTTGCGATGTCCATATGAAGAAAATTCTATAATAAACGAGTTGAGTTACATTCTGAACAAATTATCCATTATGATTTAGCCATTTTCAGTCTGCAATTGAAAGCTATATTACATACTGATATACGTAACCATATTCGATCAAAATTGTATCCATATATATATATATATATATATTAAATACCACATACATAGTTGATATTGGTCGTGTATACTTTATTACTCATCAAACTGAATCAGTTAGATGATATATAGAGAGGCTTGTTACTTATATCCATGCTTAATTAGTGGCCTATATGCACCAAATAACTCTTCATTTTTTCTCTCTGTATTTGTCACAGCCTAGATGTGAGACCTAAATATTTTAAGCAAAAAAAATATATTAATGATCTGCTTTTTGGATAAAAGTTAAGTCGCGACCAAACTATTCGTAAACGCTAGATATTGTGGTGACAACTTGACTGTACACTGTGATCAAATGAAACAAACACGCCAATATCCAAACGTCATGAACATCTTTAATATATCACTCTATTTTTAATTTTAAAATAAAGTATCTCCAAAATAAAATTAAATTATACTCCAATATATTACTTTATTTTTCACTCCAAAAACAATATTTGAATTATATCGTTTTTCTATTTATTATTAATTACTAATAATACAATTTCTTTATAAAATATACAAATTGACCCCAATATTTTAAATTAAAGTCGTAACATTATGTTTTGTTAATATTAATTCACACATGCATACATAATAACTTAAATATATATATTTAAAAAAAATTAAATTCGTAATAACATAATTTAACTTAGACGTACATACACATTATTAACAAAAAAAACTTACACATAATCACAGTTTCACACATTATAATATAATATAATTATTTTGTTGGAATTTCTTGTGATTTTGATAAATTTGTAAAAATTTAATTAAAAATAATATTAAATAAATAGAAAATCATCACCAAAATAATTATTTATCTCTTCAAATGAATTTATTTAAAATTTGAAAAACCATTTTATAAATAGAAAAGTTCAACTGCAAAATAGAGTGGAAAATGAGATTACTCCATATTTAGAGAAAAAAATAGATTTACTCTATTTTGGAGTTGAAAATGGATTAGGGTTGAAAAAGATTTTACTCCAAAATAAAATTTAAAATAAAATATATAGTGGAGTTGGAGATGCCCTAAAACACAAACACAATAGAAAAAGGAAAAGCAAAACTCTATCTCTAACTCCATTAAGGAAACGCACACATAGAGGCTCTAAACAACCGCCTCACGTTCAAGTTGAACGGTACAGCCAAATTATTTGATACTTTTCTCACAAGAAGATAGATTAATTACAGGCATGTATATAATCTAATGAATACTATATGATGCGTTACTATTTTTTACGAAACAAAGTTTCTCCTCTAAAACTGAAATTAATATTAAGGCAAGGCATCATGGGTTCGAAACTCTACAGAATGTGTTTTTTTATAAACCCTTTAACCAAAAAAAAAACTGAAATTAATAATGACAATATCATTTTACTATCAATAAAAAATATTAAATATCTTATACGGTTTAGATTAAGTATTATTTTGACATATTACACACAAATTATAAAATAGTTAAGTGTTTGATTATGTTTTTACTGTCAAAATTTCATAGTGTATTTTATTACTTAATTAGGAAAAATAAGATATTTCTTGGTTAAAAATTACATTTAAATCACTATTTTGAAACAAAAATATTAAATTTAAACGGAAGAAATTTACTCAACTATAGAATATCCAAGTGATATCTATAATTATATACTTCTTTCGTTTTAATTTAGTTGTCATTCTGGAGTTTTTTACATAAATTAAAAAAATAATTAAATTTTCTGTTTTATTCTTAATTAATATATTATTTTATTTGATATTTGTAGTTAATAAGCTTAAAAATAAAAATAAAAATGAATTTTTTTTATAATAATTGTGCATTAAAATTATAGAATGACAAGTAATATAAAACAAAAAATAAGTGTAGAATGATAACTAATATGAAACATAGAAAATATGATATATTAATTTTTGATATGTATGATGACTAACTATATTAGCAATTAACTGGTTCAAGATTCAAAGTATTAATTTTTATTTTTATTTTTAATTAATAATACCCATCCAAAATTATTTAATTTACAAACAAATATATATCTTATTATTTTTTCATTAGATAACAGTAAATATTTTGTTGATAAAAAATGATAACAGTAAAAAAATTAAATATTTTTTGAACAAATTAGGGATAATTTCTTTTATCAGTAATTAATTGAAGAAATTTAATTAGAATATCAAATATATGGGTCAATATAATATTAAATTTATCAACAAATATTAACGCTCAATAGATA
This sequence comes from Arabis hirsuta, assembly GCA_964056655.1. NCBI lineage: Eukaryota > Viridiplantae > Streptophyta > Magnoliopsida > Brassicales > Brassicaceae > Arabis > Arabis hirsuta. Next base: position 49,782,079 of record OZ053298.1, read on the forward strand.
AGAATAAACTAAATAAAATTAAAATATTAAACAGACCAATAAGAAAAAAAACTGAAACTTTTTTTTTTAAATTATATAGAGAAGATTAAGGACTTTATATAAATCACCTAACCTACTTTTCCCGACTTTAGAACTCGAAGCCGAAAATATCTGAGATTTCTCTCTCTCTCTCTACAAGTCTCTTTCCTCTTCTTCTTCAGCTTTCTCTCTCTTACCAATTTACATTCTCTCTCTGATTTCTGGGGATTTGATATTTCTTCTTCTTCCTCCTCCTCCTCCATTGTTTCGCTTGAATTCACGATTCTAATCTCGCCGATCGTCGTAGATCTACGTTGATACTGGCCGATTTGAGTGAGAATCCAAAAAGGGGGGAGAAACTCAGGAAGAAAAGAGGAATCGCATGAATTTGTTTGGAAGCCTGATTTTTTCATCTTCGATTTCAAGCCACTTTACGACTTGTCTTTTGATCTTCATCCTCCATTTTTCTCCTCAGCTAAGTAATAATAATAGTAATCGTAATAATAAGAATAATAAATCTAATAATCTCGAGAGTAATCGTTTGATCAATTGAGGAGACAAATCATGGATTCGAGGAAAAACTCTGATCGTCAAATGCGTAGAGGTATTGTTACCTTCTTCTTTCTGGGTAATTTGTGAAATTGATTGTCCGATTGTAATCGTTTGATTGTGTTAGAAGAATTTAGGGATTATGAACTTGGGCAATTTGATTTAGTTAGCAAAATTCAATTTTTGTTTTGTGAGTCGTCAAATTTGCTTTATTTCTCTGTCGGTGATTTGATTCCTTTGTGTGGCGTCTTCTTGTTTGGCTGTATTTGCTTATTGCCACAAGTTTAATTTCGTTATTTTCTGGGCATAGCTGTTACATCAAATTTCTAATAGGAATATGTTTTTTTTTTAATACATAAAAGCAGAGTCCTAATTACAATTGTCACAAGTTTTTGTTCCGTTAAAAATTGTTAATTTTGTCGGTGTTGCAGCTAATTGCTTTTCAGCTAGTGAGAGGATGAAGACAAGGTCACCGTCTGTGATTGTGATTGGAGGTGGTTTTGGTGGAATCTCTGCTGCTCGAACTCTTCAAGATGCTTCCTTTCAGGTTTCTATTACAACAAGTTTGATGTTTTATTCAATGTTATGGGAACTGTTTTTGATGTTCTTATGACCTCCTTGAGATATAAATTGCAGCTTGTATGATCAATGATCATCATCTCTTTCTCATGGTGTGGTTCTTTTGTATTTAGGTTATGGTGCTGGAGTCCCGTGACAGAATTGGTGGACGAGTTCACACTGATTACTCATTTGGTTTTCCAGTTGATCTTGGTGCTTCATGGTAATGTCATAAAAGTCTTTGATTTTGTCAATGAATTGGTGTTTTAGTTTTTGGTTATCTTTGTTAACATGGCAACATTTTTTTGTCACAGGCTGCACGGAGTGTGCAAAGAGAATCCTCTGGCACCAGTAATTGGGAGACTGGGATTGCCCTTGTATCGTACTAGCGGTGACAATTCTGTCTTGTATGATCATGATCTTGAGAGGTGTGTACAATAGTTTGGATGTTCTGATTTTGGTTATCTTTATCCTGTATTTTTTTTTATTCCACCTTAAAACTCACGGCATAATTCTTCATTTTTGTAGCTATGCTCTGTTTGATATGGATGGCAATCAAGTACCTCAACAGTTGGTAACAGAAGTTGGCGTAACTTTTGAGCAGATTTTGGAAGAGGTATGTGCCCTTCACATTTCCTTGTTTTTTTTGGTTCTTTCATATTCTGATTGTTGTGTTACCCTTTGTTTTACGCTCGTTTTAAATAGATCCTTCTTTCGCATATGCAGATCAATAAAGTCAGGGATGAGCAGGATGAAGACATGTCAATATCTCAGGCTTTTTCAATTGTGTTTTCGAGGAAACCTGAGTTGAGGTTTGTTTGTATACATAAATGTCCAACTTCTTAATTTTGTATCTGTCAGTGCACTTTTTGAAGCTTGGTTTCATATCGAATTCAAAATTTTCACATCCAGGTTAGAGGGGCTTGCACACAATGTACTTCAGTGGTACTTATGCCGTATGGAAGGATGGTTTGCCGCCGATGCTGAAACCATCTCTGCAAAGTGTTGGGACCAGGTTGGTTACATTTTTCCTCATTGGAGTTAACTGTTTTATAAGTATACACCGTTTCTAGATTGCCGGTTTAACATTCCAAACTATGTGCAGGAGGAGTTGCTGCCTGGTGGACACGGTCTTATGGTGAGAGGGTATCGTCCTGTCATCAATACTTTGGCCAAAGGGCTTGATATTCGCGTAAGCCATAGGTAAGTTTTGCGTTTTTCAAGAGTTTTGGCATTGTTTATATGGTTTTGGTAGTCATTAACCTTGGTCTTTTATTTTGCTTCTCAGGGTTACTAAGATTGTGAGGAGATATAATGGAGTGAAGGTAACGACAGAGAATGGGCAAACATTTGTTGCGGACGCTGCAGTGATCGCTGTTCCTCTTGGAGTTTTGAAATCAGGAACAATAAAATTCGAACCTAAGCTACCAGAGTGGAAACAAGAAGCTATCAACGACCTTGGAGTAGGAATCGAGAACAAGATCTTACTGCATTTTGAAAAAGTCTTCTGGCCAAAAGTAGAGTTTCTGGGAGTGGTTGCGGAAACCTCCTACGGTTGCAGTTATTTTTTGAACCTGCACAAGGCCACGGGTCATCCAGTTCTGGTTTACATGCCGGCTGGTCAGCTCGCCAAAGACATTGAGAAAATGTCTGATGAAGCAGCTGCGAATTTCGCCGTCTTGCAACTCCAGAGAATTCTTCCTGACGCATTACCTCCGATACAGTATCTAGTATCTCGGTGGGGATCGGACGTGAATTCAATGGGATCTTATAGCTACGATATCGTGGGCAAACCTCATGATCTCTACGAAAGGCTTAGAGTTCCAGTGGATAACTTATTCTTTGCCGGTGAAGCTACAAGCTCGAGTTTCCCGGGCTCGGTTCACGGCGCTTATTCAACCGGATTGATGGCTGCCGAAGATTGCAGGATGCGAGTCTTGGAGCGGTATGGCGAGTTGGATCTGTTTCAGCCTGTGATGGGTGAAGAAGGACCTGCCTCTGTTCCGCTTCTTATCTCTCGTCTCTAAAATCCACCATTATCCACCAAAGATCGTTTACTAGACAGAGACAGAACCTGAAGTGATTTATCTTGTTGGGAAAAACAGTAATAATTCTCGTATTGGCTCGTATAAAAGTATTTTCAGTCTATTTTCTCAGTGTTTTATTCAATAAATTCAAACATTATATCCTTGTGATATTATATTTATATAACAATCATCTTCGAGGTTTCTTTTCTCACTTATGGCTAAACAGTAAACACTAATCTAAAGAGGTTAAATTAGCATAAAAAGAAACATAAACGGTGGTTATTGTAATTTTTAGTATCTTAAGGGGTATAATGATAAATAACTTTTCATCAAATCCCCAAATTAAAAAAGGTTGTCGAAGAAGAAGATAAGAGTGACACAGAGCTATATCCTCTCGAGACCTTCTCCTCCTCTGTGAAATCCTCTCCAACAATGGCGATGGCTATGGCGGTTGTTTCTTTCCCATCTCTACTCAACAAATCAACCTTATCTTCTTCTTCCTCACTCTTCACTCCAACTTTCCTCACACCAAAAACCTCTTCGCTTTTCACCAAATCTTCTCCCAAAACCAAGCGATCTCTGGTAGTCTCATCCATGGAAGCTGGAATCGGCGTCATGGGCTCGAAGCTGGGAATGATGAGCTTCTTCGAAGCCGACGGTACAGTCGTTCCGGTAACGGTGGTCGGTTTCCGGGAAGGCAACATAGTGACTCAGATAAAAACCCTAGCCACCGACGGTTACGACGCGGTACAGATCGGATACCGTCGAGTGAGAGACAAGAAGTTAACCAAACCGGAAACCGGGCATCTCCAAAAAGCCGGCGTGATTCCGTTGAGGCATCTACAAGAGTTCCGGTTAACAAACGTCGAAGGATTCGAAACGAATCAGAAACTCGTGTTCGATGAGATTTTCAAAGAAGGAGATTTGGTTGATGTTGCAGGGACTACAATTGGTAAAGGGTTTCAAGGAGGAATCAAAAGGCATCATTTTAAGAGAGGTCAGATGACTCATGGTTCCAAGAGTCATCGAGCTTTGGGTTCGATCGGTGCGGGGACTACTCCGGGAAGGGTTTATAAAGGGAAGAAAATGCCTGGAAGAATGGGAGGGAGTAAGACCAAGATAAGGAAGCTTAAGATTGTCAAAGTTGATAAAGATTTGAATGTTGTTATGATTAAAGGAGCTTTGCCTGGTAAGCCTGGGAATCTTCTTCGTATTACTCCTGCTAAGATTGTTGGAGTTAATATTCCAAAGAACTAGTAGAGATACTCAGAATTCGCTTTTGTTTCTATGCATTTTCGTTTGACTTGTGAAATTTGTGCATCAATCTCTCCATTTTGGTTCCGGAATTGTAGAATCAGTGAAACTCCAGTTTGATGCGGTGAAACTGAGTCGCGGAATCGTGTTGGAATTGCGGTTTTTATGTTGAAATTCACTGTTTTTACGCTAGTGTTCTTGAATTGCTTTTCGATGTGGTAAGATTGATTCACGAAATTGCGAATTTTTATGTTGATATTTCTACCAATATTACAGATATTTGATGTTGAAGTTGTATAGCTCTTATTTTGGTATAGATTCAAATTCATATTCATTTACAAACACAAAACTGAAAAAACCATATATGTAGTTTGAAGAAATGTAAGAGGTTAAAATTGTACATGAGAAGATGATGAAAGAAAAAATGAACGTATGAATATGAAATCTTTATGGTGTCAGAAATATATATATAAATCTTTATGATGGTTTTGGGATTTCAAAGAATGGTTGAGAAGCTTTCGATAGGATCAGATTCTTCAAGCATGGAAGCAGCTTGGAAACAATCAGTAGCATCAGCTATACGTCCGTCGTGCTTATGAACCAGTCCTAAGTAATACCAAGCTTTTCGGTTTGTTGGATCGATCCTTAAGGCATCAGAAAGCAAGCTTCTTGCTACAGGAAGTGTTGGCTGATGATCTTTACCTCTTTCGGACAACAATGCTCCAACCGCTACTTTGCAAGGAACCGATGATTCTTCTAGTAATAAACCGTCCAAGAAAGCCGCTAAGGCGGCTTTAAACTCTTTTCGTCCTTCCCACATTCGACCTGATCATACCAATGATTGAAACCGAAATTAAGAAAGACATTTTTAAGAGATTAGTTGAAAATGGATTCTTGTTCTTGCCTTCTGTATGCAGCATTGAAGCAGAGTATTGTTTCAGTTCGCCGGCTTTTTTTAGACAGACTTCTACGTCGTTCCAATGTGCAAGGCTTGAGTAAAGATAAGCTAAACCATGCCACACTTCAAACTCATTCACTTTGTCTTCCTCCATCTGTATTATTTGTAAAAGGTTAAGATACAAAGAAGGTTTTGATCATCTCAATAGATTAAGAAACAAACCTGAGAAAGAGTTCTAAGAGGTCCGAAAGATTTCCTTTGCGCTTGAACCAACGCAAGAAGGTAACGGTAAGTCTCAACGGCTTCTGTTGGATTTGACTGAGAGATTTTCAGCTTTGCTTTAATTCTCAAAAGAGGTCCTTGATCCCACTTTGCGGTTTCATCTAAAGCAGCATCGATCACAACCTCAGCTTCTGAAAACCGTTGTTGAGCTGACAAAACAAGCGAGAGAAATCTCCAGCCTTTCAACACCGAACCTCCAGTTGCATCGATGAACTCTTTGGCGTAACGGGACGCAGCTTTTAAGTTCCGTTGCTCAGCGTATTGAACACCTAGCTCAAAGATCAAATCAGGATTGTTGTGCTCAAAAGCTATAGCTCCATCTAATGCTTTCAATGATTCTGATTGAAGCCGAGATCTTTCGAAATCCGATGTGGGAAGTTTCGCTTGTTTCCCTAAACAAAGTCCTAACATCCTCAAACCGACGCCTTTCAAATGCTCATCCATCCCTTGAGCATTGTTTATAGCTCTGTGCGCGTAACCTGCACCTTCTGCAGCTAAACAAGGCTCTTCACTGCAAAGCTTAGCAGCTAACAAAAGTGCCACAAGATCATCGGGTTGTTCGTGTTTATGCAGAGACTTTCTAAGAAGGTTGACAGCGGCACTGCTTTGACCCGCTGCGCTACAAGAAAGAGCTAAATTGTTCCAACGCTCAACACGGCTAAACACACCAGGCATTACTTCTTCGAGCTGCTTAGCGAGAACCGAAGTCTGGCTACATAATGATAACGCAAATGTAAGGTGTTCAATCACAGACGGATCCCATTTTGCTTTCCCGAGGTTGAATTTCTTTAAAAGAATCATCAGAAGAAGAATGGCTTCTTCTAAGTTGTTTCTAGGTATGTACGAGCCCTCGATTTGAGAACCTAAACTCGGTGGACTCGCTTCGACTCCAGAATGTAGTAGAAAGACAGCAAAATCTTTCTGAATCCTTGCACAAGAGTCATTATCGAGATTCCATTGGCTTAAGAGTGCACGTCTATAAGCGGATATCGCTTCTTGGTAATCACCAGATTCTTTCCATAGCGCCGGAAGTAATTCCACGGCATGGCTAACGGTTTCCTGAAGTTTGCTATCCACTTGAGCATCCGGTATCCCTTGCTGGAATATTTTCTCAACAGAATCGAGAACGCTTTTGCATTCGCGTGCAGCCTCTGCAACAAAAACCAGCAAGAAAAGATTCAGATTTAAAGACTGTACCAAGATCAAGGCCTCATATTGCTTCACATTTTTAGAAAACTTCACATTGTCATTTCTCAAATAACATGGGTTTTGTAAAGTGTATTATGCGTAAAAGCATAGTGTGACCTCAAACGTAAAAGCGAATTTTACCGGTTATTCTCCCGAGTTTTTGAAGAGATTTGGCTTTTAAATAGATAGCTTCAAGCACCAAGCTAGCAGCATGCTGTGAAACAGATTGCTGCGGTTCACGGGGACGGTTTTTCTTAGTAGCCGGTTTCTCAGGCGGCACAGGAACTTGTAACCGTTGGATCGCTGCTTGAAGATCAATACCTTCAAAGACACGAAGTGCGCCTTCTAAATTCCCTCTTTGGTATTCCAATCTTCCAAGAAGTGCTCTTGCTTCCTGAAACCATAAAACAAGCGTAAATCGAGAGACAAATCCTTTCTTTATAAAAGTTGGATTCATGGAGTCGACAAAAATCACAAACAAACCTCGAAATTGAGAGATAATCCTTCTCTCAAAGAAGATTCAGCTTCTTGGATATTTCCTTCATCAAGCTTTGCTTCAACTTCAGTTGTTTTCATGCAAATCCCATTTGCACATAGCTGTCTGATAATCTCTTCTTCCCCGTTCTCGCTAAAATCTGCGGATTGATTCCCGAGCATTGTTCACCTTTAATAGTCTAAAACCGCATCAAACCTCTGCCTCCCGTCTCTCTCTATCCTTCCAATACTTCAAACATCAATCCACCATAACTAGCAACTGCATCACTTGTAAGAAGAATAAAGAAACTCATTCTACTGAAAATATAACACCATCATTGAGGTTTAGTCAACGCCTAAGGCAGGCAAATTTGAGCAAATCCAAGAATTGAAATCATCATCTTGAAAGGACCCACCAAAAATGGAAAAAGAAATCTTCAACTTTGTCATCTTTCTGACATTTTTTTGTTTTTCACTTAGGAATCATCATTACCTTAAAAAACATTCCTTTTCTCTGTTCTTCACAATAAACAAGATATATGTATACATAATTCTGATAAATTTAAGTTTCCAATTCTTGTTCGAAATCAAAGAAACAATCTTGTTCCAAATTCAACAACAAAAACAAAATTTGCAATGTGGGTCCTCATAAAGAAAGAAATCTGTCAACACCATTGCTATTTCTTTCTAAGCTCCGATGTGTAGAGGCACAACACAATGATGAATGAAATTGAATCGATCAAAGAAAACAAAACCCAATTTCGTGAAGAAAAAAAAAAAATAAATAAAAAAATCTACCCGATCATACGCTTCATTGTTCCAGGAAAAGCCGATCGAATCGAAGAAGAAAAGCTGCACTCGCGGCGAGAAATCGGATCTGAGCACTGGGAAATAGAAAAGTCAAAATGTGAATCTTTTTCACGAAAGAGAAAAACTTTTTGTTTTGTCTGTGTGTTGTTTTTGATCTTGGTTATAATTGTAATTTGTTATAAGAGAGTGTTTCTGTGTTAAAAAAGCGAACGGAGTATTAGGAGCCGTACGTGGTTCCGATGTTGCAGAACGTGAACGGGGAGAGAGAGAGAGAGACAAACACCTGTTTTGTCTAAAACTCTCTCCATGTAATTTCCTTAGTTCACTAGGGCTATATCCGTCATTTCATCAGAACTATAAACCTTTTGGCTCTTTGAGAAGGTTCCACTCTTCTCTGTTTTTTGTTGTTGTTGTTGTGGGTGTGTGTAAGAATTTGAATTTTGCATTGAACCCAAAAAGGGGACCATTACTAAGAATAGTGAGCCTTTTGGCAGTATGAAATGAAGAGCCTTTGATTAATAGCTTTGTATAGAAAAAGGTTAACTCAAAATTTTGAGCCAAATGTTGCTCATATCATTTTAACAAGTTTTTGATGATATTCCGAACAATTCTGTCAATCGGGTCTATCCGAAAACCAGGGGAATGCAAATCAGAGTTTTGGTGCAAAACAATATAAGTATATTTACTTAGATTTCGTCTGGATGTTTTTTCTTTTATTGATATGTACGTATTTTCATGTGATGATGTCTAAACGTTACACGACACTGATTGATGGCATCTTATTAAAATTTTTAAATGTTTTCGTAATATCTTAAGTTTGTTTAAAAACATTTTCCGTTTTAGAATATTTCAAAAGAAAAACTTTAATTTATTAAATATTTATGCATTTTTAAATAATGGTTCAATGTATATTATATGTCTACAAAACAAATTAGATTGTATGTAAACTTATGTTATTTAAGGGACCAAAATAGGCTCATCTAACTTATGTTTCCTTGACATTCACAATATATAGGATTTTTATTGTTTTCGATATGTTATTTGATATCAATTGTTTTACACTTCTAATATTAAACACATTTGGAAGAAGAAACTTAAATCTCAAAAGATGTAAATTATATAAAATGCCGTGTGTATACACAAATATTCATCTAGTTAAAATAAGGTTTGACAAGAACGTGTAAAAAAAGATCATGAATCTTGTTTCACAAGGTGACATGAACAATTAAGCAAAAAACTTTAATATTCAAACTCTCCTCACCGCTTTCAGAAAAAAATAGCAACTGATGAAAATCCTAATCATCATTTCATAGCGACCAAAGTTTTCTCAACACCAAAGCCCAATATTCTATAATACAATTGACGTTCGAAGTTCGAACCCTTGAAAATTTATCGAATCATCGTTAGTATGGAACAAAAATGTTATATGAAATTTATTCATCAATAGTTAGATTCATAAATGATGGAATACAAACCAATTATAGATTGTCCAAATAAACAGACACACAAGTCCATCACGACTTCGATAGTTAATAAATTGAGAATTCAATTTCTCTAATTAATTCAAAAACTTTTGTTCATTATTGGATTGACTTAGAAAGATGGACTTACAAACAAATACACAACACAATACATAACAGTATATTTTACAACAGTTATGGCCTATGAGTGTTTCTTTTTTCACTTTAGCTTTTGCCAATAAAAATCAGCAGCTTCTTAGTGGATTTTTTTTTTATATAAAATATACTAATGAGAAGAGTATTAACCACATTTGCATCTCCGGTTAAATGATATATACGTACAAAAGCGTTAGGTGGCATTTACACTTCTAAGACCTTCATTTTCTGTGACCAAAAAAAAAAAGAAAAAAAAGACATTCATTTTCATGCTTCTCTGTAAACAATTCAAATCAATCAATTTTCAAACCCCTTAACTTACCCAAATATATCTCATATAACTTTTTTAAAACTATCTATTTTCCTAACTTACCCAAATAAGATTATTAGGCTGTGAATGGATGGTATCATTAAAGTAAAAAAACTGGATAAAACTTTTTTTGCTCTGCGCTACTCTATTTTTATACAAGAGTAATTGGCAGTAATAACTATAAAATTTTTCTTATATATTAATTGGAGAGTGATTTTTTCAAAAGAGCATAGGTGTCTTCACCAAAATTACTCTCTCAATTTTAATGTGACATGACATCCCTTAAAATATGATATGACATTCTCTTTAATTTAGTCAATTAAATTATCTCAAGCTCAAAAGGAGGATGAGAATGATGGTTTCATTGATGAAGTTAAGAAGTGATTATAAAAAAATAATTTCACGGAATAGAAAATTATTTTTACATGTTTTTTTCGATTATTTGATTAGGGATTTTAGTTATTATTATTTTTAAAAATAATTTTGTTTTGCATTTTAATAAATCTTACTTTATTTTCAAAAAAGTCTATTCAACCAAAAAGATCAATTAAATAAATCGATTACATTTCGTTTTGGTCCAAATGTAAATTTATGTATCATCAACTCCAAAATTAAAAGTATGACAATATTTAGTAAAATCTACATAAGATTAATCTGACGTTTACAAGATTATGGAAATCGTTATCTCCACAAATTTCCCTATCCAAAATTTAAGAATATCTCATAAATAAAACCTATGAGCAACTACAAATTTAAAAGTGTGGAATTTGGCTGCTCTGAAATTTATGTATTATCAATTCTAATTTTCAAATATGAAAATCTTTGATAATTAAAAATATTGAATGCTTTCAATAAAAAAATTAACATTTTCGATATCTAATTACTAATGGACATATCATGATCTGAAATTTATGTATCATCAACTCCAAATTTAAAAATATGAAAATCTTTTGTAAAATCTACAATAACAATATTGTAGAAATATTCCAATTAAATAAGAATTATCATATTCTGATTAATTGATTGAAGTTAACAATATTCAAAATTTTAGTACCATTATTTATAATTGGAAAACTAGGAAAATCGTTAAAAGTATCTTCACAAAATTTATAATTTATTTTAATATATTTCCATAGAAATATTTTTTAGACTTTACTACCTTTGAATGTATTTAATTCATTTCCATAGAAACTGGAATTGAAGGTAGCAAAGTTTCAGAAATATTTATATGGAAATATATTAAAATATATCTTATATATTGTGGAGATAATCTTAACAATTTTAATTATTTATTCCCACAGACGTGATTTGTGAGAAGATGCTTATGTATCATCTTCACAATCATTCTCACCAAAACAATTATGATATGACTAATAAAATTGTGACATGACAATTTTGAATCAATAACAAAATCTTGTACAACTAAATTTATATTTGTTACTATAAATAAATCAAAAGAATTTTTAATCAATATATTATCAGATTTTCGTTTTTATTCTAAAGTTATATATAAATTTGGTTTCTCATTTAAAAATAGTTTAAAAATTGATTATTGTAAAAATAAAATTATAGAACATTTTTATAGAATATATATTCTTTTGAAAATAATAATAAAGACTTACCAAATTTTTAAAAGAGACTTTGATATGTCTGTGAAAAAAACTTCCCAAGTTTATAACAAAAAAATGTAATTATTCTTTTAATTTTTTTTTACGCAAGACAATTTGAAAATAATAAAAATATTTTTTTATTCAAAAGCAACAATTTTTTTAATACGAGTACTTTTATTTATAAAATTTATGATAATATATTTTAATATTTTAAAATATTAATTAATTTATTTGTATTTTTAATTCTACTTAAGGTATTTGGACAACCCAAAGTTAACATGTTTTTTTTTTAACTTTAATGTATTATGGTTATTAAAGCAACTAAGTGTCGCGACGTTTGGTTGCATCTTAAAATTTGTTTTATGGTTGTTAATGAATTTTAGGATTATATCTTTTGGAAAAACAGTTTTATGATTATTAAAGTAGCTTAGGATTGTATCTTTTAAAAAAAAAACCATTTTAATGCAACATATGATTGTGTCTTCTCGGAAAAATTTGTTTTATGGTTATTAATGCATCATAGGTTGTGCCTTCTAAAAAAACCGTTTACTGGTTAACAATGCATCCTAAGATCTTTCATTCTGTGAAAATATATGGGTTGCATCTTTTTAGAAAAAAATTATGGTTATTTAGACTTTAGTTAGGTCTTTTTTTGTAGCTTTTTCTTACGTACATTGCCATAATTTACCTTTTGCATTATACCCATATTTGTATACATTGTCAATAATAATTGTTTTCAAATGGCAATCCTAGTAAATACATCATAGAGTTGCATTTAAAAAAAACTATTTTGTGGTTACTGATTCATCATAGGGTTGCGTTTTAAAAAACAAATATTTATCTTTTCATTAATATATCATAGCTTTGCTTCTTTTTCAAAAAATATGTTTTGTGGTTATTAACGCATAGGGTTGCGTTTGTTTTTTTGTGTTTACTTCTATTTCAAGGTCTTATATGATATTCTTTAAATTATGTTAATAATTTATATTGTTCAGCTTCTATATGAATTCACATATATGTTTAATTTCCTTATTACATAGTCTTCATTCATATGTCCGACTTGGGTTAACTCGACTTGAGAATTGATAATAAACAATGTTTTAAAATATTTTAAAGATGATTATGAGTTTATGTTTGCATGTGTTTCGAAAAAATAAATTGTATTTTTGGATATGTTAGCAAAATTATGTTTTTAAAGTGTAGTTAGATGTTCTTTACCCCCGCGATCGCGGAGGTGGGGGTTCGAGTTCTAGTATACATAATAACACTATAAAAACGAGAATATAAACTCCTCACCTAATTTAAATAAAATGTAACATAAAACAACTTATGAATGTTGAATTAGGATTATTAGCCGATATTGTGTCGTTTGATTAAAATTTAAACAAACTCTTAAATACAGGAGGAAATAAATTAGAGACGGAATACGAACAAAAACGAAGTGTGTCTTTGCTAGGTTAAGTAGTTTGGTAAACAATTTCTCATAAATTAAAACACAAAGTCCAAAAATCCGTAAAACACAAATAAAAAAACTAAACTGAAACCAACTAGGGTCTAGGGAGGGAGTGTGAACATGTCACAAGAACTGGGTTTTGCATTTAGATGAACGCTTAGGAAGAGCAAGAAGTTGATCAAGAAGAAGAGCATCATCATCAATTTCAACTTTCATCACTTGAAGAAAGTGCATTTGATGAAAGTGCATTTGGCACAAATAGCATTCCACTTGTCTCAATTCTCTGCCTCTTCCTCTTAACCCATATATTTCAACCACCTTCACTTCATTTTTGTCATCAATGTAGACTCCCTTATTTCCTACACAGTGCAAACCCTGGAGCAAGCATCAAACGTACATAGTTAGGACTATGCTCATTAAGTTCAAACTGAGAAATCAGTCAACCTTACAAACCTTGAGGACCAAAGTTTCTAGCTTTGGAGATTTGTTGAGCAGACGCGGAAGCACTTCCCAACCTTGTTCTGTATTACTCTCAAAACAAAGCTTAACAAGGTTTAAAAAGAAAGGTAATTCCTGACAGTGTGAATACATCGCCTGGAACACAAAATTAAAAACATACAAGTGGTCATGATCAGACCAGAAAAATGATACTAATAATTAAGACAAAGGAAGAAGAGACCGACCTTAACAGAAGTAGAAGACAAGGAAAGGGTCTTAACGTTCCGCATCAAGCTAATGATCGTTAATAGATGATTGTAAACAGAATATGTCTGTTGCACATCAACATCTAGTTTGGCTTCGACAAGTGAATCCTCAAAATCCCCTTTGATTTACGAAAAGGAGCAAGACCAGAGTAGTCTAGGTAAACAAGACTCGGTATGTAGAATGTCATGAAGCGAGAGAAGTCAACACTGTTATTGTAGTGAAATGTGAGTCTCTTGAGGGTTTTATACACGTGCTGTACGAGCACGGTTAATAGGAGGGTCTCTTTCACCGGGTAAGTGATGTAAGAATAACTCTTCAAGTATTGGAGAACGAGGAAGCAACCTACGACACAATCCTTCGTTTATAAACCAAACTGAATGGAGAAAGAGACTCTTTAATTAGCACTGGAAGATACACTTCTGTAAATGGAATTTGAACACTAACGTCTAATCCTAGTGTTAGCTTAACCAGTGTCTTGTTCATGAAGAGACTAGGAGGAAGACGGTTTGGCTTTGCCTTGCGAACCAAACTTGTTTTCAAACGCAGATCAAAATCCACGACACCTCGGTCCAAGGCATTGCATATCCATTGGTTCGTAAGTTCGAAACTGATAAGGCCATCTTGACATTTTAGTGAGAGTTTCTCCATGGAATTGCAAACGGAAATAGTTTTATCCACGAAATCCATGAAGCTCTGGTGAACATCTTTCCCCCCTCTTTTACACTCGGGACAGAGCAAATCAGAGTCGTCGAAATCGAAACGATGTTGAGATGCAAAGAGATGAATCATCAATGGAAACAGGTTCCTCCACCTTTTGGAGAGAATAGATGTAGAAAAAGCTCGTTTAGTGGGAAGAAAGGACAAGATCTTAGCAAGTATCTCATCTGGAAAAGAGCTGATTGCATCTCTAGATCCAGATTCAACCTTTTTGGCTTCCACGAGACTCATAGATCCAAGCCCTAGCTAGTAGTAAACAAAATTGAATTGGAGATCAAACACTAGTAATAATTGAATGTTGTTAAACAGAAGAATTTCAAAGTGAGAAAGAGAAAATAAAATAAACGAATCAAACCTTTTTAGGTGAACGAGTGGTCTGTCTGATAAAAAAAGATAGCGATTAGGGTTTTACGCTGTTTCTCCTCTTCTTCCCAAGTAAACACTGTGTAATGTATCCACCAAGTAAACCCTAAACCAATTGGGCAGTTTTATAAGTACCAAAATTGGGCTTCATGGGCTTTTCAGTGGACTCAAAACGAAAACAGACGAAGTCGGAGCTTCATACACGACAAAACTCTCATTTATAGTAGTAGTAATTAATTCCATCTGTTCACCAGGGGTATATTCGTCATTTTATCAGAACTCTAAACCTTTTTACCCCCCTAAGAGGGTTCCTACTATAACGAAAAAGGGAATATTGAACCTTTTATTGTAGTAAAGATATGAAGAGCCTTTGATCAAATAGCTTCGTAGTATAGAAAAAAGGTTAACCGAAATGTTTGATCCAAATTGTTCAATAGATCATTCCAAGGACTTATTTACGATTTCGCCTACCGAAATGATATTCCGAATCATCATATCAATCGGGTCTACCGGAGAAGTGTTTCAACCAACATCGATGTCAAAATTATGCTTTCCAAAATCCACTTCACAATAGGAAGAGGAACGATATTCAGCTCAAATCTCTCAAAACCTTGGGAAGGAACTAAGAAACTCTCCTTTTTTTTTGTTTCCTAAAAAAGTGAGAAATCATGTTGAGTATAATAAAAGAGATGGTGGACAAGAACTACAAAGAAAGAACGGTGATGTGATTTGCTACACACTGAAACTTCGCTGTGTATGTATCTAGGTTAATTTTCTTTAATACTTAAATCATAAATTACTTTCACTACGTATTAACTGAATTACTTTAACATTCAATTAAAAATAAATGACGACGTTCAAACCCTTGAAAATTTATCGAATCATAGTAGTCCGGAGCAATAATGTTATATGAAAGTTATACATCAATAGTAATTTACTAATTTTACTATCGATTTATAAATGATCGAATACAAACCAATTATAAAATGTCCAAATAAACAGACAAACAAATCCATCATAATATGTATAGTACGTTCCTAATTGAGAATTCATCTCCTCTACGTAATTGAAAACATTTGTTCATAATTTGATTGACTTAAAAAAGATGAACGTACACACATAATACATAACACTGACACATATGACATACCCAATAACGTTTTACACCAATTATCGATGTTTCTTCATCTCTTTAGCTTTTGCCAAAAATAATCAGCAGCTTCTTATTGGATCTTTCTATAAAAATATATGAATGAGAAGAGTGTTAACCACATTTGCATTTCCTGTTAAATGATATACGTACAAAAGCGTTAGGTGGCATTTACACTTCTAAGACCTTCATTTTCTTGCTTCTCTGTAAACAATTCAAATCAATCATTTTCAAACCCTTAACCCAATTAGTTCTATACTTTCTAATTCTTTTCTTATATTTTATATTTGTGTTTAAAGAAAGTTTCACCCTTAAAGTAATTTCAAGTTTGGAACCGTGGAAACATTTTAATTAAAACCAATAATTTCAATTTATTAGAGAAATAATTGAAAAGATGTAGTTAGCTAGTGTTCCCCACACTCACAAAATAGGTATTGTTTCAAAGGTGTAAGGACCAGCTCTAGCATCCGAATAATTTGCAAGCTTTAAATATTCCTCTTTTTTTGTTAATTATTATATTGGAATATTATCATTTTTACGTTCACATAATAATCGACGGCTTTAAAAACTGCAAGCTTGATTTTTTGTTAATCATAGAAGATTAATCAACTCAACGCTCATAAAAACACATACTTAAGTACTCAAATCAGTGATAGTCAATCCTTTTCACTCACCTTTGGCATTTGGAAACATTTAAAGCTTATCGTTACTCGTAAGGTCTCCATTGATTTGTCCAATTCAAAATTATCACAGTTAGTTCTTACGTATAGTCGATCAGCACATCATCTGTAATCATTTCAAGTTTATATATAAAATGGAGTAATTTATATATACACACATTTATAAAACCAAAATCTGAACTACTTTTTTTTGTTCCAACAATTTCAGGATGGTGACGACACTAAACACAAATCATTATACTACATGTTCTAGTTAGTTATTTCTTCTTTAATACAGTATATTAATTAGTGTGAATTAAAATGTTAGTTATTAAAAAAAAGGAGTAGTATTATACAAGTACATTATTGCGTGAATTAGTTATGCATGAATTTATTAGACAAGACCTCTCGACTTAGCAATTATTAAATAGTATAAGATAATATATAGATAGACGATCGATGTCTTAAGTCATTCGTAAGCTCAGAGGCATATATGAGTTTAGTGGCATCCTTATCCATGCTTTAAAGTTGATTAATAATTTACTGTCTTGTTTAATATTAAGAGTAGAATAAGTATATACTAGAGATATAGTGGAAAAAACGGTGTGATTCATATAGTGATATGGAACAAAATACGGTGAACCAGAATGGTGTAAGAAGCTAAGCAATATTAAGTATAAACTAAACTTTAAGTTGATAACCAAAGGAGCGGTGGTCTGGTAGTAACACAAAAGAATTGGTTTTTTTTGTATCGGGTTCAAACGGGATAGAGAATTATTTTTTAAATCGAAATATCCAAATATTGTCTACGGATACCGAAAAAATTATGAGCAAAAAATTCATAACTCCCACGATTTATTAAAAAAAAAAAACTTTAAGTTGATAGTAAGAGTGACCAAAACATTCATACATATAACTCATGGTCAGATTTTAGTATTTTACATATAATTGTTTTTAAATTTGTTGATAATATTTTTGCGTGACGCATAGCATCACGATTTGTTCGCTCCTAGTCTCCTACAAATACCCACCACTCAGTATTTCAAACTAATATTATTAGTCTCTAAATCTCTATTCGCAATAGGTCCACCGTCTCGTTTATAATACCAAACAAGCAACATTAATATTGAAGAAAAGTATAGTATTGTAAAATATTATTTGAACCGTATGATTCCATTTATTTTTTTGTTTACAACAAAATGTATTACGTTTTTTTTTTAACTTATTCATTTTACAAATCCATCAAGTTAAACTCTCAAAAATAATTAAGAATGATTAAAAAACAACAACACTATTTGTATTTAAACTCAGGTTAATGCGATTTTTAAATTATCAACATCAATTCGATGTCATCTCTGAATATCAGATGTAAGTAGGGCCTAGATGTAAGTATGTTTTATTTTAATTTTTTTGTGGTCGAAGTATATAATATAATATTTTGTACCTAAATCCATTTATTATAATTCTAAAACACAAGTGGTTTTTTTCCTTTGTTCTCCAAAGACAAATGGGTGAATAGTGGTGACGTCGCATCGTTGAATATTCTTTGAGGACTACATAAAAATGGATCCCATTGTTTTTGTCGATTTTAGTTTGGCGGTATCATTATCCATGAACACAACAAATTCACGCTAATTTTATTATTTCTCCATATTAATTTACAATGTAACATTTTTTCAACGGATAACATAACGTTAAATTAAACATGTATATATATTATAAAATTGGTTATTTTCTTTAGAATATATATGTATATTTTGTCACGAAGCATCTTGGTTTTTTCTCTTGATGCATATTAAGAAGATCAGTCGCATATATATAACATCCATACTTTACACTATGATTGAATTGTTTGGAAAAAGTTACGAACTTGTACGCGGTTTGCTTTAGAATGTCACTTTTTGTTGGTCAATAAATAAATAAATTTGAAATTACTTAAAATGTTGCATACTTGCATGCATATAGCTTAACTATCATACACAAATTAATTGTGACAAAAAAAAAAAATCATACACAAATTAATATATATTCGCAAAAATAAAGTACATACTATAAATATATATACGTACCTCTATGATTAAAAAAGCAGCAGAGGATTGTGAACCTGAATATTACGCACAGTCTGGCAATTTTAAAGCCTTTTTTCGTTCCTTCACCCTTAAGGTTTATAGAACTAAATTCATACAATATGTGGAATACCAATGCAAATTAGTTAAGCAAGTAATTTTATAGTAAGTAATTTTTTTTTTGTTGAAAGCATATTCTTTTGTGAAATATCAAATTGATTGTATCAAGATGATTTTCGTCAACAGCATAATATATATTACTTGTAACTTCCTCTGTCTCCTACTTTTTAATCAGAAATGAATGAATAAATCTCAAAAAAAATAGTTCTTACTTACACTTGAAATAAATAATAGATATTTAAAAATGAACAACTGATAGATTAAGATCAAGCTTATGTTCTGATAGATTAAGATCAAGCTTGGTAAAACATCAAATGTTCTGAAACAACACAATTTTTAAAAAAAGTCATTAGTTATCACACGATGGAAGAGATTAGATTAGGTACTGTCTTATTATTTATTAAACAATATAATAATATGGATGCATTATAGCTTCAACATTTCGGAAATAAATTCCAAGTTTTGGTGCGTTATTCATTGTGGTATATGATTTTGCTCGAAGCTGAAGAGTCGTGTAGTAATATCGTAGTAGTAAAAAACAAAATAGCACCAATTTTAAAATAATTAATAACGAACATAAAAAATGTAAGTATATATAGACACAAGTATCATTAAGCTGCTACTACAACATCTCGCAAGTCATTAAGTTTCGTAACTATAATGGCTTCATCATCATCAATATCAAATCACAAGATTCCAATAACACTAATGATTTTGCTAATCACAAACTTCTCATACCTAATTCAAAATTCTTCAGCTATGACCAACTCCAATTCCAACTCCCACTTCTCAAGATTCTCGAGCCATCGAAGCTTCTCATCATCAAGAACCAAACAAGGATTTCTCGCATCGGTCCAAGAGAGTATGAACCATGCTCTCTTGGCTCGTTCTCTCGCTTTCAACCTCACTCTTTCTCATCGTACCGTGCAAACCCACATAATCGATCCGGTCCGCGACTGCCTCGAGTTACTCGACGATACACTTGACATGTTGTCTCGCATTACGAAAATGCGAGACAACATGTCAAGTGACGATGATGAAGATGTTCATACATGGCTAAGTGCAACACTCACGAACCAAGATACTTGTGAACAAAGCCTTCTAGAGAAATCAAAGTCTTACACAAACGGATTCACGATGGATTTCGCCGCAAGAAACCTCTCCGGTTTGTTGTCAAAATCGCTTAACTTGTTCGTGTCCGTCAAGTCAAAACGTCGGAATCTCTTGTCGGATCATCAAGAGTCTTTTCCGAGGTTTGTTCCTTCGTCGAAGGAGCGGAGGCTTCTAGAAGCTTCGGTGGAAGAACTGAAGGTTGATGCGGTGGTGGCTTTAGACGGAAGTGGGACACACAAAACCGTAGGAGAAGCTTTGTTGGCTGCGTCATTAGCGAGTAGTAGTGGCAGAACCGTAATTTACTTGAAAGCTGGGACCTATAATGAGATCATCAGGATTCCGACGAAGCAGAAGAACGTTATGTTAGTTGGTGACGGGAAGGGTAAAACGGTCATTGTAGGAAGCAGAAGTAATAGAGGTGGCTACAGTACTTACCAAACAGCCACCGTCGGTAAGATTTTTCTCATAACTATTTTTAGTAATATATAATCATAAAAACTTTAAAATTGTAACATAAACGTCATATACATACTTAACTTTAATATTCTTACAAAAAAATTAAAAAGTTTTACTCTATCTATCAAACGTTTATATTGTAGTTAACTTAAATTTTGTTTTCATAAAGAAAAATGAATTTAATATATATATATATATAAATGGAAATATAGTATCAGACCAATAATATATATAACATGGAAATATAGTATATACGAATTCCCTTAAATTTAAGACGATAAATTCCCTTAAATTTAAGATGATAATTAATAATATTTATTCTTTTAACTTTTATTAAATATATGATTTAGTTCATCTAGTTATACTATTTTTATTATAAAAAATTTCTTAATTATTTGATTAATTTTATTAGTAAATAGATTATAAGAGATACATAATGTCATAATGATAAATTATTTTAAATATTCCGGCCACTTTTTTTCTTATCGTCTGAATTTATTATTATTCGATTACAAATTATGAGAACTGTTACATTGACAATTCTACAACGGATAAGTTTTCTGCCTTGATCCACGCCAAACGATTATATCTTGCCACACGCCGAAGATCTCCTGCAAACCTGGCTCCATTAATCTGCATCAATATTTAATAAATCGCATCTTGTGGGCTTCGAACCCTAGATCTTTTAGTGTAGAAGCATTAATGAATTTAAATTATTTTAAATATTTCGGGCACTTTAGATGTGTTTTTTCTTAATATAAATTTAAAATTCAATAAATAAATAAAATTATGTGTTTTGAATTTAAGCAAAATCAAAAATTTAAAGTTGGGATTTTTTTTGTTTTTTAAATGGAAGCCGCCATGGGAGAGGGATTCATAGCACGGGACATAACCTTCGTAAACAACGCCGGACCCAAATCGGAGCAAGCTGTGGCTCTCCGTGTCGGAGCAGATAAATCCGTCGTGTATCGTTGCTCCGTCGAAGGATACCAAGACTCACTCTACACACACTCAAAACGTCAATTCTACAGAGAAACAGACATCACCGGAACCGTCGATTTCATCTTCGGTAACTCCGCCGTCGTTTTCCAATCCTGCGACATCGTCGCCCGAAAACCCTTACCGGGTCAGAAAAACTTCGTGACGGCTCAAGGACGGGTCAACTCCGATCAGAGCACCGGAATCTCGATTATAAACTGCAAAATCACGGCGGAGACGATGACGTATCTTGGTCGGCCGTGGAAAGCTTATTCGAGGACGGTGGTGATGCAGTCGTATCTCGGCGGGATGATTCATCCGTCGGGTTGGTCTCCTTGGTCGGGTGAGTTTGGTCTGAAAACTCTGTTTTACGGTGAGTTTAGGAATACGGGTCCTGGATCATCGGTTTCGGGTCGAGTTAAATGGACCGGGTATCATCCGTCTTTAACGGTGACGGAAGCGGAAAAGTTTACCGTGGCGAGTTTCATTAACGGAGATATGTGGTTGCCGTCAACTGGCGTTAGTTTCGATTCTGGACTTGTGAAGTAATTAAAGCTCGTTTGATGATGATACTTCTCAAAATTGTGTTATATGGTCATTTTTAGTTGAATCTGTGATTAAGTTAGTTAAATAATAATAATTTTTATTTGGTGTAATTTTTTAAAAAAGTTGTCGAATAAAATCTGAATTGATTGTAGGATTGTAAAAATCAAAATCAAACATTGTGAAATTATTGACTGTGAATAAGGGCTTAGCCCATTCATTAATGGTTTTGAAGCCTGTAAATAAGTGAGGATTAGATTAGTTTTTGAAGCCCATAAGTTATAGACTATATCACATACTAATGCTGGATTATGTTGTTTTTTGTCAACTTTTTTTTTGTTCTTTCTGTTAGTGAAAAAGATGATTTTTTGGGTGATCTGGTATAACGAACGAATTAGTTGTGATTTTTCTTGGTTATATAAGTATTTTATTGAATTATTTTGGTCAAATGGTTGGTCTGCTTATATAGATAATATCTTTATTAGTCCAAATTCCAAACTATTCAAAAATGCTACATGCAATGGATTTGAGTTTTGTCGGAGATATTTCATATATCCGCCAAAAAATTGATCAAAATTATATAAGAGGCGGATTAGGTTGTATATATATCATAGTGTGCACATGTTACAAAAATTATTTGTTTAACTGTTAGTAGTTAGCTAAACAATACTTGTTTGATTACAGTTTGTTTTAACAAAGAAAAACTATGAGCTGTTAATTTAATATGTATGTTTTTGTCTTGTTAGACATGCATGATGAAATATGTTAAGAAGTATATTGACAGTTTCATATTAGAGATATTCTTAATCAAATTTCGATTGGATACTAGTAATTAATCTACATTTCAACATATTGCAATGTATAAGCAAGCACTGGTTGAAACTTTTATTTTTTAAGTGACAGAAAAAATATAATATAATTATTTTGTTTGAGAGCCTTAACCAACTAATCATAATTGAAGAATAGTGATAAACAATAATTAAAAGAGTTTATTAGGAAGTGGTCTTCGTTCTGAGTATTTAAATCTTGCCTCTCTAACAATAGGCAAGACTGGCCCACCTTTTATTTTTTCCACGGTTCCGTTTTTATCTTACTCATATACAATCAAATAATGAACTACATATATATTATTGCATGTACGTGTGTATATGTATGTGTACAATAAATTTATCCCACGTGCAAACTTTTTGTTTCTGTCCGTATTGAAGCTTTAAGTTTTTTTTTGTTTTTGGTCATTGCTGACTATGATAAAAAACGTTTTTTTAATTATCAAGTGAACTTAATAAAATGTAATTACACAATATATATATATTTAATGATATGTAAATTTAATTATTAATATTTATGTTCAATTTGTAAATAAAAGCGATTTTATATAGTTTTCAGAAATTGATTTAAAGTAATCAATTCTTTTGTATGAATACAATGAAAATATTTTTTTCCCAAACTTTGACAATTAATTTTTTATGATATAACTATTTTGTTACTAAAATTGAATTATTTCTTAGTATAATTGTTTAGAAACATTACAAATTAATTAGTGTAATAGCGTTTTTTTATAACCATGCAACTTAAAAAAAAATGTAAACAAAAATTACCTTATAATATTACACATATGTAGCATATAAAGTTATTAAAAACACATTTTTTTTTAAATATTACTTATGTAACTTCATTCTTGAAATTTTTTGAAAAATGCCATTTTTGAATTGTCACTTTTCAAAAATATCATTTTTTCAAATTCTTTGTAAAAATGCCACTTTTCAAAATTATTTATTCAATATATTATTTATATTTGGGTTAATTATATTGTATTAGAGTTTAGTGGGGGTTATTGGTTCTTGTATTTTAATGGATTTTGAAATTTTATAGGATTTAGAAATATAAAGATTTTACATCGGATTTGGGTCTTTGTATTTAGAAATCTTTCCAAATCCATTTAAATCCACTTTAAAATCAAATCCAAGTCAAATCTATAACTAAATCCGTAGATTGAATAACACGTGGTTTGAATTAGTATTTATAAATCGTAGAACCAATAACACTGGATTTGAATATGGATTTTAAAATCAAAGAACCAATAACACTAGATTTTTTGTGGATTTCCAAATCAATTAAAATACAATAACCAATAACCCCCACTTTAGTTTTGAGGGTTTAGGGCTTGTTTGAGGTCAAAATTTTGTTTAGAGTTTATAATTTTAAGATTTAGAGTTTAAAAATCTTTAATTAGTGGCATTTTCGCAAATAGACAATCTATAATGACATTTTTTAAAATAGACACACAAAAAATGATATTTTTACAATTACTTTTTCATTTTTAATATATATATTAGTAACATACGCTTATGGAAGAGAAAGAAAAAATTCTTCCAACTTTTGTTTTTTTCTTCCAATTCTTCAAATTCCTCCTCTTGTTCAACTGATAACAAAATTCTTCATATTCTATATATTCTTAAAATTCTTTCAAATAATCAGTTACCATTTACTGCATATATCTTAAGTAACCAACAAAATTCTTAGTGTCACAGTCTATACTTTATCTAGTTAGAAAATCTTTTTTTTTTTTTTTGCTAAACTAGTTAGATAATCTTAACATGCTAATGTTTATTATTTGGACTTTTCTTTGTTGATTTTTTATAGCATTACGTTTGAACCACAACAAACATTTCTGCACTTGTTGGTGGTAGCTCATTACGGTGTATTGGTTGTTGAGAATTCTTCTTACAAGTCAAAAGTAAGATCGAATTTAATTAAATTTCACTTATCCGTTACTAAAAATGGGTTTACGAACGTATACAAAATCTAAAATTTATCAAAGAAATAAGAAATGGCTTGCCTCGTCTGATTTTATACTTTTTAAATGTTTTTGTCACATTTAAGTTTTTGAAAAAAGAAAAGAAAAAGGAGCGCCGTCATGTTATCCACCGGAGAAAGTATAACGGAGCCACGTCATCAACTACGGGGACAAATTCGCCGACAGTTGTAACGTCAAGCATAACTAATCAGCCGTCTTCTTTTTACAAAACGTAAAAAACTTATAAAAAAAATATCTGAGCAAAAAGGAGTCGTCAGTGCTGACGTGGACTTTTAACACGTTTCCAATTTTTAAACGTGAATACGATAGAAATACTGATTTTCTGAATTTCACATTTTTTTTGTTGGTAAAATCAGTTTCACATTTGTCACACTGTTATTACTACTGGGCCAATAAAGAATTTGTTCTTTTCTACTTTGTTTTACTTATTTAATTACTTATTATCAAGTTTGCCTCCAACGACTAATTATTAATTGAAAAAAAAAAGATTAAGAGGAGAGAATCAAATTAAAAACGAATGGTGTAGTTAATGGTACTAATTAAATAATCAAAACAAATAAAATTAGAAAAAGATAAAGATAAGAGAGAAGAAAAGTTGGGGTGGGTAAAGGCCATAGCCATGTGCCTTCATGTGGTGGTTGGCCCATTAGTGGGCCCACTTTACCACTTCTTCAACTCCTTCTTTTAGTTAAACAATTCAAACCTTATGATTTCATTTGGTTTCTCTCATTTTTCTTTTTCTTTTTTTTTGTAAAAATTGTTCTATGATCCTGAAACTCTTTAAACATATTTTATGATATAGATGTATAATTTGTAACCTTATAGAAAAACTGTGAGATTTAAAGGAATTTTGGAGATGATTGTTTTGGTTCTTTTTAAAAAGTTTTGGAGCTTGGTTTAATTGGGGAATATGATAATGATAATGATTTTATACAAAATAAAATTAATGGCGTGCAAAATACGTCCGGTGAGAAAGCGGTAGGGAGAGAGTGATTAACACAAAAGAAATGGGACTAATGCTAAATTATAGCCTTAACCAAACACAAATCTTATTCCTCAAGCCTCTCTTCTCTTCCCTTTTTTTATTCTTTTCTTCATCTTTGGCCTTTTAATATTTCAATTTTTCATGGGATGTGTTTTCTTAATATATTGTCATCTATTGATCAAACCAATTGAATGATCTTATATACTACGAAAAAATATAACATATATTACATATCTTTTGTTGCTATCATACCAGAATATTTATTTATATATTATAAACTATAAAGCTTATTAACAATATCTTTCGCCCAGAAAATCATAGTTTTTCAGTTGTGATACTTTTCGAAGTAACGTATAGCTCAAACTCGGGCTCGAATATAACATCTACTTCAATCGGTTTTACGAGCGTCGGATTTTTGCTGAAATTTGTTGTAAGATACCTTGTAATATTTTGGATTTTTTTTTCTGTATAATCTTTTGCAATGAAAATGAGCTTAGATGTTTTTTAGAATCATTCCATCTTAATTGTCAAAAATGTTTACATGAATACATACATATTAGATCAAATGAGCTTACCTAATATTATCATAATAGTCTCTATTAGCTGTTCACGTTAATTAATCCATACGCATTCGTCACTAAAATTATCCTTTTTTGTAAAAACAAACAAATAAACATAAAAATGTGGTTGGAATCTTATTCCATAATCTGATGTCTGGCTCCAATTGCTCTTTTTCCGTTTATACAACGCTAAGAACCAAAAGAGCTTAATTAATTTGCGTCTACGTAAACATCATCCGAATTATATTTTTTTTAGTTGAGCTGTATACTAACATTAATGCAATATACATATACATACATATACTTATTAAATAAAAAATAGCCAAGTTCTGTTAATCTATTCGCATCACCTTTTTTTCTTTCAAGCCAAAACATCGTTTTCCACTAAATGCCCATGAATATATTCAAGACTTTATAACCCTAGCGGTGTATATTATACTTATCCGAAATACATAACTTTTGCCATGTATATATAAACTTCATATTTCATTTTAAATTTCTAAGACAATGATTTACCACTAGTAAACGATCTAACAGCAACAGACGATTCTCCAAAATTTTGAACTAATGTATATATATATATACAATGTTTTCATATTTTGCTATCAACCCCAAAAAAAATAAAAAAATAAAAAATATATACAGTTGTATTTTCTTGTATGTCAACGAAAACTACCTCTTAAACTACTTCATATTCTCATATTTATTAAAATGCAACTAAATTTGACGGGGTCATGTTAAGCTCCAAAATTCAAACCTTCAAAGCTAATATATCACATCCAGTTCTCTTCATCTCTTCATCTTTCTTCAATTTCACTCGTATTTTTAGAACTAGAATAAATAAACATCTAAGAAATTTAAACATTTTAGCTCTACGTATAGTTTAGACTATAGACTTTAAATACGATTTGAAATTTTGAATAGTTGTGTCTTGTGACATAAAAAGCCATATTTGTAAAACAAAAGTTATGTACACGGAAAAGTAAACAATACTCTCTCTCTCTCTCTCTCTCTCTCTCTCTCTCTCTCTCTCTCTCTCTCTCTCTCTCTCTCTCTCTCTCTCTCTCTCTCTCTCTCTCTCTCTCTCTCTCTCTCTCTGTTATTTATTAACCCTAATATCGTATCATCCTTCCAAAAAAAAAGTTCTATAAAGGTTCTCAACTCAAGTTTCTCTCTTCTCTCTTCTCTAAGAACCCAAAACAATGGCCTTTTCAGACAAAACCACAAACACAGACGTCCCTGAAAAAGACGTTTTTGCCCTCCATTTCCTTCAGTCTCTCTCAAATCTCAAAACACAAAACCCTTTAACCTCTCCGGACAAAACAAACGATCGTGTAAAGAAGATCAAGTTAGCTGCGTACGTCTCCATGGCTAGATCAGCCGGAGGGACTAGCCGGCTATGGAGCAGAGCCCTCTTGCGCCGAGCCGGCAAAGAAAACAACAAGATCGTAAGATTTCCAAGGAGGAAGAAGAGGGTGACGTGGCAGAGGAAGAGGAGGAGTAACCGGAGAGCTCCGGTGGAGGAGGAGGCGGCGGAGAGGCTGAGGAATCTTGTTCCGGGAGGCGGAGGAATGGAGACGTCAAAGCTTATGGAAGAAACGGCTCATTACATAAAGTGCCTTAGTATGCAGGTCAAGGTCATGCAGTGTATTGTTGATATGGCTTATATACGAAATGATCATCATCAATAATCATGATCATCATTGATGCATATAGAGATACAACACATACACATAGTATTGGAATATGGGGTTGATCATGACACATATATATGTGTATATATATATATATATATTCTTATATGTATACATACGTGTAAGATAGGATACATATATGAAATGTGTGGATATGTATCAGTTGATAAGTAACCAAAGATTTGTTTTTGTTTTTTTGTTTTCTTGAATTTTGATAATGGGGAATTTTATTATTTATCACATGCTATGGCCCGGTTTAAACATTAGGGTTTGGGAACTTGCCATTGGAGCTATGTACTACTACTTCTCTCTTTTCTTTTCTTTTTCTTTATGTAGATATGCACTACTTGATTATATTCCTCTAGATTTGTAATTCATGAACGATGTTTCTATGGATGGATTATATATTTAGTTACTTTTAGCAATTAGCATTCTAACTATCACAAATTATGCTTTTCTTTTATCAAATATAAAATATGAATAATTATATTATCAAATATAAATATGAATAATTATACATATTTTTGTTGACCCCAAAAAAAAAGATTAAGAATAATTATACATATTTTTGTTGACCCCAAAAAAAAAGAAAACGAATAATTATACATATTTATATAGCTTATATATATATATATATACATATTGTCAATTTGTCAATAAATATATAATATAGCTCGTAAGTAAATTATATTTAACAAGTGTCACAACCTTCGACTATTTTTGGTAAAAGAATTTTGTAGAGAAAAATTGTAAAAACAATATTTTTTTTAATAACTCACACACTACTACATATTCGTATCCCGTTCAAATGAAAACACAATAACATATAGTAAACAAAAACTACTAAACCACAAAACTCCGATTATATTCTTTTCTTTCTAATCACATTTTTCGTTGGAAGGATTATCTGCACGTCGTATAATATTTATGGAGTTGGTCACACTTATATTTCATTCGATTGCCCTACTTTATCAATAATAATTATATACGTACGTGTACATAATAAATAGTCTGGTTGGTGAATTCCACAAGCACACATCAGATATAAATTCGCGCATTTGTTTTCGTCAGTATCTAATTCCATCAGTCAAATTACATTGGACCAACTTTTAAAGTTTTAGGGAATTATTAGTAGACTATTTGTATCCGAAGAGAAAAAAATCTAAAAAAGGGAATTTGCATTATTTTGAAATACTACAAAATGATGGTTACTAGAGAAATGTGAGTTTGAATCCAATAAAAAGGTCATAGACTCTGTATACAAACATGTCATGAGTCTCACACAGCAGAACCACCAACTTTGGAGACTCCAAGACCTCCTTCATCAAAGCCTCGTTCTCCAAGAGCGGAGCCACCAAGGTTGGATTCTCCGAGACCTCCTTCTCCAAGAGCAGAACTACCAAGATTGGATGCTCCAAGACCCACTACGCCTAAGCCCCCTTCTCCAAGATCAGTTTCGCCTTGGGCCGTGCAACGACACGGGAGATTGTTTATAGACCAGAGCCGACTCTCTTGGTCCAACATGCGTCTACAACAAAGATTCAAGCAGCTTTCAGAGGTTACACAATACGTATACACATTCTTTGTTTCTGTTTTAAGATTTTTCCATTACACTAGCCTCCATTTCCATGACAAGAAAGTTGTTGATTTATGTGAAACAGGGAACGAGGAGTTTCAGAGCTCTCAAATCTAGTCAGGCTTCAAGGAGTGGTGAGAGGAGGACACAGCGTGAAGCGACAAACGATAAATGCAATGAAGTACATGCAGCAATTGGTCCGTGTTCAATCCCAAATCCAGTCACGTCGGATCAGAATGTTGGAAAACCGAGCCCAGGTTGAGAAAGATGAAGCAAAATGGGGTGCATCTGAAGCTGGAAGCGATGATTGGGATGAGAGTTGTAGGAGTCGGATTCCACCCCGATAAGATCAAAGCAGAAAAATGACTAAGTATGAAAACTGGGTCAGAAACGACCGTGCAAACCCAGTCGTCCAATGTCCGACGAGGTGACTAACCCGGTGAAAACGGACTATGCGACGGTGCTGCCAGCATGACGAAACTTGTGTGCCAAGCCTGGCGAGTCCAAGAAGTTATTTGGCGGGAAAGACAAGTTTGTAATGAAGAACTGGGCTTTCAGAAGCAGGAAGCCCACGTGGCAAGCCCGTCATGAGGTGAGGCCCAAGGAACGACGAGGCGGGCCGAGCCCAAGACATGGCGAGATAGGTTGAGTAGGGCGGCGCAACACACTAGGTCTGGCCGACTTCTGAGAAAGAAAACTCCTAAAGAATAGGAAAACTAAAAGTTTTCCCTAGGGTGGATCCAACCGACCTAGTTTACTATATATACTAATGTATCTCCTTTGAAAAAGGGATCCATAATTCTTTACAGAAACTATTGTACTTTTACTGCTTAGCAAGAACAACAATAAAAATCATCTTCAACCTTTTGATTTCGGTGATTCCACACCTAGAAGACTCATCCATCCTCTTTTAACCCTTGACAAATTTAACTGTGGTGATTCTACCCTCCACAACAGTGTGCTGACAAAAGAAGAAAGGGATGCGAGATCGCAGAGGAAGATTGATGCGATCATCATGAGAGAACGGTCTATGGCCTATGTATATTCTCACAAGGTGAACACTCAGATCTTTCTTCATTTCCATCACCATGTTGATGCACCATATATCCGGTTTTTGCCAACATCTTTCCCTCTGTGTGCAGTTGTGGAAAAGCATTCAAAGACTGTTCAGGACATTCGTACTTCAGGTGGGCTCCCTCTATGATGGAACTGGGTGGACCGGCAGCTTCTTCTTGCTAGTATAGCCAACCACTAAGAGGTTACAGGCTAACACCATCAAGACTGAGCCCAAGCCCTCTGATGAATGAATCGTATAATCATATTAGCAAGTAGTGACATTATTGTCTCAATATAGTATAAAAATTATATAAGCTACAACTTGGTTAATAGTCAAATCAAAACACATCACTACTCCACCCTAAAGAAGACTCATAATCATAAGTCGTCTTAGTATTTTCACTATATATACTTTGAAATCCCTTAGCTTAATAAGACTCACAAACACAATCTAAAAACCATAAACACAAACAAAAAAAGATATTAGCTATAGCCATACAATGGCTTCAAGAAAACCTTCGGTGAGGCACCAAAGCCTAAAGGCATATGCTCTGGTTGATCATTTTACTTTAGAATAAGATATGAGTTACGCAACTTGAATGGATGATCATTTTACTAATCAAAGCAAAATCTGAAATTGGCTGGTTTCAAATTCGGCCATTACGGTCATAGAGGCATATGTTCATGTCAGTCCATCTTCGTCATTTTTCACTCCCCTGTTTTCGCGTTTGATCCTATTAGTCCACTGAAAAGCCCATCAAGCCCAATTTTGGTACTTCAAAACTGCCAAATTCGTTTAGGAGTTTACTTGGCGATACACATTGTTTGAAGAGGAGAAACAGCGTAAAACCCTAATTCCTATCTTCTTAAATCAGACCGTACACCTAAAAGGGTCAAATTTTTTTCTTTATTTTTTGTCACTTTGAAATTCTTATGTTTAACGTGGTAAAACTGTTTAACGTGGTAAAACAATTCAATTATGACTAGTGTTTGATCTCAACTCAATTTTTTTTTTTACTATACTAGGGCTTGGATCTATGAGTCTCGTGGAAGCCAAAAAGGTTGAATCTGGATCTAGAGATGCAATCAGCTCTTTTCCAGATGAGCTACTTGCTAAGATCTTGTCCTTTCTTCCCACTAAACGAGCTTTTTCTACATCTATTCTCTCCAAAAGGTGGAGGAATCTGTTTCCATTGATGATTCATCTCTATGGATCTCAACATCATTTCGATTTCGACGACTCTGATTTACTCTTCCCCGAGGAAGAGTGTAAAAAAGAGAGGAAACATGTTCATCAGAGCTTCAGGGATTTCGTGGATAAAATAATTTCCGTTTGCAATGCCATGGAGAAACTCTCACTAAAATGTCTAGATGGTCTTATTAGTTGCGAACTTACGGACCAATGGATACGCAATGCCTTGGACCGAGGTGTGGTGGATCTTGATCTGCGTTTGAGAATCCCTGTGGCAAACCGTCTTCCTCCTAGTGTCTTCATGAACAAGACACTGGTTAAGCTAACATTAGGACTAGACGTTGGTGCTATTCCAATGTCATTTCAAGAAGTGTTTCTTCCAGTGCTAAAGAGTCTCTTTCTCCATTCATTTTGGTATTGTGCGTTACGTTGCTTCCAGGTTCTCCAATACTTGAAGAATTATTCTTACATCACTTACCTGGTGTAATAGACCCTCGTCATCGCCATACTACTCCACCGGGTAAAATGACCCATGGAACTCTCAAAAGACTCACATTTCACTACAATAACAGTTTTGACCTCTCTCGCTTCATGACACTCAACCTACCGAGTCTTGTTTACCTCGACTACTCTGGTCTTGCTCCTTTTCGTTATTCAAGGGCGAATTTCGAGGATTCGCTTGTCGAAGCCAAACTAGATGTTGATGTGCAACAGACATATTCTGTTTACAATCATCTATTAACGATCATTAGCTCGGTGCGGAACGTTAAGACCCTTTCCTTGTCTTCTACTTCTGTTAAGGTCTGTCTTTTCTTAATTATTAGTATCGTTTTATTTCACTTGTCAAAACATTTTTTTTTTTTTTTTGAATAAATTTTTCGTTCAATACCAAAAAAAAAAAAAATTATTAGTATCATTTTTCTGGTATGGCCATGACCACTTGTATGTTTTTGTGTTTCAGGCTATGTATTCAAACTGTGAGGAATTACCTTTCTTTTTAAACCTAGTTAAGCTTTCATTCGAGAGTAATACTGAACAAGGTTGGGAAGTGCTTCCACGTCTTCTCAACAAATCTCCAAAGCTAGAAACTTTGGTCCTCAAGGTTTGTATGATTGATTTCAAAGTTTAAACTTAATGAGCATAGTCCTAACTATATATGTTTGATGCTTGCTCCAGGGCTTGCAATTTGTAGGAAATCGGGGAGTCTACATTGATGACAAAAATGAAGTGAAGGTGGTTGAGATATATGGGTTTAGAGGAACTGGTAGAGAATTGAGACAGGTGAAATGCTATTTGTGGCAAATGCATTTTCTTCAAGTGATGAAAATGGAAATTGATGTTGATGATGATAATAAGAAACCGCAACTCATCAATCAACTTCTTGCTCTTCCTAAGCATGTATCTAAATGCAAAATCCATTTCTTGTGACATGTTCACACTTCCTCCCTAGTTTAGTTTTTTTTATTTGTGTTTTACGGATTTTTGGGGTTTATTTTTTAGGAGAAATGGTAACCAAACTACTTAATCTTACATTGGAAATTGTAACATTGTTGGTCGTTCAAAGGAAGAGTTATCTTAATCAAATTTCTCGATTATGGCTTCTTAAATGTAGTCTGGACTACTAAAATCATTTTTCAAGTCCTTAATATGTTATCGTGGTTGTTTTAAAAAAATATATATATATATGTTATCATGGAGTTCCATATATTTGATTTATCTACCTCCTTCTTTAGACCAAGAACTAGGTCACTACAAAACACAAATATTAGATGTTTTTTATATATAACTAAGAAAATTCAGAATTAAACTCAAACTAACTAATTTTTACCCCAAAAAAACTCAAAACTAATTTACAAATCCAATGGCAGAATTTTGTATTCTTTATATATTTGTAGATAGTTTGGTAAATATAATAAGTGAACATAGTCTTTGAGTCTACCAAATGAAAACTCTTCAGAACCTAAGTTGCACCGAAACGGAAACGGGGACAGAAACGGGGACGGAGACGGGGACGGGAAACAGCAAAACCAAAAATTTAAGGAATCGGGTACGGCAATATAGTATAAGCAAAAATATATACATATAGAAAATAAGTATCATATAATTCAAAATATAAAAAAAAAAACTTAGTTTAATGTCTTAACTAAAAAAAAATCTTAGATTTCTTTGTATAATAGACATAAAGAATGAGTTTTTAAGACTTTACTCTTTCCTTTATATTTTGTTTTTGAAAAAAATCGAGTTAAATACAAATAAACACATTAGAGACACCTATTTTTAGCTTTAAAAAGTTTTCGAAACGTCCTCGAAATTGGTTGTTGTCCATGGTTAACACGAAAGGCTCCCGAAATGTCCCCATGCAGTTTCTGGTGTGTTCCCGTCCCCGAAACGTCCCCGGTACGAGGACGTGCCGGGGACGTGGCCTAAAACGGTGTCCCGTGCTTCCTAGTTCAGAACCCTATACGTGGGTGTTTCTGATTGGTTCTATTTAGTAAATTAAAAAGAAAAAAATTAACACCGACGACAACATTTTTGTCAATTTCATTATCATTCGACCTTTCTCTCTGGTCTCTCTCTCTCTGACGATTCAAAATCTTATCTCTGGTCGAGAGAGCAAGGTATACCATAAACTTGAGTGGTTTCTACGGCACATGATACTAATCTCTCACGCAAACGACCGTTGTAGATGGAATTGGGCCAAGCCCAGTTAAAATGCAGAGTCGATATATATTGTGACCAAAAAAAAAAGGAGCATATATATATATACTTCTTACAAAACTTCAAAGAAAAAGAATAGCTTTCACTTCTGAATGAGCCATAAACCATAAAATTCAGATCATGGCAAAGACATGGCATACGTTTTTGATTGATACTCTAAAATCGCTTTTGAACACGTTAATGTTTTCATGAAATGAAATATAATTTAGATTTTATAAAATGTTGTATGTTTTCAAATTTTACAAAATAGTTTTTAAAATAAAATTTTTTTTCTTAAGAACCATCGTTTTAACCGTCCGTTTCAAACGACCGTTTAATTGATAACAAACGAGCGGTTTAACTGTACTTCGTTTGCAAAAGAGGTTACCAATATGAACCTTTGTGTTTCACTTTCTGGTTTTCTAGGTTGTTTCAAAAGATATGTCTTTTGTTGTTATTTTTGTTTTTCTGTGTGTTTCTGTCTGAATTTCTCTACTCTTGTTGGGATGTGAAACACACATGATTTTCATGTAGAGAGAGAGAGACAGATAAAGAAAGTGAAAGAGCACTTATTAGTGCGTAGTAAAAAAATTTCATTTTTCATTTTTTCTCTAATATCTGCATATTAAATTTCAGAGCTTTTATATTTGAAACTGTCTCTTTTGCATAGAACAAGCAAACTTCAGTTTCACCTAATAATCTGAAGAGAAATATAAAGATTTGTCAAAAAATGTTAAAACTTCCTTTTTCATGGAAGCTCAACAACTTTAAAAACTTAGAAGCTCAACAACTTTAAAAACTCTCACTTTCTCTTTGGCAGTTTCTGTATCTTGAATATTTTGGATCTTACTTTGTTTTGTCATAAACTTTTCTTTCACTTGAATCATGCAGGTAAGAGTTTTGGTTGTTGAAGCTGCTCTTCATCGGAAGCAACCATGCTAACTTGCGCCTCCTCCTCCCAAAATCTTATCCATCAATCTGAGTAAGAAAAACATACTTGTGATGGATTTTGTAGATAATCAATACACCATTTTAGTGGTCTTAAAATTCTCAATGCATAGATCTTAGAATTTACCATTTTAGATTGTAGATAGTTCATCCTTTTGAGGTGTGTTAAAGAAAAGGCTTGTGTGTTCTGTTTTATTGTGATTAGGTAATTAGTAAAGTAATGTTCTAAATCTTTTGTGCCAAGAAAAAAACAATGTTTTGTGTATATAATAAATAGTCTGGTTGGTAAATTCCAAAAGTACACATCAAATATAAATTCGCGCATTCGTTTTCATCAGTATCTAATTCCATCAGTCAAATTACATTGGACCAACTTTTCAAGTTTAGAAGACTCTGTACATACACCCAAAACAAGAAAAATACGACATATTACAGTTTCCCACGTCTCTTGAGTTACTTTTTGGTATCTGCTTAAGCTTTTGTCCTATCTCGCACAACAGATTAAATTCTGCTATATAAGCTTTTTGCTCCATGTTCTTGGGAAAGCTGATCTGGTTTGACATGATAGCACACCCTTAGATTGTTGAATCATGTTACTATGCCTCAGGTAGAGGATCGTCTGGTGTGTTAGTCTCTTCTGATTCTTCGATACCGTAATTCCATAGTTCTTTAAGCTCTCCTCTTACCAACCCCAGTATGACGGCCAAACCTAGAGTAATAATAACACATCAGGTTTTGTTTGAAAACGATGAACAAGATCAGATGGAGGAAGAGAAACTCAAGCTTACCGAGTGTGCAGGGAACAATGTACAGTAGCGCAGGCTGGCCATGTCCGTCCATGAGATACAGACCTAGATATGTCAGTAACAGACCTACAAAACAGAACCAGAGGACACTATGTTTTAGTCAAATTTCAAGATTGTAAATGTGAGCAGCCTGTCTCTCGATTACCAAGTCAATTTATGTTTACTTTTTTGTCAGAAAAAAACAAATGCAAAGTGAGTAATGCATGAACTAACCTACTCCATAGCCGATAGTCAACCAAAGGAAGTACCCATTTGATATTGCCCTCTTTTTGATCTTGTCATATCTGAGACCAAAGAGAAGAGCAAGCATTAAAGTCAGAGAGAAGATGTAAGGGTCAAAAAGTTCTGGAAGACAATCTGGAGATGGAATTCCAAGTTTGTTGTTTGAAGCTTTGAGAATGTAATGGAAGTACCTGGAAGCAAAAGAAATGAGCAAACCGGGGAAGAGGATGTCTCCAAAACCAATCATGTCATAACCACCCCAAGGATCAAAAAACCGAGGAATCCTTAGTAGCATGGGAATGGACTCCCCGCTGCTGCTGTCTCCTTGGGCAACCTATAAAGGTAAGATCTCAGATAAGAATATCAACTATCTGAACTTTTCCTGGTCTCATGAATTACACAATTATTAGGATCAGGTATTGATGGCGAGTTACTGAGTTATGAAGTTATTTGTGTTAGCACATAACAAAACAACAAACAAACAACTCTGCAATGATGTAATGTGATGGAGCCTAAAATATTTCGTGCCACAAGAGCAAACTGTAAGGAATTCAATGATCCTTTCACATTTTAAAAATGTATCATACATCTGTTGAACATTTTGTAATTTTAGAAACGTAAGTGCTATCAGATAACAGGCCCAAATCTAGTATAACTTAACCAGGATAAATTGATTGGTTACTGCACACGGGAAAAAATGGATATTGCAAGAGAAACTTACCACAATCATAACACTCTCGTGAAATATCAATGGCGATATGAAGACCCAGAAAATGTCATAGACAAAAGCGCAGCAAAGAAGTACAGTAGCAACCTGGGTTACAGAAAACTATCAGAATCAAACAGAAAACCATCATAAATCATTGCAGAAGAAGCCAGATAAACTACCTTGATGTTAGGTAATCGAACCACTTGCAAGGCTGTGATCATTAAACAGATGCCCTGTCAAGTATACGACAATGAATATTTCAGATAAAGCAGTCATCAGCGAACCAGTGAGAGGAATGATTTCTATAAGCATTGAGAGCATGAAAAAAAGAGCTACAAGAGTTACCAAAATGTCTTGCCCAACCCAAGAATACGATGTGTGCCGTTTTACAAACCAGAAAACAGCAAACGCCAGACAAAAAAGATTCACCAAAAGCGACATCAATGACATTGTCCCAAGCAAGGGGAGCTTCACGGATCTCCGATTAAGATGTCTGCATTTTCTGCAGCCATAACATGTATCTATTAAGAGATGTAAACCAGAAAAAGAGAAGTGAAACAATCAAGAATGTTGCAGAATACCTCAATATAACTGCCATAATGATGTTATGCATACCCTGAAAATAACAGCCACTTCATTGGATTGACGGATATAAGCACATATACATATAATCTAAACATTCTACACAAGTTCAAAATCACCGGATTATTAATGAAATTACCTGCATTCCACCGATGCAGAAAAATATGGTGAGCACCCATACAAACCATGATGACATGAAGTAGAACAGAAGCAGCAGAAAAATGGAGGCTGTTACGATAAAAAATACAGCACCAGTGACACTTATATCAAGAATTTCCTTCTCTGAGTCTTCTTTTCTGGTTCCAGCACTAGAAAATTCCTGGATAAAATGAAGTTTAAGTCAATATTCCTGCTTTGAAAAGACATGCCGGTAACTCAACATCATAACAGTTTTGATCACCAAGTCCACAACATAATTACATGAGGCTACGCAAAGTATATGGGAAATGTACACAAGTATATAGAATATGAAGAGAAGTTAGTCGTAAATGATATGAACCCATAGCCTGCAAAAGAGCTTAACAACAATTTCATTGTCTAGCTACCAATGGACAAAACAAGGACTTGAACGATTTTAACCTTTGCTAATATGCTGTAAGCTTCATTAGCTTGGTCAGGATCTATAAGATCTGACCACAGTGATGCAATGACAACAGTTCCAACAGCCATGAGCAATAAAAATCCTGCTGTGAGGTCCACGACAGGACGATTTGGTGCAAACAACAAAAGCTCAACTGCATCATAAATACAATGGACTTAGCGCACTACAATAGAAGGTTTAAAAGAATATCTGATGCTCATGTTGTAGAGGTAGAGCATCAACAAGTCAACAAACATATTTAATAGCTACAAAACCACAACGACTCACCACTCTTTTTCTCTACCATAGACCTGTTGAGAGCATCCCCGCTTGACTTAGAGATCATTAAGACAGGTATGCTCACATTTAAAGATGTGTCCTTTTCCATACATCCCATCTCATCAAGATCTGACAAAAGTTCATCATCATATAACTCAAATTAGATGATACAAAAGCTACGAACCACACACAAAAACTCCAATAAAAAAACCCTATCGAAAAACCAAACCTTCTTTATCATTAATGACCAACAGAGCAGAAGCACCAGCTGCTTGAGCATGTTTTGCCTTCTCAGTGAAAGCACAATTTCCACGAATCGACAAGGCAATATGACCATCTAACTGAAACAACAATGCAGAGAGAGCCAATTTAAACCCTAAAAAGGAAACAACAATGTATATTTGCACAAAATCTAAAATCCAAGAAAATTAGATACTGACCCTGTAAGAGAGATTGGAACATGCATCCAAAGGATCTACAAAAGCAGTAGGAAATCTAACGCTTTGATCAGCATCAGAAGGTAAAGATGCTCCAAATTGTGCAGTTAAGCCAGTAAGATAGTCACCTTCAACACCATCAACCCAATTTAAGACTTTAACCTGTTATATGAAGATTTGATATGGATTCGTATCAATCGAACTCAAAGTGAAGATTACGAAGCGAAGAAATGAAAAACTGAAATTACCATTTGGAACTTATTGGTACACCCAGGAGACTCGAGGCCGGAATCTTCGGTCCAGGATACATCGTCGGCCGTCGATACGGAATAGCTTAACAGAAGGAGAATCAGAACTACGGCGGAGTATCGGTGAAGACGGTGGCTCTTCGGATCAAGCGACGACATGACGCAATACCACCCAAGGAACAAATCGGAGAGAAAGGGGAAGAAGAAGAAGGTGTAGAGTTGCGGTTAGAGTCTTACAGGATTATTATATCGGACGGTCGATTAATTTTCCCTTAAATTTTATGATTAATTTTATGATTAATTTTATGATTTATTAACGACACGCGTATTTTCTTTCTTTAAATAAGTACAGTATTTAATAAAAAGATTACAGGAGTAATCCCGGTTTGTGATTTTGGTATTGATTATTTCGGTTTAAATCATATAAAATTATATCTATTCAGTTTAATTAGATTTCTTTTTTTCGGTTATATTATAAATTTACAAAAATGCGACAGGTATTTTTGTTGTTTTGCTGCGTTACTTTGCTCAATTTTGTTGTCTTTTTTTGCCAATTTTTTTTGGATCGATTATTCAACAGACATTGATTGGTTTATCGATTATTTATTCCGAAATGAAAAATAATAATTTCCAGAAAAATAGTTTGAGCAGAAGTCAGATCCTCACGATGTATTTTGATTTGTTTAGACAAAAAAACCATTAGGACAGTTCAACAGAGTATTATTGGCTTGTTAAAATTACAACTGTCATCATACCGGCCGGTTTATATGTTAGTCTTTAACTATATAATTGATAACTAATAATAATATAGATTCAAATACTCAATGTCTATTTTCGTTCGTTTTTCTTTTTATTTTGTGTGGAATTTGTTTGAGATTACCACCATTATTTATCAGCAAAACGTGTCATTAGCTACCGCATATTTATCTACATATAACAATGGATATAGAGTCATACTTTCATTTAAAAATAATAATAATATAACATATTTAGAAGAAATAGTGAATTAAAAGAATATTTCCCTGTAAATAAATATCTATCAATTAATTAATTTACATAATTAATTTATATTTCAATACTAACATTAAATAATTTATAAAAAATTTACTGTAATACTTTAACTTTCATATTTTCCTAAAAAGCCAAAAATCATTTTTTCCCAAAAGAAAGTAAAAGAGAAAATAAAAGCAGAAAAGATATAAAAAAGAAGGGAAGGAAGGAAGCGCAAAGAAAAAATAAATCTTTTTAAAGTGCAGAGAAGAAGATCTCTTT
Source organism: Arabis hirsuta (assembly GCA_964056655.1). NCBI lineage: Eukaryota > Viridiplantae > Streptophyta > Magnoliopsida > Brassicales > Brassicaceae > Arabis > Arabis hirsuta. The sequence goes on from OZ053298.1 coordinate 49,822,657, forward strand.
CTCTATGAAACTCCTCTGACGTTTCTCCCCACCCAAATCTCAAGCTCCTTTTTTTTTTTTTTTCTCCTTCTGCAAATAGAACTTTTACTAATCTCTCTCCCAAATTCTTCATTTTTTTATTTTTTGGGGTTCGGAGATCGAGAACAGGGAGACATGGCTCCAGCCATGAAGATTGTGTTCGGTCTTTTGACATTTGTCACTGTCGGAATGATCATCGGTACTCTCTCTCTTTCTCTCTCTATTTATAGTCGACGCAAATAAATGAAAATTTCACATTTGATTTCGCCTTTCTATCTTCAAAGTGTGAATTTTTTTTTTCCGGGTTTGCGGAATTTGCTAGTCATTGCCGAGATTGTAGTTCGAAACTGACTTTTATGAGAATTTGAAACGGCTTTTAGTAACTCATGGAGATTGTGTTTCTTTGTTTCTCTTTCTTTTCCGGAATCTGCAGGTGCCTTGTTGCAATTGGCATTTATAAATAGATTGGAAGATTCGTACGGTAACTCTTCTTTCCTCCAATTCTGTATGTTTACTTGTAAATGTAGATGTGTGTGTTTGGTAATAGAACTGCGAATACGGTTACATATGTTTTTTTGTAGTCTTGAATGTCGTTGATTCTCGGCAAATGTCTGTTATGTAACTGGAAGTGAGGGTGATGTGTAGCTCGCCTGACACTGCAGTGTGAAAACATTATAAAATGTGAATTCGCAAAATCAAGGCTTTTGATTGTAGTTTATGCTTAATGTAATGAAGAGAGAATCTTCTTTGATGTTCTGTTTGCTTGTTTTGTTGTGGTTTGATTCTCCTTATTATTTCAGGAACTGGATTTCCATCACTCAGAGGGCTTCGTGGCCAGAACGCTCGTTATCTTCGAGGTTCGTACAATAGATTCCATTCTCTTAGCTTTAGGACAAGACTATTCCTGGAGAGCTTAATGTGTGGATTTATTACGATACAGAAAATATAATGACAAGACTCGTTTATTTTTCAGATGTTTCCCAGTGGGCAAATGACAAAGATGCAGAAATGTTACGACTTGGCTATGTAAGTCTATCATCTCTATTTTTATCTTTCTTTCTCAGGGCCAATGTATATACAGTTAAAAGAGCTGGTAAAAGGAGAAAGAAAGAAACCTTAGAATAGCTTTCTACGGACAGAACTCGTAAATATACTACCCCTTTGTGACCCAAAAAATTTGTACACACATGTTTAGTTTTTGTTTTAATCAAGGTCCATTCTGTTTGCTTCCTGCTAATGTTTATTTGCTTTAGTGCAGGTCAAGCCTGAAGTAGTCAGTTGGTCCCCTCGTATTATTGTGCTTCACAACTTTCTAAGCCCGGAGGTATATACACTCCCATAACATGATGACAATGAGTTAACTGATCAGTCAATAGCCGGTTACTTCATGTTATCAGATTTCAAAAAGAACATAGTCTAAACTAAACTATAATATATCCATTGATCTTGCTGATGTTAGGCCTTAAATTATTGATGGTACTTTTTTTGCATCATCTTCATTCTATAAAAGGCCACGATAAGATTCGATTGAGAAGCAAAAACGTTAGGCTCAATTCTTAGAGCATTAGCTTAAGAATTAAAATGTATTTTGGCTTCTTTTATTTTTGTCTTGCCATTAACACATTTTTTTGGTTCCTCCTGATTTGTACATGTGCAGGAATGTGAATACCTTAAAGCAATCGCACGGCCTCGCCTTCAGGTTTCTACTGTTGTTGATGTAAAAACCGGAAAGGTACTGCCTGTAGCTTCAGTTTCACTCTCTAGAAATTGAGATCTATTGTCCACTTTTTCGTTGAAGATGTGAAATTTTTTCTAAGATTGTTCTATTGTTTCAATCAAACATTGGACGTGAGTTGAAACACTCTAGTTATGCCTTCAAAGTCTTTTTCATTCTCTTCCTTTTTCTTATTACTTTCCTCTTGCTTAGGGAGTTAAAAGTGATGTGAGGACAAGCTCTGGAATGTTTTTAACTCATGTAGAAAGAAGTTATCCAATTATACAGGTAGATCACTCTCTAATATCTTAAAAAGGTGTTTCATTTCATTTTCATCAACTTGACATTCTTGTAAACTATATTTATTTTTCTTTTGCTATTAGGCAATTGAAAAGCGAATTGCAGTCTTTTCTCAAGTACCAGCTGAAAATGGAGAACTCATTCAAGTCCTAAGGTGCGTGCACAACTGCAACCTTATTATATCTTTCAAAATTAAAGCAAATATTTCTGTTTTCTTGTTTTGATGAATCAAAATCCGCCGCAGTGCAGATACGAGCCAAAACAGTTTTACAGACCGCATCACGATTACTTTGCTGACACTGTAAGTCTTCAGTTCTATTCCATTTATATATATCATTAGTATGGAAACAGTGTATACTTTTGGTTTGATCAATAATGGTTATCACCTCCTTATATATCATCTTACATATATTTTGGAAAGTAAGTTATCTTGTGAGTTCATCATATTTCCTCGTCTTCTTTCTTTTTTTATTCAACACAGTTCAACTTAAAGCGCGGTGGTCAGCGTGTAGCAACTATGCTTATGTATTTAACGGATGACGTCGAAGGAGGAGAAACTTATTTCCCTTTGGTAAAATTTCTTCCTCTTGGGGATCTCTTTAGCTCTCTGCAAATTGTTATCATTCAAGTACACAATCATTCCTTCTCTTTGTATGAAAATTTATCTCTCTCTTTGAAAATGCAGGCTGGTGATGGTGAATGCACTTGTGGTGGCAAAATCATGAAAGGAATCTCTGTTAAACCCACCAAAGGAGACGCAGTTCTCTTCTGGAGCATGGTTTGTTTCTCCAATCTCTCTCTCTCTCTCTTTCGTCCTCGACACAAACATGAATCATCGAGACCGCTTTATGTTCAATCCCGTCTTGCGTCTTGTGTTATTCAGGGACTTGACGGACAGTCAGATCCGAGAAGCATTCATGGAGGATGTGAAGTTCTGTCTGGAGAGAAATGGTCAGCTACTAAATGGATGAGGCAAAAAGCTACTTCTTAAAAGGACTTCATAACTTATTATAAAAACCAAAGAAACCACAGGGACTTATATTGAAAAAAAATGTTATAGAATCTCAGAGTTTTGATTCTTACTCTCTTTTTGACCCTTCAATTTTAGAATCTATCATTTACATACCCAAAAAAAAAAAAAAGCCTTGTTACTGGAGCTAGTGACTGTTACAAGAATATTGAAATGTTTCACTTTGTGAGAGTGGCAGTTTCGTAAATAAAAACAGATTTATATAAGCTTGACTTTGCTTCCATTGTTGACCACATCGAAAAAACAATGGCGGCTTCTCTGCAATTTGCAAACCCTACATTGTCTCAAACCCTAGCTTCTCCGATCAGATCTTCTTCCTTCCGATCACCATTTCTCAGATTCGATTCCTCCTCTTTCTCATTCAATTCCAAACCCCTCATCTCCTCCAGAGAAGCATCATCGGCGTTCGTAACTCGCTCCGCCGCAGAGCCACAAGAGAGAAAAACCTTCCATGGTCTCTGCTATGTCGTCGGCGACAACATCGACACTGATCAGATCATTCCCGCTGAGTTTCTCACCCTTGTACCTTCGAACCCAGACGAGTACGAGAAGCTCGGTTCCTACGCGTTAATCGGACTTCCAGCTGCTTACAAGGATCGATTCGTTCAGCCAGGGGAAATGAAGACGAAGTATTCGATCATTATCGGAGGTGAAAACTTTGGATGTGGATCGTCTCGTGAACATGCTCCGGTTTGTTTAGGTGCGGCGGGAGCTAAGGCAGTTGTGGCTCAGTCTTATGCTAGAATCTTCTTTAGGAACTCGGTGGCGACTGGTGAGATTTATCCGCTTGATTCGGAGGTTAGGGTTTGTGATGAGTGCAAAACAGGGGATGTTGCTACGGTTGAGTTGAGGGAAGGTGATAGTATTCTGATCAATCATACGACGGGGAAAGAGTACAAGCTTAAGCCGATTGGTGACGCTGGACCGGTTATTGACGCCGGAGGTATATTCGCTTATGCTAGGAAAGCCGGAATGATTCCATCTGCATCGGTCTGATTTCGTCGTCAGGTAACCAAACTCAGATTCTCTGTTATGTAGTGGAAATGGTGCTTGAAATGAGGGTTGGTAATAGGTTTGGAATGTAGAATTATCTCTAGGAAGCTTGACATTGATGCAAAGCATAGTTTTTTTCATCTTCTTGTTCGCAATGGTTCTCAATGATGAAAAGATGGTGTAGTTAGGAGTCAAGTCGTTAATTTGTTGCGAGGATGAGAATGACTGGTTCTAGACTTTATCACTTATGAGGTGTTAATAGATTTGGAATGTAGAATAATCTCTAGGAAGCTTGAGATTGATGCAAATCATAGTTTTTTCGTCTTCTTGTTCTCGGATAGTTCTTGTAGAGAAGATTGTTCTCCGTTTACATGTGAAAAGATGCTGTAGTTAGGAGTCAAGTCATTGATTTTGTGTGAGGATGATAATGACTGGTTCTTGACTTTTACCACTTATCAGTTGCTTTTCAAGTTTTGTTCTTGTGTTCACTAAGATTTACTTTACCACTTTTTTATGTCTCAGTTAGATGCAAAAACTTTAAAATCTCTAGGTTTTTAGTTCTTCTCTTCACTAAAGTTTACCACTTACGTGTTTCAACTGGTTCAATCGATGCAAAAACTTTAGAATCTTTGTGGTTATTGGACTTGTGTTTTTCATGTTTTACAATGATAAATTCCATAAGACTTGAGTGTCTAATAGTAGAACACAACATCTTTTCTTGTTTCCTTCTTCTATTTGATTTCTCTAAGACTCTTCTCTTTGCAATATTTGTTTTGCAGGGTCCATGAGAGTTCTCTTACCACCCAAATGTATTTCATCGGCTTCTCGACTTTTATCGTGTCATCTAATAAAAAGAACATATGTTTCCTTGAGTTTATGAAACCTAAAACTATGCTTTATGAATATATGACTCTGTGAGTTTAGTCTTCTGTTTTAGTTCTTACTCTACATTTGAATGTTTCAGCTACTAAAAAAATGCATAGTTTCTCATTCAGTATAACGTTGATAGTGTTACCTCATAGCAAACAAGTGTAAGTTTTGAGTTTTCTCTTCTCTTCTTATCCAAATCTTCCAGGCATAAGAACAGAATCTGAGTTTATAAAAAATAAATATAAGAAAATCTTCTGTTTTAGCATCGTCTTCTAGAGTCTAAAGTGATGATCAGTAGAAAAAAAAGACGCCTTTTGTTTCACTGCGACCTACCTAGTGTCTCAAAACGCACGTGTAGAATGTTTAAGTGGCAAATCCGTAGATACAAGTGTACAAATATATTTCTCTCTTTAATCTCTTTGATTTCGTTTCTTAGCAACTCACTAGACAAGTATGATCATAGAGCCAATAACAATGGCGTCTTCTCTTCCTACTCTGTCTTGACCCATAGCTTCTTCATCAATCAACCATTGGTCTTCCTTTGTTCCGATCCGATCTCCTTTCCTCAGATTCAACAGTTCCACTTCCTTCCTCCCCTCTTCTCTCCCTCACTCTTGCGGCATAATCCCGTGTTCTGCTACCTCCACGGGATCCGAGTCCAACGAAACTCTAGCCAAAACCATTTCTCTCTGCTACGTTTTGGGAGACAACATAGACACTGACCAAATCATTCCAGCAGGAGCAGCTTGCGTCTTCCCATCCAACCATCAAGTTTAAACCGATGGAAAACTTTAATTTTCATCATCACTGGCAATTGGGAATAGGCAATGACCATTGTAAAATTAAGTCTCTCTAGTCACTAGTCAGGTTTTTTTTCCTTGGAGGCCATATTCGTCTTCTTTTTGGACAGGCGCCAGAACACGAAGAAGACCATGTTCTTCGAAATGATAAGAAGTCAGAAGACCATGTTCTTCACAATGATAATCATTTCGAAGAGTCTGACATCCATGCGCAACTCTATATGGTTGAACATTCCAACGTAACATGTTGAATACACTTTTAGGGTCTGATTGACAATCCAACTGTAAGATGAAACGGTAAGCAATTACAAAATAGTGTAAAGATGTAAGAGTTTGAGAGGAATAATTTTCTCTCTCTCTTTGAAAATGCAGGCTGGTGATGGTGAATGCACTTGTGGTGGCAAAATCATGAAAGGAATCTATGTTAAACCCACCAAAGGAGACGCAGTTCTCTTCTGGAGCATGGTTTGTTTCTCCAATCTCTCTCTATCTCTTTTTCTCTTTCTCGACACAAACATGAATCATCGACACCGCTTGTTCAATCCCGTCTCGCGTCTTGTGTTATTCAGGGACTTGACGGACAGTCGGATCCAAGAAGCATTCATGGAGGATGTGAAATGGTCAGCTACTAAATGGATGAGGCAAAAAGCTACTTCTTAATGGAACTTCATAACTTACTATTAAAGCCAAAGAAACCACAGGGACTTATATTGGAAAAAAAAATGTTATAGAATCTCAGAGTTTTTATTTTACTCTCTTTTTGACCCCTTCAATGTTTAGAATCTATCATTTACATACCCAAAAAAGCTTGTTACTGTAGCATAGTGAGACTATTACAAAATATTAAGATAATAGTCAAAATATTAAAATATTATCTCACACATTAATTTTCTATATACATCAAAAATTAAAATCAAGCAATAATATATATTTATAGTTTTGAAATACTATTAAATAATGGTTGAAAAATAACTAAAACAAACATGTGTCTCCTTCATATTGGTTCTCTCTCACTAGTGTATATAGATTTTTTTTTGTTGGTGGGCCACATGCCGATCCCACTAGCCGGTCTTACTAGCCTATTTGTTCTCCTTCTAGGGATCGAACCCTGATTAAGAGATGCCTCAAAAGTGGTAAGAATCACTGCACTATATGTGCTTGGCAGTGTGTATAGATAATACAGGTAACAAATTTCTTTTCCAAATTAGATCTTTCTCTCTCTCCCGCTTTTCTGTTCATCGATTTTCTTCAAGTTCTTTGAGATTCATCGATCCTCTTCAAGTTTCGATCTCCTTCAATTGAGCTTTTATCTTCCCGATTCATCATCTATGAATTTTTATCTTCCCGATTGATCACCGATTTCATCTCGATTCTTGTTTCCATGGTTATCGTCTTCTTCATTTTTTCTTTTTCCGATCTTCTTCTTCTCTTTTGATTGACCTCTAAGCTTTCATTGGTGAAATCATCCGATTACAATTTCTGTGATTCCGATGACTTTTTCGTATGTACTCTGAATTTGGTAACGATTCTATCGCGATTCCTGTTTTCTTTTTCCCAATTTGAATTTCCGATATCTATCTTAGGGTTTGGTTTTGTTTGTAAATCTGGGATTTCTTGGTAGGATTATTAGGTTTTGTAATTGCTTAGGTTTTCGGAATGACATGTAAGTTACATGATGTAACACATCCGTTTACTTGCCTTAAAAATTACTTTAAAAAATGTAAAGTATAAATAGTAAACGATGTGGTATCCATGAACGGTTGGAACGAAACCACCTCGATATCTTCATGATAGTAACAAAGGACATGCATTTCAATCAAATTACTTGCAAATAAAAATAAAAGAAATATATTTATTCTTTTTTTGTCTGTAATCATTTTTTTTTCTTTCTGCATTGTTCTAATGGCATCATCTACTTATAAGAAACACTCGAGTAAAGTAAGATCATTAGAGAGCACATAGATTTCAAGATAATTCGGAAATGGATCGAAGAAGGGTACAAAGGTTTTAAGGATGGATTCCCATGGACCGCTTCAATTGAAGAGTGAATAACGCCCATATCTATGTGCAACTTTTGTACCCTTCTTCGATCCATTTCCGAATTATCAATATATATATGGACCCAATCCGACTTTTAGTGATGACTGTCCCTGGATCATCGTATGTAAGGGAGAACTTAACTCACATGCTCATCAATTTCGAACTTTTAATTCTAATATACGTTTCAATTGTTGATATTTTCATAGATTTGTTATATATGTATTTATAATGTAACAGTGAGTTATTGTATTAATTCCCTATCATGTTATATGCATTTCAATTCTCTGGAAAATTGATAATATGGCTAAAATAAACAATTATCTGATAACTTATTTGTATTTGTTAATAAACAATGTTATACATAGAGGTATTAAAATTGTTCCTAAGAATCAAGAATTCCAAGGAAAACAAAGATCAAACATTTTAGATTTTTCGTTAAGTTTGCAAGGTCCACTTTTGCGTATCTTCCACTCGCATTTTGTGCATCCATGCTTGACATGAAATATGTCTCTACTCTCCTTATAGATATCAAAATAATGCGACTTGGAATCCCAACTAAAAATGCAAAAAAACAAAGTACTGCCAAAGATATTTGGTGTAAACCCAAATGACCATGATCCACCCGGTGCCATACTCCGGTCTCCAAGATCATCATCTTTTGATTTACAATGGTATCGTAGCGATAAACCACCTCCAAGATCATTATACATCACCACTGTTGTCTTTCTGGCACGAGACATCGTTGCACTTACCAACATAGTCATTATACAGATGACAATGAATTGTTTTAGAGAATCCATTTTTGCTTTTTAAAAAATATATATTTTCAACTTTTGATGGCACACTTGTTCTATATTTATAATGAAACATTGTATGTTCTTAGTACTTTTGGAAAAATGTATGGTCAAACAAATGTTTAAGATAAGATTTGATAATAATTTAAGGCATTTCTTTTGTTTTCAACGATTTATGATTTTTCCTAATTTTTAAAAATTGTTCAAACTTTAAATCAACCTCAGGAGGATTTACCGGTTCAAGGACGGTAATTACTCATGTGGTGATTATTCTTGTTGTACTAACTAATATGTCTTCAATTTAGCATCGTCTTCTAGAGTCAAAAGTGATGATCAGTAGAAAAATATAAAGACACATTTTCAATGCACCTACCCTAGTGTCTCAAAACGCACGTTTAGAACGTCTAAGTGGCAAATCCGTAAATACAAGGGTACAAACATTTTTCTCTATATAATCTCTGTTTCCTTGTCTCTATTACTCACTAAACAAATTTGATCAAAAGAGCCAAAAAAAAACAATGGCTACTACTACTCTTCCTACTTTGTCTCGAACCATAGCTTCTTCACCAATCAACCATTCTTCTTCCTTCGTTCCAATCCGATCTCCTTTTCTCAAATTCAACAGTTCAACTTCCTTCCTTCCCTCCTCTCTCTCCCTCACTCCCCGCGGCATCATCCCATGTTCCGCTACCTCCACGGGATCAGACTCTATCGAAACTCTAGCCAAAACCACCTTCCATGGTCTCTGCTACGTTTTGGGAGACAACATAGACACTGACCAAATCATACCAGCAGGAGCAGCTTGTGTCTTCCCATCGAACCAACAAGAACGTGACGAAATCGGCGCTTTCGCTCTCTCTGGTCTTCCTAGCTTCCACAAAACCCGGTTCGTAGAGCCAGGAGAGATCAAATCAAAATACTCAATCATAATAGCTGGAGACAACTTTGGTTGCGGTTCCTCACGTGAACATGCTCCGGTCTGTCTTGGAGCAGCTGGAGCTAAAGCTGTTGTTGCGGAATCATACGCGAGGATCTTTTTCCGTAACTCGGTGGCTACGGGAGAGTTGTTTCCGCTTGAGTCAGAGGTTAGAGTGTGTGACGAGTGTAAGACAGGAGAGACAGTGACGATCGAGCTAGGTGAGACTGGTGGTTTATTGACTAATCACACGACCGGGAAAACGTATAAGCTCAAGGCGATTGGTGATGCAGGACCGGTTATTGATGCCGGTGGTATTTTTGCTTATGCGAGGTTAATGGGAATGATTCCATCATTAACTTAGTCCTTGTTCCATAATAATATGTTTGTATGCATAACTCTTTCGCATGCAAATATGTGTGTTTATTTATCTAAAGACTAATAAATACCAAGCCAAGTAGTACTAATATACGTGTTCTAGGAATGAATGTATCAGTTTTATAAAAAGATGATGTATCAAAAATGTTTGCATCTTTCATTTTATACTTATCAGTTATTAATATGTGAATATATAGTTACTGATATGTGAATATGGTGATTTTTAAACTAGTTAATTAATATGGAGTATTAAATAAGTAAATAACTATGATTGTGTTTGTATAAATCTTTTAAATTTGATCAATCACTCAATTCTTGAACAATATGTGTAAAACTAATATGATCGGTCCCATTAAAGGTTCGTGCTTTGTCTCTTAAGTAATTTCTTATGGCTTTAGGGTTTAAGATCTTAAAAACACGAGCTTTGATGTTTGATTCGGGCTTATATGTTGATTGCAGATAAGTGTATTATTTGAGTTATCTCAAAATTTGGACCAAAATGTAAGCAATTTGGGAGAGCATTTAAAGATGTCTTATGGATCTTCATGGAGAGAGTCTCTTTGTGAAGGAGAGACAATTGAAGGGAAAATTGATCCTGGAAACCCATCAGTTCTTGTTATTAGTTCCTCTGCCTTGAGATCTTTGGAACTTCAAAGGTATCATTGTAAATTTGTGTTCTTTTTTATTTCATTTGTTGCTTGATTGGATACAAAAGTGTTTAGACCTGTATTTGTCTGTTATGTGTAGGGAGCGTTTGCATTCATTGACTAAGCAATGTCCAGCAGTGAAGTTGTTCTCAAAGCATTTGAAGGTTGAGGAACAGGTAGTGCTCTATTCTTACATGGATTTGTCTACTAGAGAAGTGAATTGAATTATGGTTTATTAGATCTTAGACAGAAATGAATGATGTTTTTCTTTGGGATATGATGACAAATATACGAAATCTTCTAAGGCTAACGCTCTGCAGATAGAAATGTATTTGCACGTAAGTCTGATCCCATCAAATATAGTAGTAAGCATTAGTGTATAGTCATGTAATTCATCGATTTGTTCTTTGTTTTTTGTTGAGGATTTGGGAAGTGATGATAAGATATATCGATTATGTCATAGGCATATGCAATGCTGAACAACATATTTGCACTTCAGTCTGATCCCATTGTATATCCATCATTAAGCGTCATTAATCGCTCTCCGTTTCTCTCTTTCATTTCAAGAGCCTTGGAAATGATGATGATGATATATCGATCTATATTTTCAACTATTTACGGCACACTTGTTCTATATATATAATGAAACATTGTATGTTCTTAGTACTTTTGAAAAAATGTATGGTCAAAAATATAAGATAAGATTTGATAATAATTTAAGGCATTCGAATCTATTTCTTTTGTTTTCAACGATTTGTTTAATTTCCTGAATTGTTTAAATTGTTCAAACTTTAAATCAACCTCAAGAGGATTTACCGGTTTGAATTTGGAAAGAAGAGAAGTTTTGCTTACCATTAAGTATTCTTGTTGTACTAACTAATGTCATCAATTTAGCATCGTCTTCTAGAGTGCAAAGATCAGTAGAAAAATATAAAGACACCTTCTGTTTCATTGCGACCTACCCTGGTGTCTCAAAACGCACGTTTAGAATGTCTAAGTGGCAAATCCGTAAATACAAAGGTACAAACATTTTTCTCTATATAATCTCTGTTTCCTTCTCTATGTTACTCACTAAACAAGTTTGATCATAAGACCCAAAAAACAATGACTACTACTTCTCTTCCTACTTTGTCTCGAACCATAGCTTCTTCACCAATCAACCATTCTTCTTCCTTCGTTCCAATCCGATCTCACTTGGCAAAATTCAACAGTTCAACTTCCTTCCTTCCCTTCTCTCTCTCCCTCGCTCCCCGCGGCATCAACCCGTGTTCCGCTACCTCCACGGGATCAGACTCTATCGAAACTCTAGCTAAAGCAACCTTCCATGGACTCTGCTACGTTTTGGGAGACAACATAGACACTGACCAAATCATTCCAGCAGGAGCAACTTGTACCTACCCAACGAACCAGCAAGAACGTGACGAACTCAGCGCTTTCGCTCTCTCTGGCCTTCCAGATTTCCACAAAACCCGGTTCGTAGATCCAGGAGAGTTCAAATCAAAGTACTCAATCATAATAGCTGGAGACAACTTCGGTTCCGGTTCGTCACGTGAACATGCTCCGGTCTGTCTTGGAGCAGCTGGAGTTAAAGCTGTTGTTGCGGAGTCTTACGCGAGGATCTTTTTCCGTAACACGGTGTCTACGGGAGAGTTGTTTCCGCTTGAGTCAGAGGTTAGAGTATGTGAAGAGTGTAAGACAGGAGATACGGTAACGATCGAGCTAGGTGAGATTGGCGGTTTATTGACTAATCACACGACTGGTAAAAAGTATAAGATCAAGGCGATTGGTGATGCAGGACCGGTTATTGATGCTGGTGGTATTTTTGCTTATGCGAGGTTAATGGGAATGATTCCATCATTAACTCCATAATATGTGTGTTTAGAGCTCTTTTATTCTCTTGTCCTTTTTGTTGTTGTCATTTATCTAAAAGAATAAGAAATACCAAGCCAAGTAATAAAAGTCTTTTTCTAAGAAATGATGTATCAAAAATGGTTATTGATATATGTGAATATAGTTACTGATATGTTAATATGGTGATTTTTAAACTAGTTATTAATAAGTAAATAACTATGATTGTGTTTGTATAAATATTTTAAATTTGATAAATGAATTTTGCGAAAATTTGATCAATCACTCAATTCTTGAATAATATGTTAAAACTATTTATCTATGACTATCATTACACGATTTTTAATTAAATAAAGGAATGTCTCTAGCTATCACATTACACAATTCTTGAATAATATTTTAAAAGTAATTAAATAAAGGAATTACCTTGCTATTTTTTTTTTTGTGTCAAAACTTTGGCATATTTATTTGTTCTTCATTTCGGCAATTTACAAACTAGTACGGTAAGTCGGTAACCAACAAGAACCGGTTATATTGAGTAATTTTGACCAATTTGGTTTGGTTATTAAACGGTTTAACAACTAACCGTTTAGCACTCGGTTTGAAAAACAAGACATAGCTAAACCTAAAAATTTGCGGCTCTTTATAACGCCGCTTGTCTTCTTCATCGTCTCTGTATAACTCAGAAAACAAAAACATGGCAACTACAGAGGTAAAACCCTCCGCCGACAAAAACCCTAAAAAAATTCGGAATCCATCACTGGGTCCGAAGAATGATTTGAAGAAGAAAAAGAAGAAGATTAAGAAGCCGAAAGCTCTCACCTTTGATAAAAACGACGGCGATGAGCAACCGGATTCACAACCTGTATCGTCTTCTGAACAGCTTACCTTCTTCTTGAATCAGCTCGAATCCGCCATTGGTGTTTGTGTCTCTTCTTTAGAGCTCGATCCCATTAAAGGTTCGTGCTTTGTCTCTTAAGTAATTTCTTATGGGTTTAGGGTTTAAGATCCTAAAAAACACGAGCTTTGATGTTTGATTCGGGTTTATATGTTGATTGCAGATAAGTGTATAGTTGAGTTATCTCAAAATTTGGACCAAAATGTAAGCAATTTGGGAGAGCATTTAAAGATGTCTTATGGATCTTCATGGAGAGAGTCTCTTTGTGAAGGAGAGACAATTGAAGGGAAAGTTGATCCTGGGAACCCATCTGTTCTTGTTATTAGTTCCTCTGCTTTGAGATCTTTGGAACTTCAAAGGTATCATCGTAAATTTGTGTTCTTTTTAATCTGTTGCTTGATTGGATACAAAAATGTTTAGTTTAGACTTGTCTTTTTCTGATATGTGTAGGGAGGGCTTGCGTTTATTGACTAAGCAATGTCCAGCAGTGAAGTTGTTCTCAAAGCATTTGAAAGTTGAGGAACAGGTAGTGTTCTATTCTTGCAAGGATTCAATGAATATAGAGAAAAGGAACAAATTTGGAAACATAGGTTATTAGATCTCAGACAGATATGAATCATGTGTTTCTTCGGGATATGATGACAAAAATACAAAATCTTCTAAGGCTAATGCTCTGCAGATAGAAATGTATTTGCACGTCAGTCTGATCCCATTAGATATAGCATTAAGCATTAGTGCATATTCATGTTAATCATCCAATTCTTCTTTGTTTTGTGTTTTAAGGATTTGGGAAGTGATGATAAGATATATCGATATTTTCATAGGCATTTTGCAATGCTGAATAAAAATATTTGCACGTCAGTCTGATCCCATATGTAATGTTTAAGAGTTAGTGCACATTCATGTAACTCATCTTTTTCTTTGTTTTGAATGTTAAGGATTTTGAGAAGTGATGATAAGATATATCGATTATGTCATAGGCATATGCAATGCTGAACAACATATTTGCACGTCAGTCTGATCCCATTGTATATCCATCATTAAGCGTGAATGCGTATACTCATGCTCTCTGTTTCTCTCGTTCATTTCAAGAGCCTTGGAAATGATGATACGACATATCGATATTTTCAGAGGCATATGCTATGCTGAACAAAAATATTTGCACGTCAGTCTGATCCAAACTCTTGATTTTGTTTCTTAGTAAAATTCTCATATCATAGCCTTTCATTTTAGGAACTTACTTGATCTTGAATTCTTTTTATAGTAATATTTTCTGTTCTGTCTTCTGTATATGAAGCGATCTTTATTTTGCTCGTTAGTCTCATTCTATATTTTAAAAACATCTTTTTCTCTTAAGCCATTTTAAAATTCATCTTATTCAAAATCTTTTGTTTGTGTTCTCAATTCTATTGTATATTTCTCAGTCTCGTTGTTATATGACTGACTCAAATTATTAACTCAAGCTCACTGTTGGTGCAGGTATCTCTGTTGAAGAAACGGGTTAATATTGGAAGCGGCACACCGAGCAGGTTAGTAAATTTCATCATTTCCCTCGATAGATGACTTCAAATCCTTCTTTCTCTATAGCTACTGATTCTCTTCTTCCTTCTGTATGCAGAATCAAAAAGCTAATCGACATAGAGGCATTAGGGCTTTCGCGTTTAGATATGATCTTGCTCGACATGCACACAGACGTCAAAGGATTCTCCTTATTCACACTACCACAAGTCAGGTTTGTTTCTCTACACTCTTCAACATGTTGTTTCCATCATCATCAAACGAGTGAAATTTTCTGAAAGAACAAAATAATCTTGATATTTGCAGAGATGAGTTTTGGGATCTGTATAAGAACTGTTTCCACCAGAGAGTGTTAGAAGGCAATCTACGTATCTGTCTGTATGGTCCAAAGCCAGCAGCTCCAAAGCTTAAGAACAAAAAGAAACAGAGACGAAACCAACATTGACCAAAACAGTTTCTTCTACTAATTTTTTTGATATGTTAGTCCTGTTTCTTGCAATGTTTAATCATAATGAAAAGCTTGTGAGAGAAACAAATGTTGTGTTAGTAGTGTTCTTTTGGCATAAAGTATTGCACTACGATTCACTTAAAATAGAGGATCCTTCAAATCAATGAAAAAGTACATTAATTCTAAAGATGTGTGTGTATTTTGGGATTATGGGTTTCTCTCCAATGGATGGTGGGGAAGAAGATCCCATAAATGATGAAAATAGTGGAAACACCATCAAAAGAGCTTCTAGAATTTTGACTTTAGAACATTCCATTAATACCAGAAACACTCAAAGTAATGTCTTTTTCTAAGTTTGTGAAAGATGATATGCATAATGATCCCATTATAACATACTTTTAAGATAATGTTGATTTTCTCACTGCTTTGCTTTTAGTGTGCACACAGTTCTGTCTGAATTTTGGTTGGTTGTGATGACCACTCCGTAAATTTCATGATTGTCTTAATTTTTGCTATTAATAGAATATAATAAGAAGGTTTTTTTTTTTTTTTAAGGACTTCTCTCCCAGGCACGACAACCAAAGAGCCGCCGCTAATGAATTTCCTCCGTCCAGGTCCTCTTCTCTCTTTAAGGTATCTCTGTTCCTCATTCTCAAGCCACATGAACTCCCGGAGAATCGTTCTCTTTGACTTTTTGCCGAAGCTTTTGTTACCGACAAGATTTTCCATTAAAATCTATCGGTTTCTTTCTCTCGTTCGATGGTTCGATATGCTCCAAAGGTTGTGCTCTCAACCCACTCGCCATCAGTAGCCTCAAATCTGACCGCGACTCACCAATAGGTGACGCTCTTTCCGGTATTACCAGACCTTCAAACGCCGACAGAACCGCCTAATCTGCCGATCCCACCGAATCCGCCGGATCCGCCGCCGTTTTCTTTGGTAACCATCCTCGGCTCTGTCCATCGGATCCGATGTTTTGACGACTCGCCGCGACGACCAAAATCGGTTGTTTGATTCTCACGCGGCCGTTGCAAAAATCTGTCACGGAGGAGACGCTTCTCCTTCATACCATCAAACCTCCTGAAGCTTTTCCGTCACGAGAACCCTAGAGATTGGGCTTGGCCCATCAGGCCCGTCCCTCATTCAACCCAAGCCTAGGTCATGTTATTACATTGTTACGACTTCTGGTTTTAACACAAGGCTGGTTTTATCATTGATGTATTCTGATTTTGATATTTTTTTCTATGAGAAAATCAAATCTTTCTGGATTCTCAAATCTTGTATTCTATATGCTCGATATCTTCTCCACGGAGAGAAGATTATAGTTTTCTAGATTCTCAAATCCTGTAAATTCCTCCCGGTGGGAAAGAACTTGTCCATATTCTCTTCTTTTTTTTAGAGTAAAAACATTCTCGGAACCAAAACCGAGCATTTCCCTAATCTTTTTGTATCCTCGTATAGCGGTTTATACCGTGCCAACGGATGCAACCGGATTCGTTTTGACGAAGTTCAGAGATATGGGTAGTCTTTCAACGTCACGGCTCAATCTGGCCAAACTTATGCTTTCCGGCTTAGACGTGAGCTTTATACCGATGCATCAAGAAATTTTTTTTGATTCGCTGTCGTATAATTATCTTGTTTTTCTGCTTTAAGTTTTAATGTTTTCATGTATTGTAGTATGAACGGATGTTATATCGACATTTAAGTTAATGAAAAACAATGGGTTGCACAAAAAAAAAAAAAAAAATAAGAGGGTTTTTCGACAAAAAAAAATATATATAATAAGAGGAAATATGTCAATTGAACGAATTGATGGGTAATTAAGTTCATAGTTAAATCGTGGTTGTGGATTATGTGTAATTTGAGTTTCTTCCAATATCAAATGTCTATTGATTAATATTTAAGGTGTGATGACGAAAGGATGACAATTTCGTTGGTAAACAAAAAAAAAATGGAGGAAACTTGCTCTATATGGATTTTTTATTTGCTTCAATCCACTAGTATCACACATCATATTTTAATTATTACGATTTCATGTATGATGTATCCATGAATAATCAACCACAATAACAATATAAAATTACTGAACTAAATGTTCTAATTGGTTGATTTGTAGAATTGTAGTTTTTCCATAAAATATTGTTTTTTCGTCAATATACGATATGCATATTTGAATTTAGATGGTAACACAACAAAATTAATATTTTGTAAGACGATTGTGCATATGAATTACCAATTACTTAATTCACATATAAAATTTATAAAACGACACTTAATCTAAAATATAAATAGTAATTCTCCGTGTTATACTTCACTTACTTGTTATGTAACATTTATTTAAACATTAGTATGCTTGCAAATAATGTTTTAGCCTGCACTCAACAAATTCAGATAAACACTCAAGAAGTCAAGATCGTGACAGACACTTCTCGGCATTGAAGTAAAAAACTCAAACTTACTAACCTCAAAATCTATCTAGAATAAGGTTTAATTTGAACTCTAAACATAGAAGTAGCTGTCTAACTTAAGTCTCTAATTCAATTACTTAGCCAAAAAAATAACGGTGCGATATTATATCGTATGCAATTAACAACTATATTTTTTTTTTTGTTAAAGTTTAACAACTATATATAGATTATCCTTTTTCATACTTTTAGGTAGCCAGCTGGCAAACAGAAACGAAGAGTGTGTATAACTGTATGTGTAATTTTTTGCAACTAATTGGATGTTCTTATATTATAAAGTAATAATGTTATTATATATATTTAAGAAGAGGAGGAAGGGGGAGGGGCATTTTTTACAAATACTAACAATACATTTCATTGCGAACAGAAAAAATAAAAGATAATTCATCGGAATTCTGAGATTAGATAATTAATGTCCAATATATCTAAAGCACACGTCTTGCTTAGGCATGTTATATGTCATATTTGTCGGATTAGCTACAAATTGAAAGTGATATACCATTTACTTTTTTCCTGCTCTATGTATATAACGATCACATTAAATATCCATCAAACTATAAAATATTTAAATAAAACAATAGCTATTAAATTGCATTGCGGGAGGTTATATATAAAAAAATAGGGAGAATAAAAAATTATTAGTTCAACATGACTTATAAAAAGACCATGGTTCTATAGTCTAAGAAATAAAGATGGTTGGAGAATAGTTTATAATTACATTTACTTAATGAATTTGATTAGGTCCTAGTTGATAAATTTCATTTCATGTTTGACAATAATATTTCCTGGTTTTTGTGTAGTTGTGTTTTATTCGTATAATGTTATTGTGAATTTAGAAAATGTTATCTGACTCTAAATTTTATATATAATTAACCATTAATGCTTGTCACTACAAATATTCGGGAGAACATATTTTTGATTTATAGCAATTCCAAACTTTAGATATCTACAATCATAATTATATTTACAGCGATCGTGGGAAAGATAATTAACGTTTTAAATAAATGTTTCCATAGTTTGTTGAACAATCTATGAAATGAAAAAAAAAAGTATTTGCACCCAAAAAAAAAATCAAAAAGGTAATATTTCATACTTAAAGATTTGACAATGAGATCAAACACTCGATAGTATCAATTGATCATATTTCATTAAACTTTTTTACCAAAACAATATCATTAAACTTTTTTACCAAAACTGTTAAAAAAAAAAAAAAAAAAAAGAAGAAGAGGAAAAAGAAGAAGAGAAAAGCAGTTTGATTCTTCCTTTTTGTTTTTCATTATCTAAACAAAAAAACAGTCATAATTCTGATGATGGCCAAATAATTTCTATCTGATTTTATATCGAAAGTGACAACTTATTCTGGTGACGTAAGCATGAGTCATTTATAAGCTATTTATACGTGTTTCTATTAATTACTTCATAATATTTTTCTAAATGCGTCGAGAAATAAGTAAATATATTTCTAAATGCAACGCTTGCTTTTTCAATTTTCATTCTCATATTTCGTATTACCCAAAATTTTATGACGTCATGGTTACGTATGTGACTATGTACGCAAAAACGTGTCACGCCCCTAAGTTACACGTTTGTTAGTAGAAGGCTAGAGCTCATTTCTTATACTATTCATTAACTTTGAACTGGTCTTCGAGTTTAATCCATAAGAAATTTTAAAATTTGGGGATTATCTGAAAGTTTCAAAATCATATTGGCTAAAGTAAATTAGTTATATATAGCAAAAAAAAAGAGTAAATTAGTTATATAAAGTTAAATCGTTTTTTGGTCAATACATAAAAGTAATCTATGTTGTCTTATCCGTTGGCTTAAAGTCTGGTACTTAAACTTTTCACTCTATTAGTTAATTTATAATTAAACTTTTTAATTTGCTCTGTAGAATCCAATTTACAAACTTACATATGCATCTTCGATCAAGCCAGAAAGCTGAGTTAATCAGTACTCAAGTCTATAACCGAGTCAACAATAGTGAAAACTGTGAGAATTTGACGAAGATGAATCCGTAAAATATTTCGAGAACAAAACAATTTAATTGAATATTTTTTTTGTCTAATTCTTTGTATTAACTATATGAATGAAAGACTACGAACTCTTAGAACTGATGTATATAAGTTAGAATATTCAATAAAATTAGTAAATACAAAATATGAAATATTTATAATTTTAAGATATAGCGTTATGCGAAAGACGACCATAACATACCAGACTTGTTTAAAAAAAACTTATTGACAATAATTTATCCGATTTTAAATAGCAAAGAACTATTATCTTGTTTAGAAAACTTTAATAAATTTTTGTTAATTAAGAATTCATAAAGATACATTTTTACTAAAACCCTAATTTGAAGCATTCTCTAAAAAAAAAAAAACAGTATAACCATAACTTGGTAAAAATATCATTTTAAAACATTTTGAAACTGTGGTCTACTATATTTTTTTGCCATCATAAAAATTTCACGTTTTTAGTCAAGGTCGTGATAAAACATAATTTATAAAAATAATTATTGGGACTGGATTTGTCACCGAATCCGATCCGCTAAAAGTTTAAATTAAAACTTTTCATTTATTTTATTTTAACCAAATTAAATAGGCATGTGGTTCAGCCTTAGAAAAAAAGACAGAATTCGGTCAAATGTCAAAGTCAGCTCTGAAAGCGCTGGATCAACAGACGCATAACTGACGAACTAGGAACGAGTCAACAGGACGGTTAGCACAGTCGTAGTAGCGAGATTTGTGGAGAATATGCCAAGAACGTCCACGAGATACGTAGAACCGCCTTGGATACGTGGAGCTGGATCGAAAAGCTGAATCGAAGAGCTGAATCGAGCTATAAATACACAAAGTCCGAACAGATTTCGCTAACTAATCACTTACGCGAGAGTTAAACACTTCATTTTCAGCTTGTAACACATCTCACTCGAGATCTTATTGTATATTCGATTCATATCAATATAAATTCAGTTATGCTCTACTTTTTTTTTAATTGTTGGACTTATAAATATTTCTTAGGACCAAAAATTTTTCTCCGAATTCACATACTTGCGGAATTAAGCTTCCACAATAACCATTTTTTATTCACGAAAACTAGTAATCAGGTGGGATTTAAACCAAAGAAAAAAAAAAAAAAACTTGTATACCCAAAAATTGCTTATCAGAATCATACAGACACAAAAGCTTGGATCATAATGACGTGAGCCTGACACAATGCCATCACCGTTCTGGTTCCAAACAATGCGGCTGTGTAAGCTTTTTGAAGCCCATTAGGGCCCACCAACCTTTCAAAGCCGTCTTCTTCCTCTCTCTCTCCCCCCTATAAATAGACACAAACACAATCACAATACCAAACACACACAAACCCAAATTCGTCTTTCACCAATCTTCTTAACGAGATAAAATTATTTACAGACAAAAAGAGACGACTTTTTTTTTAAAGTATATGAGAGCTGCAATAAACAGAGCAAATCTGTTTCCATTTGGGTTTATTAAAAACATCAAACCCATGTCTTCTTCTTCTTCCCAAGATTTCGTGTCAAGACCTGTAATCAAGAAAGTATTGGCTAAGCGTCAAAATGAAGGAGCTGGAGCCGTCGTTAGACGTGGCATTTCCAGGTTCTTTATTCTTCTTCTCTGTTTTTTTTCAGTTTTTCTCAAAGAATGTTCAATGAATTTTCAAATTTGAGAAATTTTTCTGTCTATAAATTCAGGAGTGAGCAGAAGATCTTAGATCCTTTCTTGATGCTAGATGAATTCTCAGGTAAATTCTTTAAAAAAATCCTTTGAAAGCTGTCATAAAAACATTACATTTTATTTTATTAATCCATTAAAAAATAGTTTTTGATCAATTATTTTAATTCTGTTTTTTTTTATTTGGAGCAGTTTCTCCTCCAGCTGGATTCCCTGATCATCCTCACCGAGGTCAAATCAACTATACATACACACATACAAACACAAAAATATACACATTACGTACATATATACATATATGAATTAGAGAAACTTTGTTTATCTAATTCTAACATTTTCTGAAAATTATGATGAACAGGTTTTGAAACTGTTACATACGTACTAGAGGTAATTAGAAAAATCTTTTTTTATATATATATTCTGAATCCTCAATATGCATTTTTAATTATCTTATTCGAATTTAAAATTTTTATTATAGGGAGGAATCACTCACCAAGATTTCAAAGGTCACAAGGGTACAATCTATGCCGGAGATGTTCAGGTCAGAAAAATGAAAAAAAAAAAATCAAAACAATTTTAAGTTTTTTAAAGACCTAAAAAGTTTATGGTCATTAATTTTTTTTGTTTTACAGTGGATGACTGCAGGAAGAGGAATCATTCATTCTGAAATGCCTGAAGAAGAAGTTAACACAGGTTTACAACTTTGGATCAATCTTTCCTCCAATGAGAAAATGTAAATAAAATTACACACTTTCAAAAACCTATAAAAAGATTTTGACTTTTATGAGTTTATATGAAACTGATTATATATAACTTAATTTGATTTCGACAGGATAGAACCAAATTACCAAGAACTATCGCATACAGACATACCAAAAGCAGAACAAAACGGTGTTGAAGTCAAAGTCATAGCAGGAGAATCATTGGGAGTTCAATCACCTGTTTACACAAGAACACCTACAATGTTCCTAGATTTCACTCTCCAACCAGGTGCTCAAATCCACCAGAACGTTCCCGAATCGTGGAACGCGTTTGCTTACGTTTTAGAGAGCGGTGAAGGCGGCGCGGTTTTCGGATCTTCGAATTCTTCACCAATTTCATCACACAATGTTGTTGTGTTCGGAAAAGGGAATGATGGTGTTAGCGTGTGGAACAAGTCATCTTCGACGAAATTGCGGTTTGTGTTGATCGCTGGTGAACCACTAGGTGAACCGGTGGTTCAGCACGGTCCGTTTGTAATGAATACTCAAGCTGAGATTGATATGACCATTGAAGATTACCAGTATGGTAAGAATGGTTTTGAAATGGCTAAGAATTGGAAGTCACAATGAGAGAAGACTAAATAATAATACAATGGTAATAATCACTATTTTTAATTGTTTTCGTTTTTTTTATTTTATTTTCTGTAATTTTCTAATGGGACAATAATAAAATCAAAGCAAACATGTATTTGTATTTTATTTTAAATTTGTGTGTGTGGGAACCCCATTAAATCCGAAGCTGACTTTTTTCAGTTAGAAACTAGTCATCATTATCAAGTTAATTTTTATAACTGTTCATACTAAAATATATTGACATATGAAGAAAGCAATCAACACACTTTCTCTGATTCTTAAAAGAAATGTGAATAAGACATTAGAGTAAACAAACTGTTAGATACCAAACGCGTATTAACACGTTGAAGTGACATTACCATGATTGTTACTTAATGGATCTTATATAAAATTTGATAGAAAAAGCCGATTAAATTTGTGCGGTTGTCCAAAATCAAACAAAATTTATAATTTTTCGATTCAACATTTAATATTTTCATTGAACTATGGTGATAAAGAGTGGACCCAATGAGTACAACTACATCACTTCAACTGCCTCATTTTCTGAAGTTAAGGTTCCCAATGGAGACGTGCAAGATAGGGCAGAATTAGTGTGAGACGAGTCGAATTTGAGGGAATTTTAAGTACCAAAATTGAATATTGAAAATCTTTTCTCTTTTTTCTTTTCACGTTTTGTAAAAAAAGATAGTAAATCTACAGGCCACCGAACTAAATAGCAATGGGAAAATTTCAAAATTTGATTGAACACATAAGTTTACAAAAGTTACAAGTAGGAATAGAGAACATAACTTATACACTGACCAATTTGCTAACACCTTTCTCTCTTCTATATCCGTAACAAAGTAACTCAAAACACCTTTCTCTCTTCTTCTTTTACTTCAATTGAGAATTAAAAGAATAATAATGTCTCTGTCTTTCTATAAATTTAACCGGCAACACGATTCAACCTGAAACCAATTCTCAGTACACAAGAGAAACCGGTACAAAGATGTTACCTCGAACAGCAAGAAAATGACTTTGTCCCTTCGTTTTCGTTCTTGACCAAGCTAACCCGATTCACGGTTAATTCCTCTTTGTATGAATCAGAGTTCAGTTGCTTTCGACTAATGTTGCTATATATCTCGCGAATAACCATCTCGAAAGCAGTCTTTACATTTGTCGAATCCAGCGCGGATGTCTCCATGAAAAACAAACCTTCAGACTCTGCAAGACTTTTACCTTCCTCGACGCTCACCGCTCTTATGCTCTCGAGATCACATTTGTTACCAATTAACATTTTCGCTACTGTTGTATCAGAATGAGCTGCAAACAAAGTTTCATCATAATCATCATCAAACTAAATTCGAACCCAAACATTAATAAAGTTTCCACAATCTGAAACTCAGTAAAGTATAGATTAATCAAACATGTCAAAGACAAGAATGCTGATCATTTACGCATCGAAAAACGCTTCGATTTCGGGTCATAAATCAACTAATTTCTCTTCAAAATGTTCATCGAAAAGTATGTAACAGTACTAAACTTGATTTGGATTCAAAGTCTTTATCAAGTCAACATTAATCTTCAGATCTAGAAATTCTCACTACTCGATTATAACCCCAAATTCACAAAAATTGCGACCTAATTAATCCAAATCCGATACCTAATCCAATCAAAATCAACACTCAATTTACAGATCTCACTAAAATTGAAATCAAATCCATCGAAATAGACTCGAATTCGAGATCGGAAAAACATACTGTTGAGCTCATCGAGCCAGCGACCGACGTTCTCGAAAGTTGAGCTACGAGTGATATCGTAGACGACGAGTGCTCCAACTGCGCCACGGTAATAAGCCGATGTAACGGCACGGAACCGTTCCTGACCGGCGGTATCCCAAATCTGAGCTTTAACCTCTTTTCCGTCGATGACCATACTCTGAGTCTGAAACTCGACGCCGATCGTTGCTTTTGAATTCGGATTGAACTCGTTACGTGCGTAACGAGTTAGGAGATTGGATTTACCGACGGCGGAATCTCCGATGATTACAATCTTGAAGAGATACTCTTCTCCTTTCTCATCATCGTCCGACATTTTTTTCCGGCGTCGCTTTCTTCTTCTTCTTCTTCTACTTAAGACTCTGTAACGCTTTCTCGGGAAGGAGAGAGAGAGATTTAAGGAGTGTATGTAATAAATGTCACTTTTGCGCATGAAGTAGATTTCCATCATAAGATTTTCTTTTTAATAGAGTTTTTGGTTATATAATTTGATATTTTTTTTTTTTTTTTTTGTGCAACAATATAATTTGATTTCTAGACTATGAAGGTATTGATGGTGTTGTGTTTGTATTTCTTATTTAAAGAAAAAACAATAGGAGACAAAATATAAAAATATTTAGAGAAAAACAATACTAAATCTTAGTTTTTCTTTTTAAACGAAATATTTATTCAAATAGTTATACTTTGGGTTCAAAACGGGGATGAAATGAATAGTAAAACATCGGAATAGTCGAACTATCCAATAACGAAAACATTTGAAATGAAAAAAAGCTAATTTTTTTTTGAAAATTATTGATATTTTAATGTTTTAGTTATAGTTGTAACACTTTCTTCGTGTATAGTGAAATATTTTTTTTAACACTCATTGTCGATGTTTCATTTTTAGTTATATTTTAACACGCTCAAAATATATAACGTAATCATTTTTTTGAAACATGAAAAATTTGTTGAATGTTTTAAATGGTAAAATAATTACATGTTATTTTTTTTTGGTCAAAGACAATGTCATATTATTATAACTTGAAAAGGTATACTATTCAATATTCTCAGCTTCGTCTAAAAAATATATCATATATTGTTTATTAACATACACATGTATAGGTGGCCATCCAAAGAAACATATGAAGATGGGGTTTGTGATGGCATAACACACTTAAATTGTTGTAGATGTAGATAAATTATGGGCTTTGGATAGTAAAACAAATGATCATTGGCTCAGGGTGGATTTTCACATATCATTCAAGTAAGTGTCTTTATGGAATTTGTTTTAAACCTCTATAAACATAGAACATTCCGTTTCTTTGGATGAATTCACAGACCAAAACGTAGGATTGAATACTATACAGACTTTCAAATCTCAAATATAGTGGGTTTTGTTCTAAAAGCTAAATCAACTAACTTTTTCAGAAAATTCGATTATTGTTCGAATTAAAGTTAATTAATAGAAATGGTAGTTAAGGTCAAGACTTTGAGAGTGTGACAAAACCAGCCTTCATTAGACCTCCACAATCATATATAATTGAAATATATTTTTGCTGTGTTTCTTTCTGTCTTTGAATTGATTCCTTAAGTCTCCTTTCTCTTCTATACTTTCTTTGTATCATTTTTGGAAACATATTGTATCATTTCATCATCGCTTCTTGCATGCTCCACAGGTACACCTCTCCATTCTTTTTTCCAGTGACTGCACATAACAAATAATCAACGAAAATAAAACATCACTTAACCAAATAATTATATTTGTGAAATATTTTACAAACTCATTTTCCATTTGTATGGCGTTTATGGAGTTCAAGTTCACAACTCAGGTTATTTCTTCATATACATTATATAAGACCCTATATAACATATGAAATCGATATGGGACCTCAGAATCTAAGGTTAACCTCAAACATGACCTATGCATCAATTGAGTGTTTGATATTTATACCAACTATTTATATATGTATCATTAAAGTATTTTAGAAAAAAACTAAGAAATATATATGAGAGAAGCTTTAAGTTCATAGGGTGAAAGAGTATAAATGCACATACTAATTAAACCTTATTAAGAGAGGAACTACAGAAAAATCTATTAAGAGATCTTGAGAATATTTTTAATTAACAGGCATATATGACAAAAATTTATGATCAATTCAAATGAATATTTTCTTATGATCACCAAGTTTTAGATCAAACCTAAACTAATTAACTTTACAATTATAGTTGTCATCAAAATTTCGCTCTGCTTTTGATTAATTTGACGATATTCCACTATATTACCATTTTCAACATACCATAATTTGGTTGTGGTTTGGTTTTAAAGTAACATTTTTCTCAACATATATAAACTTCAGTGTGAAAAAATGTCATTTTGCATAAATGGATTCATATATGTATATCTCTACAAGAAAACATATCAATTTTTGACCAATTTTTTTTAGATCAGAAACTATTTTGATCATTTTCGACCAATTTTAGACGAATTTTTATTTTCGTTATAAATTGGTCAAGAACATATGATGAAATATAAGAGTCGAAAACTGGTCGAAAATTTTCGACCAATTTTTAACGGATTCGTAAATTTGTCAAAAAATGATCGAAAACTTGCGACAAAGAAGATTGGTTGAAAATTAGTCAAGAAAACACGTTACTTTTTTACCAAATTTTTGACCAATAAAATGGTCAAAATATTTGTTGACAAATTTTTGACCAAAAAATTATGAAAATTTAAACTCGTCAAAATATGATCAAAATTTTTTTGACTAATACAAATAGTCAAAATATTCTTACCATTTAGCGACTAAAACAAAATTTGGTCGAACCTTTGTGAGTAATTTTTGACGAAAAATACTTGATTGAAATTGGTCACAACATTATCGACCAAATATTGAGGAGAACATCTCTATTGCATTTGTCCCACATCGCCAATATGGGAGGGATGAAACTTTGGCTTTATCTATAAAATAACACCTACTCCATTGTGAAAAACGTAAATGGGTTTACCATGACCCAAATAGTTGAATTTTGAAATATTTTAATCGCTGATTGAGTGGATATTTTGAAATTATTATGAATCAAATATTTTAAATTTGAATTTTAATATTTTCGAATACATTTTTTTGAAATATTTTATATTTTAATTGTTTTAAAATATTAATTTTATTTTAATTATTATGAATCCAATATTTTAAATTTGAATTTCAATATGTTCGAATACAATTTTTTAAAAAAAAATTAAATATCTAAGTTGGTCAAAAATTGATTGGAATATATGGTCTAAAATGGATCAAAATATATAGTTCTGACCATTTTGATTGATCAAAAAATTTCGACGATTTAATTGGTCAGAATCAAATTTTTGACCATTTTGATTGGTCAAAAACTTCCGACCACTTCATTGGTCAGAACCAACTTTTTTAACCATTTTAATTGGTCAAAAACTTTCGACCACTTTGTTGGTCATAACCAAAATTTTGACCATTTTTATTGGTCAAAATGTTTTGACTATTTTATGACCAAAATCCATTTGCGACCATCGATTTTTGACGAATCGATTTTGGTCATGTACTAATCATAAATAGTTGTTTTTACTAATTTTAAACTAAATTGATAGTCAAAATTGGAATGTTTTCTTATAGCGTATAAGGACGCACCTCTACTTGGTTTTGAAGACCTTTGATATGCTCAACAGCCAAATCCAACATGTCTGCATAGCTTGTTTGCTGCCAAATTTTCCAAACCGTAATTATAGATATTCAATCTCCTAAATTACATTAAAGTATAACTATAATATTCCTAACCTTATCCATATTTGGCACCAGTTCTTGTAGTTTCTTAAGCTTTCCGCTTATTCTTGTTCTTCTCTCCTATAATATACACAAACAAACCAGATCATATATAAACTTATGTTATGATTATGTATATAGATATATACTTATGCAATAATCATTATTGTATCAAGGTAATGACATAAAACTAACCCTTTCAGCGATGCTGCGCGGGTGAGTTGCACAACCGCGCTTGGCCCTTGTCCTACAAGGGACTGAGTCCTCTGGGATGTTCATCATACTCTCCATTCTCGCCATTTCAAGAGACGTTTGCGGCATGCTAAACTACAGAAACAAAACCATATATATATCTAGGTGAAACAAATATAACCACTTAATAATCCAAACCAACATGTAAAACTTTACACAAAGATCAATTGTTTGCATAAGGATTTGTGACAAAAACCTTTGCCAGGCTATTTATATGCATCACACAAAACCACTCAACTTACATGATATTGTAACATATACATATTTTTATCTTCAATTCTGCCAACTTGGAATCCTATATTGCTAATTAACTTTATGAAATTGAAATCCGATTTATAGATTTCATATTATATGACACACAATAATATTATTTATTAACAAATAACTTGTGAAATCATATGTAAGATCAATTTTCAACCCTCTTCAAGCTTATACAAACTATAATACACAAAAGTACCACTCAACTTTGGGCCACTTATAGTAAGAGATTCCGAATACTATGAACTTTATTGTATAGAAAGTTGATGTAATTAACATTCATAAATAAAATTTCGTCTAATAACCACACAAAAAATACCTGAGTTTCTAAGGTGAAAAAGTCGGTGGTCTTGGACCGTTTTCCGGGTTCATCAATGGTGAAACTGATATGAGAAGACGAGTTGTCCCAATTGTTATGATGTTCATTTCCAAAACTCATACTTGTCGATGCGACACCGTTTATAGCCGCCGCAGCGGCTTCAACCTCCGAGATTCGTGGTAGAGAATTATGTTCTTGATGACTACTACCACTACTCCCGCCGGAGAATCTCGTCTCCGACTTCAACCTCGACGGTCCTCGCTCTCCTCCTCCGCCGTATCCACCGTTTGGCCGTCCTAGAGAAAACCCTGTTCCCTCTTCCATCAACAAAGTTTTAGATCGAAAGAGAAAGAAAGAAATGTAATAATGTAGGGTTTTTTTTTTTTTTTTTTTTTGCCGGCGTAATAATGTAGGGTTATGTACTTGTTATAACTCCGTATTTTAATAACCAAAATGATTATTAAATTGTATGAATACAAGATAGAAGAGAATGGGTCTTCGTCGAGACTTGAGATTTGAGAACCTCTTGCTTTGTCTCTACTACTAAAATTTTATTTTTCTCCAATTTGACAGAGAATAACGATTCATGAAAAAGAATCTTAGATAATATTCACTATTCGAATTCCAAATATTATTATTAAATAAATTATTATGTGTATATAATAATGCAAGAGGGGTAAAATTTTCTTGGGGCTCGCACATGGATTACAGTGGAAAAATAAACCGGGAAGAATGCAACGAACCGAAGATCAAATTGCGTAAAAATAATATAAATTATTACTTGCAACCAGCAATTAAGTAATAAATCTATTATTTATTATGACAAGTAGGCGTATCCAAAAATCAAATTAGTGACTATGATGAAGCCATGTCAGCAAAAGTGGGCCCTCATAGCTGCTTTGTCAGAAGAAAAAGAGCAAGTGGGGATAAAATATTTGCCAAGTGGACTATACTTTTATTTCTTTTTGTAATGATTCGTGTTTATAACATTATACTTTTGGCAAGTGCATGTTTTTATATTACATGCTATTTGTATTAGATTGCATTATTAAAATATACAACTTGCCTCTATTGAAAATACGTATTTGATTATTCATGCATGTATAATGTATATATACGTATGTATGTATATGTATATATATGTGAATATAAGATCGACCATGGAACCAAAGAGAAGATGAAAGAGAAAGGTTTTAATAAAATCTACAGATGGATAAATTAACTACCAACCAAACAAAAAGATCTATAGTTAGATATTTTGATAGCTTATGTGATTTCGATTTTCAACTAAGAGGTCGACATAATACTTAATTAGAAAAGCAAAAGTCGTATCCTTTTGTACATGGAGGGAAACCAGTAGACAAATTATTTTAAGTCATCGAAGATTTCATGATTTAGATTCGTGGAAGTCAAAATTACGTATTAGACCAATTTACTTACCGACTCGTTTGTCAAATATGACTCCTTTGGTTTCTTCAAATAGTATGTTTTACGATTATCACATGATTGTTGCAATACTAAAAAAAAATCTAGTAATTTAAATGATCAATTTAGTTAAAACTTTTGCTCTATTAAATTTAATTGGTATAACTAAACAAAAATGAAATATTAAGTTTAGATAAAATTATAAAAAAAATACTTATCTTTGTGAAACAAAACAAAAACTCAAACATATAACTTAACGAAACTGATAGAATTACTACTTATCAAAAATATTCTACTTATGTTATGTTTATTGCAATTCTTTTGGAGGGGGTTAAAAATTGTATTACAATTTGCATTTCACGTCTACTATCAATCCAAATTAATTAAGAGGCAAACCATTTGGAGGGGTAAATTCTAGTAGAAAAAAAAAGGTTAGGGGTTATAAATGTAAAAAACTAAAAAAAGTTACCGTTGGGATCAGTGGGAAGATGTTGGTCAAAGAATCCGGCCGGAGAGCTTCTGTGTCGGAACAAAGAAGAAGAAGCCTCGGAATCCGAGCCAAAGGAAGATGGGTCGCCGGATAAGTAATGACCAACGACGTTGGGATTGTTCTGCCGCCGCGTCGGAGGTGGTGGATGATGCGGCAGTGGAGGATTGTGGTGTGTTTGAGAGCCAAGAGAGGAGAAATCACGTGTCGCTCCGGCGGCTGAGTCATATCGATTGTTGTCGGCGTCTCCACCGCCGTCTTGAGTGGTGGACTTGGCGGAGGAAGGAGGAGGATACATAATATAAATTTTGTTTTTGGTCGGAAAAAGAAAAAACCCTACAAAAAGTTAATATGATGGTCAGGGAAAAATCTAGATGGAGAGTCTTTAGAGAGAGAGAGTAGTTTAATTTAGTTAATATAATAGTGCAAGAGGGTTACTAATAGTACAAGAAGATTACTAGTTATAGTTAGGGATTGCTAAAATTGATTAATTAATGTAATGAGAACAAATAAGAGAGAAGGTTTATGGCCTGTTTGTGCTTGACCAAGAGAGAGTCTACTACTAACGGTCCCGTCAACGGCACGTGCACCTCACGTGGTTGACAGATTGAAGTTTGACGTTGTTTTTGTTCTTCCTCTAAAGTCTAAACTAATTAATTGTCGTTTTTTATAAGCTTTGTAATTATGGACATAGTAAAGATTTTGGTTGGTTGGAGATGTACAACATATGATGATTTTTAAGATGTTGGATTTGAAAGGTAACATGTTTAAATAGAATGTCCTCTAGTAAAAACAAACATATTTAAATAGTAGTAGCATATTAGTAGTAATAAAATTATTTGTAATAGTTGAGTTAATGGCAATAGAAATTGTTTATTGGTCATTAATAACATTAATGATGGTAAAACATATTAACACTATGCAAACGAAAATATTCTCTCGCTTTTAAATATTAACTTGTGTTAGAAGTAGTTTTTCTGTATTATGTGTTGTTTTGACCTTCAAGCAGTGGTGAAGAGTTGGGGTTCGATCTATCAAAGATCTGGAAGGCGGTCGCGGTTGCTCCGGCCCTGGTCGAAGTGGCGTTTGTGTCCGGTTTCATCGGCCTCGAGTTACTTCGGTTGCTGTGTCGAGCTGCTTTCGACGGAGACATAAACCTTCTCGCCGTGCGTCTAGGTCGTGTTTAGACCTCCGGCGGTGGGTTTGAGATCAACGTTCATCTCAGATCTGAGATTTGGAAGGTGGAGTTGGTGGGATTGTAATGGGCTCGAGTTTATGGGTTTGGGCTCGTGTTATGGGCTTGTGAATGGGGTTTCAGCTCTGGCCCGTGGCTTTGGTCTACTATATGTTTGTTCTGTTTCTCCTTGCCCTGCCTTTGTAGTCTATTTGTTCCGTGAGTTTAGAGTTTGTATCGGTGGCTTCTTTGGGCTGAGTTGTGTCTTTATTAGCGTGTCTGTTTGATCTTCTTTTGCTTTGGGTTACTATCGTTCTTGTCAGGTTCGATCATGTGCCGTTATGGTCCCCATTTCTGGTATGTTCCGGTTAGTGTCGGCTCGCTTTTTGTCTCTACATTTAAGATCTGGTCGTGATCTTTTCTTGTTTACTAAACTAAAAATGTTACCGTTGGGATCAGTAGGAAGATGTTGGTCAAAGAATCTGGCCGGAGAGCTTCTGTGTCAGAACAAAGAAGAAGAAGCCCCGGAATCCGAGCCAAAGGAAGATGGGTCGCCGGATAAGTAATGGTGTGATCATGAGAATTGTTACATCGACGATTCTACAACGAACAAGGCTTCCGCTTTGATCCACGCCAGACGATTCTACTTTGCCCCATGCTGAATATCTCTTGTAAACTTATCTCCATTAATCTGCATTAATAATAATGAATCGCATCCTTTAGGGTTCGACCATAAACCTCTTGATATAAAAGTATTAATGAACCCTTGACCAAACCATTAGGCCAAAGAGACTTTCACTAAACGTCAAGTTTATAAACCGGATTATATTCATTATTAATTATTTTGTTGATATTTAGTTGAGAAACTTTGGGTCAAAACCATACATCTTTCCATCAGAATTTAAATAACTTTTTTTGCAAGCAAAGTTCGCACCCTGAATTTCCCTACTTGGAAAGTCAGTCATTGACCAGTAGAACTACTGTAAAACCTCTATAAATGAATAATGTTGGGACTTTGAAAATTTTATTAATTTAGAAAAATATTAATTAATTGATAAATTAATATTTGTTATCGCATGATAAATTAATATTAATTAATAGAGAGAAATATTTTTTAGGTAATAATTTTCTGAAAAAAGTTTTTCGAATGATGTTATATTAAGAAATTTAGTTGAATAAAAAATGACATACATTAATTTGAAATTCTGATTAAAATATTTGATTATCGCAATAGAATGGATATTAATATCATAATAGACTATTCAATTAAAATTATACATGTTTTTATGTATAAATTTAGAGAAAATCATGGCTATTATCTTTAATGTTAATGGATACATTTAGAAAGATTTATGTGTAATTGATCAATCATTACTAGAAAACATCTCATTTTTTAACCACGAAATTGATCAGTAATTGGTCAAAAACAGGTGTTTTTGACCAATTATTGATCAAATCAAGTTCGTCACGAATCGATGGTCAAAAATCACCAGTTCGTCAAAAAATGGTCAACAAATTCTGATCATTAAAGTTGGTCTGAATTTGGTAAAAATTTTCTGACCCAAAAAATGGTCAACAAATTTATGACCATAGGTAATGGTCAAAAATATTTTGACCAAACATTTGGTTGAAAAGTCTACTAGTTTGTGACCAAAAATAATGATTAGTAATTTCTGATCAAAAGTAATTGTTAGAATTTTTTTGACCAAACAATTGGTCGAAACATTTTTTACTTTTTGACCAAAACTAATAGTCAATTTCTGACCGAAAGTAATGGTCAATAATTTATGATCAAAAATACTTGTCGGAATATTGTTGACCGAACAATTGGTCAAAACGCCTTTTAATTTTTGACCAAAAGTAATGTCAATAATTTCTGATGAAAAAAATAATGGTCAATAATTACTCTAATGGTCGAAAATGAAATTTCACTAATATTTGAACAAAATAAATATAAAACTCAAATTGAAATTGAAACATAACTATCAGTTATCATCTTCGGTGACAGAATCAGATTCTTCACTTAAGTTTGGTAAGTACTTCACCAACTCATTCTTCAAATCCTCGAACTCTTTTGCTTGCTTAGCTTGCGCCTTTGCTTGCTTAGCTTGCGCTTTTGCTTGTTCTGCTTGCGCTTTCTCCATTTCTGCTATCTTAAGCTTTGCATTTTGTAACTCTTCTTGCATTATCCGAGACAGAGGTAGAAGATCCACCAACTGATAAACTCCCAATTCCAAAACGAGTTCCTTTGATCTCCTTGAAAATAAACAAATACGAAAATAAATATTCAAAAATAATAATATATAAACTCAACACGAGTAACGGACAACTTGCCTACATACAAAGATTAAACCAATAGATTTCATGTACGTATGATTATGCTATGATTGAACTAGAAAATAATAATAAGAACATGATTAGTGGGTGAATATACCAAATCTAAAAAGCTAAGAAATGTATCCAATACTGTAGTTACCTGGAGAAAAAGTGTGTCCACTTGAGTTTGCAAAAGTGAGTTAGAGTGTACCGATCCATCTTGCGTCTCTTCCAAAAGCAAATCCATTTTTTCCTTCAACGACTCTGCAATTCGTGCTGCCTTTTTGTCGATAATTGTTTTGGTTTTCTTGCTTTTATGCGTGTCAATCATAAAATCCACCATGTTCGGAGGACAACCAAGTTCTTGTGTCTTATGATTATGCAAAATTACGAGTAATTATGTTAGTTAATATTTAATAATTAGAAATAAAATGTAGAAAACGAATATAGTTAAGATACCAAATTAGATATTACCATTTCATCAAAACGCCTAACATACGATTTCGAGCCAGTGGTGTGTACTGCTTTGCCGTCACCTCCGCGCTCGCTATTCCGATTGTTTTTGTTTTTGTTTGCTGTCTTCTCTGCTTCCTCGCTTTTCCAGTAAGTGATGAATCCATTCCAAACATCAACACTACTCATCCTGTCAGGGGGTCCCTTGTTTTCGTTCCAGCCATTCTTCCATGCGAAAACTTGGCTGGTAAATACCCGTGCTGCAACAACGTCATACTGCTTACGAACAACAGCTGTAAATGTGGGATTCCAAGTGTATTCTTGCTGCAATAAACCAAAAGCCAACAAGTCAATCAAATATTACGCATTTATGTTCACACTAGTATGACTTACGGCAAATGACTTGAACCATCGTAGTTTTATTTCTTCGGGAAGTTTAGCATACATAGGACAAAAAATGGGCAGATCAGACTTGATCATTTGCAACACGCACTTAGTGATTTTTGGATCATAGCTAAACCTAATCATAACAACAAAGTAAATATTAATATTCGAAGAAAAACTAAAATGTAATGAATAAAATAATATTAAGGCGTTTGTCACATACCATGTTGTATCGCCAGTGCGCTTAGGATTGAGCTATGTTAGGCTTGTTCTCCCCTCACTCAACAACAAATCATTGATCATCACTTGCGAAAATGCTCCTGCTCCTGCTGCTTGTGTCTCCGGAACGTTGGTCGTTTCTGGAGGTGGTGTTGCATTGGACGACCATGGACTCGACTGTGAATTTTGAACATGAGATTTCCAGTATTGGAATTGCGCCCATTCGTGGTCGTTAGAAAAATTATTACGCTGCATCTGCATATATATCAAATCAAAATATCACGTTTCCATACAAAATTAGTAAATACTTGTGACAAAAGAAAGCTAAAGCAACCAAAACGAAACAAAACAAAGCATAGAGGTGTTAATGATTTTCTGGCTTGAGCATAGATCACAGACTTAGTAAATATCTCGTACTATGTTCTTTGTACGAGTACAAAACAAAGCATAGAAGTGCTTTTGTTTTAGATAGTCTTAAGTTTTTTTTTAATTGTAAACTATGATAGTTAGTATAGGAACACGTTAGCACAAGAATCTAATTGATAGATTAAATCAAAACACACGGTTAGCACAAGAAGACGTTTGATACAACACGTTTTACTAGACTATTACACAACCCCAAATTTAAGACTATTACAAAAGCCCAACATCAAATCTGAAACTATTACAAAACCCTAAATCTAAGACTATTACAAAACCCCAACTTCAAATCTGAGACTATTACATAACCTCAAATCTAAGACTATAAATACTTGTGACAAAGGAAAGCTAAAGCAACCAAACCGAAACAAAACAAAGCATAGAGGTGTACAGAGTTACCGTCAATGACAGAGGGCGCACATACAAGGGGAATGACGACGGAAGACGTAGGGGCAAGTGGAGCTAAGTCTGAGACGAAGCCGCAGTTAGGAGAAGATGTGAGTTTTGTTCTCTAAATGAAACTTACACATCTAGGGTTAAGCCTATATAAGTAGCAAAGTATATATATTTTTTTGGTTCAAAAAGCGGCAAAGTGTTAATTTTTTTGGTCAAAAAGCGGAAAAGTGTATCGATCAAAAGTAGACCAATCTTAATATTTTCCATTAAACAATTCTCAAAACCCTTACAAAATTACACTAACAAATTCCACACCAATGAAGCATGTCAATTCCAAATTCTATTTATTAGAGTCGAAAAAAGACAAATCAAGAGGACCATAAAAAGGAGATTCTTTGAAATCAGAAACTTACCACACCATCAATGCTAGAGAAGATCGCATCACCGGATCGAGGACCAATCGAAGCCATCTAAGTCCTCACAAGATTAGTAACACAAAAACCCAAATTTGTAAAAATCAACATCGAAATTAACGATCTAAGAAGCACAAAATAGTAAGAAAATGCGAGAAACTAACCTTTCACCTTCCTTCTTGCTTGTCTACCATTTTGTCCCCTTCGAAAATCCTAATCCGAGATAGCCCAAGCTACCAAGTCTCCACTTTTCTCCTCAACCATGTCGATATAAATCATGTAAAGAGAAGCTAATTTGAAAAATATCAGATCTC
This sequence comes from Arabis hirsuta, assembly GCA_964056655.1. Lineage (NCBI taxonomy): Eukaryota > Viridiplantae > Streptophyta > Magnoliopsida > Brassicales > Brassicaceae > Arabis > Arabis hirsuta. The sequence continues at coordinate 49,859,717 of OZ053298.1, forward strand.
TCCAAGATCATCATCACCCAAATTGAGTCTAAACCAAACAAAAAAAAACATAATATAACTCGTTTTTCTGATCGAGATTCGATCTCTGTTAGATCAGTTTGAGAGAGTGAGAGAGTGAGAGAGTGAGAGAGAGAGAGAGAAATCATATTAAATAAAAAATTGTTAAGGGATAACTTTTTTTTTTTGGTCGATGTTAAGGGATGATAACTTAAGAAAAAACAATAGCTATAAAGAGTCCATCTGCAACAAAAACAGAGCGTCGAGAGTCCATCTGCAACAAAAACAGAGCACCATGCTCGATACCTGAGAACCATTCATAAGTGATAACTTAGAAGAAAAAAAAGAGTCAAATTCAAGAATTGTTTATTTTACATAACACATTTATTCAGAATCAGATGAATATTCTGAAGAGGCTGATTCGCTAGAAGTCTCGAATTCTTCAACTTCTTCCTCAGAAGCTTCCAACATATTGTCTACCACTGGATTTTGTGATTCAACTATCGATATGTCTTCAAGAGAATGGTCAACTAAGCCTACAAATCCGGTTGAGCTTTGTTGTAATGGATCATTTTCTAGCACGCCATATACACGTCCTCTCGGATTTACCTGACTGACTGTGATCCAAGGGGCTTGTTTGCTTTTCGTTCGGGGATAACGTATATAACACACTTGGTCAGCCTGTGATGCGAGTATAAAAGGATCATATTTGCCAAGTTTTCATGAGGAATTAATTGATGTTACACCGAATTTATCATGTCGAACGCCTCTTCCAACCGTAGGATCATACCAATCGCACATGAAAAGAATGCATTTCAAGTTAATGACACAAGGATAACCAACTTCCAAAATTTCTTTAAGAACACCATAGTATTCTAAACCACCCGCTCGTGAAACTATCCCGCAATTGACAGTTGTCCTCTTGTTACCTTCCCGGTAAATTTGAAAATAATATCCTCGGGTACAATACATCGGCGAACACCAAGCAAGTGAAACTGTCCCTCCGATTAACTCTGTCAACCATGTTGGGAATGTTGTACCCTTTGTAGACAATGTCTTAACCTGTTTAAATACTTAGTAATTAGATTTGACAATACTTAGTACTATTTTTTAAAACTTAATTACTCAAAGAGGAATCTCACATAAAACGACAACCATGATGAATATTTTTTTTGTTTTATCTCGCCAATTTCATTATCAGACGAATGTGGATACGCTCTCCTAACTTGCGCATAGAAAATGCTGAAAATTTTAAAATAAAATCGCTTCAAGTTATCTTATAATATAATATGTTAATAAATTGTAATTAAATTATACCTTTCATATGCCATCAATTCTTCGCAATTCATGAGAATAAAGCAATGTATAAGATCTTGTTCCTCTTTCGTTAACCACCTCCTTTTTCTTTTTCCACTAGGCCTTCCAACTTGTGCAAAAATTTCAGGAACATGTGTTGGGTAAGAAGGTTTTTCACCTCCATCGTCGTTGCGGCAGGGTTTCCTAGCTTTTGTTTGTACTTGTGGTGCAAAGTAGTATGCTGAAAAGTTTGATGTCTCTTCATTTATACTTTGAGCCACAATTGAACCTTCAACTCTACTTAAGTTTTTCACTTTCTTCTTGAGATGGAACATGAATCGTTCGAAATGATACATCCATCGATATTGGACAGGTCCACCAAGCGCTGCTTCTCGAGGAAGATGAATTGGAAGATGTTCCATTACATAAAAAATGATGGTGGAAACAACTTTTCCAGATTGCAAATGAGCAGAGGTATATTTTGTTCCAACTGCCGAATTCCATCACTTGTAAGTGATCTCGAACATAGGTCTTGAAAAAAAGCACCAATCCCTAAAGTTTTGATGAAAACATTAGAAAAAATCGAAGATTAAAATATAAATTATGAGAAAAGTATGAAGTTAAATGAATTTAATACACACCTGCAACTGCTTCATGCACGTTTGTTGGTATAAGCTCTTTGAAAGCGAACGGAAGGAGGCGTTGCATGAAAACATGACAATCATGACTCTTCATTCCAGATAACTTACCATTTTGAGTGTCAACACAGTTTCGTAGATTAGATGCATACCCGTCGGGGAATTTAACAGAATGGATAATCCACTGGAAAACTTAGTTTTTGCATTTGCATCTAATCTGAAAATGGGTATCAAACCTTTTCCATTTTCCATGACATGTAGCTCCTCACGCTTGCAGAGATTCGGCAAGTCTAACCTAGATTTTAAATTGTCTTTTGTCTTACCTTTGACATTCAAGATAGTATTCATGATGTTATCAAAGAAGTTCTTCTCTATGTGCATAACATCAAGATTATGCCTCAACAGATGATCCTTCCAATATGGCAAATCCAAAAAAATACTATGTTTATGCCAATTATGGTTCACACCATACCAATATATAGGAGAATGTCCATTTCCTCCGCAATGAGCAGTCTTCTCTACACCAAACTCGCTCAATTGTGTTTGCAGATTGTAACCATCTAACTCAGGAGGTGGAGCTACTTCAATAACTTTTTTATTGAGAAATGACGTCCTGTTCCGACGATACAGATGGTTCATCGGCAAAAACCATCGATGACAATCAAACCAACAAGGCTTCCGTCCATGTTTTAGCTGGAAAGCATCAGTGTTATCCTGGCAATATGGGCACGATAACCTTCCGTGCATCATCCATCCGGATAACATTCCATATGCTGGAAAATCATTAATCGTCCACATAAGCACTGCTTTCATAAAAAAATTCTACTGGCATGAGATATCAAATGTTGTAACACCATAATTCCACAGTTCTTACAGCTCATGAATCAAAGGCTGCAAAAATACATCAAGAGATCACTTCGGGTGTTATGGACCAGGAACTAGGATGGTGAGGAACAAAAACTCTCTTTTCATGCACACACTTGGCGGCAAATTGTAAGGTGTAACAATGATTGGCCACAAAGAATATTGCCTACCATGCTTCCCAAACGGATTAAACCCATCTGTACATAAACCAAGATAGACGTTCATGTGCTCCCCTGCAAACTCTGGATATTGTGAGTTAAAATGTTTCCATGCTTCTACATCTGAAGGATGTGCAATTTCACCATCGATTGAATGCTCAGCATGCCATCTCTTAGATCCTGCCGTTTGCCTAGATTGATATAATCTTTTAAGACGTGCTGTTAATGGCAAATACCACATACGCTTATATGGGACCCGAACTCTTCCACCTGTCACCTGAAATCTTGGTTTACCACAAAATCGACAGTCCAACCTACTTGCATCCACATTCCAATAAATCATGCAATTGTCAATGCATACATCAATCATCTGAAAGGGCAAACCAATACCATCTACCAGTTTCTGTATCTCGTAGTAGTTAGCTGGAGAGAGATTCTCTTCTGGCATATACTCTTTCACAAAATCAGCAATTGCGTCGACACAATCCTCACTCAAATTAAAATCTGTCTTTATGCTCATCATCCTAGTTGCAGCTGATAAAGGTGAATGACCTGTTCTGCAACCTTCATATATCGGATTCTTTGCTGCATCTAACATATCGAAAAATTTCCTTGCTTCTAAATTAGGTTCCTCTACAGGGTTTTCAACATCCATAAACAACGAATAATTTTCCCCATATGCATCTGTCACCATCTGAGCAGTACTACCTAAGTCTTCCGTCTCTATAGTAGATTGTTTAGAGATATCCGGCGGTAATTCACTGCTACTAGGCATGGTATATGAATCTTCGCCATGGAAAAACCATACAAAATAATTTGGTCTAAACCCGTTCCTAAACAAGTGATTCCACACTATATTAACATCTCGATCTTTTCTATTATTGCATTGAGTGCAATGACAAACAATCTTATCAAGACCATCCCTAGTGGCAAATCGCATGAACTCGGTAAGTCCTTCTCCGAATTCTTTTGTAATTTCACCTGTGTTTGGATTATGGTGTTTGTACATCCATTCTCGAGGATTACCAAAATTAGAAGACATATGTGTTTTCTTTAGTGAAAAAACCAGAGATAAACCTAATTATTCTTAATGATTGCCGATGTCGAACACGAAGAAGACATACAGATGAAGAACACGATTTGATAATTAAGTCTTTAATGGGCTTCTAAACATTTTGTTAATGGCCCAATCAGTTTTACAATGTTTTGATTTTTTTTTTGGTCACGTACAATGTTTTGATTTTAATAACATGATTTTTAATAGATAAGAACATGAAAAAATTTAATATTTACTATAATTGATTTAATCGACAACCTTTTATTATTGTAATTACAGTGGTTTTAATTGGTCAATACTTGGTCGACATATTTTGACCAAATTTCAACCATCTCAAATTTTTAATAAATTTTGGTGAAAAATATGTCAATAATTTTTTAACCTTTATACCGTAAAAATTTGGTCAATAATTAACTTGTTTTCTTGACCAATTATCAACTAATTTTTTTTTTCACAAATTTTCGACCATTTCTTGACAAATTTATAAATCCGTCAAAAATTGGTCAAAATTTTTTGACAAATTTTCCACTATTATATTTTATCATAATTTTTTGACCAATTTACAACGAAAATAAACATCATCTAAAATTGGTCGAAAAAAGGTCAAAATAGTTTTTGTCCACAAAAAAAGTGGTAATAAATCGACATGTTTTCTTCTAGTGAATTATTTTGTCTATAATTTTTCACAAGTTTTTGATACATACTTAAAAAAACAATCCTAAAAATTGTTAATGCAATAAATAAAGCTAAAGATAAGCTCTAACAAGATTTCAACTTTAAGTCAAAACAAAAATGATTAAATTTTAGTACATTATCATAGTTATACATGCATAATTATATTTATATATGATTATTAATTTATACTATTATTGGACCATATTTTACATAAGAGTTTCCAAAAAAATTAATATCTTATTATCTTATTATCTCACCAAAAAATTATGTATACAAGTTTTGGTGAATATATTTACATATAATTGAAGCCTACTCTTCTGGGGGGGGGTGGTTTATATTAGCATGCATTGCTTTATTTAGCGTCAAGTGGATCTTTGAGATTCCATTTTGTATTAACAGGTTACAGGGCCATAGAGGAAACAACTTGCTAATTCACTTGTATATTTTTGTTATGGTTTACTTTACACTCTACAGATAGTTATACTAAAACAAACAAACACACGTACCTTTTTAGTTTTAAATTATGGTGAACCTCCATCGATTACGGACCAATTGCATTTATTTTAAAAACATTTGAAATGGTTCTTATTGTTCTGTTTTATTATAGTCTAACACGAAACAATCACATTTATAGTCAGTTTGTTACTAAGTGGGAAGTGGTTTTGACAAATTGATTAGGCTGCGTATTCAATCAACGATTGATTTGAGCATTAAAAGAGTTTAAAATTTTGATGGATTTAGAAAAAATGTTATGATGGTTTATTGAAAACCCAACAAATCACTTAAAATTAAAATTTTGCATTTTATCTTCTTCTTTTTTTAAATCACAAAACAAAAAGTTCTAGTTTTACCCTAATTTCCTTAGTTACGGAACAAACATTAGTGTTAAACACATGTGAAAAGTAATTGTTTCCGCCTCCAAGATGATCCGAACTAGGAAATGTGCGTATTAGATTCACAATCATTTTTATTAGTACAGTTCACAATTTCCAACATTGTTGTATTTAAATGAGCCCCATATTAATCGAACATAATGGCTCAAATCATCAAAGGATACGGCTAAAGATTGATAAGTTATTGGGCTGCATGATATCGGGCCTAAAGAATGGACCTATTCGAATCTACTCCCATTCAGAAATCAGAACCATTCTTCATTTCTTGTTCAAATAAAATTTACCAAATTTTGGATAAGATGCGTAATAACTAGCTTCAAATATATGTTTTGTTCGTAATAGAAAACAAATTATATGTAGACGTTAGTTAGTTGCCGATCAATCTATTTCGAGTTCTCAAATTGAGAATATTCGGTTGGTCGTGCATGTGATATGATTTGTTGACATTTTTTTTTTTTTGTGAAACTTGCAAAGAAAATAGGTTCAATTTGACAAATAGCTATATTGGGGTATGAAATTAAAAATATAGCTATGCTAATGTCCAAATAAAACAAGTAACCATGTAAGTATATGGTAAGACTATTTTACCCCTACCCAAACATCAGCGAAGTGGTAACTTTGGATTTCAGTTTGATTCTATTTGGTTCAAAATTATTCCAATCAGCTTTATTCATAACGGGTATATATTGTCTACACTAAAATATGCTCTTTTAGATCAACTTATTTTTCTTACATAAGTTGGCCGGCTAGCCTAATTATAATTTTATTTTCTTAATTTATATTCACGCACGTTGTAATTTATTTGTTTAACTATAATACATACACATATATGTGTATATGCATCCACTAAGAGATGTCATTGGTTATTTGATCCAGTCACTTTCAATTTCATGACAAGTAGATAATTCCAAGTAAGACACCGAATGTGGATTTGCACTCAGCGATTTTCCTTTCTATACAATTATTGAAAAATTTTGCGATGAACAAACATATCCAATCATTTTAGTAATCAAGACTACCAAATTTTATATTCATAGCTACAAATTATATATAGTATATAAGTATATATCTATTTTTATAAATATATATATATATGTATCATATATATATATATTTTTTAAATAGTAATATATATATAATATTAGTGTATATCTATTTTTTTTTTAAATATATATATATATATATGACAAAAAAATTAATAGTAAAACTGCTCAATGATTATAAATCAAGAATTTCATTATATGTATCATAATGACGGGTTTCATGAGTTTTTTGAAAAAAAAAATATGAATCAATATAAGTCATACAAAACTTCAGATTTTTAATCTTTAAGGTTTTTGGTTACCACAAAATCCCTATCAAATATCAGTTTTCACCAAATATATCAATTTACCTATCACAAAATTCACAAACCTAATTCTAAAAAGTCTTGCTAAAATACCTAAAACATGTGAGGAAAAAGGTTAGAATCTAATAATATTATGAAAAGTGAAGAAAACAGGTCACATTAATTAAGATATCGTTGAATTTACTTTTTCAGTCATTTCCTAAAAATATCTTAATTTATCTACATAAAGTAAGAAATATTCAATAATCTCTTATATATTAATTAGAGAGTGATTTTTCAAAAAAAACTTAAATATTTTTACCAAAATCACTCTTCTAATTTTAATGTGACATAACATCATTTTAAAATATAATATGACATTCTCTCTAATTTAGACTATTAATCCCCAATTAAAATTAGCACAAATTCAATAATTAAAATTAGTCCAAGTTCAAAAGAAGGATGAGAATGATGGCTTTATTGATGAAGTTAAGAAGTGATTATCAAAAAATAATCTCACGGAATATAAGATTATTTTTATATGCTTTCTTTCGATTATTTGATTAAGGATTTTAGTTATTGTTACTTTTAAAAATGTTTTTCTTTTTAATTTTAATGGAAATTACTTCATTTTCAAAAAAGTTTGTTCAACCAAAAAGATCAATTAAATAAATCGATTACATTTCGTTTCGATTCCAATGTAAATTTATGTATCATCATCGACTCCAAAATTAAAAGTATGATAATCTTTATTAAAATCTACACAAGATTAGTCTGACGTTTACAACATTATGGAAATCGTTATCTCCATAAATTTGTCTATTCGAAATTTAAGAATATCTCAGAAATAAAATATATGAACAACTATCAATTTAAAAGTGTAGAATTTGGCTGCTCTAAAATTTATGTATCATTAATTCTAATTTTTAAATATAAAAATTTTGATAATTGAAAATATTGAAAGCTTTCAATAAAAAAATCATTAATTAAGAAGAAAAGCTTATATAGCATTGTACTAGAAGTCTAGAACCCTATAAAGATTAGTACGTATCATAACGAATCGCATGTAAATGAGGTTTAGCTACAGTTTTAGTCATTAATTAAGAAGAAAAGCTTATATAGCATTGTACTAGATGTCTAGAACCCTATAAAGATCATTAATTAACTTTAGCTCTAGAAAGGAAGACTCTAAGTTCTTTTTCACCCCCTTTCGTGCATAGCCACGAATGATATATTGATACTCTTATAACATTAATATTAAGAGTTGAAAAATCATTCAAATTTTGTAATATCTATATATTATTGGGTCTCTATATTATTTCCCTGATTTCTACATTTTTGCTTGCAGCACTTTATACCAAAGTTATTATCACTGGATATATGGTTGATGTAGTCATTGTGGTATGATTAGTGCGATATTGAAGTTGTATGGTCAATATACTCAATAAGAACTAAAATAGGTAAAATAATGTTACTTATATTTAGAAGTTTGTGAAAACGCAAGAACCTAAAGATTTGAAAAGCTTAAACGAATTAGACACGAATGATTGTTATAACAATTTTATTAGAATATCTTATAGGTATCTTACAAGTTTAACCTAATCGAATTTATGCAACTTCAAGCATATATATTGAATTGCAACCGAAATTAACTAATTTATCACGTCTTAAAATCAACACGATCTCAACGCATTAGGATCTTTTTTTTTTAAATCCGAAAACCTTTTCTTGTTTAAATTACTAATGTTCTAAAAATTAGATGGCATCTAGTATTTATTATACATATCTACACAACCTTCAATTCCCTAATCCGTAGGACAATATATATTGTATATAACGAGATATTCATTTTCCTTTACCGATGTAATTGCTAACTTAGCTTTGTTTTTTTTTTTTTTTTTTTTTTTTTTAGCACTTCGTTATGACTGATACAAAACTTACATCAAACTGCTATATTTTCCGTTAGAACGTTCAAAATAATTTTAGATTGAAAAATTATATCAGCCAGGTTCAATTAGAATAGAACATGTCAAACAATAAATAATAAAAATAGAAAGAAAAAAAAAAAGATAACGAGAAAGACACGAGAACAACCGAATCTAGAATTAATTTATCTTCGGAGGAGTTCACGTTTTCCCCAACTTTCTGACAACTGTAAGATGCTGTATCGTTTTGTTAATTGGATATTAAGAACCTAATTAAGCTCTGTTAATCTGTCATTTTCTTAATTCAATTTTCTTCGATTTGTTTTTTCGTATTTGTTGACGGGTAAGCTTTCAAGTAGCCCTAATGATCCACTACTCAAGGTCAACGTTCTAATTAGAGGTGATTCTGAGAGCATAGGATATACCTTTGATCAGAGATCTAATCTATCCTGAGGATATCCCTCTCATTTTAGAGATGAGACCGAGTCGTAATTCCATACCTGATGGGTATGCGTGGAGTTATACGACCACGGGGATCTACACCGTTAAGTCAGGATACACACTTGCTAGCAATATTAGACACTTTCAAGAACCACCTGTTGTATCTGAACCAAGTTATTACCTGTCTTTTGAGCCAAGTATGGAAGATCCGATCCCCGACAAAGCTTCGACATTACATGTGGCAAACACTATCTGGTTGTGTTTCTACATTCCGACGACTGACCTACATACATTTGGGCTCAGACATGACATGTCCACGATGTGGTTCACCAGAAGAGACGATTAACCAGTTACTCTTCGAATGCTCGCCAGCCTTACAAGTTTGGGCGCTATCGGACTTTCCGTCCTCTTCGGGTGTCTTCCCGAGTACCTCTTTATTCCGAAATATGGATTTTCTATTTTTGCGAACAAACGAGATCGGTTTAACTGAGTCTTAAAATGAATCATTCACATAGATCCTCTAGTATATCTGGAAGACCATAAATGATAAGGTGTTCAACGGGAAAACAATATTCCCACGGTATACTCTCCAGAAAGCAACCTTCGAGGCAGAGAGTTGAGTAGTGCTAATCGAAGAGAAGAGGAAGAAGAAGAAGAAGATCTACGTCAACAGGGTGACTCACATGATTTATCTCCCCGGGGCCCTCACATTTCGACATGCCATATTGATGCATCTTGGATTAATCATGGTCTGGTCAGTGGATTAGGGTGGTGCCTAAGAGACTATATGGGCCTCCTTACTTTTGGCATGAGAGGATGTAGACGAAGCATCTCGGCACTGCATGTTGAGTTTGACGGGTTGCTTTAGGTGATGGAGTGTCTAAAAGAGAGGAGACTATACTCAGTGAGGATTGAGACAGACTGTGCAAGCCTGATTTCTATGGTTACACATCCACTTGATTGTCCATCTTTCAGTGCGGAGCTTGACTGGTTCACTATGTTTAAATAATCTTTTGTAACTTTTAGTTTAGTTCATATCCCACGTAGTAGTTATGTCCGGACTGACTCCCTTGCAAAGGGAGCTCTAGCACGAGGTTATCTATTTTCCATATAAGTTAGATATTTCCGTTTGGAGTATCCCTTCAAGTTAACCATCCAATCGGGAATAACTAGATTTAATATAATAGTGAATGTTGGAAAAAAAAAACAAAAAAACAAAAAACCAAAAAACCTTTCAAGTAACAAGCAGTGTTTTTTTTTTTTTTTTTTTTTTTGTAATTTCTCTTTGCATACTTTGTTATATGGAATATGAGTTACTAATTAATTAGTTCATTTCTGAGACTTGAAACAGTAAGGATTATTTTCTTTGATTTGTTACAACTGCTTATAAATATCAAAAATCTTAATTAAAGATTAAAAAATCCAGAAATCCTTACTGTTTCAAGTCCCTTTGTAACGATGAAACGCAATGGAAATCCAGAAATTTACACAGAATAGTCATTAGTCAACTCCATGTGATAAATAAACCTCGTGGACCTTTAAATTCTATAGTAAGTATTAGTCTACAACAATATGATTAAGTCATATATATATATATATATATGTATGTGTAATTACTTAAATATATTAAAGATATACACGTTTAAGATTTCATATTCATTTTACAGAAATTTTTCAAAATTTTGCGTTAGAGCTTCCCTTTGGATTCTCCTATGAGTTTTATCTCTTTTTGCGTTAGAGCTTCCCTTTGAATTCCATGAAAGATTGATTCATGGAAAATTTTGACAACCTAACCATATCAATTGGTTAATCTCCAAACCTTGTCGGTTAACTAATCTTACTATATATATTTAACTAATTTATACATTATATTATATTGCAAAGAATATTCATCGAGACGATACCTATAAGAGCATCTTTACTAGGAGCAAATTCCAAGGTAGAGGAGCTTAGTTTATAATAAAGTAATGCCACCTTCTACATCATGTATGCTGTATGCAATAGTTTAATTTGATTTTTTTTTTTTTTTGGTCGTAGTTTAATTAGAATAATGCCAAAAATAATGAAGATTTTATTAAATATATTTAGCAAGAAACGATAAAAATAAAAGAAATAAGAACAAAACAAATAGAGACCTAAAGATGAGACATATGAGGAAGGCTAAGTTAGTTGTTGGAGGCTGCTGTCTGAAATAAGCCGTCGTGGGGTCCCTTAGCCAACAGTCAAAATTCACCATAAGAAAAATGAGTGACTTGTGCTAGTTTTCTTCAAATAAAAAATGTTTATAATTCGAATTTTTTAATTTTGTCACTTCATCAGCTTTTTTTTTTTTTAACATTCACCAGCTTGTTGTTGAAATCAAATCGGTAGAGTTGTGATATTCGTGCAAGTTCGTAGAATTTAAGCGAGACTTATGCTGGGATGCACAGACTCAAAAATTAGAAACCGAGATAATTATAACATCCAAGTTAACATTAGTCACCCCTTGTGTAAAATAAAGAATATCTAATTAGTAGTTTTTTTATATAAGTAATGGGGATATGAAAACTGGTAAGTTCGGTCTCATCCAATCCGGTTCGATATGTTGTTTTTTTTTCGTTAGCGGACTGATATGTTTAGTAAATTAATTCAGAATATATACTAATTTTCTAACTAAAACATAACGCTTATACAAGTGAAAAAAAACATATTGCTATACACTCTAATATTAAAACAAATTTCAGGTATTATCATATTACTCATGGCAATTCATAAATTATATGTTGATTTTAATATCCGTAGAAACTATAGTTAAATTTTCAAGTGTTAATAATTATAAAGTTTAAAAAAAAAAAAGGTGTTAATAATTATAAGAGAAAGTCAAATTAATAGTAATGATGTCGTATATATTACAATTGAATAGTGTAAGTCAGCAAAAAATTTGAATAGTGTAAAAAAAAACTTCCGCTATTACCTTTCATTTAGCTATTATGAAAGATGTAGTGGCGGAGGTACGTGAAACATATGGAGGTCAATTACCCCTACAAATTTTAGAAAAACTATTATACGTTGATTAAAGGAAAAGCTAATTTTCGTGAATTTATTTTAAGATTTAAGAATAAATAGTAATGCAATTATTCATATATATTTTATGTGGATTCGTTTTAAGATTTTTTTTACCAAACAATTTTATTTTATTTTGAGTCTTTCAACACCAACAAACCATAAATACTTAGAATCTAGATTAATTTGATGTTGTTGTATATCTTTTCGATACATATCTTTTCAAATACTTAAAATCATGCTGAGTTCGATGGATTATTTTAGGCGATGAAGTGTCTAAGCGAAAAAAAACTATATTCAGTGAGGATTGAGATAAACTGTGTAAACCTGATTTCTATGACCACACATCCACTTGATTGGTTATCTTTCAATGCGGAGTTTGACTGGTTCACTATGCTTAGACAATATTTTATATTTTTTAGTTTAGTTCATATCTCATATAGTAGTAATGTCCGGGCCGATTCTTTTGGAAAGAGAGTTCGAACACGAGGTTATGTATTTTTTTCATATAAGTCAGATATTCTCGTTTAAAATGACTTTTTAGGATAACCATCCAACCGAAACAATTTCATTTAATATAATAGTGATTATTGATAAAAAAAATTATTTAAAATCATAAATTTGTATCGTTGAATGTAATACGAGTGATTATAAATTATATTTGTCGTTTCCATTTCTGTAACTGGATAATATATTTGTTTTCTGGATACATACAAGTTTATATTAAATAAACTGTTTTGATTTTAGTGACAAATTTTTCTAGTTCCGCCACTCGAAAGATGTGATGTTTTTCTATAGCATGATGCCATAATTAATTTAAACTCAATTCAAAATCCTAAATCTTAACCATTATTTAACAAATTAAACTTTTTTAATAAATCACAAAAAAATTGATCACGTAAAATATAAAATCGTTCAAATACTTATCTCATACCCAATTTCTTGATATTCCACACCTCTATAAACTAACCTCATGTTTAGCAAAGTAGCAACATTAATCAATTCGTTTAATCTTATATTTTCTCATATTTTTCAATTTTGGTAATGACTTCTACTAAATGCAATTTTAGCCAAAAACTAAATAAAAAAATTGCCACTATATCAATTATTTGATCATTTGGAGTATTTAGGATTAATCGGCTTGTTTTGTTACATAAATAACAAAATCTAGATTAAAGAAATGATCACATGATATTTATAACCTGGAAATGAAAAATTAATAATTGATGGCTGGTGTTTGCTTGGAGGTTTTGGCAACAAAGTCAAGTCAGCTAAAAGAAGTAACCGGTTATGGCAGTGGCATGAAGAATAACTTGACTGAAACGTGGCCATGTGATGTCATAATTAAGCAATGTGGAAGTGAGTAGCAAAGTATATGTACTGTTTCTGTCTTTACAAAACTGTTTGAGCTCAATAATTCCAACATTTTGTATTTTATTGATTGTCGAGTCATATATGTTTCCACCTTTGATTTTTAAAATACCATCTTATATTTTAATGTTTTAAAAACTTTTATTGTGAATTATAATTCAGGAGTGGTAGACCTTCAGATTTTTGTGGTCTTTCTTTGCTATTTATTTGTAGTATAAGGATATATTATTATAAAATGTATTTTTACGTGGTTCATTATAGAAGCATAATATCTGGATTTGTAGGATTTTTTTTTTTCATGTTTTGGGACCAATTTACTTTACAGTGGCACATGTTTCCGGTCTAGGTATTTTTATTTATTTGTTTACCTCTCAAAATAAAAAGTCTACTCCAATATGAATTTAATTTGGTTTTTGATCGTATATATCCTAAACAAATTATAACTACTTACTCTAACATAATTTTTATTCCATATGAGCGGTGCCTAGTAAGAATATGGTTGGAAATATATAGTTAAAACTATTTTGTGGTTTTATCGCATTCTCTTTACAACAAAAACAGACACTAAAACCACTTCCATTGGAGTCTTTCTATAGAATCTCTCAAGAATATAAAAATAGAAAATATTGTAAAAAGGAGAGAAAACATAAGAGATGGTTCTCGAGGTTATCTAACAACTTTTCTAAAAAACTCATTTGAGAGTTGGAGAAACATGATTGGTTATATTTTTTTATACTTTAACATTTAAATAAATATCTAAACAATATTGTTATTAATAATTTAATATACATGAGAAGCTTTTTTAGAGCATTTCCGACTGTGAGCTTGTTTAAAGGGTTCTAAACATTTTTGTTATTAAATTTAATACTAAATTAATCTAAAAACCTCTGTTAATTTTGCTATCTTCATTAGTGATATTCTAGCAACAACCACCATATATAACCAAATTGGATTTCTCGTAGGAAAAATGGGAAAAGCTAGAAGACTTAACAACGGAGGAGAAGAGAGCTCTCTCGGTTATCTTTTTGGATCCTGCGAGTCTGTTTCCAAATCCAACAAGCCTAACGCTAATCGAATTCTCGCAGATCGATTCAATTGAAGATGCAGAATCGCGATGAAGATGATGTTCATGATTTCTATCGTCAGATCGGAGTTGATAAAAGCGTTTTCAACGTCTGGATGAATAACAACAAAAACACCTTTAACCGCCAAGATCTACCTTTCTCTGCCGTCGGAACCGGAAACAACGAGATCCGAAAAATCAATTTCTAGTAAGAGAGAATACAAATGGTAGCGGTCCACTACCGTATCTCGCCCAAGAGACATCTCATTCTTAAAGTACATCATTAATAATTTTTTTATTATTTTTCATGTTCTTTTAATTTTTAGTTAGATGATACTACAAGAGTATCACCGATAATCATAGTCTGAATTTCTTTAAGCAATGAAAATGCTCTAAGATTACAACTTCAATTAAAAACTACTACTATTAACAAACCTCAATTATAATAAAGTGGTAACTAATATCAATATATACATGTGTGACTAGATAAACCAACACAAACAATATTATATATATATATATATATATATATATATATATATATATATTGTTGTGAGTTAATCCGTCCGTACACATATGTAAACATCGGTCAAATTTCAAGTTTTGTTATTATATGATTTATTTAAATTCAAGCTTAGAAAGCGTCGGTGAAAATTATCTAACCTATAAAAAGTACTTGTTGTCTTTGTTGCTCTCGTTGAATAATTGAATCGTGTTGTGTTTTACAACTATAGTCAAAATAGCATCTTAGTTGAATAACTATTGTTAAGTACGTCAGTAACATTTAGTTTAATAAACTAATATAGTGGCATACTTATACGGGCTCTAATCATTTATGCGATGGACATTGTTACGTGTACGTCCACGCATATACTTTGGGATCATTTTGCGTTGAAAAAAACTTGTAATTCAATATGTCGATCACTATGACTATTATATAATACAAAATTTTATAACAATGAAAATTAGTTTTTAATTATGTAGAATTAATGAGCAGGAATATTGTCAAGTGTCAGCCACTGATGAAAACACGAGGCAACTTCAAATTTGATATTTGACAGTTTCCATAGTCTTTTTAAAATACTGTCTAATTTTGATTTAGTGAACGGACCAAAAAGCGGTTTCCACATAAAAATACTTAAAAATACATTAACGCTTCCGAACTCGTATCGACGTATATGCTTTTTGGGAGCTTTTTGTTTACAAAAATATATACGTACGTATGTATGAATGGTATATATGCGTGATTTCCAACGTCAAAGACAGTTACGCTATCTGAAATCTCTTAAGGGTTTATCATAAAGAACACAAACTACTTGAAAACTTTAATTAGCATAGAGAGTCTCGAGCCTATTAAGCTTAATGTATTCTGATTAATTCTAACATTATTATTATTATTATTATTATTATTATTATTATTATTATTATTATTATTTATTTTATTTTATTTTTTTATAAACCGTGAAATTTCCAAACTTTTGGTATATAATTTCTTCAGTACCTGGAATCAGTTTTTATATATTATCTTATTATTGAATGCAAAATCAAAGACATTTACAAAAAATTATAAGTATCAAGCAAATAAATTTTCTAGAGATACTTCAATTAAATTAATTAATCAAAATATTTCAATTAATTACATATATTATATTAGAAATATCTAAATATTTACATTATTTTTTAATATTAACACATAAATACATGTGTTACAAATTTAAATCCAACTAAAATGTAATATTTAAATATTTTAGAATGTTATATAACATAATATTTTAACAATAAATCATTTATCGATGTCAATTATGTTATAAAATTGTATTTATGTCAATTTGGAAACTATATATGATTAATCATACAATTGTTTTATTTTATTTCGTTTAGTTATATCTATATTGCTCTAACTAAAATTGCGTTGTTATAAACATACAAATTTACAAATCAAATATTAGGGTTTGAATTTTGAAATCATTATTTTTACTTTTATTATTTTTTAAATTTTAATTTAAATATTTTTACATCAAAAATGTTTAAATTTGAATAAATTCATAATCTTAAACGTATTCGATTTACATAAAAAAACGTTTATATTTAATCTAAATAATATGCAAATGAAATTATATAAAATAAAATATATTTATTTATATAAAAAATATACCATCTAATCTTTATTAAGTTTTCGAATATTTTAAATCGGTGTTGGATACGGATCAAAATCTGAGTAGAAATTTTAAATAAGAAACTAAAGCTAATCATTGCTCTTGAAAAGTATACGAGACACTTTTTGACATATGAGTAAAGATAGTTTTAACTTTTTTAATTCAAACTCTGATTAACGACAGGAGAATAATACTTACATGTGATGTGTTACTTAAACTTATATTTTTTTCATAAACAATCCTTTGTCGTTTAGGATTCGATTGTAGTTTTCGCTCTTGACACAATCAAATTATAATATTTTTTTTTTCCTGTCATAGTTAAAAATATATAAGTTCTATTCAACATTTTCCGTTCCTTACCATTGCGATTCTATCCCCAAGGTCCCATTCGAAGTCAGACTCAAATTCGGTGTGTGTTCAGGATTTTAATCTTAGTGTTTTTAATAATCAATAAAAATTAAAACCATATCATAAATCCGAAAATTCAAATTCAATAAATGCTGGGACTATACAAGACTAATCTAATCGAGACGGATCTAAATGGAGCGGTTCTTCCCATTTAACATTCCTATAGACCGGTTTAATGTTGTTCGGATTTGGTTTTTAATCAATAATCAACTATGTTTTTATTGGATATTGAGAAAAATAACAATTTTAACTAAATTATGATACTAATTCATGTTCGTTTTTGTTTGGATCAAATCGATTGAATTGAACTAAATACCCTAAAATTTTACATGTAAAGATAAATCAAAAACACTTGATATCCGAGGTATAAATTGGATATTATGTCCAATTAAAAATAAAAATGGATATGCACAATTGCACATAAATGAAGCTAATTGCAGTCTGAGAACCAGATAGACTCCATCAAGTTGATTTACAAATGATTAATGTTTTATTGTCAAGTTATATTTATCTAAGCATGATTAGTTTAATTGATTAGAAACAATTCGACCGTACTATATTAAATTCGATCTAAAATCTAATTAAGATGAAAATACCGTCAAGATTTTGTTGTGTAAGGAAAACCAATCATAACAACAACAACAACAAAACTCAAGTTTTCTGGTTAATAGAGATTTTATAACTTGTCAAAAAAAATCACGCATAGCATGGTGATGGAAGAATGGGTGTGTAAAACTTATAATATAAGTTTGGTCGTTTTCTTAGATTTAACAAAATCTCAAAGGAAATATTGATAAATACTGATCAAATACTAAAAGAAACATATCAAAAATGGCTTTAAACCTA
The DNA here is from genome assembly GCA_964056655.1 of Arabis hirsuta. NCBI lineage: Eukaryota > Viridiplantae > Streptophyta > Magnoliopsida > Brassicales > Brassicaceae > Arabis > Arabis hirsuta. The sequence goes on from OZ053298.1 coordinate 49,877,874, forward strand.
TGAATCTGATCTGTGTCCAGTAAAGTACTTCTCTTGCCTGCACATGATCCCTATACTTGTGTCAGACCTCTGTTCTCTGTACATTGTTTACAGTTTCTGAAAATATATAAGAAAAATTATAAAATATTTCTTTATTTAAATATTGACATTAAATTTTGAGAAATTATCCAATTTTGAGAAAATTCTGACTACCGAAGTAGTAAATTGTAGTACGTATTAATTCATACTGGTTATTTAGTTTATTTATTTATCCCTATTAGTAAAATTATACTGGTGATCCAACGCCTAGTGTCTAGAATGTCTAATTGGAACCTAAATGATTCAATAAACGGTCTAAACGTTTTACAAAAATACATAATATATTAAATATATATAGTAAAAAATATATATAAAAATATAATTTATGAATAAAAAAATTTATATTGTATTTATATTCATCATTTTATACAAAAATATATAAAACGATTTATATATAAAGAATTTATATTATTTTATTATTATAATACCATAATATTTTAGGCGGTATGAGCGTCAATCGCCACTGTGTATAGGGGTCTAGCACCTAAGCACTGCCTAGGCCGACGCTTAGAACGCTTTTTAGAACACTAGGTAAGTCAGACTCTTTTTTTTGGTCAAATAAAACTTTTAATTAAACCGGATCAGAACCGGTGTTGGTCGGTACAAGACGCAGGACCGCTTTTGACAAAGCGTCGGCATCAATGTTTTGTGCTCTTTGAACATGCTCAAAGGTCACGATATTTAGATCGAGAGAAAGGATAGAGATGTCTTGGAGGATTCCATAGATTTCTGTAACTTGGTTCTTCGATTTGATTAGATTGATTAGGCTTAGTGAATCGAAGGCTAATCTGAAGTTTTGCATCCCGATTGCAGTCGCATGCAACAAAGCTTCTCTGATCCCTAAAGCTTCGGCCATCAACGGCGAGGAGACAAAGAGTTTTGTTGTAGATCCGTGGGAGACAATTTGGTTTCGGGGGTTACGGAAAACCCAGCCAAGCCCAGCTGTTCCTGTGTCCTGTCGCCATGCTGCATCCGTAAAACACCAGGAAATCTCCTCTGATCTTGCTGCTTGATTGGGGCTTGGGTTATGAAGCTTCGGTTCTGGGTGTTGCCCTAGGAGCTACTCTCGTGCGTCGCATATGGCTTTATGGATCGTCTCTTCAGGTGAAAGATCGATTGTTGAAAATCAAGTTGTTGCGGGCAAACCAGAGATTCCAAATGATCCATGGTAGTAGAGGGTCGGAGGTGATTCCGGTGGGTGGTAGGCAGATCATGCGTTTCGAGTCTGTAAAACCGGTTTCCGTATCTAGGATCGATTGAGTGTGGAGTGGTTCCATTACCGGCGCCATTTGCCAGACTTGCTTTGCATAATTGCACTGAAAGAACAAATGTGTTGATGTTTCTGTTGCACCACATCTCACACACTGAGCTTGATCTCTCATGCCCCTTGAGGCTAATTGTTCTCCCGTTGGTAAGGCTCCACTTAGGCTCTTCCACATAAATAGTTTTACCTTTTGGGATGTGTTAATGTTCCACACATTTGATTTCCAGTTGAAACAGTGAGCATGGGGGTTGTTGATTGGTGATATAGTACAGGGTTGTTCTTTGCAACATTATATCCCGATTTGGCTTGGTACTTTCCTGTCAAATTTTCCAGCCAAACAAACCTATTCGGTGCTCTTTTCATGCTTGGTTTGAGATGGAGAATATTCTGTTGGAAGCATGGTAAGATGTTTTGAATCGTCTCTACATCCCAATCATTTGTGTTTGGTTGCATCAAATCCGCTACAATCATGTTTTCAATTTCTTTTGTAGGTGGTCCCGTCGGTTGTAGAGGTTCATTAAGGGATAGCCATGAGTCTGACCATATTGATGTGGTTTGGCCATTGCCAATAGTTTCCCCAACTTCTGCTTTAAGAGATCTTTACCTATCATGATTCCCCTCCAGCCGTGGGAGGCTGCTATGGGAGCTTTGCTTTCTAGATAGGATGTTGTTTGACAATACTTGCCTTTGAGGATTCGAGCCAGCAAGCATTCTGGGGTTTGGAGGATACTCCAGCTAATTTTTGCAAGGAGATCGTCATTGAAGGCTTGTATGTCTCTGAATCCCAGACCTCCAACCTCTTTGCTTATGGTGAGCTTCTCCCAGAAACCCAATACATTTTTTTCTCGTTCATTTTTGTGTCTCAACCAGAATCTGGTTAGAACTGATTGGATTCTTTTGCAGAGGCTGAGGGGAGTTTGAAGCAAGACATAATGTAGGTTGGAATGGCAATTAGTACTGACTTTAGGAGAACTATTTTTTCTGCTGTAGATAGAAATTTGGAGGACCAGTTGATTGCTCTTTGTCGGACTCTGTCTATAATAAGACTAAAAAGGTCCTTCTTTTTACGGTAAATCAGGCTCTAAAACGATAAAATCGGGTTAAAAAAATTAATATTAATTTACTTTTGTATATATAGTTTGAAAAATACAAATCATGAGCACGTGTCAATAATTATAAATCAATGTAATTCCAAAAAAAAACTTTAAATTGTGTCATATTGAAACATTTATCAAACGATTCAAACTAAGGCATCTACCACCGAAAATTCCTTACAATTAATTTTGGGTAGTATCAAGCTTGAATTCCAGGACATTTGTCACAAGATAATTACGACATTTTTTGGTTAAATAGTTACGACATTGTATAATATTTGGTTTCGGATTGCATGCTAATTTTATTAAGACTTCGCAACTTGTATTTTTATACACGTCTACATAAAAATCAATAAATTTAAATGACATATACAAAATAGGGTCGTTACAAGAAAATTCTAGATAAACATTACCAAACCCAAAGATACTTTTAATTCAATACTTCCCTAGAGTTCTTTTGTGGCACGCCATTGACTAAATGACTAGGGAATCCTAAAACAATTTAGTGTGAATTGATCCAAATTACTATCAGGCAATTAATTTTATTATTAACTGTAGGGTAAAATTCTCTATGAAATTAATATTCATATTTCTATGAGAAACTACAACATTTGAGGTTTAGTCCTAGCTATTGGGTAACTAATTGCAAATTAAAAAAAAAACGATATAGTAATAGTTAGTAAGTAATAATATTATCATGGTATCAAATTTCCAACATTAAGTCTTCTTTGATGTGACCCTAAACTTACCAACGACGACTCTACTAGTACTTGTGAAACTTTTTACTAGATATTCATAATGACATTACTGATAGAAGTTTTTTTTTTCTTTTCTTATATACTTTTTTACATGGACATTAATTGACGGATATATGTGACCAATTTAAGTGCAGAGTATTCATACACTTTATCATGAAAAAATTATAATCATAGTTTTGGTCTTCACTAAAATAGAGGCATCCTTGGTGTATCACTACTTTATTTTTTTGCAAACAAGTGTTTATTCGCCCATGTGCTTTCTTGCTAGTTTTTCTTAAGTTCTAACCACCCTTTAACTTTATTAATTGGCATTGTTAAAATGTTGAACAAAAAACAATTGTTAAAATTATAGAAAGATCATAACTTTGCAGATAAAAAGATCAATAACGAAATTGTTTAAAATTTTTAATCGAAACAAAAATGTATTGTCCCATGAATGTATGGATCTTAATATGTAATATATAAGCGTATATAAACTAAAATAATATATTATAATACATTTTTCGAACTAACTCTCAAACTAATTGACCAGTCTATAACCTTCTTTACTAAATATTTCCAGGTTATATATGATTTTTGTGGGGAGAAATATATAATAATAATTGATGAGAAGCTCAAAATATGATAAGTTTATACAAGAGGTGTTTGCTCCCACCTAGTGTAATTGATCTTTTTATCTGCAAAGTTTATAGTACAATTTTTCTGCACCTTCTTTGGGAAACATATATTATTATACTTTTCCACAACATAAATTATTATTTCTTTGCACGATTTAAAAAATTTCAACCTACACTACATAGATGCTTGCAATTATGTAATTATTCCCGCCTTTTATGTTCATCTTTACTTGTGTCTTTTCTTGTCTTATATAATGACGATATTATATATACCGAAATGTGTGTGTTAGTGTGTTACAGTAGAATTTCCAAATCTGAAAAACAAAACAGTACATTTAGTTTTGATTAGGTCTTGATATTTATTTCTTATGTATTCTCTTTTCTTCACATCTCATGTGGTGGTAATTCGTTCGAGTAGTAAACTTGTGAAGTGCCGTAATAATCCCATTAAACTGATTTTAATTTATTGTATCATAAAAATATGAGTAAAAAAGGTTAGAATTATTTTGTTTATGTTCTTACTTGTTACAATTTTTAGCCCTCAGATTGGCTCTCCAAACGTACGTTCACGAAAAAAGCTGCAATGCCACTAAGTTTATTTCCACATGCTATATTTCTCATAATTGAGATTTCACATGCACTCTATACTTATATGTCGTTATGTACTTATAATGGGAAATTATACACGTATATATAGACTACTAAATGTAAATAAGAATAGAGAATATTGGAAAAAAAACAAAAGTTAAGAGGAAATTATCGTCCGTCGGTTTATGAAGAAAAAGAAAACAAACATGTATACGATATGTAGAGAATTTGTAAAACAATGCAAATGTATCAAAATCTCATTTTTTTAATTAAAATACGCGACCTCGCGTGTATTAATAATATATTTTTAATGTCACAAATCAAAGTCGTTGTTAATTTGGTCTATTGTAGTTTAGTTTAATTATAAACTTGGTATTTATAACTCGGTTTCATCTTCAAAAACAGCTGTCTTCCTATTGATTGCGAAGGTTTCTTATTATGTCAGCCATTTTAGGACATTTGAATTCGCTTATAATCACCCTATTTCTATACATTTTTTGCTTGTTGAAGTTTTAATTACCTTTCTATATATGATATAGTTTTTCAGAAGCATTCAAATTCATTTACTATATATTTACAATTTCTATTTATATGACTTTGAAAAAATTAGGAACGTTCTGGCACCACATTGTAATATGCATGATCGGAAAAATTTGTGGTCCTCTTACCATAAATTTGGTGCACCAACAAGTTTAATATTGTTTCGTGTAGTTATGTATTTTGAAATATTTTATAGCTTTCTATTGACTGTATACGATTATACATAGTTTTAACGTTTACAGAATGTCGGTAGAAAATAAATTATATTATCGAAAATGATTGTGGTAGATGTCATAGTGATTAACATAGCTTAACAAGCATCCAATAGTTGCATTTATTTTAAAAATGTCCTGACTAGAAAATTTTAGTTATCAATTAGAATTCATTTTGGCTTATTTCAATCGGGTGGTTGGAGATTAGTTTTCTGACACAGTGGAAATTTCCTCATCTATTTTATTTTTAATTATAAAACTAACAAAACCAATAATTGCCAGCTAATAGCGAAATTAAAATAACAAAACTATAGGAAAAAAATATACAAATATTACGTAGATATTGAATCGGTCCCTATTGAACAAAGCCACCTCTAATGACTACTTTTTTCACTATAAAAACAACTCTTTTCCATGCAGAACACAATCAATCACTTCTTCTTCTTCTTCTTCTACTAACATTTCTCCAACTTTTTCTTCTTTAATAATTTGGAGAATATTCTAAACCGGCGGTGAAAATCATCCGGTGATACAATGGCGACTCCGGCATGGAGTCATGCCAAGGGTCAATGGGTAGTCGCCATTTTGGCGTTACTTGTTGGCTCGGCTATGGCTACCGAACCTTACTATTATAGCTCTCCTCCTCCACCGTATGAGTATAAATCTCCACCACCTCCGGTTAAATCTCCTCCACCTCCTTATGAATATAAATCTCCACCACCTCCGGAGAAGTCTCCTCCACCACCATATTACTATCATTCACCACCGCCTCCGGTGAAATCCCCTCCCCCTCCTTATGTCTACCACTCTCCTCCTCCTCCGGTGAAGTCTCCTCCACCACCGTATTACTACCACTCTCCTCCTCCTCCGGTGAAGTCTCCTCCACCACCTTACTACTACCACTCTCCTCCTCCACCGGTGAAGTCTCCTCCACCTCCTTACTACTATCACTCTCCTCCTCCACCGGTGAAGTCTCCTCCACCACCTTACTACTACCACTCTCCACCTCCTCCGGTGAAGTCTCCTCCACCACCATACTACTACCATTCTCCTCCTCCTCCGGTCAAATCCCCACCACCACCGTACTACTACCATTCTCCTCCTCCTCCGGTTAAGTCTCCTCCACCACCATACTACTACCACTCTCCACCACCACCGGTGAAATCTCCTCCTCCTCCTTACTATTATCATTCACCACCTCCTCCGGTGAAGTCTCCTCCACCACCATACTACTACCACTCTCCTCCTCCTCCGGTTAAGTCTCCACCACCACCATACTACTACCACTCTCCTCCTCCTCCGGTGAAGTCTCCACCTCCTCCTTACTACTACCACTCTCCACCACCACCAGTGAAGTCTCCTCCACCACCTTACTACTACCACTCTCCACCACCACCAGTAAAGTCTCCTCCACCACCTTACTACTACCACTCCCCTCCTCCTCCGGTTAAATCTCCACCACCACCATATTATTATCACTCACCACCTCCTCCGGTGAAATCTCCTCCTCCTCCATACTACTACCATTCACCGCCTCCTCCGGTTAAATCTTACCCACCACCATACTACTACTCATCGCCACCACCACCACCAAAGTCTTATTCACCCCCGTACTACTACTCATCACCACCACCTCCGGTCTCATACCCTCATCCTCACCCACACCCTAAACCACTCGTCTTCAAAGTTGTTGGTAAAGTGTATTGTTACAGATGTTATGACTGGACTTACCCTAAAAAGTCTCACGATAAGAAGCATCTCAAAGGTAACTAAAGTCTTCATTAATTAATTTTAAATCTTAGCAAATTCGTTAGTTAATTACACAAAAGAGTGCTTTCTTGATGATTATAGGATGATCATAGGCTTAGAGCATTTAAATAAGTAGCATATATTCTATAATGTTAGTTGAATGTAGTCTAGATTATATATTAGTGGAAAATAGAAAACGATTAAGTCAAGAATTAAACACAACAATCTGTTATTGACGTAAACAATCCAAAGAGATCGAACAAGGAAAATCGATGTTGTAGATACCAACTAATAGCGACGTAAAATGATAAAATTTTAATTTAAATAATTTGCTTTTGTCATTTAGGTGCTGTTGTGGAAGTGACTTGTAAGGCCGGTGACAAGACAGTGAAGGCTTATGGAAAGACTAAGATCAACGGTAAATACGCAATCACCGTCGAAGGATACAACTACCGTAAATACGGTGGTGAAGTATGTACGGCTAAGCTTCACGCGCCGCCTAAGGGATCACCGTGTAACATTCCGACAAGTTACCATTTGGGTAACAAAGGTGCAAAACTTCATGTGAAATCCAAGACTAAGTACGAGGTTGTGCTTTATGCTAAGTCCTTTGCTTATGCACCTAAGAAACCTTACGGAGAATGTCACAAACCGGCTCCTTACCATCCTCCTTACTACTACAAATCTCCACCACCACCTTCTCCGGTTTACTACTACAAGTCACCACCACCACCGGCTCCAACTTACGTCTACAAATCTCCACCACCACCGACCCCGACTTATGTTTACAAGTCGCCGCCTCCTCCAACACCAACATATGTTTACAAATCACCTCCTCCTCCTACACCAACTTACGTCTACAAGTCTCCTCCACCACCAACTCCGACCTATGTATACAAGTCACCACCACCGCCAACTCCAACATATGTCTACAAGTCACCACCACCACCAACCCCAACTTACGTCTACAAATCTCCACCACCTCCGACTCCAACATACGTTTACAAGTCACCACCACCACCGACTCCGACATATGTCTACAAGTCACCGCCTCCTCCTACCCCAACTTATGTTTACAAGTCGCCACCACCACCAACCCCGACTTACGTCTACAAGTCACCACCACCACCTACCCCGACCTATGTCTACAAGTCTCCACCACCGCCTACTCCCACTTATGTTTACAAGTCACCACCACCTCCAACTCACACTCCTACACCATACTACTACCACTCACCACCCCCTCCGGTCAAGTCCCCTCCACCACCATACTACTACCATTCCCCACCCCCTCCGGTGAAGTCTCCTCCACCACCATACTACTACCATTCACCACCTCCTCCGGTGAAATCACCTCCCCCACCTTACTACTACCACTCCCCACCTCCTCCGGTGAAATCCCCACCACCACCACCATATTATTACCACTCCCCACCTCCTCCCGTGAAATCTCCCCCACCGCCGTACTACTACCACTCACCACCCCCACCGGTGAAATCTCCACCACCACCATATTACTACCACTCACCACCTCCTCCGGTGAAGTCACCTCCTCCACCATACTACTACCACTCCCCACCTCCACCAGTGAAATCCCCACCACCACCTTACTACTACCATTCACCTCCCCCTCCGGTCAAATCTCCTCCTCCACCGTACTATTACCATTCACCTCCCCCACCGGTGAAATCTCCTCCACCACCGTATTACTACCACTCACCACCTCCTCCGGTGAAGTCTCCACCACCACCATACTATTACCATTCACCACCTCCTCCGGTCAAATCTCCACCTCCCCCATATTACTACCACTCACCACCTCCTCCGGTGAAGTCACCACCTCCCCCATATTACTACCACTCACCACCTCCTCCGGTGAAATCTCCACCTCCCCCATATTACTACCACTCACCACCTCCTCCGGTGAAATCTCCACCTCCTCCTTACTACTACCACTCACCACCTCCTCCGGTGAAATCTCCACCTCCTCCTTACTACTACCACTCACCTCCTCCTCCGGTGAAGTCTCCACCTCCTCCTTACTACTACCACTCACCACCTCCTCCGGTGAAATCTCCACCTCCTCCTTACTACTACCACTCACCTCCTCCTCCGGTGAAGTCTCCACCTCCACCTTACTACTACCACTCACCACCTCCTCCGGTGAAGTCTCCACCACCACCGTACTACTACCACTCACCACCTCCTCCGGTGAAATCACCACCTCCACCTTACTACTACCACTCACCTCCCCCACCGGTGAAATCACCACCTCCTCCCTACTATTACCACTCACCACCTCCTCCGGTCAAATCTCCACCACCACCGTACTACTACCACTCTCCACCTCCTCCGGTCAAATCACCACCACCACCGTACTACTACCACTCTCCACCTCCACCGGTCAAATCACCACCACCACCATACTACTACCATTCACCACCCCCTCCAGTCAAGTCTCCTCCTCCACCATACTACTACCATTCACCACCTCCTCCGGTCAAATCCCCACCACCACCATACTATTACAACTCTCCACCACCACCGGTAAAATCCCCACCACCACCGGTCTACATCTACGCTTCTCCCCCACCCCCCACCCATTACTAGGCTCATCAAATTCAACCAAATTTCCCCATTATTCAAGTAAGTCCTAAACCCTAACATACTTTCAATTTACTACATATCCGTTTCATTACAAACTTGTTCCCTAAAATCTCAGTTTCTTCTTTCACAGGTTTTCTTTTAAAAAATCAAATAAAGGAAGGGTCAAAGTCAACAAAGAGGAGAAGAAGTGAACCAAATAAGGATCATCGAGCCAAAATCATGAACGATACATCTCTAACAATGATCCACATCACTTCATCTTCTTCAATGTCGCTCATCTTCCACTTCTGCATTATCATCTTTGCGTCTTCATCAAGTCAAATTGTTTCCAAGACCCTGTTAGATTTTATATCATTGTCCCCTTTTGTTGTTAAGTGAAAAAAATGGGTTTCCTAATTTATTTGTTGTGCATACATTTTCCATTTTCTTTTAAAAATTTTCTTTAATGTAATGAGAGAGTTTGTTTAGCAAAGTGCAATAAAAAAAATGTTCAGTTTCTTCTTTCTTCGATTGTTCGATATAATATGTCATGTTTCTATATTTTTTTTGATAAAAAGTCATGTTTCTATTTAGAAAACTAGTTCGAAAGAGTAAATAAAAAAACAAATTCTTTTGAGATGGGGACGATATCGTTTTGGTCTATTCGTACAGACAAAAAGTGGATTATTATTGCTTCAAAGTTCAAACGTTGGTAAGTGGAAGTTACATCTTTTCGATCTTATTGGATTATTATTTAAGTTTATCATGTAGTAGTCAGAACATCACTTTCATTCATCTAATTTCTACCTATTTTCCGATATTGACAAATACTATATGTGACAAAAACACACGACTAAAATTTAAATTTGATGAACAAAATCAAACTTATATAATAAAATATTCAAATCTTAAGATGAATTGAGATCAAATAAACTTATCCGAATTAGATTCAGTTTAAACGTAGTTTATATACTTTGCTAACCGAAGAATAAAACAAAACCATATGAAAATCAGACTAAACCAACTAAAAGACACGTCAGGAAAAACTGGTTATTGTCAAATACTCAGTGGTTCTTTTCTGATATGTGCTTTGGGCTTTGAGGCCCATTGATCAAACATATTTGCCTCCACGGTCACTTTTTTGGTTTATTTTTATTTTCTTTTAAAGTAACTTTTGAGAACTCACTCACCGTCAAAATTATTTATGGTTTTTTTTTTTAATCAACAAAAGCCATATATTAAATCAAAGTTGGTTGGTAAAAAATGTTCCAAATGGAGTCACTCTTAACGACTCATCGAAATCTACATGGCAAAAAATATTGCCACTAGTACATGCCTCTTTTGCAAGGACATCAACACGGGCATTAAAGGAACGTGGGATAAGAGTCGAAAAGTTATAAAGCTATATTTCAAACTCATAAAAATAGTCCAACTCAGACTGAAAGGCTGGCCAATCCAACGGATCGTCGATCATCTTAAGTAGATTCGAGCAGTCGGTCTCAAATTAAACCGAAATAATACGACTTTGCTTTAGACATCCCATTGCCCAAGTAAGTCCTTCCATCTCTGCGTGTAGCGTTGATAGAGACCTCCTACAACCTCGCTTGCCCGTGTGTACATATCCTGGAATATCGGTAAAACACCATCCAAGACCGCTATTGGATCCCTATCCATGATGCGTCAACTTGGCATACCGAGAGATGGGTATTCGCGGATGGTATATTTGTTGCGGTTTGGGGAGGGCTTCCATCTTTCTCGTCTTCCGTCTCCTCTAAGTTAGCTGACCGCCAGCTCTCTTCTTTAAATTTTGCGAGTTGAAGAGTATTTAAAGGTGATGTATCTTTTCCGTTGAAGAGCTTATTTATGGGTTATATGCAGATAATTATTATCTCTATAAATTTCAATGAAGGTAACAATCATTTCTTGAATTCAACAGTAATAATGAATGTATAGGTTAAAATAAAAGCATAATTCTTGCTAAAACAAAATAAGATAAAGCATCATCTTTTTAATTTCCAAATCGTATAGTATGAGACTATGGAAATGTATTTGAGTTTCGACAAAAATTCTTTCTTCTACACGAAATTGAAGTAATGATTATGTTATCTCAATTAAATAATTACGAAAATGAAGAAGAAACAGCTGTGATTTCAAATTGTACATACATTTACATGATTTGGATCCCCTCAATATTCTCCGCGTTGTCTTATTTTTCATTTTCATGTTTTTTTTTTTTTACTTTTTTTTTAATTTTGTTTTATCATTTATTTATGAATCTATTGAATTTTCCATTTTGGCTGCTGTATTACTTCTTTCTCTATCTCTCTCTAAACCCGAAAATTGTAGAGAGAGAAGCGAAAGTGCGAAAGCCAAAACGCAGAAAGAGGAGACCATCTCCACCCTCAAAAGATAGATAGAGAGAGATCACAAAGCTTCAAAGAGATTTTGCTCAATCTATATTCTTCTTCTTATTCTTCGTCTTCTCTGTATCTCGCAGATCCACGATCCGATTCTGGTCAAGTTTTACATTTCCGTAGGTACGATCTAGTTGTTCTTAAGAACAGATTCATGTTTACGTCTATTGGTTTTAGGTTTTTGTTTCGATTCCATTAGATCTATAGTTCCTTTTTTTTTTTGAATTTCCGGTTGATTTTTGGTTGTTGTGATGTGATTCTCTCGACTTAGCTATTTCGTTAGGGACGAATTGATCTTTGAATGCTGCATTTTGAATGTTAATCTTCGTATTTGATCGATTTTGATTGTTTACAGTTTGAAATTTAGCCTGCTTAGGACCCGGATTTTGATTTGACTTGTTCTTTTATTCGTTTGATTGTTGCAAAATTAGCAAAACTTGTTGCGGAGGTGCGCTTTTTCACTTCCTTGAGAATCTGAACGATGAAATAATTTGATCATGGTCACGTCATTTTGCTCTTACGGTTGCTTTGTTGGATTTAATCTTCTATTAACTTTATGTAAACTTGTACCGTGATGGTTACACATTGAAATGTGAGGTTATGCTGAAGAAATGTTTCTTTGTGATTGAAATTTTGCTTGGAACAGTTAACCGCGAAGGTGCTCATACTAGTTTTTGCAACAGACTTCATAGAGGGCACTGATTTACACATTTGTTTAAGAGAGAGTTCGTGGAACACAGACGAAGATGAAGAAAGTCTTCGGTCAAACTGTCAGAGACCTGTAAGAATTCAGTGCCTGAAATTAGATGATATTCTCAAGGTCATTCTGTGTGTGGTTTATTTATTTTTGATTTTATGTTCTATTTGTTTAGCAAGAGAGAGGTCAACAAGAAAGTGCTCAAAGTGCCTGGAATAGAACAGAAGGTAAATGATGCTCTTAGCTTCTTCTCTGTTTCTATTTTTATTGGAATTCTGCTGAAACCGAGTTTTAGGTGCTGTTTTCTGAATTTGATTATGGTTGAGTTGATCAATATCACTAGTATTCTTCCTAATCTGGTTATGGAATCTAAAGCAAGTTTTTCCAACATAGTTTCATGTTGTTTCTGACCTTTCCTATTTCCTCTTCAGGTTCTAGATGCCACTAGCAATGAGCCATGGGGTCCACATGGATCTCTTCTTGCGGATCTTGCGCAAGCTTCGAGAAACTAGTAACTACAACCACCTTACAACTGCTATATTTTGCTGTAATTATGACATTTCACATGAATGACAGAAATATTACTTCTCTTGCAGCCATGAATACCAGCTGATTATGGGGGTCATATGGAAACGCCTTAGCGACACTGGAAAAAACTGGCGGCATGTCTATAAGGTACAGAATATAAGTGCCTTAATGGCTTATTTCCTGTTTATATTGCTGTAGCAGTGAATGAAACTATGTCCTGTTGGTTTACCTCTTATTTCCACTTCAGGCTTTGACAGTTTTGGAGTACATGGTAGGCCATGGGTCAGAACGTGTTGTAGACGAGATTAAAGAACGTGCATATCAAATTTCGGTAAGGACCACACGGAATAAATTATTTTGGAAATATCCAGCATCAAGAGAATCCTTTTGTGCTATATCTCAGGGGTTGTCTATCTTACATTATGTCCATTTTCCATGTGGCAGACATTGTCTGATTTTCAGTATATTGATTCCGGTGGTAGAGATCAAGGAAGCAATGTTAGGAAGAAATCACAGAGCCTGGTGGCGTTGGTTAATGACAAAGAAAGAATAGCTGAGGTCAGACAGAAGGCTTCTGCTAACAGAGATAAGTAAGTTTGCTTGTCTTTGTATCTTTTAAAATTGCTGGATAGTTTCCTCTCTTCTTTGTGGTATTATTGCTGGACACTTGTTTAATTTCTGGTTGCTAATGGCCTTACAACTTTTATTATGGCTCCTAGTAGTCTATATCAATATAGTTGTGGTATTTAACAGTGTTAGCTTCTGACTTTTTAGAATTTTAAATCCTAGCGATAAAAAATTACATGTCTTTGGGTTCATTCAAAATTGGCTTCAGGAGCTGAACTTATCAACCTGACATTATTTTTACAACAGGTATCGCAGCTCACCGGGTGGGATGTATAAGCCTTCAGGAGGATATGGGGACAAATATGATTACGGATCCCGTGATGAAGAGCGAAGTAGTTATGGAAGGGAAAGAGAATACGATGATAGAAACAGTCGTGATGGAGATCGTCATTCCAGAGACTCTGAAGACCGGTATGGGAGAGATGGTAGCAGGGATGATGATTACAGAGGAAGGAGCAGAAGTGTTGATAATTACCAATATGGGTCACGAGGTAGGAGTTCGGACAGAGAACGGACGTTTGAGGATGATGGCCATACTTCATCACGGTATGTTGATATGAAGTTTTAACTCGCCTTTAGATTTGAACTAAAAAAGAAAGGAACAATTTTGAGGATTTATCAACAATGTTGGATGGGATAATTGATTTTGAACAGTGGCTTAGCTGTCCTTGATACGAAAAAGCATGTTTCGAGCATCTTTTAGCCTAGTTCCACTTATACATTGAAACATTCTTCTTTATCGTGTAGGGGTAGTAATGCTCGAGCTGATGATAATTCTCAAGATGGGAGGTAATTTCTATTGTATTTTCTGCTGAAGTTTGGGCCTTTTCTTATTGTATTAAGTTTTGTGGACTCATGTCAACTCATACCACATTCTTTTGGGATTATATGATAGAGGGCTCCAGAGGAAATTTTCTGAACAAAATATTGGTGCACCACCTAGTTATGAAGAAGCTGTCAGTGAATCACGCAGCCCTGTATATAGTGAAAGGTGATAATTCTCTGCTATGCAGATTGAGACCTACCTTGGTTTTATTGGTTCTGATGAATCTTTTTATGCCAGGGATGGTGGGGAGACCCCACAAGTTACTGCTCGAGGAGCTGCTTCCCCTCCTCCCCCACAAGTTGCTGCTCCAGGGGCTGCTTCTCCTCCTCCCTCACAAGTTGCTGCTCCAGGGGCTGCTTCTCCTCCTTCTGGAAGCAACACAGACAATAAAGCTGCTGGTCTTGTAAATGAATCATCTCCTCAGAAATTTGAGACTTTTGATGAATTTGATCCACGCAGCGCGTTTTCAGGTAAAGAGTTCTCAAAGTTTGTGATTCTTTAGTTCGTAGTTTGTTACATCTTTGGAATTTTCTTTAGTTTTTCTTTGCTTTTCAACTCCTCTGCTCCATAGAGATTATTTGCCCTTGTTGTTTGTTATATTGTTATCTCATTTTACTCTGTTTGTTCTGAGTGTGAGCGTTGTGTTTTGTTTCTTTTCCAGCTGGCCCTCCAGCATATGTATCTACCGATGGTGTTTCAGCTCCTCCAACAGTGGCTTCTACGTCTGCTCCTCCCGCCTCAAACAGTGTTGAGATGGACTTGCTTGGCTCCCTTGCAGACGTATTTTCATCAAATGCATTGGCCATTGTACCGGCTGATTCTCCCTACGTTGAAACCAATGGACAAGCAAACGCTCCATCGTTTTCTACATCTCAGCCATCAACTCAGGTATTGACACAAGGCTCAAGCAGTTGTACTTGAAGATTTTGATTGTTTCTTATGAGGATGCCTTTTTTTTTTCTTTATAACATTTTGATTATTGCTGTTTAAAATTTCCCCCATTGAACAGACATTTGATGACCCATTTGGTGACTCTCCTTTCAAAGCCTTCACTTCTACGGACTCAAACCCGCAGCAGAGCTTTCTAGCTTCTTCTCAGCCAACACCACCAGCCTTCGGCTCAGATGCCTCACATCCTAATACTGCTCATAACTTTGGCTTTGGGGACTCATTTTCCGCCGTTGCAAATCCTGATCCTGCTGCTCAGAATGTGCAACCTCCATCAAACTCATCAGGTTTTCCTCAAGAACAGTTTACTTCATCTCCGAGTGATATTGATATTCTTGCTGGTATTCTCCCACCATCTGGACCACCAGTTTCACTCCCTCAACAATCGGGTACCTCAGTACAAACGTCTCAGTTTCCTTCCAGTGGAAACAACATGTACGAGGGCTTTCAACCTCAGCCGGTATCTACAGCTCCAAACATGCCTGGACAGACTCCATTTGGGCAAGCTGTACAACCATATAACATGGTTCCTCATTCACAAAATATGACTGGAGCCACGCCATATCACAGTGGAGGCTTCATGCACCAGCCAGGCTCAGCCAGTTACACTCCTGGAGCAGTAACTTCACATCCTATTGCTGCCACTTCATCGAGCTCACAAAATCCTTACTCTGCACCCAATGGACCCGCTGGTCAGTTCATGGCACACCAGGGTCATGGAATGCCGCCTTCCCATGGTCCACAACGAACTCAATCCGGGCCTGTTACTCTGCAAGGGAACAACAATTTCATGGGAGACATGTTTTCACAAGCTGGACCAACAAGTACCTTGACGTCATCGTCATCTCATCCAGATCTCACACCTTTAACAGGAGCGATTGAGATTGTTCCTCAGTCTCAGAAAAAGTTTGAGCCAAAATCATCAGTCTGGGCAGACACGTTGAGCAGAGGGCTTGTTAACTTTAACATATCTGGATGTAAGATAGACTTTTGCTACAACATGTGCTTAAAAAGTTCCGGTTTTGAGAAAAGTTTCTAACATTTTTTTTCTTTTGCAGCTAAAACAAATCCGTTGGCAGACATAGGAGTTGACTTCGAGGCAATCAACAGAAGAGAGAAACGGTTAGAGAAACCGACAAACACACCAGCCACATCGACTATCAACATGGGTAAAGCCATGGGATCAGGCACTGGCTTAGGACGTACTGGTGCAACAGCAATGAGACCTCCTCCTAATCCAATGGTAGGCTCCGGCATGCCCATGGGTGGGGGGATGGGTGTTGGTGGCTATGGAGGTATGAACCAACCCCAACCTCAACACCAACCCATGGGTATGGGAATGGGAATGGGCCCAGGCATGAACATGAACATGAACATGGGGGGATATGGCCAAGGCTACCCGATGCAACCACAAAACCCCGGGATGGTCCCTGGTCCAAACATGCCTGGCAACAACTACAACCCAATGATGGGTCAAGGTGGATACAACCCTCAACAATCCTATGGTGGTGGATACCGGTAAGATCAAGCCAAACTTAACCCACTAGACTTCACTTGTAAAATCAAGAACGAAACACTCCTCTGTTTCCGCTCTGTGCTTTTCTTATTTACCTCGGATATGTAATATCAGTCGATAAAAGTAGTCGGATTGGCCAGCCGCTTCACAGAAGTACTCAGGTTTTATTCATCACAGCATCCCGGTTCCTCGGATTCTTGCATTAACGTTCACTCATCATTATTTTTTCTTGTTCTTAGTATTGGACCAAATTGAGAGCTTGTTGTGAGATTTGTACCGGTGAGAGTGGCAAACCTGGCTCGGGTCTGCCCTTTTTGTTATATGCATATAATTTGAAATATATACAATTCCTTCTATTTTTGGGTTTCTTGTATTGAAGATGTATAAAACAATTTCCAATCACGGAACAAATAAATTCTATTCATTTTCTCTTTTTTACATGTTTTTCGACTCTATTTACTTTTTTTCTTCACTGTAGTCTGTATATCATTCTAAAAAGACTTGGATTCTGTCACCTCCAGTGTCCTTAAAATCTAACAGAAGTTTTCCACCGACTTCATCTGCTGCATCGTCCATCAATTGCTTCAGGTTCACGCCTCCTAAAGCTGAAAAATCTCCGGGTTTGTCAATAACTCTGCCTCAGAAAAGTGAAACAGAACAAGAAACAACGAATGCGACTGAGTTTTGAAATACCTGGAACAATGTTGGTGACACCTTCCAAGAATCCGGCCTGTTCCGACCATTAGACTAGTATTGCATTCAGACAAAAGAAGAAGATGGATTGCAAAAGAAAGACTTACCGGGATTCTGACATCCAGCTTCTCAAACCCATCGCGTCCAATGATTTTGATCCTCAAAGATCGTGACCAGATTCCTGAAAAGGGGTTTCTTGATTCATTATAAACCACCTCAGGTGTTATGACTTCAACAATCGAGTCCTCTCTCTGTTCAGATTCATCTTCTTGAGCCACTCGTTGACTACTATAGAGTCTGCTACTGCCCGATGCTTAAAAAGGGAAATAACCGATATATTATTGATTGACATCTCGCAAAGATGATACAGCAGAAAACCTTCATGTCTCTCACCTCTATCTGATGAGGAGGTAGCATACTGCTTTTCTTCCTCATGGTATGTGTCAGAACCAAGTATCTTTTCGATTTCTTCTAAAGAAGGCATGCTTCCTGGTGGAGGTATTCGACCACCCTTAATCGCCAATAGAGCGTCCTGCAAGTGTTCCACATAGTGTAAGTATCTTGGCCAGCATGCTGAGGTTTACATGTTACTGTCAAAAAGAGTATCACCTGCATTGCTTGAATAGATACTCCAATCAAGGATATTGGATATGCCACTAGCTTATATCCAATCTCTTCTAGCTCAAGCGGGTTTAGTTTTGGGATTTTCCCTCCGCTTTCAAGCATATTAGCCTACAGTAAACAATGAGAGCACAAATGTAATCTTCATATCTCTCCCGGTGGTATCAAGATTAGATAAATAAGAGCCATTTCCGGCGCAAAGTGAAGTTACCAATTTAGGAACTAGTGGATACACATTGCAGAACGATTTCATCTCTTCCCTCGAAACAAGAGAATCAATGGAGAGAACATCAGCTCCAGCATCTGTAAAAGCTCTCGCCCTACTCAGCGATTCCTCCAAAGATATCGCTTCTCTAGAATCAGTTTGAGCTACAATGACAATGTCAGAACCACACTCTCTACGTGCATCAACTGCAGCTTTAATACGCATCACAGCTTCCTCTCTAGAAACCACACTTCTCTCACGCGTAATATCACCACTACAAACCTGATCACTGATGATAATTCCTGCAAATCCAGCTTTGATATATCCCTTGACAGTTCTCTTAACATTCATCGCATTACCGAAACCATTACCACCGTCTCCAATCACCGGAATTGATACAGATTGAGTGATTTGTTGACCTTGATCAACCATTTCTCCGTAAGAAATGAGTCCTTTATCCGGTAAACCAACCCGAGCAGCTGAAATTGAGAACCCTATTTGCATAGACAGATAATCAGCAAAAGGAATATATATCCCAAAAGATTGATTATCCGATTCAGTGAAGCTAAAAAACTGTAAAGTCTTGAGCTTTAAGCAGAACACAGCCAATAACACAGTAGAAGATCAATTTCGCGGTAATCAAATACAAATCATGACGAATCGGTTCATAAAATTCATCAGTGATCATCCATATCCGATTTATAGATCATTACCAGAGGTGATACAGTAACGAAAACCAGCTCGTTCGACGAGTTTGGCACTAAGAGCATCGAAACAACAGGGTCCCTGAAGAACACCAGGCGATTTTATAACTTCCCTTAGCTTCTTCGCCGGTGAAGATGATGGATTCGCGTTTCCCGATAAATCGGAAACTGTTGCGGTGGCGTTAATGGCGACACGAAATCGTCTCGAGACAGAGATGGGTTTCGCATATAATTCTCCAACGAAAAGGGCAAAATCCGAAGGGAAAAAGCTCGATTTAGACTGTTTAGGAAGAATCCGAGGAGAAGAGCAGCTGCAAAAGCTTAGTGCCGCCATTGAAGGATTCACTTCTGGTAAAGAAAAACAAATTTGATCAAAAAGAAGAGAAGTTGGACAAACCGAAAATTTTCAGCTTTTCAGGTGGCCGAACCAGACCAAACCAAAGAGAACTTTCCAATTCGATTCGGTTTGCGAGTAATTGTCACGTGAGTTTCGTAGGGTTCACGTGATCATCTCCTACCTTCAAGAGAATCGGCCGATTTCAGGGAAAAAAAAAAAACATTTAACTTTTTTCTTCGCTTCTCTCTCTTCTCTTTCGGCCGATTTCGACTCACGTCAGTAGCTCAGCCGTGCATCGCCGGTCTCAGTCTCTCCGTCCATATTTGAGTCGTGGGTTTTTGTTCTAAATCTTCAATTTCATTAATTTTGCTATGTTTTTTTAGCCCTTTTGGTTAATCTGTTGCTGTTTCTCTCTTTCGTGTGCTAAGTGTAAGACCTGAGCTTGTATTGGCTTAGTTCAAGTTCCCAAATAGATACAAATTGATTGGATTTTGCAGCAAAGTTTTGTGTTTTCCGTCTCTGATTTGGTTCTAATACTTTACTTTCTAGGTTAGTTTCTCTATCTTGCTGCAATGGCTACAAAGACAGCTGTGCAAGATCATCAAAGTGTGGCAAAAGCTGCAATGGAACGAAGGCTTGCTGATGCAAAAGCTAAGCTTCTTCAACAAGAACAAAAGAATGAGATAAAATCTGATCCATTGCCTACTCCTTCAAAGACACCAATTACAAAAGGTTGTTTGATTGTTGTGTGAAAACAGAAGGTTGATTGATTCTCATTATAAGCCTTTTCTTTTTAATTGTATTGTGATTATGATGAGAAGTTTGGTTTTGTAGATCACAAGGAGGATGATTTTGTTGCGTATACAAGATTGTCCGGTCCTGTTGATGAGAATTTGCTGGCGACTAATGTTAAGGTAAACGAGTGAATCACTGTCTTCTTCTGTATGATTTGAGATAAGGTTGCTCAATGTGTGTGTTTTTGTGATTCAGTTGTCTAGTACAAAGGGAACTATAGTAAAGAAGCTTTTGGATAACCTCTTTCGAAGTGGTGACTGTTCTCAAAAGTACTTGCAAGGTAGTAAAAAGGCGGATCTAGGAAAGCAAAAGGATCAATTTATTCTTCTTGACAACTTGGTACAGTCACGTTCGGGTTCTAAAAAGGTATCATTGAAGAATTCTAAACGTTCTAAATTCCGTATGTCTATGAAGCGACTGAAGAAATCTGGTGCTTTGAATTTGCCTCAAGATCGCCAAAAGTGAGTTCGTCCTTTTTTCGCTGTCATAGAGATTGAACTGGCTCAGCATGTGCATCTGACTCTGTTGTTTTGGTACTCGTAACAGACTTTGATTGTTTATCACTTGTGTTTGGAGTACAGGTTTGATTTGTTTAAGCCAATGCATGGTATGTGGGAAAGTTACATGATGCAACTCATCAAGGCGACTGGGGGGTAAGCTTCAACTACTTATCGGAATACTAATTCAAACTAAGTGCTTCTAAAATGACGAAACTGAGAGGGTGTGTTATTTTAAGATTGGTCTTTGTTCTTAGACAATCTACCTTTCGCAGGAAAGCTCAATTAGCCTCAACTATTCTCTCAGCAGATCTTCATGGTGCTTTCATGTTTGGTAATTATTTATTCTTTCACAAACCTGTAGTGTATTAGGATCGATCTTTTGCCTCTCACTTTTAAAAAATCAATCACTTTGTATGCTTGATCACACCTTAACTAGTCCATGAACTGTTCAAGGAAAATCTCTTTTCATATTGTAACTTGTTCATGACAGTTGCTGAGTGCAAGGTAGCATCATTCACTGGTGTACAAGGTATTATGGTGCGCGAGACATCCGAAACATTTGGAATAATCACAAGAGACGACAAATTCCGAGGTATCCTTTAAAACTTCTCACCAGTATATTGATGATCAATGTCAAAATCTTTGGTCTCCTCAAAGACTTAACTTAGTTATCCCTTTCAATCTCATTTAGTTGTACCGAAGAAGCTCTCTGTCTTCATCGTCCAACTCGAGTGCTGGAAATTCACATTACTTGGAGACAAGTTTACTTCAAGAGACAGTATTCTTCAGCGTTGATGCTAAAGCCAAACTCTGTCTCTTCTTTGTGCTAGTAGTAGAAAGCAACCACTATTGATGACTATAGAGTGTCGCAAGATTTTGTTTAGCCCTCATATAAAACTTTCTTTATTGTATGTACCCAACCTCTTAATTTTACCCCAACCAAGGAAATGAGATTGGAGACAAAAGTACAGTTTTGATCTAATTCTTACTAATTTTTATTAAAAAAGAATTGTACGAATACTTCTCTCTGGCTACAAAACGCCTTTTCCTTGGCCTGATAGTAGAAGCTATGCTTGGTTCAAGAACATTCCGTTCAAGAAGCTAGCTGAGTTTAAAAAGACTCAGAATTGGGTTAGGCTTGAAAGAGACCGTTTTGTTTTCCCCGGAGGTGGGACTTCTTTCCCGGGTGGCGTGAAGGACTATGTTGATGTGATTATGAAGGTTTTGCCTTTGGCTTCAGGGAGTATCAGGACTGTTCTTGATATTGGATGTGGAGTGAGTTCAGTTACATGAATAGACACTAGAACTTGATTAATCTTTGATATTTTGAGTGCTTGACGATGGATTTCATCGTGTGTCAGGTAGCGAGTTTTGGAGCCTTTTTGCTGAAACTATAACATCTTGACAATGTCGATTGCTCCAAGGGATATACACGAGGCTCAAGTTCAGTTTGCATTAGAACGTGGACTTCCTGTGATGCTCGGTGTTCTAAGTACTTATAAGCTTCCTTATCCATCGAGGTCTTTCGACATGGTCCATTGTTCTAGATGCCTCGTCAATTGGACTGCCTATGGTACTTGTTTATCTAACTATATGCATTGTGTTATTGGACCCTTTTGCTTGATTCACTCTGCTTCTAATAACATTTTATCTAGATGGGCTTTACTTGATGGAGGTGGATCGTGTTCTACGTCCTAATGGATATTGGGTGTTGTTTGGACCACCTGTAACATCATCAATGGTTAAATCCAAGAACCAGAAGAGAGATTTCAAGGATTTGCACAAGGAAATAGAGAAACTAAATGATGTTTTTAGAAGACTTTGTTTGGACAAGATTGTTGAAAGATACCCAATTGTCATATGGAGAAAGCCTTCTAATCATTTGCAGTGTAGACAAAGACTCAAAGAAGCTCTCAAGTTTCCTGGATTCTGCTCTTCTAGTGACCTTGACTCTTCGTGGTGACTTTACTTGCACCAAATCTAAACTTACTCTGCATCTTCAGAATCTGAAACTTGACTCAGTTACATCTTTGTTTACAATAGGTACACAGAGATGGAGCCATGCATCACTCCTCTTCCAAATGTCAATAACACACACAAGACCGGTTTGAGAAACTGGCCCGAGAGACTAAATCACGCGCCACAGCGAATAAAAACCGGATCAATATATGGAATGGACATTTCCAGCTTCAAAGCTGACACTAACCTGTGGCAAAGAATAGTTATGTACTATGACACTAAGTTGAAGTTTCTAAACAATAGAAAATACAGAAACTTTATGGATATGAATGCTGGTTTAGGTGGTTTCGCTGCAGCATTGATCAAATATCCAATGTGGGTGATGAATGTGGTTCCATTTGATCTTAAACCGAATACACTCGGTGTAGTGTTCGATCGTGGTCTCATTGGAACTTACATGAACTGGTAAAACACTCTAAAACGTTACTTATATCATCTAATTTGATCTCTCTCTATTATACCGTTTTTTTCTGTAGGTGTGAAGCTTTCTCTACATATCCTAGAACTTATGATCTGATTCATGCCAATGCTGTGTTCAGTTTGTATTTGAACAAGTAAGATTTTGTTTGTAACTTAGAAAACTTTGATTTTACATTTTTGTAATAAATGTGTAATGGTTTTGTTTCTTATTATGATAGGTGTGAGATTGTTGATTATACTCTTGGATTATAATACGGGATCGTTTTGATGAACTTATCAAAGCGAAGGCTATAGCCAATCAAATGAGATGGAATGTGACAATGTATCCAAACAAAGATAGTGGTTTTGATCTTGGAACTATACTAATTGTAAATAATTCAGTTTAAGTAATTAAAACTTTTTTGTTATTAGTACACTACAGTACTTCAAATTGTTGGTTTGGGTTTAATTGAACAAACTAAATAGTTAAGAGAAACATTTACAATTTTAAAGAAATTTGGACCCCGGGAAAATTTAGTACTAATAAACCCTTATATGACGGTGAAAACGTTTAACGGCGTCTGATTTCATGTTAGACTTTGTAGATTCGTTTATTTCTTCGTCGTTGTGCTTTAGAAAGAAAGCTTCGAATTTTCTCTTGCTTACAGTTTTTGTGTTTGTTTTCGTGAATCTCTGTTTCCTTCTCCTTTCGATTTGATTGGTTTCTGGGTTTGATCGGATCCAGGTAGGGTTTTTGAAATTAGTTGTTTTGTTTCAGTGAATTTAGGGTTCAAGGTTTCTGATTGATCGTCAATAAATACACTCTTTAATTGATAGATGGAAGAAGCTCTATCTTCTCTTACATTCAAGGGTTCTGTTCCAGAAGCCATATTTGAAGCTAAAAAGCAGAAGAAGCTTTTTGTTGTCTACATTTCTGGTAAAATTAATGGATTTTTCCTCTTTTTTTTTTTTTTTTGTTAGTTCTTGTTGATATGAGTTTAAAAGGATTTGGTTCCAAATTTTAGGAGAGAATGAAGAATCAGATAAGTTGAACAAATTGACATGGACTGATGCATCGGTAGGTTTCTCTCTTCACATTGAAACTGGCTATTGTTCATCCATAACATTGTGTTTTGTTTCCTAGTAAAGGTGGCTGAGTCGTTGTCCAAGTATTGTATTTTATTGCATATCCAAGGTGGAAGTGTTGATGCTACAAACTTCTCTGCAATATGTATCCTTTTATGTTTTTTTTATGAGAGAGCTTAAGAAAATTGATCTAGTTTGTAAAGATGTTTGCTCTGGATTGTATAGTCAATGCCGCGTTTCGATAGACGTTCTGTAGAATTTCGCCTTGTTGGTTTTTTTTTTTTTTTGGTTTTCTGGAGGCAACCATTTGAAAAGAATAAGGATCCTTACATCATTTTCTAGACCCATATTCATCTGTTCCTTGTATAGCTGCTATTGGATTCAGTGGTTCACAAGTTTGGAAAAACGGTAAGACCGTGTATACTTTTAGATAGAGTATTTACACGTTATTTATACGTTATAGTTGGACGAGCATGCTCAAGTTGGATTTTCATTCCTCTTATTTTTCAGAAGGATTTATTGCTGCTGAAGAACTGGCTCCCAGTTTGGAGAAGGCGTGGGTGGGAATTCATATCCAGGTGCGTGGTAGATACTTTTCTTTCACTTATGATGTTGTTTATCCTTCTATAATTTTTTTATATAATTGGTTTTTCTTGCTTACTAATGCCTTAGATATTTTTTCGTTTTCAGGAAACAACTGCAAGTATCTTTTCAGCAGCACTTGCATCACAGAACTCAGCGCATCCTGCTTCTAGTGCTTCTAATGTTGTCTTGCCTTCTGAAGGCGGTTCTTTAGATGAAGCGGTTGCATTTCCATCAACGGCCTCCAGTGTTCAACCCTCAGAAACAAAGTCAGCGGTCACATCTGCATCAGCAAAAGGAAGCAATGATGGCACAGTTGCAGTTAAGGTTGTCCCTGGATCTGAAATCATTTCCGCACTACTTTAGTTTGATGTTGTGCTTACATGGTGCAGCCTTGTTTCTGAAGCAGGGCAAAGAATCTGCTGAACCCAGTAATTCATGTGATACTACCAATAATCTGCCAGCAGCTTCTGTTGTTGGAACTAAGGCCAATGTCAAACATGGAGCGGTCGAGACCCCTCCGCGTGTTCAGGCAGAAAAGGAGCCAGTTCGTCCTGCAGCCCCAAGACCAAATGATAATACATCCAGCGTTCGATCTTCTACCGATAGAACAAGTAAACAGGGAACCGTGTTAAACGAAGCTGATAGTGGTTCAGGTGTTAGTGGTAGGGACATTAATTTAGCAAAATCAGTAGGTACAAAAGAGACCTTAAAGCGAAAGGATGAAGGACGACATGAAGAGAATGGAGAAAGTTCCAAAAGATCATCTAATGTTCATTTAAACATTCGATTGCCTGATGGTGGTAGCCTTCAAGAGAAGTTTTCTGTGAAAAGTATATTGAGAATGGTCAAGGATTATGTGAACAGTAACCAAACAATCGGACTGGGTGCTTATGATCTTGCGATTCCTTACCCTCGTAAGGTGTATAGTGACCAAGGTACGTAAAATCTCCAATGCATCCAATATATTTAGAATTTTATAAAGAACATTATAGCTTAAAGCCAGCTTTTTCCTGCAAGTCAGGTTGGGTTAGTGTAGATAACTAGATACGTAATTTCATTACTCTCGATCTCTGTAGATCTGGAGAAGTCTCTATCTGAGTTGGGTTTGTTCGATAGACAAGCACTTGTAGTGGTTCCGCGTAAAAGAGCAACCATCTATCAAAGAGGACCATCACATTCTGAGTCTAACAACAACACAAACCCTGAAAATCTTAACAATGGCGGTTACTTTGCTTATATTAGAAGACTGATGTCTTATGCAAACCCATTTTCATATCTTGGCGGCGACACTACCAACGCATCAAGCTCTGGTCCAGAACCTCAAAGAAGTATGTGGGATACGGTGGAGCTCATAAAAGATTTTCTAATGCCCAAAGTCATGAAATTGCTAATCGGACTCTCTTTTTCTGTCTCTAGGACTGAATCCGGAGCTGAGAAACAATCTAGCGCAAGCGGGCTCCTCGAGTAGAGATCCATCAGAAGGTAGGAACAACGTTCGGAACAGGAGACCAACCACTTCTCGGATCGGAAGTAATATCCATACGCTCAAACACGATGAAGAAGACACTCGGTCTGGTGACGGAAATACTTTCTGGAACGGAAACTCCACACAGTATGGAGGTGGAAACGGCGGAGATAGTAATGATAGGCGATGAAATGAGAGAACTTGAAATATGTGTGGATATAGTAACAGAAACAGCTCTGTGTTATGGACTCTATTGAACTCTTTCGGTTTACTTTTTATACTTCACTCCCTAAATGATACATCTACATATTCCGATAAGATTGACCAACTACAAGATGCTAATACAATGAGGAGTACCATTGTCTAAAACATCATGATATATAGGGAAATAAGAAGCATACTAAGCTATTGCATTAGCACAAGATTGTTTCCTTATGTTTCGGCTTTATGAGATCATGTTCAATGAGATAACTTCTCATAGGTTGAACTCTTTAATAAGTTTTAATGTAAATGTAACTCCAACCCTATTAAGAGGTCTTAATAAAAAAATATATTTTATTTTAAGTTGAATTTATTTTCTCGAAATTTTAAATAGTACATTGATTAAAATGAAAATATATAAAATTTTAAATATACATGACATAAAAAAATTTAAAATATAGATTTTTAAATCATAAACGGAAAGGAACGCTTATTTCTAATCTTGACGTGGTCCAAATTTTTGTCATATATGCTCAACTAGATCATCTTTCAATTGTTGATGCATTGTTCTATCACGAAGTCGAGTTCGAATGCCCATCATTTTGGTGATAATTGTAGGCATATATGTACAATACGTGACATCCACATGAGAACTTCTGTTTGTTTTTCCTTGTTCGAATTTTGATACATCAAACTGAGTGTGTCTATCTCGCTTGTTTTCTTCTATCATATTGTGGCGTATGATACATGCTCTCATAATCTTTCTTATTTTTACCTTATCCCAAAAAAGAGCTGGGTTTTTTATAATGACAAATCGAGCTTGCAAGAATCCAAAAGCAGGCTCTACATCTTTTCGGGTAGATTCTTGATGTGTAGCAAATAAAGATGCTTTCAGACATTGTGGAATTCGAATAGATTGGATAAAAGTTTCCCATTTTGGATAAATACCATCTATGAGATATTAAGCCAAATGACACTCCCTTCCGTTGATAAAGTAATTCACTTGTGTAGCTTGACCTTTTAATATGTCATCGAAAACTGGAGAGCGATCAAGAACATTGATATCGTTTATGGTACCTGAAGGTTCAAAAAATGCGTGCCATATCCAAAGATCACATGAAGCGACAACCACTAAAACGATTGTTGGTTTTCCAGATCCACGTGAATATTGCCCTTTCCAAGCGGTAGGACAATTCTTCCACTCCCAATGCATACAATGGATGCTTCCTATCATCCCGAGAAATCCGTGTACCTCTCCAATATCAAGTAGTCGTTGAAGATCATTTGGTGTGGGTCTTCTTAGGTACTCATCTTCGAACAAATATATTATTTTTTCGACGAAATTTTCCAAGAAAGAGTAGTACTTGCACTGAGCCAGAGGTATTCGTCAACCGCATCAGCCACAGTACCATATGCCATGAGACGAATTGCTGTTGTACACTTTTGAAGTCCACAGAGACCAAACCTTTCGGTAGCATCTCTTTTTTGTCGAAAGAATAGAACTTCGTTGGAGAGTCGATCCACTATATGCATGAACAAATGTTTGTTCATTCTAAAATGGCGTCGGAATAAAGAAGCAGGGTATGTTGAATCTTCACTGAAATAATCGTTCCATAAAAGGTCGTGTCCTTTTTCGCGATCTCTTTCAATATAGTTTCGTTTTTTCTTTGACTTGGTGGCCTCCCTACAATCACCATAATCAATGAAAATATTCTCGAATGCTTTATCAAATTTTGATTAAAGCTTTGACCAAAACTAGTATCCAAATTTTCACCCATTGATCCCTCGAAAGGATTAGGGGAAGAAAATGCCATATTTTTGTGAAAATTTGTTAAACAAATAGATTTGATTTATGAAATTTATTTTCTCACGGCAAGTGAAGAAGGAGAACACAGAAGAAAGAAAAATTAGATGAGAAGAAACAAAAGTTAAAGGATCATATGAGAGTCGAACAACACACAACATAAACTTATATAAACTTTGAACATGATTTTTACAAAACAAGCGACTATACAAAACTTACATTCAATCATAAAATTTCAATACTGAAAAAGACAAAATATAGTATCTTTGTTACAATCATAAAAAGACAAATACAGCAGCTGGTTATACAAAACATGTGAGTATACATCAACTTTGTCTACACAAAGCAACAAAAACATGTACTTGTTACTTTGTTTGGATGTGTCGACCATGCAATAAGACACACAATTGACTATGTCTTCTTCTTCTTGTAATCTCCATGCAATGCAATGCATCTCTGTCTTCTTCTTCTTGTCATCTCCATGCGATAACTCACCTTGCAAAAAGAACAGTAGATATTTATCAACCAAGCACAAAGACAGTTAGAGATATTTATCTCACCAATGTGATAACATTCACACAAAACAATTTCTTTATTCATTCATTATAACACACAGAAGCATTTTATAACTCAAAGAGGACTCATTCATTTTATGACATATTAAAGACGCATTCATTTTATAACATAGAGAAGACACAAACATTTTAACATACATAAAAGATAACACAGAAAGTGAACATTCAGACATAAGTAAACTTTAACAGAGAACATAAAAGTGAACATATGAAATCACTAATTAGACAACACATCTTTAATAAGCTTCTTCTTTAGAGCTTCTTCTTCCTCTGAAAGTGGTCATTTCTTTGCAATAAGACTGTCAAGTAGTCCCATCTTGGATAGTCTTTCTTTCATGATCAAGTCCTTCTCTTTTATCTCTCACATACTCTGGAACTCCAACAGATCCTTGCCTTTTACCATACTTCTTTTACCTTTGGCCTTTGCTGCCTTAACACCAGGAGGACGATTGGTTGCTTGATTATCTACAATGGTGTGAGAGCTTGAAGAGAGAACAAAACCAATCTCTAACTTTCTCCTTTTAGAGCTTCCATCAGCTTTACTACTAGAAAGCTCACACCATTTATGGTCATTGCGTAGCTCCAACAATGCATGCTCAAGGTTGAATTTATGCTTGTGATCATTGTAGAAGATTTGATGTGCCAATTTAAGAACATCATCCTCATTCTGACCACTAATTTTATGAGTTTTTGCATTCTCATAGGATCCACAAAACTTACACACTAGATCATTTATCTTCTGCCACCTTTGCTTACAGTGACTTGGCTCCCTCTTTTGACGACCTATAACCTCATGACTTGACCTAAAGTAGGCTACAATACGTTCCCAAAATGAACATGATTTTTTCTCATTACCCACAACAGCATCCTTGCTGGTGTTTAACCAGGAGCTGATGAGCACTACATCATCTGTGGGAGTCCATTTCTTTATTTCTCTACACTCCGCAGGTGTGTCTTCTCCTAGCCTTGGATCATCATTACATTGAGGACTAGACAAAAGGACTTCTCATAATCCAAGTTGTGTACTAGGATAATGGCTATCTGCTTGACTATTTAAAAGGTGCATAAAATTGTTTGAGTGACTATATGGATTCGTATAATCCATAACCTAAAGGCTTTGGTTATCAAAGAAGACAGAAAGGAAAGAGAACAAGTATCAAAGAAGACAGAAAGAAAAGAGAAGAAGGAATGGTTTCAAAAGAGGATAAGAAAGAGAAGAAAGACATTGTATATGTTTATGTTATAAGTATGTTTCGATTATAAATACAGCATAAGAAGTTTTGCTTATTGTTTAAACCATTCAAATAACATACTAAATTCTTTACTTAACAAGCATTCATCACATTGACAGTGAATCTAACACTA
The DNA here is from genome assembly GCA_964056655.1 of Arabis hirsuta. NCBI lineage: Eukaryota > Viridiplantae > Streptophyta > Magnoliopsida > Brassicales > Brassicaceae > Arabis > Arabis hirsuta. The sequence continues at coordinate 49,908,270 of OZ053298.1, forward strand.
AGAAGCATTCATCACATGGTCAGTAACCATTTATCACACTAATAAAAGTCCTAATAATTTAACACAAGTTCGGCATTTATTACGAGCTATATATGAGTTAATAAAGCAATCAATGAGAGAGTTAACTCTTTACCTAATCTAAAACTATCAAACCATTAACCACAAACCACAAACCATAAACCATATATGATCACGCAGAAGGTTTTATCTGTTAATAAGCTATTAGGTTTAGACCATTAATAATAGAGATCAAGCACAAACAAGTATAAACAAGGCAAATGATTTATCTATCAATCTACTTAACACATACACATTATCTATATGAATCATATGATTTATATATACTATATAAACAACACGAGTGAGCAACATCTTTGTCCTTGTCAATGAAGACACCAGTGGACTCAACAACGACATCACCACCAGCCTCACCTCATGAGATATCCTGAAGGATCCCTCGCAAGCACAAATAACTTATGAGATCAAAATTCACACAACAAATAAGCTAATGAACATAAAAAAAACCAAGCTAAACCAGTTATAGGACTGAGTACTATATAAATAAATCATCTACACACTGAAAACACAAGGCAAATAATTTATGTACAAATCTGCTTAACACAAATCACTTGTGAGATCCAAATTCTCACAACAAATAAGCTAATCAACATAAAAACCAAGTTAAATACTATCTATCTACACACTGGAAAATGAAAACACACATGCATAAACGCAATGAAGTCAAACGAATCAGAGCCATGAATCAAATCCTTTAAATCAACAAATCGGAAACCGAATCACAGTCGGAAGTAACAAAACAAACTATTTATTAGCAAAACAAGTTAAAAACCCTAATTTTCAAAATATTACAAACCCCTAAACTGAAATTGTTTGTTGAAAACCCAAATCAGAAAACCCTAATTCACCACAATCTACATACAAGTTGTAAAGGAATTCTTACCGTGCTAAGAGATATTCACCGATCCTCGCCGATCCGAACCCGCATCAACCAACTTCGCTGATCCTCATCATCTGTTGATGATATTCACCGATCCACCTCTGAAGACACGAGTTGGGACTGATTTCTCGTGAAAAATCACTAGATCGAGATGTTTTTTCGATGATATCGCATCGATGAGATGAATCGCATCAGAGAACAATGGGAGAGAGAGAAGAGTTTTTTTTTGGAATGAGATATGCGTAAACACAAAACTCATACCATGTGTTTTTTTCCCTCTCCATCAAATCAATTGTTGACACCTCACACTAAAATCTGAATTGCCTAATTAAGGCCCGATTTTATCTTCAATCAGTATTTGTTATTTATTTTTAATACACTTTAATCTCTGAACTTGATTTAAGAATCACCGTGAAACATGGTCTCCGTTGCTCTCACAACTTGCAAGTTAGTAAAAAAAAAAATTTGTTTTTCCAAGAATTTGAATATTATATGGGGGCAACTTTGATAAAAAATGTATATATATGTGATCAATTTATTTTTATATTTATAGATTATGAATCCATTATTGAGCCAGGTGGATCCACTTTTTCTCGGAAAAAAAAAAATCATTGAGCCTTAAGAGAAGACTAAACATAATTGTCAAAATGTTACCTCATATTTCATTATAATTGTATTGATCGACCGGACGTCATAAATGTCATACATACCTCTAGGCTCTAACTAATGGAAATTGGGGATGTAAAATAAGGTTTTTTTTTAAACTTCTTAAATAAGATAAGATCTTTTCTCACATTTTCTTCAATACGGATATAATTCGATGGAATATTTGGAGAATGTGTAAACCTGAATGTGTATACAGGCCCATGCCTACAAGGAAAAAAAAAGAGGTATTTCTCTAAGGTCCCCAATAATATATAAATTTAGGGGCCCCTAGTTTGGACATATCATTCATAGTATAGTGGTTAAATTCACCTTAATGAGTTCCTCCACTTTTGAGTTCGAAACCTAATGTATTCATTTTAAGAACTTTATTTTTTGTTTGCAGTTTTATTATGTTTATATTATGTTTTTACGTTTTTTTCTTCTAAACTTTCTTGTATTTTATATTTCATAATAAATTATTTCTAATGCTTCTATTGATTTCAAATTTAGTGGTATGATTTTGTATCTAATTCTTCTATCGAATTTGATTTTTTATACCCACGACTTTTTATGATAACACCAATATTTGCTACTTATCTTTTGTTATCATATATATAAAAAAAAGAGTTGGTTAGGCAAATAATTACAAGAATTTGGTGAAAAAATCCAAAAAAAAAGAATGAAAGTTAATGTGATAGATTTATTTTTTTTAAAATATTTTATACTTTTTTATTGGTTTATAACTTTGTTTATCATTATTTCTTTTCTAAAAATTTCTATTGTTTAATATTATACCGTTATTTTTTTCTTTTTAAAGACCCTGTTTTTTTAATTCGCCTCGGGCCTCTACAAACTCTGGCAGGGCACTGTGTGTATAATCAATCTTTTAGAAATAATTTGTTTTCCCAAAACGTTAATCATTTAAAAACGGAAAGACTTTTCTAGTCACTTATAATATTCATAATTTTGTCATTGGTCTTTTAAGAATGAAAACAATAGTCTTGGTTATTTGATTCCTTACACCTAACGACTTAATTATATGATCAACTTGGGTTAATAAAAAAATATGTGATCAACTTGACTATTTTTATATATACGTCCAGATAACGAACTCGTGATGAGAGCGTTTATGTAAATAATTTGGTGAAAGTAAAATTTATCGGCCCTCTTTGCGATATATTAATATCTCTATAATAAACCACTTGGATCCCCTTTTCTCGGTGTGATAGAAAAGTTCATAGAGCCTTAAAAAAAGAAGACTGAACCAGTGCGATTAACTTTTTTTTTTTTTTTTTCACAGGAAGCATATATATTGCAGAGGAAGGATTAGTCATTCATTATTACAAACCATATTAAACAGACAAGCATATTAAACATACAAGCACGTACAAACTAAACCATGTATCAAAGACAACAACTCATCGATCATAATGTGAAATTTATGATGTAATGCTAACTTCATTGGAAATGATTTCATTGGGCCAAGACGGGTGTCCCGTTGCTATGTAGGATTGAAATCTATTATCCGATGTCACGCTCTCTGCTATTAAGGCTGCTGCTCTGTTTGAATTCCTGCTTTCGACCTGAATTTTCCAACATGGAATACGAGTGATATGATCCAATAAAGCAGTCGACCAGTGCGATTAACTTGGGTGATTTAAATATATTTTGTCTTTTCTTAATGCTCAATGATTTGTTTTTTAAATAAAGATACACTAAACCAATGAGATAGATTGATTGATTATCTTCATTTTAAAAATAAAGGAGATTTTGGTAATGATATACATGGACACCATTACAGGGATAATCAATTAAGTTTTGAAGCGAAGCTTTTTTTTTCTTTTCAAAAACAAAAAAATTTCTCTCATTTCTAAGAATCCCTGGATGAGGACATTGCCGTCCAATAGGACATACCGAACAGTTTACTTCTGCAACTTTCGAGCTGCCTACTTATTACTAGGCAGTTTTCCATCGGCAATATATTCACGAATCTGGTCCATCCACTTCTTGTCGCAGCCATACTCGGATTCTTCAACATCCTCATCTATTGGGACAAGAACGTCCTGGACTCTGGGATCAATTGGGAGGCTTCCCGGTGAAACTGCGTCAAACTTATTGGAGCCGCCGACGGTGGAGACATCGGCGGCAGAGACATCAGTGGCGGAGACGTCGGTGACAGAGACTTTGGGTTCCTCTATCGCTGACGAGTACTCAGGTTCTACGTCTGTAGTAGCTTTTTCCATCTCAACGTCTTCGTTGCCTGTTGCAGACGGTTCAGCGATGGCGCTTGCCCGTTTAGCGGCTTGGGATCGCGTAGAGATAGCGAGTGTCGCAACTTGCTGAATGCTAAGAAACTCAATGAACTCGACAGGAATAACCCGCCGCATTGCTGGATCTCCCGGCGGAGCCGAAGCGGAGGCGAGGTTGGCTAGTGCATCGGCGTTAACGTTTTCCCCTCGGGGAATCCATGTCAGTGTAAACTCCTTGAATGTTGAAGCAAGATCCTTCACTATCTTTAAATAAGCTTCCATACGATCTTCTTTCATTGCATACTCGCCGCTGAACGGGCAAGTCACCAACTGTGAATCGCAAAATGCGCAGATGTGAAGTTCTTGAGCGAGTCGCATGCCAGCAATGACAACCTCATATTCTGCTTCATTGTTAGAAGCTTTGAAGCCCAGGCGAAATGACTATTCAAGGATCTCGCCTGTTGGCGAGTATAAGCGTATGCCTACCTCGGACCCATTCTTGGAAGACGAGCCGTCGACGTATAATTCCCAAGTCCCGGGCTGCACTTCTTTTGTTTCTCTGTCCTCTGGTAGTTCGATGAGGAAGTCCGCCAACACTTGCGATTTGTTGCATGTTCGCCCTTTGTACTCGATGTTATACTCGCTGAGCTCTATTGCTCACTTAGCCAACCTGCCAGATTGACTTGGGCTGTGTAAAACTGAACGCAACGGGAATCTTCTAAGGATAACAATAGAGTGAGATTTTAAGTAAGACTTTAGCTTTCGTGATGACAATATGATATCTTGTCTCAGCATTGGTAAGAGTCTTGCTGACGTAAAAGATAGACTTCTATTCGCCTCGATTTTCATAGACAAGGATGGTGCTGACAGCCATTTCAGAAACAGCGATGTAGAGGAAGAGAGGTTCTCCAATCATTGGCTTAGCGAAGATGGGCGGTGTCGCCAGGTACTCCTTGAGCTATCGGAAAGAGTTTTCACACTTCACCGTCCACTAAAACTATTTGTTCCCCCGCAACGTGTTGTAGAAAGGGAGGCACTTGTCAGTGGAGCATGAGATGAACCGATTGAGCACAGACACTCTCCCAGTCAGCCTCTGTACTTCATGTTTATTCCTTGGCGATGCCATCTGAATGAGCGCTTCGATCTGTTTAGGAGTAGCTTCAATCCCCTATTGGGTAACTAGATACCCGAGGAATTCTCCTGAAGTCACCGCGAATCTACAATTCATTGGATTCAACTTCATGTTGTAGAGATTGAGCTGGCTGAAGCATTTTTAAAGGTGAGAGATGTGGTCCTTCTCCTCCAGGGATTTCACTAACATATCATCGATATAGACCTCCATGGTTTTCCCCAGCTGATCCTGGAAGATCTTGTTCACAAGTCGTTGATATGTCGCACCAGCGTTCTTAAGGCTGAAAGGCATTACCTTGTAGCAGTAGATCCCGTGGTCTGTGATGAATAATGTTTTCTCACGGTTGTCGAGATGCATTAAAATCTGGTTATAGCCGGAGAAGGCATCCATGAAGGTCAACACCTGGTTCCCCGCTGTTGCATTTATCAAGCGATCGATGTGGGGTAGAGGGAAGTTATCCTTCGGGCAGACTTTGTTCAGATCTGTGAAGTCCACGCAAACGCGCCACTTCCCATTTTTCTTCTTTACCACGACCGGTTTAGCAAGCCAGTCGGAGTATTTGACTTCGGTGATCAATCCGACTCGTAGAAGTCTTTCGACTTCGTCGTTCACGGCCTTTGCTCACTCAGGACCCAACTTCCTCCTTTTTTGCTTCACGGGTTTGAATGTTAGATCAACATTAAGTTCATGGTTGGTGATGTTAATATCAATCCCAAGCATGTCAGCTGTGGCTTAGGAAAAGGTGTTGATGTCCTTCTGGAGAAATGACACCAAGTCCTTCTTGAGCTCTTCGTCAAGTGTAGCTCCGATTTTGACACATCTCTCTGGGTGCTGCCCGTCGATACACACAGAGACTATAAGCTTGCAGGTAGGTCACTCTTCATCTATGTGGCCATCCGCGAGCTGTAACTACTATAAGAGGTCGGTTAGGTCCTGGCTCTCTTCCGTGACCCTTGGGGTGCGATGTCATCCTTTGTGCCTTCGATATTGCGCAGCTTATGCTCGGCCATGAAGCCCATGTGAGAATCCTTTGGGTTCCCCCATATTGTTTTTATGCCGAGAATCATCGGAAACTTAAGGCACATGTGATATGTTGAAGGCATAGCTCGCATCTGATTGAGCCAAGGAGTCCCCATGATCATGTTGTAGATCACGGGATGGTCGAATACTATAAAGTCAACCATCTTCTTGATGTTGCCAGCTTGGACAGGTAGGCGAACTGTTCCCATCGTCATGGTTATTTTGCCAGAGAATCCCGTTACGGGTTTGGGCTATCTTCTGATTGAAGACAGGTCAATCTTCATTCACTCAGCATGTCCTTGAAGATGACATCCACTGAGTTTCAGGTATTAATGAGAACGCGGGCAACACTGAAGTTGAAGACAGTCAGGTTGATCATTAAAGGGTCGTTGTGTGGATGGTCGAGACCCTCAGCGTCTTGCTCATTGAAGGTGATGAGGTCGCTGGAAAGTTTAGGCTTTGCGGGGTCACATATATTATCACAGACCTCAGTGCACCGTTGGTATACTTTGATTGTAGGAACATTGTCAATACTGTGATCCCCCTATTATCACGTAGAAAGTATTATGCGGGTCCCCGTTTTTAGGATTGTAATCGCGGCGTTGTCTCCTGGGGTTCTCCGCTTGCAGCTCGGTGTTAGCAGGAGCTTTCACCTCCTCTGGCTTGAAATCAAATAGGTTGACATCGTCTTTTAGAGTGCCACCAGTCAGTCTAGCTATCAGTTGTCGTCCCAGTTTGCGGTATTTTGCAGTCGAGTGTCCGCTTACTTTGTGGAAGTCGCAGTATAGCTTCTCATCGTACTCCTTCTGCTCTCTGGTCCAAGTATAGTTTTCTCTGCCGCGGCTTTGCCCGCGGCCTCGACCTCGGCAATAACCCGATGACTCCACTTGGTAATTGTGAGCTCCTGCAACTCACCCTTCATATTAGCTTTGCGGGACGCATAACCCTCACAAAGGTGATATTATCTTCGATACTGATTCACTCGATGACCACAATCAAACTTCCAGCTTATACTCTCAAGCAACTGGATATAGTATCACGTGATTTTATTTGGGGAAGTAATGCTGAGAAAAGAAAACAACATCTTCTGTCTTGGGATCGAGTATACTTAATAAAGCGTGAGGGAGATTTGGTAATAAGAAAATCGAAAGATATGAACATGACAATGATTGCAAAACTCAGTTGGCGGTTGTTAAATGATATGGAGGCTCTTTGGGCTTGAGTGCTACGAAGTAAGTATCGGGTAGGAAAGTTCCAAGATTAACCGTGGAATACAAACAAAGGCACTTGGTCGGTTCTTTGGAGAAGTTTGGTTGTTGGGGTTAGAGAAGTGGTGGTGAACGGATATCAATGGGTGATTAGAGATAGGACGAGTATAAGGTTCTGGACGGATCGTTGGTTGTCCAATGAGAGGATTGGGGATGCAGTGATCGGCCACTAACCTGATAATTACCAATCTTTTAAGGTGGCGGATTACTGGTCCAATGGTCGAGGTTGGGACTTGACGAGGCTTGCTAATCTGTTGACGACGGATAAGTTATTGGAACTTCAAGCGGTTGTGGTGGATACTATGTTGGGTTCAAAGGATAGGTTAGCATGGGGAGAGTTGCCGAATGGGATATTCACGGTGTCTTTTGCTTATCGGTTGGGTACAAGGTCTACAGTACCAAAGCAGGATTTGGAAATCTTTTATGGCCGACTTTGGAGAGTTGTTACACCCGAGAGGGTGAAAACATTTCTCTGGTTGGTTTCACATCAGGCTATAATGACGAATGAGGAGCGATATAGGAGACACCTTAGTGATACAAAGTTATGCCCGGTGTGTAAAGGTGGTGTGGAATCGATTTTACACATCTTACGGGATTGCCCAGCAATGGAAGGTATTTGGAAACGACTCTTAGTGAAGCATCCTTTAGCGGATTTCTTCACTCAATCACTCTTCCAATGGTTGTTTGCCAATCTTGGCAATCATACAAAGCATGAAGGCGTCGAGTGGTGTACGGTATTTACATTGGGTTTGTGGTGGGGGTGGAGATGGCGTTGTCAGGATGTATTTGGCGTAAACAGAGTTTGGTGTGATAGAGTGATATTCCTGAAGGATTTAGGGAAGGAAGTCGCTATGGCGGAGCACAAAAGAGTAACACAATATCATAGGGGGGAAAGGGTGGAAAGGATGATCGCATGGTCTCCACCGACAGAAGGTTGGTATAAGCTAAATACGGATGAAGCATCACATGGGAATCCGGGATTGGCAATTGCAGGAGGTGTTCTACGAGATACGATAGGAAATTGATATGGTGGGTTAGCGGTGAACATTGGAAGATGCACAGCGACACTAGCGGAGTTATGGGGTGTGTATTATAGGCTATATATTGCTTGGGAGAAGAAGATTGAATGCTTGGAATTGGAAGTGGATTCAAGAATGGTGGTTGCGTTTCTGACTTCGGGAATTGGTGATTCGCAGCCGTTGTCTTTCCTACTATGTCTGTGCCATGACTTTTTATCGAAAGACTGGACTGTCTATGTGACTCATGTGTATAGGGAGACTAATTGTCTAGCGGACGGATTAGCTAACTATTTTTTCTCTTTGCCGTATTCTTTCTCTTTGCCGTATGGTTTTAATAGCCTAATGTCTGTACCACCCCAAGTGGATTTGTTACTACGAGAGGATGGTTTAGGACATCCAATCAGTAGAAACGTTGCTATGTAATTGGCTTTCTAATAATAAATTAAATGGGGAGTTTAACTCCTGATACATGAACCAACAAAATATGATCAACTTGGATTAATAAAAAAATATGTGATCAACTTAACTATTTTTATATATACGTCCAGATAACGATTACACCTAACGACTTAATTATATGATCAACTTGGATTAATAAAAAAATATGTGATCAAGTTGCCTATTTTTATATATACGTCCAGATAACGAACCCGTGATGAGCGTTTATTTAAATAATTTGGTGAAAGTAAGATTTATCGGCCCTCTTTGCCATATAATAATATCTCTATAATAAACCACTTGGATCCCTTTTTCTCGGTGTAATAGAAAAGTTCATAGAGCCTTAGAAAAAGTAGACTGAACCACTGCGATTAACTTGAGTGATTTAAATATATTTAGTCTTTTCTTAATGCTCAATGAATTTAAAAAAAAATAAAGATACACTAAACCAGTGAGATAGATTGATTATCTTCATTTTAAAAATAAAGGAGATCTTGGTAGTGATATATATGGACTCCATTAGAGGGAAAATCAATTAAGTTTTGAAGTGAAGTCTTTTTCCTTTTCAACAAAAAAAAAAAAAATTCTCTCCTTTCCTTGGCCGTGTTCATCGTATGGACTTCTTCTGGCACAAACACACTTTAAGTGTGATAGTTGATGGTTGTTGCATCGAGTGCGACACACATTTAGAAGACACAATTCTTAAATACGAATGCGATGAATGCGTGTTGAAATGGCATACCTGTTGCGTTCCAAACTCACCGGAGAATTTCAACCACTCTTGCCACCCAAGCCATCCCCTCGAGCTTCTCTGTCAAGGGCCACCAAATTACTCTGATGGGATTTGTAGCCTCTGTCCAAGGAAACTCAAAAACTTTGTCTACCATTGCAAATTATGCGATTTCAGTGTACATGTGAAATGTGCAAGGTTGCCGCCACCCCTCACGGTGAATCATCCAAAGTGCCACGACCATGCACTCACCCTCATGGGGAGAGAAGTATCCTTCACATGTAACGCTTGTGGTACGCATGGTGAACGAAACCCTTATGTATGTCTACCATGTTCTCTCATGTTTCATTATGATTGTATTGGTCTACCTCATGTCATAAACATCAATCGTCATGAGCATCGGGTATCGCATGCACATCCTCTCAGTCCTGGGGATCGGACATGTGAAATCTGCCGTCAAGATATCAACTGGAGGTATGGAGCTTATTCATGCACCAAATGTCCAGATTTTTCCGTTCATTCGAGATGTGCAATTAGAAAAGATGTGTGGGATGGAGTTGAACTCGAAGGGTTACCTGAGGAAGAAGTAGAGACCGCACCGTTCAAAGTGATCGACGAAGGAATAATAAATCATTTCTCCCATGAGGAACATAACTTATTCCTTATTGAGGATGTTATTATTGAAGGTGGTGAAGGCATAAGTTGTGTAGGTTGCTCCCGTCCAATCTCGTTTGAGAGGTACTACAACTGTATGGAATGCGATTTTATGCTTCATGAAGAATGTGCTAACCTTCCTCTTCAAAAACGACATGCACTTTCCACACGTATATTCTCTCTTTCAACCGGTAAGGAGAACGCATTTATGTTTTTTAGTTGTCATGCTTGTGATAGAATTGGAACTGGTTTTAGATATCAGGATAATGTGGATGATATTAGGCGTGTCGTATTAGATGTGCATTGTGCGTCTCTCTCTTGGTTCCGGCATCGAAAACTCCATCCCCACACTTTATTCATTACCACATTAGACAAAAGGGATTGCGTAGGTTGCGAAAAAACTGGTGATAAAGCACAGTTGCGCTACTCTACCAGTAGTGATAAAGCACAGTTGCGCTATGGGCTCGGTTGCGTAGAATGCGAGTATTTCTTGGATTTCAAATGCGCTACTCTACCAGTAGTGATAAAGCACAGGTGTGATGACCATTATTTGTTTTTGAGCTCTGGTGAGATGGCAACCGGTAAATATTGGTGTGAGATATGTGAAGCCGAAACCAATCCTGAAAAATGGTTCTATACATGCCATGATTGTGGGGTTGTGTGCCATATTGATTGCGTAATTGGAGACTCATTGAACAGCAAGCCGGGAGTCTTGTGCAACGAGGAGACGACTAAGATAGAAATGGTTCTTAACGATAAAAATACTAGACCACGATGCTCTGGTTGTGGCTCTCGTTGTAGGTTCCCTCTGTATTTAATTATTTCCACCGAAAATATGGATAATCTCTATTGCTCAATAGATTGTATAGCTGAAGATAATGATCCGAAAAAAAATAATTTCAATTAAACCTTTTCTATTTATTTATTGTTGGTTTGCTTGGCCAGTTCATAAAACTACATCAACTATGATTGTTTTTGTTTCTTCAAATATATAAGTGTTATAGGGTTTTCCAACTCAAACGCCAGTTGGTAATGAAACATATTGGTCAATTTCTTTTACATATGATTCAGAGGAAAAATAGCAAGGGAAAGAAAATAACATCATAGTATCCAAAGTTAGAACAGAGCCTGCATTTAGCAGTAAGGGGTCGCTTAAATGCGAAAGCCACAAGTAAGAACCAAAACAACAACCTAGGGGAACCGAATCACACGTTATGGTCGATATATATGTCGTATTTGGGCCACAACATGTTCTACCTAGACTAGTTTATTAATAAACTTAAGTTTTGATATCATATGAAAGGGTTGCTTGGCAAGTGTCTTTCAAACCTTTCAAGTGTCTCATGGGGAGAGAAGTATCCTTCACATGTAACACTTGTGGCACGCATGGTGAAAGAAACCTTTATGTATGCCTTCCATACTCTCTCATGTTTCATTACGATTGTGTTGATCTACCACGTGTCACAAGTTCATATGTTCCTTGTATAACTGCTATTGGATTTAGTGGTTCACAAGTTTGGAAAAATGGTAAGACCGTGTGTACTTTTAGATAGAGTATTTACCGTTATAGTTAGACGAGCATGCTCAAGTTGGATTTTCATTCCTTCTATTTTTTAGAAGGATTTATTGCTGTTGAAGAGCTCGCTTCCAGTTTGGAGAAGGCGTGGGTGGGAATTAATATCGAGGTGCGTGGTAGATACTTTTCTTTCACGTATGATATGGGTTGATTACATAAATAGGCACTTTGTGCCAAAGTGTTTACATAAAAAGGCACAAAGTGTACTTTGGGGGTGTGTATTGTCTATGGTACCATTAACTAACTTGTTAATATCTAATCTGCAATTTTTTTTATTTACTAACTTCTTCATCTTTCTTCGTCTTTTGCAAGTGGTAAAGATGGACCCAAAGGATCTGAGATCTCTCTTGCCCTAGACCAGACCTCCATCTCCATGGATCTATGTTCATCTCGCTTCCCATAGATCCTTGTCCTCCTCTTGCTCCCCATCTTCGTAGCCTCTTCGTAATCCGATTTCATTGTAGAGAGGATGGAGATGGAGTTGGGCATTGATCACTTGTTCTTGTTCTTGTTCTTGTTCAATGTTCTTATTTTGGGGTTGATTTGTTAGTCACTTAGTCTCGTAATGGGTCTTTTGTTTATGCATGTTAATTGTTCGATGAAATGCCTCAAAGACCTCGTCTTTGTTGTTTTGTATCTTAGCTCGTAAGATTTGATTCTTAGCTTTAACTTTGTTACTTTTAGAAACTTTTTGATGTTTTAGTCATCTGTTTAGATCTCATCACTAACCCATAAAAAGTTTGTCTCATGGACACAATGTCGTGGATGAGGATTGATGGACATAATGGGATGGATAGTATCCACCCTACTCGTGGATACGGATTGGTGGACATAATGGGATGGGATCGTATCCATGAAAATAATTGGTTTTCAAAAACTATATATTTTTGTTCAAAATCTTTGGCTTGTTTCAAAGTGTCTCTCTCAGTTCATTCCGCGGTGTTAGGGAAAGATCACTCTTTAGGTTTGAGACTACTTTAGATTTCCATCAGATTGATTGATAGTAGAATTCTTGTTATCGGTTAGTTTTAGATAGATTTCCATCGATGAATCAGATTATGGATACGTATGCGTGGACTAAGTATTGTGGATACTTATTATGGATGCGTACACGTGGACAAGGTACTGTGGATAACTCAGTGGATGACAACAAACAAGATATCTAAACAAGATTATCCTCGATAAAAGAAAAAATAAGATGGAATGCATTATTTGCTGTCCACGGAAACCTGTACAGTGGATACATCGTCAGAACTCTGTCAATCGAACCGTATCCATAAAATCAATGTTTGTTGAAACTTCTGTCCATCGAACCGTATCCACGACTGATTCATGGAAGTTTTTGTGGTTAGTTTTTGTTAGTTATTTTCATGGTCAATGTTTTATGGTTAGTGTTTTATGGTTAGTACTAATGTGTAAAAGTAAAAAATGATTTATGGTTAATGTAATGAGTGATTCATGATCGGCCCTGGTCTTTGTTGATGTTTTTGGTTTTGGCTTTGTTTTTTGGAGCATCTTGGCTTAAGCATTACTTTGTACTTTTGGTTCTTATCTCCTTATATAGAGATCTTCTAAGTCAAGTACTAAGACGTTTTAAAAAAAACTAAAGCATATATATCAAATGTGTATTTTGGTTTAGCATAGTGAGCCCGGTTTTGTCTAGAAATCACTTGTGAATATGCACTACATACAAAACTATAATAGTCTTTGATATAAAAGAAAAAAATAGAAAATTATTTCACAAAAATAGAAAACATTCGCATTAACCACGAAAACCTAGCCACAAAATACTGACCACATGGATCAATCATTTATGCATGGATCAAACCTAACTAACTCAACCACAATCATTTATCTATTATAACTCATCTACCAATTTTTATCAATGCAAAAGAGAAGAAATATAAGGCAATAAGATGGGAAGACCACTTCATCGTATGGTCTATTCTTTCTTTATTTTTGTTATGCATAGCATATCCACATAAACATGTCCAATTTTTAAATCCATATAATCGTGTCCAATGTCAAACCATCCACGAGGGACAATCCACGCGGGACCATCCACGCGAGATTTTTCTTTGAGGCATTTTCACGCAGAACCATCCACGCAGAATTTTTCTTTGAGGCATTTTCCCGAACACCTTGTGTGTGTGTTTTTCAATCCTTTGGTTTGCCATAAAAAAAATATCAAAATTGAATCAAATTTGGACTTATATGTTTCATTAGAGTTAGATCTAGAAACTTTTCGAAAAAGAGTGAATTCGAAATCGAAGAAGAAGAAGAAGATAAAGAAGAAGACATAATCTGGATTTGTTTCACAAAGAGATTTGACATTAACTTGGAGATGATTTCGAATCCGGTTTACATGAAATCCGGGAGATTTGTTTATGGATAATCTGGAGAATGAGTTTCCAGTAGCTATTACGATCGTTCCTCTACTTGAACAAATCATAAACGAAGAAAAAAAAAAGTCGAGATTTTTTTGTTTTTTTTGAAATTAGGAGAATTTGAGACTTTGAATCGGAACAGAGTGAAAGTTTGTGAAAACAAAATAGTTTGCTTTGTGGTTAAGTGATTATGTGTTATAACTAGATTTTTTTTTCTATTTTTTCAGTTTGTTTTAGAGATATAGTTCAGGGGTAAATTGGTCCACAAATTTCAAAATCTGTGCAAAACTCCCTCATATTTGCAGAGTCCCTTTATATGTAAAATGTTTTCCAGAAAGTACCTATAAGTGTAAATACCCCGTTGTTTATCCTTCAATAATTTTTTTATATAATTGGTTTTTCTTGCTTACTAATGCCTTAGATATTTTTTCGTTTTTAGGAAACAACTGCAAGTATCTTTTCAGCAGCACTTGCATCCGATCTTCTACCGATAAAACAAGTAAACAGGGAACCGTGTTAAACGAAGCTGATAGTGGTTCAGGTGTTAGTGGTAGGGACACTAATTTAGCAAAATCAGTAGGTACAAAAGAGGCCTTGAAGCGAAAGGATGAAGGAGGACAGGAAGAGAATGGAGAAAGCTCCAAAAGATCATATGATGTTCATTTAAACATTCGATTGCCTGATGGTGGTAGCCTTCAAGAGAAATTTTCTGTGAAAAGTATATTGAGAATGGTCAAGGATTATGTGAACAGTAACCAAACAATCGGACTGGGTGCTTATGATCTTGCGGTTCCTTACCCTCGTAAGGTGTATAGTGACCAAGGTACGTAAAATCTCCAATGCATCCAATTTATTTATAATTTTTTAAAGAACATTATAGCTTAAAGCCAGCTTTTTCCTGCAAGTCAGGTTGGGTCAGTGTAGATAACTAGATACGTAATTTCATTACTCTCGATCTCTGCAGATCTGGAGAAGTCTCTATCTGAGTTGGGTTTGTTCGATAGACAAGCACTTGTAGTGGTTCCGCGTATAAGAGCAACCATCTATCAAAGAGGACCATCACATTCTGAGCCTAACAACAACACAAACCCTGAAAATCTTAATAATGGCGGTTACTTTGCTTATATTAGAAGACTAATGTCTTATGCAAACCCATTTTCATATCTTGGCGGTGGCACTACCAACGCATCAAGCTCTGGTCCAGAACCTCAAAGAAGTATGTGGGATATGGTGGAGCTCGTAAAAGATTTTCTAATGCCCAAAGTCATGAAATTGCTAATCGGACTCTCTTTTTCTGTCTCTAGGACTGAATCCGGAGCTGAGAAACAATCTAGCGCAAGCGGACTCCTCGAGTAGAGATCCATCAGAAGGTAGGAACAACGTTCGGAACAGGAGACCAACCACTTCTCGGATCGGAAGTAATATCCATACGCTCAAACACGATGAAGAAGACACTCCGTTTGGTGACGGAAATGCTTTCTGGAACGGAAACTCCACACAGTATGGAGGTGGAAACGGCGGAGACAGTAATGATAGGCGATGAAATGAGAGAACTTGAAATATGTGTGGATCTAGTAACAGAAACAGCTCTGAGTTATGGACTCTATTGAACTCTTTCGGTTTACTTTTTATACTTTACTCCCTAAATGATACATCTACATATTCCGATAAGATTGACCAACTACAAGATGCTTCCTTTTTTTTCTCAACTCAAAACAAAATGTTTATTGAGAATCATAACCGAAAACAAATGAAATGTTATCTCTCAACTCAAAACAAGATGTTTATTGAGAAACATAACCGAAAACAAATAAAATGCTATCTCTCAACAGTTGGTCTAATACAATGAGGAGTACCATTGTCTAAAACATCATGATTAATAGGGAAAAAAGAAGCATACTAAGCTATTGCATTAGTACAAGATTGTTTCCTTATGTTTCGGCTTTATCAGTTGCTCTTGCAACTTGCAAATTAGTCAAACAAAAAAGTTGATTTTCCAAGAATTTGAATATTATATGTAGCCAACTTTGATAAAAAAATGTATATATGTGATCAACTTGGTTTATTTTTATATTTATAGATTATGAATCCATTATTGAGCCAGTTGGATCCACTTTTTCTCGGAAAAAAAAATTCATTGAGCCTTAAGAAAAGACTAAACATGATTGTCAATTTGTCATGATCGTGGTCTTCCTTTTTCAGCTGAAAAGATATTAACTAGTGATCAACATCCAAAAGGACATTACAACTCAACTTGAGCAAATCTTCCATACTAATGTTCATAAAGCATGAAACCACAAGATCCAAAGACCAGACCAACAAGTGGACCTATACACCAAAAAATGAGTGATCGCTAACCAGACTAAGTTCCCCTATACACCAAAAAATGTGGAGTACCACTACAAAGGATTAAGCACTCTCCTCTACAAACACATTATGGAGCCAGAAGCGGTAACCCACCGAAACATACGACTGGATCCGGTGGTCCTTGGTGACACTCCTAGCAATTAGGCATGCTCCTCTATTAGCACCCATAGACTCCACTACCATAGACTCCACTCGTGGTCTTCCATGTTCTCTCATATTTCATTATAATTGTATTAATCGACCGGACGTCATAAATGTCATACATACCCTCTAGGCTTTTAACTAATGGGAATTGGGTATGTTAAATAAGTTTTTTTTTTTTAAACTTCTTAAATAAGATGTTAAGATCTTGCTTCTCACATTTTCTTCAATAGGGATATAATTCGATGGAATATTTGGGGAATGTGTAAACCTGAATGTGTATAATCAATCTTTTAGAAATATTTTTTTTTCCAAAACATCAATCATTTAAAAACGGAGAGAGAGTTCTCTAGTCGCTTATAATATTCATAACTTTGTCATTGGCCTTTAAGAATGAAAACAATAGGCTTGGTTATTTGATTCCTTACACCTAACGACTAAATTATATGATCAACTTGGATTAATAAAAAAATATGTGATCAACTTGACTATTTTTATATATACGTTCAGATAACGATTACACCTAACGACTTAATTATATGATCAACTTGGATTAATAAAAAAATATGTGATCAACTTGACTATTTTTATATATACGTCCAGATAACGAACCCGTGATGAGCGTTTATTTAAATAATTTGGTGAAAGTAAGATTTATCGGCCCTCTTTGCCATATAATAATATATCTCTACAATAAACCACTTGGATCTCTTTTTCTCGGTGTAATAGAAAAGTTCATAGAGCCTTAAAAAAAGAAGACTGAACCAGTGCGATTAACTTGAGTGATTTAAATATATTTAGTCTTTTCATGATGCTCAATGAATTTTTTAAAAATAAAGATACACTAAACCAGTGAGATAGATTGATTATCTTCATTATAAAAATAAAGGAGATCTTGGTAGTGATAAATATGGACTCCATTAGAGGGAAAATCAATTAAGTTTTGAAGTGAAGCCTTCTTCCTTTTCAACAAAAAAAAAGAAAAAAAAATTCTCTCCTTTCCTTTGCCTGTGTTCATCATATGGACTACTTCTGGCACGAACACACTATACGTGAGAGAGTTTGTAATTGGTGCATCGAGTGCGACACATATTTAGAAGACACAACTCTTAAATACGGATGCGATGAATGCCTGTTGAACTGGCATACTACTTGCGTTCCAAGCTCACCGGAGAATATCAACCACCCTTGCCACCCAAGCCATCCCCTCGAGCTTCTCTGTCAAGGGCCACCAAATTACTCTGATGGGATTTGTAGCCTCTGTCGAGGTAAACTCAAAAACTTTGTCTACCATTGCAAATTATGCGATTTCAGTGTAGATGTGAAATGTGCAAAGATGCCGCCACCCCTCACGGTGGATCATCCAAAGTGCCACGACCATGCACTCACCCTCATGGGCAGAGAAGTATCCTTCACATGTAACGCTTGTGGTACGCATGGTGAACGAAACCCTTATGTATGTCTACCATGTTCTCTCATGTATCATTATGATTGTATTGATCTACCTCATGTCATAAACATCAATCGTCATGAGCATCGGGTATCGTATGCACATCCTCTCAGTCCTGGGGATCGGACATGTGAAATCTGTCGTCAAGATATCAACTGGAGGTATGGAGCTTATTCATGCACCAAATGTCCAGATTTTTCCGTTCATTCGAGATGTGCAATTAGAAAAGATGTGTGGGATGGAGTTGAACTCGAAGGGTTACCTGAGGAAGAAGTAGAGACCGCACCGTTCAAAGTGATCGACGAAGGGATAATAAATCATTTCTCCCATGAGGAACATAACTTATTCCTTATTGAGGATGTCATCATTGATGGTGGTGGTGAAGGGATACGTTGTGAAGGTTGCTCCCGCCCAATCTCGTTTGAGAGGTACTACAACTGTATGGAATGCGATTTTATGCTTCATGAAGAATGTGCTAATCTTCCTCTTCAAAAACGACATGCACTGTCCACACGTATATTCTCTCTTTCAATCGGTAAGGAGGACGAAACTATGTTCTTTACTTGTCATGCTTGTCATAGAGTTGGAACTGGTTTTAGATATCAGGATAATGTGGATGAGCGTGAGCGTGTAGTATTAGATGTGCATTGTGCGTCTCTCTCTTGGTTTCGGCATCGAAAACTCCATCCCCACACTTTATTCCTTACCACATTAGGCAAAGATGAATGCGTAGGTTGCGACGAAATTTTTGCCTATGTGCTCGGTTGCGTAGAATGCGAGTATTTCTTGGATTTCAAATGCGCTACTCTACCAGTAGTGATAAAGCACAGGTGTGATGACCATTATTTGTTTTTGAGCTCTGGTGAGATGGCAACCGGTAAATATTGGTGTGAGATATGTGAAGCCGAAACCAATCCTGAAAAATGGTTCTATACATGCTATTATTGTGCGGTTGTGTGCCATATTGATTGCGTAATTGGAGACTCATGTAACTTCAAGCCGGGAGTCATGTGCAACGAGGAGACGGAAAAGATGGAAGTGGTTCTTAACGATAAAAATACTAGACCACTATGCTCTGGTTGTGGCTCTCGTTGTAGGTTCCCTCTGTATTTCATTGTTTCGGCGGAAACTATTGATGGTCTCTATTGCTCAGTAGATTGTATACATAAAATTAGTTTCTGGGAAAAAACCTATTGATGGGTCTCAGTAATAAATATATTTTTATTACTAGAATGTATCCAAAAATTTGAGGGTTAATTTTTTTAATACCCAAAATAGTTTTTGTGCCATTGTTAGGAAAAAAAATTTAGATCTTAAAAAAAAAAAAAAACCAGCGTTTGTACAAATTACGAAACTGCCACTCTGAATTTACGAGACCCGCGTTATGACCAACTTGTTTTTATAACCGCAGATTTATTTTAGCGACAAACTTATTTTTTGTAAGGAAAAATTTACTTCGGCAGACTTATTTGTACGACAGACTTATTTAAATACGTGATGACATATTTGTGAATTGTACGACAGATTTAAAATCTATGGAAGACTTATTTGTTTCTGACAGACTTATTGTAGGCATGACACCATATATTTAACAACTCGTGACAAACTTTTACGTGACCAGCTTTTTTTTTCCACAGATTTGTTAAGTACGACTCCACAGACTTATTATATGTACGAAAAATCTGTCATGTTATAACAGATTTGTTGAAGTAAAATTTGCTTACTAGAGTAACCAATAGTGATAGCAGATTTATTTTTTGTTTCAATTTTGACAGACTTATTTTACATAATTGCAGATATGTTTGTTACCGGAATAACTGAGGGAATTATTTTCCCAGATTTCCTATGGTGACATACTTATATTTTTACGGCAGACTTATTTAAAATTAAAACGATTTTGAAACAAAAAATGAATAATTTTCGCCTAAATCCACTCCCTTTTATGCCTAGGGTTTCGACCACCTCCATAACTATTTTTTATTGTGTTTTTTCTATTGTATCATCATCAACATCACCTCTTAGCCTAATTTTTTTTTATTTTTTATTTCCTTTGTTCCTATCTCCTCTTATTATCATCTTTTTCTCTGGCTATGGATCAGATTATTCTTGTAAGTGGGAACTGGATGTTTGACAACAGCAGATGGTTATTTGTTGTTGATAAAAACAGAGGAAGTCGAATTCTACAAGGTAACAAAGACACAAGCTATGAAGATTTCATTCCAATGACTTATGAGGATTACGAGTTGGATCATAGTTCATGCCGTGTTGTCTTAAGCTACATGTTGCCGAAAAAGATATTTGAGAAATTACCTATAGATACACCACCAGTATTTATTGGTAACGGTAGACAACTTCAAGCTTTTTTTGGGCAGTCAAAAATAGACACAATAAGACTTTGTGTTGAAGTCGAAGACAACAAGACTGCTTAATCAAGGAAACGAAGAAAACCAGAAGCTAATGTAGAGAAGACCGCTCCTAATTTGGCCAACGCTCATGGAGTGGAACATGTTCCGAACAATGAAGATGAAGACACTGGCCATGACGCGACCAAAAAGGATGAAGACGGTGATGATGATGGACCTAGATTTTATTATTGTGACGACTCTGATGGAACTGACTCTGACGATGAGAACTTCAGTTCGTATGGGATTCCGACAGAAGAAGAAAAAACGAAATTACCTAAAAAGAAAAGGAATTAAGGTATTTTCTTGATGATCAGAAAGATGTTGCTGATTATGCGATGTTAGAATTATCTTCATTGGATTTAGCTGTTGGACAATGTTATGAAACGAAAGAGCACTTGGAGACACGGTTGAAGATTCTAACTGTGTTGCAGAAGTTCGATTTTGCTGTTGATAAATCAACACCAAATATATTGATTGTTAAGTGCTGGGTAAAGGGATGTACATAGAGGGTGAGAGCTACACCATTAAGAGATTACCCAAAATTTTATGTGCGTGTGTTCGTTGGGGAACATACATGTTTAGTTACTGAGCGTTCTGCACGTGCTCGACAAGCAACTCCTGATATACTTGGATAATTGTACAAAGATTTTGTTGGTGGAGTTGGGCCCAAGGTATTGCCAATGCATGTTGCTGAGGCAATGAATAAACGATTTCAAACCAAGGTATGAATTTAATTTGTATTTTTAATTTCTTAAACACAGTTTTTACATACTTGTTTACACTTATTTGACGCAAAAGAAACTATTTATTTGATTAGATGGAGTACTGGAAGGCTTATCAGACACTTAAATTGGCTCGAAAGTTGGTTAGTGGCAGTCCAGAGAGTGGATATCAACAACTACCTTGTTACTTGTACATGATAAAAAAGGCCAATCCCGGTACTTTCACGCGACTTGATGTTGATGCAGCGCAGAGATTCAAGTATTTGTTTCTAGCTTTTGGTGCTAGCATTGTTGGATTTCCATTCATGAGAAAAGTTGTTGTGGTTGATGGTACTTTCTTACAAGGAAAATACAAAGGTACTCTTCTTACCGCGACAGCTCAAGATGATAATTTTCAAATATTTCCTCTCGCATTCGTTGTGGTTGACACTAAAAATGATGAATCGTGGAAATGGTTTTTCAAGTAGCTAAGTTCCGTGATTCCTGATGACGAAAGTCTTGCCATTATCTCTGACAGACACAATTCTATTGGTAGAGCTATTAAGATTGTTTACCCAAAGTCTAGTAGGGGAATATGCACATACCACATGTACAAGAACATCTTGGTCAATTTTAAAGGTCGTGATGCCTTCGGGTTGGTTAAGAAGGCGGCAAATGCTTTTAGACTCATTGATTTTCAAACTTGCTTCGATCAGATTGAAGCGTTGAATCTCGCACTTCATAGCTATCTTCAAAAAGCAGATGTCCGGTAGTGGGCTCGTGTTCATTTTCCGGGTGATAGATACAACTTGATTACTGAGTCAATTAATAGGGTCTTGTCACATTCTAGGAGTTTACCTATTATACAACTCTTAGATGCTATGAGATCCATGATGACAAGATGGTTTTCAGAAAGGAAGAGTGATGCATTCAAAATGAAAACGTCTTTAACCCGTGGTGTGGAAAAACTTTTCCAGGTACACATTCATAATACAAATTCGTATTAAACAAGTTAGTAGGTATAATTTTCTTAATGGTGTTGTTTTAATTTTGTAGAATCGCGTAGAGTATGTGATATAATGCGTTTTTGACGCATTCTAACCTTTGTTTTGTAGGTTTTTATCGAGTCTTTCACTCTCTATCGAGTCATTCTAGGTACAAAAGTGGCTGGAAGCAATGACTGGAGCTTGCAATCGGATTTGGCTAGAAAGGAATGAAGTTGGACCCTTTTTGAACATTCTGGGGAAAGGGAGCACCTAGTACAAAAGAGGGAGCACCTGCTCCCAGCAGAGTCATTAATGGGCCTTTTGCAAAACCCTAATTTTGCAACCCTAATTTTGGGCGAGCTGCCGTGGGCCTTTAAATAGGTCTTTCCCTGGATTTTTGAGGAGGAGGACACCACAAGACAGCAGCAGAGAGAGAACACAACGAGAGAGAGAGAGAGAGAGAGAGAGATATACACTTGTTTTGAGAGAGTTTGTAAGCTTGGAGATTTGTCTTCAATTACTTATCGAACTTTTCTTAAATCCTACTCTTTTATATATCGATTTCATGCAGTTTATCATGTCTCTTGCTGCTGTTGTTTGTTTGATCATGAGCGAGTAATCCACTTGTTAGGTTAAGGGTTTTCGATGAGATTTGATTCATGAGCTAAGCATAAATAGGTTTTTAAATAATCATTCGATAGTCTCCACCTATTGTCGATCATATTGCCTAGGTTAGATTGATCACCTAACCTTTGATTTTAGGTTGAATTTACT
Organism: Arabis hirsuta; assembly: GCA_964056655.1. NCBI lineage: Eukaryota > Viridiplantae > Streptophyta > Magnoliopsida > Brassicales > Brassicaceae > Arabis > Arabis hirsuta. Next base: position 49,931,170 of record OZ053298.1, read on the forward strand.
TATCAAAAGTTTGTAAATTGCTGGAATTGACTTAGGTGGGCGATTTGATCATTAGCCAACGAAAGTTGAAGTTAGGGCATCTCGTGATCATATCAACCCTAATCGCCTAATGCTTGATAATCCTTGTAACCTCAACGACAGTTAGGGTGTTAGATTGATTGTTAAAGTTGTAGATGCCACGAAAGTGGATTTCCTTATATTTATGGTTGAGTTCGAGACTTGGTCGTAATCGCGTACCTGAATAATTTCTTGGTTCCTGATATTCGAATCCCTGAGAATTTTCCTTGACCTAACGCTTTTCCATTATTGTTTACAACAGATTTTACATTTTGTTTAGCTTTAATTATCGTGACATTCAAACCCCAACTTGAATCGCTTAGCTGAGATTGTTTTCCATAGAATTAGAGCGTATTGCTGGTCCCTTAACGAACCTCACTATTCTACCTTGATTAGTAATCCTAGGTTTAAATCTTGAAACCGGATAAAGGACAATCTAATTCTCATCAGTATGCTAAGGTTCTTACCATCCAAGATATAGATGATCATCAGGTACAAATGATGAGCGGGTCGTCTATTCATATCGTAAACCTCAGAGATAAAAAAGTGTACGTGTTGTAGGTTTGACTTGGAGAAATAGTCATGTGCTCATGCAATCGCTGCGGCTGAGAAAAAGAAGATATCTCGCATAGCAATGTGTCATCATTATTTTCACAAGACCTATTTATACAACGCTTATGCAAATCCCATCATGCCACGAGATTGTGCTCTCCCTGTACCAGAAAATGTCGCAGCTCAAATTTGCCTACCTCCGGAGGTTAAACAACAACCAAGTAGGCCAAAGAAATCAAGAATAAAATCTGCATTGGAGATTGCTACTGAAAAAATGGCCGAGAAAGGAACATACGTGTAGCAATTGTGGCCAAGTAGGACATAACCGAAAATCTTGTCATTCGTAAAGTTGGTTTTCTTTTCCTCGTTTTATGCAGGATGTTTATGTTGGATTTGATTATTTTGAATTTTTAAACATTATTTTTTTCCACACCGAGTACTGTTCACGATACCCTGTTATTGGGTTATGAGCATTAATAGGGTACTGTTCACGATACCATTCCTACATGAACATTACTCAATTATCATTTTCTTCTTTCTATTCACAATTTCGTATACTAAAATTACTACTTCTGAGAAGAAGTTAATGCCTCTGTTATTGGGTTATGAGCTCCTTCTAATTGTCATGGAGATAGATAATGCGGTGTCCATACATGTCTCAAGACCTGCAATTCTTAAAGGTTCAGACTACAATCCTAGGAGTAATAAGCAATACAATAACATGAAAAATTTAATGAGTGGTACTAAACATCAATATGAAAAGAGTACTAAGTATCCTTAAGGTGAGGAATTGTTATCTCCACTCGGGGAAGTAGTGGTTGACGTAAGTCCTGTGTCTCCTGTGTCTCCTCTCTAACTTCGTCGAACAACTCAGCAGCAAGCTTCATTCGGATGCCCTGGATGTTACTATCGCACAAGCCATCAAATGTGCACTCAAGAGCAAGACACTTGATGTTAGTGTTTTTCCCGGTTTCAAAAAGATTAAAACCTAGATTCACTAATCCGATGTAGAATAGTATAGGTTCGCTAAGGGACCAGCAATACACTCTAATTCTATGGAATACAATCTCAGCTAAGCGATTCGAGTTGGGTTTGAATGTCACAAATTAACAAGTAAATAAAACGAAACAAAAGGTAAAAGCGGTTGTAAACAATTAAAGAAAAGCGTTAGAGCAAGGATAATTCTCAGGGATTCGAATATCAGGAACCAAGCAATTATTCAGGTATGCGATTACGACCAAGTCTCGAACTCAACCATAAATATAAGGAGATCCACTTTCGTGGCATCTACAACTTTAACAATCAATCTAACACCCTAACTGTCGTTGAGGTTACAAGGATTATCAAGCAATAAGCGATTAGGGTTGATATGTTCACGAGATGCCCTAACTTCAACTTTCGTTGGCTAAGGATCAAATCGCCCACCTAAGTCAATTCCAGCAATTTACAAACTTTTGATAAGTAAATTTAACCTAAAATCAAAGGCTAGGTGATCAATCTAACCTAGGCAATATGATCGACAATAGGTGGAGACTATCGAATGATTATTTAAAAACCTATTTATGCTTAGCTCATGAATCAATTCCCATCGAAAAACCCTTAACCTAACAAGTGGATTACTCACCCATAATCAAACAAACAACAGCAGCAAGAGACATGATAAATTGCATAAAATCGATATATAAAAGAGTAGGGTTTAAGAAAACTTCGATAAGTATTGAAGACAAATCTCCAAGCTTACAAACTCCCTCAAAACAAGTGTATATATCTCTCTCTCTCTCTCTCGTTCTCTTGTATCTCTGCTGCTGTCCTCTGCGTGTTATGTGTGGCGTGATCTCAATCTCCAAGAATGAGTATCGAATCTCTCTCTCACTTTAGATCTCTCTCCTTTTCGATCTTGGTGGCGATGTGTGTCTGCGTGTGTCCCCCTTTTTTGGCTGCGTGAATTGCCTTTTTATAGGCTTTGGCGGCTGCCCTAAAACCTAGGGTTTTAAAAATAGGTTTAAATGAAGTTTCCATAATCAGATCTGCTGGGAGCGGGTGCTCTCTCTTCTGCACTGGGTGCTCCCTTTCTCCAGAATTTCTCAAAAAGGGTCCAACTTCATTCCTTTCTAGCCAAATCCAATTGCAAGCCCCAGTCATTGCTTCCAGCCACTTTTGTACCTAGAATGACTCGATAGAGAGTGAAAGACTCGATAAAAGCCTACAAAACAAGGGTTAGAATGCGCCAAAAACGCATTATATCAATTCCCCCAGACTTAGATCTTTGTTTGTCCTCAAACAAATTCAAGACCAAGTGAAGGAGAAAGGTTTGAAAACGTGGGAACTCTTTTATCCTCAGTGAACCGAGTTTAAAACCTTTCAATCTGCAGACCACATAATCCAAATTACGAATAACAAAGCTTTACCAAAACATCCTCAACACATTTCTCAACCAAGTTCCATTTCCCAAACACAAACTCAACGCATTAAAGTTGCATGAGGATCTCGCTAAAGGCACCATTTAGGGTAGACGACGCTAAGGGTTTAAGGCCATTTAGAGGTGGAGTTCAAAGTGTTTAAGGATTACCCGATGTTTCGTAACGGATGCAGGATATTGCACAAAATTGCAAGAGAGAACGGGTACGTTGATATCCACATTCTCTAAACCACTCTTTTTTCTCCAAATCTTTCCAACCAACTCATGTTGTCATCGTCCACCTTGGGTATACTCGCTGTGCAGAGAGACATTTTACATATTTACCACTCTTCATCATCTGATTTGATTGATTTTTTTTTTTTTTTTTAAGATAGATGATGAAGAGGGTTTTATTACAAATGTATGTCTCTTCAAGCACGAAAAAGAATTAGAGTTACTGTACATACCCAAGTGGAGCTCATCATTATCGTTCCTCCTTCGTGGATTTTTGTTCCACCTCGTTGTAAAACCATCTTCTGAAAATAGGAGCAGGTGCTCTTTCTGGGAATCAGTGCTCTCGTTCTTCAGAAAAAGTGATTTAAAGGCAATGTCGACCCAATTCTCTCCGGCCCTTTTGCGCATATGCTGCACATATGACAAAGAAGTAACAAGAATGCAAGGGGCTTGAAAAGAGGTAAGGGTTAAGGAGGGTACTAACTAAAAATGAGCTAGCTACTCAGGAACAACAAGAGTGATAAAAAGAATAAGGAGTCCTGAATATGATTCGTTTCCCTAATCTAGTGCCAATAGCGAGATAAAATTTTGGTCAATATGAAACGTGGAAGATGGTGTATCGAAGTGTTCCAGCTGTTCCTTGTACTCATGCTCTGAAGAAATGGTCACTAGAGAGAAAGTTAAACACAAATAGTCCAAACATCATCATAAGATAAGGTCCTAATTCCCTACAAAGTTTTGACTCAATAAAACAAATGAAAAGAAAGACTCATAATAGGACATAAGAAAATAGAAAACATCCAAAATAAACGAGATTAGTAGCAACTCCCCCCAGACTTACTTCACACCGTCTCGCTGTGAGAATAAGAAAAGAGAGAGTGAAAAGGAAAGTAAGAATGAAAAGCAGAAAGTAAAAATGTTCATGGAAATATTTACCTCTCGGTGGCCTAAATCCGAATTTTGAAATTTTACCGTGGAGAGCAGGTGCTCTTTCTGGGGAACACGTGCTCTTTCTGGGGAGCAGGTGCTCTATGTTGGGGAGCAGGTGCTCTGTGTTGGGGAGCAGGTGCTCTGTGTTGGGCAGCAGGTGCTCTGTGTTGGGGAGCAGGTGCTCCTTCTGGGAATTGGATCGATGTGCAAATCGATCCTGAGATTGACCGATGGTCTTCGTGTTGAATTCCTCATTCCGGATCGATCGATCTAGCCGAGAGGATCGATCGATTCTCCTTACATTCGATAGGTTTTTAAATAATCATTCGATAGTCTCCACCTATTGTCGATCATATTGCCTAGGTTAGATTGATCACCTAGCCTTTGATTTTAGGTTAAATTTACTTATCAAAAGTTTGTAAATTGCTGGAATTGACTTAGGTGGGCGATTTGATCCTTAGCCAACGAAAGTTGAAGTTAGGGCATCTCGTGAACATATCAACCCTAATCGCTTATTGCTTGATAATCCTTGTAACCTCAACGACAGTTAGGGTGTTAGATTGATTGTTAAAGTTGTAGATGCCACGAAAGTGGATCTCCTTATATTTATGGTTGAGTTCGAGACTTGGTCGTAATCGCATACCTGAATAATTGCTTGGTTCCTGATATTCGAATCCCTGAGAATTATCCTTGATCTAACGCTTTTCTTTAATTGTTTACAACCGCTTTTACCTTTTGTTTTGTTTTATTTACTTGTTAATTTGTGACATTCAAACCCAACTCGAATCGCTTAGCTGAGATTGTATTCCATAGAATTAGAGCGTATTGCTGGTCCCTTAACGAACCTATACTATTCTACATCGGATTAGTGAATCTAGGTTTTAATCTTTTTGAAACCGGGAAAAACACTAACATCAAATTTGGCTCCGTTGCCGGGATTAATCGCTTAATGCTTGATCATCTTTGTAACCTCAACGACAGTTAGGGTGTTAGATTGATTGTTAAAGTTGTAGATGCCACGAAAGTGGATCTTCTTATATTTATGGTTGAGTTCGAGACTTGGTCGTAATCGCATACCTGAATAATTGCTTGGTTCCTGATATTCGAATCCCTGAGAATTATCCTTGATCTAACGCTTTTCTTTAATTGTTTACAACCGCTTTTACCTTTTGTTTCGTTTTATTTACTTGTTAATTTGTGACATTCAAACCCAACTCGAATCGCTTAGCTGAGATTGTATTCCATAGAATTAGAGCGTATTGCTGGTCCCTTAACGAACCTATACTATTCTACATCGGATTAGTGAATCTAGGTTTTAATCTTTTTGAAACCGGGAAAAGCACTAACATCAAATTGGCGCCGTTGCGACGGGGACCAACTCGATACCTCTACTTCTCGATTACGATTTTAGACTAAGCACTAATCTCGTTCTTTTGTTTTTCTTTACGTGTGTTTCAGGTGTATGAACTCAAGGACAACAAGGAGAAATCTTCAAACTCCTCTCGTCACTTTGAGTAACCCTGAGCTTGCGAGGCTTGAACGAGAAAACAGACGACAAAGGCCTAATCCCGCTGATATGAGCGATCAAGGCGATAACGACATGGCAGCTGAGCTCAAAGGTTGCAAGAGCAGATGGCTCAGATGCAACAGCAGCAACAACGCGCGCGTGAGCAGCAACGAACCATAGGGGATATGGACAATCCCCATGCTTATTACCGGAACCGAGCTGCCATAGTTCCTCCCGCTGTTGAAAGGAATGACTATGAGATCAAGCCGCAGATGATCTCACTGGTTAAGCAACACTTGTTCCACGGACTACCTGCTGAAATTTCGATGGACCATATAGAGAATTTCGAGGAGATTTGCTCCACGACAAGCTCTAATGGGATAAACCCGGATTTCGTAAAATGCAAGTTGTTTCCGTTTTCACTCGCGGAAAAAGTTTCTCGTTGGCTTAAGTCTTTACCTGCTGGATCCATTACGACTTGGGCGCAATGTAGAGCTGCGTTTTTGGACCACTTCTACACAAAATCCAAAACCGCGAGTTTAAGGAACAAGATCTCCTCCTTCCACCAACATTCCGGAGAATCCTTCTGTGAGGCATGGAAAAGGTTTAAGGAGTATAAGAGAGAGTGCCCACACCATGGTTTCTCTGACGAAAACCTGCTGGAGATTTTCTACGATGGTGTGGACTGGGATTATAGGAATGCGCTGAATGCTGCTAGCAATGGTGATTTCATGACCAAAACCAGAGAAGGTGCGTACAAGCTGATTGAGAACTTGGCTGCAAGTTCAAGCAACAAGTCCCAGGAATATGACAGGACTACGAAATCCAGTGGGATGGACTCCCACAAGATCGATTACCTTACGGCCAAGATCAACTTGTTGCTCAAAGCGAACCAAGGGATGGTTCACTTTGCAGATGAGAATGTTGAAACACTCGCTGAGGAGATGGTTGAGGAAGGAGATAGTGATCAGCAGGAGGTTATCTATGTGAATGGTCAAGAGTTTATACGAAATCGTGGGTTTAACCAGAATTATAGGAGCCACCCGAACCTCTCCTATAGGAGTACGAATGTTGAGAACCCACAGGATCAGGTTTACCCACAGCAAACCAACCCCCAAAACCCAAAACCTCAGGATCAAGGTTTCCAGAAGACCTACCCTCAAAACTTTCAAGGCAAGACGTTCCTCCCTTTCCAAGGTTAGAAACCGCAGTTCTCTAACTTTCAGGCTTCTGCGAGCTCCGGAAGCACTTCTCAGGATGAGTTGAAAGAAATGATGCAGCAACTAATGGCTAATCAGCAGAAGTGTGCTACTGAGATCAACAAGAAAGTGAATGCTATGTATTCAGACCTTAACGATCGGCTTAAAGCTGTTTGCAACCACGTGAAGAGGCTTGACACTCAGGTAGCTCAGATCTCGGCATCAGCTAAGCAACCACCAGGGACTCTTCCAGGAAAAGTTGAAACAAATCCCAGAGAACACTGCAATGTGATATTAGTTCAGATTGAGGTGGAAACTGTCTCAGCATCGCTTACACCAGAGAAAGCAGAAGAAGCTGTCGAATCATTACCATACATCCCTAGGATCCCATACCTTCAGAGACTGAAATATGAGATTGATGAAAAGAAGCTGGCTGGGTTTAATAAGATGGTGAGTGAGCTTTCTCCTGATATCTCTTTTGAAGAAGCATTTAGAGTTGATCCTGCATATCGTGAGTTCTCAAGGGATATCAAGAAGAGTCTCACGGTAGTCAACGCTCTCTTTGCTGAAGCAAGGAATACATCATCTCCAATGAAGCAGTTGCCAAAGCTAGAAGACCCTGGGATGTTTGTTGTTCCATGCTCCATTGCAGGAGTTGAATTTAAAGAATCTCTCTGCGATTCTGGGTCTTCCATCAATCTCATGTCTAAGGCTATTGCAGAACAGCTTGGGATTACTACGATGAGAGCTACTAATATATCTCTTAAGTTTGCAGACTCTTCCACCAAGGTTCCACAAGGTACTATTCATGATTTACATGTTCAAGTTGGAAATTGTCTTGTTCCTACTGACTTTCAGGTGGTGGAGATGAGCGAAGATCCTGGTATACCTTTGATCCTTGGAAGACCGTTTCTGGTGACAGTGGGTTCAATTGTAGATTTGCCTAATAGAAGAGTCTCGTTCTCTAATATCACTACAAGAAAACCCGATTTTAGCGTCGAAATATAGCGTCGAAAATATTTCGACGCTAAAATAGCGTCGGATTAGCGTCGTAATTGTGTCACCTGCAACTTTTGACGCTATTTCGATGCTATATAGGGACGAATAAAATCGACGCTAAATCGATGCTATAGAGCATCGATTTAGCGTCGAAATGCCGTCTAGAGGCTCCGTTCGACGCTAAATCGACGCTAAAATAGTGTCGATTTAGCGTCGAAAATATACCATCGTAATAGCATCGAATATTGCATCGAATTTGGTAGGTAGGTGTCATATTAAAAATGTTTTCACCTACCTATGTAGCGACGGTTTTGTTAATCGCAAAAACGAGGCTAAGTCGATGGTAATTCGATACAACTTTATTTGATGCTAATTCGATGCTAAATTTGCGACGCAAAATCGACGCTAAATCGCTGCTATAATCTCCTATATATACCCTCCCTTCCTCAGACCAAGAAACCATCGACAAATTTAAAAAAAAATTTTAAAATAAAAAAAAAATTTGATTTTAGAAAAAGAAAATTTTTTAATTTTTGAAAAAAAAAAATGGGCGATATATACGAACTCAGACGCTGGATGTATCGTCGTAAAGATGAAAATGGAGGGTTTTCAGAAGAGTTTCTCAACGGCCTTGAAATTTTCATGGCTCAAGCGAGTAGTGTGCCTACAATTCAACGGACCGGTTTATGGTGTGCCCGTGTTGAAAGTGCAAAAATTCGAGACCGCAGACAATTGATACAGTTGGTACGCATTTATTTAATAGAGGGTTTACACCTGAGTATTAGGTTTGGTTTTATCATGGTGAGGATATGAAGATGAAATTTCGGGTAGTACTAGTTACCAACCTATGAATCAGGGTTATTCGAATGAGCAATATGATCAGCATCAATTTGTTATAGAAAATGATCATGATATCGGGTTAGAGCATAATAGGTTCGAAGAAATGGTAACGATGCATTTCCTGGAGTTATGTCTACTCCTGATGTTGCTGAGGAACCCAATGTAGATGCAAAAAAATTCTATGATATGCTTGATTCTGCAAACCAACCAATCTATAAAGGTTGTAGGGAAGGTATGTCTAAATTATCATTGGCAGCTAGGATGATGACAATAAAGTCTGATCATAATCAATCTGAGAGTTGCATAGATGATTGGGCAGCTCTTCTAAAAGAATATTTGCCAGAGGGTAATCAAGCTGCTGAGTCATACTACGACATACAAAAACTAGTCTCTAGTTTAGGATTACCTTCGCAGATGATAGATGTTTGCATTGACAATTGCATGATATTTTGGAAAGATGATGAAGATCTACAGGAATGTCGATTTTGTCACAAACCAAGATTTAAGCCCCAAGGAGCTGGTAGAAGTAAAGTGTCGTACCAGCGAATGTGGTACCTACCCATAACAGATAGGCTACAAAGGTTATACCATTCGGAACGAACAGCTGCATCAATGAGGTGGCATGCGGAACATTCAACTAGTGAAGGAGAAGTTCATCATCCTTCTGATGCAAAAGCTTGGAAACACTTCAAATCGGTACACTTTAATTTTGCTAAAGAGAAGCGCAATGTTTATCTTGGCCTATGTACAGATGGTTTTAGTCCGTTTGGTATGTCTGGCAGGCAATATTCTTTGTGGCCGGTTATATTGACACCTTATAACCTTCCGCCTGATATGTGCATGCAGAGGGAATTTCTATTTTTGAGTATTTTAGTCCCTGGTCCGAAGCATCCAAGAAGATCTATTGATGTGTTTTTACAGCCGCTGATTCACGAGTTGAACTTGTTGTGGTCTCATGGGGTTCGGACTTTTAATTACTCTAGGAAAAAGAATTTTACCATGCGAGCTGTGCTTATGTGGACGATAAGCGATTTTCCAGCGTACAGAATGTTATCTGGTTGGACAACACATGGTCGGTTATCATGTCCGTATTGCCAAAATGAAACAGATGCCTTCCAACTTAAAAATGGTAGAAAATCTTGTTGGTTTGATTGTCACCGCAGGTTTCTCCCTATGAACCATCCGTACCGGGGGAACAGGAGACTATTCACAAAGGGCAAACGTGTACGTATCCCACCACCTCCATATCTTTCAGGAGAGCAAATTGAAGGTCAACTTGATTATTGGGGAGCTCAGGATACAGCAAAACGTGGTGGTAACTGGCTTAATATCCCGGCCAATCTTCCAGATCGATACCTTGTTGAACATAATTGGCATAAGAAGAGCATTTTCTGGGATCTACCGTACTGGAAGGATCATCTATTGCGCCACAATCTTGATGTCATGCACATTGAGAAAAACTTTTTCGATAACATCATGCATACCATCTTAAACGTTTCAGGCAAGTCTAAAGACAACGTGAAGTCTAGATTGGATTTGTCTCTTATATGCTCTAGATTTGAGTTACATCTCACGGGAGATGGTAGAGTTCCAGTCCCTATCTTTAGATTATCAAACGAAGGCAAATCAACATTCTTCAATTGGGTTTCCACCGACGTAAAGTTTCCAGATGGATACGTGTCAAAACTCTCTAAGTCGGTAGAGCAAGGGAAAAAATTTTCTGGCATGAAGAGTCATGATTGTCATGTGTTTATGCAGAGATTATTGCCTTTCGCCTTTGCAAAGCTTTTGCCAACGAACGTGCATGAATCACTTGCAGGTATAATTTCTATAATGATATATAAATATCTAAACAAATGATGTGTGAAAAATTATATTTTTTTTTGAAGATATTGAACTTCGGTTTTAGGTGTTGGAGCATTTTTTCGAGATCTGTGTGCGAACTCTGATTGAAGATGGAATTCAACAACTAAAACATAACATCGCAATATTGTTGTGCAACTTAGAGAAGATATTTCCTCCATCTTTCTTTGATGTTATGGAGCATCTTCCTGTCCATCTTCCTGTCCATCTTCCTGTCCATCTTCCTCACGAAGCCGATTTAGGAGGGCCCGTTCAATTTCGTTGGATGTATCCTTTCGAGAGATTCATGAAACACTTAAAAGGAAAGGCAAAAAACCTGGCTAGGGTTGAGGGATCAATTGTTGCGGGAAGTTTAACCGAAGAAACCTCTCATTTCAGCTCATATTACTTCTCTCCCACTGTCCGGACACGAAAAAGAGCTCCACGTAGGTACGACGATGGTGGCATCGCGCAAGCGTATCCAGTTTCAGATGTCCCAGATATATTCTGTGCAGTTGGTAGACATGCCGGAATCACAAGAGAAGAAGATTGGTTCTCATACGAAGACTACAATTGTGCACACACATATATTCTCTTACAATGCGATGAAGTTACCCCATTTTTGAGGTACATATTATAATTACCAACTATGGACTGATGTCAAAAGGGTTATCTTCGTACTTATATATGCTTTGAAAACATTTATTATAACTATATTTTCTCGTAGTGAATTCATTCGCCAAGTTGTCGAGGCTTTCCCAAATGCATCCGCCGATGAGATTGAAAAACGTAAAGATCTCCACTTTGCTAAATGGTTGAAAACTCAAGTAAGTTAAAAACAAAATTATATATATCTAGTTTCCATTAAAACCTATATATACAATTTGTGTTTATTATATTTACAATGTGCATACTATATTTGCCAAGTTGAGACACGTCATATCCTGTATGGTTTAGAGAGTTGATCCAAGGTCCATTGGGAAAAGTTACGTCATCTCCAATGTATTTTACACGAGGTTATGTGTTTCATACGTTCGAACGTGGAAAAAACAGAGCAACTGCGAACTATGGTGTGGTAGTTCGAGCGGAGGACACGGATTTTTATGGCATTATACAAGACATTGTTCAAGTGCAATTCCCTGGTTTGATTAACTTAAAGTGCACCCTTTTGAAATGCGAGTGGTTTGATCCAGTTGTCGGGCGAGGGATTCGAGTAGGAAAGTTTGGTGTCATCGATGTTAACGGATCTCGTTCTTATGCAAAGTACGATCCATTTGTCCTTGCATCACAAGCGGATCAAGTTTGTTTCATACCATATCCACGTGTCAGAAAAACAGGGATTTCATGGTTATTTGTGCTTAAAATAGCTCCCATAGGAATGATAGTTGAATCCGACGACGCTCCTATGCAATATGAAGCTGCCGTGGATCTAACAACTCCAGAACAAGAGATAGACAACATCATTCTTATAGATCCGCAAAATCGAGAAGCTGAAATTCTTTCGGAGGCTACCGATGCTGAAAACCCGGAAGACGAGTTCGCAAACGAGAGTGGCGAAAATACCAATGAGAATGACGAGGACTCAAATGACGATTCGAAGTGAAGCTTATGCATGTGTTTTATTTGGATTTTTGTTTTTATTTCATTTGTTTCGGATAATTTTAATTTGTTATTATACTATATTTTCAATTATTATTAAGTTTTTTTTAAAGAAAAATAAGCTGAATTAGCGTCGAATTAGCATCGAATCAGATCAATTCGACGCTAATTCGACGCTAAATAGCGTCGAATTAGCGTCGAATTGATCTGATTCGATGCTAATCCGACGCTAAATCTAACACATTTTATTTTTGGTACTTAGGGTATAGAATAAAACATTTAAAAGTCAACAATTACGAGTTTACATATAATATCATAACTAATTTCGGAACTAAATAGGTATTTTAAAATTTCAAAAATTTTAATTTTTTAAGCATATACAAAGATTGAAAAGGATAAGATAGTTCTCGTATAGGTGGCGGTTTCTATACCCCAAACCCTAAAAACAGAATTTGTTAAATTTAGCGTCGAATTAGCATCGAATGAGATGCATTCGACGCTAAATCTAACAAATTCTGTTTTTAGGGTTTAGGGTATAGAATAAAACATTTAAAAGTCAACAATTACGAGTGAAACATATATATTATATAAACTGAATAATTTAATTGCAAACAACTAAGTTCATATAATTATACTTTTAAACAAAAACATATAAGTCTTAGATTTCTATAAACTATATTGGTTTACATATACTATCATAATTAATTTCGGAACTAAATAGGTATTTTAAAATTTCAAAAGTTTAAATTATTCGGTAGTAACAAAGATTGAAAATGATAAGATAGTTCTCGTATACATGGCGATTTCTATATCCTAAACACTAAAAACAGAAATTTTTAGATTTAGTGTCGAATTAGCATCGAATCAGAGGCATTCGACGCTAAATCGATGCTAGCATCGAAATTTGGTTCGACGCAAAATTAGCGTCGAAATTCATTTAGCGTCGACGGTTTAGCGTCGAAAATTATTTCGACGCTAATTCGACGCTAAGGGCTTTTAGCGTCGAATTGGCGTCGAATTACGCTGACGCTAAATGTCTGTTTTCTTGTAGTGTATTGACAAGCAGGTCTTCTACAAAACTATACCCACTAATGAAGCAGCCAAACTTGCATCTTGTGTTACCGTTATCAATGGAGATAAGCTGCAAATGGTGACAAAGAGAGATTTCAATGATAAGAGTGAGGTCAAGGAAGTCCTAGATGGAGACCCTCTTATCATAACAAAGCAGACCAGGCAAAAGAGCAGGGTAAAGGAGAAGGAGATGAGCCAAAGAATCAAGGGTGATTCTCATATAGTTTTAGAACCTCAGAGACGTATTGGTGACACGATTGAGTACAAGGTAAAGTCCAAAGGGATTTCGAAACCTTTCTCCAAAGTTAGAGCTATTCTCACATCTGAGCTGAAAGAGAAAGGTGAAGAAGCTGTGAAAGCTATGTTGAGCAAGGTTCTGAAGCTGAAGATTACTGATTGGAGAGCTTGTTTTCGAGAAAGTTCTCACGCCTTTCATCCCGACTGATTTATGAGATCCAAGTCAAGCTAAAGACTTTAACCAAGCGCTTGGTGGGAGGCAACCCACCGGTACGTTTTCTAACCTTTTCAATTTGATTTCTTTTGTTACTAACTTTGAATTTTAGTTTTGAGTTTTCAGGTTTTGAAAAAAAAAAAAAAAAAAAAATTTGTTGTGGAATATGCAAGGAGAATCGATCGATCCCCTCGGCTAGATCGATCGATCCGAAATGAGGAATTCAACACGAAGACCATCGGTCAATCTCAGGATCGATCTGCACATCGATCCGCTGCCAAGTTCAAAAACCCAGAAGGAGCACCTGCTCCCCATGAGAGCACCCAAGGCAGATCGATCGATCTCTTCTAATAGATCGATCGATCCATGATGATGATATCAAAAGCCATTCCAGCGGTCAACCTCAGGATCGATCTGCACATCGATCCAATCCCCAGAAGGAGCACATGCTCCCCAACACAGAGCACCTGCTCCCCAGAAAGAGCACCTGCTCTCCAGGGTAAAATTTCAAAATTCGGATTTAGGCCACCGAGAGGTAAGTATTTCCATGAACATTTTTTACTTTCTGCTTTTCATTCTTACTTTCCTTTTCACTCTCTCTTTTCTTATTTTCACACCGAGACGGTGTGAAGTAAGTCTGGGGAGAGTTGCTACTAATCTCGTTTATTTTGGATGTATTTCTATTTTCTTATGTCCTATTTTGAGTCTTTCTTTTCATTTGTTTTATTGAGTCAAAACTTTATAGGGAATTAGTACCTTATCTTATGATGATGTTTGGACTATTTGTGTTTAACTTTCTCTCTAGTGACCATTTCTTCAGAGCATGAGTACAAGGAACAGCTGGAACACTTCGATACACCATCTTCCAGGTTTCATATTGACCAAAATTTTATCTCGCTATTGGCACTAGATTAGGGAAACGAATCATATTCAGGACTCCTTATTCTTTTTATCACCCTTGTTGTTCCTGAGTAGCTAGCTCATTTTTAGTTAGTACCCTCCTTAACCCTTACCTCTTTTCAAGCCCCTGCATTCTTGTTACTTCTTTGTCATATGTGCAGCATATGCGCAAAAGGGCCGGAGAGAATTGGATCGACATTGCCTTTAAATCACTCTTTCTGAAGAACGAGAGCATTGATTCCCAGAAGGAGCACCTGCTCCTATTTTCAGAAGATGGTTTTACAACGAGGTAGAACAAAAATCCACGAAGGAGGAACGATAATGATGAGCTCCACTTGGGTATGTACAGTAACTCTAATTCTTTTTCGTGCTTGAAGAGACATACATTTGTAATAAAACCCTCTTCATCATCATCTATCTTAAAAAAAAAAAAAAAAAAAAATCAATCAAATCAGATGATGAAGAGTGGTAAATATGTAAAATGTATCTCTGCACAGCGAGTATACCCAAGGTGGACGATGACAACATGAGTTGGTTGGAAAGATTTGGAGAAGAAAGAGTGGTTTAGAGAATGTGGATATCAACGTACCCGTTCTCTCTTGCAATTTTGTGCAATATCCTGCATCCACTACGAAACATCGGGTAACCCTTAAACACTTTAAACACTTTGAACTCCACCTCTAAATGGCCTTAAACCCTTAGCGTCGTCTACCCTAAATGGTGCCTTTAGCGAGATCCTCACGCAACTTTAATGCGTTGAGTTTGTGTTTGGGAAATGGAACTTGGTTGAGAAATGTGTTGAGGATGTTTTGGTAAAGCTTTGTTATTCGTAATTTGGATTATGTGGTCTGCAGATTGAAAGGTTTTAAACTCGGTTCACTGAGGATAAAAGAGTTCCCACATTTTCAAACCTTTCTCCTTCACTTGGTCTTGAATTTGTTTGAGGACAAACAAAGATCTAAGTCTGGGGGAATTGATATAATGCGTTTTTGGCGCATTCTAACCCTTGTTTTGTAGACTTTTATCGAGTCTTTCACTCTCTATCGAGTCATTCTATGTACAAAAGTGGCTGGAAGCAATGACTGGGGCTTGCAATTGGATTTGGCTAGAAAGGAATGAAGTTGGACCCTTTTTCAGAAATTCTGGAGAAAGGGAGCACCCAGTGCAGAAGAGAGAGCACCCGCTCCCAGCAGATCTGATTATGGAAACTTCATTTAAACCTATTTTTAAAACCCTAGGTTTGAGGGCAGCCGCCAAGGCCTATAAAAAGGCAATTCACGCAGCCAAAAAAGGGGGACACACGCAGACACACATCGCCACCAAGATCGAAAAGGAGAGAGATCGAAAGTGAGAGAGAGATTCGATACTCATTCTTGGAGATTGAGATCACACCACACATAACACGCAGAGGACAGCAGCAGAATGAGTATCGAATCTCTCTCTCACTTTCGATCTCTCTCCTTTTCGATCTTGGTGGCGATGTGTGTCTGCGTGTGTCCCCTTTTTTTGGCTGCGTGAATTGCCTTTTTATAGGCCTTGGCGGCTGCCCTAAAACCTAGGGTTTTTAAAATAGGTTTAAATGAAGTTTCCATAATCAGATCTGCTGGGAGCGGGTGCTCTCTCTTTTGCACTGGGTGCTCCCTTTCTCCAGAATTTCTCAAAAAGGGTCCAACTTCATTCTTTTCTAGCCAAATCCAATTGCAAGCCCCAGTCATTGCTTCCAGCCACTTTTGTACCTAGAATGACTCGATAGAGAGTGAAAGACTCGATAAAAGCCTACAAAACAAGGGTTAGAATGCGCTAAAAACGCATTATATCAACACTCAATGTATTTCAGAGTGTATACACCACAATCTCCTAGATTTTCATTCACTGGGACGCCGGTTTTGACTCTTCTTACCTCCAACTACCTACTCGACTTCCTACGCATCTCATTCGGAATCGCTAGACTCAGAAATGCAGGGATCATTCTGGCGAAAGGGCGACATTGCTCGATCATTCGACCTCAGTCAATTTCGGGATGCTGTCATACACGTAAATTTTGTGCAAGTCCAAGTCGATATCTAGAGCTACCCAATGGTCACTGGTGATGTTGTGACAAGCATAGAGGTGGTCAACCTGAGTATACCATTCCTTGTTGGTTGGTGATCCTTCAGGAGCTATACCTTTGACGTGATCAAAATAGAAACTCCGGAACACAAAAGATTTTCGGTCAGCCTCAAACTTCTTGTAATCATTAACCATTGACATGACAAAATCTTGGCTCAAGAAAGTTATGCGTGGATTATAATAAGGAGATGGATTGTGCATAAGCTTTTTGCGGAACATAGTCATTGATGCTCCCATGTGCTACATAAAAAAACAATGGAATTGTAAATTAAACATGATATGTGACAGCTTACAAAATCTAAAAACAATTACTTAAACTTACTCTATCAGATAACCATCCATATTCCTTATGTGGCCAATCAATCCTAGGAGTAATAAGCTTCCAATAAAAACGCTCATCTACTTCGGATCTGATAGTTGGTTATTCCCTATTAAAAATCATAAACAATTAATTTAAAATAAAACAACAAAATATGATACAGATTATATAATTCCAACCGGTTTCTACTCTAATGTATGATACGGCCGAAGGTATGAATATGATACAATGAATGATACGGTCGAAGGTATGAATATGATAAACAAATATATAATTGTTGAAAATGATATAAGTCACTCTTTTCTTAAACGATCATCATTAAGAATTTGTCATTGATACAGATTATACAATTCCAGCCTAACTTCTAATCCAGCCTAACTTCTAATCCAAGTAAAACTGATCAGACAATAAAAATAAACATTTGGATTTCCAATAACAGGAATCAAAAACTACACCTTTAACAGGAAACAAAACATGGTCAGTTCTATCATATATATATATATATATATATATTTATATATTTATATAAACAAATATATAATTGTTGAAAACTTATGCAGCTAGCTTGAGAAAGTCCATTAGCATTTGCAATTTATCTTCTCCAACCGTTTTGAAAGCATCATACATAGCAGGAGAAGGAACTACACCTTTGACAGTTTTGATGATGCGCTTAACTGTATAGCTCTCTACATATGGAAATTTCTGAGTCACACTCAATTGTGGAATCCGCCTCGACTTAGACGTCCCTGCATCCAAGTTCGTTATTTTGTCATGTAAAGCTGTCAAAGCGTTACCAATCGCAGCATCAGCCAAATTTTCTGCACGGTCAGACCAAGTATCCTCAAGGGCTTTATCTGTTTTCTTTCTTGATCTTTGTCACTATCACAGGATTCACAGCTGTCGCCACCTTTTTTTTCTTATTCTTCAGATTTACATTCTTCACAACTTTTTGAGATGGCTACCCATCTTGTGATGTTTCAATCACCTCCACCATCCATGACTGCACAAGAGTGTAAGATAGGTTAATAGTACGTAAAACGGGTTTAAAAACTTAGATAAAGGTAAAGTACTTACCGGATTGTTACTTTCAACTTCATCATCTACCTTTGGATTTGAATTATCTGCTTCATTAGGCTGAACAGCTTCCAATCGAACTTCTTTGTCTTTCAAGCCCTTTTCCACTGAATTCAATCGCAGTTCTACTGCAGCAGCTTGCACTTGCATTGCTTTCAAATCCTTCTCCAATATCTCATGTGACTTTAACCTTTCATACAATGCATCCATTCTGCTGTTCAAATCCTTCCCCATAGTTTCCATTGTATCACTCATTTTTTCCATGATCTTCAAAATACCCGCTATAGTTACTTGGTCCTCTTTGAAATCCTACATACACCAAATTTTCCAGAAACAAATTAACCAATAAATATCAAAAATGTATAGATCAATGTACAAGTGTCACAAGCTGTCAATCTCTGTGTATGAGAACTTAGTCTAACTTGGTTATGTATGTACGTATAGTGGATTTGCTGTAAATTCGCAATAAATCTGTTGTATACAGTAGGTTATTGAGTACCATAATGACTCCTACTGTATACATGGATTATCATTAAGGTTATTGGTTCTGTACAAATCTGTCGTGATTAAAAAACGAAAATCTGTGACTATCAAAATCTGTCAAAATAAATCTGTCACTATGAAATTTCGAAATAATTTTGTATGCGGGAAAACTCTTTGACAAAACTCTTTTCGATATTCAACAATGTCTTACCGAAAATCTGGTGATATTCGGTAGTACAGCAAACGATGATGATAGTCACAGATTTTTATGATCTGCAAAAAAAGATATGGAAATTAAATCCAAAAACCTATAAAAATTGACTGAAATTAGAGAAGTAAATCCAAAAACCAGCAAAATTGACTTTTACATTACCTGGCAACGACGAGACACATACCACAAACCCAACGAGACCCAGACCACAAACACGACTCTGATCCCTTGCCTGGCAACGACGAGACCTAGACCACAAACCCGACTCCAATCCCTTGCCTGGCAACGATGAGACCCAAACCACAAACCCGACGAGACCCAAACCACAAACCCGACTCCGATTCCTTCCCTGGCAACGACGAAACCCCGAGCCACAAACCCGACTCCGATTACAAGTCAACTCCGACCGAAACCACAAGCCCGACTCCGATTACGACTCCGCCTGCGACTTCAGATAAATCTCCATTTGAGATTAGGGTTGTCGACTCAGATTTTGATAGGTTTTTAATCGCCAAAAAGAATTTTTTTAATTTGGTTAAAATTATTTTTAAATAAATATAAATGGCATTTTTGTTAATATGATAAAGTTTATAATGTGAGTGGTCTTTTTACTCAAAATCTGAGTTATACTAGTAATTTGTTTTTTATGAATTAATCTAATTCTTTTTTATAATTTTAAATCATTTTGAGTAATTGTCACATAATTACTAGAAGTCTTAAGCTTCTCCTTGAAAGGACCACCTGATCCGAAACAAATAATTTCAATTAAACCTTTCCTATTTATTTATTGTTGGTTTGCTTGTCCAGTTCATAAAACTACATCAACTATGCTTGTAAAACTACATCAACTATGATTGTTTTTGTTTCTTCAAATATATAAGTGTATTAGAGATTACATTTGAACAGAAATAAATCTCTCTTGTGATCGAGAGGATTTGAGAATTGAGAATAATGTTTCTGTTATCGATTTAACAAGAGCAATACAGTCTTAATATAGCTTTGGTTTAGCACATGAGTCTTAACCAATTCACAGCTTAACGGGAACAAATCGGGTTTACACATTTCACTCTAATACCCTCCCTCAAGATATACAACCATCTTGCAATGAGAGAATGAAAAATGCATCGGCTCATTATACTCTAACCAACAATGAAAAAATCTAGAATTACCGTCTTGATCCAATCGAAAGAAGGCTTAGTTCCACATGATGAACAAGAGAGTGAAAGAACACCTTATAAGTGGTTGTAGCATACTCTGTCAGCAGCAGCAGCTTAGGTGTTGCACACAAGGCAAACACAACATGAGCAACTACAAGCAACTTCATGAATCAACCTTGGCCAAATCTCATGTCTTGAAACACAATGCTGTGAAGCAATTCTGACATGTAGATCTAACCTTTTTGAGAAAGGACCATTCCCCTTTTGCAAACAAGACAGCAACGTGACATCCATAACAGCAACTAATGGAGACCTCCGTTCCATTTTCCTCATAGGTGCTTCAACATGTAAGTGAAACTGAAGTAATCTATCACTTAAAGAATAGCTTCGTTCCATTCGTTTTACATATGTTCTAACACAAGAGAGAAACTGAAGTAGTCTCGCAATAACAAAGGTCAACAACACCTTAAAACAGCAAGCTTCTGTCTCGACAAAGAGGCTTAAGTGTTGAACCAGAACAACCATTATAGTGGCATGAAAGCCATAAAAACAGCAGCTACAAGAGAAGCTATCATTCACAAGTTTCTGAAGCTCTTGAACATCTTGTTACCAACATCACAAACCAGAGATTCCAAGTGTAAAAGGTCATAGAAATCAACTTCACAAAGGTCTAAAGCAGCGTATCTCATTAGCAAACTAAAGATTCTCCCTCTGTCTTGAAAGATTTTGATGCCTAAAACACCTTCTGAAATCATACACAGTTCGTGAACAACACCACAACACGCACTAGATAACTCAACAAAGAATCTGAAACTGGTGAACTTAATGAGAAACATGCAATCCTTGTTGCATTCTCTTGAAACCAACTGCATATATGCTCTGAATGTGAAAAGCGGATGTGATAGCAATATGACTAACCATCCTTCATCCATTTCATATTCTAGATTATGTTGAAAATAGTCAAAGCAAATCTCCATCTCTCTAAGACCACATCCATTTTCAGAAATTCTCTTGCTATTGCAACGAGACCAAATACGAGACAAATAATGTGATTCCATAAGTCGAGGACAAGATCCATCCACAAGAACTAGCTTGTGCTTAGCTTCTAAGCCCATGGTCATAAATAAATCTCTCTTGTGATCGAGAGGATTTGGGAATTGAGAATAATGTTTCTAATATCGATTTAACAAGAGCAATAGAGTCTTAATATAGCTTTGGTTTAGCACATGAGCCTTAACCAATTCACAGCTTAACGGGAACAAACCGGGTTTACACATTTCACTCTAATAAAGTGTTATAGGGTTTTCTAACTCAAACGCCAATTGGTAATGACACATATCGGTCAATTTCTTTTACATATGATTCACAGGAAAAATAGCAATATCGACAACATTCTTTTTAACCTGTCACAAAGGAAAAGAAAATAACATCATAGTATCCAAAGTCATAGAACAGAGCCTGCATTTAGCAGTAAGGGGTCGCTTAAAGGCGAAAGCAACTATAGAGACTAGACTTACGCTAGTAAATACCTCAATCCAAGGTAAGATCTCGATTGCGATAAGAGAAAGCCACAAGTAACAACCAAAACAACAACCTAGGCGAACCGAATCACACGTTATGATCGATATATATATATGTCGTATTTAGGCCACAACATGTTCTACTTAAACTAGTTTATTAACAAAATTAAGTTTTGATATCATATTAAGGTCGCTTGGCAAGTGTCTTTCTAGCCTTTCAAGTCACTCACCCTCATGGGGAGAGAAGTATCCTTCACATGTAACACTTGTGGCACGCATGGTGAAAGAAACATTTATGCATGCCTTCCATGCTCTCTCATGTTTCATTGTGATTGTGTTTATCTACCACGAGAAGAAGCATACTAAGCTATTGTGTTGATTATAATTAAATAAAGGGAGGATTACTAGAATTACCTTAATAAATAGATTTTTTACTAATTTGGTCCTAAAGTTTCATAATTACTAGAACGACTTTGAAAATTTTTTAACACCCGATTTGCCCTTATTTCCTTTGATAACAAAAAACGTATTTACGAAACTGTCATTAATGAGCTTCCCGCCAAAAGCGAATAAGTCTACCGCTCACGTGGTAGACTTAATTTACTGTAGTGGTAAACTTAATTATCTGTTGTGGTAGACTTATTAATCTGTAGTGGTAGACTTAATAATTCATCATGGTAGACTTATTGATCCGCTGTGGTAGACTTAATAGTCTTTAGTGGTGGTAGACTTAATTTTCTTTTGTGGTAGACTTATTCTTTAGTGGTGTTAGACTTAATTATCCATTGTGGTGAACTTAATTAATCTGTGGTGGTAGACTTAATTATCTGCTGTGGTGGTAGACTTAATTATCTGTTGTGGTAGACTTATTAACTTGTGGTGGTAGACTTAATTTACTATTGTGGTAGACTTAATTATCTGTTGTGGTAGACTTAATAATCCGTTATGGTAGACTTAATTATCTGTTGTGGTGGTAGACTTAATAATATGTAGTGGTAGACTTAATAATCCATCATGGTAGACTTATTCATCTGCTATGGTAGACTTAATAATCTGTAGTGGTGGTAGACTTAATTATATGTTGTGGTAGACTTATTAATCTCTTGTGGTAGACTTAATTATCTCTTGTGGTAGACTTACTAATCTGTGGTGGTAGACCTAATTTACTGTTGTGGTAGACCTAATTATCTTTTGTGGTAGACTTAATTAATATGTGGTGGTAGATTTAATTATCTGTTGTGGTAGACTTATTAATCTGTGGTGGTAGACTTATAATCTGTAGTGGCGGTAGACTTACTAATATGTAGTAGTGGTGGTAGACTTATTCATCTGCTGTGGTAGACTTAATTAATCAGTGGTGGTAGACTTAATTATCTGTTGTGCTAAACTTGATAGCAAGAGTAATAATTATGTAGTAGTAGACTTATTTTTAGTAGTGGCAGAATTATTCAAAAAGGGTAAAATCGTAATTTACCTTTCATCTTCTTCCCCAACTCAAAAGCTTCAGACCCTAACAATAGCGGCCAACCTGTTTTAGCTCGTTTTTATTCTATTTTAACTTGTTTTCAACTAGATTTAGCATAAAACTAGTAAATCTAACATCATATATCCCTTATCTAACCAAAAATCAAAAGATTTCAAATTTTTTTTTCTAACTAAAAATCAAAAATCAAATTTTTAATCCGATTTTTTCTAAATCTGGCGGCACACATCCGCCGAGCGCGTCTCCGGTGCTTCTACAGCCTCCGCGGTCGCGTTTGTATTTTTTGAGTTTTTTTTTTGTTTTTTTTTTTTGTCAAAAATGACATTAGCATTTTCGTAATAACAAAATATAATCTTGATTTTTATGTCTTATATACTCTTTCTTGATATTTTAATACTTGTGAAAGTTATTTTAATAATTATGATATTTATCAAGCTCGTTTTAATAATTATCCCTTAAATAAACAAGAAGCATACTAAGCTATTGCATTAGCTCAAGATTGTTTCCTTATGTTTTGGCTTTATCAGTTGCTCTTGCAACTTGCAAGTTAGTCAAACAAAAAAAGTTGCTTTTCCAAGAATTTGAATATTATATGTGGTCAACTTTGATAAAAAATGTATATATGTGATCAACTTGATTTATTTTTATATTTATAGATTATGAATCCATTATTAGTATTCATTTTAATAGTCTGGCCGGTAAACGGTTAGTCAGATCGTCAGTTGGATCCACTTTTTCTCTGAAAAAAAAAAAAATCATTGAGCCTTAAGAAAAGACTAAACATGATTGTCAATTTGTCATGATCGTGGTCTTCCATGTTCTCTCATATTTCATTATAATTGTATTGATCGACCGGACGTCATAAATGTCATACATACCCTCTAGGCTCTAACTAATGGGAATTGGGTATGTTAAATCAGGTTTTTTAAAAAACTTCTTAAATAAGATGTTAAGATCTTGCTTCTCACATTTTCTTCAATAGGGATATAATTCGATGGAATATTTGGGGAATGTGTAAATCTGAATGTGTATAGTCAATCTTTTAAAAATATTTTTTTTTCCAAAACATCAATCATTTAAAAACGGAAAAAGTTCTCTAGTTGCTTATAATATTCATAATTTTGTCATTGGTCTTTAAAAATGAAAACAATAGGCTTGGTTATTTGATTGAGCATGGTTAACACTGATACTTGGGTATCACAAAAAAAAAAATTGAATAAAAAAATAATAAAACAAAGATTTGTGGGTGATACCCAAGTGATACGTATCACCTGGGAAAGACTTGTGAGACGGTATCAGTTGGCCACGTGGCAACTCCGGATTGGTCAACTTTGGGTTTTTTTTAATAGTAAATGTAAATAATAAAAATGAAAGTTTAGGATATGTTTGGGTATACGGATATTTGAGTCATGTTTGAGTCGGGTCCTATTGGGTATAGATTCTATCGGATATAGAAATTTTATACCCATACATGTACCTGTAAGGTTTTGGATCGGGTACAGGTTCGGGTCGGATCACAATTAATTGTACCCAAAAAATTCAGGTACAGGTTCGGGTATAGATATACGTTTAAAAATATATTATTTTTTATTATTTAGAACCTCATTGAGTATCACCATTAAACATACAAAAATTATAAAATCCTTAATAAGTCTCAAAGATTAAAAAACTATTAAATTTAATACTAAATTAATCTTGGTGATATGGTATCACCAATAAACATAGTCTTACACCTAATGACTTAATTATATGATCAACTTGGATTAATATATAGACGTCCAGATAAAGAACCCGTGATGAACGTTTACTTAAATAATTTGGTGAAAGTAAGGTTTATCGGCCCTTTTTGCCATATAATAATGGGAAAATTGGAAATAAAATATGGTTTTTTTTTTAATTTGTTCATCTATACTTTTATTATTTAAATTTGATGATATATACTTTAATTTAGTTAAAATCCAATTATGTCCTTAATCATAACTATTATATATAATCATATTTTAGAGAGTAATTTATAATAATATTTATTGGTTGAGTTGGTTGATGAATTATAAATTTTTAAGAGATCTCTCAAGTTTGAACTTTCCTTCTCTCTTTTGTTTTAATAATTTTTATTTAATCAGTAATAATATTTTTTTAATACAAAAATAACCAAACAGCAACCTTAAAAATAATGAAATCTAGTTTGTTACCGAATCGTTAAGAAACCAACACAAATTATTTTTCAATTTAGATTTATCCTTTAATCGTCAAAAAACTAATACAAATTGGTGTTCTGATTGTTTAACATGTTTTTGTTAATGAATTACAAAATTTGAATGCAATTACTCATGCTTTTAATTCGAAAATGTGATAACAATCTTAATAATTTAGTCATATTTTTGAAGTTTCACGAATAATTTCTTTTAAAACATTTTCTAATTATTTATGAAGGTCTTTATGAACCATTAAATCCTTTTAAGAAATAGCTAATTGCATTTACTCTACGTTTATTTACAAATTTTCTTTTATACTGCAAATCTTTAATCACTTATACTTGGTATATGTACACTATGCATTAGTTACATACATCTGATCATGTTCAAGTTCTAAACACATAAAAATAAAGAAAATTCATAAGAAAAACGTTAGGTTATATAGAAAGAAAATGGACAATTTACTGAATTCTGAAAAAAACAGAATATGTATTCAAAATTTTTCAGAATGCACAATATATTTGATTTCTTAAACCGAAAGATTCAATTTTTTTTTAACATTTGTATTAACATTAAAGGCGAAAGTTTGAAACCAAGTTTACCGAGGGTCAAAACACCTCATAAGCATAATACATAAGACAGAAGCACAACGACTATAGACATACGTCGTAAAAACAGCAACATCAGATCCTAATGAGAAAGGTACATTGATGTTTGCCCAAACGACTCTCGTGCGATACGATCATGTAGCCACGAATGACCACCAAGCGCAAGATACGATTATGTTTCCTCTACAAAACCCACAAAACGAAGGTGAAGAGGACATATCAAATCTAGCCGAATAAACCTTGCCCATGATTTGAAGTCCACCAACACCAAACGAAGACAGAATTACAAACTTCAACCCGCTGCTGTATATTAACCTAATCCAAAGGACCATACTACTACAACCGAGAACCGACACCCGCATATGGCACAATCCCGAAACGTTGTTAATCAGAACTAAAATTTAAGCGAGCGAACAATAGCCAAATTTCGAGACCATCCTATACCGTAAGCTCCGACATCTCGCACACTTTTGAAACCGATATCTTAGCCGAACAAGAAATTGAGAACACCTAGATATGACACCAAGACACAACTCCCTCAAGCACGAACAAGAAGCCGAACCCAAAGACATCTGAAAGGACTCGAATCGCTACAGTACAAAACACCCTAGACCCTAACCATCTGAACCAGCAGAGAAACCCGAACCCATCTCCACCACCATCAACAATAAGGTCACTAATCCAAACCAGAGAACTACACACCTAGACGATAGAGAAGACAAAAGCAAGATCTTGCACACACATAAATAAACTGTTCAGGACCCACCAGCCGAAGGCGAGCTCCGACTAAGGTAGATAGCGAGGGAAGAAACTGGCTAGAGAACCCAGTACGGAGGACACAATGGAGAGAAACTCGAGACTGGTACAAACGACAGCCTTGCATACGACAACTAGTACCTCCTCAACCGCAAGCGCTGACCAAGACCCACACAAACAACTCCGCTCCACCGCTACTGACCTTGGATCTGACTAACCGAGAAGCACCGGCAGAACCCCTACTCTCACCAGGCTGACCTCGAAATCTCACAACCAACGACAAAACTACAAAAGCCAACGACAAAGGAATCTAAGATATTAAACCTGACCGACGGCGGAACTAACGGACCTCCGACCGTCGGCCGAGAAAACACCAAGATCGCTTCTTCTTTCTCTCTCTAGCGGCTGTTGGCTGTCGGCAAAGAGTTCATATCCCATTTCAACCGAAACATTCATTTAAAGATTTGAAATATTTAGTTTCCTTAATTTTCGGGATTCTACGTATAGAAGAATATGTATTCTAAATTTTAGAGAACATATAGCAAATAGAAGAATACGTATTCTAAATTTTGAAGAACATAGAGCAAATAGAAGAATACGTATTCTAAATTATGAAGAACATAGAGCAAAGTCCAGTTGACGTATTCCGAAATGGTCTTCTAAAGTTTGTAGAATGTTAGTGTACTCTAAACTTTTTAGAACATGTACAATGTTCATATTACGTAATCTGCGGGTTTTAGAACATGTACAAATTTCAGAAAATGTCTTCTACACAATCTAGAACGAATTTATAAGTCTAAAATTTAACCTCTTGGTTATCAAACAACAATTGCTCATTTGATAGAAGGTCTTATTCAATGGTTTCTCATATATTTAACAAAAAAAATTTGGAAAAAATTAATTATTTATACAAAAAAGGTAATTTAGACATAATTGAAATATTTCAAATAAAAGTATAGATGGACAAAGTCTATTGTAGATGTCTTTTATTTTCAATTTTTCCTATAATAATATCTCTATAATAAACCACTTGGAACTTGTGACCAAAAAAAAAAGGAAAATTAGAAATAAAGGATAGTTTTTTTGGAGTTTGATCATCTATACCTTTATTACTTAAATTTGATGATATATACTTTAATTTAGTTAAAATCCTATTATGCCCTTAATCATAACTATTATATTTAATCATATTTTAGGGAGTAATTTACAATAATATTTATTGGTTGAGTTGGTTGATGAGTTATAAAATTTTAAGTGATGTCTCAAGTTCGAACCTTCCTTCTCTCTTTTGTTTTAATACTTTTTATTTAATCAATAATAATATTTTTTTAATACAAAAATAACCAAACAACAACCTTATAAATAATGAAATCTAGTTTGTTAACGAATCGTTAAGAAACCAACACAAATTGTTTTTCAATTTGGATTTATTCTTGAATCGTCAAAAAACCAATACAAATTGGTGTTCTGATTGTTTAACATGTTTTCGTTAATAAATTACAAAATTTGAATGCAGTTACTCATGCTTTTAATTCAAAACTGTGATAGCAATGTTAATAATTTAGTCATATTTTTGAAGTTTCACGAATAATTTATTTTAAAACATGTTTTAATTATTTATGAAGACTCTTATGAACCATTAAATCCTTTTTAAGAAATAACTAATTGCATTTACTCTACGTTTATTTACAAGTTTGCTTTTATACTGCAAATCTTTAATCACTTATACTTGGTATATGTACACTATGCATTAGTTACATACATTTGATCATGTTCAAGTTCTAATCACATGAAAATAAAGAAAATTCATCAGAAAAACGTTAGGTTATATAGAAGGAAAATGGATAATTTACTGAATTCTGAAAAAAAACAGAATATGTATTCTGAATTTTTCAGAATGCACAATATATTTGATTTCGAAACCGACAGATTCATTTAAAGATTTGAATATTTAAATTCCTTAATTTTCGGGATTCTATCCTTAATTTTGGGATTCTAAATTTTGAAGAATACGTATTCTAAATTTTGAAGAACATATAGTAAATAGAAGAATACGTATTCTAAATTTTGAAGAACATAGAGCAAATTGAAGAATACGTATTCTAAATTACGAAGAACATAGAGCAAAGTTCAGTTGATGTATTCTGAAATTGTCTTCCAAACTTTGTAGAACGTTAGTGTACTCTAAACTTTTTAGAACATGTACAATGTTCAGAATACGTAATATGCGGGTTTTAGAACATGTACAAATTTCAGAAAATGTCTTCTACACAATCTAGAACGAATTTATAAGTCTAAAATTTAACCTCTTTGATTATCAAACAACAATTGCTCCTTTGATAAAAAGTCTTATTTCATTGTTTCTCACATTTTTAACAAAAAAAATTTGAAAAAAATCAATTATTTATACAAAAAAGGATAAATTAGGCATAAATGAGATATTTTAAATAAAGGTATTGATGGACAAAGTCTATTGAAGATATCCTTTATTTTCAATTTTCCAAAAAAAAAAAACCACTTGGATCCCCTTTTCTCGGTGTAATAGAAAAGTTCATAGAGCCTTAAAAAAAGAAGACTGAACCATTGCGATTAACTTGAGTGATTTAAATATATTTAGTCTTTTCTTAATGCTCAATGAATTTTTTTTAAATAAAGATACAATAAACCAGTGAGATAGATTGATTATCTTCATTTTAAAAATAAAGGAGATCTTGGTAGTGATAAATATGGACTCCATTAGAGGGAAAATCAATTAAGTTTTGAAGTGAAGCCTTTTTCCTTTTCAACAAAAAAAAATAAAAATTCTCTCCTTTCCTTGGCCGTGTTCATCATATGGACTACTTCTGGCATGAACACACTATACATGAGACAGCTATTAAGTCTTCTGATTGGTGCATCGAGTGCGACACATTTTTTGAAGACCCAACTCCTCAATACGGATGCAATGAATGCCGGTTGAAATGGCATACCTCTTGCGTTCCAAGCTCACCGGAGAATATCAACCACCCTTGCCATCCAAGCCATCCCCTCGAGCTTCTCTGTCAAGGGCCACCAAATTACTCTGATGGGATTTGTAGCCTCTGTCCAGGGAAACTCAAAAACTTTGTCTACCATTGCAAATTATGCGATTTCAGTGTACATGTGAAATGTGCAAAGTTGCCGCCACCCCTCACGGTGGATCATCCAAAGTGCCACGACCATGCACTCACCCTCATGGGGAGAGAAGTATCCTTCACATGTAACGCTTGTGGTACGCATGGTGAACGAAACCCTTATGTATGTCTACCATGTTCTCTCATGTATCATTATGATTGTATTGATCTACCTCATGTCATAAACATCAATCGTCATGAGCATCGGGTATCGCATGCACATCGTCTCAGTCCTGGGGATCGGACATGTGAAATCTGTCGTCAAGATATCAACTGGAGGTATGGAGCTTATTCATGCACCAAATGTCCAGATTTTTCCGTT
This sequence comes from Arabis hirsuta, assembly GCA_964056655.1. Lineage (NCBI taxonomy): Eukaryota > Viridiplantae > Streptophyta > Magnoliopsida > Brassicales > Brassicaceae > Arabis > Arabis hirsuta. The sequence continues at coordinate 49,961,138 of OZ053298.1, forward strand.
CATTCGAGATGTGCAATTAGAAAAGATGTGTGGGATGGAGTTGAACTCGAAGGGTTACCTGAGGAAGAAGTAGAGACCGCACCGTTCAAAATGATCGACGAAGGGATAATAAATCATTTCTCCCATGAGGAACATAACTTATTCCTTATTGAGGATGTCATCATTGATGGTGGTGGTGAAGGCATAAGCTGTGAAGGTTGCTCCCGTCCAATCTCGTTTGAGAGGTATTACAACTGTATGGAATGCGATTTTATGCACTACTCTACCAGTAGTGATAAAGCACAGGTGTGATGACCATTTTTAAGGCAACCGATAAATATTGGTGTGAGATATGTGAAGCCGAAACCAATCCTGAAAAATGGTTCTATACATGCCATGATTGTGGGGTTGTGTGCCAATGCCATATTGGTTACATAATTGGAGATTCATTGAACATCAAGCCAAGATTATTATTACACAAAAAGTGGCCGAACTTAGAAGCGGTTCTCAACGATCACAATTCTAGACCACTATGCTCCTGTTGTGACTTTTGTTGTACGTCCCCTATGGTTTACAAATATTTTGATGATCACTTTTGCTCATTACCTTGTTTTGAGTTCTATTGACGATATTGTAATATTCACATATTTGTGGTTTTGCCTTTGTTGTAATTTCCTAATTCTTCTAGGAAATTATATGCCTCTTAGGCTATTCAATAAGATAACTTCTTTCTAGAGCTTACAAACCGCATTAGGAGACCAAGATTCCCCCTTCTTAGGTGCATATTCAAGGATCAAATTGAACAACTCTACATCCATTAGGGAAACTCGACACATCCTCTTTTGAAAAATAATTATAATTAATGTAAACCGCGCATGGAGTAAAATACTTTTGGTAATCCACAAAATTTAACGTTAGATATTGGATTGTTTTTTTTAATATTCGGTTGTTGTTTGTTGCCACTTTTGTTTGATTGTTTCACTAGCCGTGTCTTCTCTCATATCTTCTTTCTACACTCGAAGATAATCATTTTCCCACGTCTGTCTGTCTCTACCAAAAATCAGAAGAATATATAAAGAGAGAGAGAGAGAGAGAGTTTGAAGCTAATTCTTCACATATTGTTTTTTGTTTTTTCCTCTTAATATATATAATTGACCAAATTTGGAATGTTTGTTCTATTCTTGATCATATGCTTCTCTGTCGCTTCCTTTTGACGTTTTCTTTCTTTTCTTAGCTGTTTCTTTTCCTCTCTCTCTCTCTCTCTCTATCTTTCTTTTTTTATCTTTTTGGTTTCTCTTCTTCTTTTTGTTCCTAAGTTATTTGGGATTCCCATTTTTTTCTTTGTTCTTTCTAAATTTCTCGAGTAGCTCGTCTCCCTTTGTCTCTGCCTCTCATTTTGATTCGTCTCTCTGATGGATCGTGATTTTCATCGTCGTGGTCAAGTGGTAAGCATTCTACAACGCAAACATCATTCAAAATGTCTACTTTTTTGTGCTTCCATGTCTTAAAATCATGCAAAGGTGTTAATTTTTGGTCCAATCGATCATTAAATTCCCCTGTTTTACAAATATAAGAATGTGTATCTTGGTGTGCATTCGTAATCCACTAAGAAATTTATTACAATCGGGATTTCGTGAACCTTAATGCTATGGAAATCTCGATACATTGTTGTGTTTGTGGAGAAGCTCCTTGAATGATGATGTTTGATGGTAACTTTTGTAGGCGAATGATCGTTCACCGAGCAGCTACTTTGTTCGGTTGGATAAACCGAGATCCGTAGACGATCTTGATATAGGCAAGAGAGGGAAGATGCGTAGGTGGCTTTGCTGTTCTTGTCGTGTACAAGAATCATACCCTTCAACTGAACAGAACCGAGTGAAAAGCCCTCCTACTCGCCACCATGACTATGGTACACGCTTTAAACATTTCTACTTCAACTTGTGATTTCTTTGGCCATGATCAAACGTATCAGCTTTCTTCGCTTGTGTAGGACGTACCAATAAGAAACCACCAGCTCCAATGAAACCTGCCGTTTTAAAGGAGCCTCCTACTATTGATGTCCCCGCCATGTCATTGGAGGAGCTTAGAGGAAAGACTGAGAATTTTGGATCAAAGGCTTTGATTGGGGAAGGATCCTATGGAAGAGTGTACTACGCTACCTTGAATGATGGGAAAGCCGTGGCTGTCAAAAAGCTCGATAATGCATCTGAACCCGAAACAAATGTGGAGTTCTTGACTCAGGTCTCAAAGGTTTCGAGGCTTAAGAATGACAATTTTGTTGAGCTTCTTGGTTATTGTGTCGAAGGACATGTTCGTGTTCTTGCGTATGAGTTTGCCACAATGGGATCCTTGCACGACATTTTACATGGGAGAAAGGGAGTCCAAGGAGCACAACCTGGTCCAACACTTGAGTGGATGCAACGAGTCCGAGTTGCGGTTGATGCAGCTAAAGGATTAGAATACTTACATGAGAGAGTTCAACCTGCCGTTATACACCGAGATATTCGATCTAGCAATGTGCTTCTTTTCGGAGATTTCAAAGCCAAGATTGCTGATTTTAATCTGTCGAATCAAGCTCCTGATATGGCTGCTCGTCTTCATTCCACTAGAGTTTTGGGGACGTTCGGTTATCACGCACCAGAGTAAATATGCTTCAAAATTCAAAACCTCAAAACTTTCTTGATTCTTAGCAACTTAGATTGTATAACTTCCTACATTTTCGGGTTTGCAGATACGCGATGACAGGACAACTGACCCAAAAGAGTGATGTTTACAGTTTCGGAGTTGTGCTTTTGGAGCTTCTGACTGGGAGAAAACCGGTTGATCATACGATGCCTCGTGGTCAACAAAGTCTTGTCACTTGGGTAAGTAACCACCTAATCTCATCTTTTGCTTTCTGAGATAACCAAATCATTTCTTGGTTATATACATACAACTTTCTCTGTTTAAATCAAACATTCAGGCCACTCCAAGGCTGAGTGAAGACAAAGTGAAGCAATGTGTTGATCCAAAACTCAAAGGAGAGTATCCTCCTAAAGCAGTTGCAAAGGTATAAAAACAGAAACTTCCTAATCATCTATATAAATCCAGTGAAAACTACTTGAAGCTAAAACTTGCGTTTCGATGGTATATGCAGCTTGCGGCGGTTGCAGCGTTGTGTGTGCAATATGAAGCAGAGTTTAGGCCAAACATGAGCATTGTAGTAAAAGCTCTTCAACCGCTCTTGAGGTCAGCTGCTGCTCCTCCACCACCTCAAGCTTGATTATCTTCTTTGTGGTTCTTGCATATTTGGTGAATTCATGGCTTCAAGGTTTCTATTGTTTTCCTTTTTCTATTTACATATGAAATGTAAAATGGGTTACTAAGAAGGAGATGGTGATTAGGAATTGGATTTGAGTTGATGGAGATGGATTTGTGTTAAATGTTTTTTGATGGGTAATCTTCTACTATTTGTTTGTTCTTTTACTATAAAAGCTGATTCTTGGAATATAGTTCAAAAAATGTACCCAAACTTATAACAAATCTTTTCTGATTCATGGAATTATACAATATTATTCATAATTATACATTATTTCGCAGCTTTTGTTCTACACTATACTAAGAATTGAAATGTTTCAATAACTTCTGTCATTTGATTAAAAATCATTATGTTAAGTTGAGCTTGATACAGTGTTTGAAATGATTGTCCCCATTGTTTTATATTTTCACTAGAAGTTGAAAAATCGGCGTAGAAGCAATTTAATTACCAGTGAAGCAAACCCAGAGCCTCGGCCGCGCTTCTCTGACTATCTTCACTGCAACACATTCCTACAAACGTTTTCAATAGAGACTGACGCTCTTCAAGCTTCATGAGTTTCTCCAACCCTCTTGCAACCATTTCCATTTCAGCCTGAGGATAAGTAAACAAGCAAGGAAGTTTTGTGAAAACATGGGAAGTGAAGCAGAGACTGACTGATCAAACACGAGAAGAAAAAGCACATACAGAGTACTCCTCGGGAGGAAATATGCGATGAATGAGGCAAATCTTCGATAGTTCTGCCACCGATTCAGAATGTTTACCTTGTATTTCCAGAGCCTGCAGTAACATGGAGTTCGCTCAGAAAATATTGTATTCTTTAGTGCTTGATTCTGTATCATAAGCTAGGGTTATCTATCTAGATGACTAACAAAGAACAAGTATTTCAAGTTTACAGTAAAGAATAGACACTAGAAGAAGGAAAGCAAGCAACCCAAGCTTGTAGAAACCATGAACGTGTGCGTGCAGCAACAGCTGCAGAAACCATTCTTGCAGCATCTATCTTTGCAAGTCCAATGTTCTCAGCAAGCCCAGCAATGAACTCTCGGGCATCTTCACTACAAATCTCGACAGAAGAAGATTCCCAAGGAGCTCTACAGAGAGTTCTCAAACAATTTCAGAATCATATCAAAAGACGAACGAGTAGAAGCAAATTAATAACTAAAAGGTCAATAGAGATACACCTGCTGCAAGCATTTAAGACAAAATCAATAGACGTTCGGTAAAATGAATCTCGAGTGTTTGTTGGCTCAATAGAGACTTGTACTCCAGCAATCCTACATACTCTACGCAGCTGTATATAATTTCATAGAGTTATCTAGTTAATTCAAACTCGTTGAACATAGTTACACAATCGAGTAAAAAGAAGAAAAGAAATAAAATACTAACTTGAATGATATCATCATCCGTAATGTCTTTTCCGCTGGTTCTGTTATCGACGATTGCTGGAAACTAAACTAATAAGTTACATTTATAGAACGAAACCATAAACACACACAAGTAATACTAATACCACCATTGGAAAATGAAATCTTTCAACTTTTAAGCTTTCGCAAGAACGAACATTACCTCGAACGAGTCTGTTGGCTACTCTCTGATAGCCTTCTTTGTCAACATCCAAGCTCTGATTAGGCAATGAAGTAGGCCACCATTTAGGCAACTTACTCTGAGCTCTGAGATGGAGATTTCTTGATACAGAGTTACTTCCAGAATCTTGACCAGAAGAAGCTATGGAGTTCTTCGAATCGTTGGAAGAAGAACGAATGTTGTCAAGAGCTACAACAACTTCTTTACCACCAAGACTCCTATCTCTCCTAACTACTAATTTAGGCTTACTCTGGAAACTACTCTTAAAAGCCGATCCTAATTTCACCAAAACCCTAATTGCTAAACTGAACACGAATCCAATCACAATCACACCTCCGACGAATTGCATAGTCGATTTCTTACACGAGACGACGATTCTCCGGTTATCGTCGAGTGCGATTAGAGTTTGCAAATCGGAAAACGCGTCTTTGCCGGAATCGAGGAAGAAATGGAAGCGGGAAGTAGCTAGGGTTGAAATCCGGTGAACGTCTAGGGTTAAGCTGAGGCTTTGGTCTTCGTTTCCGGTGGAAGACGGAGTGGAGATGGTGAGAACATTGCCGTCGTTATGGTCGTAGGATGAGTCATGAAATTTTCGGTTCCGGCGAGGACGAGAACGACGGCGTTTTGGAGTGGAGAATGATACGAGAGGAGCTTTGTAGATTTGAGATTTGGTAGCGAAGATTCGTGGAGAAGAAGAAGAAGAAGTGGTCATATTCATTGTGTGATGTTCGATAGTGAACAGAGAGAATGGAGTTAGTTTGAAGAGCTCCGGTTTGGTCGAACCAACCGGTTTAATCGGACAAAACTCTCTTGATGAATTAGAGGTTTTTAAGTGATTTTAAAGTAATACAAAGGGAGATGTTTAAAGAATACATATAACTATGAAGAGTTTTGTTTTGTTCTATATTCAAAAGAATACATGTTTTAAGACTTGAATCAACCAACTTAACTGACTCGTTTCAGAGAATTGCGAGGCGGCGAAGGAGTCAGTCTCAGTATGAAGTTTATTGCATCGAAACCGGGTGAATGCGGTTTGAATTTGAATTCCCCCTGGTGTCTAAAATAATCTTGACCAAAAGAATTCGTCGAAACAAAATCCTGCGACAGGAAGTATAATGAGAGGTTTTTGAATATCTAGGGCGATTTGATAGTATGATGAAGTTGGAGGAGATTTTGTTACTTACACTGCAAAAAAAGTATTTATCTGGGAAGAAGCGGCTCTCTGTCATCTGATACAACACGGTGAGTAGCCTGCATAAACAGAGAAGAAAGACAGAATATGATCAGCTTAAGTCGGAATATTACAAGAACTGGATTTCACTGAAGATTGGAATGTGTGTGTTTGTGTTCTTCACCTCTTCATTTGCTCCTGCTGCCATGTTAATAAATGAGTCTTTAGCCCTGAAGGAAATAACAGAGGAGGAAAAAAAGGTTATATAATTCATACACGGGAAACTGAATCTTGCACTTAAGGTTTCTCAAAAAGAAATTAAAGACGAGAAGAAATGAACAGGGCGATCGATGTAAGAGTTTATAGAACGATGACATGTGATCAGAGAAAGAATAATGATCCATGAAGACACACCTATGATCATCCTTAGTGTTAACTAATTCTACGTTCCCGTTCTGTTGTTCATCTTTGGCTTTTGCAAGGGGTGAAAAGAACTGCGTAAATTAGGAATCAGAAAAGCATTAGAGGTTTAAAAGAAAAAGAAGTTCCGTTGTGTAAGTTAATTGACACACCTGGTGCATTGAAATGAAAACTATCGAAATCCCCAGAAGAAAATTCATGGTTAATACATGTCCAAAGAGTGCTGCAGATGCTATGCCAGTAAAAATTGTGGCAACCGTGGATGAATATTTCTTCAGGATTGTATCTGAGAACATGAAAAACGAAAACAATTGTTGTATCCATGAAAACGATCTTACAGCAAGGTTTTTGCTCAAGTATATACATCAAAATCCAAAATTTACAAATCTATGAACCATCCATCCAGAAACAATATCCATAAACTAAATGAATTTAACAAAACTGCAAGTTATTTTACCTGCATATTTAAAGAAAAAGGAGGAAAGAATCCCTTGTGCTGCGTTGTTCAGTATCAGAAACACGGTAGCCCTAGAATGTCCTTGTAGGATGTCAAAACTTCCAGGACCTGTCAACACAGTGGCAAAACTGTTAGCAATTCGTCTGATAGGATTTTACAAAGCTTTTATGGTATATTAAATTTGCTTAACATTTATCATAATATCTCTGCGACGATAAAATACCCATACCTTTATATATAACAGTTCCTAGTATTCCGAGGAAGTTGAATATTGCACCATAACCATAGAGAAATAAGTTCTGCACCAGGGGAATTAACGGTCATCACAAGCCTTCCAATGTTACTACAAGGCACTCATTTCTCTGATGCTATATGAAAAAAACTATGTATCCGGATTAGCTAACCTGAAGATAAATGCTTGTGTCATACTGGCTCTTTAGAGCATACTCGTTGTATACAGATGCTAAAGATGGGACAGTAACCTGCAAGATGAAGTGCTGCATAAGCCTCTAACACAAATTACAACTTTTCTTTGGTGCAACAATGGGTGAACAATTATATGAAATTGCAACAGATTATGCACTAAATTTCTAAGTAAAGCAAGAAAAAGAACCAGAAAATGTAACTTACAAAAATAAAGGTACAGATGTATGCACCCGTAGCAATTGGGACAGCCATAGTAGTAGCACCTTCGGGAAGAGAACGCAGCTGATTTACACTAATCCCAATAAGTAACAGAGCAAGTGCTTCCCACTACAACAAAAAAATCAAAACATTTTTAATCCCGTTAAGAGTAGGAGTTAAGAAAGGTCAAACAGAAACATCCATAATAATATGTCTGATACCAAAAAACCACAAATACAGTAACCACTAACCAAGAATAATTGAACCTGACCTGTATGATGGAAAATCGTCGTTTCATTATCATCTTCAGTAGTACAGCAATCACCAGAACCTTTAGATTGCTGAGCATCTTCACAGTAGCAGGATTGAAATATAGCTAGCAAAACAGAAGAGTGAATTGCTGTGTAAAAACTAAAACAGAAGAATGATAGAAAAGTAGAACCAAATAGTGAACTTAAGATAGTTATTAACGGCATAAGAAGCACATATACCTGCATTGTGAACTTAAGATAGTTATTAATCGCATACAACCCTGCTGGAACAGCGAGAAGCACATTGTTCCGAGCTGCCTGCAAAACAAAGGCTCATGTTAGTCCGTTACTACAGCTTGTACTATAAATAGTGAAAAAATGAACTCAGAAGTTTTAAGTTTAATAGCAGGAAGTAATTTAAGAACAAAAAGGTAGTATTAGATTGATCTAGTGGTGCATAACATCTACATTTCAAACAATAAAGCTCTGTAATCCAAATGTATAACATACACAAAGCTTATCAGACATTGAGAGACGTAGAAACGAATCTTTTACAGTACTTCCAAATCTCTTAATTGATAAGAAGAGTTACCTGGACAAACGTAGAAACAGATAGTAGAGGCTTCTCTCCAACTTTTTGGTGCCTGGCCTACAATATTACCACACAAAATGGAGTATTAAAAGAGCGACCACTTTCCTACGTAAAAGCAAGAAACTGTCTGTATGCACAAAAAAAAAATGAATGTGAACCCCATCTCATTCACACTAGTTAATCAACCTCAGCACACCTGTTCAACAACCTCAGAAACTGGTTTCATGTTCTAGGGCAGAAAAAAACATCTATCAACTAGTTCAAAATGCAAGAAAGAAATTTAAATGACACATTGAAATTTCGAAAGAAACTTAAATCAATTCAGCAACGTACCTGGATCAAAAGCATGACAATCGCAAAAATAACTTTTGCAATTTCTGTCAAGAAGTTGACACTAATAGGACTGAAGTTGAACTTTCCATCCACTTTAGACATGTACACTAAGACAGGCTGTAAGCGTAAACAAAAAAAACGTAAACTTTTAAGAAATTTTAACAAGAAACAACGAATTGGAACAAAAACAACAACCTTGAGACATATAATTTCACCTGTAGACCAACTAACATGCAGTCACCAACTACCAAAAAGACATTGAGAGCTCGTTGTTTCGAAGACACTCTAATCTTGAGCTTGTCATACTCATAAGCCCTCGCTATAGCTTTGCTACTTGGCGAAACCAACCTTGAACGACATACGCTACACTCAGCCATACCGTTCTTCATCGGTCTTTCTCAAAGCTGACAAATTCTAGACTAAGCTAAGAAACCTGAAAAACAACAACAAAAGCAATCAAGAAATAAAGAAACCACAATGAGCGAAACCGTAGATCTCAAAACCCAAAAAGGAAAACAACAATGTAATAAAGTGAGAGCAGAATCAAGCATAACTTTGTGGCGACATTGTAAAATCAGTCTCAGGAACCAGATCGATCAAACTAACCTCAATCGACCAATAAGATCAACTCAAAAAACGCATTCCCAAAAACCAAAACCTCCTCCCGCCTAAACCGCCTAAGATCCAGGAGGAATTCAAATCTCTCTGTCTTTGTCCAAGCTTCCTTCTCTTCTATGTAAGATCTAAAATTACAGAAATTCAACAGAATCTACAACTTTCCTCGAGCTTCAGCTCCAGAAACGATACGAAGAATATGCAGAGAGAGAGAGAGAGAGAGAGAGAGAGAGAGGAAGAAGATGAATCCGTCGGTCGATTGAAGTGCGCTCTTATTCTCTCGCACGACTCGATTTTTTTTTTTTTTTTTCGCTTTGATTTCACAACTCCGTTTTATTGCGTTTCTTTTTTAAATAAATTAATAAGAACAAAAAAAAACATACGACAAATTAAATAACAAAAACAAAACAATTTTTATTTTTTTGTCTATTTCTTACGGTGTGACACATGATGATTGTGACAGACCAATAAGATTATAGTATGAGTGGTAATGAAGCTTAAGTGAAGCTGACGTGTCATGCGGGTGATGGAGGCTTTGAATCGGTGGGGGGAGAGTTACCGTAACCAATGTATCCAAGTTTTGGCTTTTTGGTCAAATGTTTCTTTCGCTTGGACTTGTTTATTGTTTTTTTTTATTATTTATTTATAGTATTAAAAATAACTTTTTGTTTAGTTTTATTTAATGGTGGTTTGTAACTTAGTTTAATGTTTTTCTAACTTATATTAACGTAAACACCAACATTAATTGATTTTGTTGTTGTATGACATATCTAATTATAGGAAATCTTAATTAATTAAGGACATCAACTTGTGCTGCATTAAAGCTTTGTATATTTGTCTTTTGTAATAAGAATATGGAGTACTAAACTAGCTAAATTCTTTGGAGAAAAATTGAAAACAAAAAACAAAAAAAAATTTGGAATTATGAAACATATTTTTTAAAAATATATATTTTTGATATTTTGAAAACATAAGACCATCATTAACTCTGATAAGAATTCTTAAACTAATATTTAGTATTAATTTTATATTAAATTAATGTTTGAGACTCAAATTCATTTTCTCACCAATCGAAACCCACCTTTAATCTCTCTTCAATTTCAAATCTTTCTCCAAATGGCTTTTTCTAAATCACTAGCAAAACAAACCTAGCAAAACCCAGAACCCAATTTCCACAATTTCTTTCCAACGATGGTCGAAAATCTCGGAGGAGAAGGTCTAATCGATGAGCTTTGCGAAGGATTCAAGCTTTTGATGGACATATGAGAAAATCTGAGGATCCTCAAGATCCAACGACGAGGATCAACGACACCGACGAATAACATATCTGGTTTTGCCAAACACAAATCGAGTGGGTTTAATGGGATAGTGACATGTGTCCCCGTTGATACGTTTCAAGAGTTTCTCCCGGATAAGACGACTCAGCCCGAAAATAACCTATTAATTATCATTATTTTATTTTTTTCAATTTCTTTTAATCACTTCGATACTAATGCTCTAAGAAGCTGAGTTCGAGAAGTTCAAAGTCTTTTGTACAAAGAAAAAAACATGCCTTGACCATTACTTCACATGAGGGATATAACAAAGTTTTTTTTTTATATCATCTTTTGTAACAAATGAGAATAGCTAAAATTATGTGACATCTACGGGACCATCTATATTTCTCTTTCCCGAAAACAAGATACACACAATTTGCATGCACTTCCTTGTAGACTTGTAGTTGTAGACAAACATTTTAAAGCAAAAATACACAACGAATGTCTTCACACTTTATAAATGATTCGTATAAAATTGTAAATGAAGTTTTTTTTGTCACAATTAAATATTTCTAGTTACAATTAACGTAGACGTTTTCTTTCACTTCATGACGTAAAATAACCAGTTTCTAATTAATATGGCTGATAAAATTTTCTTATCTTCCAATTTAAAATTTAGATTGTTGTAGGTGTTTTTGATTGTATATGATCCAATGTCTATAAGAAGGATTATAGATTGTCTGGTTAAGTAGTGAAACTGGACTTTTTAGCTCTAACTCTTCTCTTCATTTGTGACATCAAATATAACCATTTATATTTACAACTACATGCTTAACTATTTATGTGAGTCGAAACAACTTAAAACATTTTTATAGTATGTAATTAGAAGAAACCATAAAACATGCATGGTTTTGTATTATTCATCATTCATGTTTTTTTTTTTTTTTTTATAATGCTCATCGCTCATGTATTTTACGATATAAACCCTGCTAATTGCAATTTTACAAACATATATATCAATCGCACTTTCTAAATGATGCGTATAAAATTGCAAATGAAGTTTTCTTTTTATTGAAGATTGACCAGTGTTTACAAATCATTTTTCAGTTTGGTCACAATTTTGTTTTTGTTCAATCACAACATCTTTATTCACAACTAGCCCCTGGTCAAAACCAAAGACAAAACGTTATTTGGAGTGAAGATTTTGTAACGAAATAGGACTGAAATTCTATCTATAGATCCAGATTTCCATTCAAATAAACATTACTTAAACTTGTTATCAATATAACCTTCGTTAAATTACGTTTCTGATTCAGACATGAATTCATCAAAACCGACTAAATTAAGAAAACCAACAACCAAACCGAGCCGAATAGTTGAATAACCGAGAAATGTCCACCCGTACCGGAACCACAATTTAGTAACATTTCGAGAGAATTTCAAAGAAAATAAAATAAAATGGTTGACCAAAAAGGAAATACTATGGACCGTGTCTCTGTGTGCGAATTCGTCTCTCATCGACTCGAGAAGAGAACACGAGTCGCGTGAGAGAGGCAGAGAGGAAGCCATAACTGGTACTAGACTCGAACCATCGAGCTTGATACTACTGAACCCTAATCTCGAAATCGATCCTCGACTCGAGTCAGGTACTTCTCCGTCATCAGAGCCACGATAAGAATCGGTGTCTGCGATTCTCCAATTCTCGTTTGTTTTCTACCTTTGTTGATTCATCTGAGTGTTGTTTCGATCGTCAATTTCTGGGTTTACGATTCAGTAGAACGATTTCTCATCTATGCACGGCTCGATTGAATTCGATAAAAGATTAGGGATTTGTTCGGATTCGTTTGATTGCCGTATAGTGCTTACTGGGTCTGTCATTGGAGTCGAATTCGATAATGTTGGCATTGTTTTTATCGAATAGTGTACGAAATGTATGGCCTTTTTCGATATTGAATAGCGATGACTTGAAGGAATCTAAGGGGCTTGTTCACAGACTCTCAGTGCCTGATAGTACAAAGAACTTTGTGTTTGCAATCAGAGTCCCTGAGTATGATTCGACTATTTACATACTCTGTGCTCAGAATTTATCCGAAAGATCAGCTATTGATGCCGAGTGTCTTATACGAGAAATCCGTCCTGATGCTGTGATTGCTCAAGTGGATAAATCAGCTTTTGGAGAAGCTCAAGTTGAGGAGAGTGTATTAGGAGATGGTTCGAGTGATTCCATCCCTACGTCTGCTTTTAAAGTTCTTATACAGTGTTTTGTAGACAAGGTTAACAAGGAAAAGTACGAAAATGTTGCAGGGATTTTGGTTTTGAGGGAGATTTTTGGGACAAGTTTTAACGGACATTTATTGGCTGCTAAAAGGGTGGCTGAGGAGGTTGGTTCATCGTTTATGGTGCTTGAATCTCCTTTTGTCAAGATCGCTGCCATGGATACTTCCTCGGGAGAAATTGAGGGAGGAGGCAAGATGATTCAACGTCTAGCTAATAGTCTCATACCACAATCTTCTGGCTCTGCTATATTTTCAAGCTCGAGAAGGTTTTTGATAACCAATGATGTACAGGCACAGATGCTGAAATTGTTATCTCCGCATATCACTCGGGTCAATAAAGAGCTTAGCCCATCAACTTGTGTCGCCAGTTACAGTGAGATACCGTCGGATAGTCATGAGGTTCCACCATTTGCTCAATCCATTTATTCCTTGCTTGTTGATCTTCGTGATATATTTCACGATCTCCCATCTATTGGGAAAGCTCTAGTCAATGCCCGAAAGATGTTGTCTGATGTAAATAGAGGAGAATCCATGGATACAAAGGTTATTTCTGAAGTTTATCTTTTCCAGATTGCAGTTGAAGGTCTACGAATTGCTTTGAACAATGCTGGTCGGCTACCCATTAAGAATTACCTGGGAAGTTCAAGCCGAACCGAAGGTCAGTTTTCGCAGCTCTCTTCTGAGGACAAATCTTATGCACTTATGGCAGATCTTCTTCGTAGCCAGGCTAAAAAGTTTAAGAACATAGTAGCAGTAATAGATGCAAGTAGTCTCGCAGGACTTAGAAAACACTGGAAAACTAGTGTTCCTCAGGAAGTCAAAGATATGTCCGAGCATATGGTACAAAATATTGGTGACGACAAGAAGGCTAATGACTCGAAGCTAAAACGACTGTTGTCTGATAAGCCAGTGGTAGCAGTTGGTGCAGGTGCAACTGCTATATGGGGTGCTTCATCACTATCCAAGGCCATTTCTGCTTCTCCTTTCCTCAAGATTGTAACTTTTAAAGCCCCGGCGTCATTGAATCTGTTCTTGACACATACCCATAAAGCAATGACATTTGCATTTACCAAAGCACCGGGTTTAGCTAGTTCTGGAGCCAAATCAACATCTTTGGTTAAAGCATCTTTATCTGCCGAGAAAATCAGAGCAGTAACACATAGTATTATAGCTTCTGCTGAAAAGACAAGCTTTTCTGCCATGAGACTTGCTTTCTATGAGATCATGCGGAAAAGAAGATTAAAACCTATCGGTACTTTGCCATTGGCAACATTTGGAGCCAGTCTTGCAACTTGTGCGGGATTGCTTGTCTATGGAGATGGGATCGAATGTGCAGCTGTGTCTCTTCCTTCAGCTCCTTCGATTGCAAACTTGGGTCGAGGGGTTCAAAACTTACACGAGGCGTCTCTTGAAGTGAGAAAGAGAGAAGGCAACAGAATACAGAACGCAATCGAGTCCCTTAGGCAAAGACTGAAGAAAGTTAAGCTTCAATGAACAAGAGAGTATATTTTTTACTTCATTTAAATTTTCTTTTAGCCACTGTATATATTATATTATATTCTCTCCTTTTGTAGATACATATTTTTCTTTGTTCAGAGACTGGTTTTGGTTTAAAATCGATCTCTAGATGGTTAACAAAAAATAGAAGCTGGTTTCATTAGAGGGAGCAAAGATCTTTGCAATCTTTACAAAAGATGGGATATTAATTAACCTTTAAGGCAAGTCATCCAGCTATAATGTCAAACCATTGCATAGACGGCAATGAGTCTAGCAATTTATAAAGAAAATCATACTCAAATATCAAATAAATATGTCGCATGGTAATTTTAAGTATTTCCAACAACTTATAACGTAATAAATACTTAACAAATTTTTAGTCAAACTCAGAATTAGTGACACAGTAGCTTGATATCGAAGCATATTTTGGAGATAGTAAGAATTTGGAGTTGAAACAATTTTATATAGTAAGAACTCATAGTTAAGTCCCACTTGTAGATGACAAGTATAATAGTTGCTTTCTTCAGTAATTCTAATATGAGAAGTGAGTTTACATCGCATATGTATCCCATATAAGGAAATATCTAACATATACTACTAGCCGAGAGATATAATCAAACAACCAGAAAAACCAAAGGTGATGTGTCCACATCATTATGGTTCAACGTTTGTGCAAAATACTAATAGAAAAAAATTACAAACTATTGCTAATATAAGAGTGCCAAAATAGATAATTACAGTACTGATATTTGAAAAAATTACATGAAGTGAAATATGTTTATTCCATAACCAAACAATCTCATAACCGTTCATAAAATTTTAAGAAAAATGGAAAATCGTAATGAAATTTTGGATATTTAGTATATTGACAATATAAGATTTAAGTCATATAAATTAACTATATATGGTTCAATTTTTTTATAAATCATTTGGCTCATTCTTGCCGGGAGATTCGGTTGTAACAAAAAAATGTCGTGGTAAGTTTGGATCAGTCAGGAAACCGAGACCGAGCACAAGAGAAGGTTCGAAAGCGATGATTCATGTTAAGTATATGACCGGTCTAGCAAATGGGGACATTTTAAAATTTGTTTTCTCAAAGAAATTATAATTTCCTATATACTATAGATAAGCTAACCGATGTTCCCATATTTTTTATTATTTTCCTATTCTTTGGACGATGGATATTTTTGTTTTTGATAGTAAGAAATAGAGTTTTTCGTACTAAGTTACTCATATTTATTCGCTCTCTCTTTGTTATGATTCTCTTTCCGCTACACTTAGGAAATGATTAGTGACAACAATGTGGAATAAGTGATTATAATATAGTTAGCAAAAGTAAACGTAACACAATAGAGCTACGAAAAGAGTATCATAGTAAATAGTTAAATACTAATATCAAGATCTAGACCGAACAACAAAATACCCCAAAAAATTACTAGTGACACTAAAGTTCTGGTAAGCAAAATATTTGGGATCTGTAAGTCTATCCGTCTAAAAAACTTGGGAATACGGTAGCTTGGGGCGTGCTACAACGCGTGCTCCAACGATTTGGGGATCCCGATCGGTGCTCAGGTGTCTTGGGAACATAAGACGGGTGCCTAAATGTCTCGGGAACAGAAGACGGACGTGGAAGTGGGATCAAACTTTCGACAATAAGAGATATAACACAAATGTTTGGAGAGAGGCAACATAGTTCGTCTCTCTCTTTCTCTGGATAATATTTGAACAACCTCTTATTATTGTCATAAAAGAAAAGATTCCCTTGCTTAGAAACCGCGACTGGCCTGAACCACTTACATGTTCGAATGGAAAGGAGATGATGCAAAAGACTTATTGAATATATCATGCTCCATCTTTCTTCTTGTGAATCTATGCACCATATCTCTAGTTTCCAACCACAGCTAATAGTCTGCGTGGCTATGGCTAGACGATCGTCAAGGTTCACTAATTGGTCCCCCGACCTGCAAACTGGCGAAGGTGGGACATTGCGAAACTCTTCTGTGTGAAGATCCAGAGCTAGTAGACCTACATTATGATCCAATACTACTAACCAGTAGATTGAACCATTCACACACGCGGATTTCCTTTTCGCATCGACTTTGTAAGGAGACGGATTCGCTAATTTCCTCCATTCACCAATGTTCACATCAAGAATCTCGCAATGGAAGCTACGATTAAATAACATCCTCACTACTTTATAGCTCCCATTAACTCTGTCCTTACCGAATCCCACCGCGTAAACTTCAGGCAAAACATTCCACCGATTCTCTACAATTGTAAATTTATAAGACCCATCAATGCATGCATATTTTGATGTTTATTAAAAAAAAAAAAAAAATTTAATTGTTGTTTATAGATTAACCGAATCTCTCGCGATCGTAGCGGTTAGTAACCGGTTCTGGTCTGGGATCTGGACCGGAAGCGAAACTGATGAATTGTCCGGTGAAAGGGTTTAAAACCTTAACCGAATCTCCTAAAAGGATGCAAACTAAACCGTCACACGTAAGAGAAGGTCTTGCCACGCCATCGAATTGAAAATAGAAAAACTCGATCTCTTTGTCCATCGGTTCGAACCGCGATTCGAACCGATAATCTCCGGCAACAAGGATTTTCCGATCCTTATGAAGATTCATATGCTTCTCTACGAACCTCCTTGATTCCAGAATTGATCTCCATCGTTTTGAGACGGTTTTCAATTTGAGGACTTGTTTCAAGGGAAGACGAAGGAAGATTTCTTCAAGTAGATCGGAGACTAGGTAGATTGGATTAGGGTTTTTTTCTTCTTCCGCCATTTTTTTCTGATCGTCGATCATCGAATGAGTATATGTTATATTTATATATGGACCGTATTTGGCCGGTAGAGATTATTCAAGAAAGCAAATCATAATTTTAATTACCATTTTTTTTATTTGTGTAAAAACTCTAACTACCATTTCCATTTGTATATTTTAATTATCAAACAAAAGGTTAATTCGCAAAAAGATTTAAAGAAAGACTTAGAAACTAATTAAGCTAAACATTAATAAAAGGCTGAAACATTTACAAAGGTTATAAGTTATAAACAATAAGTAAATTACCAATTTTAAAAAGATTTGATAGAAATAAACTTTATAACATTGTTATGGACTTTGAACGAACTATAAATAAAGAATCCTAATGAATTCTGGTAAATTAAAAAGATAATAGAGAGAATATTGCTATAAGTTTTTTGTAGATATAATTAATTTATGTTATTTACATAAAAGCTTATCAAATGCTCAGAACTTTAATCCCATTTTTGTTTATCTTTGGCTGTTTAGATATCTCTTAAAGGCATAGCCGCTTTCCGCAAGTCGTTCAATTTATTTACCTGAAAAAAAAAAAAAAAAAAAAAAACCAAAGTTTATTTTTGAAATCGATATTTTTTAAAAGATAATTTTATAATAAGTTATGAATTTTACCTTTCTCTCCGAAATAAATTGTCTCCATGTTGTCCAGATAAGACTTATTTTGTAGCAAGTACCAAGCAACGCAATAGCAAAGAATTTGTTTTCTCCAATTGCACGACCCAACTCTGCTTTTTAACAATATTTTAAAACATTAACAAAGAATAACCAAAGATTTTCCAAACAACAATATGTTCACATGCTCACCTTTGCCCTTGTTGAGAATATTAGCAATCGATGAACTTATTATTGAATCATTTTCTTGGTCAAGACGACTCTTTTCCTGTAAATGAAAAAACGACACATGCAAAGACATTTCAGTAGTTTTTTGTTTTTTTTTTGTCACGAAGGCATTTTAGTCCTAAGCTAACCAAATACAGTAGTATCTGGGAACCAATAAGGGACAAAAGTGCTTATATAAGAAAAAACTACGTTTCGTTGCGGGGCTAGAAGATTTGCCCTCACATACCGGAGTTAGAGACATTTCAGTTCATGCATAGATGAAACAAGCAAATACAAGATTAGTGGTTAATAAATGACGCATACTCACAATCCGTTTGCGGTTCATAAGTTCAATCAAAGAGAACTCAAGCTTTGTTTTTGCTTCTTGTGAAATAAGTTCCCATATCAAAGAGTATGATAGATACTTTCCACAGGGTGTGTATGGACAGAATTGATTTAGGTCGCCATTAAGAACTTTTGATTCTATGTATTCTACAAAAATCCAGATGCATGACAACATTTAGATTACACATAACTCAACACAAAGTTCAAGATAAAGGAGAAACGATACCTTTAATGCATGGTGTGCATACACAGTGGCCACATCCTAAGTCTTGGCACGGAGACATAACATCACAAAGACGACATCGAATCTGAAATTTAGAGCAAACCAATAGATCGTGCGAGAAATCAGTATTTGTCAATCATTATTTCTCACAAATTAAAAGTCCATAAGTAAAAAAATACCAATATTGTATCAAGTTCAGGATTTGTCGCTAAGTCATCTGAAAAGTCTACATACGCGGGAGAAAGAATGAAAGCAGAATTGAACTTGTTTTCATCCCTATCCAAATTAAGAATTCATCGATGGTAAGAAAACGTAGTAAATGTGAACAAATTACATCTCAAAAGTAAAAAGGATATAATTAATATACCATTCATAGGACACAAGAAGAAAAGCAGCATGATCCTCACTAATTCGGAGACAATTAGCAAGTTTCTTGATTGATTCAAGAACCAAAAGAAACTGAGTCTCATTGTTGTTCTGTCAAGAGAAAACACGAAACATAAATAAACAATACAACAACCATCACAATTGCCAGAAATTGAACTGATTAGCTCTTAAATACTGCTGATACTAAACATATAAAAATTTCTGTTGAATATGCAAGAATCCGATGCAAGAAAAAGAAAGAAAAGTATACATTATCAAAATCTGTAAAAGACGGAGCAAAACGAAATAATATACCGACGATGCATAGAACTCGAAGTGGAAGAAAAAAAAAAAATCTTTTTTTTGGTCAAAACTTTAATAGAAGCGGGAAACAAGAAGATCAAAAGAAACCAAGAATATACAAAAACAAAGTCAAGAAACGAAAACAAAAGAAAATCGAATATCAACATTGAAATCGAATTCACGTTATGTTTATTTACCGTTTGAATCGCCGGTGAGTCAGGGATCAATGGCGGCTCCGCCGGTAAAGTGTTCGACTCAGACGTCGCTAGCTCCGTCGGTAAAGTGTTAGGCTCAGACGTCGCTACCTCCGCCGGTAAAGTGTTCGACTCAGACGTAGCTGGCTCCGCCGGTAAAGAGTTCGACTCAGACGTTGCCGGCGGTAAAGTATTCGACGGTGGTGCAGTTTCAGTCGACAGATTAGCCATTGGAAAGAAAATAAAAACAAAGAAATTATCGTAAGGACTAAATAAGCAAGTGTATATATGCAGCAAATTTTAATTTTACGTAGAAAAGATGAGTGATATTCTTAACATTTAAACCAAAAAAAAGAGAAAGATGAGTGATCTTTCTTCACAACTAACTAAATAACCTAAACTAAATTAATATTTAAAGGACCAAGAAAAAAGTCGGTATGGAATGACCTCTTCTCAATCGAACCTAGCTGAGTAGTAAAAATAATTCCGTTATATCTGTTCTAACTCCCTCCCAAAGCCAAATTTTTTTTTTTTTTTTTTCACCCAAGCCAACTCTCTCTTTATAAGAAAATTTCATTTTTATTTCCTTCGTTATTAACAATAGCAATAATAACATAAATAACAATAGCATCAATAACTCCGTGGTTTTTTTCCTTTTTTATAAACGACTTTTAATAGGCCAGGTAGATATGTTAGCAAGCTAGTATTTTTTAATAACAATACACATCTAGTGTCGAACGTTTTACTTGTTTGGGCCATAGAGTTGATTTCATTAAGTAAATAAATCAAACCCTAATACTTCAATATCGATATATGTTTTTTTTTTTTTTATATATCTTACGATAAATCTCAGGTTTATGGAGAGGTTCAGACTAATCTCTGGAGGAGGTGCAGCCCATAGATAGACCTTCTCTCCGGGTATACAAATGAACCAAAAACAAGGGTTTATATCTATGTGGATGTCTAAAGCAATGTGTTTTAGTTTCGCGTAGTAGGTAAATCGAACTTGTCACGTGTTGGCGTCACAAACCCGTCTTCTTATCACTTGATTACAAGGCTCTGGACTATCGATATATGTTGTTGCTCTACGTAGATATATATGATCAATCTGTACCTGCATGTAAATATATATAATTATATATGTGTGTTTTCATGAGAGAGTTTCGTGTAATACTTCAATATCTTACCAACCTTATCGAGTGATTTCAGGTTTGGATTGTCTTACAATTTTTGTTTGTATGTACATATATAGCTAGAATTATGAATGGAGTTGAAAATTTATAACAAAATAATAACGAAATTTTGGTACTTCGTTGATTTCATTATTGATTGATGCTCACAAGATTCACATAACCATTGAGTATCTCGGATTTCCCGTCTTTTTTGAATTTCTTTTCGAATACATCTTTATATCAAAATAAGAAATTTTTAGTTTGAAAAACAAAAAAAAAAAGTTGTACTCATCAAACCTCAAAATAAACTCATATATCAATATATTTTATGGTACATTTGTAAGGTAAAAATGAACAAAATTTCAACTGGAAAGCAATCTCATAGACAGAGACCCTACAACGGAAAGTTGAAACACCGCAAAACAAAAAGAATGCAAAAAAGGTACAATTGCATAAATACCATTTTTGATTTGTATATTTGCAAAAATGCCACTTAGGAATGTCCATTTGCAAAAGTACCACTAATTTTGGATTTTTAAAACCTAAATATTAAAATTATAAACCTAAAAATGTTTTGACCCCTAAAACCTTTTAAACCCTTAATACTAAACCCTAATGCAACATAGTTAACCCAAACATAAATGATATAATGAATAAATAATTTTGAAAAAGTGGTATTTTTGCAAAATTTTTGAAAATGTGTCATTTTTGAAAAGTGGCACTTGAAAAGTGACATGTATTAAAATTTCTCAAAAAGAAACTTGACGAACCACCACAATATCAGGCCCGAACAAAACTTTCAAATTTGATATTTTTGAAAGATTCTCTTTATTTATTATAATTATAATTTTGATACATAAATCTAAAGTTAAATGAAAACTTAAGCTCATGTTTAACGGAGAGATCTAACAAGGTTCATTAGATTTTTTTTGAATTAAAAATAATAAATGTATAACTTTTGTTTTGAATCGTATCAGTGTGATGATACTTTTGATCCGGTTCAACTATGCCACATGTCCTCATCCTATTGGAACTTTTTTTTCTTTGATTACAAAAATAAATAATTGTACTCTGCTCCCAGATCCGGCGAAAGAAATGATCGACCGAAGCTTTTTTACCATCTACCTCTTTCGCCGATTTCCGTCTTCCGTCGCCGATTTCCGTCTTCCGTCGCATGAGGTTCAAGGTCAGCGATTTCCGTCTTCCGTCATCGATTTCCGCCGGCCATGGAATCTCCGAAGCATTCCTTGATCCCGAGCTTCCTCTATTCTTCGCCTATGTTTTGTCTTCTCGATCAGATGGCCAACTCCAACCCCTGCGCTGCTTTCGCCTCCTCCTTGTCCTCTCTTCCCCTGCATTCCTTTCTGGCGATCTTCACCCAGAAGAATTTCCCTTTCATTTTTTTCACTTTTTTTTTTATAAAAATATTTTTTTTTTTTTGAACCCTTTAGATTGAGTATCATCAATAAATATACCAAAATCATCAAAATCTAATTGAATCTCAAAACTTAAACTACTAATAAAATTAATCTTAAATTATTGTTAATGATACCCAATAAATTTTACCAATAATCATGCTCTAAGATTATCCTAGCTATTTTTGAAAAAAAAATTAAGTTATCCTAGGTCAAGTTTTCCTCGGTTTAACTATTTCTAAGTCCTTTTGGATTTCAACTTATATAGAAACATAACTCATCTTTAAAACTTCTGGCCACACATAATCCGTCAGAACCACACACAAACACACAAAAAGATGGGTGAAGAAGCAAAAAGCCCTAATCCGATCCACATAGTTGACGAACTTCTGGAAGAAATTTTCCTTGGACTACCTTTGAAATCAATCATCAAATTCAAAACCGTCTCAAAGCAATGGAGATCACTTTTGGAATCAGATATGTTCGTCGAAAGGCGTATGAATGTTCGAAAGAATCGGAAAACCCTGGCTGCTTACAACTGCGACTGTGGAGACCGGCCTAGTCTCCTTCCCGATTCACGGTTCCAAGGAGACGAAGAGATAGTTTATCTTCACTGCAACACTACACGACCATTGATGACTTGCGACGGTTTGGTCTGCGTCCCCGAACAAGATTTTGTGAACGTTTTAAACCCCTCCATTGGACAACTCCTGCGATTCCCTTACGAACCAGATCCAGTGCGATTTAGTAAAGGTAATATCTATTACAGATATATTTTGTTTTTGCTTTGATGGGTCAGAATATTTTTGTTTTTTAAATCAAAACTTTACAGGACCAGGGTCGGGAAATTGGATCATGGGATTTGGTAGAGACAAAGTTACCAGGATCTATAAAGTAGTAAGGATGTGTTTTGATGAGTGTATCCAACGTCGTATTCTTGATGTTGAAACTGGTGAATGGAGGAAACTGAGGCCAACTCCTTCCATCGTCTATGAGGCAGTAAAATCTGTGTGTGTGAATGGATCGATCTACTGGCTAAACGTAGGGAGATGGGGTGATTACAAGATTCTATCCTTGGATCTTGGCAAAGAAGAGTTCCTTAATGTCTCAGTTCCGGCTACTATGGATGTTGGACTCCCACTGGAAACGCAAATGGTGAACCTTGAGGACCGTCTAGCCATAGCCATGACAATCAATGTTGAGCATGAACGGAAACTAGAGATATGGATCTTGGATACAACAGTAAAAAGATGGAGCAAGTCCTACTCGATAAGTTTAGCCGATAGAGTTGTTTCTTGGGGATGGCGGAAAAAGTGGTTCACGCCGGTGGCGGTTTCTAAGCAAGGGAATCTTGTCTTCCATGACAATAAGAAGAGGCTGTTTAAATATTATCCAATAACGGAAGAGATTCGTTGTCTCTCCTCGGACACTTGTGTTATCTCTCTTTTCTTGGAAAATTTGGCTCCACTACCCTTGAAATCAAACCATTCACATCTTGATTCGATAAACTCGGATTTCGAAACTAAGACATCCAAATGCCAACGCTTGTTTTCGACCCATTTGGAGTCGGGTTCTTGGATTTCCAAAGTTTTGAAACGGAATGAATTTGGGATCCTAGATATTATGTTTACCTCTATTGTAGTAGCTGGTTATATCTGGTTACGTCGCTAGGAGTTACTTATCTAGTGTCAAACTATGGTTTTGCTTAACAATGATATTTATTTTGCAAATTTGTTTCTTCTTCTTTCGTTCAACATTTGAACTGATCTAATATGGATCTCTCCCCTTGCTATGCTAGCAAATACAATGCTTCACAATTTCTACTTTATTACGGATATTGACTATGAGCAAAACTTTATGTATAATGTTATCAAAGTTATGGTTTATCCTTTTTTCGTGGGATGGTAGGTCCATGTGTGGAGCATTAGAAAGTTTTAGACGATTTTTGCAAGATGTCTACGATATTTTCCAAAACTTTGTTTCCAAAGAATATTCTTAAAGATTTGCCTCAATCAATCCCAACAAATTCGTCCACATTAATATAGAATCTTGTAGTTGAAGTCAAATATTCAAACATCAGCCCTTAAATCATTTTATTTTAAACACCACCATCCATTCTTGAAAGCTTTGTTCTGTATAAGTAGAGTTTCTCTTACTTACAAGTTACTCATATTTATTCTACCTTTCTTTACTATTATTCTCTTTCTGTTGCACTTCGGTAATGATTAGTGACAACAATGTCGAATAAATGATGTATAATATAGTTAACCAAAGTAAATTTAACACAATAGAGAGTATCATTCTAATATCAAGACCTAGACCGAACAACAAAATAGGGTAAAATTACTAGAGACACTAAAGTTGTGGTAACACACAATATTTGGGATCAGAATTTCTCATCATTCTGATATGAAAAGTCCGTTTTGAAAACCTTATATATTCGATTATTTTTCAATTCTATCAAAAATGTTTTTAAGATATTAGAACAAATTATTTATTCGAAGAATAGTCAAAACATACCGATCGAAGACGGCTTACGCCGAATGAATATATATAACTTGCTTCCACGATTATCTATATTCACTGGTATTCCAAGACAATGGAAATTGGGGATGATCATATATATAAATTCAATGATTTCAAAATGGGTAGCAACTCAAAAGCTAGAATATGAGAGCCTGAAAAACCACATATTATGAGGAAAGTTGATCATATAAAGATCGCAAATACGAGAAACATATTACTATTTAAAGAGATTACTGAGAGTATTTATTAGCCCAAACAACCTGAGATTGGTCTCGAGAAACGAGCCATTTGATGAAGAAAATGAAGGTATACAAATGCCGGCCGAAACTGTAAAAATGAAAATAAATATACAGATTAAAGAGTCTATTGGTTTTTCACGTTTCTACTATCAAAACAAAGATCATTTTTATATGTATTTAATAGACTACTTCACATTTCTATTTATCGAATCTACGTAAATATTACGCATAGTTTATGTTTTCATGATTTAAAATTCTTCATTACTGAGTTAGTTGCGTTATGAATTTTTTTGGGGGTAAAATTCTAACTTTTATTATTTTCATTTTCTCTTATTTAACGTTCATATAATATTGTTCTTATATATCCTTTTTAATAAACTGTTCCTTGTATCTTTTCTTATATATTCATCATTGTTGTCATGATAAAGCATCTATTTCAAAATAAACTAGTCTCGACATGATGAATCGGATTTTCATGAAACTATGAAATTAAGTTTCAAGGTTTTTCATCGTTCACGATAAAACCAAAAGAGTGTGATTATTAAATTCCCAACTTAATGAAGATTTTAATAGGAAAAATTATAACGCTGTAAATTGTAATTGAATTTGAAAAGAAAAATTCTATAAATGTTCCTGATTAATTCCAGTATATTAAGTTGCTGTAGGTTTTTGTAGTTTGTAATTTAGTTGCATATTAGTTTCCTTTTTCAAAATACACCCTTTTGGTGTGAATGGTTCATTTGAGAGTAAAATGATGGGAGTGGGAGTAATTAAAATAGATGGGACAAAAATTGGAAAATTAAAGTAATTGAGTGGAAAAAATTTCCCACCTCTATTTCTTAGTAGGAAGATTTATTAAGAAGTTGACGTGAACTGGAGTAAAATTTATATTAACTTTTTTTTTTGGATAAAATATCAACAACTTTTTTTACCAAAAAGGAACAAACTAAAGTTATTTAATCCTAAATTGTTCTGCTAGAAGAAACTCTTTAACAATTAACAAAAGTCGATTAAAGATCGACTTTCCTTTTTTCCAATTAATTGATTTTTTATTTCACTTTATTAGTCGTATCAAACTCTTTTGGGCTAGTTTTAAATATAAAGCCCATCACTGAGATTTATTAGAATTCTTGTCAGAAACCACCACAAGTATTTGTTTATTTCTATTTAGCCCAGTTAATTTCTAACATATCAATTTAAGTCACCTCTCTCTCTCTCTCTCTCTCTCTCTCTCTCTCGTGCAGTCGAAGATCCGTCAAATCCAGTAAGTGAAATTTCTCAGCTTTTCCTCTTTACTTCATTAATTGCTATAATCGAATTTCTCTTACGTTGAATAATAAATCGATGAACTCATTTTTTCTAGACGGATTCGGCTAAACAAAATCGAACTTTAAAAAAAAAAAATCTTCGATTGAATTGCAATTTTCTCATTACTTGGCTCATTCTTGTTATAGATGAGAAGGGTAAACTCTGAACAATCTTCCGGTAATGAAAAAATGAAACTTGGAATTCGAACATTTCTGAAAATCTTCCTAATCGGAGCTTCAATAGCTTCTGTTCTTGTGTTCATGTATAGCTGAAACTCTCTCTGATTATGTGGCAGTGGAAGATGATTTAACCATAGAGCCTCGTGAAGGGATTGAATTCGAATCCGAAGATGAAGCCAAGATCTTCTATGATGATTACTCTAGACGTTTAGGGTTTGTGATGCGTGTAATGTCTTGTCGGAGATCAGAGAAAGATGGAAGAATTCTTGCTCGGAGATTTGGTTGTAATAAAGAAGGTCATTGTGTTAGTATTCGTGGTAAGTTTGGATCAGTTAGGAAACCAAGAACGAGCACAAGAGAAGGTTGCAAAGCGATGATACATGTTAAGTATGATCGGTCTAGCAAATGGGTCATAACCAAATTCGTCAAAGAACATAACCATCCGCTCGTGGTTTCGCCTCGCGAGGGTCGCCAAACTCTTGTGAGTAAGTTCACTTATTATGTCCTTAATGTGACAGTATTTGAGCACAAATGTATGAAACCGTTTTGGTGAATTACATTCTTTGTAGGACGAAAAGGATAAGAGAATTCAAGAATTGACGATGGAGCTACGAAACAAGAAGCGGTTATGTGCAGCGTATAAGGAACAGCTAGATTCGTTTGCAAAGATTGTTGAAGAACATAGTAATCGAATAGCCAAGAAAGTTGAGAATGTGGTAAACAATTTGAAGGAATTCGAACCTATAGAACTCGAGCTATTGCAAAGTAAACAAGATCCACTCCTCTAAGCTTAGTAGCCAACTATGAGTGTTTGGAGCTGTATATTCTTTGAATCGGTGAAGCTTTCTCTTATCGCCTTTCCCCGATCTCAAATTGTTTTAGCGCAATCTTAGTTTGTGTAATGCAATTTGAGAAACCGTGTAAACATAGATAAGAAGTGAACATGAAGGTTACATATAGATCAGGTTTCAACAACACTAAACCAGATGAATTTTACATTAGCTCAGAAAAACCCTACAAAAAGAAAAGATAACACATTTTCATTTGGGATTACAATGTTTTGATTCATCAAAAGAAGATTATTTACAGAGGAAGAAACAAGAACACAAAACCAATCAATGGAATAATAAACACTCTTTTTCTTGTGTCAAATGATCAACTACTGCTACTAAAGCCACCACCTTTCATCATCTGAAGAAACTCTTTGTAATTAACTCTACCATCACCATCTGCATCAACTTGCATAATCATCTTCTTACAACCTTCTAGGGTTTTACCTTGCTTAAGTCCCAAGGAAGCCATCACCGATTTCAACTCCTCCACTGTAATAAACCCATCTCCATCTTGATCAAACACGTTAAACGCTTCTTTCATATCATCTTCCTCTGTTTCACCATCGTTGCGATGCTCATCAACAATAGAGCTGTACAGAGACTCGAACTCGTCTATATCGACGCAACCATCACCGTTTGAATCGATCTTATGTATCATCTGAGTAAGATCTTTGTCTGGTATGTAGATTCCTAGATTCTCTAGTGAATCGTTGAGTTCTTCCTTTGTGATTCGACCGTCTCCGTTCTTGTCGAACATCTGAAAAACCCTTTTGAGTTCTGCCGGATCTGTTCTTTTTGTCGGAGCAGAGGACGGAGACGGTGAAGGTGACGGTAACATCGATGGTGGTGAGTTCATGTGGAGAGTTTTGTCGAACCAAGAGAGAGGGAACAGAGTTTTAAGCTTCTTTGGTACTAAAGAGAGAAGAAATGAGTTTAATAGATTGTATAGAAGGAATATTCTCACCATAACTCTTCTATTCTTGATGAAATAAAACAGAGAGAAGATCTGAGAAAAACAGCGAGCTTTGAAAACAGAGTTTTTGGTGATGGAGAAAAAACTTGGAATTTGTTGGGTTTTTTATAGAGAAACTTTCATTTCTTGTAATTAAAAAATATCTTTTTCATACAATTAAAAATGATACATTTTCGAGAATTTTATTTCCTTTTTTACCCCTTATATTACCGTTGAATCCTGTTTTTTAATCAACATATATACGTTACTCCTTTACTCTCACTTTTAACCTCTTTTTTTTTTTTTTTTTTGAGGAAGTAAATAGAAAATTGGATCATGACTTTTCAAACATATTTAGAAAAAGGTTTGAAACTCTAGAGACTCATATAGTCTTTTATTTATACAATTCAAAGATTAGTCACGGTTTAAAATTAAGGTATATACGATTAGTCACGGAGTATCATCTAGATAACATTTTTTTTAGCATTAAATATTACTATTACTTTGAAAAACTTTAACGATTTCAAAGAAATATAAACATTTGATCAATCATTTTCACTAATGATATAGAATTTGTTATAAACTTTTAACGGGTAAAAAGAAAGTCTACAATTTTATGTTTCTGATAAATATCTTGGCATAACGAAGGTTAAAGTAAAAAGTAGATAAAGCCGCGATTTATATGACAAGCGAATGCTAAATATACATTTTAAAAATTAAAAAGAGAGATTGGTTTAGTTAAAAAATTTAAAACAAAAAGGTGAGTCGATCTTTTTTTTATAAAAGAAGTAAAGAGAATGGCAGAAAACGCGTGAAGAAGGTAGGGGTGTAGTTAAACATATACATCGCTTTATTGGATAAAATTAAAAATGAAGTAATGTCAAAAACGCGTTGTTATAATTGTTCATGTTTGGTTCTTGTCCCCATTTGGGCATTTGTTTTTGTGTTATTTTAAAGTTGTGCCGGTCTTCATTGTGTTGTAGACTCTATTTATACACCTTCTCCTTTTATATTACAAGTCAAAAACATCGAGTCTTTAAGAAGGAAAATGTGACAACCAAATGATTTGTTCAAAACTTCAAATCGTCTTTATACCTCTAATATGATGTAAACCGTTTAATGTTATTTCATAGTAATAGATATGATTTTATTCACTAATTATTAATTAGTTTTGAATTGGAACTCATAATTCAAGATGGAATAAGAGTATAATAAAAGTATAAACCGGTTAAAAAAGACAAGATTCGGGTACTTGAGTTTATAATGTTTCACGTTAAGAGTAAAGATGTTATACTTTAGTATGAGAGATATAAGCATTTTTTTAGCAAAAAAACAAAAACAAAACAAAAGATATAAACATTTTAGTTCATTGCCAATTTATTTTAAATTGTAAACTCGTAAAATAAGCCAAGATTTCAGTCAATACATTGTTGGGGGTTTTAACTCAAGTGGGGAACTAGATAAGGAAATTAAAAAATCTAAATTTTATTGTAATGTTCCAAAAAGATTCAAACTAGTATTATAGTTTCCAATGAGTACTGATTTCAATGCAAATTAAAATCTCTATAAAAAAATGATATAGTGTCGACCCTAAGTATTTCCGGATTTTATTTTCATTCAAATTCAGTGTTTTATCCTTAAAACTAGTGGAACTGACGTAATCTTTCTAGAATCAGTAAAACAAATGTTTAACATTTTAGTGATTATAAAAACGTAACGGGTCTTAGAATTAAAGGAAGATACTAGGGACCAAAAAACGCGCCAAGATTGACGCCCGTTATATTATGACCGTTGGATCCACCATCTCTCAAAGGTTGTCGTATTTTCATTGGTTTGTTTCTTCCACGTAGACCTACTTTGTTCAACAACCAACGGTTGTCACTTTTTACAATTCATATTGCAATATATTAACAGGAACTTATAAACTTTAAGAAACAAAAAAAACTAATAGAGTTAAGTAAGAAATGAATTGGTAGAGTAAGTTGGAAGGAAAATTAAAGAGGAGGATACACTAATCTAAAATGTTAATCAAAAAGAAAAATTGTGAAGTTTTCCAACAAAATGGTCCATACCCTAATATCAGAAGTTCAGAACTCTACATACTAGCATGATCCAATACTAACTAGTAACTAGCTGAACCAATAACAATAAGTTTCAATTAAAGCATCTAACCAACGTAAAGCTATAAGTTTCATTGAAAAATGTTAAAAAAATCTTGGGGATTACGCCTGGAATATATTTCATTATAGTTATTAGGAAAGTTAATATTTTGTATAAATTAGATTTCATTTGTTACATAAGTTATGATTTTGTATAAATATGCATATTGGTTAATCAATAAAACAGAAAAAAACTATCATATTTATACGGTTCCCTCCAAATTTGACAAAAAAAACAAACATGAATTGCTTATAACTCAGAATACTATATACCTACTACAATGATAAGATTGGCTTTAGTCGGAGTATAAACAATATATCACTTTGAACCAGGCTGGCCCTGATAGAGTGCAAGAAGTGCTTCTGCACAGGGTTTCACCGTGTGGCCTACAATATTAGGTGCATTTTTTTTTAAATGTTCTAAATTATTGTAAAATTAGTAAAAAAGATTCTATGTTTTGTAAAATTCATAAAAATGCCCTAAAATTTTGATATATACTATATAACTACCAATGGACCGAACTTGCTTTGAACTAATGAAATAAAAATATGGCGTTTTCCCCTCAAAGACTCAAACAACTAACAAGAAAGAGAAAGTCTGTATAAACGTTTACAATGGTAAAAATGCTTGGTTCTTTCGTATGTTTCGAAATTTAGTTCGTACTTGATTCAAAAAATTTGTTGGTGATAGATTAATGGGTATAGTTTATACATATAAAAGTGTATTATATATTCTCACGGGGGATCCAAGGACATTTGACTTGTGAAAAGTGTTATGGACTACATGGTTGTCTTCCAGCTCACCCAACCCAAGCCAGCTCTACTCATAATTCATACTTATTAATGTCATTATCTATTGTTATAACTATGTTTTTTCTTAGTACAACATTTCACCTAATTTCATGTTTTGAGAAAAAGGAATTCTAAAGCTTTTCCCCTTTTTATTTGACAAACACTTACTTTAGAATTTTTCTTTGTTCTTTGCTTTCCTCGTTCTTAGATGGAAATTGCAATGATTCTCACTAATGACTCGTTATTTTCATCATCCCACGTAATTTCACAACTTTAAATACCATTTTAATACGTCTCCTTTTCCGTTTGAAGATAATATTTGTTTATGTTCACTATTATACTTTTTCAATTACCGTATCATCCCAAATTTCATAACGTCAAGTAAGTATCCAATAATTTTGGGCATTTTTTGTTATTTACTACATTTGTGGGATATTTTGGTCCAAAAACACAGAAAAACTAATCTATGACTAGAATTCTTTAACCTATAATCGTACATTTATTGTCTAAATCATTACGTAATCTATACGGGTGGGGAAAAAATTAAGAATTTCAACTATTCACTAGAGTCTAAAAACAGAAGATATTTCCAAACTGTTTTTTTGAAAGAAAAAAAAAATGTTATACGCGGGTTTACTTTTTAAGCATAACAATTAATATATAACGCCTACTCGCCTATAGTTAGCAAATACAATTAGCTATTGACCTATTAGGTTACACATTGAGGTTGCACAATAATGCACATATCATTTTTTTTTGTCATCTAGAATAATGGACATATCATATGCACTCTCTTATGATTTAATTGACTTTACCTCATTATAAGTCATAACCATGTTCTGTTAATGGTTATTTTCCCGATAATATATCGTTTTCTACCTCAAAGATATATCCATCCGTGGAAGAAAAATGGGACAAACTTTTTAATAAAATTATCGGAAAAACGTAGTAATTCCCCAATCTATAAGTATCATATCCTTTCAGATAGATTTAGAAAACTATTCTCGTACTATTTCCCCACAGAATGAAAGTTAAATGTCTATTTTCTCCTTAATTCTGGGTTTTATTGTTTTATAACATAATCCGATAGGTATACCAAATAAATCGGTTAGTAGACCGAATTGGAAACTGGTATTAAAACCCGACCCGCTTCGTTTACCCATAAACAAACAAACACCACAGAAGACGAAGAACATCCAATGGCCAAGCTTCTTCTTCTCCTTCGGTTTCCTCAACAGACCTTTCACCACTCTCTCTCTCTCAATTGACCATACGTCTGATGTTTTCGATTGAGAGCCAAATCAAACCCAGTCGTTTGAAGATCCGGACCCTAACCATAAACGCTCTCTGATCTGGGTGAGAGGTGTAGATCGATCTCGTGGTGTACTCTCAAGTTTGAACTGGAATTGTTGTCACTGGCACTGACGCCAACGTGAGTGTTGTTGTTGTTGTTGTTGCTACTGTTGCCACCGGAGCCGCCGCGTTTGAAAGATCAAACACGACGAATCATAGGACTGGAGAATCGAGGGCTATTGACATGTTGAGAGACACCATCGCCACCGTCGTGGTGGTGACCCATTTCAAGCTCTTCTTCGATTTGGGGATTTTTGTTTTGTTGATTTGGGGATTTAAGAGTTTGTCAGATTTTGGGGTTAAAAGAAAATAGGTTTTTGTTTCGGGTCGGGTTTAAAATCGGGTTTCGAATTTAAAATCGGGTCGATTTCGGTTTACTGTTTTCTAATCCAAGATTAAACGGTTAAGTAGCGGTTAACAAAAACTTGGTATATAGTAAACCAGGATAAAACGAATTTGGGGTGAAATATAAGTTTTAGGGGTGGGCAAAAAATCTGAAACCGAATCCGATTCGAATTGTCCGAACCGAACTCGAACCAATTATCTAAAAATACCTGATTGGATCTTTTAAACTTGAACCGAAAACCCGAACCGAACCGAGAATCGAACGGGTATCTGAAATATCCAAAACATAAACTAACTTAAATATATTTAGAGTTAAGGTTTGGTATATTCATATAGTTTTGTAATTTTATAGTTTTTTTTTACTTTTTTGATTAATTCGGATATTGTAGATACATTTCGGCAAAAATAACCAATTTATGTTATTATTTGAACTATTACGATTTTTTTTTGTTATTTTGTTCATGGTTGTTTTGGATAATTCGAATAACAAATAATTAAATTGAACCAATAAAAAAAAGTGAGATAATTATAAATTTTTCGGATAATTTTTGAATATTTTCGATAATTTTTTATTATTTCGGATTATCCGAACCTGACCCGAACCCGACAAAATCCAAACCGAATCCGATCCAAAATTTTCTAATACTCGAATAGATATTATATCTCTAAATTTGAAAATTCGAAAATCCAAAATATCTTATCTGAATTTGAACGAATACACGAATGCCCACTCCTAATAAATTTAATTTTCATCTAGTGGTGACATACACGTTTAAATTCTATACTGTGGGAAAATAGACATTTAACTTTCGGATCTATCTGGAAAGATATGATATTTACGGGGACGAATTACTATGTTTTCCCAAAATTATCGCTCACGTCAATCATTTTCAAGAACGTTAATAAAATAAAAATTTAGCCAAAAAAAGGTTAATAAAAAAATCAAGAATTCCTAGGAAAAATATATTCATGGGCCAAATTACATAATGGGCCTATAAACCTAAAAATAGCTTTTCAAAAAAGTGCCCACACGCAGGATCGAACTACTGACCGTCAGTTTATAGCTATATGGGCTTTTCAATCCCATTTTCAATTCAATATATATAACCGACCGGAAACAAACATCATCGTCGGAGCAAGTACGAAACTTCCCGACCAAAATCTAATCTCCGACTTACACATTTCATAACCAAAATAAAAATGTGATTTTTTTTTATAGTGAAAAAAACGACCTTGGAAAGGAAGTAAAAACAAAAAAAACAAACATTTATTCCGATTTAAAGAACCAAATCTCATTCTCAATCTCCTCCGTGAACAACAAGGAAAGATCTCTTCTTTGGACTCGAATCGAAAAACGTGAGCGATGAATGGAGCCCATCGTCATCATCTTCTTCAGCTAGTTTTATCGTGCCGTAAAATCACGGCTCAAGTGATTCAACCAGGAACGTCAACGATCGTAGCCATGGCTTCATCTTCCGAGCAAGAATTCTTAGCCCAGAGCCGCGCTAATCTCCACAGATTCCATCGTTCCAACAGTTTCTGGGACTCGAAGACAGCTTCACGCGTCGGTGAGAAGCTTGGGTTACGTCTTATAGAGCTTGGTGTTGATGCAGTCTCCATTGATGCAGACGAAGAGATCTCTCGACCCATTCACCACCGTAAAAGGATTCTTCCGTTGTTTGATTCCGTTCGTCGTACCGGAATCAGAGTCGACGGAACCGAGAATTTGAATGATATCGGTCCGGTTATTCCCAGAAATTAGGGCTCTTGAATTTGGGGGTCAATTTTTGTCCGTATAGGAACAAATTTGTTTCCTTTCTGTTTTTTTCTTTATGCATTTTAAAAGTTTGGAACTAGTTCTTCTTCTTCATTTTTGGGTATACAAATCATGTTCATATGCAAAGCCAATTCTCAATTGGACCAAACAAACTTAATTGTTAAAGACATTAGCTTCAATGATCATCCACTATGTTTATACCAAAATTTACAATTTGTAAAGTTACTGGCCAACTTTTGAAGGAACCACCAAGATGATAATAAGAAAAGAGAATTGATGATTAAAAAATTTCAATGATATTTTGCATTACATTATACATTAAGAAACAAATGTTTTGTATTTGACTTCTTTTTCAGCTTGTGTTTTGCTGCAACCTGCAGAATGTTTTGGTCATGAGTGAGTTCTTCTTCAACACCTATTTGAGGAAGAACTTCCAAATGTCTCTGTCCGTAGTTTCTTTAACCAAATGAGCTCCTAAGATGCTTTCCTCGTCGACCAAATTCCTCAAATGTTTCGCTCCACCGTTGAATCCCACATACTGCTTCTTCGCAGCCAAATACACCACACCGTATGGTGGTCTCAGGCACTGTTTCCACACCAAAAAACCAACAAAGCCATCAGGATAACCCGAAACAACTACTGAGTCAAGAACTAGAGAGAGAAGGATCAAAAACCAACCTTCTTAATGAGAGAATATAGTTT
The DNA here is from genome assembly GCA_964056655.1 of Arabis hirsuta. Classification (NCBI taxonomy): domain Eukaryota; kingdom Viridiplantae; phylum Streptophyta; class Magnoliopsida; order Brassicales; family Brassicaceae; genus Arabis; species Arabis hirsuta. Next base: position 49,996,321 of record OZ053298.1, read on the forward strand.
CTTCAGAGACGTAACCGAGTAAGGGATTTCAGTCATGAGTATTACATCATATCCACATTCTCCTCCTTGATCAGTCTCGTTGGCTCTTTCCCACGCTCTGCTTCCCGAGAGCTTCCTTGATCGCCTCGAGGAGAAATCTTGTTGTCCTGTAATGCTTCCGTCTTGGCTGCTACATCCGTCCATGAAGTCTTCCTCTGAGAAACTCAAGCTCATTCCCGGGTTAGCTGGTTCAAGGACATCGGCTCTTATGATAGATAGAACGGTCGGGAGCTCCTCCCATTCTCCTGCATAGAAATGGACAGATGCAGAGACAGCTTGTCTTGATGGTGTGAGTGGGCTTTCTGGCTGACGGATTTGCCTGTCCCGAGCTTGATCTAGGTTTGCAAGAACGTTTGGGATTGTTGTGCATCTTATTGTTTCTGCGTTGAGGTCTTGAAAGTGGACCAAGGAAGCACCCTTTAGAAGAAGCAAAGAAGATTAGATTCTGAGAAAGGTGACAGAAACAGCTACCTTACAGTGTCGGTTTACTTACTTTCAAGCAGGCAAATATCCCAGAAACTCCATAATTGCAACCTAGCTGTTAAAGCCACCATACAAAGGGGAAAAAACTAAGTGACAAATAAGAACACAAAGATTGGATACATGTTGCTCAATTGCAGGATATCTAAGTATGTAAGTGATACAGTACATTTTTTTGTGCCATAAAGGGCATTCTGTGAGACTAGCATTGCTTTGCCAAACAGAGGGTACAAATTAGGAGGAAGTACCTCAAGGACCCTTTTGCCCCTGAAGCTTAGTTGTCCATCGCGGATTTCGTTTTTAAGGACATTAACAAGAACGATAGAGCTTTCCCAACTTTTCAGAGAACCTACACAATAGTTTTTTTTAACTTGATACACTATTACAAAAGAGAGGAAAACATCAAATGCAAGTGCATGCGAAGCATGTACCTTCGTATTTTAGAGGAGCAGTTTCTGAACCAGCGAACCCGATGATATCAGCAACACTTACTTTTCCCTGAAAAAAATTGATGGTTGCAATGTAAAGGTTTAGTATTCTCTACATATTCTTAACCTCATCCGTAGTTTTAGTTCAAAGAGTCGTGTCATAGTCGTTTTGAGTAACAAACGCATAGAGGATTAAGCACCAAAAAGATTAATTTCAAGTTTTCAATGAAAAATATATAAAAATCAAGCAAACCTTGTACTTCTTGACATACTAATTCTAACATACATCATACTTTGATCAGGTCATGTAGGAACAAGGTTCAAGTCTACAAGGTTCTCAAAGAAAAAACAGTCTGAATACTTTATGTGCCACATTGTCTACTCACAAAACCAGTATTAAAATAACATCCTACCGCGTCATTGGTCCTTCTAGCAATCACTTCTTCAGATTAAATCTTGAATAAAGGTTTGGGAAACTAAGTTTAACCTCGGGGCTCTCAAAGAGCCAAGTGGACAGATCAGTTTTCTTCAATATGTTTCTACTGGCTTAAAGCTTAGAAGTGGTTAACTATAACAAAATTGCTTTTGAAATACCTTGAAAACTTGTAAACCGAGCACATCTAGATTCTCCCCTGAATACCTGTGATGAGCTGTTGTCTACAGAAGAACGAAACGAACAAAAAAAGCATTAGAATTGCAAGGTATAACAAGTGTACTTCATTCTCAAAATGAAAGAAACTCCAAGCGGAAAAGTTCTTCACTAAAAAAGTTGGTAATCGATGATAAAAATCGACAACAAGCAAACAACCTTAGAAGGTATGATCTCAACAGCTGGTGTTGGAAGCTGCAGATCCTTCTCTGATATTGCAGACACACCACCTCGGTCCTGAGGCAATAAACCGGGCAAGCATTGCGCAAGCAAAGACGGTGTACGCATTCTTTAGCTTCGAGTTCTCAATAATCCTCCAAAGGCAACAATCTAAAAATATCAAAAAGATCTAATCTTTAGTAATTGGATTGTCACTCTAAACCCTAAACCCTAAACCCTAGACATCATGATGTTCACCTAAGACCGATGCAATCACATGATAAGACATGAACACATGATTAAACTTGATGACAAACCAAACAGAAACTAGAAGAGCAAAGGGAAGGACAAAACAAAAGTCAAAATAACAACTTTATAGATTCGAAAACTAAGCCCAATTGCGAGATCTACGAGAATCTTCAATTTCTCTCCCCTACCATTAAAAACAACCAACAAGGACCAAATCAAAACCAGAAACAATCAACGAAATCAATAGACATAAGCTTATACAGCCAAAAAATTCAAAATTAAGTCAAAATTGATTATTACCGGATCAATGGAGTATCAAGAAACAGACAACGAAAATTACTTACAAATTATTTGCTTCTAGTAGAAAGACAAAAGCGATCAGAGAAGGAGTTCTCAACACGAAATCCGATTCTGAGATTCTTCTTCTCAAACACGGCGAAAATCTAGGGATCAACAAGGAAACAAAGGTTGAAATTTCTGAGCGAAGAGATCTCTCACACGTTTTAAGTAACAAATAAAATGTTTTTAAAAATTGAAAAAAAAAAAAAAAAAAAAAAGGAAAGACTTTAAAAGAAGGAGTTTGGCCAACAAATCGAAGCTTCGGTACTCGATGGTCCGATTTTGTACACCTGTCCAAAACTATTTATAATTCTAGTCCTTTTTATTCTTTGCAAATTTAATAACTGACCACTTTCTTTTGTTCCTTTGGTCGTCGTCTGATCTTCGGACATTTCTTTCTGTCTCATTTCGTGGAAATTGGATAGTGTTTTTTTTGTTGGGGGGGGGGGGGCAAAAAAAAAATATGGGCCTTAGAAGGCCTCATTTACATGGGCCAATAAACAAACTCTCGGGATATAAACAGATTTGCTAATTTGCTACTATATCAAGTTATCTATATTTATTGTTTCGAGAATTCGTCGGCTCACACGTAACTGTCTGGTGTCTAAAGCTGATAGTGATAGGTAGTTATGACTTATCAAAGAGTAATTGTAACTCTTGTAATCAAGGTTTAAACGTATTAAACCGTTTACTCTTTAAATGGTTAGTGGGTCGTCATATCTTATTTATTGATTATGAACCCATATTGATATGAACATTGAACACATGCTAATTATGCAATTATCGAGGAGAGCTTCAGACTACATACATTGAGGGTGTTGAATAAATAATTCAACTGGTGAATCAAATACGATGAGGGAGTTGAAAAAAAAAAAATCCAAGTGGCTTCAACAAGTTGAATTATTTCAACAGGTTGAAACAAAAATAATGGGGTCCATGTTAGTGATGTGGCGAATTTTAAGTGGATGATACTGAACAAATTGTTGGCAAGATACACGCTACGCGCGTGAAGATTTTTATCAATTAGTTTATCAATATTTTGAAGATTTTTATCAAATCTTATCTTTTAAAATCAATTATTATATCATAAATAATTTTTTTTAATAAATTTTTATATGAAAACTTATCATTTAAAAAACTCTATAAATCAACACTTGTTTCATTTCATTTGGACACCAAAAAAAAAACACCACTTCTATCATAAGTTTCTAAGTATTCTCTCATAAATTCTTGTTTACTTCTTTAAAAAAGAATTTTGTGAAATGGATCCAAACAATAATCCTACACAAAATTCTACTAATAACCTTTTTCCATATCTAAATCTCAATAATTATCAATTTCAAAATCTCTCTTTTAATCAATCCCAGAATGTCCCAAATTATGGGTTTCCACCAAATTTTGGGTTTCCACCAAATTTTCCCATGCCATCACCTGCTCAAAACTACCACCCATATCATGGATCGATGATGCCATATTCATCTCAACCACTCTCTTTTTCTTCTACTTCGATGGCTAATGAAAATATTGTGAGTGGTAGACCAATTGAATTTCCCGAATTTTCTACACAAATAGCTCTCGGAGAGATGAACGATGTTAATGAAGCCACTCCAAATACAGAAGATTCAACACTTCCACGCCATAAAAGCCCCAAATGGAGTACTGAAGAAAATTTAGTGCTACTGAGTGGATGGATTAAATTTGGAACAAACAGCATTCTTGGCAAAAATCAAAAAAGCGAGGCATATTGGGGTAAGATTGCTGAGTATTGTAATGAACATTGCTCATTTGATCCTCCGCGTGATGGAGAAAAATGCAGAAATCGTTTCAGCTACATTAACAAAAAAATTGGCAAATGGATTGGTGCTTACGATAATGCCAAGCGTATGCAACAAAGTGGGTGGTCAGAGAATGATGTATTGGCGAAAGCACATGAACTATATTCAAGTGGTAAGAATGGGCATTTCAATTTAATGTCAGAATGGCTCGCTCTACGTGATCAACCGCGTTATAGTAGTCAGGTCGGAGGAAATACAGGGTCTGGAAGCAGTGGATCTAAGAGAGCCCACGAGAGTGATGCAAGTGACTCCAACTCTGTAGGATCTAGTGTTCGTCCAACGGGGAGGGATGCAGCTAAAAAAAGGCTAAAAAAAAAGGTAAGGGTGCAGCCTTAGAAGTTGTTAACGAATAGTGGACTGAATTCAAGCAACTAAAAAAGCAAGAGTTGGAACGATTGGAAAAAATAGCTATGAGGCAAGAGGAGGCAAACCAACTGATGAAAGATAAGACTCAAACCAAGAAGATGAAGATGTTTATGAAGTTAAGTGAAAAGGAGCATCTCGATGATCGGAGCAAAGAGCTGTTGGAGAAGTTGAGCAACGATCTATTCGGAAATTAGTGGTTGTCAAGTCTATGTCTACAGTTTGTCACTTTCTGCTTTAATGTTTGTTTGTTATTTGTCGCTTTAATAATGTTTCGCAAGTGTATGTCTGTATTTTGTCATTTCGTGCAATAATGTTCTTTGTCATTTTGTGCAATAATGTTCGTTTGTCAGTACTCTATTATTTTCCGACAATGTAATCTATGAATTTTATCTTTTAGTGTACTAATCAAATCATTATATTATCTCTTATCTATTAGTTAACTGCATTACATACCTATTTGAGTTCCGTCAATTTCAACCACATGTTTTTTTATAAATGGGAACTTATTCTTCCATTGATGAACCAATATCACAAATCTCATCTTACTAAAAAAACACTTCAATGGATCCAGATGAACTTCCTTTTGACATTGAAGCTTACAAAAGGCAGTCTGAGATTGAAGAGAGGTATATCGTCAACCGGTTTAAAGAGCGTCGAAACAAAATAGAGGAAGACTATCCACGTCGTAACAAGAGAAAATACATCAAGAGAGATCATGTAGCAGCAAACCAAAGACTGGTTGATGACTACTTTGCCAATCAACCTACATATGATGATGCAATGTTTCGCCGCCGATTCCGGATGCGAAAACATGTTTTCCTTCGGATCGTTGGAGACCTAACAAACAATGACAACTACTTCACCCAACGAGTTGACGCAGCCAATAAAGAAGGTATATCTCCACTAGCAAAATGTACCACGGCCATGCGAATGTTAGCATATGGTATGGCGGCAGATGCGGTCGATGAATACATCAAAATTGGAGGTACTACAATATTGGAGTGCTTACGTAGCATCTGTAAAGGAATCATACAGTTGTATGAGCAAGAATATCTTAGAACTCCAAATCAAGATGACCTGCAAAGAATATTGCATGTTAGCGAGATGCGGGGGTTTCCGGGGATGATTGGAAGTATTGATTGCATGCACTGGGAATGGAAAAATTGTCCTACAGCGTGGGAAGGTCAATTTACTCGGGGAGATAAAGGAACCACCACTGTTATTCTTGAAGCAGTTGCATCTCATGATCTATGGATATGGCATTTTTTTTCGGGTGTCCAGGCACATTGAATGATATTAATGTTCTAGACCGTTCACCAGTGTTTGATAATGTTGAACAAGGAAACACTCCAAGAGTGAACTTCTTTGTGAACCAACGTCCGTATAATATGGCATACTATCTAGCTGATGGTATCTATCCTTCTTATCCAACTTTCGTCAAATCAATTCGACTTCCTCAAAGTGAACCAGACAAGTTATTTGCACAACATCAAGAAGGATGTCAGAAGGACATCGAACGTGCATTTGGAGTGTTACAGGCTCGATTTAAAATCATTCGTGAACCAGCTCGCATGTGGGACATAACCGATTTGGCTATCATCATGCGGTAATGTATCATATTGCATAATATGATTGTTGAGGATGAACGGGATACATATGTTCAACATTGGACCGACTATGATCAATCGGAGGCAAGTGGTTCAAGTACACCACAACCATTCTCGACCGAGGTGTTACCTTCATTTGCAAATCATGTACGTGCTAGATCTGAATTACGTGATTCAAATGTGCATCACGAATTACAAGTCGATCTAGTCAAACACATATGGGCAAAATTTGGAATGTTTCGTGATTAAAGAGATTTTTAAGTCTCTGTGTGTGATTTTAAAGTTTTTTTTTTTAGTTAAGTCTATTGTACTAATTAAGTTAAACATGGTTTATCAGTTGTGTTGTGTATTTGTATTGTATTGCATTTAAATTTTTTTTGTAATTCTATGGTTTTTAATAAAAATTATTTTTATTTTTATTATTTGAAAAATATTGATTAAGAATATAAAATAAAATAAAATAATTAAATTATATAATATTTATTAATTTAATTTTAGTTTCAATCCATAATTATGATAAACATGTAGTTTCAAAATTATATATATATATTTATATATAAATGGTAGGGTAAGGTGTTGAATTTTATTAAATAAAACTATTGTAGAGGTTGAAGTTGAATTGGGTGTTGAATTATTAGGTGGAAGAGAGAGAAAATGATGTGGAGTGTTAAAAGTAGAAAAATAGGGTGTTGAATAAAAAAACCAATGTACATAGTCTAATAAGTATAGAAAACAAGAGCCACTACTTATCACGTGTTTATACGCGCGTGACTACCACCCCAAACCAACGGTAGTGATTAACAAAAAAAAAAAAAGCAGAGGCGGAGAAAGCGAGTATAATAGTTCTCTTATCTCGCGAGTAGCTTTTGATTTTGTTTGTTGGTAATAAGACAACCTTATCCAGAGTAAGCTTGCCACGTTGACAAAACAATTATTGTCTGTTAGTCACCGTCACCGTCCCCGTAACTTTAGATAATCTCTCGCTGTCTTCTTCTTTAAAAATGTTTCCTTTTTATTCACGGCTTCGTTTGTGCCGTCACAATTACCTCGGCGATTCTCAATCCAAATCAATCCTCTCTGCTTTTATCTTTCCTAATTTTAAAATATTCCGGGAAAGTTCCCGAGATTCCAAAGGAAAATCCATTACTGGAATTTTCTCGGGGAATTCCCATTTCCCAATTTTTGTTCTCCTCGAGTCTGGGGGATTTCAAACCAATCGCAGATTGAGGTCAAACCGGTATAGATAAGAAGATGACATTGACGATCCAAACCGCACCTGGTAGCTCCGGTTACTTGGATATGTTCCCAGAGAGAAGAATGTCGTATTTTGGCAATTCTTACATTCTTGGTTTGACTGTCACTGCCGGAATCGGTGGACTTCTTTTCGGTTACGACACAGGTCTAAATCCTTAAATTTCATGTCTTTACTCAGCCCATTTGTTTAAAAGTTTTCTAATTTGATTTTTTTTATCTCATTGAAAGCCTATTAAGAATTGTTCCTTTTTATAGGTGTAATTTCCGGTGCTCTTTTGTATATTAAGGATGATTTCGAAGTCGTGAAGCAGAGCAGTTTCATACAGGTATATATATGTTTCTTGTGTTTAATCTTTTTCCAAGCTTGTAACTTTTAAGTGACTGTTAGTAGTGAACAATGAAGAATGTGATGATTTTGTAGGAAACTATTGTAAGTATGGCTTTAGTTGGTGCAATGATTGGTGCTGCATCAGGAGGTTGGATCAATGACTACTACGGTCGTAAAAAGGCGACACTTTTTGCTGATGTTGTCTTTGCAGCTGGAGCAATCGTTATGGCTGCTGCACCTGATCCGTATGTTTTAATATCGGGTCGTCTCTTAGTTGGTTTAGGAGTTGGTGTTGCTTCTGTGACTGCTCCGGTATATATAGCCGAAGCATCTCCATCGGAAGTTAGAGGTGGACTTGTGAGTACTAATGTATTGATGATCACTGGTGGACAGTTTCTTTCGTACCTTGTTAATTCTGCTTTCACACAGGTTAGTTTGACATATCTTTCCTCACTACAAAAAGTTTAAGTTACTTCCATATAGAGCAATAGCAAGCAGCAACAGTCTATTATCTTCGACAATGCGTCATTCATGTTATGTGCATTGTAAGCAGACTAGGAATTTCCATACTGGTCCGTGAATTCAGGACTGTTTATCGGTTTACAAGTATACTCTTTTCATCTGAATCTGGTTAGAGGAACAGGAACCAAGATATTTGATTATTGTGAATTCAGTTGTTAAGTTTGCTTATGTTACCTATAATGTTTTCATAAATTGAAAATGAATTGTACTTTGAGAAGGTGAGTACTATTTGATTTCTATTTCTTATTGACATCTTAGCTCGTTTATGTCTAATGTTGATTTAGTTTAACAAAATTATGTTACAGTCGCATTGTGGCCCTTAATTTTGGTTTATCTCAACGCTCGAGTTTACTTTTCTGCAGTTCTTCATGTCCCAGCTAAGGCAGCTTATCTGTCCTTTCACCATGACGAGAAAATAAGTCATATCCTGAGTTCAGACAAAGGTCACTTTTTGGTGGTCCTTTACATTAATCGAGTTTTGCATTTGGAACTAGTTTTCCATAAATCCAATTAAAGCAAGTGAATTTGATTTTATGAAAATGTAAGGTTGTTAGAGATTTTATGCAAATGTAACTTGGTACTTGAAAGAAAAGTGAGACCAGTTTTCATGTCTAAGAAACCATATAGAGAAAGTGAAACTTTGGCATTTTATTGGTAGCTTCTGAATGCATGAGATTATTGTTGGCAGGTTCCAGGAACATGGAGATGGATGCTTGGTGTTTCAGGCGTTCCCGCTGTTATTCAATTTGGCCTCATGCTTTTCATGCCTGAATCCCCGCGATGGCTTTTCATGAAGAATCGTAAAGCAGAAGCCATCCAAGTACTTGCCAAAATCTATGACATCTCGCGGTTAGAGGACGAGATTGATCATCTTACTGCGGCTGAAGAGGAAGAACGACAAAGGAAAGGCACTATTAGCTACTTGGATGTTTTTAGATCCAAAGAAATGAGACTCGCATTTTTCGCTGGAGCAGGACTTCAGGTAAAGTAAATGTCGAATATGAAGTCTTGACTGAGAAATTTATAGGACTTAAGATTTGAAAAAGATGAAATGTTGGAATTTTGCAGGCATTTCAGCAATTCACTGGTATCAATACCGTAATGTACTATAGCCCTACGATAGTCCAAATGGCTGGATTTCATTCAAACCAGCTCGCTCTGTTGCTCTCTCTCATCGTTGCTGCTATGAATGCTGCTGGAACAATCGTCGGGATTTATTTCATCGATCATTGTGGACGGAAAAAGCTTGCTCTCTCAAGTTTATGCGGTGTCATTATATCTCTTATAATCCTCTCTGTCTCGTTCTTCAAGCAATCTGATGCATCATCTGATGGAGGGCTCTACGGTTGGCTTGCTGTGCTTGGCTTAGCTCTATACATTGCTTTCTTTGCACCGGGAATGGGACCGGTCCCATGGACGGTAAACTCAGAGATATACCCACAACAGTACCGGGGCATATGCGGAGGCATGTCTGCAACAGTTAACTGGATCAGCAATTTGATTGTGGCGCAAACATTCTTGTCGGTTGCGGAAGCTGCTGGTACAGGGATGACTTTCTTGATATTGGCGGGAATCGCGGTTCTTGCGGTTATCTTTGTGATCGTGTTTGTCCCTGAGACGCAAGGACTAACGTTTTCGGAAGTTGAACAGATTTGGAAAGAGAGAGCTTGGGGACATAACAGCGGTTGGGGCAGTAGCAGTGATAGCAACAACCTCGAGGTCGAGGGGTTAATCGAGCAGGGATCTCGGTCTTAACGGTCTTGAGAGTGGCTCATGCTCATACATTTGTGAAATCACACAGAGTAAACCATGATTGGTTCCGGTTTAGCTCTGTGATATGTTGGAATTGTAATGTGTTAGGAACTGTGTTTGTAAATAAACACATCAAGGGTCCACTTTGGGTTCCAATCTTGTCCATGTCTTAATGTTCTATAGATTTCTTGTCTGCAAATCTCTATGATGCATGTGTCTATGACCATCAAAACGCTGTATTTTTGCCATTAAAGATAAGCAGAGAAAAAGTGGACAAGAGCATTGAATATATGAATGTTGATGCACAAACATAAGACTTGTCTTCAAGTCACAAGACTTAGGAACTGTGTTCCATTTATCTTCTTCTTCTGGGATACTATTAACAGATGTATTTTTGTCATTTTTGTCAAGAACATTGATTGAGGAACACAAAGGGAGATGAGAAAAAAAAAGAAAAACATTTATTGTATTGGACACTGCAATAATAATATTAGGGACATAAATGGTCCACCAAAATGTATGATTGGATATTGATAAACGTATCCTTTTGTGTTGTCTTATGTGTCACTATACAATGTAGGTTTGTGTTTTGGTATAATTCAATACTTTTATTTGTGTCAATGATGATTTACAACTTTAATCATTTATATTCAATTTTTTTGTACTTATCTCAAATATATTGTCATTCTTTAGAAATGGTAATCTAGATGACTAGTTCCATTTTATTTTATTTGTTGTCAAAGTTACTCAAATATGTTGGACAGGAAAAAATCGGATAATAGCGGATAAATATATATAGTATATCAAAAATTTCTCCAACCCGAATAATACGGGTAATGGATAGAGTAAAGATAATTCGGATACTTAAAATCATAATCCAAATGTATAATTTTAGTAATTAGAATCATAGGTCTAACGGATAATAATTCTATAATGTTGATAAATTTTAGATAATATTTAACTTTTAAATAATTTAAATTACCGAAAAATGATCTCATAATATCTTGAAGCATAGTATAAATTATATATCTTCATATGATCTTTATATAAATCTAATACTTTTTAACAATACCACCCCGTGATAAATAAATAAAAGATAAAAAGAAGAAGAATATGTGGTAAATGAACAAAATGATAATGATGAAATGGACCCAAGTGAACATGAATGTCGTGAAGACCAAAGTGAGAGAGAGTTGGTGTGAAGAAATGTGGTTCTGATTAGTTGAGCCGAAGAAGCAGAAGAAAAAATGGAAAATGTGGACACGTGAGTTGTTGGGTCTCTTCTTGTCTTTTTCAATTTTTTAGTGGACCCATAATAAAGCCTTAAGCTCCCTTTAATTTCTTATCGTAAATATCCACGTGGCACTTCCCCTGCCTTTTGTCTTTTTTTTTTTCTCTCTCGTTCACATGTGATTCCTCTCCACATGCGTTTGTTAATTGTTCCCATCACACAATTATTGAGTACACAATTAAGAAAGAGTAATTGACTTTGTTTTGTTAATATTTATTAATTTACGAAATAAAAATTATGTGATGGTTCTTGATCCTCAAAAAACTTATCTAGTTTTGTATCTCGTGATCCTTTTCTTTTCTTTTTTGGATATTGAGTTAATTACATGCACTAGGTTTTATTGGGCATAATTTGCGGTCAATTCAATTATAATTTTTCTAAAATGCAATTACTCGGTGTATAAGTGAGTTAATTAAAAATCAATGCTTATGGGGACATCATTTTCTATCAATTCGACTATAATTTTTTTTTAAAAATGCAATTATTCAGTGTATATATATATATATTTTTTTTTGTAACTTTCAGTGTTTATCAAAAAAAAAAAAAAAAAAAACTCAGTGTATAAGTGAGTTTCTAACTTAAAATCAACGCTTCATTAGATAACTATAAACTAGAGCATTTCAAAACAATTGTATAGACATTCGAAAAGCTTAATTTAGTCTTAAATGGTTGATTTTCATTTTATTCATTTTGTTCGGGTAGTCTAAATACATTGAACGAGTCAATCATTTAGAGAAAAAAACCGTCTAAGACGGTTACACCGTCCAAAAACAAAATAAAAATGGGTTTTGTAGAACGTTTAAACCACATTTGGAATGGTCTTAGTGTGAATGTATTTCTACCGAAAATTACAATTCAAATAAATTAATATTTTGTACCAAATTAAATCAACATCGTTTATTAAATGTGCGATAATCGCATTAATGTTACATTGTCCACTAGCCTCGGCACGGACTGGATATCCAAAAAAAATACAGTATTTGTGATTCGATTTATTTTTGACGGATATATAATTTTCCGATTACTTTGCTTCGAAAAATTTTGGATATCCGGGATGATGGATATTCGGATTTTTTTCTGGATTTTTGCGGATATCCGGATCTTCGTGGATATTTATTTAAAAAATAAAAAATAAATTAAAACACCATAATATTTTTTAAAGTTTTAAATTAATTAATCAATAAATATATAAAATAAGTCTAATTTTATTGGGACAATTACAAAAATGTCATTTTTTGTGTGCACATTTGCAATAATGTTATTTAAGGGTGTTCATTTGCAAAAATACCATTAATTATAGATTTATAAAGCTTATATTTTAAAATTCTAAACCCTAAAAAATATTTTGACCCCTAAACCCCCTTAAACCCTCAAAACTAAACCCTAATATAACATAGTTAACCCAAACATAAATAATATATAAAAAAATAATTTTCAAAAGTGGCATTTTTGCAAAGATTTCAAAAGTGTGACATTTTTGTAAATTGACATTTGAAAAGTGGCATTTTTTAAAATTTCTCAATTTTTTTATTCGATAAATTATTTTAAATATAAAAAGTAAAAAAATTAAAACGGTAAAAAATAATATATATTTTTTATTTAAAAAGTATATTTCAAATAAAGTTAACATTTATCTATTTTTACTATAAATATATTCGCCAAATATATCTAAAAATAAAAATATAAAAATATATGTTATAAATTTACCATATTATATGTATGTATAAGTAATATACGGATCGGATTTAGATTGGATATTCGAATTTTTAAAGTTAGTATTTATGATTTGTTTTGATTTAGACGGATACTAAATTTTATTATTGTTTTGTTTTGATTCGAAACAAATATCCGAATTTTTTAGATTGAATCGAATCGAATCGAATTTAACGGATAATTTGCGGAGTTTGTCCGCAACTCCATAACCACCACAATCATTTGGGGCCTTTCGTTCTACATGGACAATAATAACTATGGGCAACTAATAAGTTATGTAGTCCTTCTCGTGCTTTTATGATAATGACCATACATGCATGGAAATCTATACCATATCATGTCACCATCACTATAATCAGCATCATGACATGATATGTCGTATGCATATTAACATGACACGTTTTGGCTCCATTTGAAGCCGGCGCACATATATCAATGTCATGTTAATTTGTCAATGAAGCCAATTAGCTCATCAAAAGCTGGACCGCGATCATTTTTCTTTCTTATTTTATTTTCCCGTTAGAAATTTCGAGAAGCAATCTTGTTTTGGCTTCTACAATTTTTTCTTCTTTATGGTTTTTTTAGTTTATATATATATATATATATATATTTAGCTGTTTACAGCGAGGAGTTTCCGAACTAAATCAAGAGGATTGGTTAATTTATATAGATAACAAAAAGGAGGAGTTTATAGCTTCATAAATCAATCAATACATAGTGAGAATCGATGTCATGGATTTGATATTCATATAATTCAAACTTAACTACCACGCAATTGGTAAAGTTAGTTTAAAAAAAAAACAATTGGTAAGGTTTGTATATTTGATATCTTTTGCTTAGACCATCTAAAGTGAGATAACTCGTAATAGATCACAATATCTAAAGTGAAATATTAAACATGATTTTCGCAAATGGATATGATCAACATACTTGCATGGTCTAAAATGAAATATCAAACATGATTTAAAAAATAAATACACTAAAATAAAGTTACACGATAAAAAATAAATTAGATAGATGGCAATAAATACATTAACAAAAAAATAAATTTATTTTACTTATATACATTAATTAGCGACGGATGCAAATGATTTTGTCTCACTTTGGTAACCGACCCTAATAGTAATTCCATTGATTTGATTCATCTCACTAACATTTGTCGATCAAATTGCTACAAAAGATTAAAGAATCACACTTTTTATTTGTTTGCCGATAGCTACAAAAATAAAGTAACAATTTAAAACGTTGGTGTGGAATCTAAAGTTACTTGTCGTATTAAAAAATCGTTTATAAGTCGTAGGGAAATGTAAAACTGACGTGGCGCATCTCGAGGCCAACGACTTATTAGCAGGCCGAATGGTGAATTGTTTATAATTAGATTTGTAATCATCGATTCACCTAAAGTTCTCTAATAAAGTAAATGCATATTACTATATGTTGAGTACAATAATCTATTCAGTAAAATAATTGCAGCAACCTAACGAGTTTAGTTAGAGCAACGACTTCTTGTTGCGGCCGCGAGAAGTTTGATATGAAATTGTATAGCAATTTTTTTTTTCCACAAAAATACTTTATTATCAATTAAATAAATACAGAATCTATATCAATAAAATACTAAAGTACCAATAAAAAAATATTATTCTGCGTACATGTAATTTTTGTAAGCAGATATGCTCTTGTATTATTTTCCAATTAAAAAAAAGTAGTCAAATCACGCAATTCTGATTCAAAACCGGACCAGTCTTGCGGTGTTGTCACCATTTTCACTAACTCTGTAGACTCTCTGATGAACGTAGAGCAAAAACGTTTTTTCTGAATAAGACTCTTCATTGTACAGATGGGATTATAAAATTTCGAATGTAGAGGTGAGAGGCTATAGTGATTCTTTTGGAGTCCAATTAAATCGATAGTGCTATCCTAGAGCTGTAAGACCTCCATTTTCCATGAGCCGCTAATCCAGCATGTGATGTGATAACAATATGAATAACATATGTGATGTGATATATATATATATATATATTTTTTTTGTCCTCTGTTATATGTGATATAATATATGCACAAGTATTACTTCGCGGTTTTATTTTACATATATGGAGTTCTTTTAAAAAAGTATTGCATAGCCTACATATATATATTTTCAGTATCAGTGGTGATATGGATGGAAAATTAACCATAGTTACTAAGCCAAAGAGGTTCTCGATAATATAATATACGTTCGACTTTCGGCATATTAGTTTTCCTTCGTTGCTGCTCTTGAAAACTTAACTAGATAGATACAGTAATTAGCTATGAATAATATTATATCAATTTTGTTCCCAACAAGTATTATATCTTTCTTTCTAAACTACAATTTGATGAATAAGTAACTAGATTGGGATATGAAACATACAATCTTCAATTCGATAGGTTGATTGATTCTTAGTTTTCTTTAGATATAAATTTTTATTTTACTGTATTTTTTTCTATGCCATACATAAAAAACTCAATCCAATTTTGTTAAAACTCGAAACACCATAATGATTGAAACAAAGGATACTTAGCTAAATAACAAAGAATTAAATAGAAATTAGAAAAATGACAAAAAAAAGGGAATCCTTTGTAAAACAATAGGTAGTTTAGCTTAGATTTTTGTTATTTTACTAATTACCTTTTAATTTTTTGCTATCAAACCCAATTTCTCTTGAAACCATATCGAAAACCAAACAGATTTATAATCGAAGATTTATTTTATTTTATTTTTTTAACCGTATATAAAATATTCAATCCAAATTTGCTTTTGTTAAAACTCGAAATATAATACTTTGACTGAACCACCATTAACCTATAACAAATATGATACTACTTACATTAAATTAAAAAAAAAAACAAATTACACCTAATATACAACACATATATGTAAATTTGTTGTTTATATTACGGCTAAAAATCCGGTGTGAATAAATAATTCACCAAAAAGGTTTTGCTCACTCACTACGATTCGCTGATCTAGATTCTAGTCGCACATGGTGGGCCCCAACTTAACACACACACACATGCATCATCATCACATACATACATACATACATACATCGATTAGTAACTACATGATTAGAAAGAGACAAATAATAATTGCCGCTCATTGGTTAGCTTTATAAAGCAACCTCTTTCATCTTCTTCCTTCTCTACAAACTTTAACCTTTCTTCTTCTCACTTTCTGCAAAAAAAAAAAAAAAAAAAAATCTCCAAATAATACACATAAAGATTTCACAATGTCTGACTCAGATTTTCTCTCTCGTTGTTCTTCCTACGAAGCAGACATTGATTCCGACAACGACATCTCTAGCTCAAGCTCTTGCTCGTTGTACAGTGAAACTGAAGAAGAGATCAACAACAATGGCTGTTTCCGTGGTGGTGAACAGACGACGAAGAAACTAGAGAGGAAGAAGAGTAATGTGTTGTTAGAAGGTTACGTAGTTGATGATTTGAAGAGGACAAAGAGTTTAACTGATGATGATCTTGAAGAGCTTAAAGGTTGTGTAGATCTAGGTTTTGGTTTTAATTACGAAGAGATTCCTGAGCTTTGTAATACTTTACCTGCTCTTGAGCTTTGTTACTCCATGAGTCAGAAGTTTATGGATCAAGATCATCATCATAACTCGCCGGTGGTTGAATCTCCTCTTAGTCCGATTGCTAGTTGGAAGATCTCTAGTCCTGGTAAGTAAAGTAAACCCATGTTTCAAAGTTTTGATTTTTTTTTTGTCTTTTGTGTTTCAGATTTTCTGATTGTGAAAATGTGTGTGGAAACAGGGGATAATCCTGATGATGTTAAAGCAAGGTTGAAATTCTGGGCTCAAGCTGTTGCTTGCACTGTGAGATTATGCAGTTGAGAAGTGAAAGATTTGGATTTGAGGAAGAAATCAATGGGGAGGAGAAAGAAGAACATTATTGCAGGAGTGAAATCTCTTTATGATGTTATGAGATTGACCTGCTTGAAGAAGAACTACACAAAACCCATTGTTGTAGGATGTATAAAAAGACTAATGACCAACGAAGATTTTGTTAGTGAATTGTTGTAATGGATTTGTAATAAGAGGAAATAAATAAAATTATTCATTTTTTATGTTTCATAAGCATTTTTGGGTCTTGAATTTGATCAAGATTGGATCAAGAACACTTTGTTTACAAGAATTCAGACAAGCTTTCTTCTCTTACATGAATGATGGTTCTAGATAAGAATCAGAATAGAAAAGTGGCTCTCTCATTCTTGCTCTCGGACATGTTCGAGATGCTTCTGCTCTCTTGTCCTGCACCAAATCGGTCCACATTAGATTCCTTATCTCCATAAGCATTTCGAGAAAATACAATTCTGTTTCTTGGCCTTAATTAAAGTAATAGTGTATCTAGTTCACAAGATTCTATTGCTTCTATGTTTCATCCATGAGGTTGGAGAAGTTATTACAACCTAACGATCCTAAGAGTTTGGCAAAAGCTGCATTCCAAGTTGTAACTACGGATATATGTTCACATTACACAGATCACTTTATCTAATCTCTATTACTTTCAACCTACACATTAGTTTCTTGTTGTAATCCGGATAAGGAAAATGAGATTATCTGATAGAGATAGATATCTTTGGGGGCTAGCACAAAAACTCACCTTTAACTTTTATGTTCAAGGAGATTCCAATAACTTCTCTATGTCTTTCTGCGAAAAGAAGAATGAGAAAACTACACGGTAAGATCCTTTAATGGTAAAGAGAAATAAATATCAATGCGTGGGGAAAAACTTTGTACTAACCTCTATTTCGAGAGGTGATGTTGTTGGAGCGTACCGATCCACGACATTTCCTTGTTTGTCTACCAGAAACTTTGCAAAATTCCACTTAATAGAATCCCCGAACAATCCGCCTTTTTGTTCTTTTAAGAACTTGTAAAGAGGAGCAGCATTGTTCCCATTCACTTCAATCTAGCATCAGAGGAAAAATAAGTAACAACTACAAAGATATGGCACCTTGCAATATAAATTGAAACCAGTTAAAAAGTTCACGAAACCTTGTCAAAGACGGGGAATTCTGCTTTAAACGTTGTGCAAACGGTTTCCTTAATCTCCTTGTTCGTACCTGGCTCTTGACTGCCAAATTGGTTGCAAGGAAACGCCAAGATCTCAAACCCTGCACGAAACTTTGCTTCCCTTAATACTTATAAATGTTCATTAGTTATTACTATTAGCCAAAGAAAGCCACAAAGAGATTAAGAGACGTACCCTTAGCTTTGTACTTGGCATACAAAATGTTCAACTCTTTGTAGTTTCCATGTGTTAGACCACTGCAAATTCATCACATCAAAATCACAGATACAAAAGATCTCCTATATAAAGACGCATTATATGAAAAGTTTCTGTTGGCCATTGTATCATAATCACATGAAAATGGTAGAGTTAAGCATCCCTTGATGGGTCTGCTATTTTGAACACAAATTATAACAATGCTAAAGAATCCGTCTCCATGAAACAAGTTCGAGTATAAGCATTCCTCGATAAAAATATTTGGCGTGAAGAAAGAACATACCACTTGGAAGCTACATTCACAATAAGAAGCACCTTTCCAGTGAACTGACTCAAACTCACATCATTCCCTTCGATATCCTGCATTTTAAATTCGAGACATTGATACACACATTACAAAGGTGAACAAAAACTCACATAGATTCATTGAAAGATAAGTTCACTATATAAAACAAAATCCACTTCCTTATCTAATCCTTACACATTTGCATTATCAACTAGTTGAAATGAAGAAACTCGTCTACGTTCACAACGTCACCAATTAGTATAAACAAACAACATCAATCACGAAACTAACATCATTCCCTTTGATTCCCTCTTTGAAAATTTCGACTTTGTACTGAATTAGAAACCAAGACAACTCATTAGAAACGACAGCAATGTCGATCGTTCTAAAGAGTTAATCAACAAAGAGGACTAACAATTATCTGCCAAAATTTCGTAGTTCTTAAGCTGATTATACCTTAACGGAAATGTCGTAGATGGAGCTTGATGATTGTTCGACAATGGCTGAAGAAGAAGAAGAAGAAGAAGAAGAAGAAGGGTAGTTGTAGAAGTAGAAGACGAAGGCAAGAAGCAAGAAGAGAATAGAGACCCAACTGCTTAATTTAGGCATCGACACAGATTCTTAACAAGTTTCTTTGTGGAGAACAACAATTGACGACACCAGAAAGTTCCAACAGAGAAGAACAGAACACAAACACAAGCTTGTTGACTTAGAAAAGAAAGAGGAACACTCGCAGATTTGATGCTTTAATGGGCCTAAAGCAATATCCTTTTTGTAAGATTATCCTCTATGTATGAGAACATTTAAAACCGGAACAATAAGTTTACTTAAGAGGAGTATTAAATCCAGACATTTTGAATTACTACGATTAACGGAACACTAATGACAATCATGCTCTGCATAGTTAAAAAAGGAGGGACATGTTTACAGTGTCCAAACTTTAGTGAGCAGAAGAAGCAACTTTCTCGCAATTTTCTGATTCAGAATCATCTTCAGAGAAACTTGGTGGTTTGGCAGTGAGTCCTAATGTCTTGAACATGAGCTGATCAGCGTCAAAATCATTGTTTGGTGTGGTTAAAAGTTTCTCTCCGGTGAAGATTGAGTTTGCGCCAGCGAGGAAACACAAGGCTTGCTCAGGCATCGAAAACCGGACTCTACCAGCAGATAACCTCACCATTGCTTTTGGCATTACAATACGCGCAGTTCCAATCATCTTGATCATCTCCCATATCTCAACCGGCTGCAAATAAAAGAGAGCACAAAATGTTTTCAAATCCCTTTACACCACTAGGTAGCTATGATTCGTGTGTGTTTAGATTGTAGGAGAGATACCTTCTGGTCTTCAAGAGGAGTGCCTTTCACTGCAAGCAGAGCATTAATGGGAACACTCTCAGGGTGAGAAGGAAGTGTTGCTAGTGTGTGTAATAAACCTACTCTGTCTTCCTCTGCCTCTCCAAGCCCGATTATTCCTCCTGTTTATCGGTAAAACAAAAACACTTGAGAACAATTGTCTTGCTTGCATCTATCAGATCAAGTGAGTCTAATGACCAAGATGAAGAGGAGTCCTCTATTTCGCTAGTTTCGAGGCATACACGAATAAGAAAATCAAGACTTTCTTTTGTTTTGTATTGAAGTTACCTGAGCAGACGTTGATTCCAGCTTCACGAACATGTTCAAGTGTTTCGAGGCGTTCGTCATAACTTCTAGTAGTGATGACGTTTGGGTAGTACTCTCTTGAAGTATCAAGATTGTGATTATAAGCAGTGAGGCCAGCTTTCTTTAGCTCTAACGCTTGTTGCTTCTCAAGCATTCCCAAGGTGCAGCAAACCTCCATCCCCATGCCTCTGTTGTAAAGTGAGAGACCATAAACTAAGTATAATGGATCTTACAACCGAGAGACCACATTCAAAATCAAGCAACGATACAACAAGTTCTCTTTGAAACGATCACTTCAGATATATCCTAACTCATGCAACGAATAGGTACCTTATTTCTTTGACGTATTCAAGTATTTGGTTGAAGTTGGTTTTCCGTCCTACAGTATCTCGCCACGCAGCACCCATGCAAAAACGTGTACTACCAGCTTCTTTTGCCTAACAACACATCAAAATTTTGCTAATTCACATTAGAAGAGCTCACATTCTCAAATCCTACCTTCCTGCCAACTCTCACATTCCTCATATTTCTTATTGATACACAGTGCTACGAAATATACATTCCGCAAAGGAATCTACAAGAAATCCGCTAACCTTCTTTGCAGCATCAATGACAACATCCTTGGACATGAGTTTTTGAGCCTTGACTCCGGTGCTATATCGTGAGGACTGAGGACAATAAGAACAGTCTTCACTGCATCCACCAGTCTTTATGGAGAGGAGAGTACATTGCTGCACTTCCCTAAAGTTATGAACATGTCTATGAACCTGAGCCTGAAAATACCAAAAGATCCCACACACACTCTCTTAATTCAAGTAAAACACAAAGAACAACGAAAACAAGTTACACAACCCAAACGAACCATGTCAAGCTAATAATAAATCAAGAACTCAATGGACATAAAAAGACAATCTTTCAGAACACACCAAAGATTTCTAGTTAATCATACAAACATGTTCTGGGTTAAACTAGAGCTAAAAATCGATACTTTACAGAAATCCAAAAGCTTTCTACTCCAAATTTGTGAACTAGAGTATGAGTGAGAGAGAGAAGAGGGGAATTTACTCCATGGAAGAGGAGATCAAGAACAGGAGAATCATAAACAGCTTTGATTTCATCTCTACTCCAATTATTTCTGGGACCTTCTCGAATCGTCCTTTCAGCTTCAGAGGAAGCTGCAGATGAGTAAGAACAACAAGAAGCAGATTGCAGAGCCGAAACAGACGGTCTCAACTGAGATCGAAATACAAATCGAGCAAGCATCATTTTATTTTCCCGGAAACAAAAATTTTCCGGGAAAATGTGAGAAAAAGATTTGCAGTTTTTGTGTTTAATCTTCCATATCAGTCATTCATGAGTCACCCCACCGTTGGAATTTCCGCCTCGGGTAGGTCCCACGTTTCTTAAATGGGCTTTAATGGGCCTAATGTACAAATTATGTTGGGCCAAACAAAGTAATCACCTAAACGACGCCGTTTTCTTTTATCTCTTTTTGAGTCGTTTCTCTTTTAGTCTTGTCGGAGCCGCCGTGAGGGAGAGGAGGGAGAAGAAATGAGCGGCGGAGAAAACAACGTCGTGAATAAAGTGTTCTACGCGACGTCATATCATCCGATTCAAGCCGGAAGTATCGACGGAACTGACGTTGCGCCACATGATAACGGTGTCCGTCGAGCTCTCCTCTGTTATAACGCCGGTTTATGTAATCTCTCTTTCTCTCTATTGCTCTTTCCACTTTTTGTTTGTTCTTCGTCTCTGAATAGCAGAATTGTTTTGAGAAGATGATCCTTCTGGTGATTCGAAAGCCGTCGGAGATCCTTACTGTACCCTTTTCGTGGGTCGTCTCTCTAATCTTACTACGGAAGACACTCTTCGAAAGGTGAGGGTTTGTGTTGGATTTCGTTCTTATGATTTTCAAGCTTTGGAATTTCACTTAGTTACTGTGTTTCTTCGTTGCAGGCTATGAGTAAGTATGGCAGGATTAAGAGCTTGCGCTTGGTCAGGCACATTGGTAAAGTTTTTATCTTTAGGGAATTTATGATCTTTCTGTTTCTGATGGCTTGTTGTTTCGACCAAGTTATTATGTTAGCAGAACTGTGATGCTATAGTTCCTTTTTGATTTCCACATTGTGTAGATTGTCTGATTACTGTTTCTTGTGGCTTTTCTTAGTGACAGGTGCTTCAAGAGGATATGCCTTTGTGGAGTATGAGACTGAAAAGGAGATGCGTCGTGCTTATGAGGTGTTGTGATGCTAAATTGCATTCTCTTTATCTCATGCTTTGTTCTTTAAATCTGTCTGAGGCCACCGTAGTGCGATACTATATGAATGAGATGTACAATTATCGTTTCGTTAGCATCACGATACGGAAACTAGGTGACGTTTGATTGACAGAATGGAAGGTTTCTGGTTTTTATTGCAGAATGCTAATCATTCGTTTATCGATGATCGAGAGATTATTGTTGATTATAATAGGCAACAACTGATGCTTGGATGGATACCAAGAAGATTAGGTTTTTCATTCTTTTGCTCTTTTGTCTAATAACAGATTTCCAATAGGGTTTACAGATTGTCATCTCTTAGATTAATAAGGCATTCTTCTCTATAAACAGGAGGTGGACTTGGTGGTAGGAAAGAATCCGGACAACTTCGTTTTGGAGGACGAGAGAGACCATTCCGTGCTCCATTGTACGGTTTTGCTTTGCTCTTCCTTTACCAGTTTCAAAGATAACTGCAACAGAAGATAGATAGTCTACTAACTTGTGAACCTTCTGATTATCTGTTGTGCATTCTGTTTGTTAACATCAGGCGACCAATCCCTCACGAAGAGTTGAAAAAGCTCGGCATTCAGCTTCCGCCCGAGGGAAGATATATGTCGCGCACACAGGTCTACCATGTCTTTAACTTTACCACCACTGTACATTCATTCGAACTTTATCCCTGCATCATTCTCTAGTGCTATTTATATCTGGTTCTTTTGTTCATCTTCTTCAGGCTAGAATTGGCTTATTGATGGATTGTTATGTGTGTCCTAAACTAAAAATCTGCAGATCCCGTCACCTCCTAGGAGAAAAGGAAGTGTGTCGGATAGAGAGGACGCATATTATCGGGAAACAAGTTCTGTAGAAAGGGAAGAAGAGCATAGAAAGTCTCATCACAGTCATAGGAGGAGCTCACACACACAAAGTTCCCATAGAAGCCGAACCAAAGTCAGAGAGGCACGTTCCAAGATAGAGTCTCAGTCCGATAGAAAAGAGAGATCACGAGGTAGAGATGATCGGCATGGTGACAGTAAGGAAGAAAGTTATGGCAGCAGCAGAAGATCACACGACACAGAAGAACATTCTCACAAACGTCATAAAAGAAAATGAATCTTGGTTTTTTTTTTTATGATATGAATCTTGGTACATGTAGAAGAGTTGTAACCGAACAATTTAAAATATGAAATTGAGAGATGAAAGAAGCATAAGCCTATATCAAGACGCATACTTAGTTATTACTCTTCCCGTAAATAATTACTTGAGTCAACATTTCTGAACTTCTCTAATCTCTATCTTCCTGTCTCCAACCATGCTCAATATTGCAATTACTTAAGGTTGATTTTATCATTTATTAGACAAAATACATATCTAAACATCATTGTTGCATCATGATTACGAGGATGCATTATCATGACCATCAAGAGATTACAACTTCATAAATTAAGAAAACTTAGGATTAACACAAAACGTAACATTCATTGCTAATTCTCCTCAAGTACTTAAAGCAACTTTGTTCAAATAGTTTTTGTTCACTGCACCAAAACTCTCATCAATGCTTTGATCGTATAATTATATCACCGGCTCACAACAGGACTCTCCAAATCTTGCAGCTTAACCATCTTATCGAAGCTTTTGGCTTCTGATCACCTTCTCATATCATAATTATTTGGTCTATTAGTACAAGCAGAGCATTAACGGCAACAACACTTTCAATGTCTGAAACAAACCAAATCTGTCATCTTCTAGAACTCAAGGCCACAAGAAAAAACAAAAACTTTAAAAGTGAAAATCAAAATCAAAATTAAGAATTACCCAAATCAAAACTGTATTTAGAAACATTCAATTCCAGATTTCAGATCTGATTAGTATCTCTAGATTAATCACAATAAAGACCAGAACAATGTGAAGACAAGAAATGTAGCTGCTTTAAATTTGGAGGAAGCCATTAGAAGACATCAGATCAAGACTACCTCCAATCGTGATGAGAAGCTTAAAAATATAGGCACCATGCAAAAGGTAGCTCTGCTGTTTCTTATAAACCCAACAAGCACCCGTGTCTGACTTAATGCCAATCTGACTTAATTTCACCAAAAAAACTAAACAAAAACCACACAAGAGAATGAATATAAGAGTTGTAGCCAAGAGTATTGAATCATGAAACAGAGAGAAAACTAGTTTCATGGGTCTTCCTATGGCAAGTTTAGTCTAGGCTCCAAGCGGCAGTCAGGTCGCCATTAAAGTGGCTCCTGCTGTTGACTCGTTGATTAATGGAGCCCTTATTCACATACCCACACGAAAGTAAACCAATATCGAAAACACACAGTTCTGTAAGAAAAAATCAAATGAAAAGAGATGATTTTGAGCAGTAAAATAGAGAGAATTGTGATTTATATAGGAAAATGCAAAACCCTAG
This sequence comes from Arabis hirsuta, assembly GCA_964056655.1. NCBI lineage: Eukaryota > Viridiplantae > Streptophyta > Magnoliopsida > Brassicales > Brassicaceae > Arabis > Arabis hirsuta. Next base: position 50,021,206 of record OZ053298.1, read on the forward strand.
CATGATCGGAATGTTCGCTATTCTGTTTTGGGGGAAGAAAGATTAGTAATGGGCTTTTTTTAATTGATTTTACTGGCCCCAATAGAAACCCATTACATGGGCCAAAATTAAGAAATCACATAACAAAACAACAACGTCGTCTAATTTATGTGACACATTGGTAAAGTTTTGTAATTGGATCTACGAGTGATTGATGTCTCATTTTGCCATGTACTACAAGAAATTTAATCATATTTTGAATCTTAAAAAAACAATTTGATGATTAAAAAAAAAAAATGTCGATTTTGATCATGGAATTTTTTTTTTTTTAGACTTGTCTATCTTAATTTAAATTACATCAAATTTAAATTTGGTTAATCTGTTTGAATCATTTCAATCTCGTTTGTATATTATTATTTTTTTTTTGTCTAGAAAGATTCATCAATCTTGAGAACTTTGAATTTGATTATCCCAGTCTATTCTTTTCATAAAGATAATGTTTTGAATTCGATTTTTGTTATTTTTTTAGAATTTTCAACACATGAGAGATACTACTGTAAAATCTTGTGAGATTTCTGTATACAATGGAATTGCCTTGTTGCTTGCTTTCGTTGGGATCAAAATAAGATTCTGAATATTTGGAGTTACAAATCTGAAGAAATTTGTAAATCTCTTAATCTTGTTTGAAATCATAATTTTTATGTTCCATGTGGAGTATGAAATGAAGAGAAATCCATCTAGTTACTTGGATGTCTTCATTCTATCTCTCACATCTGCATCTCTATATTATTTTTGCAGCCTTTTAAGTTTGTTTCCAAACACTCATGATCTAGGATATTTGCCAATCAAAAATCGAAAAGTCACTTTATGAAAACAAATTAAATCGACAATAATGTATGATACACGAGTCTTAAAAACTTCTTCCATATCCTAAATCTAAAATATTCTTCCTTCCTCCTAAATCACGGGTCTTAAAAACTGATTACCTATTAGATGATCGAAAATATTCATTCTTCTTCCTAAATCATGGGTCTTAAAAGCTTCTTCTCTCTTCCTAAATCGAAAAGTCCCTCTATGGAAACAAATTAAATCGACAATAAACTCCTAAATCACGGGTCTTAAAAACTTATTACCTATTAGATGATCGAAAATAGGAAATGATTTTGATGTTTATGAAGTTTGTTATGTGGAAACAAACTTCTTCCATATTCTAAATTTAAAATATTCTTCATTCCTCCTAAATCACGGGTCTTAAAAACTTATTACCTGATCGAAAATATTCATCTTTCTTCCTAAATCATGGATTTAAAAGCTTTTTCTCTCTTCCTAAATCGAAAAGTCCCTCTATGGAAACAAATTAAATCGACAATAAACTCCTAAATCACGGATCTTAAAAGCTTCTACTCTCTTCCTAAATCGAAAAGTCTTTCTATGGAAACAAATTAAATCGACAATAAACTCCTAAATCACGTGTCTATATATTATTTTTGCAGCCTTTTAAGTTTGTTTCCAAACACTCCTAATCTAGGATATTGCCAATCAAATTCCAAACACTCCTAATCTAGGATATTTCCCAATCAAAAATCGAAAAATCACTCTATGGAAACAAATTAAATCGACAATAATTTATGATACACGAGTCTTAAAAGCTTATTACCTATTAGATGATCGAAAATATTCATCATTCTTCCTAAATCATGGGTCTTAAAAGCTTCTTCTCTCTTCCTAAATCGAAAAATCCCTCTATGGAAACAAATTAAATCGACAATAAACTCCTAAATCACGGGTCTTAAAAGCTTATTACCTATTAGATGATCGAAAATGGGAAAGGATTTTGATGTTTATGAAGTTTGTTATGTGGTTTAATGTTTTTTTTTTAAGTATGTTAAGTTATCAGTTGTTGGTATTTTGTTTGGGTGTGGTATATTTGTATTACTATGATATGCGTTTAACCTTATCAAACAAGAATTATCCCATTATCTTTTATATATTCGCTATTCTGAATAATCCGCTATTCTGTAGAACTACGTCATATCATTTATATTCTCATATAAGAAACTGATGTATACAAAAATGAATCGTAGTTTATACTAAAGTCAGAGATTCAAACCAATTAAAACAAAGATAAAATACAAACGTTAAAATAAAGTAACAACTATGATATTCTAACAATACAAACGTTAAAATAAAATAGATATAAAAATTTCGAAAAAAACATAGACCCGTGGTGTACCACGGGTTAAATCCTAGTTAAAGATAAAATGGTATGAGAAATATTGATTTCACATTTCGTGTAATGTGCTTATTTTTATTTATTTTCGTGTATGATATGTTAATTTCACATGTTATAGAGTGACAACTAAATATTAAATGATCTATTTCAAATTATGGCAAGATGGTTTCTTCTTCACTATTTGTGTGATAAGTGCAAGAGGATTAAATATTGCAAATCTGATGGTTGCACTCATTTGTTTTGTAATTTGTGCACAAAAAGTTCATTTGATTTCTCTCAGCTTTGTTTATATTTTGTAAACCATGCACATGGTCGCAGACTATATGGAACTTATGCTGAAGTGTTGAATATTATTAGGTGTGCCATATTGAATGAAACTCTTATTTTATTTTATTTTATATCTTATTTTGTATGTGATCATTGACTTTTTCGAACTACTGCAAAACATGAAGGACATTAACGTTTTGCAATGATACTTAGCTAAATAATGGATTTGGCTAAAAATTAATCTGACTAATTGCAAACCAATTAACCACGTCCATGTTTATGTTTGATCTCGCTTTTTTTCATTTTTGGCTCGCTTGATCTCTCTGTTTTGGCATCAATGTTTATGTTTATTGTTGTTCGTAAACTATGTTGAACTTCTAGTAAAGGCTAAAGATTATTGCTTGTGGGTATGATCGAGATGCAAACTCTTTCCAAGGAAGATTCTGGACCCGCTATAATAGAGACGTTGATCCGGTGCAAGGACGTGTTGTCCTTACGAGTTGCCATCAATGTGGTAGCCGGATCTTTGGAGGTGTTAAACCTTCTCCACATGAGAGATTTACGGATGCAGCTGATCGGTTAATAATTAACGAACTCCAGCGGGTAACGCTTAAGAATCTTCCTCCAAAACCAATTCTCGTCATAATTGGGGACATTGATTTTCTTGAACCCTTAACAGTTCTAAAACAAAACGGTTATGAAATTCTCCTTGCCATTGACGAGTTCTCACGTCTACGATATCATCCTGAGTGTTTCAACGCTATCTGGATGTGAGACGCGATGGCGAGTGAGCCGAGTGACACCCATTGAGATCTCTATACTCAGTTTTCTAATCGGTTGTTTGAAATTTTTTCAAATATTAGACTTGGTTTTAATCTACAAGCTTATTGTATCAGACAAAATACTTGCTGTTGCTAGTAAGTCTTTTTGACTATTAATCATTTTGGAACATCTTTACCTTCTTATTACACTAAATCTTACCTTCAAAAATTTGTAAATCTCTTAATCTTGTATGAAATCATGATTTTTACGTTCCATGTGGGGTATGAAATGAAGACAAACCCATCTAGTTACTTGGATGTCTTCATTCTATCTCTCACATCTGCATTCAAGGTAAAATGGTATGAGAAATATTGATTTCACATTTCGTGTAATGTGTTTATTTTTAGTTATTTTTGTGTATGATATGTTAATTTCACATGTTATAGAATGACAACTAAATCTTAAATAATCTATTTCAAATTGTGGAAAGATGGTTTCTTCTTCACTATTTGTGTGATAAGTGCAAGATGATTAAATATTGCAAATTTGATGGTTGCACTCATTTGTTTTGTGAATTGTGCACAAAAAGTTCATCGGATTTCTCTCACCTTTGTAAACCATGCACATGGTCGCAGACTATATTGAACTCATGCTGAAGTGTTGAATATTATTAGGTGTGCCATATTGAATTAAACTCTTATTTTATTTTATTTTATATCTTATTTTGTATGTGATCATTGACTTTTTCGAACTACTGCAAAACACGAAGGACATTAACGTTTTGCAATGATACTTAACTAAATAATGGATTTAGCTAAAAAATTAATCTGACTAATTGCAAACCAAGTAACCACGTCCATGTTTATGTTTGATCTCGCTTTTTTCATTTTTGGCTATCTTGATCTCTTTGTTTTGGCATCAATGTTTATGTTTATTGTTGCTCGTAGACTATGTTGAACTTCTGGTAAAGGCTAAAATGCCGACTATTACGTGTCCTATTCGTCGATGTGGTATGAAACTTGCTCCGGCTGCATTTCTGGTCGATCTCTCTTTGGAATTTAAGAAGATATACAACCACAACTTGGTTGATAGTTTCAATCTTTCAAAAAGAAAAATTGTTAAAAGCCTTACAAAATCGTTAAAGGTTCGTTGTATTTTGTTATTGCAAGAAGTCTTCTGATTGTTGCAAATTTTTGAATTGATTAATCTTTTGTTCTTATAGGATTTCTCAGTTACCTTTGGAATAACAAGACAAAATCTGTTATTACCTTGCTCACTACTCTATTGGGAAACATTCCAAAGGTAAAAGACTATCTAGAATTTAATTGTATGTTTAACTATACTCAATTTTCTAATCGGTTGTTTGAAATTTTTTTAGATATTAGGCTTGGTTTTAATCTACAAACTCATTGTATCAGACAAAGTACTTCGGTTGCTGGTAAGTCTTTTGACTACTAATCATTTTGGAACACTAAATCTTACCTTCTTACATTAAATCTCCTCTTTTTTGTAGTTCTCTCATCGGCTGCCACTTCTCTTCTCATCGTCATGGGGATTGCTAGCTGCATCCGTGGCGGTTTTAGATTCCTTTTCAGGAGGATTTGATCACAGTCTTGAATAAATCGCTGAAAAATGACCTGATCTAGTTTGGTTTGTCGAATAAATAAAAACTGAGTCTAGTGTTTTGTCAGAATAATCGCATTGAACTTAAATGGAAACACTTTGGCACGATATTAGAGAGAGTAGTGAGATTGACACATCACTGCCGACTCTTTTCCCAGATTTCTTTTTCTGAGTGTATACAAATGATTAATTGTTCCTAATCATCTCTCCATCATTCTAATTACTCAGTGACCATGCATAGATTCCTTGTAAAGCTATCTTCTTCGAATCCATTGAGAAACTCCAAGAATCAGCGTCTGATTCTCCCTCTATTACCTTCATCAACCACTTGGAATCCTTTTACCGTTTCTGGGTCTCCACCAATCCCATCGAACCCTTCGAATCGACTCGTTCCTCGATTTGGGTATTCTAATTCCGTCGATTCGTTTCGAAATTTACAAACTTTAAGTTCAAATTCGACGACTTTAGGAGTGAATGGGAGTAGTAGTAGATGTATCAGCAGTGAATCTGGAAGAGAGTCGATTGAGTACGATGTTGTGATTATCGGAGCTGGACCGGCCGGTTTATCTGCTGCTATACGATTGAAACAATTGTGTCTGGAGAAGAACACTGATCTATCAGTGTGTGTCGTTGAGAAAGGAGCAGAAGTAGGTCAGTGTCTTTCTCAAAGTTTCAATCTTGCAAGCTATTTTGGTCTCTTGTATCTATTCTTGGATTCTTGAAATTGGTGTTTGTTCATTTCAATTTATAGGAGCACATATAATTTCTGGAAATGTTTTTGAACCTGTGGCATTAGATGAACTTCTTCCACATTGGAGACAAGAACAGGTTTTATTGTCTCTATCAATTGCTTAGAGTTTTGAGAGGCAAATTATTCATATCTTTGTTGTTTCTTGCTCTGTCTGTTTGTAGACACCCATTGAGATCCCTGCTTCTTCTGATAAATTCTGGTTTTTGACGAAAAATCGCGCAATTTCACTTCCTTCTCCGTTTGATAACAAGGGAAACTACGTTATTAGGTACGTGTAGACTGAACATTTTACTGACTGTTTATGTCCATGGTCAAGTTTCGTTTGAGATGTTTAGTATTTGTTGGTGCTTTGTATATACAGTTTGAGCCAACTGGTGCGATGGCTAGGAGGAAAAGCTGAGGAGCTTGGAATAGAGATATATCCTGGTTTTTCTGCTAGTGAGGTAATCTCGTGCTTCTTCGTGTGTTTTTTATTCTTGAAACCATTTGATGTTTTGCATAGCGATCTTTTTTTTTTTCAGGTGTTGTACGATGCAAATGATAAAGTTGTTGGGATTGCAACCAAAGATATGGGAATATCCAAAGATGGTTCCAAGAAGGAGACTTTCCAGCCAGGTGTAGACATAAAAGGTCTCTGTCTTGTTCACTCTCTCTCATCATCATCATCTGTAGGCTTCTCTTGTACTGAGATACGTGTTTTCAATACACAGGGAGAGTTACACTATTAGCTGAGGGATGCAGAGGATCATTGTCCGAGGTCAGAAGAAGCGTCTTGGTTACAAGTTACACTCGATTTGCCTGCATCTAATACTGATGCTCTTACTTTAATTTGTGCAGAAAATAATCAAAAAGTATAAATTAAGAGAGGAGGTTAATGCACAACATCAGACATATGCTTTGGGAATTAAGGAGGTGACTACTTTTATCCTTGATCTAGTTGTAACTCAAACGCATGTTTGATTCTACAAATACTTTGGTACTTTGCTAAGTCGAATCAGAGGTTTGTAACATCTCTATAGAATAAGTGATCATACATTCTTTTTAGGGTCAGATAATTATTTCTCTGTATAATTATTGGTCAAGGTCATTTTAGTTGCTGATACTGTGAGCTCAACAGGTCTGGGAGATAGATGAAAGCAAGCATAACCCCGGAGAAGTTATTCACACATTGGGTTGGCCCTTGGATCCCAAGACATACGGAGGTTCTTTCTTGTACCACATGAAAGATAGACAGGTAACTCATTTATCCCTTGGAAGATCCTTTGGTACGGTTGAGAAAACATTGTCTTACCTCCTTCCACTGGTTTCTTAATCAATTCCAAAACTTACCTTTCAATTTTGGTAGCTCAGTTGGAGTTTTCTTTTCGACCAAACAGGTTGCACTTGGCTTGGTGGTTGCCTTGAATTATCATAACCCTTATTTGAATCCGTATGAGGAATTTCAGGTATGTCAATTTCTCATAATGATAAGTCGCCAAATACCTTTCTTATAACTTATAAGCCAATTCAAAATTAAGAAGTTTGATGAATAATATCATTTCATCCTCCAAATAGAAACTCAAACACCATCCCGCCATTAAACGCATCTTTGAAGGTGGAACTGTGCTTCAATATGGAGCTCGTACTTTAAATGAAGGTGGCTTTCAGGTGAGTCGAAATTCACCCCCTTAGATATAACTGATGCGTTGGTTCTTTGAAAGCAGAATTTTTTTCCATTTTTGGTATAGTCCATTTTCAAGAGCATGTATATACACAGTTCTGTTTTATTGACTCGGAAATACGATTTTTGGATATCGTCATGAATAGAGTATCTAATCTAGTTAACCCTTTTATGACATAAATAGTAAGATATAATTTGTTTGGCGTGTTATGACATATTTGAACTTGATGCTAGTAAAATTTCAGTCCATTCCCTATCCAGTTTTCCCTGGAGGAGCAATAATAGGATGTTCAGCTGGTTTTCTCAATGTACCCAAGATTAAGGGAACACATACCGCAATGAAATCAGGTCACATTTTATCTTTGATAAAATACGGTTGGTTTTTTCATTGTCCCATTATAGAATTCTCATTATAATCTTATCAATATCTTACAGGAATGTTAGCAGCAGAGGCTACATTTGGTGCACTTCATGAAGGTTTAAACATGAACACATACTGGGATAACCTGAAGGATTCATGGGTGTGGAAGGAGCTCTACGCAGCTCGAAACTACCGTCCTGTTCGTAATATCATGAACATATTATCAGCGGATATTGTTTTCTATCTAATTTGTCTTTCCTGGAAGATAAGATCTTAATCTTATATCCTTGCAGGCATTTGAGTATGGACTAATCCCTGGCTTGGCCGTAAGTGCAATGGAACAGTAAGACTCGGCATTGATTCTCTTCTCTTTCCCGGTGCTCTATATGATCATTTCTCTTTACGATAAGTGAACTGTTTATGTCTGATTACGCAGCTATGTACTGAAAGGAAAGGTCCCTTTCACGCTCAAGCACGGGAAAGCAGACCATGAAGCAACAGATGTAAGTATACAAGCACTCCGACAAACCTTTGATTATTTCAACTATAATCAGCTCAAAATCTGTCCACTGAACACACTCACACTGATAAAAACACAACTAAATTCAGGCTACATCTTTATGCAGCTTGCTCGGAAATACACGCCAATTGAGTATCCAAAGCCAGATGGTGTTTTGTCGTTTGATGTGCCAACTTCTTTATACAGGTTTGTACCATGACACAAACTACAATATCTTTACAATGTAAAACTAGTCATGGTATTTACGAGTGGCGTCAACCTTGAATGATGATGATAACAGGAGTAATACCAATCACGATCATGATCAACCATCCCATTTGCGTTTGAGGGATCCCAAGATTCCAGAAAAGATAAACTTTCCAGAGTATGCTGCACCAGAGTCGCGTTACTGCCCAGCCCGTGTATACGAGTAATAACTTCCCTCTCTCTCTCTCTCTCTCTCTCTCTCTCTCCATATGCAATTTGATCTATAAATTAACTTCCTTGAACAAGATACTCATCCTCGTTTGTGTATTGATTCAAAACATTAAAAGGTATGTTGAAGATGAAGAGGGTAAACCGAAACTGCAGATCAACGCTCAAAACTGTTTGCACTGCAAGGTACGCATCACTCGGGGACCTGTGTGTGCTAATAATATGTGTTCATGTGACTCAAATTGAATTTGGAGAGAAGCTTATATATCGTTGTTTTGGTATTTGCTTATGTAAAAAGGCATGTGACATTAAAGATCCAAAGCAGAACATAGAGTGGACAGTACCTGAAGGGAGTGGAGGTCCTGGTTATTCCCTCATGTAGATTCATCTCATCACTTTTACCATATCCAATAAATAAATGAGACTCAAGAAAACCATATTTGTCTTGAGTTTCTAGTAGAAGAATATGTATGTTACTGTAAACTTCATATGACATTGTAAACTTTTTATGATTTGAATTGGTAGACCAAAGTGATTTAAGAAAACCAAAAACAGAGCAAAAGAGAACTCATTAGAAAAAGAAAAATTACAACGAGTCCAAAGAAAACCAAGGTAACGTGTTTCTGATTCTATCCAAATTATGCATTTCCGAGTCCAAATTATGATCTCGTTGATTTACGAGTTGGATATTTCCATGTTCTAGGAATCTGTGTTAGGTTTTTCGTTCCCATGTTCTGTAGCTTGTGATAATCTCGATCGATTAGACAGTAGATAATGTCTATGATGAATCTACTTCGTTGTCCTGTTCTGACACTTGAGACTTGTGAGGATCTCGATTGATTAGACAGTAGATAATGTTTGTGATGAATCATGAATCGATTTATGATGATTTCGTTCTCTTGTTCTGATACTTGTTAGGATCTCGATTGACTAGGCAGTAGATAAATATATGTGATGAATGAGTTATGAGGATTCATTGTCCTGTTCTGAAACTAACTTGTGATGATCTCTACTTGTATAGACAGTAGATCATATCTGTAATGAATCGATTATGAAGAATATGATTTCGTTGTCCTCTTCGTAAACTTTCTCGATTGGCTAGGTGGTAGATAATCTTGTGATGAATCAATTTACAGTCTTTAAGTTTGGATTTGTTACAGAAAAATGGATCTCCTAGAGGAAGATGTTAACAAAGTAGCTAAGGGTCTTGGATTAACAAAGGATTACGCCACTGTCTTGCTGGTTGCAAATGAATGGTATGATTGATTACCATTTTCTAGTTTTCTTTATCAATCAAACACATAACTAACATATAAATGCCTTAATGCAGGGATGACAAGTTTGTAATGGGAAATTACAATAACGATTTGATCAAGAAATCTGGCATAATTGAAGCTCCCACATTTGAAGAGATGAAAATGGTTTAGTATATTCTACTATTATCATATATATATATATATATATTTCTGTTTATGATTTGATATTGAATGAACTCTTTTTTCCATATGTTTAGTTTGTTTGTGATCGTTGCAAAACTGTCAAAGACTGCAAAATGTATGGATGTTCTCATTTGCAGTGCCAAACCTGCATAAAAGGTATGGATGCTCTCTCTCTCTCTCTCTCTCTCTCTCTCTCTCGCTTATGTTTATTCTTGCAAGTAGATTACGTGGAGCTTGTGGTTATGGCTGGTGTGGTGAATGTTAAATGCCCTTTCCCAACTTGTCACAAGAATTTAGCTCCATCTGAGTTTCTTGCTCATCTCTCTTTGGAATCCAAGGAAATGTACCACAACAATCTTGTCAAAATTTCAATCTCTTCAAAGGAAGACTTGCTAACGATATCTCAACCTTAGTTAAAGGTTTGCTTTTCTTTTTTAATACAAGAAAGCTCTTTATCATTCTTTCATACTTTTTAACGAGATTGTTCTTTCTTCTTATAGGACATCTCAATTACGTTTGGAAGAACAAGACAAAGTGTGTAATATCCTTGCTCACTGCTCTTTGGGGAAACACCCCAAGCGTGACTGTCCTCACTCTTGCTGGTGCTTTAATCATCAAGCTCTTTGCATCGGACAAAATTCTCGCTGTTGCTGGTAACAATTTTGTTTGCTTATAATCGCTTTTTGAACATCTCTTATCTTCTGAACATTAACCTTGTTGTTATTTTTGTAGTTCTATCCTCGGCTGCCACTGCACTTCTTATCCTCATGGCAATCTGCAATTGCATTCGTGGCGGTTTTCGTTTCCTTCTTAGGAGGTTCTGATTTCATCAGTTCCTACAAAGGTCAGGAGGGTCGGGTGATCTCGTCCTGCAGATCGTCTTAATAAAAACTCTTATTTTCGTTTGATCGCTCTGCTTTTGTGAAACTATTACTTTCCAAGGTCTTGATGCTTGCCTAGATTGACAATTTGTTGAATAAATAAGAAAACTTGGAATCTAGTGTCTTGTTTGGAGTATGACAGTGAGCTGTTTAGTACTTCCATGTTTCAACAGTTGCATATGCATATATTTTTACTCCACCTTGGAGATCTTCAGTCTTAGGTAGTCCATCTCTATACTCTTTTATTGCTGCTTGAATGAGCAAATGCTTACTTGAATTTTTGGGCAGGTTTTGTTTGAACAACTATAAAAGTTGCGTTTGCTAGTAGTTATTATCTAGTTGCACCACATATTGAATCTCATATATTATTTGGGTCATACACATGTGAAATTTGGTAAAAAACGGACCTAATTCTGCTCCATTCTCAACTAGGCATTAAAACAGAACAAATTCAACTTTGATTGAACTAAAGGACAAGTAGGTGATTTCCATATGTCTTAAGCATGCTCTAAAAACCTAGATTCGATTCTATCAGAACTTGAAGATGGAAGGACAAATAGTGGTTTAAAGAGAAAAGAATGAGAAATATTTTGATAAAGAAAACTAGTTTCTCTGGATTTGAGTTTTGGGCTAATTTTCATTGCAATGATTTACTTCAGGTTTATCGTGAGATGCGGTCCAAGGCCAAAGATGCTGTATTAGCACTTGTGAGTAATGCAATTATTAATTGAGTAATAACTCTGGTTCTGCCTCATTCCGGTTCTAACACAAATTTTGGTATTGTCAGATTCATAAAGAACGCGAGGGTGAACGGATTGATAGGACACTATTGAGAAACGTATTAGATGTATTTGTCGAGCATGGGATAGGAAAAATGGAACAATATGAAGAGAATTTTGAAACTGAGTGATGAAGCTATCGAAGCTATACGCTTGAGAATGTAGTTCAGTTTCTTTTTTATACAAATGAAAATGATCTTTTTGCCGAGTTTTATAGGTACATCTCTGCCTCTAATATTTGTTTTTCTCTCAACTCGGATAATTTTCTAAATATGCTTGTTTTGCAGGAAGAAGCTAGCCCGTAGGCTCTTATTTGATCGATGTGGTAATGAAGATCATGAAAGAAGTATACTTACAAATTAAAGCTCAAAGAACAATTCGGCTGGGTTTTGACTTCCAAGATGGAGGTTCTTCCTGACCCTGCATAACCTTCATCTGGTCTACTGAAATGGCTTCAAATATATGAAATCTTTTGTCTTTTTTAGAAAAATTTCTGGTTGCTCAATCAAATGGAGAGGAAGGTGTTCTTGGGTCAAAACCTGATTTGGCTTCCCCTCTATATTTACTACAAAATAAGTTGGGGTTCTAATATTTACTACAAAATAAGTTGGGTTTCTAATATTAATCCCAATACAATTAATATTATAAAATTCATATATATTATCCCAACATATTTACTATATATAATCATGCTCTAAGATTTTTATCTTTCCAAAGTACTGAAACCGATCCGGAACTAAACTAAAAATCGAACAGATATTCGAAATACCCAAAAACAAAATAACCTAAAAAGATATGTCGGTCACAGGTCGAATATGTTCGGGTAACTCGAATAAATTTTAGATAATTTTCGGGTTAGTATTCAGATTTCAACAAGCCAACCCGAACTGAAACCCGAAAATATCGAACCAAAACAACCCAAAAAATCTTAAATACAAAAAAGCGAACCAAAACGGGAATATTAACCCTAATGTAAACGAAAAAACGGAAATCAAAGATGTTGGAGAGTTTCTCATAGCCAAAACACACAACCACATTCTCTCTCTAAAATTTTCTCAGATCAGAGACTTTCCGGTACTAAGTTTCAGGTTGTAGTGTCGGCTGATGGTTATAGCTTTTAGCTATGATCATCGGTCCGGTTTGTAAATATTTAGGTTTTTTGTTTGTGTTTATATTCTCTCCGGCTTATTTCCGCTGGTTATTCCGACCAGATCCGGTTTATAAGGTTCTGTTTTATCGGATCTGCTTTGTATGTCTTAGATCTCTTTATCTATGTGTTTAATGATGTTGAAATCTATAGTCTTCTTCCATTTTTCTCCGTTTTCTCCATTTCTGGTGGAGTAATTTCTTTGTCATGTATAGACACAACTGCTCACATCGCATGAGGATGTTCGTGTTTCAATCTATACCAAGTTTGGGTATAGCTGTGACGAAACTTCCACGGCGGTGGTGCTAATCGGAAAATTTAGGAGGAGGGAGTGCTTTAGGCTTGGATTTCAACCTCTTTTGATGATGAAGAGATCGGCAAAAGAAAGAGGATTTACTGTCGCTTGGTGATGATCGGTGGCGACTGATCGGAGAGTGATGACGATTTGGTGTTGAATCGGCGAAGATTATCGGAGTTTCTCGAAGAAGTTGATGCGTGGGTATGGATGAACACGTGTCCTTCTTTTTCTAACTCATGATTATAGGTTTAATCATGTCATTATTTTAGATAATTATGGGTTAGATGACTCGGTTAATTTTCGTTTAATCCTTTTGGGCCTTTTGTATCATTTGCCTTTTGGGCTTTTAATATATAATCTATTGCCGACAAAAAAATAAAAAACACACAACCAAAAGATGGGGGAAGAAGACAAGAACCCTAATCCGATCCACATAGTTCCCGAACTACTGGAAGAAATCTTCCTTGGACTACCATTGAAATCAGTGCTCAATTTCAAAACCGTCTCAAAGCAATGGAGATCAATTCTTGAATCGAACATGTTCGTGGAGAGGCGTATGAGTCTTCAAAAGAGCCACCGGAAAATCCTAGCTGCTTACAACTGCGACTGTGGGGACCGACCTAGACTCCTCCCCGAGTCGCGGTTCGAAGGAGATGAAGAGATCGTTTTTCTTCACTGCAACGCGAGTCGACCCATGTTGACTTGCGACGGTTTGGTCTGCTTCCCCGACGAAGATTGCATCATCGTCTTAAACCCATCCACCGGAAAACTCCTGCGATTCCCTTGCGCTCCAGGTCAACTGTCCTCCCGAGGAGGAACAAGGTTGGATATCTTTATCGAAACTTGGGTTATGGGATTTGGTAGAGACAAAGTCACAGGGAGTTATAAAGTAGTGAAGATGTGTGTTGCACCTATGAATGGAGAATGTGATCTTCTTTATGTTGAAAATGGTGAATGGAAGAAGAAACTGAAGCTACCGCCTTATGTGGTCAGTGCTCTATTTCACTCGGTGTGTGTGAATGGATCGATTTACTGGCTTGTCTTGAGGTTGTTAAACGCTATCCCGGATTTCAGAATACTAGCCTTGGATCTTCACAAAGAAGAGTTCCACGATGTCTCAGTTCCGCCTACTTTGGTCACCCGGGAGACTCAGATAGCCAACCTTGAGGGACGTCTAGCCATAGCCAACAGATCGCAAGTTGGCCCTGAATGTATACTAGTGATACATAGCATGAATGCTCAAGAAGAAACATGGAGCACTACTTACGCCATCGATTTAGCTATTCTACCGGAGTCAAAATGGGGCATGTGGTTCACACCAGTGGCTGTTACTGAGCAAGGGGATCTTGTCTTCTCTAGCAATCACCCGAGCTTGTATAAATATTATCCAGAGACTAATGAACTCCGTTGTCTCTCCTCGAGCTCTGCCTCGTCGTCATTTAATGTTATATCTCCTTACCTCGAGAATTCGGTCCCACTCCGGTCAGAGTCAGGACTTCATGATCCGGATTCTAAAATCAGGAAACCATGCAGATTGCTTTCCAAGCCGCCGAGCTCCAAGATATTCAAGGAATTCAAATTGTTGCTTCTAGAGATTGTGTTTACCACTCTAATTATAGTTATACTTGGTTATTTTTTTTTTATCGGTTCATCGAGTCTCTTTTTTTTTTTTTTGGAAAAGGTTCATCGAGTCTTGAGGTGGTGGGAAAAAGGAAAATCAGCTTGAGGGTGTTCTCTTTCTCTTTTTTTTTGTTCTTTTGGTTTTTGTGTTTTCATTTAAATAAGTGAATTGATCATGTGAAAATCCAAAAAGAGCAAGTTTATGTTTTGCCCATTAGACCCAAGTATCTATTTTAATCACCATACTTTGGAACCTCTTAACATATTTGTGGATATCTCTCTCTTAACATACTCTCTCACACTCTTGTTTGTCCCGCTTAACTTGTTAAAATTGATGTAAGCAAATACAATGCTTTACTACTTGTTTACATGAGAATTTGACTATGACCAAATTTTTATGTGATTTATCAAAATTAGGTTTGGCAAATTAAAGGTAAAGAATATCATTATACTAGGGAAAGTCCACGCGTTGCGCGGAACAACTATTTAGATGATTTTAAAAACTATTTTAATATTATATATATAAACTAACATTGATATACTTAAATGATGTTTAAGATTTATGCTCACAATTTCTATTTATACAAATTCAAACATCAGTTTTAAATGCTTAATATGAAAGTGAACCATGATGATACATATAAAAAATTTCATTTGAAGAATATATATTTTCAATTTTGTTCTAGAATTCAGCGTATTTTTTTGGAATCTTTTCGTTATAGTCCGTGTTCCCTATTATAAAAAAAAATATTGAGTCCACACGTGACCGAAAAGATAAAACTTATAGAGTGAAATATGCAATAATTTATAGATGTTACATGTAAAAAATTAGTGAAATTTAAATGTTTTTGAAATTGATTGATCACATATTTGTTTTACATAATTTGATTTTTATATTATCTAAATTTATATAGCTTCTACAATTTTTTTTAACAAAATGATAGTTTTTTATATAAATTTATTTTTTATTCATGTCTTTATGAGTATTTGCATAAAAATACTCTATATAAAAATCAAGATCTTATGTGACATAAAAATATTTTTAGTTTTTTCATAACTATTTTTTATCTTATCAATAAATGAAGTTTATAACAATTTTTGTTAAATGCATTTTCTAATATTAGTTGCATAGAGAAACAATCTAGTACAAAATTGTCAATGGTGTGTCAAGATGAGTTAAACTTGGCCTAAACTTACAAAAATATTGTATAAATTATTGATATTTAATACCATACATTACAAAACGTTTATATATAAGGTTTTCTTTCCTTGAAGATGTTTTCTTAGGTTTTAAAAAGTGTATTTATTGGACTGTTTTTTTAATTACATAGTTAATTTGATTTTACAATATAATAAAAATAGAGATTAAAAAGTAAAAATAATTTCAAACTATTTTATGTGAATTATTTTAAAGTATATAAATTTTTCTCGTGTTATCAAAATATTGATATACAGAACATGGTAGAAAATTATATAATGACATTATGACATGTCACCAATACAAAAAAAAACATCAGCACCTCTTATATACTTTTTTAATTAGTTTATTATTGAATAATTTAATTTGTATAGGATATACTTTTAATATACTTGATCACAAAAAGACAAAACAACAAAATTTTTTTAAAAAATATATATTTTTTAAATATGATAGTTTTTCGGAAGTTCTAATTAAGAAATTTATAAAGAATTTGAAAAGAGATATTGACAAAAACAATTATCTATTAGAATATGATTTATATACTTTTAATTAATTTATGAAGATAATTTGATGTTAATTTAATGTTTAGTTTTAGTTAATATATTGATATCACTTTTTTATTTTAAAGAATCAATGCAAAAATTCTAAAATCTAGAGGGACAAATGTCAAAATTAAGTAAAAATAAGGTATTAAAAATAAAAATTTGTTAACACCAAAAGTGACAAGTGTCAGCCTCTCAAAGCTTCACTTAGAGAAAACCTTAAAATATTATATTAATTTCAAACTATTTTATGTGAATTATTTTAAAGTATAAATTTTCTCGTGTTATCAAAATATTGATATACAAAACATGGTAGAAAATTATATCATGACATTATGGCATGTCACCAATACAAAAAAAAAACATCGGCACCTCTTATATACTTTTTTAATTAGTTTATTATAGAATAATTTAATTTGTATAGGATATACTTTTAATATACTTGATCACAAAAAGACAAAACAACAAAAAAAAATTTAAATTTTTTTTTTTTAAATATGATAGTTTTTCGGAAGTTCTAATTAAGAAATTTATAAAGAATTTGAAAAGAGATATTGAAAAAAATAATTATCTATTAGAATATGATTTATATACTTTTAATTAATTTATGAAGATAATTTGATGTTAATTTAATGTTTAGTTTTAGTTAATATATTGATATCACCTTTTTATTTTAAAGAATCAATGCAAAAATTCTAAAATCTAGAGGGATAAATGTCAAAATTAAGTAAAAATAAGGTATTAAAAATAAAAATTTGTTAACACCAAAAGTGACAAGTGTCAGCCTCTCAAAGCTTCACTTAGAGAAAACCTTAAAATATTATATTAGATATTGATGTTTGTTTGAGAAAAGGGATATTACTCTATGTTCCCCGAGGTCTTGTTTATTCACATGGTTCATCATAATAGACGATATGAAAAGTGTTTTGTTTTGTCACGTACAATTTATCTTGTCTAAATTTTCCGTACTGTTGAATATATACGTCAATAGTTGTCCGTATTTTTTTTTATCTATTATATAATTTTATATGTAAATTCTCAACTTAAAAAATTAAAGATATTTTCTTAGTTCACCGCGTATTTTTGGCCAAAATTCATTATTAATTACGGAATATTCATTGATTATGTAAATTATGTGAGCTATTGCAATAGATAGTGAAATCAATGAACTACAAAAATTTTAGTATGAATTTACAGCTCCATCCATGATTCTAAATTTCTAACTATATACATACATACAAGAAATTTTAAAACAATCCAAACCTTGAATCACTTGATGCTTTGTTTGTATTTATTTTATAGGGTGTAGAATAGTTTTTAGTTTTTGTTTCTAAAAAAAACTAGTTTATTAGTCGGTCGAGATTTTCGAAAATTAATTTCCTAAACATTCACAAAACTAGTTTTGATTGTTTTAACCAATTTTCGAAGAAAACTCAAAAACTATATTTTTATGTGTTACGTCTTAAGAAGAAAGAGATCTGAACAATGGAGAGACTACTACTAACACTCCACAATGGTACCCAGCCAAAATCCATTGAGAAATTATATTTTCAAGCTCAACAACATCTTCCGCCAAAATCTTCAAATTTTTACTTTAATATGTGATATCACACGAAATTTTCTTAAGGAAAAACATACACAACATAAATAATTATGTACTTTACTGTTAAATAAATAATCAAAAGTGTATGCAAAAGTATTTAACAATTACTCTCTCCGTTTCAAAGTATAAGTTGTTTTAGAAGTTTTTTTTTGTTTCAAAATATAAGTTGTTTTGACAATACTAGGTACTATTTAACTTTATTGAATATTGTGTAACCACTAGTATTTTGCAGTCTTTTGTGTGATTTGTCAAATTATTTTTATTAAATATATTAAATGATACTTTTTAGTAGAAAAGTAGTTTCTTAATATACGTGTTTTTAGCTAAAACAACTTATATTTTGAAACAGAGGGAGTATAAGATTAGATGTTCGTTCTTTTAAGGGTAAAGGATGATCGATCTACTTGAGGGTAAAGGATGATCGCTCAAAACTGTTTGCACTGCAAGGTACGCATCACTCGGGGACCTGTGTGTGCTAATAATATGTGTTCATGTGACTCAAATTGATTTTGGAGAGAAGCTTAAATATCGTTGTTTTGGTATATTCTTATGTAAAAAGGCATGTGACATTAAAGATCCAAAGCAGAACATAGAGTGGACAGTACCTGAAGGGAGTGGAGGTCCTGGTTATTCCCTCATGTAGATTCATCTCATCACTTTTACCATATCCAATAAATAAATGAGACTCAAGAAAACCATATTTGTCTTGAGTTTCTAGTAGAAGAATAATAGTGTAAACTTCATGACATTGTAAACTTTTTATGATTTGAATTGGTAGACGAAATTGATTTAAGAAAACCAAAAACAGAGCAAAAGAGAACTCATTAGAAAAAGAAAAATTTAAAAAGCTCTTCTTTAAAAAAAAAATATCCGTACAACGACACAAAGAGACATTTTTGCTTCCTTTTTTTCGACACACCGGAGCAGGGCACCACCGGCTCAGTGATTATGCGTAGATTCGTTCCACGATTTTGGTATACTAATTCCGCCGAGTTGTTTCGAAATTCGCCAAATTCGAGGAATTTAAGAGTAAATGGGAGTAGATGTGTCAGCAGTGAAGCGAGAAGAGAATCGATAGAATACGAACTGTGTCCGGAGAAGAACAGTGATCTATCAGAATCCCTTGTTGAGAAAGGAGCACAAGTAGGTCAGTTTTTTTCTTGTCTTTCTCAAAAGTATTAATCTTGCAGTTATTTATTTGGTCTCTGTATGTATCTTGGATTCTTGAAATTGTTGTCATTTCAATTTGTAGGAGGACGCAACATATCTGGAAATGTTTTTGAACCAGTGGCACTCGATGAACTTCTCCCACATTGGAGACAAGAACAGGTTTGTCTCTCTCATTGATTCAGATTGCAGATTGATAGTTACCAAGTGTTCTTCTTTCTTTTGCTTAGAGCTACGTTGGAGGTAGAGGAGCTAAAGTCTTTCATTTGCGATTGTATAAGAATGGGTTAGACAACGATGTGTACTTGTGCAACAATCTCATTAACGCTTATCTTGAAACGGGTGATTCGGTCTCTGCACGTAAGGTGTTTGAAGAAATGCCTCACAGGAACTGTGTTACATGGGCGTGTGTTGTTTCAGGGTATAGCCGGAATGGTGAACATAGGGAAGCTTTATTGTTCTTGAGAGATATGATTAAAGAAGGGGTTTTTTCGAATCAATACGCTTTTGCTAGTGGGCTTCGAGCTTGTCAAGAGTTAGATTCTGCTGGGAATCTTTTCGGGAGACAGATTCATGGCCTGATGTTCAAACTTTCTTATGCAGTGGATGCAGTAGTTTCTAATGTCCTCATATCAATGTACTGGAAATGCATAGGGTCTCTTGGTTGTGCTCTTCGTGCTTTCGATGACATACAAGTTAAAAATACTGTATCATGGAATTCGATTATTTCTGTATATTCACAGACTGGAAATCAGAGATCTGCATTTAAGATGTTCTCTAGCATGCAGTGTGATCATTCTAGACCAACTGAATACACTTTCGGTAGTCTTGTAACTACTGCATGTTCTTTGACTGAACCTGATGTTAGGTTGCTCGAGCAGGTCATGTGCACTATCCAGAAATCTGGTTTTCTCTCAGATCTTTTCGTTGGCAGCGGACTGGTGAGTGCATTTGCAAAGTCTGGCTCATTAAGTTATGCTAGGAAGGTTTTCAATCAGATGGAAACAAGAAACGCGGTCACCTTAAACGGTCTAATGGTTGGTCTGGTGCGTCAAAAATGGGGAGAAGAAGCAACTAAGCTCTTTATGGATATGAAGAGCATGATTGATATTAGTACCGAGTCATATGTAAATCTTCTGAGCTCATTTCCTGAGTATTCTCGAGCTGAAGAAGTAGGTCTGAGAAAAGGCAGAGAGGTTCATGGACATGTAATAACTACTGGCTTAGTTGACTTCATGGTTGGCATTGGAAATGGCCTGGTTAATATGTATGCTAAGTGCGGCTCAATAGATGATGCTAGACGTGCTTTCTGTTTCATGATGGAGAAAGATTCTGTCTCTTGGAACTCCATGATCACTGGTCTTGACCAAAACGGCCATTTTCTAGAAGCTTTAGAACGCTACCAAAGTATGAGACGACATGAAATCTTGCCTGGAACTTTCACACTGATTAGTTCACTAAGCTCATGCGCGAGCTTGAAGTGGGCAAAAGTAGGACAACAGATTCATGGAGAAAGCCTCAAATTGGGGCTTGATTTGAATGTTTCAGTTTCAAATGCGCTTATTGCAGTGTATGCAGAGACCGGCTATCTCAAGGAATGCCATAAAATATTTTCCCTCATGCCAGAGCATGATCAGGTGTCTTGGAATTCCATGATAGGAGCTTTAGCTAGTTCGGAAGGGTCACTACCTGAAGCCGTGGCATGTTTCTTGAATGCGCTACGAGCGGGACAAAAACTTAACAGAATAACCTTTTCAAGCGTTCTTTCAGCTGTGTCATCCCTTTCATTCGGTGAACTGGGCAAGCAGATACATGCGCTAGCTTTAAAGTACAATATTGTAGATGAAGCAACCATTGAAAATGCGCTTATAGCTTGTTATGGGAAGTGTGAGGAGATGGAGGAGTGTGAAAAGATATTTTCTAGAATGTCAGAGAGAAGAGATGATGTAACTTGGAACTCGATGATCTCGGGGTATATACATAACGAGCTCCTTCCCAAGGCCTTGGACTTGGTATGGTTTATGTTGCAGACGGGTCAGAGACTGGATAATTTCATGTATGCGACAGTTCTTAGTGCATTTGCTTCGGTTGCAACGCTAGAGCGTGGCATGGAAGTGCATGCTTGTTCGGTGAGAGCTTGTTTAGAATCTGATGTCGTTGTTGGGAGTGCGCTCGTTGACATGTACTCCAAATGTGGAAGACTAGATTATGCATTGAGGTTTTTCAACTCAATGCCTGTGAAGAATTCATATTCGTGGAACTCGATGATTTCAGGCTATGCACGACATGGGCAAGGAGAAGAAGCTTTGAAGCTTTTTGCAAATATGAAGCTTGATGGTCAAATACCACCTGACCATGTTACATTCGTGGGAGTCTTGTCAGCTTGTAGCCATGCTGGTTTGGTTAAAGAAGGGTTTAAACATTTCGAATCTATGAGTGGTTCTTATGGCTTAGCTCCTAGGATTGAACACTTCTCATGTATGGCTGACTTGCTAGGCCGTGCAGGTGAACTCGATAAGTTAGAAAATTTCATCGATAAAATGCCGATGAAGCCTAACGTTCTCATATGGAGGACTGTTCTTGGGGCTTGTTGCAGAGCAAATGGTCGAAAAGCAGAATTAGGGAGGAAGGCAGCAGAAATGCTTTTTCAATTGGAGCCAGAAAACGCCGTAAATTACGTGCTACTTGGTAACATGTATGCTGCTGGAGGAAGATGGGAAGATTTAGTAAAGGCGAGAAAGAGGATGAACGATGCAGATGTGAAAAAGGAAGCTGGTTATAGTTGGGTCACTATGAAGGATGGAGTCCACATGTTTGTTGCTGGGGATAAGTCGCACCCAGACGCTGATTTGATCTACAAGAAGCTCAAGGAACTCAATAGAAAGATGAGAGACGCCGGTTATGTGCCACAAACAGGATTCGCCTTGTATGATCTAGAGCAAGAGAACAAGGAAGAGATTCTGAGCTATCACAGCGAGAAGCTCGGTGTAGCTTTTGTTCTCATAACCCAGAGGAGCTCTACGTTGCCCATTAGAATAATGAAGAACCTCAGAGTTTGCGGTGATTGCCACTCTGCTTTCAAGTATATATCAAAGATTGAAGGGAGACAGATAATCCTAAGAGATTCAAACAGGTTTCATCATTTTCAAGACGGTGAATGTTCATGTAGTGATTTCTGGTGATTCAACGAGTCTCAAAGGTAAGAAGACCCGTCAACCTCAGATTGAGATTCGTTTCGATATTTTGTTCATGTATGTTCTGTTTCTTCAGATGATTTTAGTTGGATTCAGCACTCATTGTCTTAAACCATTGTTCTTTCTGCATCTCGAAAGCGAATTTCAGATGCATCACTTCAGTGAGTTACATACAATATGTGCATTTCATTTATATAATTAACCTTAGACTTTATTTGGCAGGTTAATAACCTTTTAATTCTATTGTCGAAAAGACATGTGAAGGGCTAACGGCTCATATGATGATGATAACAGGAGTAATAGCAACGGTGATCATGATCAACCATCTCATTTGCGCTTGAGGGATCCAGAAATGGTAAACTCTCCAGAGTATGTTGCTTCACCAGAGCCACGTTACTGCCCAGCCCGTGAAATAGTAATAACTTCCCTTTCTATCTATCTCCATATGCAATTAGATAGATCTATAGATTGAACAAGATACTCATCCTCGTTTGTGTATTGATTAAAAAGGTATATCGAAGATGACGAGGGTAAGCCAAAACTGCAGATCAACGCTCAAAACTGTTTTGCATTGCAAGGTACACGCATTACTCGTGGACGTTGTCACTCGATTGATTATGGAGAGAAGCTTAAATCGTTGTTTTGTTTATGTAAAAGGCATGTGACATTATAGAACATAGAGTGGACAATGCCTGAAGGTGGTTTGTAGTTTGTACCCAAGATTCAATCACTTTTCCATATCCGATAAATAAAATGAGACTCGACAAAACCATATTTGACTGTGTTTTTTTATTAGAAGAACATGTATGTATCTAAGCATTAGCGTTTCGTTTGTTCTAAACTTTCATTTGACATTAATGGGTATACGAAGTAGATTCCAAAGTGATTTTAAGACTTCATGTGGAGAATATGTTTTATAAAAACAAAAAGGAAACTTTCATTTGTTTCTAGTAAAAGAAAAGAAATAAAATTCAAAATCACAGTTTTAATACTGTACAGCCTTTTTTACCTAAATTCCCTGTTGTAAGAACCTAACGAAGAAGATTTGCTCAAAAAGAAAAACAAACGAAGATGAGCTAATAAGAGCCTTTTGGTTGCTTCAGTCTGGTTCGGACACTTGCGTCATCTCACAAAGCTTCCTCTCTCTTGTTCAGGCAAGTTTTAGCACATACTACAGTTGGCCTTTTGGCTCCCATCAACCATCACCCATCACCTACATAGTTTCACAACAAGTACGAGTTAGCGACACGCTTCTCTAGCTTCTTTCATTGCAGTGTTTACGAGCTTTGTAATAATAGAGTGTGTATAAGCATCATCAAATGATTCTTCTGAGTTTTTTCTCTGGACATCATTTTCAAGTTTGTGATCAAAATCATCTTTGTATGCTCTTCACAATGATCGCAGTCACAGTGAGGACGCAACAACTACACAAAACTAACTTGCTATCTCGTAACCATTATTAATATATCAAGATTCTTTGCCTCTTATCTTTTGACATTCAAAGAGAGTTTTGCAAGCTGAAGCAAAACCTTTGTTATGTTCTAATTCTATACAAGCAAATTAGAAATCCTAATTACAATGTACATTCTTATCACATTTACGAAGCCAGAATTTACAAACTGAAAGGTTAAGCAACCGTTCATATTAGTACAAACTCCATGAAAGCTCCAATAAAAACAAAGAGGGTTAAAGATTGCTAAGAGAATACTACTAGCTTAGATGCACGGACGAATCAATGCAAGTATAAACAAAGCCTGTCAACAACGAAGCATGCAAGCAATACACAGAAAAGATGTATATATATATTCAACAAAGCAATCCTACATTATTCACAAAGTTTCATGCTCTCTCTATGGAAAATGATGACTAAAACGATTTCCGTTTTTACTCAGATAACACAATAGAGATGATTACAAGAAAAAACATCAGACAGCACACGCATATGCAAACAAGCAAGGGTCAAACAAGTATTCCATAAAAAGATGATGCTCACTCAATAATCAATCAGCACGTACAAGATAGAGATGATTACCTTAAAGATTATGATGATGGGTGGAGCTAATTTCAAGGCCCCTGTCCAGCCGGAGTACCTTGTTGCTGCTGCTGCTTCTGCTGTATCTGGAGAAGAAGATTAGCCGCAAACTGTAGTGTCGACTGGTACCTCTGGTCCTTATCGACTTCCCCATCTGTTGTACCCTGACCAGCCCCAGTGAGAGCAGGCTGGAGCTGCTGTGTTTGGCTTGGCGGCTCTAAATTTGCCTTGTCAGCTGGTTGTGGCATGGCAGCTTGAAATTGGGAAGGATTTAAATTATGCACCTGATTTGTTGTTACACCATGATAATTAGTTTGCTGATAACCTGGGGTTGGACCATAATTTTGGTTTGGCACGAAAGCTTCTGGTTGGTATTGCTGTGTCATGGGCTGAGAAACAGGATGATGTGAAGAATTCTGAGAGTACGCGGCATAATTATTCTGAGGCATATTTGGTAACGGAGACAGCTGAGGCATGTTAACAGATTGGCCTTGGTATTGCATGTTGCCATGGACCATTCCGCTAGAGTAGTTGGGGTTGTTTGAAGTTGGAGGGTAACGCAGAGGAGGAGGAGGTAGTTGTCCGGCTGGAGTGTACTGATTTCCATATTGTTGGAACGACTGATTTGAGGAATCATGGACTGTTTGCAGATCTCTTCTCCAAGCTTGAGACGGTGCTTCTCCATTGTACACCCCATTCGATTGAGTTACTGTGGAGACAACTGTTGAAGTGCCTGACATAGGTTGGTGACTCTCAGGGGCAGTAGGTTGAGAAGTTGTAGGAAGAATAGATGCCAGAGTGGCTAAAAGCTCCGGAGTTAAACTAACCCCAGCTTGACCTGTTGCATTGTTAGGTATTCTGAGAGGCTCGCTAACCGATGGTTTTGAAGGAGCTGCCAACTGTTCTGGTGCACCCCTATTGTAATTTTCCCTAGGAGGATAAAAACTGTGAGGTGAATCCCGGGATTGATCCATATAAGGCAGAGGATTGGGCTGCGATTCTTGTCTGTATGATGCTGTAACAGGAACAGGTGGCGGGGGCAACTTGAGAACGACACCATACAGCCGTTCTGGACCGGACACTTTAAGTACATCAGTTAAGAAATCTGATGGAGGCACCAAGAATAAAGTTGTTCCATCATCTAGTTTGGCAACACCCGCTCGATTTTTTGAGCCAAGGTAGCGGAGAAATTCAGTGTAGGAAGCAAAATCTTCTTCACTGTCTGGTAAGAAGAAAACAGTCTCAAATCCAATGGCTTCGGTGTAATGTTTGGCGAGCATATCCAAACCAGTTCTTGCTGAACAATTGACGACTTCAGGGCTAAACATTAATTAAAAAAAAAAAGAGAGAGACCAAAGTCAGCAATTGAGGGCAATTTCATCAGTTATATGCATCAGTAACCTACAACTTCTTATTTAAAATAACAACCTCTAATTTCTGTCGAAAATGAAAAGGAAAAATATGGCTCTCTCTAAAATATGAAAACATTGAAAGGGTTAAATGTGTGCAAATGGTACTCACAGTTTAGTTTCAATCCCCTTTCCAATAGGAAGACAACGAGCAGAACAGACGGGAGTTCCACCCTTGGCAATCATTCCTCTCCATATGCAATCAGAATCAGGGTAACCACGGTTAGGCCGAGGAGCAACTGAACCACGCCCAAATGATCTCTCATCTACACCCATTGGAGTAAAACCGTCCACCGATCCATCTCTTCTGGTTCGTTTGCTTTCCCTGTCCAACTGAGCAGGATCATATCCTTCCCAAGAACTGGGGTTTGACCTTGTAGGGTGCCTCATACCTAGTGCAGGAGATGGGAGGATTCCAGGTCCAGTTGGAGATGGGAGTATTCCAGTTCCACTTGGAGACGGTCTCCAGTTTGGCTCCTTACTAACAACATCGTTGTATTCTGAACCATTATATGAACGATCATTGCTACCTCTGAAGGGTCTCATAGAAGGATCATTGTTGAGCATATCTGGCCCTGACCGTTTCACACCAGAATAAAATCTAGTATCGTCTTGCTTAGGAGGCAGCTCATCGTTTGAGTACATAATTGTGATTCTTGGATCCTGGAATAACCTCCCATCTAGCCCTTCCTTGACATGGCGAGCTTCCTCTACGCTCCTAAACTCCACAAGTGCAAAATGCCTTGATGGGTAACCCTTTATCCTCTCGATTTCACCATAGAGTATCAATGCATTGTGTAGCAGTTGCTCATCCATCTGAATAGAAGGAGGGTACCCAATTATCAGAACCTTACTTGGCTGGTCATCTCCTTTACCATCTTCATATGCGTGAGGATACTGTAAGCATAAAACAAAACGGCAAAACCAATTAACATATACATATCACCAGCAACAAGAAACAAAATATTTTCAACGTTTAGACAAACCTGTGGTTTATGATTCGCATTGCCATTCCTGTTATCGTAAGAGCCAGCCCATTGTTCCTAACGATAAAGAAAATGTAACTTCATTTCAGAAAAGAAAGTTTGAGTAGACTCTACTATGGAAGAGACCAGATATGAAATATCAACTGATTCGAGTAAAACACTACTCCTAAGTGCACAATACAGAGCACAACCCTGAAAGCCTGATGCAAATCGTGAAACTTAACAAAATGGTTACTAGAGTGTTTTCATAAGTAAAAAAATGAATGGCACAAGAATGCTTACTTTTCTCGGCGCTTGTGACCGAAGAAAATCAACGCGCAAATAGCTACCACCCATTCGCTTTCCATTCATGCTCTTTGCCTGTAAAGCATCATCCATCTCATAATAATCAATGAAAGCTGTCTTGCGTTCTCTAAGAAACCTAAAATCTTCGATTTTCCCAAACTTCCTGAACTCTGCCTCCAGGTCATCCTTTGAGACACTCGGGCTGATTCCACCCACCCAAAGACTCTTACAAGGTTTTGCCTGCAACAACAAAAGGTCCGTAAGAAAGCGATACGATGAAACCCAGATAGTTTGTCATGAATAGAACATCTAACATATCAAGCATCAAACATCAAGGAAATTAAACACATGCAAACTAATAATTCCAACTACATTATGACAGCAATTCATATCAACTTTTATCCTAAACACACAACATTGCTGCAAGGAAACCATATTCTCTTCCTCTATCAATTGGTGTTAATAGTTTCTCTTCACTAAATACACATTTTGTCTACATATCATCCCCGAAACCGGCAAGACATTCGCATTTTCTGCAAAGCATTCCTCTCTTTAGTATCATTGAAGGGTTCGTCTGAGGACCAATGAAACAATCCTTGGGGACCAAAGCCGCAAAAGCACTGCCACAAAAGAATCGTCTTGATCACCGCAGATTGGCTCGGACCAAATATACCAAACCCAGAATTTTCGTGAAGAATTCAACTCCGATAGGAACTGAGCTAAAAAGACAAGAGACAAGCAGGTTTCTTCAAATGGGTCGTTTGAGACATCACTTTCACTGTTTGGCTCCATCATCTACCACATTTCTGATTGTTTGGAGGAAAGAGAGTAACCTCTAAACTACAGAATCGATCAAAATCAGAGCCCAAAACCCCTCTACACTGATATGAATTTGTGCCTGGACGATATGTTACCAGATTTTTCAGTATAAACTATTCTCCAAGTGCAATTATTGACATCTTCGAATGCCTTCACCTGCACAGACAAATTGCGCAACGTTTTTTTTTTGCAGGAAACTCAACTTTTAAACTTCCAATTTCCGATTTTTTGGCCGATGATCGATATGCTAGCTTCCAAATTTTAACCTTGCAAAATTCGGGTGTTCGCAATTCATTTGTACTCAAGCTTGTGAGGTTAACCTTATAGTGAACTCATCTGGAGCGAACCTGAATACAAGTCTGAAGATACGCCAACGATATTGCAGACCGAAGCAATACTCAAGCTTGTGAGGTTAACCTTATAGTGAACTCATCTGGAGAGCGAACCTGAAATCAAACTACTTAACGCGAATACAAGTCTGAAGATATGCCAACGATATTGCAGACCGAAGCAACTACAATATGAATCGACGAAACTTGCTGCAAACTCGTAAACAAGAAAACTTGCACATTTTTGAAGCTCATACGTAACTTCGACATCAAATTTTGCCGAACACTCAAGGATTAAGCTGTCTGTAATTCGTTTTGCTCGAGTTGCGATTAGATCGTTGAAATAAAACGAATGTAAGTCGAGAAAATGGCGAATCCGGATCAGGTTTCGCCGTCAGGTTGCAAAGATAAATCTAGGTTTTGATTTTGATTTGTACGATATGAGAAAAACTCAGATTCCTATATGACTAAACAAGCATCAAGAATATGTGAACTATGAGTATGAATTCGCAAAAACAGTGTAATCGTTGACAAAAGACAATCAAAGTTAAGGAACAAAGGAAGAAGATATAATAATAAACCTAACGAAACAAAGAGATAAGAACAAACCGGTCGAGCGTATTCGATCTTAATCTGACTTCCGTTCAAATTCGCTCCTTGAAGCGCCTCCTTCGCCGCAACCGCTTCCTCAACGCGTCTGTAGTAGATAAACGCAAAGCTACGTGTCGAATAAGCCGTGATTCTATCGACATCGCCGTATCTTCCGAACAGTTCGGTCAGATCTGACTCCGTCGTATCCACCGTAAGACTACCGACCCATAGATTGTTCGATTTGAAACCAGATTCTTCGGCTCTGAATGGCTTCATCAATGACGCCATCGTCGGACTTACGGGATTGGTCAATCGGTGGTAAAATCCTTGAATCCGCCGATTTCGATTGTTTTACGAGAAAGATGATATTTTCGATGTCTACGAGATTGAAACGAGAGACGGGTTTTGTGCGATGAAGCAAATAATACGTTTTCAGATGAAGATGCGTTCTCGAAATCTTACCTACAGAGAAGAAAAGAGAACCCTAGAAAGAAAGATTGAAGACGAAGAAGACAAAGAGAGGAGTAATCTATACGAAGAGGCGGCTCTTAAAAAGAATATAAAGATATTTTTCCTTTTAATTTTGTAATTAATATTATTTTCTTTTCGTTTTTTTTCCTTTTTTTGGGAATCCGAGAGGTTAAGACAAAAACGGTGCGTTTAATAGTAGTCATGGCAAAATATCGTAAATAATCGCACTTTAATATCCCTCTCACTCTTTCAGAGTTTTTCACTACTCAAGATTTTGAAAACAAGGATTTTTAATAGCATCTTAGTCGGTACATAGACATCTTATAATAACTTTGGTTAGTCTCTGAGATTGTTGTTTTGATCGTTTTGTGGACTTGGAAGCTTCACATGAACATTGGTTTAGATGAAGCATCGGAAATAGGCAGATTCTTCAGCACCATCCCTTTAAGAGCTGACGCGCATTCTGCGAAGATCCGGGCTAGTTGATAAAGCTCGAGCTCGTATTGCTCATAGATGAAGAAAGCGGTGAACGAGAACGACATAGCTGTTCAGAAAAGTGTAAGAAAAACAATGTTATGACGAGAACGGTTTTTGACGGAAAGAGTAATGGATAAAAAAGTACTCAAGTCATGTTATCAAGCATAGAAACTTACCTGTGAAAAGAAATGTTGCCAAGGAACGGGATATGATCAGTTTGAGGAGATATATTGATCCCGCAATCTGTTTTTTTTTTTTTTCGGTTCAGGGAAACAAGATAAATGAGTTTTTCATGTATGGTGAGCAATAGAGTAGTGTGTAGAGAGTAGAATTGTACCTTGAAGAACTTGATCCAGTCTCCTCCTCTGCTTAAAGAATTAAAAATGCGAACTCCGTGGTTCCATGCAACTACGATTTCTCTGCTTAGATCTCTCACTGTGGATTCTGAGATCTCAAATCTCCACGGTGGTATTTTCTTGACTTGAAACCCAAAGCTGTTGAAGAAAGCAAACTCTGTCCCTTAGTTGCATAGATTTCAAAAGACAAGCATAAATACATACATGGATGGATAATAGTTTGCTTGGACAATTTTAGTATCACAAAACAAGTTCTCTGTTTTCTATAGTGGTAAAAGAGAAACCCACTTTTGTAGAACCAATACTTACATGTTTGACGGCACAAAAGAGAGTCCATAGAGAGCAACAGCAAACATAAACAGAAGTTGGGCTGCAGAGGAAGCGAACGAGTTTCCAGAAAAGAAGAACCAGTAGTATAACAAGTTGAGGAAAAGAAAAGAAACAAATGTTTTCTTCTCATTTCTCCACAGCAAGATGTCTGCAACTGCATGAGCATAGCATAACAAGTTCGGTCAATTTAAAGAGACTAAACACTTGCATAGACCAGATTCACATCAAGTTTGTTTAGATGAACTGGGCAGATACTTCAGCATGTTCTAGACGTCTAGAAGCAAGGAATCTAAGTTAAGAATAGAGATGGACTCTTTCCAGGTTAAGTCTTATTAGCATGCTTCATATCCATAGCTAAATAAGAAACGGACTTAAACCAATATAGCTGAATACTTACCCAAGAACGCTTCAATAGAAAATTCTAATTCTTAATAGGGAGATGGTACTAACCTTTTCCACAACCAAGAAGCTGATCTGCTTTAGTTTGAATGGTCGTATCATCAGATTTCTCAAGCTCGCGAGAGAACCACTGAAGCGTTGATGCAATACCATCCTACATATTAACAAGAACAAATGTATCCAAGGGTGCTATCAAGCAGCTGAATATGATGAAACAAAATATAATCCATATTAAACTCACTTCAAGTGTCACAACAGGTGTGTAACCAAGATGCTTCTTCGCTGCATTGCAGTTAAAAGTTCTCGTTGAGGAAGCTAACAGAGCAAACTGATGAGCTGTGTCATAATAACTTCCAATGCTCTCCTTTTCTTGTGTCCATTTAAGAAGTGACAAAACAAACAAAACCGGCCGAACAGGAAGTTTATTGGATGGTCTGCAAGAAAAGTATCAAATCAGGTAAACCAGAAACTTGGCTTTAAGGATCTGAAACTTTTCAAAATGATCAAATACCCTATGAAAGAGAATAAGGAATTTAAGCAAATCTTCTTTTATCAACAACTGTTTTAATGCTCATTTACCTTGGGTATCCCAAACCTTCGACTATGTGGCTTACAAAGTCCCAAAATTTGACAGGCTTGAGGTTAGTGATAAAAAACTCCTACAATTAATCAGCACAGATAGACTTAATCATATAAGGTTCTGCGCTTTCAGGAGTGATTTGGCAAATACACGTGCATCATGGTTACCTTTCCAGCCACAGATTCCATATGTGAATCTAATGCTTCTACGGCACAAATATGTGCATGAGCAACGTTGTCAGAGTAAGTGAAATCAGACATATTTTCACCATTCCCGACTCTAAACTGAAATATTAAAAAAAAGGAGACAGTCATTCCTCCAAACAAAAAAGAAGAAAACTGAAGCTCAAGGAATATGCCAACTGCCAAGGGAAAACTACCAGGCATCATAAAATGTTAAATTGGTAATGTATCTAGCTGACAAAATGTCTATTATGTCAGACCTTTTGACAAACTTAGTATATAGGGTGAGATGAGGCAAGAACAAATTTCAGGATACACAAACAGTTAAAGTGTCTAGCATATTATTCTTTCGTTACCGATGCAAAAAAAAAATCACAACAAACAGCTTTTCATGATCCAACAATACAAACATCAACGCAATAATGGCATGAGATAATAGTAAGACCTTTGCATATCCAGATTTGGCTAGATCCACAAGGAAAGGTACAAATTCCGTGTCACCAGGTCCAAACACAATGCTAGAGCGAAGTGCACAAGTTAAGAGACCATCACGGTTGTTAGCAAATTTGATCAACTCTTCCGCTTGAGCTTTAAAGTCTGTCAACATTGATTGGAACTGCAACAAAACCAGAGCAAAACAGACATCATTCCTGAACGAGAGCAAGGGAAAAAACCAAATAAACAATAATGCTCAGGGATTACCTTCAAAGGACGTTGTAAAGATTCATCACCATCGCTTAAAGATTGTGAACCATCGAAAACGACATCCGCAGTACTGTTGTAGATAAGTTTTCTTACTCCAGACTCACGACAAGCGGAAATCACATTGCGCGTACCTGTTAGAATCGAAGAATTACATGAAAGAAATCGATTAAACAACCCAATTCAGCTACTATATTGGTATTAAAATGAGTAAGAACTTTACCTTGAACTACAACCATGTAGCAATGAAAGTAATCATGAGAACGTAAATCAGCAGCTCCCATGTAAAACACAACACAGGAACCTTCAGTAACTGCAAGGAAACAAAACATCCATATAATGTTACAATCACAACATTACTCAATCAGAACCCAAAATCTCATCTCCGAAACACAAAACGTAATGCAATCATCCAGAATCCAAACGATAAGTACATAAGAATTGAGGAAAACCTTTAACGATCTGATGTTTATCACGAACATCGACGCAGTGATAAGAAGCGCGTCCTGAGGAGAGAGCATCGTCAAGGAACGAATCGGACTCGTCGAGATTGAGAGTTTGAGCGGAATCAGCGACTCGGACAGTCCAGGTTCCGAGTCGAAGCAATCTGGAGACAAGCGATTGGCCAATAAACCCTCGACCGCCAAGGACGACACAGGTCTTGAGACGAGAATCGCCATGAAAAGAATCTTCCTCCATTGTTATCGCCGGACAAAAACCCCAGCTCTATCTCCTTCCTTCTCTCTCTCTCTCTGTATAACTCGTGAGTCAACTCAGAGAAAAAGGCCGAGTCGAGGTAGATCAGTGGGTGCAATAAAAAGCTGAATTGTATGTTTTAAGGGTTTGCTTGGCGGGCAGAATTGCTTTGCATCGCGAAACCTATTAGCGTTTTCGTTTATTATTGTTTGTACAAAAACCGAGAATGTAATAAATAATTAAATTACTAGGATTTAACTAGTGGTACACTACGGGTCTATGTTTTTTTTTGAAATTTTTATATCTATTTTATTTTAACGTTTGTATTGTTAGAATATCACAGTGGTTACTTTATGTTAACGTTTATATTGTTTGTATTTTATCTTTGTTTTAATTGGTTTGAATCTCTGATTTTAGTATAGACTACGATTCATTTTTGTATACATCAGTTTCTTATATGAGAATATAAATGCTATGACGTAGTTCTACAGAATAACGGATTATTCAGAATAGCGAATATATAAAAGACAATAGGATCATTTTTGTTTGATAAATTAAACGCACATCATAGTAATACAAATATACCACACCCAAACAAAATACCAACAACTGATAACTTAACAGACTTAAAAAAAAAGACATTAAACCACATAACAAACTTCATAAACATCAAAATCCTTTCCAATTTTCGATCATCTAATAAGTATTATGCTTTTAAGACCCGTGATTTATGAGTTTATTGTCGATTTAATTTGTTTCCATAGAGGAATTTTTCGATTTAGGAAGAGAAAAAAAGCTTTTAAGACCCATGATTTAGGAAGAAGGATGAATATTTTCGATCATCTAATAGGTAATAAGCTTTTAAGACTTGTGTATCATAAATTATTTTCGATTTAATTTGTTTCCATAGAGTGACTTTTCGATTTTTGATTGGGAAATATCCTAGATTAAGAGTGTTTGGAATTTGATTGGCAATATCCTAGATTAGGAGTGTTTGAAAACAAACTTAAAAGGCTGCAAAAATAATAATATAGATCCGTGATTTAGGAGTTTATTGTCGATTTAATTTGTTTCCATAGAAGGACTTTTCGATTTAGGAAGAGAGAAGAAGCTTTTAAGACCCGTGATTTAGGAGTTTATTGTCGATTTAATTTGTTTCCATAGAGGGACTTTTCGATTTAGGAAGAGAGAAGAAGTTTTTAAATCCATGATTTAGGAAGAAAGATGGATATTTTCGATCATCTAATAGGTAATAAGCTTTTAAGACCCGTGATTTAGGAGGAATGAAGAATATTTAGATTTAGAATATGGAAGAAGTTTGTTTCCACGTAACAAACTTCATAAACATCAAAATCATTTCCCATTTTCGATCATCTAATAGATAATAAGCTTTTAACCTGTGATTTAAGAGTTTATTGTCGATTTAATTTGTTTCCATAGAGGGACTTTTCGATTTAGGAAGAGAGAAAAAACTTTTAAGACCCATGATTTAGGAAGAATGATGAATATTTTCGATCATCTAATAGGTAATAAGCTTTTAAGACCCGTAATTTAGAAGAAAGAAAAAATATTTTAGATTTAGGATATGGAAGAAGCTTTTAAGACTCGTGTATCATACATTATTGTCGATTTAATTTGTTTTCATAAAGTAACTTTTCGATTTTTGATTGGAAAATATCCTATATTACCTATTAGATGATCGAAAATATTCATCATTCTTCCTAGAGTGTTTGGAAACAAACTTAAAAACTAGAATATGAGTGTTTGGAATATTAATAAGGTAATATAAATTTTTTGCTGGTTACAAAAATTCGTACGCACGCTTGAGTTTTCACTATTTTGGGGAAGTTTGGTGAACTAAATCCATCAACCACCAAACAAATGATTTCAAAAGTTAGAAATTTGGTAAGCGTTTGAAGAGAGAATGAAAAAGCATAATTAATTACACTTATGAATTTCATAATTTAATAATTGACCCCAACTAAATATTTAGATGGATTTTTTTTTCTGTTTTTCATACAAATTCAAATGATAACTGAAAAAAAAAAGAAGCCCAAACCATATAAAATTTTAATCTTTGCAGCTGACTGATGACTTCCACATTTTTTCTATACAATTAACAAAGAGAGCCAAGTTTCTAGAAACGATCTCTGGCTCTGTGTATACGACTCAGTGCCTCGGCTTCGTTTGCCGAGTCTGGAATGCTTAGAGATTTGCGGATTTCCTTGCTCGATAATCTTAGGAACGGGTTACATGCCTTCTCTACCTTAACAGTCGTTGGAATCTACAAGGCACAAACCCGCAAATGAAATCCGGAAAGTGGTTTAGAGAGACAGATAAAAAGAGGAGAGATTATATTTTACCGAAGGGAGTCCCTGGCTGCGAAGATGGGCGACTCGGGTTGCATAGGACTGAAGAGTTTCATTCTTTGGTTCCACGGATAGAGCAAACTTGAGATTGCCCTGTATCATGGATGACATACAAATAGTTTACTTCACTGAGTCGCAAAGAGTTGAACAATGGGAGATAAGACAGTATTTGTGTGTAGAGAGTTGAATGACGTGAGATAAGACAGTATTTGTGCGTTATTAACTTACTGCTGTGTTTTCGCGGCCGCAGTATATATTTGTATCATCTGGTAGAGACACGATCTTTTGGAGTGATGAAAGCATCTGAGACATATGCAAAACAGGGGGAATTATCGTTAAAAGAGGACAAAGCACAATAAGTTTGCTTCTGCGAAAGAAACAATGAAGTTAGGTTTATTAACTCCCAAGTGATCTCCCCAGAAAGGCGTTAACATTTGACTCTTTTAAGTTTTTTAGAAACACGATTTCAAAAACCACAAATCACTTGGCACAATTTTTGTCAAAGGAAATTAACCATAACAGTGCAAGGATAGACAAGGTTGAACATTGTTATTTTTTCGATTCACCAATTAGGTTTTGGGCCTAATTTTCAATGCATGTTACCTGCTCAGGGGTACCTTCTGAGAGGGTACCACAAGATAAGCTATATATCAGATCTCCTGTGAATATTGTGGCTGACCCGGGAAAGTAGAAGCTAATATGGCCTGCTTTAGAATAAGAACAGTTAAGAGAGTAAAACATGGCACAAAGTATTCATGAAGTTACTAGTTTTTTTACACTGAACGATGAAAAAGGAGAGAAGTCACACAGTGATGCATCGAGAATGACAAATAAGTTACTAAGATGCGATAAACCAAACGTTTAGAGGTTGGCGATAACTGTAGAGACATGTTATAGTTTTTAATAGTAGAGTTATATGGCAGCTACAAACCTTGTGTGTGGCCAGGAGTGTCAATTACCCGAACCTCATGGCCAGCAAACATCCACTTATCACTATCCTTCAGAAGTATGTCAATTCCAGGAATCCGATCCTTATCCGCAGCTGATCCAATCACCTGTTGGCAAGATAAGTCACACATAAAAACACTTCAGAATACATCACGGAAAGAGCAACCAAACAATGTTGCAAAACAAATAGCCTCAATACAGCTGACTAGCAAAGTAGAACTGTAGAAGTCAACTTCCTTTTTTCAATTACATGAGAGTTGTAAAGGCCAGAAAGTCATTTCTACTGGTTAGACTAACACTTTACATCTTCAAACCAAACCATTATATTGTAGAGTTACTCCAAGGGAACAAGTGATGACAAAGCGGGGGCTAACTTGCGCAAAGAGCAGAAAGAAAACAAGAAAAAAAGTTATGCAATTTTGAACCGAAAATAGTATCCCCTTACCTTTGCTCCATACCTTTCTTTCAATTCAGCATTCCCCCCTATGTGATCATCATGATGATGAGTATTCAAAATGTAAGTTAAATTCCAATTTTTCTTGCTCAATGCATCTATAACAGGTCCAGCCTCAGAAGGATCAACGACTCCAACTGTGCCGGTGTCTTCATCGTGCAAAAGGTAAGCATAGTTTTCGTTACTGCATGGCACCTGAAACATCTCCCACAAATAAGAAAAAACAACTAGATAAAATGTTTACACTGGCATAAGATACAGAAGACAAACAAAGCCTGAAGATGGAATACTAACCAGTTCGATTTTTAATGAAGAGGGCATGTTGGAAATGCTACAAAAGTGGGTAATTTTAAGAGTTTTTCTGGCTCCACGCAATGTTTTCAGTGGCATGGATAATAACCACATTACTCCGTATAATAAGCTTTTCCTGAGGCAAAGTTGTCTCAAACCCGGCCACACGCAAAGCTGACCTCCAATCTGTTTCATAGATTCGATCAACAAACTATAATCTGATACAAATAGTATAAAGATTTCCTAAAAAAAGACTAACACACAGTTGTCAAAAAACCAGAGACCATAGATAACTCAAAAACCAAATCTTTCACCTAACCAGTCAATACATGTAAATGATCTTTCGAATTTTACAAAGGCAAGTTCAATACCCGCAACACTAATTCAATCAAGGAATTCAAAACAAAGAATTTTCCACCATACAAATGAAGATCGGAAAATTGAATAGTACCCAACACAGAACTCAAAAAGGTCTATTAAATCTCCTACCAACCATCATAAAACCGGATCGGAAGCAAAGACTGAATCAAAAAGGGGAGAGAAATAAACCCTAGAACACGAAGGAATCGATGAATTTGTGGTGGTACATGAAGAAGCGTTGGAGATCATTGGCATATCCTGTCTCCGTCTTCTTTCTCTCTCTCTCTCAGATAGAACGAACAAGAGATAGAGATTAACGATGATACCTTCAAAGCTCTCTTGCGCGTACAAAGCCCAGAATTTGGCCTGAGCTGTGATGACGAGTCTGCGACTTCGACAGGGAAAGACGTCAGAGAGAGAGACAGCTTTTACTCTCTCCTTTTTTTTTTTTAATTTTTCTTTTCTTTTAAGTCAAATTTATATAGCTCAACTACTAAATCAGTAAATCCTCAATAAATTGTTCCGTGTTACAATAATTTAAAAAACTTGGTTATAAATATTCGACCACGAGGTATCATTATCTTTTTTTTCTTTCAGAATTGATTATTTAAAAAAGGGAAATAAAATTTACTTTACTATTTATTGTGGTATAATGGTTTTTGTAACTGTAACGATTTTACTATATAATTTATTAGTTTTTTACTATCTTCGATATATTAGATTCCCTTTTGGAGGCCAGGAAAAAAAAAACATTTCCTTTTGGGTCGAAGCAATAAAGAAAAGAAAAGATTCCATTTGGTCAAATACTAATTTGCTGATTTCGTTAAATGGCATTATTATTATTATTGTTATTTTATCATTTGGTTTTTTCTTATTTTAGAAATTAATTTGAGTATTTTTTTTCTCTATGTTTCTAGAGATATCAACTACTAGTTGTTATTTTTCTCTATATAACTTTCTTATCAATAGTTGAGTTTGTCAATCTTCCATAATATTCTCGATTACTACAAATATTTGTGTTAATTGAAATGTATATATTCTACCGAAATTTGTTGCCGTTAATCTTCTTTATAAAGGTAATTGGTTTGACCTTTGGATTAAGATTAAAGTAGACTTCTAATTTCGACATTAATGATTACATTTCTCTAATCGAAGCAGTGAATGTTACCGTCATAATTGTGACCGACATGTGTGGTTTCTCTCAATCCTCTTTACACGCGCTCAACTAAATTTAAAAATCTCTTTTGTACAAACTCGTACTTAAGGTATTAATTAATCGGACCAGGCACGTATTAGTTTTGGTGTAAAGTAAGAAAGTGAAGGTATTGAGAATCGAAGTTAACGATATAAGACCAAGACGACTATGGTAATGGTTTTGATGAACTTGATTAAGATTAAAAAAGTAGAGGTATGATACTATGCGATTAATAATTGAATCCAGAGCAATATCGTATTTGATTTTTTGAAAACTGAATCAATCCGAAAAACACACTCAAAAACTCAAAAAGTCTGAACATAACTTAGCGACACGAAACCAATTATCCTAAAGAACATTATAGAATGGCGAAAGGAGGATTCATCGCCACTGAGAAAACTTTGATTCATCGCCACTGAGAAAACTTTGATTCATCTTCAAAGGTCTTGCACACTCAAACCTGAAATCAATGCAACAGAGTCCAAAACTCAGAATTCAGACACAAAACACATCATAAGAGAGTCTATATGAGAATCAAAGATACATTCATGAACATAGCAAAACCAAAGCAAGTCTAGGTCTAACACCAATATGCCAAAATCCACTATTCTTAGGCTGCAAGTGTGTGAGAATTTGTGAGGTGTATGAATATATATATCTAAGCAAGTAAAGACCTTCCAGAGCTATGTTTAGGACCCATATGCCAAAATGCAATATTGTTTATATATTTCAAATGATCAGAAGTGTCAGTGTAAACAAACAATTTGAGTTGAGTTAAGGTTATTACCTGGAGGAAGAGACTGCTTAAGCTTGTCAGCTTTCTCTTTGTCGAAGACACAAAGAGTGTAGAGGTAACTTGAGCATCTGACCTTAAACTTGACAAGTTCCTTGCTTCTCTTGATCTTCACTGATCTAGCATCTTTCCTTCTAGCTGTTAGAAGGAAGTCCTTGATCTCGTGAATTTGCTTCGGCTGCAGATTTATCACAAACATCGTCATCATCAATGTTCACCATTTCAAACTACAAACTTCTTTCCGCAAGAGAAGATTTTCAATACAAAATCCAGACATCCACAAATTGATAATAATCCTCATGGATTTGCTTAGGCTACAGGTTTACTCAATCATCATCATCAATGCTCAAACTTTCTAACTATAAACTTATTAGTAAGCAAATCAACAGGATAATGATGATAACACAGACAAGAATCCAATACATCAAAACGACATTCATCAGATCAGTTTTCTCTTAAACAATCAAATTTCGACTAGATCCTAACCAAAGTAACAAGCACTAATCAAGCTGAAAATGAAACAAATATCGCCATTTTACGAAATCTTCAAGACGCAGGAACAACAACAACAACACTGAAGATTGCAAAAACTTTTAGAAAATGAACGATTAAACGAGCAACGAGAACCAAAGCATCAATAACTGAGAGTAAAAGTACCATGATCGGATCTGATGTTGTAGCTAGCCTCTTTCCACACAGAGAGCAAGAGCAAAGCCCAGAGAACCACCGTCGCCGACATATAAAGAGATTCTCTTAAAACTTATATGAAGAAGAAACCCTAGACTCGTAAAAAATTTCCAGATTTACCCTCAGGCCCATATATCAAACCACTTTCATATTGGGCTCTAGCCCAATCACGCTTTATCAGTTTTGCTCAATTTTACGGTGTTTCTTGCATTTAGGTCCCTTTCAGTTTCGTTTTACTCTTTTCATACCCAAACGTTTTCTTCTAATAAGATCAACCACAAATTACTTACAAAAAAAAAACATTACACTTGTTGAAAAGCACAAAGATTCAGCTACAAAAGAACTCCACTAAGAAGATGTTTCTGGTGTGGTCTTAAATTCTTAATGCTTCCAAGCCATGGAGTGACCATCCTCAGTGTAAGGCTCAAGAAATCCAATGAACTGCAAACAAGAAAAACAACAGTTTCAACAAAAAATCCGATGAATCGGTAAACAATTGTTGATCAAACATAAAGATAATGATGTATGAAACATATCCTTGAGTTTCAAAGCTATATACTTTGGTTCCATCTCGTGACCAACGCGCTCCATAGCCTTGAGCTACTCTTATCTCAAATACTTCCCCGTGTGGTGGAACGATATGTATGTTCATCCAGCAACAATGGCCAATGAAACGATTGATAATGTCCATCGCAAGCTTATTTTTATTTGAATCTGAAAGAAAAAAACGAAATGAAGTGCGAGATTCAAAATACGGAAATGTATCAGTGTCTTGCGCAAACTTAGAGTGTTTCCTACTCTTCTTACTTACCAGTTCCATGAAGAACACCCCAAAATCTACCGCTACTTCGACCAACATGCTTGGCTAATGCTCTAGCTCCATGGCTCAATGCACAACCTTTTATCTCAACAAAACGAAAAACCAAAAGATT
This sequence comes from Arabis hirsuta, assembly GCA_964056655.1. Taxonomy (NCBI): domain Eukaryota; kingdom Viridiplantae; phylum Streptophyta; class Magnoliopsida; order Brassicales; family Brassicaceae; genus Arabis; species Arabis hirsuta. Next base: position 50,062,320 of record OZ053298.1, read on the forward strand.
CTAAATTGTATGTCACAAAGCTTAGATATCGCCAAAAGAATTCACTACAATGTATCGATACTAATCAACCGAACTATATCTTGGATTTTTTGGTACCTTTGGTTTATATGGAAGCATGAATGAAGCGAGTAGCATCGATCTTGGAGGAGGCAGAGCATGAAAAATGGATCCAATTGTATGAGAAAGACCGAGAAGGCTTTGCACGCCAATGTAACTCAAGCCCTGCAATTTTGTATATAGTTTTTGGAATAAACATAATAAAAGGAATAAGTTAGAGAAAAACTCTGAACTCACAGAGAGCATGTGAGCCAAAGCGGCACAAGGCTGAGAAACTGATTTCGTAAGATGGATTGCAACAACACCATTGATCTTCTCTTGATCAACATCATACAACTTACGAAACATTTGCATAGCTGAGAATGTCAAATCTTTGAAACACAACTTGCACAGAAGCTAATGTCTACGGCTCAAGGAAAGAAAAAAAGCCTACCTTCTTCCACTGTTTTAATGCCAGGAAACACTTTCTCCGGACTCTCGGCTTTCAACAGCTCGTAAATTGACGGAAATTGGTGAACTTCCTATATAAAAACATGGATCTATCAAAAGAAGAAATTATTTGCAGAAACATGAAGGCAAAAAAGAAAATGATGTCTGCAATATATCTCACCAAAACTTCAAACATGAGACATTTATTTATCATAACCACAGAACCTCTTCGCCGTAATCTGAAGAAATCAACAACATTTGTGACCATCAAAAGACACGAAATTTGATCATGCTCAGTAATAACTTTTCACTTCCCATACCGATCATACTCAGCTTCAAAACACCTTGCTTCAACGGTTTTGATTCCATCTAATGTAATGTGTCCATTCAAATTCTGATCAAGAACTAATTCTTGCCACTTTCAATCGATTAAAGACACAAACTTTGAATCATCTAAAAAAGGAAAATTGTACCTTTCATGAGAGAAAAGAAGGGCTCTTGAACGTGAAGCTCGCAAGCTATATCCTTCAAGGCCTGATAGAATATTCCAAAGGGAACAAAAAGTTCAAATTTTGTTTAACAATCAAAAAGCAAATCAATCAAATTCACAGATTCCTAAATATGGATCCTCAAATTCACAACTAAAAATCGAAGTTAATCAATGAGAAATGACTCTACATTGACTAACTCGGAACCCTTTTGGATTATCATCTTGCTCCACTCATCCTCTGAAACCTTCAACCAGATTAATTCTTCCGCCATTGAAACCTTCTCAAAGGTTCCATAGAAACAACCAGATTCAATTGATTTCAGTAGACTCAAAGCAAGACGCTTGTACAAAGGACACTCAGGAACGCCTGCAAATACTTCTTCTTCTTCTTCTACAGTATCTGCATCGGAAAAAGCGATTGGATCACCGGCGTGAAGAAGAGATTCGCCGGAAAGAAGACCGGAGGAGAAATCGCCGGTAAGCTCTAAATCGAAATCTTCACGGAATTCGAGTGTGAATTTCACCATTTCCTCTAGATAATCTCTCAGTCTCTCCATTTTCCGCTCAATTGTGACAAAGTTCAATACTTTATTCTCCTTCCATTTGTGCAATAGTTCTGATTCCCAAAACAAAAAAGGTTCCCTTTTTTTTTTTTCTCAACATGGAAAAAAAAAATTGACTTTGTCTTCTTCTTTATGTACAAAAGCTTATCAATCAAATGATATATTGATTGATACATTTAACTAATTTACAAAGATCTAAAACTTGTGTTCTAAGCTAGGGCTTCTTCTGAGAGAAACAACAAAAAAACCTAATAACTGAAAAATCAAAAGAAACAAGGTCCTGAAGAAGTTGAATTGCAAAGAAGAAGAAGAAGAAGAACAAAACAAAACAAAAAAAAGTTGATTCATTGTAGATTTGAGGGAAGAAAGATAGCATCAACTAGATCATCTCTCAACGCATCCGGCAATAATTGTGGCATATGCTTCATCGTCTCCGGCACATTCTCATTCAAACTATATGATCAAAAACAAAACAAAACGAAAAACAAATCAAAGTTATGATTTTTACTTAACATTGAAGAGGATTATTAGTTGATGAAATTTTACTTACTCTTTGATAAGCTTCCTGATGTTTTCGCCAATTTTGGAGAAAAATGTAAAGTTTTCTTTAAGCTATAAGAACAACAAAACAAAAAGAAAAAAAGTAAATGAGTTTTCTTTCAAGAAAATCTGAATTGTTTGTTTTTTTTAAGGGATCTATATATACTTTACCATTAAGTTTGCAAAATTTTCAGATATCTGATTAAACATTTGCTTATTCTGTTCAATAAGCTCATTAGTGATACCTGCAAAAAAACCATTTAAAGTAAATCTTTGAGGACAAAATCTCATTGTCTGACAAATCTTGAAACAATATGGATCAAATAATTACCATGTTCTACTCTAAGAAGAGGAGATTGTGAAATCAGATACGGAGCTGAGTTTGAAGCCACCACCATATCAATAATCTCCTGAAGAAATCAAAACATAAAACAGAGCAATTACATCAACAAGAACAAGATCTGCAGAAAAAAAAAAAACAGAGATTTCATGTTTAATACCTTATTGTCAACAGTGAATCTCCCTGATCCATTGTGATCTTCTTTTCTTTTCTTGTTATTTTCCTTCTTCTGCAAATAAACCAAGTGAATGCTCAAAGAAACAGAACATATCTTGAAGAAGATGAAGAAAGGTTAAGACTTTTACGTATTTCCATCTGCAACGCATCGCAACGTCTCTAACGGTTTTGTTTTCAAGCTCTAACGCGATTTTCGCGTAACGTAAAACAGTACTCGGTTCCGATGAATATCTTTCATGCAAAAAAAAAAGAGAAATCAAAACCTAATTTTCTTAAATCTATAAAGAAATCAAAATTGGTTACGAAACTAAAAAGATCGACTAACCTAATAAGACCATGATCGAGAATGGCTTGTTCTTCAGAGGTCCAATTCATGGCGATTCCTGATTGATGTTTCATCACTGAGCTCTCCGACGACGACGGTGGCGAGTTGCCGGAGAATGGATTACGGTGGTTTCTCTCTTCGTTTGATCCGGAAGGATTCATCATCGAAAGGATTACGGATAGAAAAAAACTCCACAGAAATCGGAGGAATGTATATATGTACGGAAGTTGAGAAAACAATAACAATATTATTAAGAAAACGATTTTTAATTGTACGGAAGTGACCAACAAATTCTGATAATAATAAAAAACAAATTCTGATAATCAAAATTCTTTTTATTCATTAGTAGTTTTTTATTTTTATTTTTCTCAAAACAGTTTTATATTCATTATTAGTTAATAATAAAATATATATGTGTTGGGGTTGGATTCGTCACCTAATCCAACCTGCTAAAAGCCCAAGTCAAAACTTTTCATTTATTTCATTTTGACCCTAGCCTCAGGAAAAAAGACAGAATTCGGTCAAATACCCAAGTCAGTTCTGCAAGTGTTGGATCAACGGACGCAGAGCTGACGAGTTAGGAACAAGTCAAGAGGGCGGTTATCACAGTCGTAGGAACGAGATTTGCGAGGAATATGCCAAGATCGTGTCCGAAATACGCGGAACCGCCCTGAATACATGGAGCTGGATCGAGGAGATTAATTGAGCTATAAATACACGAAGTCCGAGCAGATTTCGCAAACTTTTCACTCACGCGAGAGCTAAACACTACATTTTCAGCTTGTAACACATCTCACTCGAGATCTTATTGTATATTCGATTCATATCAATATAAATCCACCTCCGCTCTACTCTTTTTTTAATCGTTGAGCATATAGATATTTCTTAGGACAAAAGTTTATTTTTCGAATTCACATACAAATACTCAGTGCATAATTCAGCTTCTACATTTGGCGCCGTCTAAGGGGAAAAAATAGTTTGATGACCTCGAATTCAAAACTACTAGCAAGCAGCAGCTCGCTATTACAGGTCTAAAGTAAAAATCAGGCGATTTAAAGAAGGCGACTTCGTCTTACGAAAAGTACAAGAAAAAACAAAAGAGCCAGGTGCCTGAAAGCTAGGGATCAATTGGGAAGGTCCCTACCGAGTCACCTCTGCAGTTCGCCCCGGCGTCTACAAGCTCATCAAACTCCAGAACAGAAAGACAGTGAGGAGGCCATGGAACGACATTAACCTCAAGAAATTCTATCACTATAATTCGGATACAAAGAATCGAACTACTTCATGGCTTGATCCCTTTACCACGTATGTAGGCAGCTCGTCCCTAGGGCCCAGCTAACCCAACAAAATTCTCCATCTCACTCACCTCAGCAGAGTTGTTGAGCTGCTTGGTGAAGGAGAACAATTCACTGTTTACATCTTTGTAAAATCAAAAAAGGCAGAGAACCTAAAGTGGTCAAAGATCTATAATACAAAACCATTTCGGTTAGAACCCAAACTCACGAGGACCTATCCGGTCCCTCGTCGGTTAGAAACCATTTCGGTTGGAAGTAGTTGAGGTAGGCACAGCACCAGCCCTCCTAAACTTTTTCTGGCGAGTCCTTCTTCGTCGGTAGACGGAACTCGACCGTCGGGTGAACAGCCAGCGCCTCTCGAAGATCAAGTAGATCTTGGGCCGTGGTCTGGGATGGCTCGTAGGAGCCGAATTGGAACCTGGAACTAGAAGAAGACATGGTTCTAGGCGAGATTTTGGATAGGAGACGGTTTGTGTAGAGAGATGAAAGAGCAGCAGAGATTAAGAGATGAAAGAGGGAGGTAAGAATGAGATCAGATCTGAAACCTAGGGTTAAAAACAATTTATTTCCGAGAAGGAGAACGGTTATAATGGTAGGGCCCGTGGTAAAAGATTGACTGGGTGCAGATGACGTGATGAATACGAATCGGTCATTTAACACCGCCCTAATCTTTCATCTTCCCGCAACCTCAGCAGTTGGATTGAGATTGGACGGCCCATATGTCGTCTGAATTATTGCCTCAGCTGCGCAGGGTGATGATGAGTAACGCCCATCAAGTATTATTACTTAATACTTAATGGGTTGGAGGCAAGTGTTGGGGCTGGATTCGTCACCGAATTTGCCCTGCTAAAAGTCAAAGTCAAAGCCTTTCATTTATTTTATTTTGACCAGATTAAATAGGCTTGCGGCCCAACCTCAGGAAAAAAGACAGAATTCGGTCAAATGTCCAAATCACCTCTGCAAGTGCTGGGTCAACGGACGCAGAGCTGACGAGTTAGCAACGAGTCAACAGGGCGGTTAGCACAATCGTAACAACGACATTTACGGGGAATATGCCAAGAACTTGCCCGAAATGCGCGGAACCGCCCTGGATACGTGGAGTTGGATCGAGGAGCTGAATTGAGCTATAAATACACGAAGTCTGAGTAGATGTCGCCAATTTTTCACTTACACGAGAGCTAAACACTACATTTTCAGCTTGTAACATATCTAACTCGAGATCTTATTGTATATTCGATTCATATCAATATAAATCCAGCTCCGCTTTATTTTTCTTTTAATCGTTGAGCTTATAGATATTTTTTAGAACCAAAATTTCTTCTCCAAATTCAAATACAAATATTCAGTACGAAATTCAACTTCCACAATATAGAAATTTATATATTTATAATTATATTGACAGAAAAGCTCAAATATAAGTGTAGGTATAGACACAGCTTCACGTTTTTAGTTAATTCTCCATGATTGCAAATACAACAATAAAGGTACAGAAAAAAGTATTTAAAGGTTATATAGTCATCGTGCATTGTTATTGTCGACCATAAACACATTTATAAATATATAGCTATTTGAAATATGAATGTGTTCATACAGTACAATGTGTTCATACATGAGTGTACATCGTGCTGGAATTTGTTTAATCGGATGAAGAAAAACAATCTTGAATTCCATTCATATTTACATTATAGGATCGGGGAAACAAAATTCACAAATTGAAATATGAATTTTTTTTCTTGATTTGTATATTCATATATTTTTTCTGTGATAATTTATATTTGCTCTACGATTGCATAAGATGATATTATAATTTATATATATAGTTAAATGATCCACATATATGCGGGTTTGTAATAAAATATTTTATAATCCGTGATAAAATATTTTATAACCCGTGAAAAATCAAAATTCAAAAAAATAGATAAATAAATAAAATAAAACCAAAAATATTGATATAAAATAATTTAAGAGTTATTTTTTTATCTTAGTTGTTTTTCTTATTTAATTTCTAAGTAATTTCAAAATTTTATCACGTAATTAGTTATTTTCTATTTATGTATGAAGTAATTTAGTTTTTACTACTTCACTACTCAATTTTTTTAAAAAAAAATTGAATTAATTACTCATTTTCCTATTTGAATTTTTCAGTTCTATATAAATATTTTATAATATGTGAAAAAGAACAAAGCTGAAAAATGAAAGACAACTAATAGAGAAGTCTCACCGTTATTAAGTTATTTTGACTATTTTATTATATATAATATTTTTTTATTTAAATTTGTCAAATATTTTCAAATATTTAGTTTTTTTCTATTCCTAATTGAATTAGTTTTTTTTTATGTATCTACTCATATATCTATTTTTTCAAAATTTTGACGAATTGAATCTCATATTTTTAGTTGCAAACTAAAATTATAAATTTTAATAAGATTTATTCACATAATTGATTTTCAAATTTTGCAAAAAGCGAATGATGCACAAAGTTTTAGTTTGTAATTTGCAAAAAGTGAATGAAAATACTACAATTAGATCGTTGTAATCTATCTCACCTATCGAATAAGAGGATAATTGATGTTATTTTCTAATGAAAAAGAACTAAAATAAAATTTGTGGAAAAGATTACCGAAGTTTAAAATTATATACTGAGAAGATTAAAAAGGCACAAACGCTTATTATATAAAAATATATTATAATCTACATCGATTTGGTATGTAAAACTAAATCTATTTGAACTAAAAAGATTTTACACATGTATTATTAATATTGAAAAACAATCTTGATATATATTGAATTTTATAATTTACTTGATATACAAATATATAAGTTTAAAAAAAAATAAGATTTGTATGATATATGTGGTAAAATTGAATTGGAATTGTTTTAACACATGTCAAAATCTAATCGATCGGCTAACAAGTATCACAATCTTGTTAGTTATCAAGTTTGATGTATCAAGCTTTATATAATAAAATATACAAAAATACAAAAATGTAAATTCTCATTTTTTATGTGTATTAATCTAATCATCTAAACGTTCTAGATGGTGAATTGTGTGATTGTGTAATTAATTAGTGTGAAGTCATTTGCTCATAGTTTAATCGAAAAGTTTTGAAATGCAAGAAAAATAGTTGAATTTTGTTTGTTACTCTTTACATTCTTTAAAAAATGATGTTTTGAAATTTACACATATATTAAGAAAAAGTAAATCCAACAACTCTTAACATAATTTGCCATTTTTTAAAACAATTAAATCATATTAGAACTAATAAAATTTATCTTGTAAAGAAAAATGCATTAATTAAAAAAGTAATACATCAATTTTCTAAAAACAAAAATAAAACTCAAAACATCATTTTTTAATGAACAGATGGAGTATATAATTTGTTGTTCCATTTCGTGTTTATTTCATTCGTTGTATTGTTTAGTATGTTGTTCTACAATCTACATCAAACGCAATTATTCTATTTTAGCTTTTTTGCTTTTTTTTTTGTAGTATTTTTTCACTGCATCTATTCGAATCACGTTTATTGATTATATTTGTCCTCAATTTAATCTGTAAGAGAGAAAACATAACCACAATAAAATATAAAAGTTAGCTTTTTCTCAAACAACCAAAAAAAGTATATATATATATAGAAGTCCAAAAAAGAAGCAAAGACCAACCATTCGTGTATAATCCACAGTTTCCAGCTGTTTTAATGCATATATCAATATGACATCCTCTCATGTCTTAATGATTTTTTTTTGTATTTTTCCCATTTCTATAATTAGGAAATTATAGATCTTACTATTTATAACTTTTTCGGAACTGAAACTAAAACATGAGTTCGTTTTTACTTCCGGAATTCAACTCACAACCCGGTGCGGTTTTCCCCTGCAACCATGGTCTTTTTTGTTTGCTGGATTAAAGTGTAAAACTACTTTTTTTTTTTTTAAAAGTATAAAACTATTTATTATGAGAAATTTAAAAAATGCCACTTTTCAAATGTCATTTTACAAAAATGCCACACTTTTGAAATCTTTGCAAAAATGCCACTTACTGAAATTTTTATTTTTTTATATTATTTATGTTTGGGTTAACTATGTTCTATTAGGGTTTAGTTTTGAGGGTTTAGGAAGGTTTAGGGGTCAAAACATTTTTTAGGATTTAGAATTTTAAGATATAAGCTTTATAAATCTATAATTAGTGGTATTTTTGCAAATGAACACTCTTAAGTGGTATTATTGCAAATGTGTATACAAAAAGTGGTATTTTTGTAGTTGTCCCAAATAATTTTGATATCGCTATTGAAAAAAAATTGTTTGTTGTTTGTTTTACATTTGTAGGATCCGTATCGCTTTGTTTGGATCATTCAGAAGTTTTTGAACTTTGAAGCGGAATTATGTTTGTGTAGTCTTTAAACCTATGTTGTTCTCTTGTGATTCATTTGTTATAAAAACCTTTTTTGTCCTTTGTTTTGCATCTTTTTTAGTTTATTTCTTTTGTTTTTCTCGTATAGAGTTTAGTCTCTAGAGATATTAATTTTTTTCGCTACCTAATTTTTTTTAGGATTTGTGTATTAGCCATGGTTTTTTTTGTGGGTAATATTCCATATGGCCAAAAAAAAAAGTGTGATACGTAATACAAGAAAAAGGTATTTGGTCTTAAGCAAAAAGTATATCTCTAATGCGAAGTCAACGTATTAATTAATTAATCTATCATTATATGATCATTGCTAATTATTTTTCTATTGCCATCGAGCAAATCATTGTACGAACCTAGTGTCAGAATCCGTACTCGTTTTTTTTGTTACATGATTAGTCTTTCGTGAACAATTCAATTTAAATCATCCCTTTGTATATACATAACAAATAAGAACAAAAGAAAAATGGGATCTCATAATTTTGCATGGGAAATCAAACAACGCGCAGAATCCGAGTTAAGATCACATGATCACACGTTGCTTCACCATCTTATGATCGTAACGTAAACTATATACATATACGAATACTTAATTAATATTTTAAGATCTAACACGTATATAATATTAGTTTTTCAAGAAATTTGTATTTTTAAATACCAAACTCTAATCGTGTTAAAGTCTTCTTATTTTCTCTTTTGACCTTTTGCTTCTTACACATAACATCTTCATACACAAACTATCAACTTCTTCCATTTACAGTTAGCAAAAAAAAAAACTTCTTCCATTTACATTGCTCATGATTTTGCATACACATAACATTTCATCGTTTTCACATATTTTTTTTTAAAGAGAGGTTTCCATATATCAAATCGTATATTCAAACCAATGCAAATTATTTCTCAAAAATATAAGTAAAAAAAATAGAGTCGGGAATTTAATGCGTAGACGACATTACGGGATGGCAACTTACCTTACACGGTACCTAAACAAGCTCAACAAGGATCCGATTATTATGCTTGCAAAACTTGTTTTATTTTTATTTAAATCAAACTTATAATCACTTAATAGTTAATATATAAAATAGTACCCCAATCCTAGTCAGATATGCCACGTGGACAAAAACCAATAAGTACCTTCAAAATCGATCAATCTCCTTATATAAACCTCACTAGTCACTAGTACTCAACAACACATCTCTTTGTCTTCTCCATTCAACACTCAAATAGCTTGACCGTGACATGGTTATGTATCAGGTCTTCCTCGCGGCGGTGGTAGTCGGAGCCATCAGTCTTGGATCGGTGCAAGCCGCCGTGATGACGCCGTCGTTGCAGAAGCTGACGTGGCATTACTACAAAGTTTACAACACTTGTGAGAATGCTGAAAATTTTGTTAGGCACCAAGTTAAGATATTTTACAAGAATGACAAAAGCATTGCTCCTAAGCTTCTTCGTCTTCTCTACTCCGATTGCTTTGTCTCCGTACGTTCTCTTCCTTTCTTAGTCTTACCATTTAATCATTTGTATATCATACGGATCTATGGATATATACAAAAACATTCGAGTGTTAAAGAGTTTATAAACAAATTTGATTATCTCACATTTTGTGTGTGTGCGTGTGACACTATATATAATGATAGGGATGCGATGCATCAATTCTTCTAGAAGGTCAAAACTCAGAGAGAATGGCACCACAAAACAGAGGACTTGGAGGATTCGTGATTATAGACAAAATCAAAATAGTCTTGGAACAAAGATGTCCCGGTGTTGTCTCTTGCGCCGACATTCTTAATCTTGCAACTCGAGATGCTGTTCATTTGGTATATCTCTTTCTCTTTACTAGCTATAGGTCTCTTCTCTCTATACATGGATCAATGTAGATACTGACCAGCTGAGATATATGGGGGGAAATGATTTCCTACAGGCGGGTGCACCATCTTATCCTGTGTTCACCGGTAGGAGAGATGGCTTGATGTCGGATAAGCAAACCGTAGACCTACCATCACCGTCTATCTCATGGGAAGAAGCCATGGCTTACTTCAAATCCAGAGGCTTGAGTGTTCTTGACATGGCTACACTTTTAGGTCAGTCAACTTTTTCTTCCTGCCAATACCTTAGAGACCGGTTTATCAGGGTTTAGGAACTCCATTTCCGTTCGTTTTTTGTTTTTTCGGTTCAGTATAGATTCAGCATCGGTTCATCTTCGGGTTTCTATTCAGTTAAAACTTTTGTTTCGGCTCGGTTAAATTAAATTGGACCTCCAAAATCAGGATCACATTCAATGGGGAGAACACATTGCAGCTACGTCATTGACCGTCTCTACAATTTCAACAAGACCGGTAAACTAAGCCCGACTATAAACAAGTCATTCCTGTCTGAAATGGCAAAGCAATGTCCACCACGAACGAGGAAATGCCAGACCGATCCGCTAGTGTACCTAAACCCGGACTCAGGCTCAAACCATAGCTTCACAAGTTCATTCTACTCCAGGATTCTATCAAACAGATCTGTACTTGAAGTAGATCAACAACTACTTTACAAGGATGACACCAAACAGATCTCTGAGGAATTCTCAGAGAGTTTTGAGGATTTTCGGAAATCATTTGCTCTTTCGATGAGCAAAATGGGAGCGATAAATGTGTTAACTAAAAACGAAGGTGAGATACGAAGAGATTGCAGACGTAGAAACTAAAACACAGCTCCAAAGCTAGCTAGAAGAGTAAACAGAAGGTATAAACAGGAATCAAAGGAGGTAAAAAGATCGAAATATTTATGTTTCAGATATAAATTTGTTTTCCATTTATTACATTGTAATCGCCGTGAAAAAGGCTTCTCTATAGCTAAAGGATATTGATTCTTTTCGTGTGTCTAAAAAGTAGAATTTTGTTTCTGATATTCACATAAGTATAAAGGGTATGCAATCAAAAATGTTCCCGCACGAAAGAGAAATGAGATTTTATTTGCCTAACCTCTTTGGTTATGAGTCTTAGACTCTCAGTTTACGAAGTACCAAGCGATTGAACTTTACAAGCTTCTAAGTCTCTTGCAAGTTCCTTCCTGCTAGCTTCAAGAAGAGGCCAAACAACAAAAGACATAAGAATTTTATAAGTATATAAGTTGATTACAGAGACTTTAGTAGTGATTAAGATTTATCATAGTATATGTAAGATCATTTGCCAACAGTTCCTTATATATGCAACAAGCCAGAACAAGATTTCATTATGCATGGACATGCTCTTCAGGTGAAAAAGAAGACGATTACCTCAAAAAATTTATCAAACATGTCGTAGACACAGAACAAAGCATGAATCTTCAAACAGAAACCCCTTCCTTGAAATCGATAATCAAAGATGACCTACTTGTGTAAGCTTCTTTTTTTTTGTTTTTTGCTTAATATTTATAACTGTTATAGGTGGAATCTTCCTAGTCACCATTCTGAGCAGCAGGACTATGACGTAAACTTGGTGCTTGGCTCTGGTTCTCACCATGGCTTTGAATCTCCTCCTGTCTCTGGCTCTCCATATGGGTTTGATGCTGGATTTGAACCTGGTTATGATTCTGGCTCTTCGTCTTGATAACCTGACTCTAACAAGCGTTCAAAAGTTAAATGGCGAAGATAGAAAACAGAATAAGCCAGCACCAGAACAGATATTTTATTTGTTGAGCATATCTAACCTTGTACATGTATTTCCTACGAAGTTTCATGGCTGTGCGTATGCATCTTCTCACGCGAAATACAAGCACCTTATCATTGAAAATCTGCAAGATAACTTATGAATCAGTATAGAAGCATCTCATGAATAGAGCATGCAACGAGAACATAATACAAATGAAAAAACTATCTTTTACCTGTATCATATCATCGATCGAGTGAGTTTCTTTTATGATCTTATGTCGATTCATGATTAGAATCGCCGCAACACAAAAGACAGGAAGAGCATTTTCTCCTTTCCTAATAGAAGAAACTATGCAAGGGACATGTGTTGTTCTATCGTTCCTCGACCATAAGCTTCTTGTCAAACCACAGAAGTGATAAGTAGATGATGCCGGCTTTATCCCACTCCCATCAGGGAATGGACCAGTAGTCTTTGGCAACGGACCACTCTTAGGCAGCAAACCGCTCATTGACAACAAACCGCTGCTCTTTGATATTGGCCCGCTCTTTGAAGTTGGTTCCCTCTTCGTAATATTACCATTTTCATCATTATTTGTTTCTTCACGCACCTCAGCTTCAGATTTTCTTGGAAGCTGAATCACCAAAGGCTCCAAACAACCACTCTCCAACGTTTCAGCAACAGATTCATCATAATCAGCTGCCCACATCATCTACATCAAAGACAAAACCAATAAATAAATAAGACTAATAAAGAAACAGGGATTGTACAAAGAGCCTGACTATAGAAGAACAACAAACCTCCCACATTCTGAGAGCTTCGTTAAAAGACAGTTCCCGTCGGAACAGAACTAAAAGCATCCGGAAGGCAAAATGAAGACTTTCAGCACCAATACGCGATAAGTGAGAAAATATATCTTTATCTGTGAGTTGCAATATATGCCACAGTGATTGCAATTGATCCATCACCCCAGTTGGTCCCTCCATCTGAAAATTTGCACGCTA